>CM034156.1:391956023-393383511 GCA_019776745.2 Taxus chinensis | reverse complement strand
TCGCAAACTGGAGAATGCATTAGTATGGGTGAATGGATGGGGTGCAAAGTAAGATGTTGATCATGCAGGAAGATACTCACGTGACAAAAAGCATCTTAATTTTAATATAGCACATAACAGGATGCATCGTGATATAAAAGATCAGGATGACTAAACTGTAATATGCGTGATAGCATAGACAGGGGCCATCAAAAAGGTTTGATGCCCCAGTACGATATGCAAATGGAAGAGAGCATAGACAGAGGCCATCAAGAAAGTATGATGCCCCAGTACGACATGCAATCAGATAACATAAGAATATTACAAAGAACACCAGGATATATAAAATCAAGATGCCCTCTGTAATATATCAAGATACAAGAAAGCAATTAATAATTTGCCACTAATAATGCAACACAAGAACTAGTAAACATGTCCATAACGTGTTCCATAGTGATGATTGATTAGATGTGCCCCCAAGCAGGGGTACAAGGGATTGGGTCAGTCTCCTCAAACAAGGAAACAATGAGAGCCGGATTTCCCCCAAGCGAGGATTCACGCGAGGAGAAGTGGTTTGAAATTGGTAGTCATAAGGTGGTTGGACCATTCATTTGAGATAATAGTTCAAAGGATGAACTGTGTTGCTTATTGAGTTTTTTACGATTTTGTGGATGTTTTTGGTCTTTTGAAAATTTTGCAGATGTTTTTGTATTTTGGATATTTTCTAATGTTTTTGTTTTTGGATTTTTGGATTTTTTTAGATTTTCTAATGTTTTTGAATTTTTGGGATGTTTACACGGTGTTTGGATTTTTGATGATTTTTAAATGTTTTTGAATTTTTGACGATTTTCAAATGTTTTTAGATTTTTGACGATTTTCAAATGTTTTTGGATTTTTGGATTTTTACACTGTTTTTAGATTTTTGATGATTTTCAAATGTTTTTAGACTTTTAGATTTTTACATTGTTTTTGGATTTATTTACGATTTTCAAATGTTTTTTGATTTTTACATTGTGATTGACAATTTATGGACCAGAGTGCAGACTTATTTTTGAGAGACGATGTACCGTGTTCCGCATTGTAACTTATGCTCAAAATAACATAAATTCACTTTCCATTGGCATGATATGGTGGTGATGATATGATGAAAAGAATTCCAACTCCATTCTTGACTCCACACAACTAGTAAGATGTGTGGGCTCATCACCAAGAATCAAGAAGTACGTAGGAGGTAGATAATGAATATAGAGACAAATGCTAACAACAATCCCTTTGGGAAATTGTGACTCCATTCTTCATAATGGTACTGAATCAGTTTCAAAAATAGATTTCACTTTATGAGTCACATGCTAGACTTAGACAGTTATGTGGCCTACTGATTGATAAGATATGAGGTTAAGGGATAGTTCTCTCTTCACTTAGGCATCTAAATTACGTGTTTGGGGATTCTATAATTTGTAAGCACTGTAAGATTTTGTATTTTTGAAATGACTCCTTATGCCTTGCCCCATGCTACTAGTGAGAAGCAAGGGCTCATCACCAAAGATAAAATATAGGCGAGTGAATTTCCTTTTTGTCTTTTTCTTTTGTTTTATGCTTGTATGAGAATGACCCTCTATGCTTTGCCCCATGCCACTTGTAAGAGGCAAGGGTTTATCACCGAAGACAAGACGTAGACGAGTAAGGGCACCTTCCTCCATTCCCAGTCTCACACTACCAGTAAGAAGTGTGGGCTCAACACCAAAGACTATGAAGGACGAAAGATGTGGCAATGAATTATTCATAAGTTATTGAATTGATGGATTTTTTACAATAGTGCTTTGTATTTGGGAAGAAACGTCTACCCCCAATCTCAGCCCCACACGACTAGTAGGACGCGAGGGTTCAACACCAAAGACTGAGATGGACGACCAAACGAATTGGGTAATGAAGTTTAGAGCTTTATTATGAAAGAGAGAATGTATTTGAAGGGAATATATTACCATCAGTAAGCTTCTAGGTATGACCATAGAGGAAAGTGACAGAAAATGGGAAAATTATGACGCTCACAAACTTAATAGGATTTATACTAGCACTTGTCTCATGATGATAAATATGAAGATGTGATTTTGATAAAGAAAATATCTGCCAATGGAAATGATTAAATTTAAATTATTCGGAGATAAGAAAGACAAAAGGAACAATGTACACGTTGTATCCTGGAATATAGAGTGCTTTCAAGAATATAATTGATTTAAATGGAATGCATTCATGGGTTTTTCAAGGACTTGGCCTATGTCAATAGCCAATTTATAAGCTCCAAACCCAAAATTATCTATGATTTTGTTGGGCTTAAATTTTTCTTGTTTGTCTCGTTCTTTAGGTGTATTCTTTCGATTTTCTTTCAGAATGAGATCATTAACCTTAAATTTTCTAGGTTTGAATTTTTCATGGTAGCTATGCCGTAGCCGATTTTGATATACTTGAAGATGATCTAGGGCATTAAGTCATTTTTCATCAATAAGCTCGAGTTCATTAAGGCGTGAATGTTGATAATAATCTTTATTGATTACATCCTTGAGGGATATTCTAAAGGATGGGAATTCAACCTTGACATATAAACTATCTTCTCCACCATAAACAAGGGAGAAGGGAGTGGCCTCAGTTTGCATTGTTTGATTTTTTACTTCTGTTTGTCCATGAATTAATTGATTTGACGATAGATTCAAAATTAAAGATGGAAAAGGTGGCATAAAGATATTCCTAGGTATACATACCTCGTAGAATATATGCACATAGAAGTCTTGATAGGTGAAAATCATTAGTGATGAGATGCTTACAAGATCGATCGTTGAAAGTATGATGGTCATGACAGGTTGCATTGTTGCAAGTGTCCAAACTTGATGTGGTTGTGTTTCAACAAAAAGGCTAGAGATGTTAGGCATAAGAGCCAATATTGGAAGAATAGAATCAAACTTAATGGTACCTGTTGATGGAACCTCGTCTATAGTGTCTACAGTAATATCAAGGTTTGAAAGGGAGTCTTGAAACGAGATCAAGGTCTCATTAGATGTTGGAAGAATGTTGTCACCCAAAACAGGTTCAATATATGTTTGGGCTGAAAGAGAGTCTTGAAATAAGTTCAAGTGCTCAGTCGATGTTGGAAGAATGTTGTTGTCCAAAACAGGTTCAATATATGTTTGAACTAATGGAAGGAAATTTGAAGAAGATATGGATTGGTTTGGAATTAGAGAGTCTTGACTGTTGTCATCATGATCTCGTGGAATTTCAGTATATATAGGAGTTTCGACAGTAGTCATCTCTTCATGGAAATTTTTGGTATTGGATGTGTCGTTGGTTGCAAGAGCATTGTCATCAAGTTCTACAGATATGACGTCGTCGTCAATTAAGTCTTGAACGTAATTTTTAAATCACACACATTTATCTATGTGATGACCATCAATGCGATGAAAGTCACAGTATGTGTTAGGTTTGTACAAACATGGCTTAGCTCCCCCTTTGACAAAAGGTTTTGTAATTGGATATCTTATCAATTTAGCCTCTTTTAGTTGATGAAAAACACTAGAGAGACTTTCTCCAAGGGGGGTAAACTGACGTTGGACTTTACATGAACTGATTTCTTCGTGAGGTTGTATGATCAGCTTTTTGGGTGATTTCTCATTGATTTGGGTAGCCATATGAGAGAGTTGTGTTGTCATCTTATTAATTTGTTCTAATATCTCATTGTGTGATGTTTTTCGTGAATTCATCATGTTTGAAAGAGAGGGAGAACAAAGAAAGGTGCGATGAAGAAATCAACCTATTGATTGTGATCTTTGTTTTGGCTCAATTGAGTTTTAACAAGTAAGGTTATAAGGAGAAAGTTTTAAAAAAAGCTACTCGGGATAAATATGTGATAGCTTAAATAAGCTATAATGAAAATGGTTTAGATTTGGCTTAAACAAGCTCTAAATTGTTGACGTGGAGAGTAACCCAAACAGGTTAATCGTGATATGGTTGTGATATAACTCAAAATGAGTTATGAAAGGATTTGTGTTGGCTGTGATTTGGATAAACACGATGGTGGACAGAATAATAAGTGAACTCAAACAATTCACCTAATATTAGTTTGACATAGTTGGAAACAAGTTATGAAGGATGTTTTGATGATTGACGATTGACGATATGGGGAGTGAATGCTAGTCACTCAATATCAGTTGGATATAGTTGAAGATAAGTTATGAAAAATGTATTGTTAGCTGAAGCAAGCTAATGGAATTGGTGCGATGTTTTGGTCTGTGTGGTTGGATTTTTTTAGATATTTTTACTTGGTATTGAATTGGTCGATAACTGATTTTTTTGTGGAACACAACTAGGGTCTAAACTTTTACAATAAACACATTGATATCAGCCAAGTTTTATGATAAAAAAAATGCTAAACTATTGTGTTTTCAAATAGCAAGCAGTCATGTGGATTCAATTGTTTTGGCTTATGAGGTAACTTCTTCAGGAATGATCATTGTTTCATGCAATCAAACAAGTATGCTATGAAATGGTGGATGCAGGCTCTTATTACTCCAAGAAGATGCGTCCTCCGATATACCCTAGTCCTGATATACCTAATTCTGTACGGGGACAGAATTGGTATGGGGAACCCTTAGAGCACTGGAGGAGACTCACCAATTCTTACTTGCCTGTTTCAGAGTGAATCACCACGTCTAGAACAGGTTTTGTGAAAAGGTGGAAGGTGATGGAGGGATGAATGTGTATGGTGTCCTTATAACTCCCCGAAGATTTACAGGGACAATGCCCAGGCTTCATTGTTACAGCTATTTAGGCGTGACTTGCATGCGCTGCATGACAGCATTACCTGTAAGTGAAGAGCAGCGGCGAGGTAAATACCGAACGCTGTGATGAGACTAGGTCTCAAAGTGCAATGCAAATGCAAATGCTGTTGGTGCGTGGTAGTCAAGTCCACATCACTGATGTAGCTTTGGTGGTGATGAAATCCACCTTGTCTACGTGCAAAAACAATATGATAAAGTGATTAAACGCAGGGTTCTTTCCAACTTGAAATAAATCACTAGCAGAAAATAATTACGTACCTGAGCGTACTTTTTTTTTTTTTGTTTCAGCAATTGTCTTTAAATGGTGGTATTTTTGCGGGATTTTTGTTGTTTTTGTTTTTGTTTTTTGTTTTTGTTTTTGACAATATTCCAGCAATGCGGTTCTACAGAAAACAAATTAGTAGTTAGCCTGCAAATGAAATGTTAGAAAAATGATCGTGGTTGTTTTTGATTTGCCAGATCGCTCAAAGGCGCAGGAAAAGAGCATACACAACCAACGACCAAACAAATATTAAGAATATGACAAAGGAAAATAATTATTAAAATGACAGTTGAAAAACAAAGCTAGGGGATCCTGCAATGTTAGAACAAGAAACTAAAAAAATTGTGACCGTTTCTAATTTTCTAGATCGCTTGAAGGCGCAAGAAAAGAGCATACGCGGATACAATTGAAATAGTTTTTTAAAAAATAAATATTAATAATTATTACAATTAATCATGATTGCAAAATAGTGATAATGATTATGTTCACAAAAAAGAAAAATGATGAAAGAAGAGGGTGAAAATGTTACCGAGAAGTGTTTTCGCGGAAAATTTAAATGTAAGGCAAAAAATTAAAAATAAAAATTATTTTCTAAAGCTTGAGTGGCCTCACGTTTCTGATTTCCAAGATCACTTTTGAAGTGCGAGGAAAGAGCATACGTGTGAGGATGTTTCGTGAAATAAAAATTAAAAAATAAAAATAAATAAAATTATAATTTTGTTGTTTGTTTGCAAAAAAGAAAGGTGTTAGAAGAAATGAAACCAAAATTTTTCTGTAAGTCTAAATCTAAAAATTATTTTTTCATTGCATAGATCTTTTCAATACCTTTCTGTGAAAAAAAAATGAAGTCATTCTGAGTTCGGGAACAAAAGTTATGGCTTCCGGAAGATGGGCTACGAGAACACTCTGAATGAAAATTTTAAACGTGAGAAAAACGTCCCGGGAGCTGGTTTTTTTATTTTCTGACTTCTATACTTCACCTGAGAAGCTAAAATTTGGACAGCAAGGTTAAAAAATAAAAATAAACAGAAAGAAAGTGTTAGATCATAAAATGATTGACTAAAATAAAAGAAAGAAAAAAAATAGTAAATGATTAACTTCCTACAAAACAGTTATCTTAGCAAAAGGAAATAAATAAATATATTTTCCGGATTGGTTTTCCCATGACACTAATATGATAAACTAATGATTAGTGCTTGTGTTTCTATAGATTACGAGTGAATAGACAAAATCAGAACTGGGAAACTAAACACCAAGCACCGAGGAGATCAAAGACAGGATGAGCTGCATAGTTTCATTGTTGCTATAACCTGCAGATACACCACAAGACACCACACAACAAAGACACTAACCAAAGCGTGAAGGTTAACCAAAGAAGACCATAAGGAATAGAAAAGGAAATAATAATGAACAATAATAAACAAAGAACGGATAAAACCACTAATTGGGAATTTAATGGTAACAGATCGAAAGTAACCGGGCGTGCTAGAATGTAAGCTATGAAAAATACACTACTAACAAGGAAGTAAAATACCAATAATCATACCTCCTCCTTCGCGTTCCATAGAAAACCTCAGAATGGGCTATGAAATTTGGATTGAGCCCTGATTTTGTGATATGTAGGTGCTTTTCTTCAAGACGGAGCAAGGCCTTCCTGCAACAACGATCCTCTTACTTTACACTGGATGGAAAAAAGGATTATGAGGCTATTTTGGCATTAGGACGAGGCAAAAGGATGTTCTTTGCTCAAAGGATGCAAGAACTTAGATATGGCATGAAAACTTATTCTCCGTGTCTTTAGAGGGGAGGGGTAAGGTTGTATTTATAGCCTGAGGGAGTGATTAGCTTAGATTAATTTAAGTAATCATGGTTTGAAAATGTGGGCAAGATTAAGTGGGTGGTTTGAAAATGTGGGCAAGATTAGGTGGATGGTTTGAAAATGTGGGCAATATTAGGTGGATGGGTTGAAAATGTGGGCAATATTAGGTGAGTGGGGGCCACGAAGAATGGGTGAGGATTTGAATTATATTTTTAATTCATAAGTGGAGGATTTTAGGTGAGTGGGGACCACGAATGGTGGGTGAGGATTTGAATTTGAATTTTTAATTCAATAGTGGAAAAACATGGAGAATAATGACATGTGGTGAGGATTAGATTATTTTTAGATTTGGAAATGGATAATTAATCAAATTATATTTGATTAATTCGAAGTGTATTTTTGTGGGAAATGAGGAAGGGAAATTAATTGATTTAGGATAGATGTGAAATTGGGGTGTCTACAAAATAAACCAATGCATCATAAAAGTTTCTATCCTCTTTTATCACTTACAATGTTTATCTGCAAAAAATGCTAGCACGGGTCAGTTCAACGAACTGATCATATAAGCACTAACCATTAAAGTCAAGTGCATTCCACTAATTATTCCATTAAAAAAACTTTGCTTTAATGAAACAATTAACATATAACATACAAACAGTCATAAGTAATAACATCCGAAAAAGAAGAACAATTAAAGAGTTTGACTTCCCTATTAAGAAAAGAGCATAATATAATCTGCAACACCTGCATAATTATATAAGAAGACATAATTTCTCCTATCAATTACTTTAAACAGTCAGTCAACAAGTCTTGTCATTCAATTATTTCATAAACCCATAAGAATATAAATACACATTTATCTTTACCAAACAAAAAAATAAGTTAGTTACAACATAGCTCATTTTAGTATGCTTCATATTTCGACTATAAACCAAAGAAGAGGATTAAATACATACCTATTCCTCAGACACTTCATAATATGAAGGAAAGAATCAGGTTTAGTACCTCATCAACACTGCCTCAATCCAAGGATATCAATAAAAGGAGTCCACAAATAAAGAGACAACATCTAAGTAAGAGCCCCAATTCAATCCAATAGGAATAGATTTCAAAGATAGTCTCATAGAAAGCCTTACCAACTTCTATCTGTTAGTAGATATAATGCAAAGATCTGAAACCATAGGATGTCCACAAATCCAAGTTATACTTAGCAAAATAATTCTCTTAACCAATCCTCAAGAAGTCTCCCATCTCAGAAGAGAATTAAATTAAAGAGAAGTTCTGTCAATGATACTTATATAGTCAATAGAAAAATGATCTAAAAAAGAAAAGGACCCAATCCATATTTAATTTCATTTATACTATGAAATATAATTCCATTATCTAAATACAAACTTAGAAACTCTCTAGCTAGTTTCCACAAGATAATTGAAAACTAAATACACAGTCAAATCATGCATACTACCAAATTTCCATTACCAAACTTACAAAATGATTACCTATTTCCATTCACCAATCTCAAGTTCAAATTCAATTCTCAAAATAAAATTCACATAGTACCAGTCTCTAAACAACATACTGTCCACAAGACATCCTATTCACCTATCTTTCACTAAAACCTAGAGATTCGTTCAATGAACCCATACAAGAATAGAAATCCACAACAGTGAAGGATACACAAGCATCAATACATCTCATGAATAGAAAAGACTAACATCCTATTACAAGGCTTCAACATCTTGATGCAATAGAGTAAGTAGTCTGTGATCCCCCAAATAAGAAATTTTTTTAAAAAACATTCAGAACAGTGATATTGTATCCTTTCATACAACACTCAGTATACTAGGTTTTAGATTTAACATTCTATTAAAACACATGAATCAGATGAAAGATCAAGAAGAGAGTAAGGAAAACTAAACAATTCATCTAAGACAAGTACAGTCCCAAACTTACTTTGAACATCGACTGAAACAGAATCAACCACAAGCCTCTCGAGTTCTAGATAAAAGCTTATGATAGGTAAGAATTTGCTTCAACATAAATAGACAAAAAGGAGAGTAAATAATGTACCTTCAGAAGTCTCTATAAATTGTTAACTACTTATTCTGAAATGAACTAAAGATCAACCATACCCACAACAAGACCGTAGTTCCAGTCCCATTTATTTTTATGAACAAAACTGTCAAGTTTTCCCACAAGGACACGGGTTCATCTTAGAGTAGAGATGAATAGGATACACTCCCAAATTTACACACCCTGTCAAGTTCGAGAACATAGTGTGGTCTTTAAGGTAGAATTCATACAATCATTATTTCTCAAGAATCAAAACAAAGGATACCTCAAAAGAAGTTTACATGGTCCACTTCTGACCAAACAAAACTAACAAGACCCCTTCCAGCAGGTAAGACAAATGAGACTGAAGCTTCACAATACGATTAATACCCACTAAACTCTAGTTCAGAATACCTGTACTATGTCAAATACAAGATTCAGAACATAAGTTATAACAACACAAGCTCAAATATGAGTCTATAATGAAACCCATGGCCATAATATAAGATCAGAATAAACACCAACACTCTATTATAGGTTCAAGAATTTCCTTTTCCCTAAATAAGAATGAAACTTCCAGTCTCAGAGATCAAGTGTACAGGAAACAAAACTCAACAACTCGACTAAAATTTCAGCATTCGCAAGAACTGAAAATGAGTACGGTGTTGATAATAGAGATTCAACAATAGTTTAGTACAATGCAAATTCTAGTGCCAACTCAAACGAAACACAAGACTATAATAGAGATTCCCAATAACAACTCATAGCAAATCTCAAAGCTTTCAATACAAGTTTAGAACAACTACGGAGCTCAACTTCAAGCTCATGAAACACAAGACTAACCAGAGATTCAGAACCCAAAAAGAAACTAGTCCATTTCATTCAACAGTAGTTTCGAATGCTAGAAACAAAGCTTCAAATACCAGCTACAGAGTTCAATATAGCTTCAAGTACAAGTTATAGTGTTTCAATACAAATTTGAATGAATGCCTCACCATTAAACTAGCATAAATAAAGTTTCCCAAAAACTACCATTACCAGCAATGGATTTACATTCCAAAAACCATAGAGATTTCATGAAAACATGCAAGTAATTAACCAGACAAATCATGTAAGTATAAATCTCATGAGAGAATAATTTTTTTAATGAATCATTTATAAGAAAGAAATAAATCTTAATGGGTAGAGCCTATCATGCCTGAGAGTGCCACTACCAATTCGAAGGAGACTTCCAGCCGAGTTTCTAACCCTTTTTCTTCTCCACGATAGATCAACAACCAAACAATTTTTCTTCCAATGCCTCTTATACATTCCCTTGATCAAAAATAGGCCAGAGAAACGAAAAAATGGCAAGAAGAAGAAGAAGTCAAACTACTAGTTCGAAGAACTAGATAGCTCCATGCAGAGAAAAATTCGTGAGGCATGCAAAACCAAACAGCCTCTCACAAACCCACCTCCCGTGTTTCCAAGATGGTTTGCACACAAAATCTGAGATTCATTAATGCCATAACTCCTAATTCTCCTACTTATCTCTCCTTACCACCGCCTCCCAAAACTGGTGAGTACCAATTCCAAATCAACATGTTATTCCATACTTCGAGAATCCTCCAAATAAGCCCCACTAAAGTTTAACTAGACCTTGCCAAACTAGCAGTACCTCTAAGAACTTAATACCAAATCAAATCAAATAAGAGCCATTGGAACCATCGCCGTAGTGACATGCAACCTTAGGCCTCTTTCAAATAGTTTAGGCTAGATTTCCCAAAACTTAGGTTAGTCCAACAATTAATCACCTTAGGTCTTAAAACATTGCCTTAGGTAGTTTCCACCTTAGGTTAGATTGAATTCACCTCCATATAGTATCAGGCATTAGGTTAGCATAGCCAAGAATTACTATAATAATCTCCCCTTCCCATATCCATTTAGCACAAGAGCATAGGTTAGGTCACCCCCCCAACACAATATAATAAGAATCTTAGGTTAGATTATAACCCAAATGAATATATGTAGATAGGAAGTAGGCACTCTTACCTACTTTAGGATACCTGTTAGGATAGTCCTTTATTTTTAGGGTTCCGATCCCCTTTATATTATTGAAGTAGACTATTTCTTGTTTACACCAAAAGTGTCCTACGGAGATCAATCTTAGTGACCCAAGTGTAAACATGTAGCCGAATGAAGGAACTTTCACAGAATACCATAAAATTTACAAAATACAAAAGTTCAGTTTGCTATGCCTTTCAAACTATTTAATGTCAATTTTTCCATTTAGTATGTTAAGAAGATTTAAAACATCCCTTGGATCACTGAAATTGATCCAAGGATGAGTCTATCAAAAGAGATAAGTTTGTAACTCACAAAATTAGATTGTAGCTTATCATTAAGAAGTGAAAGTGGATTCTTGCAAGCCATAACATTTTAGTCCAATGAATCCAAGAGTGGAAATGATTTATCCATAACAAGCATGATTTTCAACAATCAAGGAAACACATCTTATTCAAGAAAATCACATGCCAATTCTTGTAATGCAAAGAGAAATATAACAGTTTGTCCAATGTGTTACATATTTCCACCCTAAAAAGAATCATCATCTTGATGATTATCTAATTTTTATCATTGCATTAAGGATAATCATTTTATTCACTTTCTTAACATATGTTTTCAACAATATTAGGTTTTAAAGTTCCAAAAATCAGCATCATATAGTTGTTTATTTAAAAATAAATAGCCATCTGCCCAAAACTGGTAAAATTATTGACAAATAAAGATAAAATCACAAATTTGTATCAGTCATCATAGTCAAATCTGATCAAATAAATATGGAAAATTAGTTTTCATATCTTCCAGGTTTTCCCAGGTTGCACTTTCTTCATTAGACTGGTCCCACTAGACCTTACATTGACTTATCACATGATTTCTTAAATGTTGCTGGTGAGTGTCAGCACTTGTATGGGTTTAACCATGATTATTCCTGGGTCTTGGACCTGCAAGGTATTCCAATTTAACACATGTGATAAATCAGAAACATATTTATAAAGAAAAGAAATATGGAAAACATCATGCATTCATGACAAAGCAGGAAGTAATGCTAAACGATAAGCTATAGAGTTGATTACTTCAACTATCTCAAAGGGTCCCACATAACGAGTTGATAACTTGGCAACCTTGCCAAAAGTTATAGAGCTCTTTTTTGGTTTAACCCGAAGAAATACTTTCTCACCAAGTTCAAATTTCCTATCAACCTGCTTTAAATCAACATAACTCTTTTGCCTATCTGTTGTTTCTTTCAAGCACTCACAAATCATTTTAACTTGTTGTTCCATTTTAGTAAGAATTTCAGGTCCAATTACCTCTCTATCCTCAATGCTATCCCAAATAATAGGGGTTCTACATTTTCTTCCGTATAATGCTTCGAAATGTGTCATCTTAAGAGAGGCATGATATGTGTTATTATATGCAAACTCAACTAGTGGAAAGTACTCTTCCCACTTATACTATTGATCCATACAATACATTCGTAACATATCCTCTAAAACTTGATTAACTCTTTCAGTCTGTCCATCCATTTCTGGATGATACATAGAACTGAAATTCATCTTAGTTCCTAGAGTTCCATTAAGCATTTGCCAAAACCTTGATGTCATTCTAGGATCTCTATCCGATATGATTAATTCAAGTACTCCAGGAAATCTAAAAATTTTGTGCACAAATATTTTAGCCAATATAAGAGAATCATCCTTTAGATTACAAGCAATAAAATGTGCTACCTTCATTATTTTATCAACTACCAAAATAACATCATGTTTATTTCTTGACATAGGAAACCCTTGTACAAAGTCCATGCTTATCACTTGTCACTTGTACTGTGGTATGCTACGAGGATACAATAAACTATCTGGGTGCATATGTTCCACTTTAACGTGTTGAAATTCAAGGCAATGTGTCACAAAATCAATAACATCCTTTTTCATTCCTTTCCAGAAATATTTCTATTTTATATCAGCAAGCATCTTTGTAATACCAGGATGTCCAGAAAAAGGTGAATTGTGAAATTATGCTAACAATTCCTTTCTTAAATCATTTAGCGAAGGTATGTATACTTTGTTTTCAAATCTTAGGATTCCTTCATTATCAAAGTGAAAACCTTTATACCTCAAATCATTTGGATCTGTAGCAAGCACTATCTTTACTTGTTGAAAGTAAGAATTAGATTCCATAACACTTTTTACTTCATCCTTAAATTGAATTCTCAAGGTTATAAGAGCAGAAATGTGCTTCCTACAACTTAGAGCATCAACTACTCTATTTTCCTTACCCTTGATATAACTGATGTCAAAATCATATTGAGACAAAAAATCTAACCATCTTCATTGTCTTGCATTTAGATTTGGCTGAGTGAAAATATGCTTCAGCCTAAGATGATCATTTTTCAATTCAAAAGGTTTACCAAGTAGGTAATGCCTCCAGACTTGTAGTGCATGAAAAATGGCAGTAAGCTCTAAATCATGTGGAGTATAATTCAGCACATGTAACTTTATTTTTCTACTTTCGTAAGCTATGACATGATCATTTTGTAACATAATACCTCCTAGACCTTCACCAGATGTATCCATTACTACCGTAAAGTTTGTTGGTGCTCAAAATTGTCTCGTCCCATTTGTGCCC
This sequence comes from Taxus chinensis, assembly GCA_019776745.2. Taxonomy (NCBI): domain Eukaryota; kingdom Viridiplantae; phylum Streptophyta; class Pinopsida; order Cupressales; family Taxaceae; genus Taxus; species Taxus chinensis. Next base: position 393,369,908 of record CM034156.1, on the reverse strand, counting down.
TTGAAAATTTATTGATTTACGGCCTCTGTCATTTTATCCTTCCCCATGTTGTGCTTGGATGGTCTTTTTGCCATCTTTAGTCTGCCCCTGGGTCAAAGATCATGTATGGGTCCATATTTGTCTCCTAGTTTCTTTGTTCCTCTGGAAAGGTCTGTATTTTGAGTCCCCCATGCTCTATCCTTTCAAAAACTTGCATTTTCCAGTTCCCTCTATTGCCACAGTTAGAATTTGTCATTATTTTCATTTCTGCCTTAAATACTTGAAGAATAATGAGTTAATGTCCCTAAGGAACATATTTGAGCCTTGTAACTTTCTAAACTGTCTATCCTTGAAGGAAATTTCATTTCTAGGCTCAAATGGTTGTTTTTCTATATTTTACGATTTGACGGGCATTTCTCCCAATCAAATTTGCATCCTTGCATCTAAAAGGGACATGGCACCTTTTGGTTAGACAGAACTTAGCTAAATACTTCAAAAATTCTATAAAAAGCCTCAACTCAGAAATCTATCCACATGGGTGAACAACACTCGTTTGAAGATTTAATTTTTGGTTTGGCCATGGAGTAGCACTGGGAGGACACATGGAGGCTTCCACTTCTTGGCCTGGACTTTGACAATTTTTTTATGTAGTTGGATCCGTTTGGTAGAACAGGACATGTGGTGAGCTTGTGCTCATTCAAGGTCTCCGTTTTGGGCACCATCTTGAAGTTGCGCCATGGAGACACGTGGAGGCCTCCTCTTTCTTTACATTTTTCTTACAATTTTCAACAGCCAAAAGGAGACTGCCTTGGAGCATTACACATGGTGCCTTCCACTTGGTTTTAAGCCTTCAGACAAATCTCATTGGAACATGACATGTGGTGAGCCCGCGCTTGTTCAAGGTATCAAATTTTTGGGACTGCCTCAAGGTGCACCGTTGTGAGACATGGCAATCTGAAAAGTCAAAGAGGTGGGGAGGTGGACCATTAGGGGAAACTTGAAAATTTTTCCTCTTGTATTAAAATGACTCAAAGTATAAAACTAACCCATGAGCTTGAGGGTAAAAAGTCAAAATTCATATGAGAAGTCAATAGCGGAGGTGTGGGCTAGCAAAGGAAATGTTAAAAAATTTCTTTTGCGAAATATGATTAAAATATGAAATGAGAACACTTACCCTCAACCAATCATACGAGGACATGTGTCCTACAGGAGGGTGGATCCACAGAGGAAAAATGAATTTATTTCCTTTTTCCAAAAAGATGCAAAATGTGTAAAATTGAACCGCGACTCCATATCCAATCATATTATGCCATGTGTCAGACCCAAATCGCAAAGATGGAGCGGTTGAGGAAATCAAGAAATTTTGTAAATTTTCAAAAAGTAGTAAAAGTGTAAAAAGATGTCCCGAGGCCCGTTTTTACCCGAATCTGCCACGTGAAGGACTCAAATTTGAAGTTGAGGGACAGATCGACGGTAGTTGTGCATTTCACCAATTTGGCTACCATTTGAGCTCTAGGAAGCTTGGAGATGCACTTTATACATCAATCTTCATCAAAAGTTTTACAAATTCATGTCTTTTTGGCTTGAAGGGTCCAAATCAATCAATTTGGGGGTTTAATTTGTGAATCCAAGGCATTTTTCAAATATATTTTTACTCTGGTTCATGAAAAACATGAATTACTAGATCCAAAGTTATAGAGTAAAAATTGGGAAGGTAAAATTTGAAATGATGAAATGAAAGGGATCTATATGCGTGGGAAATGAAAATTTTTGTTCCACTTTGAATAATGATGAAAGTTTTGTAATGATTCACCTTTTGAAAGAACAACTGGGAACTTTTTATGAATTTTTTAAACATCATTTTCTAGAAATATTGCATAGCAAAGGTGCTTTGAATATTCCAATTTTGGAGGGAAGATTTGAGGGGAAAAGTGAGTGAGTGAAAGTTATATATTGCATGAATTTGTCATGCAAATGGTAGGGGTTAATTTTCATGAGAAAATTTTGAGAAAAGCTCATCCTTTGATAAAAATTTCTGAGAAACCAGGTTAACTTCCTCTGTGTTAGATTTTCATTCATGTTGAGTTGGTTACAAGTGTATAACCATCAACAAGATTTGAGACTTTTTAAATAAATCTCCCCTGCTAATGAATCTGATGAATTTTGAGTTAATTTGTGTCAAATATCTGGCAAATTTTGTGTTTATTTCACTTTTAGAATGTCTGCAAGTAATTTTTCTTGTTCCTACTACAATCTTGTATCGAAATCTCTTTGAATCACACAGATCTCAAACCTTGTGATAGTTTAGTGGCATCTGCAATTTCATTTTTTAGAAGAGCTTTCATCTGGGAATGAAATAAATGATTTAAAATCACTTTTATTTCATTTGTTGACAGATATTTTTTGTAAGCCTCTGGGTGTACCTCAGGTGTGACTGATCTTATATTTTGATGTTTTATTGGGTCTTCTAACTCGAGCCTTCATGCTAGAATCTCAAAGATTCTATGAAAAATTGCATGTCTGGGCCTCCATTGATGCACACCTTCTGGTTGAAGGAATGTTTTAACTATTTTGAATCTTTTTGTTATTGAGTTCTCCATTTGTTGTGAAGTTTCTCAAGGATCTGGAAAAGTACAATTTATCTTCTTGATCTCCCACCAAAAAATTATTCAAATAACCAATCCTACCCTAAAATACCCTTGTTTTACTCTGTATATCCATAGAAGAACAAAATCCATTTGCTAAATTATGCAAAACAGATCAGGATTTCAAATGTCTTCAATAACCTTAGCCTTGTGTTTGACAATATCTCCATGATCTGGAAGTGACAACTCGTGAGAGTCGGATTTGGTGTGTTGATCATATTTTCCCCACGGTCTTCTCTATTAAATTTTTTCAAAAGAAAGGTATCTATGTCTCCTTCAATAAAAGAGGTTACAAAATAGGTTCTCTTACCTTGGTTGAAAGGCACAACCTAAAATAGTTAGGATGAGATCAAATCATTTTAAGGTGCTACCCACTTCTTCAAAGCATGAGTGCTAAAAAGTCAAATAAATTGCTTCCTCAACTACAAAAAGACATATAAATCATTTATATTCATCTGAATGTCTTGTAAAATTCATGATGTTTCTCAAGTTGTGAAGGAGATTAAATCTGAGTACCAACACACTTCTGGCACCGTTACTGGGGATGAAGAATGCAATATCTAGACTAATTTGTTAATATGCTTCTAGTTCATATTATTTTGAGCCCGTCAACATGCTTCTAGTACCGTTTCTGGGGATGAAGAATGCAATATCTATACTAATTTGTTAATCTACTTCTAGTTCATATTCTTTTGATCTCGTCAACACACTTCTGACGCCGTTCTCGGGGAGTATTTCAGTATTTCAAAGCCCTAGTAATACATTTTATGTGATTTATGTGCAACTACATTGCCAAGCATCATTTTCTAATCAGATTTATAAGGCTAGAATGAAGAGTATAGTTTTGAATTTAATATTTTCAAGTGTCTCCAATTTGTTTTTTCAAACTTTTCACCATAGTTGAAGAATTGAATGAAAGAATATCATATCTATTAAAGCTTTGCATAGTGCTGATATTTGCAATCATTTGATATATATTTATAGTGCATTTGCACAAACTAGGGTGAAAGTCCTTAGTGGCGACTCCTTGTTGTTATATTTTTGATAAATACTAGCACCTTATCATACACTTAGTGAATTTTGTCACATAAAATATGTAAACCTGGAAGGAAGAAGATCTTTCTTGAGGTGAGACCCAAGTAGAAAATTATTTCAAGAATTGGGAAAGACAGTTTTAGAGGAAAGAAAAATTTGGAAGGTTGTTGAAGGTCAGACATCAAACAAAGGAATATCCATTGGTGAGAGAGATCAGCCTTTAATAGAGGATTATCACTCTTCTTCTAGTGATTCTGATTTAAGAAATCTTCTCATAAACTTGTTTACTTCAACTAGTGAAGGTCCTTTTGTTGTACCTAGTGAGTTCCTTCTTCAATATGCACCTATGTGTTTCAATTCTAGTAAAACTTTCCAAGAAAATTAGCACCTAGAGAATACCAATCTTGTGAACCACATTCTTGAGCCCCAAAGACCTCGCACTCCTCATCAGCTTGTGTCACCCCCAAGATCACCTCCACTAGACAACATGGCTCAGCCTCCACCTAGGCCTCCATTTGTGGTCAATACATTTGTCCCAATAAATTTTAGGGGAATGGCTGGTTATCCTAATGTTGTGCCTCAGGATGTTAGAAGTAGATTGCCAAAGTTCCAAGGGAATAATGCCATAACAAGTGATCAACATTTGAAACTCTTTATTAATATGATGGAGGATTTTGAAATTGGATTTGAGGATGTGTACATTAAATTGTTTGTCCACACTTTAGAGGAGGATGTTAGGGATTGGTACAAGTCCTTGCTAAATAATTCTATTGATTCATGGGCTGAAATGCAAAATGCATTCAGGCTGCAATATGGTGACAAGACTGATCCCAAGTTCCTTTTATCATAGTTTGAGAATATTAAGAAGAACTCAAATGAATCGGTCCATGACTTCAACACAAGGTTCAATAAAAATTTGAGGAGATTGCTAGTGAATTTAAGACCATGTGATGAATCTTGTTTGATAAAATATTCTGATGCATTTGATAAAAAGGCTGCATATTACTTGAGGGACAATAACCCTAGCAATTTAAGGGAGGCCTTCACCATGGCACTTGAAATTGAGAACAATATCAAGGCTGTTGGGAAACCTCCTAAGAGAGATGGAGTTAAATTGGTAAACCCTAAGAAGCCTCAAGCAAGAAAGAGTGTAGACTTGGAGGAAGTGGTGAAAAATTTGGCAAGGGATACCAAAGAGATTTCCTACAAGTTGGCAAGAGCTAAGAAGGGAATTGAACAAAATTCACAAGGTTATCCTAAGAAGCAAGCACAATATAGATTCGGAAATCACCATAGGAATGAGTAGAGAATTGATGAAAAAGCTAAAGGGCCTATTGGATTTGGAAATAAGAAATCTTAGGACAAGGAAAGTAAGGTAGTACATGATCCGTTAAATGCTAGAGTGGTTGATGTTGATGATTCAAATCAGATTGACTGGTGCTACAGATGTTTATTACCCCATCCTCCATGTGGAACAGATCAGCACATTGAAGAGGAAGATGATGATTGTAATACGGATGATGATGCTTACATGATGGACTGGCCCTACACACTCATGTTAAGGAGAAACATCCACTGAAGTGATAAGTGCAAGGACTACTGCTAGCTTTTGGGATTGCATCCAATGGGTACATCTTTTTCCTCTTTCTCATGTTTTATAAATTGATAATGTACAAGCCTTTAAGCTTCCCAATAATGATTTTGAATACTTGAGGGGCATTGATGATCAAGAATTATGATGGAGGTATACCCTTGGAAGAGGATAGGAAGTTGCTTATGAATGTTTTGGTGGCCCAAGAGAAGGAGTATAACACAAGAAGTAAGGCTATCAAGGGAGCTGGGCCTTAGGCCAAAAATAAAACCCCATTGCTTTCTAATATCCCAAAAGAGGTTCCTAAGAAAGAAACATCTGCTAAGATCCCTACTGTCCCAAGTAAAATTTATGCTTCACCCCATGCTCAAAATGTTAAAAACCTTGTGCCATCTGATGAAATTTCCAGCCCTCCTTCTACTATAGTTTTGGCTAAATACATTCCCTATGACATCACTCAAGTTCTGAGCCAAATCAAGGTCAGTGTTCCAATTTTTGAGCTTCTTAGAATCCCTGAAGCACAAGAAGAGAGCACTTGAGTATTTGGGATTGAAAGGAGGGAGAAGGCTGACATGAAAAGGAATGTGAATGTTGTAGAGGCTCCACTTGCTATTGCAGAGGTAGGAAAGACATCAGCATTGGAAGAATTTGGTGAACCACCAGAGGTATATTTGGGAACATCCTTGGTTGAATCTCAGCTAAGTGTTGACCCTTTCTTCACAACTTTGATCATCAAGGATAGGTTGCTACATAATTGTATGTTTGACTCTGGGGCATCATGCAATGTCATGCCTTTGGAAGTTATGAATGAGTTAGATATCAAAGTAACAGCAGCGTATGGCAAGTGTACTACCATGGATTCTAGGGAAGTGCCAGTTGTTGGGTGTGTCAAAGGTTTGGTGGTGTAACTTGTAGCTTATCTGGGTAAGAATTTAAAACTTGATGTTGTAATTGTTGATTGCCTGCCAAATGGGGTATGTTATTGTCAAGAAAGTGGGCTGCAAGTGTTGGAGGGAGTGTCCAAATGGATATGTCTTTTGCCATCATTCCCATTGAAGGTAGCCTTGTAAAATTATATGGAGAGAAGAAGATGATGTATCTGATTGAAGACCCAAACAATGCATCTTATGAAGTTTTGCAAGCAGATGCTGATCTTAACAACTTTGTGAGTTTTGTGGACTTCAGGGAATATGAAAGTGTTGAAAACAAAGCTCCTGAGTATGCTGTATTTTCTAGGAATTTGGTCTATGATTCAGCCTTGAAAAATGTTGAAGAATGTGACTTAGACACAATGCAGGAGCTTTAGAAAAAATGGATGGTTTACAAACAAAAAAGAGAAGAAAAAGAGGTATATTTCTAGTTGATGAAAACATATCAGAACCTCTTGGCATGGTCATATCTAGGATGGTAGCGCTTGAAATTTTTCCTTGATTGTTCTCTCTGAATCAAGGTAAACATATTTTGTACAGTGTATAGTCAGTTGTTTGTTTCATGTTTTGTGTTTTCGTTCGTCGTGGTCCTTGGTGACCTATTTTTGTTGGTTTCTCTATTTGTTTTTGGAGATGGCTTTGTTTCTCTACCCTGCAAAGATGACTCCACTACCCAATGGATAATATTTTGGAACTTATTCTAATTTTTTTTATGGAACTCGCAGGGAGTGCCCATTCCCAAGTCGGAGCCTGTGTTGGTGCTCAAAATTGTCTCGCCCTATTTGTGCCCTTAAAAATTTATTGATTTATGGCCTCTGTCATTTTATCCTTCCCCATGTTGTGTTTGGCTGGTCTTTTTTGTCCATTTTTATTCTGCCCCTAGAGTCAAAGATCATGTATGGGTCCATATTTGTCTCCTAGTTTCTTTGTTCCTATGGAAAGGTCTATATTTTGGGTTCCGCATGATCTATCCTTTCAAACACTCATTTTTTCCCATTCCCTCTATTGCCATAGTCAGAATTTTTTTTTCTTGTCATTTCTACCTTAAATACTTGAAGAATAATTAGTTGATATGTCCATGAGGAATGTATTTGAGTCTTGTAACTTTCTAAACTCTCTATCCTTAAAGGAAATTTCATGTCCAAGATCATATGGTCATTTTTCTGTATTTTATGGTTTGATGGGTGTTTCTCCCAGTCAAATTTGCATCCTTACATCTACAGGGGACATGGTACCTTTTGGTTAGACGCAGCTCAAGTAAACACTTCAAAAATTCTATAGAACACCTTAACTCATAAATTTGTCCACGTGGGTGAACAAAGTTCGTTTGGAGATTTACTTTTTGGTTTGGCCTTGAAGTAGTGTCAGGAGGACACATGGAGGCTTCTTCTGCTTGGCCTGAACCTAGACAATTTTTTATGTAGTTGAAGTAGTTTGGCGGAACAAAACACATGGTGAGCTCGTGCTCATTCAACATCTCCGTTTTGGGCACCATATTGAATTTTTGCCATGGAGACACGTGGAGGCCTTCGCTTTCTTTGAATTTTACTAAGAATTTTCAATAGCCAAAAGGAGACTACCTCAGATCATGAAGCATGGTGCCTTCTGTTGGGTTTCAAGCCTTCAGAAAAATCTCATTAGAACAAGACACGTGGCAAGCCCACGCTCATTTAAGGTATCAAATTTTTGAGACTACCTTAAGGTGCATCATGGTGATATGTGGCGATCTGAAAATTCAAAGAGGCAGGGAGGTGGACCATCAGGGGAAACTTGGAAATTTTTCCTCTTGTATTCAAATGACTCAAAGTATCAAACAAACCCACGAACTCGAGGGTAAAAAGTCAAAATTCATCTGAGAAGTCAATAGCGGAGGTGCAGGCTGGCAGAGGAAATGTTAATTTTTTTTTTTGCAAAATATGATTAAAATATGAAATGAGAGTGCTAACCCTCAACCAATCATATGAGGACATGTGTCCTGTGGGAGGGTGGAGCCACGGAGGAAAAATGAAATTTTTTCCTTTTTCCAGAAATATGAAAAATGTGTAAAATTGAACCGCGATTATGTATCCAATCATATTTCACTACGTGTTAGACCCAAATCACAAAGGTGGAGTGGTGGAGGAAATCAAGAAATTTTGTAAATTTTAAAAAATTAGTAAAAGGGTAAAAAGATGTCCAGAGGCCCATTTTTACCCAGATCTACCATATGAAGGGCTCAAATTTGAAGTTAAGGAATAGATTGATGGTAGCTATGCATTTCACCAATTTTTCCACCATTTGAGCTCCAAGAATTTTGTAGATGCATTTTTTGCATCAATATTCATCGATTTTTTTACAAATTCATGTTGTTTTGGCCTGCAGGGTCTGATTAATCAATTTGGGGGTTCAATTTGTGAATCCAAGGCATTTTTCAAATGAATTTTTACTCTCGTTCATGAAAAATGTGAATTACCAGATCCAAATTTACAAAGTAAAAATTGGGAAGGGAAAAGTTGAAATGATGAAATGAAATGGATCTACATCCTCCTAAGCATACAAGTGTTGATATGTGATTTCTTTTGTAAAAAGGATGTGTTCCTTTGATTGAGAAGTCATGCTTGATATGTACTGTATCTTCTTTGCAGATTGCAGATCTTTGACTGAGTCAGAATATGATTAGACTCTTTTATTTATTTCATTTTACATCTGAGTTTAATCTGATCTCGGAACGAATTATGAAGTTATTCATCTATAAGACCTAGCCTTGGATCAGTGGTATTGATCCAAGTGGTGCTTTAAGTTTTTCATGATGAATTAAAAATTATAAACCTTTCACAGGTTGCAAGGTCTGAATTCGTTGAATAAAGCCAATCCCGAGTCTAACTCAGGTTGATCGTGTGAAATGGAATGGTTCCCGATATCGAAGTATATCTGGAAGGTCCTGGTCGTGGACCAGCTAATAATTCTATTGCATATAATTCTGTAGCCTAATGGCAGTACAAGAGTGAACCCTATTCGAGAATGCATGCTGTAGGTCTTTTTCTGAGTATATGAAATGTTAGACCTAACAGGAATTATTAATGTTAGTAACCTAAAACTAAACTTAACCTAGGGGTTAGATTAGTGTTAATCTAACCTAGACCTAGGCTATGAGCTAATGTTCTAAGTTAGTATCTTTGTGCTAAGTGGTTAGACTAGGTGTTATCCTAAATCCTAACCTAAGTTACTAACCTAACTATTGAGCAAAGAATAAGGGGACCTATGGAAGGGGTGCGAACCATGGGCGGCAGTTTCTATGTTATTAAATGCGTGGATAAGTATGAAAGACAGGTAATATGGTGGAGGTTTTATAACGGCTATCTTGAGCCGACGTGGCAGGTCGCCAAAATTGGAAATGGTCTTGGAATTTCATTTGTCTATCGCCAACTATGGCGGTCAGTGGCAGTGGAGTTTGAGCGGGAAACTGGGAATTAATGCAATCAATGCACTCGGGCTTCGAGCTCGGATTTCTTGGGGAAGCATGCAAAATGGAAAGTTGATTGTTTGTTTGGTTTTGCATGCGCTCCGGTTTTCCTTCCGTCTGTTCACTGGTTTTTCGCACCAGTCTTCTTGGTGTTGCATGGCAAGTATGAGCGTAACTAGCTCTTCCCTCTGGCAAGGAAAATACATAAGTCATGGAAATAGTAAATTTCTGTTGGTGGATCTAACTTGGAAAAGAAGGAGAAGGTTTGAGCTCTTTCAGTGGTCTGCTTCGAAATTTTAAGCAAATATCCAGGCATGTTAGGCCCTAACCTTTAAAAATCTTGTTGTCTTTCAAGTGATTTCATTAGAACAACTCTGTTCAAATGATTTATGGGTTTAGATGATTTTATGGCAGTTACGGGTGATTTTGTTACTGTATCTTCTTGCTGTTCGATTTTCAAATTTAACCCTTGAAGGGTGTGTGTGTATTTCGAACTGTTATTCTGTTTTATTGCGTTTTACATTCCGGCGTAAGCCTGTGAAACGTATGCTTGAAGGGTACTTATCCTGCTCTGTGAGAACCCGTGCATGATTCCCTTGCTGGGTTCAGGCTACTGTGATGCTTGTTGATTGATTTTCGTAGTCGATACTTGTTGTTGATACTTGCCGTCAATACTGGTTGTGGTTACTCGTAGAAAGGAATACTGATGGACTTTTGTTTGATTGCTCAGTTTATTGAACTATTTGTAAGCTCTGTCGTGATATATGTTGGTTGTGGTTATGGGTTTCAACCCGTTGACAGTATGCAGTATGTATATATTTATGTTTGTTGTAATCGAAATGACTCTGTGAAGTCGATTGAATGATTCATATATTTGGACCACTGTTGAAGCTAAATATATTTGAATATTGGTAATTGATGTGCCAGAGACTTGAAGGAATAACATGTATTACGACCTCTGTTATTTTGTAAGAATACCTTCGTGTTGCAAGGATTTTGTGGTACAGACTCTTTGGGTGTATTTTTACGTTTTCATTCTGAGCAAACTTGTGCGAAAAATTGATAAGGGTTCAGTCGGATTCCTTGTTTTGAAATCAGTATTTAGATTTACTTTTGCCTGATTTTTAAATGTGTACCATTGATTGGCACAGATGGAATCATTTAATTTATTTATCTTGTTACTGTTGTTTGGATTCAGTTGAATCTTGGAGGGTAACCTGTATTTTTGCCTCAAAGTAAACCTGATTTGGTACACTGTTGTTTTTGTCACTGTGGAAGTTCCGTGAGTATGGATAGTTATCATGTGTTCTGGCTCTGTTGAAGTGAGACGCGAATATCATACTTTAAACTCTGAATGCGTCCAGATGAGAATAGACATGTTATGTTTACTTTCTGTATATTCCAGTCAGTTTGAGGCTGTGCTTGTTGCGGGAATTCTGTGTGATTACCTCGGCATTGTCTTAGGGAAACATCTATTGCTCAATGCTAGGGAGTCTATTGTTGACTGCGAATAATTGAAGCTCTTTGATTTCGACCTGGGGTCCGAAAGCCTTGTAGTGTTTATTATGAACTAGAAGGGGACTGTAGGTTAATGTATGGGATTGTAGTCGTGTTTACGTATTCTGTTGCATGACTATCCTGCCTTGAGCTTGACTGAACTATGAGCCGTCGACTGCACCTCGACGGGCGATGTGGGGAATATCTTCTTGTTGGCTGTTTCATGTGGCAGGTCATGTGGAGTCTGTTTGGTTGATAGTCATCACTGTTGGCGTGATAGCTACTGTACAGAAGTTTTGTTATATTTGATGTTAACAAAACAGTGATTCTTCTTGTGACTCGTCTGACTTTTTCGTATGCATGTAAGGTGAATGTTTTCCATTTAAGGAAATGGTACAGTCATGAACTTGTTGAAGGGAAATTTGTATGACTTGTTTTCTTTCTCTTCTGTTATGAAAATATATGTTGATATTTTTATCTAACCGTTGGAACTGTTTTGATCCTATTTATGGAATCATGATTTGTAATGATATTCCTTTTACTGTTGAAGGAAATGATCTGTCTGAAGTTTGTTGTTTTTGGAATTCAGATGGATAAATGATTTGGATACTTTCGTTCTTCTTGATTTCTAATATTGTGATGAAATATTTGGGAAGTATTTAGGACTATTCTGTAACGATAATAGAGTTACATGTTTGTAGTCATTTTTGTATTACATCAGCATAGTCTGAAATATGTATACTTGTTTGGTGAATTGATCTCATTTAAACAGGTTGTTTAATGAAAACAGTTGGTGGATTGCAATTGTTTTAAGAGTTAGTGCTTATCATGCTCAGTTCATCGAACTGACCCATGTTGACTATTTTTGCAGATGGTTGCCGTGAGTGGTAAAAGCATGCAGATCTGATAGGATGATCAGATTGTTTAGATTTGATTTTAAGTAGAATTTCAGTTTGAATTTCTTTAAATGTACTATAAGAGGAAAGATGTTCTTCTTCCGTTGAGTATTGTATCAAGTATGCTGAATGCATAAAATGTATTTGATTAGTTCTGAAAGGAATGGAAATTGATATTGTTACTTATGTGTCTATATTCTTATCTTGATAGTTTGACCTTCTTCGGTTCAAATGATCTAAAGAGCATTGTTATTATTATATAATTTGGAGACTTTTGTGATTATCAATGTAAGCTTTGCAAGAATATAAGACTGAATTCTTATGATTGTTTAGCAGTTCCGGTATGTTCTATCAGAAGCTAAATTGAAATTTAGGTAACTATCTTTTTGGAAGATAGGGTTAAAATATACCTAAGCAGAACGCTAAACAAACTGAATTAAATTATTAATCCCTAGTCCTGATTATGACAGGACAACATTTAATTGGATTCTGAATCATTTATATTTGATACTTATAAGTATGATATAAATTCAGTTATGAGAACTGATATAAACCTAATGGGGTTCAGATGGCAATCTCATGTGAAGTTTATGAGATATTGTCCAATTCCGTTGTTTTAGAATTATGTATATTCTATGAACTCCGTGATGAGACCTTGGTCTTAATAACTCCTCTGTGTAATGGGTTTAATTGCGAAAGGTCATCCTATGAAGAAGAATCCAAGGATCGGGAAAGGCTAACCTTTGGGGAACGTCTTTTAATTTAATCTAACTCTATGTGCGTAACGCTTATTAATAAGTAGATCTTTTCGAGGCAGATTTAAAGGTTGACGGCATAAGACAACTGCAGGGTTGTACCTTCAAGAAGATTAGGATCTTCTCGAAGATACCACAATGCAGGTGACTTATGACGACATCCTTTGCATTGATCGTTAAGATTTACACTTTTTAACTCGTACAAGTTACTTTGGGACCGATTAGGTATGTGGTCGCATTATATGGCTGCCTAGGAGACTCGGGGTATCTTGACACACTGGTTTAATTAGGATTGACCCAGTATGTCATCTTATCCCTAGTCCTCGGGAGCATCCATATAACGTGGTCACCTTACTAATCCGTTCCCGAGTGATTAACTTGGGATAATAGGGACTGACAGAAGTCGGTATAAGACATTCTACATAACATAGGAATGGGGTGAAGGACGTATTCCAGATTGACGAGTATGCCGTTAAGGAATACGAGACATAAGCAGTATGTTTCAAATCTTTGGCCAAAGTATCGCAAGCTGCTGATTGCGTTGTCCTGAGTCACCTGGTCTAAGGGATGAGATGCCGATGAATAATGGTAACAGTTATTCAGTTAGGTTCCTTGGACAGAGCATTCTGAATCCCAGAATAGGGAAGAGAACCGCAAGAGTGATGTGTTAAATAATAACGCCAACTCTTATTACTCATGAATAGATCGGTAGATTACCGAGTCATGGAATGAATAGATCGGAGGTACTCCGAGTCATTACAGCTGCATATGGTTATCTGTTATATGAATGGTTATTCGATTTGTGAGTTCTAAATTATGTATTTAGAACCAGGAAGCATTTAAAAAAAAGAAATTGACTTGTTCTATTGTCCAAAATGAGGATGTTACATCTTGGTATCAGAGCTGAAGGTTGCAGCTCTTGGACCTATTGTGTCCATAATCTGATAAAAACCTGAATTTTCTTGTAACAGAAAATGGTTAGAACAAGGGGGAACGTTGCGAATAATGCTCCACCTGAAGGAGGGGCGGCAACAACCCAGAAACTTGATGAGATCCTTGCTGCCCTGTTGGACACAAGAGATCGTTTAGCTGTACTTGAGCAGCAGGCGATGGGGAATGAGGAGGATGAAGAAGCTGGAAATGACAATCAGCCACCTCCTGAGGACAACCCCAATATGGGTGTTGATGTTAATGCTGTAAATGCACCTGTCCAACCAGAAAACAAAAAGGCCAGATTGGCAGCAGAACTCACTAATGATATAAAAAGGATAAGCCCACCTAAGTATGATGGCACCACATTAGGAGATGGAGCTGAGAACTGGCTCAGCGAAATGGAGAAGTACTTTGCAATAAGGAACTTCTCAGAGGAAACCAAAGCTATTTGGGGAGCCTATCAGCTTTCCCACGAAGCATCTTCGTGGTGGGATAGCCGTAAAGCTGAACTAAACATTGATGAGACCAATATTACTTGGGATCAATTTAAAGGCTATTTTAGGCAACGTTGGCTGCCACAACTGTTCTATGATCAGAAAATGACAGAATTTCAGAACTTAGCTCAAGGGAAGCTAACGGTAACTGAATTCTGGGAGCGGTTTACAAAACTCCTCAAGTATGTACCGCAGTATCAAACTGACGAGAAGTTCAGAATACGGAAATTCATCATGGGATTGAATCCCGTGATAGGGGGAGAGGTCGATGTTCACAGTCCAACCACTATGGAAGGAGTTGTTGAAAAGGCCATAAGGCAAGAACAGAAATTAAAGGCTATTTCTGCTCATAAAGAGGAAGTGCAGAAGAAGACTGCAAATCCTTCTTCAACCTCTCTTGCACCCAGAAAAGGACCATGGAAAAAGTTTGGAAACAAGAATAAGTTTTCAGGAGATAACAGTAAGAAAGCAGCAGTAAATAAGCCTGCTGGAAATGTAAGGGATAATTTTGCTAAAAATTATAACAATGGGCAGAAGCCCTATGGAGGACAACGTGACAATTACAAGGCTGGAGGCAATTCTGAGCCTAAAAAGGGACCTGTAGGAGGCTGCTACAATTGTGGCAAAGATCACTACGCTAATCAATGCCCTTTGAAGAAGGATGATCGTAATCAGCAGCATAAGATACATGCTGCAGTAGCAGACAAGCAAGCTGAAAAGCAAGTAACACCTATAGAAGTTCCGGGTAAGTTATTTGGCATACCTGTCACTATTCTTTTTGATACAGGAGCTACTGAATGTTTTATTTCTAATAAACTTGCTTCTAAACTTAAAAGAAAAGCTGGGAAAATGGATAAATCTTGGACTGTACAGTATGGTAATAACTCTGTTCATACAGTGAGTATGTGTCTTTTTGGGGCAGTCCTTGACTTACCTAACTTTTCCACGGAAGTTGACCTCTATGTTACACCTTTAGGATCGTATGACATTATCATTGGTGTCAATTGGTTAGCTGACCATAAAGCAAAGGTAGATTGCTATGAAAAGAACATAAAGTGTTTAGATGATCAGCTGGAAACCGCAGAGATTCAAGGTGTGAAACGAGAAATTTCAGTTAGGAAACTGTCAGCTATGCAGCTTAAAAAGGCTAAGAATAAAGGATGTACTCTTTATGCAGTAAAGATATCTGAATCTTCAGAAGAAGATGGTGATTATATGAAGCAAATTCCTCTGTTACAAAGTTTCAGGGATGTTTTTCCTGAAGAATTACCAGGGTTACCACCCAAGAGAGAATTTGACTTCACCATCGAAATCAAACCGGGAACTGAACCTATTTCCAAAGCGCCTTATAGGATGACTACTACAGAGTTAGTCGAGCTTAAGGCACAGTTGCAAGAACTTTTGACAAAAGGTTTGATTAGACCAAGTGTTTCACCTTGGGGTGCGCCTGTGATATTTGTGAAAAAGAAGGATGGAACACTTAGGCTGTGTATTGATTATCGGATGTTGAACAAAGCAACAATCAAGAACCGATATCCACTTCCAAGGATCGACGATCTATTTGATCAGATGCATGGAGCAGCGGTTTATTCTAAGATAGACCTTCGATCTGGTTATCATCAGTTAAGGATTAAAGAAGAAGACATTCATAAAACAGCTTTCCGAACAAGGTACGGACATTATGAATTCACGGTTCTACCCTTTGGATTAACTAATGCACCCGCAGCCTTTATGAACTTAATGAATAATATTTTTCAAGAATATCTGGACAAGTTTGTACTTGTATTCTTGGATGATATTCTCATTTATTCTAAAAGCGTTGAGGAGCACAATGAGCATTTGAGGATAATTTTGGGAATTTTGAGAAAAAGAAAGTTGTATGGTAAGTTATCCAAATGTTCTTTCTTTGATTCAGAAGTTCACTATTTGGGTCATGTCATAAGTAAAGAAGGAATTGCTGTAGATCCTTCAAAAATAGTGGCAATAACTGAGTGGCCTGCGCTAAAGAATGTGCATGAAGTAAGAAGCTTCATGGGTCTTGCAGGTTACTATAGAAAATTTGTAAAGGATTTTTCTAAGGTAGCTGCACCAATAACTTCATTGCAGAAGAAGGATAAGAAATTCATATGGAACGACAAGTGCGAAGCGGCTTTCAAAAGTCTGAAAGACCAGTTGACTTCTGCACCTATATTAGCTGTACCAGACCCTAATGGGAATTTTACTGTTGTAACGGATGCTTCCGGGGAAGGCCTTGGAGGTGTTTTGCTACAAAATGATCAAGTCATTGCATATGAAAGTAGAAAACTCAAGTTACATGAGCTGAACTATGCCCCTCATGATTTGGAGCTTGCTGCCATTGTTCATGCACTTCAAGTCTGGAGACACTACTTACTTGGGAAACCTTTTGAGTTGAAAACTGATCACTTAGGGCTGAAATATATTTTTACTCAGCCTAATCTGAATGCCAGACAGAGAAGGTGGTTAGAATTTTTATCACAATATGATTTTGATATTAGCTATATCAAAGGGAAGGAGAATAGAGTAGCTGATGCTCTAAGTCGTAGGAGGCACATTTCTGCTCTTATAACATTAAGAACTCAGTTCAAGGAGGAGGTAAAGAGTGCCTCAGAATCTGATAATTACTTTCTGCAGGTAAAGGCAGCGCTTGCTGCAGAACCTAATGATGAAAGGTATAAAGGTTTTCATTTTGATAATGAAGGAATCTTGCGTTATGAAAACAGGGTATATGTACCTATGTTGAACGACTTGAGGAAGAAGTTGTTAGTGGAATTTCATAATTCACCTTTCTCTGGACACCCAGGTATCACAAAGATGCTTGCTGATCTGAAACAACAATACTTTTGGAAAGGTATGAAAAAGGATGTCATAAATTTTGTGACCCATTGTTTGGAGTGTCAGCGGGTTAAGGCAGAACATATGCACCCTGCTGGACTGTTATATCCTCATAGCATACCGCAGTACAAATGGCAAGTAATAACCATGGATTTTGTACAAGGATTACCCATGTCCAGGAATAAACATGATGTTATCCTGGTAGTTGTAGATAAACTGACTAAGGTAGCTCATTTCATCGCTGGAAATCTAAAGGATGATTCACCAGTGCTGGCCAAAAGATTCGTACACGAAATTTTCAGATTGCATGGTGTACCAGAATTGATTATATCTGACAGGGATCCAAGAATGACGTCAAGGTTTTGGCAAACACTTAATACAGCTCTTGGAACAAAACTAAACTTCAGTTCCGCATATCATCCGGAAACGGATGGACAAACTGAAAGGGTAAATCAAGTGTTGGAGGACATGTTGCGAATGTATTGCATGGATCAACAGTATAAATGGGAAGAGTATCTTCCATTAGTTGAGTTCGCATACAACAACACTTATCACTCATCTCTTAAAATGGCACCATTTGAAGCACTTTATGGAAGAAAGTGCAGAACTCCTGTTAGCTGGGATAGTGTTGAAGATAGAGTGGTAATTGGACCAGAGATTCTCACAGAAATGGAACAACAAGTTAAGCTGATTCGTGAAAGATTAAAGGAAGCAGTGGATAGGCAGAAGAGCTATGCTGACCTTAAGCGGGTTGATAGAAGGTTTGAGCTTGGTGAGAAGGTTTTTCTACGTGTTAAACCCAGAAAGAGTTCTATAACTTTTGGCAAGGCTGCCAAGTTGTCACCTCGATTCGTGGGACCTTTCGAAATTGTCGAAATAATCAATCCTGTAGCTTATCGTTTAGCATTACCACCTGCTTTATCTCGCATGCATGATGTTTTCCATATTTCTTTGCTTAAGAAATACGTTTCAGATCTGTCACATGTTTTAAATTGGAATTCCTTGCAGGTCCAAGACCCAGGAATAATCGTGGTTAAACCCACACGAGTGCTGGAAACTCGCCAATTGCATTTAAGAAATCGTGAAATACAGCAATGTAAGGTCCAGTGGGACTAGTTTAATGAAGAAAGTGCAACTTGGGAAAATCTGGAAGAGATGAAAATTGCTTTTCCTTCTCTTTTTCAACAGAATGAAATCTGTTGACAAAACATTCTTTTATGAACTTATTTTTTTTAGTATTTATGAAAGCCAGATGAAGGAAAACATTATTCAGGTTGAATAAAATGTGTTGTGACATTGATTTCTGGAACTATTCAAGTTGGAAAATAGTCGCATTGATTTGTGAACTAATAAATTAGTTGACCTGAAGGTTAATTGAATATGTAATCATCGGGACGATGAATCTTTTTAGGAGGGAAGCATGTAACACCCTGAACTGTTGTTACTTCCTCCTAAGCATACAAGTGTTGATATGTGATTTCTTTTGTAAAAAAGGATGTGTTCCTTTGATTGAGAAGTCATGCTTGATATGTACTGTATCTTCTTTGCAGATTGCAGATCTTTGACTGAGTCAGAATATGATTAGACTCTTTTATTTATTTCATTTTACATCTGAGTTTAATCTGATCTCGGAATGAATTATGAAGTTATTCATCTATAAGACCTAGCCTTGGATCAGTGGTATTGATCCAAGTGGTGCTTTAAGTTTTTCATGATGAATTAAAAATTATAAACCTTTCACAGGTTGCAAGGTCTGAATTCGTTGAATAAAGCCAATCCCGAGTCTAACTCAGGTTGATCGTGTGAAATGGAATGGTTCCCGATATCGAAGTATATCTGGAAGGTCTTGGTCGTGGACCAGGTAATAATTCTGTTGCATATAATTCCGTAGCCTAATGGCAGTACAGGAGTGAACCCTGTTCGAGAATGCATGCTGTAGGTCTTTTTCTGAGTATATGAAATGTTAGACCTAACTAGAATTATTAATGTTAGTAACCTAAAACTAAACTTAACCTAGGGGTTAGATTAGTGTTAATCTAACCTAGACCTAGGCTATGAGCTAATGTTCTAAGTTAGTATCTTTGTGCTAAGTGGTTAGACTAGGTGTTATCCTAAATCCTAACCTAAGTTACTAACCTAACTATTGAGCAAAGAATAAGGGGACCTATGGAAGGGGTGCGAACCATGGGCGGCAGTTTCTATGTTATTAAATGCGTGGATAAGTATGAAAGACAGGTAATATGGTGGAGGTTTTATAACGGCTATCTTGAGCCGACGTGGCAGGTCGCCAAAATTGGAAATGGTCTTGGAATTTCATTTGTCTATCGCCAACTATGGCGGTCGGTGGCAGTGGAGTTTGAGCGGGAAACTGGGAATTAATGCAATCAATGCACTCGGGCTTCGAGCTCGGATTTCTTGGGGAAGCATGCAAAATGGAAAGTTGATTGTTTGTTTGGTTTTGCATGTGCTCCGGTTTTCCTTCTGTCTGTTCACTGGTTCTTCGCACCAGTCTTCTTGGTGTTGCATGGCAAGTATGAACGTAACTAGCTCTTTCCTCTGGCAAGGAAAATATATAAGTCATGGAAATAGTAAATTTCTGTTGGTGGATCTAACTTGGAAAAGAAGGAGAAGGTTTGAGCTCTTTCAGTGGTCTGCTTCGAAATTTTAAGCAAATATCCAGGCATGTTAGGCCCTAACCTTTAAAAATCTTGTTGTCTTTCAAGTGATTTCATTAGAACAACTCTGTTCAAATGATTTATGGGTTTAGATGATTTTATGGCAGTTACGGGTGATTTTGTTACTGTATCTTCTTGCTGTTCGATTTTCAAATTTAACCCTTGAAGGGTGTGTGTTGTATTTCGAACTGTTATTCTGTTTTATTGCATTTTACATTCCGGCGTAAGCCTGTGAAACGTATGCTTGAAGGGTACTTATCCTGCTCTGTGAGAACCCGTGCATGATTCCCTTGCTGGGTTCAGGCTACTGTGATGCTTGTTGATTGATTTTCGTAGTCGATGCTTGTTGTTGATACTTGCCGTCAATGCTGGTTGTGGTTACTCGTAGAAAGGAATACTGATGGACTTTTGTTTGATTGCTCAGTTTATTGAACTATTTGTAAGCTCTGTCGTGATATATGTTGGTTGTGGTTATGAATCTTGTTCGGGTTTCAACTTGTTGTGTTACGTACTTCTTTGACCGTTCTGAAGTTGTTTTCCCTTGCATTGTGGTTATGGAATGCAACCCGTTGATATGCAGTATATATTTATGTTTGTTGTAATCGAAACGACTCTGTGAAGTCAATTGAATGATTCATATATTTGGACCACTGTTGAAGCTAAATATATTTGAATATTGGTAATTGATGTGCCAGAGACTTGAAGGAATAACATGTATTACGACCTCTGTTATTTTGTAAGAATACCTTCATGTTACAAGGATTTTGTGGTATAGACTCTTTGGTTGTATTTTTATGTTTTCATTCTGTGCAAACTTGTGCGAAAAATTGATAAGGGTTCAGTCGGATTCCTTGTTTTGAAATCAGTATTTAGATTTACTTTTGCCTGATTTTTAAATGTGTACCATTGATTGGCACAGATGGAATCATTTAATTTATTTATCTTGTTACTGTTGTTCGGATTCAGTTGAATCTTGGAGGGTAACCTGTATTTTTGCCTCAAAGTAAACCTGATTTGGTACACTGTTGTTTTTGTCACTGTGGAAGTTCCGTGAGTATGGATAGTTATCATGTGTTCTGGCTCTGTTGAAGTGAGACGCGAATATCATACTTTAAACTCTGAATGCGTCCAGATGAGAATAGACATGTTATGTTTACTTTCTGTATATTCCAGTCAGTTTGAGGCTGTGCTTGTTGCGGGAATTCTGTGTGATTACCTCGGCATTGTCTTAGGGAAACATCTATTGCTCAATGCTAGGGAGTCTATTGTTGACTGCGAATAATTGAAGCTCTTTGATTTCGACCTGGGGTCCGAAAGCCTTGTAGTGTTTATTATGAACTAGAAGGGGACTGTAGGTTAATGTATGGGATTGTAGTCGTGTTTACGTATTCTGTTGCATGACTATCCTGCCTTGAGCTTGACTGAACTATGAGCCGTCGACTGCACCTCGACGGGCGATGTGGGGAATATCTTCTTGTTGGCTGTTTCATGTGGCAGGTCATGTGGAGTCTGTTTGGTTGATAGTCATCACTGTTGGCGTGATAGCTACTGTACAGAAGTTTTGTTATATTTGATGTTAACAAAACAGTGATTCTTCTTGTGACTCGTCTGACTTTTTCGTATGCATGTAAGGTGAATGTTTTCCATTTAAGGAAATGGTACAGTCATGAACTTGTTGAAGGGAAATTTGTATGACTTGTTTTCTTTCTCTTCTGTTATGAAAATATATGTTGATATTTTTATCTAACCGTTGGAACTGTTTTGATCCTATTTATGGAATCATGATTTGTAATGATATTCCTTTTACTGTTGAAGGAAATGATCTGTCTGAAGTTTGTTGTTTTTGGAATTCAGATGGATAAATGATTTGGATACTTTCGTTCTTCTTGATTTCTAATATTGTGATGAAATATTTGGGAAGTATTTAGGACTATTCTGTAACGATAATAGAGTTACATGTTTGTAGTCATTTTTGTATTACATCAGCATAGTCTGAAATATGTATACTTGTTTGGTGAATTGATCTCATTTAAACAGGTTGTTTAATGAAAACAGTTGGTGGATTGCAATTGTTTTAAGAGTTAGTGCTTATCATGCTCAGTTCATCGAACTGACCCATGTTGACTATTTTTGCAGATGGTTTCCGTGAGTGGTAAAAGCATGCAGATCTGATAGGATGATCAGATTGTTTAGATTTGATTTTAAGTAGAATTTCAGTTTGAATTTCTTTAAATGTACTATAAGAGGAAAGATGTTCTTCTTCCGTTGAGTATTGTATCAAGTATGCTGAATGCATAAAATGTATTTGATTAGTTCTGAAAGGAATGGAAATTGATATTGTTACTTATGTGTCTATATTCTTATCTTGATAGTTTGACCTTCTTCGGTTCAAATGATCTAAAGAGCATTGTTATTATTATATAATTTGGAGACTTTTGTGATTATCAATGTAAGCTTTGCAAGAATATAAGACTGAATTCTTATGATTGTTTAGCAGTTCCGGTATGTTCTATCAGAAGCTAAATTGAAATTTAGGTAACTATCTTTTTGGAAGATAGGGTTAAAATATACCTAAGCAGAACGCTAAACAAACTGAATTAAATTATTAATCCCTAGTCCTGATTATGACAGGACAACATTTAATTGGATTCTGAATCATTTATATTTGATACTTATAAGTATGATATAAATTCAGTTATGAGAACTGATATAAACCTAATGGGGTTCAGATGGCAATCTCATGTGAAGTTTATGAGATATTGTCCAATTCCGTTGTTTTAGAATTATGTATATTCTATGAACTCCGTGATGAGACCTTGGTCTTAATAACTCCTCTGTGTAATGGGTTTTATTGCGAAAGGTCATTCTATGAAGAAGAATCCAAGGATCGGGAAAGGCTAACCTTTGGGGAACGTCTTTTAATTTAATTTAACTCTATGTGCGTAACGCTTATTAATAAGTAGATCTTTTCGAGGCAGATTTAAAGGTTGACGGCATAAGACAACTGCAGGGTTGTACCTTCAAGAAGATTAGGATCTTCTCGAAGATACCACAATGCAGGTGACTTATGACGACATCCTTTGCATTGATCGTTAAGATTTACACTTTTAACTCGTACAAGTTACTTTGGGACCGATTAGGTATGTGGTCGCATTATATGGCTGCCTAGGAGACTCGGGGTATCTTGACACACTGGTTTAATTAGGATTGACCCAGTATGTCATCTTATCCCTAGTCCTCGGGAGCATCCATATAACGTGGTCACCTTACTAATCCGTTCCCGAGTGATTAACTTGGGATAATAGGGACTGACAGAAGTCGGTATAAGACATTCTACATAACATAGGAATGGGGTGAAGGACGTATTCCAGATTGACGAGTATGTCGTTAAGGAATACGAGACATAAGCAGTATGTTTCAAATCTTTGGCCAAAGTATCGCAAGCTGCTGATTGCGTTGTCCTGAGTCACCTGGTCTAAGGGATGAGATGCCGATGAATAATGGTAACAGTTATTCAGTTAGGTTCCTTGGACAGAGCATTCTGAATCCCAGAATAGGGAAGAGAACCGCAAGAGTGATGTGTTAAATAATAACGCCAACTCTTATTACTCATGAATAGATCGGTAGATTACCGAGTCATGGAATGAATAGATCGGAGGTACTCCGAGTCATTACAGCTGCATATGGTTATCTGTTATATGAATGGTTATTCAATTTGTGAGTTCTAAATTATGTATTTAGAACCAGGATGCATTTAAAAAAAAATTTGACTTGTTCTATTGTCTATAAGTAGTTTTTCTTGTTCCTATTGCAATCTTGTATCTAAATCTCTTTGAATCACACAGATATCAATCCTTGTGATAGTTTAGTGTCATTTGAAATTTCATTATTCAGAAGATCTTTCATCTGGGAATGAAATAAATGATTTAAAATCACTTTTTTTTCATTTGTTGATAGAGATTGTTTGTAAGCCTCTCGGTGTACCTCACGCATGACTGATATTAGATTTTGATGTTGTATTAGGTCTTCTAACTCGAGCATTTGTGATAGAATCTCAAAGATTGTGTGAAAAAGTGCACATATGGGCCTCCATTGATACACACCTTCTGGTTGAAGGAATGTTTTAACTATTTTGAAGCTTTCTGTTATTGACTTCTTTGTTTATTGTGAAGTTTCTCAAGGATCTGGAAAAGTCCAATCCATCTTCTTGATCTCCCACCAAAAAATTATTCAAATAACTAATCCTACCCTGAACTACCCCTGTTTTAGTTTGTATATCCACAAAAGAACAAAATTCATTTGCTAAAGTATGGAGAACAGATCAGGATTCAAAATGTCTTCTGTAACCTTAGCCTTGTGTTTGAAAATATCTCCATAATCTGGAAATAACAACTCATGAGATTCAAATTTGGTGTGTTGATCATATTTTCCCCAAGGTCTTCCCTTTAAAATTTTTGCAAAAGAAAGGTATTTGCATCTCCTTCAATAACAGAGGTTGCAAAATAGGTTCTCTTACCTTGGTTGAAAGGCACAACCTAAAATAGTTACGATGAGATCAAATCGTTTTAAGGTGCTACCCACTTCTTCAAAACATGAGTGCTAAAAATTTAGATAAATTGCTTCCCCAGCTACAAAACGACATATAAATCATTTATCTGCCTCTAAGTGTCTTGTAAAATTCATGATGCTGCTCAAATTGTGAAGGAGATTAAATCTGGGTACCAACAAAGTCTCCATTAGGATTTGGTACTGCTAGAATAGGTGCTGAAGTTAACTATTATTTCAAATTTTTGAATGTAATTTCACATTTCTCACTCCAAATAAACCTCTTATCCTTATTCTGTAAAGAATTTATCGGTGCAGCCACCTTAGAAAAATCTTTTACGAATTTCTGATAGTAACCAACAAGCCCCATGAAGTTCCTAACTTCATGTATATTCTTTGGTGTAGGCCACTCAGTTATAGCTACAATTTTAGAAGGATCTATAGCGATTCCATTCTTACTTATTACATGTCCCAAATAGTGCACTTCTATGTCATAGAAAGAACATTTAGATAACTTACCATATAACAGTCTCTTTCTCAAAATTTCCAAAATTATCTTCAAATGCTCATGGTGTTCCTCAATATTTTTAGAATATATGAGAATGTCATCCAAGAATATGAACCCAAATTTTTCCAAGTATTCTTGAAAGATATTATTCATTAAATTCATAAATGCTACAAGTGCATTTGTTAATCCAAAAGGTAAAACTATGAACTCATAATGTCCTAATCAAGGGATCATTTTCAAAATTTCCCTAAACATACCTAAATGATGTCAGTGAAAAATATCATGTCGAGATATTTCCATCAACTATGAGAACGTGAAAAATAGACATCGAGAGCTCTAGATATGTCTGATCAAAGTTTAGTCAACAAGAAAGTCAACTTTGATCAACTGGTCAATTGTGGACCAAAGACACTGTGACACGTGGTGAAAAGGCAAAGGGAATCATTTGTTGATTTTCAATCTCTGGTCTTTGACGGTCATAAAATATTGCTCGCAGGCCGCCGTGTGGACTATGGTATTATCGCCGATGTGGTAGGTCCATAAGCCACCATGTAGCTTACCACCACTCATCGAATTCACTCGATTTTCCTATCAAGAGACAATAAGTGGGCTATATGCTATTTACTGAGTTAATTATTTCTATGTCACATTGTATGGGTCAAAATTATATTATCTTGGTAAGTCCACTTTCCAAATGACACGCATATATTCCAAACCGCTATATATATTAATGTTTATAAATTAGTATTAAACCATACCTAACCACCAACTTAACCATGCTATTTCCAAGCTTCCACGTGGAAGGGAGAAGGTGAAGCGGTGTTGGAGGGGGAAAAACCATGCATTGAAATCCACGTGGTGAACAAGGCAGGGCGGTTATGATCCAAATTTGTCCTTTGACCACTTCATACAATGCGTGGAAGGGATATTTAAAGCCTAAGCTTTAATCAAACCCACCAAAAATGGGATTTATACCCACTTTAAAATGCCACGCCAAAATTTGGGTGTTATCCCATTTAACAATGTAATCTGCTAATATGGGTATTGATCCCATTTATTTTGCTACGAGATGAGGCTAAAATTATCCTTAGGATGATTTGTAATTGCATATTTTTTGGGCCCTAAAATTGTATAAATAGGTAACCCATTTGCATTGTAAAAACACACATTAGCTCGAGAAGCTTATTATTTGTTAAGATTATTTGTGGGATGTGGAGAATTAGTAACAGGGAAATTTTAATATAGTTTTGTGAAACTATATTAAATTCCTTAAATTACTATAGAAAAATATAGTTTATCGGCCTATTATTTTAGGCAATAGTAGATGGAATATTTGTGATTGGGAGTAAATTATAAACTACCCAATAGGCCCATTGAGCCACACCAATTACCTACAAATCCTGGATTGTTGACCAAAGTGCTAGCGTCACATTGATAACATCGAGAAGGACGATCAAAGATGAAGGAGATTGTGCATCAGGAAGGTGAAGAATAATTCGAATGATCATCAAAAAATTTCAAAGAACTGGTGTACTGACAGGAAAGTAAAATTACATTAGGTTTTCTTGTGAAATTACTAATGTAACTTATAAGTTTTGACTAGTGGAATGGTTTGACCATGAACCCAGAGACGTAGGAAATTGCCAAACTCTGTAATCAATCTTTGTGTAGTTGTCTTTAATGTCTTGCATTTATTTTAAATTGATTACTTAAAATGAGAAAATTGTTAGAAAATAATTTAAGCCTACAAGGGTCTGAGATCAGGTAGTAATAACTTGATTATTTTCGGATCATGTCCATACCTTGTTCTGAAAGTTGTTTTATGAATGTTCTCATCCTTAATCTGCAATTGATGATATCCAGATCGAATATCTATCTTAGAATAAACTGATGCTCCACGAATCTGATCAAATAGATAATCAATCCTAGGGAGTGGGTATCTATTTTTGATCGTTGCTTTATTTTACATTTTGTAATCAATGCAAAATCTAAGTATTCCATCCTCATTTTTCACAAAAATTACTGGTGCTCCCCAAGGTGAAACACTTGGCCTAATCAAACCTTTAATAAAAGTTCTTGCAACTAAGCCTTAAGCTCTACTAATTCTGTAGTAGTCATTCGATACGGTGCCTTAGAAATAGGCTCAGTTCTAGGCTTGATCTCAATTGTGAAATCAAACTCCCTTTTGGGTGGAAGACCTGGTAATTCTTCTGGAAATATGTCACTGAAGTTTCGTAATAGTGGATATCGTTCCAAGACATCATTGTTTTCTTCAGTTTTTTCTATAATTTTTACTCCATATAAGGTAAAACCTTTATCTTTGGCCTTTTTAAGTTGCATAGCAGATAGTTTTCTAATAGAAATTTCACGTTTTACACCCTGAATCTCTATTGTTTTCTGTAGGTCATCTAAACAACTATTGTGTTTTTCAAAATAGTCCACTTTGGCCTTATGTTCTGCTAACCAATTAACACCTATGATTACATCATAAGACCGTAAAGGTGCAACATAAAGATCAGCTTCAGTGAAAAAGTTAGGTAAATCAAGGACTTCCAAAAAGACACATACTAACTGTATGAATAACATTTTTTCCATAATGTACAGTCCATGTTTTATCCATGTTTCCATCTTTTCTTTTTAGTTTTGATGCTAATTTACTAGAAATAAAACATTCAGTAGCTCTGGTGTCAAAAAGAATAGTTATAGGTAAACCAAATAACTTACCCAGAACCTCTATAGGTGTGGCATGTTTCTCAACCTACTTGTCAGCTACTGCAACATGTATCTTGTGCTGCTAATTATGATCATCCTTTTTTAAAGGGCATTGTTTTACGTAATTATCTTTGCCACAGTTATAAGATCCTCCTACAAGTCCCTTTATAGGCTCAGGTTTATTTCTAGCCTTACAGTTATCATTTTAACCTCCATAGGACCTCTATTCGTTATTATTGTTTTTGACAAAGTTGTTTCTTGCATTACTAGTAAACTTGTTTGTTGTTGCTTTCTTATTAGTTTCAGATGAAAACTTACTTTTCATTCTGAATTTCTTCCATGGTCCTTTCTTAGTGCAAGAGATGATGAAAAGGAGTTGGGAATTTTCTTCCTTACTTCCTCCTTATGAGTATAAATTTCCTTCAATTTCTATTCTTTCCTTATGGCATTTTCAACAACCCCTTCCATCATGGTTGGGTTGTGAACATTCACCTCTCCTCCTATAATGGGATTCAATCCCATGATGAATTTTTGTATCTTGAAGTTCTCATTAGTTTGGTACTGAGGTACATACTTAAGGAGTTTAGTAAACCACTCCCAATACTCAGTTATAGTTAGCTTTCCTTGAGGTAAGCTCTAGAATTTAGTCATTTTCTGATCATAGTAAAGTTGCGGCAGCCAACGTTGCCTAAAGTAACCTTTAAATTGATCCCATGTGATATTAGTTTCATCAATGTTTAGCTCAACCTTACAGATGTCCCACCATGAAGATTCCTCATAGGAAAGTTGATAAGATCCCCATATCGCCTTTGTTTCTTCTAAGAAATTCCTTATTGCAAAGTATTTCTCCATTTTGTTAAGCCAATTCTCAGCCCCATCTCCTAATGTGGTGCCATCAAACTTGGGTGGACTTATCCTTTTTATATCATTAGTGAGTTCAGCTGCTAGCCTAGCCTTTTTGTTCTCAAGCTGATCAGGTATGTTCTTATTGTTATTATCAACACCTACATTGGTGTTGTCCTCAAGAGGTGACTGATTATTGTTACTAGCATCTTCTTCCTCTTCATTACCCATTACTTGTTGTTTAAGTACAACCAAAAGATATCTTGTGTCCAATAGGGAAGCAAAGATCTCATCGAAGTTTTGGGTAGTTACTACTTCTTCCTCAGGTGGAGGATTATTTGCAACATTTCCTCTTGTTCTAACCCTTTTCTGTTAACAAGAAAATTTAAGTTTCATCATATTATGGACACAATAGGTCCAAGAGCTACAACCTTCAGCTCTAATACCAAGATGTAACATTCCCATTTTAAGACTTTAGAAACAAGGGAATTTTTTTTTGAAACATAATGTTCTCTGTTCTAAATAAAACATCATTTAGAACACACATTCCATGATAATCAATCTCATAATGGATAACCATATGCAGTTGTAGTGACTCGGTATACTACCAATATCTCATTCAATGACTTGGTTACCAACCGATCTCTCATGTTAACTTAAAGTTTAGAATACTTTATGTATACTATGTATACTTGGTTCTCCTACCCTATTCTGGGTACGGAGTGATCTGTTTAAAGAACCTATTTGAATATTTGTTACCAATATTCATTTGACATCACGTTTCTTTAACTAGGTGACAGAGGACAATTCAGCCAACATCTTGCGATACTTTGGACAAATATTTCCAACATATTGTTCGTGTTACTATTCCTAGATGGCATACTCATCACTCTGGAATACGTCCTTCACCGCACTCTTTCGTTATCTTGAATGGTCTTTACTGACTACCATCAGTTCACTTCCCCAAGGTTTGACCCTAGCCCCGGTTAGCAACATAATTTATTATAGGAAGACACTCACAATAACTTAGGGTATATGGGCATACTTTGTTGACCTAAGTCAACTACATGTTTTGAGGTACCCTGAGACATTGAAAGTTACTACCTATCCTAAACATGCTACTAACTTGACCTAGAGAGAAACTAAGTTCAAGTCTAGATGTGCATAAATCTAGATGAACAAATATAGAAGGATCTTACCACATGTCAACTACAACACTATATCCTTGAGAAGTCCAGAGACTTCTCCAGGGTACAATCCAATAGTTGGCATGTGCCAACATCCATTAGAAATGATTCATCAAGATGTACATACCCCCTTAGTGGTCATTAATCATAATTAGATTGGATTAAGATTTAGATTACAGCAACCATGCCTAACCCTAATTCCAACATTCATTAAATCCTTTACCCATACTTATCCTGATTAGATATGGAGAACTTCATTAATTTAATTTTTCATTGTTGTTTATTATCATGGCATAACAAGCAGTTATCCCAAAACAAGACAACAAACATTAACGTTTAATTCTTAACGTAACCTAGCTGTCCAAATCAAGTGTGTCATCCACCTAGATTCAGCTAGGGTTGACTTTATAAACTTAGTATAAAGATTAAGGATCATAACCACTATTCATTTTATCTTTCATTCTTTAGGAGAGGAAGAGTCTTCCTCTACATGGTTAAATGTTATTTTTAACAAAACCTTTTTATCATTCATTACTTGTATAGTTTAATTGTATGTCCCAAGCATATTTCATTATTAAACTATAGTTGTGTAGTTAGAGAATGACATCTTTTGTAATGTAAAAAGTTCATTAATATATGTGAGATTACACTATCTCCTTACTCCAACTCATTATCTGATAACATCAATAGTAGAAAATTAGATATAAATAATACCGCCAAGATATCAATATTATTTCCGGCATACAAGTACAAAGAATTCACATTACAAATTGGAGTCCAAGAAAAAACCTTTTAATTCATGATTTTTAATATACATTTACAAGACTACAAATTTCAAGCATTCTGTATGTCAATCATAAATAAGGTCTTAACATAACATCACTTTCCCATTCCAATACATCTCAAGAATGATTCAAAACTCTTTACACAAGATCCAGAATTAAATAAACCAATGCATCATAAAAGTTTTTGTCCTCTTTTATCACTTACGATGTCCATCTGCAAAAATTTCTAGCACGGGTCAGTTCAACGAACTGAGCATGATAAGAACTAAGAATTAAAGTGAAGTGCATTCCACTAATTGTTCCATTAAAATAACTCTCCTTTAATGCAACAATTAATATATAACATAGAAATATTCATAAGTAATATCATCTGGAAAAGAAGAACAATTAAAGAGTCTCAATTCCCTATTAAGAAAAGAGCATAATATAACCTACAACAAATATATTTATATCATATGCTTTAATTGATCCTATCAATTACTTTAAAATAGTCAACAATTCTTGTCATCCAATTGTTTCATAATTCCATAAGAATATAAATACACATTTATCTTTTCTAAGAAGAAAAATAAGTTACTTTCAGCCTAGCTCATATTAGGATGATTCATCCTACAACTTAAGAAAAGAAGAAGAATAAATGCATACTACTCCTTACACACTTCATCATCTGAAAGAAAGAAACAGGTTTAGACCTCATCCAACTGCTTCAGTTCAAGGATATCAATATAAGGATTCCATAGATAAGAGACAACTTCTAAACAAGAATCCCGAATCCATCCAATAATAATAGAAATCAAAACAGTCTAATTGAAAGTCTTACTAATTTCTACTTGTTCGAAGATATAATTCAAGGATCTGAAGCTAGAATTTCCACAAATCCAAGCTATACTCAAATAAATAAATCTCTTAACCAATCCACAAGAAGTTTCCATCTCAGAAGAGAATCAATTAAAGATAAGCTCAATCAATGATCTTATACAATCAACATAAAAAGGATCCCGAATAGAAAAGGACCCAATCCATAATTCATTTCATTGATACTATGAAATGAATTCCCTTATCTAAATCAAACTTATAATTTCTTTAGCTAGTTCCCAAAAGAGAACACAAAACTGAATGCACAATCAAAGAATGCACACTACAAACTTTCCATTACAAAACTTGCAAACTTGTTTCCTATTTCCATTCACCAAGATCAAGTTCAAATTCAAATCTAAGAAGGAAATTTAAAGTATAGTCCCTAAAAGTATATTTTCCCTAAGAGATCATATTCATTTCTCTTTCTAAAACCTAGAGTTTTGTTTAATGAACCCATCAAGGAATATAAATCCACAATAGTGAAGGATATACAAGGATCAATACATCTCATGAATACAAAATATTGTCATCCTATTACAAGGATTCAACATCTTGATGCAACAGAGTAAGTATTCTACAATCCCCCAAATAAGAACAATTTTTAAAAAAAAATTAGAATAGTGATACTGTATCCTTTCATACAACACTCAGTATACTAGGTTTTAGATTCAACGTTATATTAAAACCCAAGAATCAAATAAAAGATCAAAAGAGAGTAAATAAAATCAAATAATGCATTAAAGACAAGTACTATCCCAAACTTACTTCCAACTCAAATGAAACAGAATCACCACAAGCCTCTCGAGTTCCAGCTAAAAGCTTATGACAGTGAAGTATTTGTTTGAACATCAATAACAAGAAGGAGAGTAACTACTATAACTCCAGAAGTCTCTTAAAAATGTTAACGACTTATTCCAAATGAACTAAAGATCAACCAAAACCACAACAAGATGTAGTTCTAGTCCATTTATTACTATGAACAAAACCATCAAGCTTTCTGCAAGACACGGGTTCACTCATGGTAGAGAAGAATAGGATACAATTAGAATTCCCACACCCTATCAAGTTCAAGAACACAATACAGTCTAAAATATAGATGTAATACAACCATTCCCTCTCAAGAAGCTAAATAGAGGAGATCTCAAAAGAGGTTACATGGTCTACTTCTAACCAAAACAAAACTCCAGCTCAAAATATAAGTATAGAATCAAACACGTCGATTCCAACACAGGTTCAAAAAATGCAATACTATAATACATGTATAGTGTCAAACACGAGCTTTAAAAATAATTTCAAAACTTCACAAGGCTCTAACACCAGCTCAGACAAACACAAGTTAAAATACGAGCCTATAACAAAATACGAAGCCCTAAAATACAAGCTTAGAAAAAAACACCAATGCTCTAATAAGAGTCTAAGCATTTTCAATTCCTTAAATAAGAATGAAACTTCTAGCTCAGAGTACGTGTACAGAACAAAACTCAACAACTCGACTACAAGTTTAGCATTCACAAGAACTGAAAAACGATTTCGGTGTCAATCACAAAGCTTCAATAATAATTCAGTACAATACAAATTCCAGTGCCATCTTAAATGATACACAAGACTATAATAGAGATTCAGAACCATGTAAGAAACAAATGCCAGTTCAGAGTGACCAAGAAGCTCTACTAAAAAATCAACGAAAATAGGCTCAAAATAATAGTTTAGAATGAAACATAAGGTAACAAATTCTGGTTTAGTCAACACTAGCGACGATTACAAGTTACAGAGCTTCAAAAATAGGTTTGCATGAATATCACCATTAAACTAGCACAGAGAAGATTTCCCAAAAAATACCATTACCAGTAATGGATTTACATTCCAAAAACTACAGAGATTTCATGAAAACATGCAAGTAATTAACCATATAATTGCAAGTATAAATATCATGAGAGCAGAATTGTTTTAATGAATCATTTATAAGAAAGCAAGAAAACTTAATGGGTAGAGCCTATCATGCCTAATAGTGCCTCTGCCAATTCGAAGGAGACTCCTAGCCAAGTTTCCAACCCTTTTTCTTCTCCATGAAAGATCAAAAACCAAAAAACATTTCTTCCAATGCCTCTTATACATTCCCTTGATCGAAAATAGACTAGAGAAACCAAAAATAGCCAAGAAGAAGAAGTCAAATTGCTGGTTTGAAGAACCAGATAGCTCCATGCACATCAAAATTTGCGAGGCATGTGTTAGTGCAAAATCACAGCACCCCTGGACGCACATCAGGCTTCTAGGTTGATGTTCAGGCATCCAGTGTGATTGCACAACATGGAAACCTCTCTCCAAGCGTGGGACTTGTGAAACCGAGAGAGGAATCTCCAGAGAAGGCTGGTTCCTGCTCCTAAACTACCTGCCACAAGCTATTCCAGTGCAGGCAAGCTAATCTAATCCTAATCTAACCATGCCAAGGAGACAGAGAGAGAGAGAAGGGAAAAACAGCAAAAGCCTACACTAAAACGATGATACACCAGAGAAGGAGAATGTTGAACATCTATCAAAACTGCCATGGGACAAAGAGAGGTGAGCAATGGGAAGGATGGACAGATGCATCACAGGCCCAAGGATAGATTTCACACAGAAAGTGTCCCAAAACTCCATGAACACAGCTCCAGATCTGCAGTGAACGTTCAAACATGCACAGATACCTGCAATGAAGAGAGGCAAGAAGAAAACAAGCAAAAACTAGAAAGGATGGACAGATGCATCACAAAACATGTTTTATTGCTTCAGAAGTTTGCACAGAACATCATTCCATTAGTAAAAGGCAAAAAACGCCATTACAGAGTAGGGAGGAGGTTCGAACTCCATTTTCAACCCTAGAGAAGAAAAGAAGGGAGGGCAGAGCAGAAAGAATGAACAACCTTTTATATTTTGCCACTCCTTACAATATATAGGAAGAATGAGAGAAGGAAGAAAGAGGAAAGTCAGATCTACTCCAACCACCCCCAGGTCGTATTTTAAATCATCTCATTATGGTATAAGCGGCGGATCCTGGCAAAACGGCGGGCTGTCTACTGCATTAAAGCTGGTTGTTGAAGCGTCACTTCTGTTGTATCACGCGTCAGAGCCGTTTCTTGATTTTCTCTCTCCAAACTGCACCAAAACTCTATATTAACCCCAGAATCATGTAGAGAATTTCATGAGCTTTCCGTTGATATAAAGAACATGGAAAACTGAGCTCTGGATCAAAAGATATGGCGATATGAAGATTTAGGGCACAGAGCAGACCAAGACAGATTTTAAAATGTTTTCCCGCTCTTCACCGTCTGGACGACACGTGGCACGTGCTGATTGGACGAGCAATTCTCTGTCCTCCGTCTTTCGCGGGCTTTCCTTTTGAAATTGCTTGTGGGCCCCTTAAACTTGGACACATGGTGCCATTTCATTGGTTCGGTTCAGCACTCGATAACTCACCCCTTTGACCTTTTGACTTTTTCTCCTGTGAGGACACGTGGCAGTTTCTGATTGGTCCTCGGCTCCTTCGGCTCCTTCGCGTACTTCGCCTCCATTTGTCCCGGATGTCCCATTTGATTTTGGGCCCTTTGTGTTCATTTCGGCCGGTTCGGGCATTTCGCGTCCATTTGTCCCAGATGTCCCATTTGATTTTGGGCCCTTCGTGCTCATTTCGGCCGGTTCGGGCATTTTTGGCCCGCTTGTCTCGCTTTGCTTCGGACTGAATTGACTCTTTTCAGCCGGTTCGAGCCTTTGCGGCCCAGATGTCCCAATCGCTTTTGACTGCCTGTGCTCATTTCGGCCGATCCGGCCGGTTCGGGTCTTTTTGTCCCAAACGTCCCGAGCAACGCCTAGCCAATTTTTCTTCCTCCTTCGGCCAGATCGGCTTTTCGCGTCCTCCGCGTACTTCTGGCCCGATTGTCCCAAATGCAATTTGGGCCGCCTGGAGGCTTTTCGGCTGATCCGCGCCTTGACGTCCCAAATGTCCCAATTGCTCCCTTGAGTAGGACTTAGCCAATTTTCACACTTTTTCCTGGGTCAACCTATTTGCCTTTCTGCAACTTTTTTTGCATTTTCTCAGAGCTTGCTCCCTGTTTCTTCGGCCAGGGGAGTTAGAAAAATACCTGAAGGGACCCTAGAAACCTGATTTTGCTCTGAATCAATCAATTTGCTTGGGATTTGAATCTTCTGATGCATGTTATCAAAATTTACCCTAGGGGGGTGAATTTTGGATAACAATTTGGCGACTCAGCAGGGTCATCTGCCTGCTAGATGAAAAGACTAGTTGCCTGAAGCAATCCATTGGGCATGGAGTCATAAGTTGCAA
Source organism: Taxus chinensis (assembly GCA_019776745.2). NCBI lineage: Eukaryota > Viridiplantae > Streptophyta > Pinopsida > Cupressales > Taxaceae > Taxus > Taxus chinensis. The sequence continues at coordinate 393,334,428 of CM034156.1, read as the reverse complement.
CCTGCAATTGATCTGAACTTTGAAAACCTCCCCTCTGAGCCACTTGGAAACCCATCGGACATGGAGTTGTTCTCACCAAAAACCACTGAAAAGAACTGTGCAAGAGCAAAACCAGCAACACCAAAACTATGTACAAAACTGAAAATCATACATGCCCCAAATGGAACATGCAGAGTGTGCACAAGCACTTCTTCTGCTGGAAGCAAACCTACCTACTCTACTCTAACTAGAAGCAAAGGTGAGCTAAACAAACCCTGCAACTGGTTGTGCAAAATAGTTTCCTTTCTTCAAAATTGGCAGCCATGCAATTGATTTGGCACTGATCATGGCTGTTTGGATAGATGGAAAATCAACAAGAAGTTGATCTTCTACCCAAATCATCAAGGTATCAACTAAAAAATCCAATACCTCTTTTAGTTGCTCTGCATTTGGATTGGAGAGGTATGGCAGCTGATCCTTGGTACTTTGTAGCTCATCCTCATGCTCAGAAGCAAGCATGACTGGTTGTGGCTTCTCCTTTGGCTCCAATGAAGCCAAATACCTGATTGGGCAAGGTCTGATCCGTTGAGTATGCCCATTGCTGTGATTTTTAACTCCAAGAATGGAGTCTTCTTGTAGACCTTGAATGGATGGTGTGGAAGAAATGGTGGAATCCTTCTGTCCTTTCCCTTCCTCCGATGGAGAACATGGAAGATTTAAATCTTCCAATTTTGATTCCAAAGAGCTGCTGTAAGATGCAGGATGCTACAAATGAAAGCTCTCCTTCATGGCAGCAGGCTTTGGTGTTTGGAATGTGGATGATGAAAGAGAGAATGGTGAAAACTCAACCGGCTCTTCTCCATCAAAACAGTCCTCCAAATCTGACAGGTAAACTGCCTCATTGCTGTGCTGCTGCTTGTATTCAACTTCCTCCGTGGTGTCCTCTCGATGTGCAACCTGACCACCATGGTTTGCTTCACTCTCCAATATTGAGTTTGAGAGATCAAACTCCTCTTCATTACTAGAACTTGAGAGAGGTGAAGTAGAAAGAAGAACTGAAGGTTCTCCTGTAGCCTGCTTTGTGCTCAAAGCCCTTGGATCTACGTTTTTCTCCTCCACAGCTAGATTGTGCTCCTCTTCTTTTGGATTTGGAGCAGCTTCTCCTTCCTCCAATGTTTGAAGACGATCTTGCTCTTGATTGAACTCCTCCTCCAGCATGAAGTTTGTCAAGTCAAACTCTTCAATTTGTTGCTCTAGAGGACAAGTTGGGACTGCAAGATCTTCTTCTCCAACAAAATCAGTCCTCACCACCATTTGTTCTCCAACCCTAGCTTCTTCTGTAGGCTTGACCATCAAGGGGATCTTTGTCATCCCAAATTTGGCAGCCCAAACCTTCAAGCTGTCTGTCATTTCTTTTCTGTTTGGCTCTTCCTCTTATTTTCCTTGATGACTGATTTTTTCAATTTCTTCTTTCCCACATGGAATTGGGAATGCAAAAGGAGGAATGGGTTGAAACTCAGCTGATTTTACAAAAACTGTTGATGCAAAATCACAGCACCCCTGGACGCACATCAGGCTTCTAGGTTGATGTTCAGGCATCCAGTGTGATTGCACAACATGGAAACCTCTCTCCAAGCGTGGGACTTGTGAAACCGAGAGAGGAATATCCAGAGAAGGCTGGTTCCTGCTCCTAAACTACCTGCCACAAGCTATTCCAGTGCAGGCAAGCTAATCTAATCCTAATCTAACCATGCCAAGGAGACAGAGAGAAAGAGAGAAAGGAAAAACAGCAAAAGCCTACACTAAAACGGTGATACACCAGAGAAGGAGAATGTTGGACATCTATCAAAACTGCCATGGGACAAAGAGAGGTGAGCAATGGGAAGGATGGACAGATGCATCACAGGCCCAAGGATAGATTTCACACAGAAAATGTCCCAAAACTCCATGAACACAGCTCCAGACCTGCAATGAACATTCAAACATGCACACATACCTGCAATGAAGAGAGGCAAGAAGAGAACAAGCAAAAACGAGGAAGGATGGACAGATGCATCACAAAACACGTTTTGTTGCTCCAAAAGTTTGCACAGAACATCATTCCATTAGTAAAAGGCAAAAAATGCCATTACAGAGCAGGGAGGAGGTTCGAACTCCATTTTCAACCCTAGAGAAGAAAAGAAGGGAGGGCAGAGCAGAAAGAATGAAAAACCTTTTTTATTTTGCCACTCCTTACAATATATAGGAAGAATGAGAGAAGGAAGAAAGAGGAAAGTCAGATCTACTCCAACCACCCCCAGGTCGTATTTTAAATCATCTCATTATGGTATAAGCGGCGGATCCTGGCAAAACGGCGGGCTGTCTGCTGCATTAAAGCTGGTTGTTGAAGCGTCACTTCTGTTGTATCACGCGTCAGAGCCGTTTCTTGATTTTCTCTCTCCAAACTGCACCAAAACTCGATATTAACCCCAGAATCATGTAGAGAATTTCATGAGCTTTCCGTTGATATAAAGAACGTGGAAATCTGAGCTCTGGATCAAAAGATATGGCGATCTGAAGATTTAGGGCACGGAGCAGACCAAGACAGATTTTAAAATGTTTTCCCGCTCTTCACCGTCTGGACGACACGTGGCACGTGCTGATTGGACGAGCAATTCTCTGTCCTCCGTCTTTCGCGGGCTTTCCTTTTAAATTTTCTCGTGGGCCCCTAAATGAAACACGTGGCAAGATCCTATTGATTCGGCTCGGTGCTCGAAATCTCGCCCTTTGACTTTTCTGACCTGATACTCTATGAGGACACTTGGCAGTTTCTGATTGGTCCTCGGCTCATTCGGCTCCTTCGCGCATTTCGCCTCCATTTGTCCCGGATGTCCCATTTGATTTTGGGCCCTTTGTGCTCATTTCAGCCGGTTCGGGCATTTCGCGTCCATTTGTCTCGGATGTCCCATTTGATTTTGGGCCCTTTGTGCTCATTTCGGCCGGTTCGGGCGATTCGCGTCCATTTGTCCCGGATGTCCCATTTGATTTTGGACCCTCTGGACTCATTTCAGCCGGTTCGGGTATTTTTGTTCCACTTGGCCCACTTCGCTTCAGACTGCTTGTGCTGATTTCGCCCGGTTCGGCCGGTTCGCGCCTTTTTGTCCCAGATGTCCCAAAGGCGACCCTCTTAGCAGTTAGCCAATTTTTCCTCTCGGTCGAACCTGAATTTCACGCCCGCCGCGTACTTTTGTCCTACTTGTCCCAAATGCTTAGTGGCCTGTTTGTGCTTACTTCGGCTGAGCCGGCCGGTTCGGGCCTTTTTGTCCCAAATGTCCCGAATGCTCCTAGGACTAGGACTTAGCTGATTTTCACCATTTTTTCTGGATCGACCTATTTGCCTTTCTGCAACTTTGATGCATGTTATCGAGATTTACCCTTGGGGGGGGGGAATTTTGACAACAGTTTTGACGACTCAGCGGGGTCACCTGCCTGCTAGGTGAATGATCAGTGGCCTTTTAGCGATCCATTGGGCATGGAGTCATAAGCAAGCCTAAAAACTGATCTGAACTTTGAAAACTTCCCTTCTGAGCCACTTGAAACCCATTGAACTTGGAGTTGTCCTCACCAAAATGCCACCGAAATGAACTGTGCAAGAGCAAAACCAGCAGCACTAAAACTATGTACAAAACTGAAAATCATACATGCTCCAAATGGAACATGCAGAGTGTGCACAAGCACTTTTTCTGCTGAAAGCAAACCTACCTACTCTATTCTAACTGGAAGCAAAGATGAGCTAAACAAACCCTGCAACTGGTTGTGCAAAATAGCTTCCTTTCTTCAAAATTGGCAGCCATGCAATTGATTTGGCACTGATCATGGCTGTTTGGATGGATGGAAAATCAACAAGAAGCTGGTCTTCTACCCAAATCATCAAGGTATCAGCTGAAGGCAAATCCAATACCTCTTTTAGTTGCTCTGCATTTGAATTGAAGAGGTATGGCAGCTGATCCTTAGTACTTTGTATCTCACCCTCATGCTCAGAAGCGAGCATGACTGGTTTTGGCTTCTCCCTTGGCTCCAATGAAGCCAAGTATCTGATTGGGCACGGCATGATCCTTTGAGTATGCCCATTGCTCTGATTTTCAACTCTAGGAACGGAGTTCTCTTGTAGACCCTCTTGAATGGATGATATGGAAGAAATGGTGGAAATCTTCTGTCCTTTCCCTTCCTCCGATGAAGAACATGGAAGATTTAAATCTTCCAATTTTGATTCCAAAGAGCTGCTATAAGATGCGGGCTGCTGGAAATGAATGCTCTCCTTCATGACAGCAGACTCTGGTGTTTGGAATGTGGATGATGAAAGAGAGAATGGTGAAAACTCAACCGGCTCCTCTCCATCAAAATAGTCCTCCAAATCTGACAGGTAAACTGCCTCATTGCTGTCCTGTTGTTCGTGTTCAACTTCCTCCATGGTGTCCTCTTGATCTGCAACTTGACCACCATGGTTTCCTTCACTCTCCAATATTGAGTTTGAGAGATCAAACTCCTTTTCAGTACTAGAACTTGAGAGAGATGAAGTGGAAAGAAGAACTGAAGGTTCTCCTATAGCCTGCTTTGTGCTCAAATCCCTTGGATCTGCCCTTTTCTCCTCCACAGCTAGATTGTGCTCCTCTTCTTTTGGATTTGGAGCAGCTTCTCCTTCCTCTACTGTTTGAAGACAATCTTGCTCTTGATTGAACTCCTCCTCCAGCATGAAGTTTGTCAAGTCAAACTCTTCAATTTGCTGCTCTAGAGGAAAAGTTGGGACTGCAAGATCTTCTTCTTCTGCTGCAACAGAATCAGTCCTAACCACCACCTGTTCTCCAATCCTAGCCTCTTGTGTAGATTTAACCATCAAGGGGATCTTTGTTATCCCAAATTTGGTAGCCCAAACCTTCAAGTCATCTGTTATTTCTTTTTTGTTGGGCTCCTCTTCTTGCTGTCCTTGATGACTGATTTTTTCAATTTCTTCTTCCCCACATGGAATTGGGAATGCAAAAGGAGGGATAGGTTGAAACTCAACTGATTTTACCATTTTTTGTGGTGGTGGAGGCAGTGAAACCTCTTGTTTCTTTGGAGGAGGGGGTATTTTCGTTAGCTCTTGTGGAGGGGATGACTGTTTGGAAGGGAAGAGGAAAGAAGAATCGAGGTGTGGTGGAAGACTAAGAGGTGGAGACATGGATTCAATACTTGGGACAGCAGATGGGGAGTTTAAATGATATGGTGCAGCTTGAGTAATGGAAAGAGAAAAGCCAGATGATGGTGTAGAACCTACCCATTGACAAGGTTGTTCAACAACAAGTGTGTAGGCCTCTATCTCTACTGTCCATTGTGCAAGTTGGGGCAGCATCTTTATCATGAAGTCCAGCTTCTCCTGAGGGCTGTAGTGCCTTGGAAAAGGTCCCACCCATGGACAGAGTGCTCCATAACCGATTCCAAAAGCTTTCATCTATGCCTGAGCCCTGGACTGCACCATCCCCACCTCCATCTTTTGGATTTTTTCCAACAAACCAGCATCTTGGATCTGATGGTCTTCATTGCATGCATACTCTTGCTCTTGGAAAGCTCCATAGCCAAACTGACTTTGGCACTGCTGTTCATATGAGTATGCATGCTGATCTGGAGGATTTGTAAAACATGTTGGAGGTGGAAAATACTGCTGTTGTTGTAAATGTGAGTTCCATGATGGAAATGAAGTCATGGTTGCACAACTTCATGGAATGGAAAAGAATGAAAGGGATGGAAAGAAGGATGAATGAAAAATGGATGGAAATGAATGGAAAGGAAGGTCTGCAACTTCAGAGATGGGTTGTTAACCAGATGGAGTCGCCAGATATGTTTGCAAGTGCCTCCAAAGGCTGAAATCTTTACAGGAACACACCAACCTGCAAAAGATGAAATGGAAGACCTCTAAGGTCCCACCGGGCGTGCCAAAACTGTTGATGCAAAATCACAGCACCCCTGGACGCACATCAGGCTTCTAGGTTGATGTTCAGGCATCCAGTGTGATTGCACAACATGGAAACCTCTCTCCAAGCGTGGGACTTGTGAAACTGAGAGAGGAATCTCCAGAGAAGGCTAGTTCCTGCTCCTAAACTACCTGCCACAAGCTATTCCAGTGCAGGCAAGCTAATCTAATCCTAATCTAACCATGCCAAGGAGACAGAGAGAAAGAGAGAAAGGAAAAACAGCAAAAGCCTACACTAAAACGGTGATACACCAGAGAAGGAGAATGTTGGACATCTATCAAAACTGCCATGGGACAAAGAGAGGTGAGCAATGGGAAAGATGGACAGATGCATCACAGGCCCAAGGATAGATTTCACACAGAAAATGTCCCAAAACTCCATGAACACAGCTCCAGACCTGCAATGAACATTCAAACATGCACAAATACCTGCAATGAAGAGAGGCAAGAAGAGAACAAACAAAAACGAGGAAGGATGGACAGATGCATCACAAAACACGTTTTGTTGCTTCAGAAGTTTGCACAGAACATCATTCCATTAGTAAAAGGCAAAAAACGCCATTACAGAGCAGGGAGGAGGTTCGAACTCCATTTTCAACCCTAGAGAAGAAAAGAAGGGAGGGTAGAGCAGAAAGAATGAACAACCTTTTTTATTTTACCACTCCTTACAATATATAGGAAGAATGAGAGAAGGAAGAAAGAGGAAAGTCAGATCTACTCCAACCACCGCCAGGTCGTATTTTAAATCATCTCATTATGGTATAAGCGGCGGATCCTGGCAAAACGGCGGGCTGTCTGCTGCATTAAAGCTGGTTGTTGAAGCGTCACTTCTGTTGTATCACGCGTCAGAGCCGTTTCTTGATTTTCTCTCTCCAAACTACACCAAAACTTGATATTAAGATGTAGAGAATTTCATGAGCTTTCCGTTGATATAAAGAACGTGGAAATCTGAGCTCTGGATCAAAAGATATGGCGATCTGAAGATTTAGGGCACGGAGCAGACCAAGACAGATTTTAAAATGTTTTCCCGCTCTTCACCGTCTGGATGACACGTGGCACGTGCTGATTGGACGAGCAATTATTTGTCCTCCGTCTTTCGCGGGCTTTCCTTTTAAATTTCCTCGTGGGCCCCTAAATGAAACACGTGGCAAGATCCTATTGATTCGGCTCGGTGCTCGAAATCTCGCCCTTTGACTTTTCTGACCTGATACTCTATGAGGACACTTAGCAGTTTCTGATTGGTCCTCGGCTCATTCGGCTCCTTCGCGCATTTCGCCTCCATTTGTCCCGGATGTCCCATTTGATTTTGGGCCCTTTGTGCTCATTTCGGCCAGTTCGGGCATTTCGCGTCCATTTGTCCCGGATGTCCCATTTGATTTTGGGCCCTTTGTGCTCATTTCAGCCGGTTCGGGCGGTTCGCGTCCATTTGTCCCTGATGTCCCATTTGATTTTGGACCCTCTGGACTCATTTCGGCCGGTTCGGGTGGTTCGGGTATTTTTGTTCCACTTGGCCCACTTCGCTTCGGACTGCTTGTGCTGATTTCGCCCGGTTCGGCCGGTTCGCGCCTTTTTGTCCCAGATGTCCCAAAGGCGACCCTCTCAGCAGTTAGCCAATTTTTCCTCTCGGTCAAACCGGCATTTCGCGCCCGCCACGTACTTTTGTCCCACTTGTCCCAAATGCTTAGTGGGCTGTTTGTGCTTACTTCGGCCGAGCCGGCCGGTTCGGGCCTTTTTGTCCCAAATGTCCCGAATGCTCCTAGGACTAGGACTTAGCCGATTTTCACCATTTTTTCTGGATCGACCTATTTGCCTTTCTGCAACTTTGATGCATGTTATCGAGATTTACCCTGGGCGGGGGGGGGGAATTTTGACAACAGCATGCAAAACCAAACAACCTCTCACAAACTTGCCTCCTGAGTTTCCAAGATGGTTTGCACACAAAAACTGAGATTCATTAATGCCATAACTCCTAATTCTCTGGCTTATCTCTCCTTGCCACCACCTCCCAAAACTGTCAAGTACCAATTCCAAATGAACATGTAATTCCATACTTAGCGAAGCCTCCATGTAAGCCCCACTAAATTTTAACTAGCCCTTGCCAAACTGGCAATACCTCCAAGCATTTAATACCAAATAAAATCAAATAAAATCCATTGGAACCGTCGCCATAGTGACATGCAACGTTAGGCCCCTATCAAATAGTTTAGGCTAGATTTCCCAAAACTTAGGTTAGTCCAACAATTAATCACCTTAGGTCTTAAAACATTACCTTAGGTAGTTTCCACCTAAGTTAGATTAAATTTTCCTCCATATAGTATTTGGCATTACGTTAGCATAGACAAGAATTACTATAGTAATCTCCCCTTCCCATATCCATTTAGCACAAGACCTTAGGTTAGGTCACTCCCCCAACACAATATAATAAGAAGTTTAGGTTAGATTACAACCCAAATGAATAAACGTAGATAAGAAGTAGGCGCTCTTACCTAGTTTAGGATACTTGTTAGGATAGTCCTTTAGTTTTAGGATTCCGATCCCCTTCATAGTCTTGAAGTAGACTATTTCTTGTTTCTACCAAAAATTACCTGTGGAGATCAATCCCAGAGACCCAAGAGCAAACATACAGCCGAATGAAGGCACTTTCACACAAGACCATAAAATTTGCAAAATACAAAAGGTTAGTCTGCTATGCCTTTCAAACTATTGAATTTCAATTTTTCCATTCAGTTTATTAAGAAGATTTAAAACATACCTTGGATAACTGAAGTTGATCCAAGGATGAGCCATTCAAAAGAGATAATTTTGCAACTCACAAAATTAGATTGCAACTAATCAATAAGAAGTGAAAGTGGATTCTTGCAAGCCATAAAATTTCAGTCCAATGAATCCAAGAGCATAAATGATTTATCCATAACAAGCATGATTTTCAACAATCAAGGAAACACATCTTATTTAATAAAATCACATGCCAACGATTGTAATGTAAAGAGAAATATAATAGTATGTCCAAGGTGTTACATCCATACCCCAAAGATTCATGAAATTAATCCTAAAGATAAAGTTTTGATGTGAAGAAGGAATGAAAAATTTCATGCCCCATTTATTGATTTAAACTAAGTAATTTGGATGTGATAATTTATAGAAAACCTATATGCATGGTGATTTAAATTTATGTGAATATATATCATTCCATTTTACCTTTTTATTATGTTTCTAATTAACATTCATACAAAATGATGAAATAATGCAATTTGTGGATATTATAATTTAATTAACTTCAAACATTAATTGTAAAAATCACAATAAAAATTATCAAAGTGGTTATTCATCTAGAAACTATAAAAAACAAGGGAGAATTAAAATTAGTTAGTTCTATTGGGATATGGGAGATTATGAGTTATTTGAATGCATGAACATGCTGATCTGAGCGTGAAAATGCTTTATTATAGAAATTGACACCTAAAACTAAACTGGTCAAAACTGTACAACTAGGTCAAAAGTGTCCATATGGTCCTAACCCTTCTGTATGGTATTAGAACTACTTGGAATCTAGTTCCTCAAATTCCTAAGTTCTTGAACTTCTTGTAAATGAATGTTACTATGTGTCATTCTTCTTAATTCACCTTCAGAATGGATCTGTAAACTCTAGTCAAACCCTAGAACCTTTTTAGTATAAGGAGTTCTTGTAAAACAAAGTTAGGTGGGTTTTGGTAACCCCTATGTAGTACTAAAATTTCCACTAATCCAAGGAGAGCTCAAACTACATGTCATTATCCTAGCATGAAATATATATTGTAGTGCAATCAAAACTCGACAACTAAGCTTTGACAATGATTTTCTTAAGCTTCACACCTTCTCAAATACTTGGGAATGATCAATTTTCTTGTTTGTAAAAAAGAATATTGAAACTCCTACACCTAGTAGGAGACCTCAAACCTATAGAGGGTACTTCCCTAATGGATGTGAATGACTTATTTTACATTTTAGGGAGCTTGGAGTGCCTTTTGTGCTTATTTTTAGATGAGGATTTCTTAAATTAGTGGTTCTTTAAATGAGGCATAATTGAATTTCTTATATTTACTTCAAAAGGTTTTTATGTCATGAAAGGATGATCAATGGGATGTATTTGTTCATAATAATGGATAAAATTGGAAGAATTATCCCAAAGCATGTCATTCCAAAACTGTACAATAGGGGAAACTTGTATAATTATACAGACTGACTAAAAATGGCATTTTTTACTGGGAGGGAAAAAATGTTTTGAATTAATGGTTCAGAGGATGGATGTTTCTAGATGTGTTTTATGTAGTTAAACTTTAGAAATTGATGATAAAGAGGTGTGAAAATAAAAACAAGTAATCAAAGAGTTATTAGGATATACTAAACATGAGTGAGTAGATAGTGTTTATACATGTAAGTACACAATATCAAGATCAATAGTGTTAAAGGATAGATTTCAAAATTTGAGTGTCTATATTTCCCCCCTTTAAGTATGAAATGAACTTACATGACTAAAGGAAAAGATACTTAAGTATGTAGACAATTTTTTTATTTTCTCACAATATATTTCTTTTGATGTGTCCTATTTTTTTGTTCCTAGTCTAACACCCCAATGAAGGAATAAAATAATGGAGAAGGTAAAGATAAAGGATAAACATATGGATGTGTTGTTTTGTAGCTAGGATCTAGTATTTCCATTTATATTGCTCATGCATTGTGGGAATGACAAAGGGGGTACATGACAAAGGATGTGGTTGTTATCATGTTTCTTTATGGCTTTACCTAAACCAAGGTGAGAGAGCCTCAGGGGTGGCTTTAAAAAAAGAGGGAGATTCTATGTTTCAAACACTCAAACTTTTTAGAATCTCAATATGAGCTCAAATGAAACCACTAAATGCATTTATCATTAAAAATCATGGTTAGACAAGCATTGAAGACACTTGATACATCAAGAATAATCCTCTAAAGACATATAAAATGTGATCAATAACATCATTTGGAGGGAATCTATTCATAACTTGGGGTGAAATGATGATATTTACAGTTAAAAACAAACTCACTCAAAATGTACAAGGAAAATGCAATTTATAGGAAGAAATCATGTTCGATATACAAAGGGAGATGAAATCTACAAGGGTAGGATGGGATAATACTTATTTAGATGAAGTGGGTGGTAGTGGATCTAATGGGAAGGGGTAGTACAGTTTTCCATTTTAGCTTGTTTCTTTTAGAATCCAAACAAGAAAAAATATCAAGAAAACATAATATTACAAGGCACATTTGCATTCATTAGTAAAAAGTTCATGGAAAAATACCATATAACCTTTGAAATATTAACACAAACACTTGTGCATGAAAATTCAAAATGTCTTTTAAATCACTTCCACAACACCTAAGATACACTCAAAGGCTATAAAAACTTAACTCTAATACAATATTATGGAAAGGAATTTTATAACCAAACATACATTATAAGGTAACACTACAACATAGTGTTTTTTAAGTAACCATTCATAATGTAATAGCTAAAAGAATTTTCTTCATATTTCATTTAATAAATAAACAAAATATTACTACAAAGATCAGGCTCCTCAACTATTATCTTATTTATAATATAGAATGCCTTACTAAAAAATGAAAAATGATTCTATAAATTTTGATTTATACAAGTGAGACATGTAGATGATGCTCTCAATGCTTGCTAATGACTACACAAAGTAATCACCCTAAATAAAACCTAATACAAGAACTAATGTCTCCCAAAAGTTAGAACCAAAACCCTTTCAATGAAAATAGGCCTTTCCTTCTTATAAAAAAATCCCTTAATGTAATATACTAAGATTTCCCCAAGAACCCTTTGAAGCTATCCAAAACATGGGACCAAGGTCCTCAATCTACAAATATGAGAAGAAAGCTTGTTATAACTAAAAATATTTGATCTTAATATGCCATGATGAAACAACTTTGGATCATGATGGAAATTTTGGATAAGTGAAGAATATTATGTTTAACAAACTCTTATCTATCTATTTCTTCCCTATCATTATCATGTGTGTACTTACAAGGAGATTTTGTTATTTACAACCATCATTTGATTTGATTGTCTTTACCTAGAAGAATGATGAATAAAAAAGAATAAAGAATGGATATGAAGAATAAAAATTGAAAAAAATATTCAAGAAGGTTCGAGATCTATTGGTTCACCCTCCACCTTTTCCAGTTTATTTTTGTAGGCATCAAGACGTTTAAACATCCCAAAAATTGGGTCTTCATCCATCCCTATATAGTAGAGAAAGATTATTTCCTATTTAGATAAAACATTTTCCATTTTAGAAGAAATAAAATTCTTCTTCTTTATCCTCTTGGCCAATTTATTGATGTAACCCTCCAATTGAATAAATATTTGAATAAAAGAATAATCAAAATTCTCTAGAGTTTCTAACCCCCTTACAACATGCTATTTTAGAGTTTTAACCAATGTTTCTGCATCTGTAATCCTTAGAGTGTATGCACCTTCGAGGGGAAGCATTTTTTCAATCTTGGATTCATTGTCATTGACATACTCTCTTACCTTATCCCTCATATTCTGGAGTTTTCTGATGCAATATCCCAGAATCTCAATCCGCAACTTGAAAGCCCCTTCATATTCATACTATCTTCGTATACAATCTAGGGGTATTATCTCTTATTTCTCCACATATTTATCATCCATGGAAGTAATAGCCTAAATATAAGGTAACATTCCATCCCAATACTCCACTTAATATTGATACTTCTCAATTAATGATTTTCTAACCTCCATTTTTTAGAGACCTGGTTATAGAATTCAATTACTTCTATGAGAAACCAGCTACCTTTACTTATCAGTTCTTCCTCCTATTTTTTAGTGGCTTCCCCTATTATTATAATCCTATGCACTCTTCATTACTTTAGGGGTGATAGATGCTACAATTTCTTGGCCCTCCTTGGGAGTTTGCAACCATTTTTGCATATAGGTCGATAAGATTTCAAGCTTCTCCTTGAGTTTATTCTTGGTTTCTTTATCTTTGTCCATATTATGGAAGAGACCTCCCATTTCCATAGTGAATTCATGCTTAATACTCTTAGTGCTTGGTTTCCCCAATGGGACTTGAGTGATTAGGTAGTCATATGGTATAACTTCATCCCTTGAAATATCAACCCATGGAGTGGAAATATCTACAAACCTGTCTTCTTGTTGCCCCACCATTATTCTTAAGATGACTCTGGAATTCTTTGGTTATCTAGACGGTCTCAAATAGATGATATTCCCAATGCTTGACTCTTCCAATTATAATATCACCTTTATTTTTCTGTGTTGCCTCCCGCATGTGAGTACGAGGTAGTCCCATATGCTATAAGCTGCTTGTAGACCCAAAAACAGGCTGCCCCACGGCATCGTGGACTGTAAAAACCTATTATTATTATTATTATTATTTTCCCTTTTGTTTGTTATTGTGAAGCACTAGGTACAATCAATAGTTATTATGATTTGGAGATTGTAAGGTCAGAATCATGAACATATGGTTGTGGTGTTTCCATACTTTCTCTTACTTGCACTTGGGTTTCCTCCTCATATGCCCCTTGATCCTTTAATTCCTCTTCTTTCTCTGTTGAATGGTGTGAGATACTCATATATATGTCATTTCTACCAATTAAACTTCAATCCCTTTCTACTATTGGAACATAATGGATAAGTGGGTTGGCCACCCCTTAATTAATATGGATCGAAAATTATACTATAGGATAAATATTTAATAATATGAAATATTTATATTTCTATTATTAAATATTAAAACCTTGGAATATGTGTCAACTGACTTGGTTGGAAGGGTGATTCGAGAGACATACCCGATCACCTCATATAAAAAAGGACTTTGGGTCCTCATTTGATATATCATAGGAATATATAAAAGGTTTGCAAATCAATATTAATTGATTTGGTTCTTATCCTTGTGATTAGGGTTTGTAAGGGGGAGGTTTTTACTGTATGTAATTGGGTTCCCTATAATAACTATTAATTTTCACAGTGGTTTTTTTACCTTTGGGTTTCCCACTATAAATCTTGTGTTCTATTTTATTTACATTCTATATGTATTTATTTAATTATTATACAGTATAGTTTATTACTGTGATGTTTATTTATTTATTCATTTTAATGTTACATAATTTATTAATGTGTAATATTTAAGTTGATTAAACCCATTCTCATTCAAATCTTAAAATTCCAACATGATATGAGAGCTTGGGATAATTAAATAAATTAGATCAAATATTTTTGTATTTACTTTATTTAATTTGTACGGGGTTTCAACCAACTCGGAAGGGTATTTAAAATTATCGAGTCCTCTTCTTTTTCTCCCCCAATTTATTTTTCCACTACATTTGTGCAATCTAATTTTTTGTGTGCTTTGTGAAGAAGTGTAATTTGCAGGAAAAGAAGATATTGTGGTGGACCCACCTCTTTGAAACTCTTGGTAAAAATTTTCTAGAGTTTTTCAATTTTAAATCCCTATTTTTTCCGAGGGAGATGTAATATGATATAATTATTACTTGCATTTACATTTGGAAAGTATATGGAATATTTCCTTTGTTCTAACTTTTAAAAATTTAATGTAAATTATTTGAAAGGATATTTATTTTGAAATTTTTATTTAATTTTAACAATAAAATAATATTTAATTACGTTTCAAAAGTGGTGTGTGCAGGGAATAAGAATTCCCAGAACATGGAAGTTTATGTCCGGAAATAGACTTCATAGAAAATATCAAGGAAATTAAATTATTAATTTAATTTCACTAAAAGTAGTACTATTTGTTTAGTATTATTTATATTTGTCAGTGCCCTTTGGTTTTCTTCGTGTTTTTGAACTTGCTTGCATGAAAAATGGAAAATAAATCTTTGTCTCAGTTTGCACTAGCATGTCTTTGATAAATTGAATAAAATGAGGTGAATTCAAATCCATTATTTGACATAATTTTAGGTAAAATCACCCAAAAAATGTGCAAAATTCACATTCTGGAAATACACAAGAAATTTTCACCATGTTAAATTTGATGGTCGAATGACCATCATAGAAGACCAAAAAAAGGGAAAATGAAATTCATTTAGACGTCAAATTTAATCTAGGTAGATATTTATCTACATTAACACTTTTCAGAAATTTGAAGTTTTTGTGCATTCTTAGGGGTTTCATCTTCAATTCTATATGGTCGGATAATTTTTATGATAGGTTTAGGGTATAATGCCAGAGCCCTTTATAATGTGGATTATTATTTGATTATGGGAAGTTAGTTAGTATGCATGTTAATGAATTTAATGTTTGTTTGGAGATTGATGTGTGCACAGGTGAAAGGGGCTCCCAATATTTATCTACATGAAAATCACATATGAGAAAAGGTAAGGATTTATTACTATATGAAATATTTTCCATATTTCTATAGTTTATAATATGCAGGTTAAAATATTTTGAAGGTAAAATCCAAGAATTAATAAAAGGTTAAAATGGGAGACAAGTTCCATGAGAATAGGAAATTCAAAATTTTCTACTGGCAGAGACAAAATTCTTGTCCCTCTATTGGTAAAACTTCATAATAATTTTACCTTTGGAGTTAGAAAACTCCTTACTCCCTAGTAAATATTCATATTACACTAATTATTCATGTTACAATAAATGTAATAGAGGGTTTTTTTTTTCATTTGAAGCTCTCATGCATATTGATTAGAATTAGACATTTAGGAAGCAAAATGAATACAAATTATAAAGGATCACTCATTATTCTATTTAGTTAGGCCAATAAATACATCTCTCGAGCCTAAAGCCCTAAACTTAACCCCTTACCCTCTACAATTTTTTTATTATTTTAATATAGTGAAAAGTGTATATAAATTAACATTTTATATTCATGTGTAGCTGGAGTATTTGGGTCAAAACCATTTTGACATAGGTAAAATGTAAAGTTATTCTTATCCTTGTTATCTTGAATAAAATATTTTTTTCCCCCTTTTACTATTGGTAATTCACATGTAGCTAATTGGTACTAATCAAAAGGGTACCACAAACAACCCGAATCCCTAATGGGATTGAATACATGAATAAATTATATTGACTAAACTATGTTAAAAGTTATAAGGTTTTCTAAAACGCATGCGACCACCTTATAAAACATCATAAACATTGTTACAGGAGGCATATATATTATTAGGGGTGCTAATTTTATTTCTCTCTTCGTACACTCCCACATGGAGCCTCCTGCCCTTATCCCTCCACTCGCCCTTTTGTGGCTGCCGACTAGATTCCAAAGCCATCTCCACCAACCACCTCCTCTAACCTTGGTTGTGGAATTTTTTTGTTTAATTATTATTTTTTATCGGGACTTTAGTCTCACATGAATTAGTGTATAGGCTATAAAATAGGTTTATACGCAAGGTCGAGACAAGTTCAAGCATGGCTTCAGTCATGGAAATAAAGATTTACCATGTATTTAAATCATTCTCACTAAGCTAGTTACTTAGTGGCTCATGGGGGGCTAGTTGGTTCCATCATGTTGTGAAAAATGATTGGTATATGAGAGAGATAATATTATCTAGTTAATTAAGTAACTCGCTAGGCTACTAAAATAGTTCAGTCGAGCCATCTATAAAACATCTCCATTTTTTTTTATATAAAATCATGTTTTTTAGTCAACTGTTTGTTTCCTCTCTTGATTTAAAAAAAAATTCAAATCAAGTTATTATTTGATTACTTTTAAATTGAGAGAATTATTTTTTCTTGGATTAATCTTTTCTAAATGGTATATTTTTATTACATAATGACTAAGTCGTCATCATCGTCATTTATATGGAAAACTAATAAATTTTCACTCACATTTCAATTAAATATTGTCAAACTAATATATTGTATGTATAGATTATTTATTTGACATGACATTTTTCTCGTCGTATTTCGATTGTGAGACTTGAATGATAAGAGGATGGTATCTAAATTATTTTTACAATGTTTTTCCCTTATAAAATATAAAATATATTTTTTGGAATAGTATGTTGAATTTTTTTAACATATTTGTATAATAACATGGTTAGTTGTTAAGCAAATTTTTATGGTAGTTGTTAATTCAACTAAGTGTTTAACTTTTACAGATGGTTAAAAGTGAAATCAATAATGATTTATATTTATATGCTTATTATGATAATATAAATCTAACTATCTTGATGTTGTGTTAAATATAAAATATACTATATATGTGTTCAAGTTTTTTGGTGCAGGAACCATTACTTGGAACAACAAAAGTAACCAACAGTATCCATTTTCTGCTACTAAGGTAGAGAAGTACAATGGAAGTAATAAAGAAGCCATGTGGCTGAAGCAGCTATTGGAAGAGATACACATGGAAGCTGAAGGACGTATTCATCTCCTATGTGGTGATCAGAATGGTATTACTCTTGATAAATAATCTAGTAAGCATCAGAGGAAAAATCTTATTCTCCTTTACATTCCATCATTCACACATTCTTGTCAATCCACCCATCTGACCACCCACTACATTTTATCTACCTTCACCTGACTCTTAGGCATTCCTGAGCCTTTTTAGCATTTTTACAAACCTATCCATCCCTCTTACATTCTATGTGAAATCACAAAGAATCTCTAAAACCAAGTTTGATTGATTTCCACCATTATGCCTCTACCAATGCCATTCACCTTGACCTTCATCAGTTTTCCCTTCATTGACATCAGTCACTAGACCGACGTCGATTATTATGTCTCTTGACAAACATTCACTAAGTTGACCTTAACACCCCAAAAACCTCTCATAACCTTACCCAAACTTGGAATCTTACCTAAAGTCTCACCAAAGTCCTTCTCAACTCTCTTTGTAGACATAGACAGAGCATGGGTACCCATTTTGACATTCTACCATTATCCACGCCAAACCGTCACTGGTCACATCTAAATCGTCGTTGGTCATAACCTGACCGACGTCGGTCTATATGTCCGACAACCCATCTTAGGAAAATAAGCTAATACCCAGCCCCAAACTGATCATAATCATTTGTAACCTTTTACCAGACCTCTATCAAGCCTGCAGAAACTCAAAACTACCTACCCAACCTCTAGACCTGATCATAAACCTTCTTGTTAGATTAGATTTTCTTATTGTATTTGAATGAGATGCCTAAATTATATCAACTACAGTAGGATGTTACTTTTTTATGTTATTTATTGCATTAAATTATATTAAACAGTGGATTTAAATCCATCTAGGAAGTATCAGGCTTCCTGGATGTAGCGCACGCTAGGCAATCTATGGATATATATTGTTTAATATTCTTCTTGTGGTCTTGTTTTTCATTTACAGGTAGGTCCTCCTAGACAAAAGGAAGTTCTTCAAGGTCACCCTATATCGAAAATTAGAAACATGCAGATAACCTTCAATTGACATCACAAACATGTATTCCTCCTTGGCCTATCACCCTCTATCTATTTCATTAAATATTTTAAGAATCCGGTGAAACATTTTGGCACACCCGGTGAGACCTTCTTCTAGTTCATTGCATTTTATTCATATAGGGAAATCTTGTGTGTCTCTTTCTTTTTTGAAAAATACACATTTAATCTTCTCCTTCGTAACATTATTTTCTTCTAATTGTCTAAACAAAATTTGTGATTTGGTGTTTAAAATGATTCATTTCTTTCTTCCTACATTTGCATAGTAGTGAAAGAGCACATTCTTGACCTATTCATAATTTTCTACATCGAATCTAATTATCGATTTGGGTTCTAAAAACTATTGCATTTCATCCTTGTATGTTACATTTTATCTCACATTAAAATTTGAGGGCAACCTATACGCTGGAGGTCATGCCCAATTGATGGTTGACATAATTAAATCATAGAAGCACTTTATCTTTTCTCTCTCTTTTCCAAATTTCACAAATAAAAATTCACACATCTTCTTAAACAACACCTTACTTGGAATAAGTTTTCAACGACCACATGATCAGAGGATTGACATTGGGTTCCTAGCTGGTTTCTCTGACCAATCATTATCAGAGAAAGGACTTCCTCTACCAAAACATAACCTGAAACCATCCTTTATAATTTTCCTCATCATAGGATCCCTTCCCAACCAGAAAAATTTGTTCTAAATTCACAAGTCACTCTTAAATATCATAAGCTAAAAACATAAAATTCACTTATAGGATTGTGTGTTTTTCTTAACTTTTTCTTGAGTTGTGTTTTGAGTTGTGAGGTTATGTTATCCACTTTCCTCTTCCTTTCACACTCCACCATCATATTTGGATAATTCTAACTATTTATGAGTGTGTCAGGGTCTAATACTATCATCTTTAGACTTATGGGTTGATACTCCATTTGACTCAATTCATAAAAATCATTTTTCTTCACTTCTTAAAATTTCACAGTAACCAATGTCAATCCAGTGACCGTCACCATTT
The DNA here is from genome assembly GCA_019776745.2 of Taxus chinensis. Classification (NCBI taxonomy): domain Eukaryota; kingdom Viridiplantae; phylum Streptophyta; class Pinopsida; order Cupressales; family Taxaceae; genus Taxus; species Taxus chinensis. The sequence continues at coordinate 393,314,987 of CM034156.1, read as the reverse complement.
TCCATTTGGTCGTATTTGGTTTACCTAACCGGTGTTGGTTTCCAACTCTTTTGCTCATTTTACCCAAAAAAGCATTCATCACCTCTTCTATTTTATTTGAAGTTCTTAGGAAATCATCATATCCCCAAAATTCTAATATCACAGTCAAGTACAGTTTCCTTATTTCATTTTCATTAGTTTTTTACTCATTTGCTAAAATTGTTGATTTCCCCACAGTAACTAGTATCAGTTATTGTAAATGTCATTGGTCATTTTTTAACCATCATCAGTTATTTATACCGTCATTAGTTCCTCTATTCTTATTTTTAATTAAAACACCGACCAATTTCACCTCCTAGAATCTATCCTTCTCCATTTATGTTGTTTTTTATGTTATTTACAGAGTAAAGTTTAATAGGTATACGCTAATTCACATGTTGTTGACTTGCAGCCAAGCCAATGCCCTTGTGTTTCATGCCAGCCTTTAGCCACTTTCACCTATACCATCACCACCTTCTATCTTGTCACCTATGGATCCAACTCATCCAATCACCATTAGTACTGGTGATAAGGATTTTGTAAGAATCCTAGACCATCCTACTACGCTACAATATTATCTCACCCACTCATCTACCTGAGACTCCAAGGAAAATTGGTATACGTCATGCCTATGTTTATCCCTCCTTCCCTCACCCCCATTTCCAAGTCAGCTACCACTTTCTCAACATTACCTTCATCCACCTTACCACCTGTGGTGTCTCAACTAGACCCCATGTCCTCTATAACTGCTACACCAATGACATCTATCGCACATGTGTTCTCAACCATTCCTTCAATAGCTTCCTTAACCATGGCCCCATTTGCATCCTTTACCTCATATGTACTAGTTGCATCACAACCACCCATGGTGTCGGTATCCCACATCCCATTCCAAAACCTCATCCTTTCCATCCCATTATCTCTAACCCCAATTACCACGAGAGTCGTTATGACTACCCCACCTTTTTACACACATCACTAACAACCCCCAATCTTGTCTATTTCTTATTCAGGATATCTTCCTCCAACATCTATTCCCCCTTTGCAATTACCATACTCGGCACCCCCATATACTAGGATGCCATCCACATCTGACATCTATCATCAACATCCCTTTACTACAGGAGGAACCCATTCCTCATAACCCACCAATGACCTCATTAGGATGATGATGGAAAATATGAAAATATTAGAAGCATCAATTTTCCAGCTCTTACAACTCCTTAACTTATGATGAAATATGTAATGATCCTATTTATATATCTATTCCCATTCACTCATACCCTATACATTGGGAAATTTCCAAGTTCAACTGTTTCAACAGTAAATAAGACCCGCAACAACACTTGTCATCATTTAAACATGGGTTTTATCTAATTGCCCATGATGATGTTTTACTCCTATGGACATTCCCCATGACTTTGACATGACCCACCTTAGATTGCTATAGTGGTTTACCCAAACATTTCATCTACTCCTTTAACCAATTGGCTCAATCATTCTTGGACCACTTCTCAATCAATGTCATCAAAAAATTCACCATGACTAACCTATTCTTGACATGACAGTATGACACCGAATCTATCACAGATTTCATTTCTCACTGGTGGAGCCCTATCAACAAATTAACATTCCAGTTACCTCAAGTTGATCTTATAGAGTTGTTCACTAGAGATTTTTCCAGACACATCTCACTAAATCTACAGGTAAAAATATTTTGTACCTTTGATGAAGCATTTACCATGGCACGAAAACTGTAAAATCATGCCATTGAATAAAAGAAAATCCAATTTTGAAACAAAAATGCCACATTCAAAACAAATGATGCTTATTCGTGTTCAAAGACCCAAAAATATTATTCAAAAGTCAAAGGATTTGCCAATGTGGTAGTTCTCAAAGCTGGTCCATCTCATCCATCTAATCAAGCCAAACCTTCCTCCAATATTTCTCCAATTCAAACTTTTCAGTTCTGACAGGAACAAGGAAAATACACTCTAATTGGAGAGCCCTATTCTTTACTCTTGGAAAATATTCTTAAGGTCGAATTCATTGCACTTCCCCCCATAAAACCTCATATTTGTTTTAATCCTACTCATCCTATGCCTGCATGGTATAAGGAACATGACTATTGTAATTATCATTGCGTCAAAGGCCATAGTGATGGTAATTTCATAACTTTTAAGAAAATTGTCTAGGAAATGTTAGATAATGGAGATCTCTTCCTGGACAACCTGAACCTGCCAGAAAATCATAACTTGCATATCTTTAAGAATATGTTTCCTAATCATACACCATAATCTATTCAACATGGGGAATATTCAACCAATGACAGTAATGTCTATGAAGTCCACACTATTTTCTATATCATACCAACCATTCCCCAATTTCCTCATGTACCCTCCGTCAAGGAAATTATAACACAATCTCCTCTACCTATAGAGGAGCCTACCTCATCTACTCCCTCACCCATAGAGGAGTCCTCTTCATATCCTCCCTCACCAATGGAGGAGTCCACCATTTGTTTCAATGCCATTTCACCACCCACCTCTTAACCCAATGAAAAATCAATGGTATTAACTCTCCTACCCACAGGATAATCATGCTCACCTTCCCCTCCACCGAAAGAGGATCCTACTTCATCTCACCCATCATTTACCCTACTCATGGGGGATCCTTTAGAAGTGCCACTACCTGTTGGTGACCATTCCCCATCAGCCTTTTAGGATCTTGTTGATCTTCTCTCAGCTCTCTTACCCAAAGAGTTTGAAGCCAACAAATTCCCTGTCTCACAGACATACTTTATAGGGATTACTACTAAATCAAAATTGGCTCCTCTTACAGCAGTGTTGTTTTCACGCTTGGCCAACCACTTGGATTAAATTGATAATTACATGCTTTGGGGACACCTTCAGCTCCCATTTTAAACCCAAATGTAAATGTTCCTTACTGATACCTCCACAATCTATCTGAAAGTTTTTCAAATGACCATATCAACCATGACTATGCCTATTGAAACGACTTCTTCTTGTTCACCCTTTCCTACATCCTAACCTTTACCCATGACTAAAACCATTCCTACATCTAAGAACCTACTGGCACCTACATATTTTCCCGTATCTAGACCCATTACTACCTTTGATGTCATGTTGATGTCAAGCCTTTCCCATCCACCCATCAAATTAGATTTATCCACATCTTCCCAAGCCCGCACCAAAAATTATTCCTCTTCCTAAAAGGAAGACCAAACCTTCTCGGCCACATACAATAGTCTCACCCACCATGCATTTGTCACATTTGTGCATTTTGTCCATCCTATGACTTCACCCATCAACCTTGGCCATACAACCCCTTACTCGAGTCAAATCAAAAGTAAAGCAACCTGCTTCTTCATCATGATCTTTTTTTATACCAAAGTTACCTACACAAAAAACACCTCTGTCGTCACCCATATCTTTCTTAACACATATACCCCCACTAGCTCCCATAATTTCATCACTACCAATGAAACTTTCTTCTCTTCAACCCATACCTTTGACCCTACCTCTACTAACAAATTTCACCACACCTCCACTATCCTCATGGATAACCCATCCTCTTCCACCATCTACTTTCCATTTTACATCACGTACTCCCACCTCCCCTTTACCCAACAAGGTGCAATCCAAGGCCAAGAACCCACTACCGTCTAACAAGGTATTTAAACCAATAGCACCTTCCATTGTTATTTCATCTACTAAATCCTTACCCAAATAGGTACCATAAAAACCTAAGAGAGTACCACCTACCAAACCACTGGTAAAACCTATTCCACCTCCTATAACACATCTTCCACCACAATCATCCACATGTTTACCCAAATGCACACTCACTTCCCACTATGATCTATTGGAAGGGTCCTACGCCAACATTTTACCCAACCTCTTAGAGACTTTGGTCATCACATTACTGCTGCTTAGACCTTACGACCCCCTCAAACCCAAACCAAAAGGGTTTGATGAAACTAAAATTTGTGCCTACCATCGTGTGCCAAAACATGATGTAGAGGGTTGTAAGGCTCTCAAAACTACTCTCCTCTAATTATTCCCCCCTGAAGTAAATTTTGACAATGATGGTCTTCTAGATGAGGACTCTATTCCACCTTCACCAATCACCACACATCTTCATCCACTACCTATTCAGCCACTTGTATCTCCACCTCTAAAATATTTTTATCCACCTCCGACATTTGAGATCAAGATGGTTTGTATTCAAGAGTTGGCCAAACCACCACCTAAATTCTAGTGTTCCCTACTTATTTTACAAGGTTCTTACCCTGCACTAGGATTTTGTCCATCATGTCACTATACTACTCATGACATACCTTCTCCATCCACCTCTTTCCCTCAGATTAACGTGATCCAAGTTACCACTCACACCTAAAAAGACAAAGGGAAAGCAAAAGAAACCAGCCCATCTACTAATACTGTACCTAACATACCGATTGCACCCACACCCAAAATCACCATTCAAGGTCCCACATACCCTATTTATGATGGGGTCTCCCATTGTACAATGATAAAATAATTACACCAATCCCATTTAAAAATGTCTTTATCTTACCTCATCCAAACCTCCGAATCTCACTGACAGACCCTCATGGAGGTCCTCCAATCCATTGAGATTTTACGTAGCGACCCTACACCTATAGCCTCCATTATTAACCTTCATCATTTATCCTCTCTCACCAACTCATCCCCTTCCTTTACACCTCCACCTACTCACCAAGTGGTTGCTCTCATCTTTTCTAAAGATGAAATTTTACCTCTCCAATCAAATGACCCCAATCCTACCCTTTTTATCTCTATCTAAATCGATAATATATACATACGACACATTATGATCGATGGTGGCACCAACATCAACATCATATCCTCCCATGTGTATAACCAAATACACATACCTTCTACTTGTATGCATAATAACCCAGTTATGTTACACTCCTTCAATGATGTCATTACTTCCACCCTTTGTACCATCATTCTCCATGTTTGTGTGGGCCCCCTTACTGTCCCAAAATTGTTCTACATCTTATAGGGGGAGTTCCAATACAACATGCTGCTTGGTTGACCTTGGATTCATGTCATGGGTTTTGTTCCTTCCACTGTAAACCATTGTGTAAATTTTGAGCATGAAGGACATAACTACACAATCCCATCTGACCCATCACCATTCAAAACCTGTAGCATGTTGTACCAACCTAATGATGTCCTTGTATCAGTTAAGGCATCTACCACCGTTGTCACTTCTCCTTAACCCATAGACCCATCCACCGATGTTGTCGCTACCTCACCTGAACCTACCTCTTCTATTCCCACTATTGTCACGGCCTCTATAGCTGACCCATCCACTATCCCATCTAGTCCCTAACCAACCAATTCTTATTATTCCCTATCACCTAGTAATTCATCTATTCCCTCTACCCAAATATCTACTACCGATCCCTTATAAGGCATTTTTCAACGTATCACTCTGGGGGAATACCACCTCTACAATATAAACACATTCCATACTCCACAAGAGTATGGTAACCTATGCCAACATCCTCGTTATGACCATTGAATAGGCGAGGTCTTCCCTTATGGTCCTCCCCACATTTGCACCAACTTAACGTATGGGGGAATTGATACTTCCACCTATTCACCCAAACCACCATCCCAAACATGACCATTTTTATTTGACCTTCAATCTCTCACCAACCATTGCTTCAATCACACTTTCCTTCACCATTGTGCATGGAAAGGCTTTGGCTTTGGTTTTTACAAACAAGGTTGTCATACCATCATCCCATGTACCACCTATAAACACAAGGACCACAGTAGTATCAGCTTAGTTGAAGTATCCTCTAAGAAGGACCATGTCAACCTCATCGAGGATGCCAACCCTTCTCCACCCCGCTCACCCATGTCACCACCTTCACCCATGGAGTCTATGCATCCAGAATCCATTACACTTAACTTTTTTTTTGTAAACACCATTTCCCTAGAACCTTTGACTTTTCAACATGATGGTGAGGCTCCCTCAAATCTTCCCTTCCTATATCCTGATATGATCAATGATGATATTCTATCCATTAACATTGTTCAATGTCAGGACGATGAGTCTATCCTCACCTACCTTGGTGTAGAAGATTATTATATTCACCGGTCATTACCTTCTGAGATGAAAACCATGTTAAATGAATTGACCATTGAATTCCATATCAACACTCAAGATGATCCACATATTCTAAAGGTAGGCCAATCTTTAGATGTTGTTGAACAAGAATCTTTTACTTCTTTCCTCCAGGATCATTGTGACTATTTTTCTTGGTCCTATGATAATATACCTGGTATTGATCCAAACATTGTGGTCCACAATATCATCACCATCCATAAATCCAAACCTGTGAAACAAAATTTGTAGAAAATGTATCCTTGCATTTCCCTTCTTGTCAAAGAAGAACTCTAGTGCCTTCTCTCGGTTTCCTTCATCCTACACATTGACTATCCCTAATGGATTTATAACATCATTCCTGTCACAAAAGTAATAGGAGGACTTCAAATTTGCACAAAATTTCATTGACCTCAACTTAGCTTGCCCCAAATATGAATTTCCTCTACCTAGTATTGATCAACTAGTTGATCTTACCACTGGTCATGAGATGTTATCTCTCATGGATGATTTCTTGGGTTATAAACAAATATTACTTACCCCAGAAGATCAACACAAAACTAACTTCATCACTCCTTGGGGGACAATCTACAATCATGTTATTCCCTTTGGCCTTAACAATGTTGGTGCTATATATCAACGCACTATGACCTATATCTTTCGTGACATCATGCATCAAATATTGGAAGATTATGTAGATGAACCTCTTTCCAAATAAAAACATCAAGCCAAACATCTTATAGTCCTGAAAGTTATCTTTGATCATCTCGTCAAGTATTACATTCACCTTTAACCAAAGAAGTGTATCTTCATTTTTCTCTTAGGAAAGATCCTTGGTTTTACCATTTATTTGCATGGCATAGAAGTTGAACCTATTAAAATAAAGGCTATTCTCAAAATGCCTCCGCCTACTAATTTTCGCTAACTGTGAAGTTTACAAGGTAATTTGCAATCTATTCGTCATTTTATTTCAGAAATTTTAGACTGCTACCAACCATTACACCATCTCCTCAAAAAGGACGTATCCTTCAAGTGGGATGGTGAATGATACAAAGCCTTTAAATCCTTAAAATAGTACCTTATCTAACCACTAGTGCTCATTCCTCCTAAGGAGGGCCAACCATTTTACTTGTACATTTCTACTACTGATCATTCCTTAGGTGTCATGCTTGCTCATTCTATTGAATAACATAAGGAACATGTGGTCTATTATATAATCCGTACACTTTTGGACTATGAAACTAGGTACACCCATGCCAAAAAATCTGCTTAGCCTTATTTTTTGTTGCCACTAAACTTCATCATTACCTACTCAATCACAAAACCTTTTTCATCACCAATATTAACCCCTTACATTACATGTTTTCCAAACCCTACCAACATCAACGTGTTGTAAGTTAGCTAATGCTTCTCGTAGACCTCAACCTAAAATTCATCCATAAAAAATCTATCAAAGGTCAAACTATCACTGACCAACTTGCAGATGCACCCCTCTCCATAAATCAATCTTCTAACTTCGATTTCCTAGATGAATCCATTTCTACCCTCTCTTTGGATGATACCATTTACCAAATGACCTTATTCTTTGATGGTTCCAATATTTAGCATGGGTGTGGTGTAGGAGTTATCTTCTTTCCTCTTGATAGTGAACCTATGAATTTATCTTTCAAACTAGATTTTGATTGTACTAACAATATTGCCAAATATGAAGCACTCATATTAGGTCTCCAAACCATCATCGTGTTAGACATTAAATACATTAATATATTTGGTGATTCCAAACTGGTTGTAAATTAAGTCAATGATATATACCAGTGTCATAAAAAAATACTTCAAAAGTTTAAGCACCATGTCGACATACTTTTGAATAACTTTAACCATTATGAACTTCAAAACACTCCACATTCCACTAACAAATTTGTAGATACCATGGCCTGCCTTGCTTCTCAGATTTCCTCCTCACCTTCTGACTCAAAAATATGCGTCACAGTACAAAGGCTAAAAACACCTCCTATGTATTTCTAGATGTCAACCTCGTTGGAACCAATACATCTAACCCACGTGACCTTTGGTATAAGAAGTTTACACACTAACTTTCCCTATCAATTATACTTCCTGACCTTACTCGTAATGGACAATGTTTCATTCTCAAAGGCATTTCTCACTATGTCATCATGGGAGGCCTTCTTTATAAATGTGGCTTTAATGGTATCCTCTTGTGATGCCTTACAAGTTCTGAAATTCCCTACACCATCAAGGATGTTCATGATGTAATTTGTGAAGATCACTTCAGTGGCCTAGTTGTCACTAAATGCATCCTTTTCCTAGGCTATTATTTTCCCACCCTCAACCATGACTATTTTGACTATGTTAAATGTTGTATGAAATGCCAACAACATGCTAATCTTCATCACATACCTAGTCATGCCTTATAGGTCGTATGAGACCTTTGGCCTTTCTCTCAATGGGGCTTAGATCTTTTCAGAGAGATCAATCCTCATTCTTCAAAATGCCATCAATGGATTATTACCACAACTGAATACTACACTAAATGGGTAGAAGCCATACCTCTCATCTCTACAAAATCCAAGAAAATATGTGACTTCATTAATCATCACATCATTTTTCAGTTTGGTGTTCTTCACCATCTCATCACTGATAATGGAAAATAGTTCCAAAAAAAAACCCTACGAAAAATATGTGAGGAATTTGGTATTCAACTTATTTTATCATCACCTTACTACCCAAAAACAAATGGTCGAGAAAAATCAAATAATAAAACCCTGAATGAAATTCTTATGAAAGTAGTTGATGATACTGGAAAAGATTGGCATACACACATTCCTTTCACCTTATGGGATTACCGGACTAGTATTCACATATCAAATATTTCCACACATTTCTCTATGGTCTATATTACCAAGGATATCTTTCCTCTCAAAGTTCATATTCCATCTCTTCGTATCTCACTCCATGGCATGCTCAACGATGATGAATTTTTCCAAGACTGTTTGGCATAACTTGAGTTATTAGATGAATGTCATCTTAATGCTCTTGATCATCTCCAAATGTACCAAAAATGTATGAAACATGCCTATGAAAAATGTGTCCATGAGAGAACCTTTCAGGTTAGTGACCTCGTCTTGAAGGAAAATCAACGTGTAACTAAAGAAGAGAAAAGTAAATGGGAAAAATTCATAATTAGCTTGGACCCTATATCATTACTCATACCTATGGATCAGGTGCTTATCATTTGTCTTCACCCAAAGGTGAACCCAAACGTAAACCCCTCAATTTCTTGCATCTTCGACCATTCTATTTTTTAATCAATTCCTATATCACCTTATGTCTGTTATGTTGGTGCTCGAATTAATCTAGCCTGTATTGGGTTAAGATTTTCCATCATTGTCTGTTATATATTTTTATACTTTCCCTATAGGGGTGTGAGTTGTGCTTTTGGTTCTTCTATGTATGAATTAGTCTTTCCTCTTTTTTTGGTCAAGGATCATGTCTAGATGTGCATTATTTTGAATTTTCTTATGGGGAATCTATTGTGTTTTAAGTTTTGAAGTTAGAGGGTTTGCATGTTGTAAAATGTTCCTAGTTCTTATCTTTTTATTTAAATTTTCTCCCCCATTTCCTGTTGATATGTGGTAGCTCCCAATTGATTGTGGTATGATGGGTCTAGACTACAAAATTATAATCTTTTGTCACATTCAAAAAATATAAAATCAACCCTGTGACCCGATAAATATTCTTCAAATATTCACAATCATAAAATAGCACAAGAAATTTCTCAACTAGAATCCAGGAGCGTACATTTGTCCCAATTTGAGTGGACATGGATAAGAAATGCATATTTTTAACTTTTCACATTAAGGTGAAAAGAGTAAGGGTGTAAAAATGGTTCAAGAAACCTGTGAGGGACACATGGATCCTGTTATGTAAAAGGAAGGGGTGTGGGTCATCGGAGCACTCAAACATTTTGGCTTTGATTTAGAAATGATATAAAACTACAAAAAACTGTTGTAGCCCCACTATTACCCAAATGTGACCACATGTCGAGCCTGTGTTCTAAACCAAAAGTGGAAGGGCAGGTCAAGTTAGCCAAAAATGTGTAAGTTCTAAAATAATGCAAAATTACTAAAAGTTCCCCCGAGCCCGTGTTAGCAGAAAGGTTTTTCCATGTGCATGACTCATTCTTAAAGTTGAGAATGGAAGAATGAACGGTCATGATGCAATGCATTTATTTCTATTGCCATTAATGTTGCTACACAAATCAAGGATGTTTTAAAGTATATGAATGATTTCATATTTTATTACCAAATTTTTGGATTTTTGTTATTAACGTTTGTGATTTTCATGGAGAATTATAAATTTTTTAACTGTGAAGCTTGAATTGTGAACTTGAGGACTGAAAAGACTATCGATTTAGATTTAAATTTCTCAGGAACTCACAGATTGATTGGTAAGATATTATAAACTCCTATGTTTTTCCTTCATTGGCAAGTTGATTTAAAGTAAAGATAGGGTTTTTGAAGATGAATACCATGCCATATTTATTCTTAGTTGCGTTAGGGGTCACGAGTGATTTGGACAAGATTATAGAAATAGACTTGATGATTCCTTATCTAAATGATTTTATTCATAGAATTAATAGCCCCCATAAGAGTGAATCCCTAAAGGAAATTCAAAATAGCCACATTCCTTTAGTAGGTGTTAATCCCACCAGTGGTTCATTGCCTAGAATTGGTGTGGCATTTCTGCTATGAATTATGATCTTGAAAAGGCAGAAGTATTAGGTAGGAGTGGGGATGTAGTTTTGACAGTGACACTGAAAACCATTAGAATAATGTTAAAATTGCATATAATCACCAACCTGGTCACCATTTCTATCAAATTAGCCTTATGGGATTATGAAGCAAAGAAAAAGGATTATGCCAAGATCATAAATACAAAGTGGCTCATCATGAAAAAGATAACAGCTAGAATCCTTAAAAATCTAGTTAGGGCACAATTTGTGGAAGAGGTTAAAGATGTCATTGTGTTATTAAGTCGAATGGCGGGGTTGGAAACTATAAATTAATTTAAGGAATGGATGGTTACTTACACATGGATCATTTTGGAGAGAAATGGGATAATTTACTGGGCTAATTTCATTACAAAAGAACTCCATGGCCACATGGTCACCTTAGTAGCAAAAATTGAGATGGTTAACAATTCAAAGATATAATTTTATATGATGACTTACTTAATTTACAATGTTTTTGGGCATAGATGTTTCTTAGGTTTGTCACCACGTGAAAATTTCAAGAAGTTCCAGATGCATGAGATATTCCCTCAACTGCAACTGATCAACTAGAGTGGGAATGTGAGGTTAGTTAATGATGTTTTCTTTTCCCCAATCATTTGTATTTTAAAACTAGAGTGGGCACAATATAGAATTTCCAAATAGGCTAGACAAGTGATTTTGGAGTACGGATGCTACTTCATTTAATATAAAAAGTTCACATACATAAGGGTTAGTGGTTTTGAAGGTAAGCCTTGTAATTTGCCTAGGTATTTAGATGATAAATTGACTTTATGTGAACTGGAAAGCCAACTAACACCTATGTATAAATTGATTTCCAAAAGTCATAAGAAAAATATCAAATTCCCTATTAGAATTGGAAGGTATTCATGCCATTCTATCATAAAAGTGAGGTTGATTGAAGATGCAATGTAAAAGTTTGACATGAAATTTTTTGAAGCAAGGGACAGTTATGACATCAGATGGGTATTCAACAACATTGTGAATACTTTTGAGCATGAGCCTCAGTTTGAAGATTATTGGATGGATTGTAGGGATGAAAAAGATGTCAAATTTAGGGATTTCTCTAGAATGACCCTTTCACAAATAATAGATTTCAAAATTATAGTTATCCCAGAAGGAATTCTGAATGATCCACATATAATAAGTAGGTATTATGTTGATTAGAAGGTGGAAGCACAACCCATAATCCCCCGAGATTAGAATGAGATAGAATTTGATGATTCTTATATAAGGATAACTGATATAATGAGAAGAACTATGATTGGTTAACTCAAAAGGGCATTGACCTATCGATTTAGAATACCCGAATATTAAATAACTTTAGGAGTTTGGGAAACTTGAATGATGATATTCCACCCCTAAAGGAGGGAGTAGATAGAATGGATCCTCCGGGAGGAAAGGCCCCTTAATTTCCCTCAAAAAGGCCCACTCCTGAACTCATAGATGAGTGGAACTTGGCCGCTAGTGGGAATGGTACTCCTATGTCAATTCTTAGGCAAAAGACTGAAAAAATGCTTTTAAAATCTATGGAAAATGCCCCCATTACTTTTACAATGCCAATCCAAGCAAAGGGGAAGGGCTTAGCATCCCATGTAGTTTGCTCAGGTGTTTCACCAAAACCTCATAGTACTGAGAAATTAATGAGTGGAGTCATAACAAGTGGTCTTACTTAATCTAATCCACATAAGGAAGGGAAAAGAGAAGCACCTAATCTAAAAAAGTTTGAAAGGGCACACAAGAAACATAATGTTACTTATGTACCAATCTTGGTGAGATTAGGTGCCTGCATTCCTAAAAATCACAAGAATAGAGATGTGGTAATAGATCCTCCTTAATTTGAAAGGAGTGATGTTTATTAGGCACACCATGCCCCATCATTTCCACAAGTGGAAAAATTAGAGTTTATATTCCCACCTTTATTTGTGAAAGAAACAATAACGAAATCCACTCAAGATCAAGCAACCCAGGAAAATATTACAGATAGTTCAGTAAGCAGCTAAATTTTAACTTCAGGTACGAAGACATCTGAGACCCTACTTACTAAGGATATTAGTATGCCTTCATTTAAAAAATTGTATGAATCTACAAAGGCCCAAGCTGACGTAATTGATGTTGATACTGGTGAGGGATTTTCTATGTTAGATGAACTCAAATTATCTATGAGTGAACCATTGATGACACTGGTAGGTGACCTCCAAACAAGTAAGGAAATAGCTAGAAATTATCATCCATTAATTAATAAAGAAAATATCAAGTAGAAAATGTTCCTTCTATAAGACAAGTGGCTGCAGAATCTGATAAACCATAATTGCTTAGTGGAAAAGATGTTAATACAAAGGTGTTAACAGAAGAGATTGTTTCTATTTTTTTTTAAGTTACTAAGGCTGATGAAATTTATCAAAAGGGAAAATCTATTTTTGAAGAGAAATTAAAAGTAAGGTAAAACCATAAAATAATCTAATAGGATCCTAATTATCTCATTCAAAAAATGTGTACCCCTATCACTTGTCAAGCTTAAATGACATCCATATCTTTTAAGAACATTCTCCCATAGAAACCTAGTTGTTGTAGCTGTTGTACAGTCCTTTGTAGGTGTTGCTTCTACCCACCATGTGAGATAATCTGTATAAGTGCTGATATAGTGTGATCCATTCCTACGCGTGGATGGAAAAATAATTCCTACAAAGTCAACGGCCCATTTCTCAAATGGTTCAGCACTAGTAATTGGTCTCAAAGGCATCTCATATCTTTTCCCTAGTTTTCCTAAGAACTGATAATGATCACACACCTTACAATATTCTTTACAATCTTTATACATTGTCTCTCACCATAATCCAATAAGTAGGATCTTTCAGACATTTGCATCACCTGCATAATGGTCTCCTTCAATACCACCATGGGATTCTTCCATAATATGCTCTTGCTCATGCTCTAATAAAAAAGGACGTAATACTCCATATCTTCCTAGCTTGTAGAGGTCACCACTAATTAACATAAAATAGTGTAGCGCGTATAGCAAGCTATTTTTTTCTAATGCCTTCATGCCTTCTGGTGCTACACCAATCCGTAGAAAGATTAGAATGTATTCTAATTCTAATGGTGTGCGTTTTAACCTATATAACTATGCATCTGACATGGTTTCTTCAATTGTCTGTGCTTCTTCTACTGAGTGAATTCTAGACAAAGGGTCTGGTCCAGAGTTACTTTTCCCTAGCTTCACCACAATTGTGAAGTCAAACTCTTGAAATAGGAGTACTTGTAGACACTAAAATTAGGTCACACTCCCCTTCCGTACCTCGACCAATAGGTACCCTTAATCACTTTTACCTAGCCATGGCCACCTTCACCAAACTAGTGTTAATTTAATTATTTTGATTAAATTAATGCTTTACCCTCACTATATTTATTATTTAAATATCTTATTTAAATAATATCTATACATAGAGTTCACTTAGACACCTCATCAAGCTGACTCACCTTAAGACCTATTCTTAGCAAGTTACCATAACTAACTAAGACTTACCCAAACCCTAAAAATCAATACCTACACTCCCTCTAACCACATTACCTCATGTTCACAGAAGCTCCCAGTCTAATCCGTGGAATAACGACATGAGATCCAAGGAAATCAAGAGGATCTCCCCTAAGTTTGGAAAACCTAGAAAATCATGCCTTAACCGACATCGGTTACCCCTAACCACCACCGGTTAAGCCGGACCGCCATCGGTTACCCCTTTTTAACTCCTAAACTACCTTATTCTCATGGTTGGAAAAAAAAATTGGGAGCAAGAAAGTTGATGAGTAAGAACAAGATCTCAAAAAGATATCACATCTTTAGAGAACCAATTCCAGCAAGAACTCATAGCCAAAGAAGTGGATTGAACATCTTCTCTTCTATAGCTGTCCCAGCCACATTCAGATCTACCCAAGCAAAAGAGGTGCATGCAGCCCATGTAGAAGCTTTTCTCTAGTTGGTGATCACTTGTAGCCTCTAAAACTCATCATCAGCACCTCCATCCTTCAAACATAGACTTCCATAAATGACATCCAAGTAATTATAATATCATACTTCCCTGGTTAATTCATTTCATCATTATTTTACCACCTATTGTCCATCTGGCTCCTTATTAACCATCTCCAACATGTTGTACCTTCATAGACCCATCAAAAACTCATAAAAACCCACCCTTATCACCTAAAACCTCCTCATAACAAACTAGATCCTTTTTATAATCACAAAGGGGACCAAAATCCCCATTATGTGACATTCCCAGATCTCATAGTAACCGACACCAATTGTACCTAATTATGGTCGGTCACCCCTGACTAATGCCCGTCTCTATGTTTGCCCACATATCCTTAAGAATAGACCTATCCACCCCATTTTACCTTACCCTCCCTCACCTGTGAGTTACCTAACACCTTCATCAGACCTGCAGAACTCATAACCAACACTTTGACCTATGGATTCTATTCTAGCCTAGCCTGTTAGATTAGATTTGTTTCTTATTGTGTTTTAAGTGAGATACCTAAATCATTTTAAAATAAAAAGAGGAATTTACTTTTTTCTTAGCATTAATTTGTTTAAAACAGTGGACTGACAGCCTTCTAGGAAGTGCCATACTTCCTAGATCTAGCTCATACTAGGTAGTTCACTGCCCATATTGTTTAATGCTTTCTAGTGGTCTTGCTTTAATTACAGGTAGTTCCTTCTAGCCAAAAGGAAGCTCTCATGGTCAACTATGGATTCAGAAGTCATATGTGCACATCAACCCATCAACTAACATTTGAACAGGTATTCTTCCTATGCCCGTTACCCTATCTGTTTCGTCAACCATTCAAAGGAACAATCTAAGAAAAAGGTGGAACATTTTGGCATGCCCAGTGGGACCCATCTGAGGTTCCTTGCATTTCATTCATTCTTAGGAAAAAATTGTTCGTTTGTTTCCCTTCTAAAAGCATACACACTAATTTTATTCCCTGGTAATCCAATCCTTCTTTGTATTTACTCTAAAGGAAACTTTTCTTTTGGTGTATTTAAAAAGAATCATTTCTTCATGTTTTCTACATTTTAGTGAAAGAGCATCCCTCTTCCTTTTCATCTTATTGTGTCATCCAATTTCACATTTTCAATTTGGGTTTTAAAATCATTGGATCTCATTCTGATTTTCTGCATTTAGCTCACATTAAATGAGGGCAACATATACGCTAGAAGTCATTTCCAGCTGATGGTTGAAAAATGAATCATAAAAAAGCATTTCTATCCTTTTCTCTTTCTTTGATTCTTACCAAATCGCACAAAAATTCAAATATATACATTCTTAAACAACATCTTACCTGGAAGAAGTTGTAGGTGATCATACGATCATGACATAGTGGGAACCCAACTCGCTGCTCTGTTAAGTCATACTTCAGAGTGTAGCCCGCCCCCACCATAACAAACCCGAAACCTCACCCTTTAGATCTCCTTCTTTGTAGGAAGCCATTCTCACCAAAAAAATCTAATTCACAATTCATGTGTCAATCCCTAAATAACATAAGCTGAACAAACATAATAGAATAGGCACTCTAGGATCGTTCTTTCTTAGTGTTTTGTCCGATTTGCATTTTGAGGTGAGAGCTTTCAATCTTTATTTTTGTATTTCCTTACACACTCCCCATCATAGCTAGTGTATTTTAACTCCACCTAAGTGTTCCTGGGCCATACTAGCATCATTCCCAGAATTCTGGGTATGATTCCACTTCAAATTCTAATTCACAACCACTCTTTCTTATCACTATTTAAATTTCATAGTGACCGTCATCGGTTACCTCTGACCGCCATCGGTTATGCTCAACCGATGTCAGTTCCACGTCATTTTTCTAACCTATTTAAAAGGACAGTTCTCACTTCATTTTTCTCCATTTCCCATAGTCTCTATTACTGTCACCTTTTCCATTGATGTTTTACACATCCCTAGATTTGACATACTTTTTAGATTTTGCCTTCTACCTCACTGATCGCTCACTTCCCATTTCCTACAGTAACCGGAAGTGGTTACCCCTGACTAACGTTAGTTTTCCCTAACTGGCATCGATCACCCTATTTCACATTCCACTCACCATTTTCTACTTCATTCATTTTTTATCACTAGATTTACCTATTCCTCTTATTCTCTGTATTATTTACAAAGAAACACCCCCACCCGATCAGTACTAGTTCACATGGAACTGACTCGAAGACAAGCGAATGCCCTCGTGTTCCACGCCAGTCACCAGCCACTCCCACCTAGTCCTTCACCACCCTCTATTCTATCACTAGCCATGGACCCCATCTAGCCTACCAATATCACTACCGGAGATGAGGAGTTTGCATGACTCCTTGACCAAAACCCTACTTCCTTGTAGTTTTACCTCTCCCATTCATCTACTCGAGATTCCTCAGGTCAGGTGATATATGGCATGCCCATATCTATCCCCCTGACACTCACACCCACTTCTGCCTCAGCCCCATCAGGCTCTGTAATGCCCACTCCCGCTTTACCACCAGTCATTTCATAGTTAGGTCTTATACCCACCATGAATGCCACATTTGTTACTCCTGTAGCATCCATTACATCTACCATACCCTCGGTGACTACCCCAAATATAACTTCATCTACCCCTCATATCTCATACATACCCGTAGCTACGTTCCCACCTCTAGTTTCGGTGACCCCTACCCCATTTCAGAATGTAGTTCTTTCCATTCCACAATCACTAGCCCCTGTTGCCACTAGGGTTACCACTACACTTCCTCCCCCATATACATACTACCAACAACCACCTATTTCATCCATTGTTCATTCTAGGTATGTACCCCCTATTTCATTTCCTTCTTCTTCACCACCTTACATGGAAGCCCCACATACTAGAATGTCACACCCACTATACACCCAAAATCAACCTCCTCACACTATAGGAGGCATCTAATCATCACAACCCACCAATGACCTAATTATATTGATGATGGATAAGATGCAAACACTCGAGGCATCGGTTTCCAACTCCTGCAACACACTCACTTATGATGAGATTTGCAATGATCCTATTCACCCATCCATTCCTGTCTATTCATACCCTTTGCATTGGGAAATGCCTAAATTCAACTGCTTCAATAGTAAGGAAGACCCACAACAAAATTTGCGCTCGTTTAAACACGAATGTTATTTAATTGCTCATGACGATGCCTTACTTTTGAGAACTTTTCCCATGTCCCTCACTGGACCAACATTAGATTAGTATAGTGGGTTACCCAAACACTCCATATTTTCATTCAATCAGGTAGCCCAAGCTTTCTCAGAACATTTTTCTATCAACATCACCAAGAAATTTACAATGACTGATCTATATTCCACACGTCAATACGAGGATGAATCTATCATAGATTTTATTGCTCGCTAGCATAGCCTGATCAATTAACTCACCTTTCAACTACCAAAAACTGAACTCATTGAGCTCTTCACTCAAGCCTGTGCCAGACATATCTCCCTGACCTTGTAGGTCCAAACTTTCAAAACATTCGATGAGGCACTCACTATGACACGAAAGATAGAAATTTGAGCTATTGAAGAGAAGAAAATCCAATTACGAAATAAGAATTCGACATTCAAGTTGACCAAAACCTCTTCTTCTTATAAACCCTCAACCAATTATTCAAAGGCTAAAGGTACTGCTAACGCAGTGGTACTCAAGGTCAGCCTAGTTCATCCATCCAATCAAGCCACACCCTCATCTAATCTATCACCTATACAGGATTTTCAATTCAAACAAGAGCAGTGAAAATATACCCCAATTGGGGAACCGTACTCTTCTGTTTTAGAAAAGTTGATCAAAGTTGGCACCATCACCCTTCCACCCATAAAACCACACACTGGTTTTGACCCTACTCGCCCCATTCCTGCATGGTATAAGGAACAAGATTTCTATAACTATCACCGTGTAAAGGGTCATAGTGATGGAAACGAAATCACTTTTAAGAATATTGTCCAAGAAATTCTTGAGAAAGGTGAGTTGACTGTGGATAACCCCAATGCTGCTCCTAATCAAAATTTGAAAATCTATAAAAATCCATTTCCCAATCATGCCCCTTCATCCAATCAAACAAGTGAGACATCCACTCCCGATACCCATACTCGTGAGGTTCATGTGATCTTTAACGAGGTACCTATCACATCTCAATTACCTCACATCCCTTCCATAGAGGAAATCCTAGCCCGAAACCCTCCTTCCATGTCTGACCTAACCATCACTGTTCCTTCACCAATAAAGGAACACCCTTCATCTTCTATAGAGGAGTCTTCTACTGACATTGAGACAATCTCTCCCCTAGCTTCTCCACTCAATGAACCTTTACCTACCATAATTCCTCCACCCATAGAGGAGCACCCATTACCTCCTCCACCCACAGAGGAGCACCTATCAACTCCTCCACCAAAAAGGAGCTCTTATCATCTCCTCGACCCATCATAAACCCAGTAGAGATACCTTTACCTCATGGCGAACATTCTCCATCCGTTACCTAATATCCAACAAACCTAATTTCAGCTCTCTTACCCACGAAAGCTGAAGTTGGCTGATTCCCCATCTCCAAGATTCATTTTATAGGAATTCCCATGATGTCCTCACCAAATCCACCCACAAATGTGCCATTCTCATGTTTGGTTGATCACTTAGAGTATGTGTATAAAGCCTTGTTATGGGGGCACCTCTTACTCCTTGTCTCAACACAAATGCAAAAATCCCTTGATGACACCTCCACCATCTACCCAAGCACACTTTCACCCATCAAACCACATAAAACCACTAATATTGCAACCCCTTCCATGATATCCATTAGCACTCACACCACATCCTTACCCATAACCCAACCTATGCCTAAACCGAAACCCATACCTACAACATTTACCTCCACTAAACCTATTACCACTTTAGGGGTCACCCCAACCACCAGCCTTACCCATCCACCTATTAAACTGGATTTACCTACATCCTCCAATGTTAAAACCACGCCTACTTTGACATCCAAACTAAAGAAACAAGCTCATCAACCTCATACCCCTACTGCACCAATCACACCCGCACTTGTCCCATCTACCTTAAGACCTCAACTACCCAACAGGGTCAAGCACCCCTCACCCATTCATAACCCAATAACACAACCACTCATTCCTGCCTCACAAATCGGTAACATACCTAGGCACACAACACGACTCATACCCACACCTGTAGTCTCTTTACCACCAATACCTCCGATACCTTTAGCCATTGCTTCACTACCTACTACACTTCAGTCATTTTCCCTCACACCCTAAGCACGACCCGAGTCATCTACCTTTATAGCACCAACGTTAACCCCTTGGGTAACTCACCCTCTTCCTCCATCTTCTTTCCCTCATAGACCTCGTACACCCACATCACCTTTACCCAAGAAGGTGCACCCCAAAAACAAAACCCCACTACCCCACAACAAGGTAATCAAAACAAAACCACACCCTCCTACCCGTCCATTTACTATACCCCTACCTAAACAAAACTGAAAGATACCTCAAACCACACCAGAATCTAAATCCATAGCTCGACCCCTTCTTACAAATCCACAAACAATTCTGTGATAACCAACCACACCTACACCCAAACCCACGTTCACTTCCCATTGTGATCCACTAGCAGGGTCCTATGCTAAAATTTTAAACAACTTCCTCGAGACTTCTGTTATCACATTACTGCCACTCCAACCTTACGACCCCCTTAAACCCAAGCCAAAAGGGTTTGATGATACCAAAACATTTTCATACCATCATGTGCCAGGACACGATGTGGACAATTGTAAGGCCTTGAAAACCTTCCTTATCCAATTGTGTCCACCTGAAACCAACTTTCATGATGATGACCTACTTGATGAGGACCCTACTCCAGCTACACCCCCTCTCACATTATCCACTCAACAACCACAACCTCCATCCTCATAGCTCTCAGAACCACACACAAAATCTGAAATTAACATGGTTCACATCAAAGAGCTTACCACACCACCACCCAAATGTCGCTGTGCCCAACTAACCTCACAGGGATTTTCTCCTCTCATAGGTTTTCTCCCCTTCATGTCATTATACCACTTACCCTACACCCTCTCCATTTGAAAAATTCCCTCAACTCAACATGGTACATGTCACTCCATGTGCGCAGAAGGGTAAATAAAAGTAGCCGAACCACCATCCAATCCTATACCCAACATACCATCTACACCCATACCTAAGATAACTATCCGCAGCCCCACATAACCCATTTCTAATGGAGTCACACAGTGCACCATGCTTAAATAATTACACCAATCTCCACTCAAAATGTCCCTATATGAACTCATCCAAACCTCAGAATCCCATCGGCAAGCCCTCATAGAGGCTCTTCAATCTATCAAGGTTTTACCCAATGACCCTACACCCGTAGCCTCCATTATCACACCTCATTATGTCGCTTCCCTCACCAAATTACCACCTTCATTTTCACCTCACCTTAGCTTCTCAGAGGAGGAGATTGCGCCATACCAAAATGAAGACCTAGACCTAGCCCTCTTCATCTCTGTTCACATTGATGACATATGGGTACACCATGTGATGATTGATGGTGGCGCTAGCATTAACATCATTTCATCCCATGCATTTGCTCAAATGTGCATACCTGACAATTGCATGCACAAACATCTACTCATGTTGCATTCATTCAATGATGCTATCACCTCCACACTAGGCACTATCATCCTTCACGTTTGTGTGGGCCCTTGCACTATTCCAGAATTGTTTTATGTTTTGGAGGGGGAATTCCAATATAACTTGTTGCTCAATAGACCTTGGATCTATTTCATGGGTTGCATTCCTTCCACTTTGCATCGTTGTGTAAATTTTGAACACAAAGGACACACTTATACCATTCCAGCTGATCCATCACCTTTCAAAACATGCAACATGCTTTACTGACCTAACAATGTGCTCATACCTGTCAAGTCATCTACCTCTAAACCCACTAATGCTTTACCTACACCTCCACCTACCAGTACAGTCGCTACCTCAACCACACATACCTTCTCTATTCATACAGCCCCATTAGCTCCCCAATCCATTAACACCACCTCCGCATCGACCTCCGACACATCATACATATCAGCTACCCACATACCAACCACTGACCCCTTGGAAGGTGTTTTTTAATGCCTCACTCTTGGGGAGTACCGCCTATATAGTGTTGACACATTCCTTACTCCGCATGAGTATGAAAGCCTTTACCAACACCCTCATTATGATCACCGTATCAGAGAAAGCCTCCTTTATGGTCCTCATATTCATACTAGTCTCACCTATGGGGGACTTGATATTACTACCTACACACCCAAACCACCATGACAACCCCACCTATTTTCCGCTGATTTCCAATCACTTACCAATTTCCATTTCACCCACACCTTCCTACACCGCTGTGTGTGGAAGGGTTTTGGTTTTGGCTTCTATGAGAAAGGCTGCCATACCGTTATTCCATGTACCACCTGCAAACACAATGATGATAGTGGTATTGGCTTCCCTGAACCTCCTACCAAACAAGCCCGCATTGAACTCATTACAGATCCTATCCCTTCTCCACCTTCATCAGCACCCTCACCAACGGAGTCGATAAACTGTGAATCTATCCCTCCTATCTTTTTTTTTCATAAACACCATTTCCTTGGGGCCTTTGACTTATCAACATGAAGGCGAGGCCCCTTCCACTCTCCCATTCTTGTATCCTAAGATGATCAATGACGACACACCAACCATTAACATTGTTCAATGTTAGGATGATGAGTCCATACTCACCTACCTTGGTGAAGAAGACTCATATATTCATCAGTCGTTACCATATGAGATGAAAACCATGTTGAATGAATCGACTATTGAAATAAACATTCATACTCAGGATGACCTGCACATCCTAAAGATCGGACAATCTTTAGATGCTGCTGAACAAGAATCCATCACTTCTTTTATCTGAGAGCATAAACATGCTTTTTCTTGGTCTTACGTAGACATGCCTGGTATTGACCCCACCATAGTGGTCCACAATATCATAACCATTCCCGATGCCAAACCTATCAAAAAAAGCTAAGGAAGATGCACCCTCGCATTGCTCTTCTTATTAAAAAAGAACTTCAACATCTTCTTTCCATTTCTTTCATCTTACCCATTGATTATCCCCAATGGATTTGTAACATCATCCTTGTCACTAAGGTGACAGGGGGACTTCGTATTTGCATGGACTTCTATGACCTCAACCTTACTTTCCCAAAAGATGAATTTCCCTTACCCGGTATTGATCAACTGGTAGACCTTACCATGGGTCACGAAATGCTCTTGCTCATGGATGGTTTTTCAGGTTATAACCAAATTTTTCTTGCTACAGAAGATCAGCACAAGACTAAATTCATTACTCCTTGGGGGACCTTCTGCTATAGAGTCATGCCTTTTGGCCCTAAAAATGTTGGTGCTACATATGAACGTGCTATGACTTACATCTTCCATGATATCATGCATCACATATTGGAAGATTACATGGATGATCTCTTGGCTAAATCTAAATGGTGCACTGATCACCTCACTGTCCACAAAACCATATTTGATCACCTTATTAAATATTACATCCACCTATAGCCTAAAAAGCATGTCTTTGTGGTTCTCTCAAGAAAGCTCTTGGGATTTATCGTTTCCTTACATGGTATAGAATTTGACCCAACAAAAGTCAAGGCCATTTTGGAAATGCCTTCACCCCCAAACCTCAAACAACTCCATAGCCTACAAGTTAAATTGTAGTCCATTCACTGATTTATTTCCCAACTCTCCGACCACTGTCAACCATTTCATCATTTGCTTCAGAAGGGTGTTTCCTTTAAATGGGATGATGACTACCAAAAAGATTTTGAGGCCTTAAAACAATACCTTCTCCAACCACCCATACTTATCCCACCTAAAGACAACCAACCTTTTTACCTATACATATCAGCTACTGATCACTCTTTGGGAGCCATGCTCGCTCATCGTGATGAACAACATAGGGAGTAGGTGGCTTATTATATAATCCGTACCCTTATAGACTATGAAACCTGATACACTCACCCTGAAAAACTTTTCTTAGCCTTAGTTTTCATTGCCACCAAACTCCATCATTACCTACTCAACTATAAAACCTATGTCGTAACCAACACTAACCCTTTACACATCATGTACACTAAACCTTATCAAATTCAGTGTACCGCATGATGGCTTATTCTTTTAGCTGATCTTGACCTCAAATTCATCCATTAAAATTCCATTAAAGGCCAGGCTATTGCTTACCAACTGGATGATGCACCTATTGTCCGAGACCAACCCTCTAATTTTGACTTCCCTGACAAATCCATTGCTAACCTCTCTTTGGATAATAACCCTTACCAAATGACCTTATTCTTTGATGGTTCCAAATTTTAGCATGGGGGTGGTACAGGAATTATCCTCATTCCTATTGATGGTGAACCCATGCCCTTATCATTTAAACTGGACTTCGAATGCACTAACAATGTTTCTAAATATGAAGCAATTGTATTAGGTCTCATGAATGCCTATGCCTTAGACGTTAAGTCCATTAATATCTTTGGTGATTCTCAATTGGTAGTAAACAAAGTCAATAGTGTTTATCAGTTTCATAATGAAATACTTCAAGAATAAAAGTGTTACGTTGGCATCATGTTGACTACCTTTGACCGCTATAAAATTTAAATTGTTCCACGATCCACCAATAAATTTGTAGATACCATGGCCTGCTTGGCTTCTCAAATACCCACTTCACCTGATGATTCAGACATCTTTGTTATCATAAAATGCATACTGAGACCTTCTTATAAATCTTGTTATATTAACCTCATCCACACTACCTCACTGAGCACACCTGATCTTTGGTATAAGCAGCTTGTGGACTACCTTTCCCTTTCTATGTTGCCTCCTGATCTCACACGTAATGAACAACGTTCCTTTCTCAAAAAGGCCTCTCATTATGTCATCATGGGTGTCCTTCTCTATAAATGTGCCTTTGATGGTATTCTCTTACGATGCCTCACCAGCTCTGAAATCCCTTACACCATTAAAGAAGTTCATGATGGCATATGTGGAGGCCACTTTAGTGGTCTTACCATTGCTAAGCATATTCTTCACCTTGGCTATTACTAGCTGACCCTTAACCATGATTGTTGCGACTATGTCAAATGTTGTGGAAAATGTCAACAACATTCCAACCTTCATCATACACCCAGTCACGCCTTACAGGTCGCTCGTGACCTTTGGCCTTTCTCTCAATGGGGTTTGGATCTTGTTGGAGAAATAAATCCTCATGCTTCCCAATGCCATCAATGGATTATAACTGCTACTGAATATTACACCAAATGGGTGGAAGCCATACCACTTATCTCCACAAAATCCAAGAAAATATGTGAGTTCATTAACCATCACATCATTTGTCATTTTGGTGTCTCTCATCGCCTCATCACTGACAATGGAAAACAATTCAAAAATAAAACATTGCAAAAACTTTACAATGCCTTAGACATCTAGCTAAGCTTCTCCTCACCATATTACCCACAAACCAATGGCCAAGCTAAATCTACTAACAAAACCCTCAATAAAATTCTCATGAAAGTGGTTAATGATACTGGGAAGGATTGGCATACGCACATTTCTTTTTCTCAATAGGCATACCGTACTAGTATTCACACTACCATTGTGGCTACACCCTTTTCATTGGTCTACGGTACAAAGGTTTTGCCTCTCAAAGTATAGATCCCCTCACTCTTCATTTCTCTCCATAACATGCTTACTAATGATGACTTTTGTCAGCACCGCTTAGCACAAATGGCGTTATTAGATGAACATCGTCTTAATTCTCTAGATCACCTCCAAGTCTATCAAAAAAACATCAAGCATGCCTATGAAAAATGTGTTCATGAATGAACCTTTCAAGTGGGTGACCTTGTTTTGAAAGAAAATCAACACATAACTAAAGTGGAGAAAAACAAACATGACAAATTTTCTCCTAATTGGCTTAGACCCTATATCGTAACTCATACCTATGGATCAGGTGCCTATCATTTATCCTCGCTTGAGGGTAAACCTGAACCTGGGCCCCTAAACACATTTCATCTTTGACCATTCTATTGTTGACTCGTTTTCCTACCTCACCGTGTGTCTATTTATAGGCTCGCCCCTTGAGAACTATCCACTTCATACACCTCCCTAACGATTAAACAAGAATCATGTGAGTACCCATCACTTGTTATCTACTCTTGAATACGTGCACCATGGCACTGCACATGGCATGATTCTCATGGATACTTTTCATCTATCTTTAGATGAGATCCCATGGTCATTCCACCTTGCCTTTTGAACAAGATTCCTATCCTTCACCTTGGTCTTGTCCATGATTTCAAAGACCTCCAATGGGACCAAACTCCTTGAGTCAAACTTCTAATAAAAGATGACTCCCTCAAAAGGACATCTTCCTCTCAGCCAAATTGCTACTATAAATAGACTGCTCCCTTGAAGGACAACTATAAAAGCTAAAAAAAAATGAGAGAAAATGAAGCTTCCCGCATCGATCAACTTCACGAAGACCTCAAGGAGTACCATATTATTTTTCCCATATAGAAGTCCCACATCAATTAGTCTATCACAAGAAACAACACTTTTTAGTCATGGACTTACCCATTGTGCAATAGGACCTCTTGCCCAAATGCCCTATCACTCAAACATATCAAATTTACTGCCTTTTCCCACTTACCATCTCTACCCTCATTTCCTCAGCTGCCTTAAGGGACATCTTGGAATTTAGACATGTAGTGATCCTGTGACTACCTTCACCATAGAACCGTTAATCATGTGGTGTTTTTTGGGTCTTCTGTTTATCACCTCCTCCAAGGTATGATCTACTCAGTAGGTTCCTACCCAATCAGGTGGCTCTAAGGCACCCTCTTATCTTTTAAATTGTCTTTGTTTATGTTCTAATTACCTTATACAGGACTTGGTCCTCATCGCTTACCTTTGGGGGTAGCACTCCCCTTTCACTATAATCACCTTCACCTGCATCATTTTACCTATAATCTACCCACACTCATTAAACCTAAAACCCACTATACACCTAAAACCCTACTAACTCATTTTCATCTTTCTTCCCTAGCTTATGAGAGAACTACATTAGGTCTGAGGTCCCTTTTCACTGGGACTATGTAGGTAGCACTTTCACGGCATGGGGCCCTAGAAGGTTAGCTCGACCACTTCTTACCCTAACCATTTTCCCCACCTTTACTTGATTTCCTGTTCCTATCTAAAAAAAAAACCTTGACATTTGAACCATATCCCACATATCTTTTACCACTTATATTATTTCACATTTTCATAACATAACTAACATTTTCGACATTTTCCACCATCTCATACATTTACATAGCCATTTCTTACCAAAATGCCAAAATAAACATCCTTGTCTATCACCTAACTCAATCCATGCCTAAACCAGCCTGACTTGATCCATGCCTAAACCAACCTGATGCAATCCATGCCTAAACCGACCTGACTCGATCCATGCCTAAACCGACCTAACTCGATCCATGCCTACCCTACCTGACCCGACCGATGTCAGTTACCCTTTCCCGCTGCCGATCTTCTACCCTAGACTACCACCATCGGTTCCCCTACACCATCATCGGTTCATTCTGACCGATGTGGGTTATCCTACATACTCTTTACCCCTATTTATCTTATTTTCCTTACCTCCCTTCTCTTCTTCCCCCCATACACCTACCTAAACCACTTTACCTTCACCTCTGGCCCTCCACCCTCTTCAACCTCCTCGCATCTGCTATTGATGCTTTATTATTTTACCCCTACCTCAGCCTTCTCATGTCATGATCTCAATATTTGGACCTGGACCATCGCTAGTGACCTTTGACCTCATGTGTTTGCTATACCTTGCAGCAATGTTACCTGTGTTGTTGACCTAATGACCTTACCTAGCCTATTGCCATGATTGTTTATCTTGACACTACCTTTGGTGTACCGGAACATACCTAAACTTTCCTACACCTAACCTATGTTGTATTTCTTGACCTTATCCTATACCTTGGATACCGGATTCACTTCACCTTAGTGTTGATAAACCTATCGACCTTAGATGATGTAGAGTTTTCTTGCTCTTTAACCTGGTAGCATGTTGCAGTTTATACGTGTGCGTGTGTTTGACTGCTGCTACCTTTGACCCTGACCCATTACCTAGATCACCCGAGTAGATGTTTCACCATCTTCTACTACAACCATTTACCTTTTCCTCGCATTTACCTTTTATCAAACCACTCACCGCTTTAGCCGGTTGCTTCGTCAGTTCCTAGTTTGAGGGGGATCACCTTCACCCTCACATGGAGCAACCACATCTTATTTTTGTTAGCATCACTTACCAATATAAGCTACGCAACAAAAAGGAGAAAAATTTAGACACTAAAATTAAGTCACACTCCCCTTCCGTACCTCAACCAATAGGTACCCTTCATCACTTTCACCTAGCCATGGCCCCCTTCACCACACTAGTGTTAATTTAATTATTTTAAGTAAATTAATGCTTTACCCTCACCATATTTATTATTTAAATAATATCTACACATATAGTTCACTTAGACACCTCATCAAGCTGACTCACCTTAAGACCTATTCTTAGCAAGTTACCATAACTAACTAAGACTTACCTAAACCCTAAAAATCAATGCCTACACTCCCTCTAACCACATTCCCACATGTTCATAGAAGCTCCTAGTCTAATTTGTGGGATAACAACATGAGATCCAAGGAAATCAGGAGGATCTCCCCTAAGTTTGGAAAACCTAGAAAATCCCACCTTGACCGAAGTCGGTTAAGCCGGACTGCCATCGGTTACCCCTTTTTAACTCCTAAAATACCTTATTCTCAAGGTTGGAAAAAAATATTGGAAGCAATAAAGTTGACGAGAAAGAATGAGATCTCAAAAATATATCACATCTTCAAAGATCCAATTCCGGTAAGAACTCACATCCAAAGAAGGGGATTGAACATATTCTCTTGCACAGCCATCCCAACCACATTCAGATCTACCCAAGCAAAAGAGGAGTGTGCATACAGCCCATGCAGAAGCTTTTCTCTGGTTGGTGATCACTTGCAGCCTCCAAAACTCATCATTAGCACCTCCATCCTTCACACACAGACTTCCATAAATGACATCCAAGTAAGTATAATATCATACTTCCCTAGTTAATTCATTTCATCATTGTTTTACCACCTATTGTCCATCTGGCTCCTTATTTACTATATCCAATGTGTTGTACCTTCATAGACCCATCAAAACCTTGTAAAAACTCACCCTTGTCACCTAATACCTCCTCCCAACCAACTAAATCCTTTGTGCAATCACAAAGGGGACCAAAATCCCTGTTCTGTGACATTCCCAGATCTCACAGTAACTGACGCTAGTTGTACCTAACCACGGTCGGTCACCCCTAACCAACACCGGTCTCTATGTTTTCCCACACAGCCTTAAGCAGAGACCTATCCACCCCATTTTACCTTACCCTCCCTCACCTGTGACTTACCTAACACCTTCATTAGACCTGTAGAACTCATAACCAACCCTTTGACCTATGGATTCTATTCTATTCTATTCTATCCTGTTAGATTAGATCTGATTCTTATTGTGTTTTAAGTGAGATACCTAAATCATTTTAAAATAACAATAGTATTTTACTTTGTTTTTAGCATTAATTTGTTTAAAACAATGGACTGACATCCTTCTAGGAAGTGCCATACTTCCCGGATCTAGCTCATACTAGGCAATTCACTACCCATATTGTTTAATGCTTTCTAGTGGTCTTGCTTTCATTATAGGTGTTGTCCTCTCAAAATTCCCCCTCTTTTGAGGAAGTTCAGAATTGAAAATTTCTAAGCTAAATGCCTTTTCTGTTGTTTTGGTAGGGGGATAAGTTGAAACGTTTTTAAAAATATGCATTTATGGGTCATTCTGTGTTATTTGCGGGTCTATCAGACATTTTTGTCCCATGTGTCCCAAGTTCATTCGGGCTCCCTATTCTCCGATTGGCCGTTTTACTTGAAGTTCATTTCTTTCAGGCCAGTCAAACATTTTTTTCCCTCGTGTTCCAAGTTCACCTCGACTCAATGTTCACTATTCACTCGATTCAGCTGAATTACACACTCTGTGTACTTTCATCCCTCATGTCCCGAAAGCATCTGTGCATCTTTTCCCAGCGTCACCCACATCGGCCAAATCACACTTTCATGTCGCACATGTCCCAAATGAACCAAAGTTCATCTGGGCTAATTTTTCCCGCTCTTCCTAAATACCTTTCTTTTCAAGTTGGTAGATGTGTATTTAATTCACATTTATTACCTTTCTCTCTCATAAACGGCTATATAATGAACCACTCCATATGCATTTTTGCACACTGATTTCTTGTTATCTATTGCTCATACCCTCACAAACAAAATTCCTATGCGTATACCTGATTCTTCTGCAATTCCATCAAGAGCTCAAGACTGTGAATTTTTTTTTCAAATCAACATGAAGATTAATTTCTAGGGTCAGGAATAAGTTTCACCACTTGAGTCTGTCGTTCCTGATATCGGAGATAGTGAAGTTCGCAAACTTGACTTTTGGGATTTCTAGGCAAGGATGACAGACTCAAACCCCTCTCCCATGGCAAAAATGATTCACGATAGTGGCTTGGCATTCGCCACTAATTTTATGATCTCAGTGTAATGTGTAGATACAGTTCTTACCTGCGGTGCTCATTTCAATCCCGACTCGAGTGAGCTAACGAATGTGCATGGGGAGCTCATCACCAAGCTCAATACTACCACCATTGGCACTACCCTAAGGATTCTTGAGATGGATAATTCAATAGTAATCTCTCAAAACTAGGCACAGGCTCTCTTCGACCAGGATAGTGAGAAATACAAGGTGCGTGTGGCAAAGTCTTGGCTTAAAAACCCTAAAAAGGGGGCATCCCATCTATCCAAGGTTCTGTTTTGTGTCGAATTCAATGAGGAGATGTCAGAATTTATAATCCTGCTAGCTCGGGTCATGGGCTTACCCTCTACCAACGAATTCCATTTCTGGATGTGCCCCCTTATCAATATGGTGTGTGAAGGAACTCAGAACATCAACTGGGCAAAAATCATCAGCATGAACTTGGTAGAGCATTTTTCTAATGTACAGCAAACCAAGAAGTTCTACATAACTTCATACTTAATGTATACCCTAGTAGCATCGAGGAAATGGTTTGGATTCTCATACATTGATGCTCATAAGGGTGACCCTGTATATGCCTACTGCCCCCAATCCACCCTGGACACTAGCAATCGCAACTTTAGGAGGGTGAATGATGCTTTCACCATGTACATTGTAAGGCTCCTAGAGAGTGACACTGCAAGGAGATTTTCTGATGAAGCCATGAACCTAATTTCGAGGTATGGTGTGTACTTCATCCAGTTCAGGAAATTCTCTTATATCAGGCTTGCAGGTTATGAGAGCACCCCTCTTAGGCTCCCGATGTTCTACAATGATAATATGGCCTTGATAGAGATATGCAGGAAATTAGACAAGTTGCATAGAACTTGCAGGGATAAGAAAATTACTGACCTGCACTTCCCCATATCTTTGGGAAACTACACCTGCAAGATGGCTCTAGATACACAAAACATAGAAAGAGCCCTAGATCCCATCATTGTCCATTTCTACAGGCTAAGAACTTGTTTTGATTTGAAAAAAATTATTAAATAGAAAATCAAGATAAATTACTACCTTAGGGCAGACACTGAAGACTATTGGGCTGACTATGTTGATGATCTTGAGGCAAGAAGGTGGCATTATGACAGTTTTTCTCTCCAACTAATTCAAGAGCTTAACTTGTATCAATTTCTAGAAGGGTTGCAGGATGATAATTCTGACCTATTTTCATATGAGTATGACACCGTGATCAAACACACTCCCTTGGAAGATTCGGATTGGTTGAAGAAAGAAAAAGATGATATGGCTGAAATCTTAGCCCCTGTCTTGGTAAGGACCAAAATCTGGTTTGATAGGAGAGTCCATGAACTTAGAAGGCATTCAGGGGAATCCTCCTCCAAGGATACTTCAACTCCATGGAGGGAGGCATTGACACCTAGTTAATAAGCACTTGTGTATACTCCTACCTCATCAGCTAAAGGCCCTACATCTTCCACTCCTTCCTCATCCACTCAAGTATATCAGAAGAAAATCAAGAAGGTCAAAAAGGAACTGGTTGAAGAAGATCCCATGATGAAGCATTCAGAATTGTTGTCAGGTCCAGAGAAAATTATTTTGCTCAGTGAAAGTGAGGAAAGTGAAGTTCCAGTCTCTACAAGCATTCCAGAGGCTCCAATGGATAAAGAAAAGGAAGTTCAAAGCACTGAGCTCCCGAGCACCATCGAATCCTCTGCACCAGAAGCCCTGAGTTCCTCGAGTGACCCTCTCATATCTCAACTAGAAGAAAAAACAGTGCACACCTTGGGTGCTATGAGTTCTCTGTCTCTTGGTCCTCTTGCCCCACCTTCTTCTTCTTCCTCCTCTTTTTCATGGGTGCAGCCTCTCGTCGATAGTAGGAAGAGAAAGTCCTCTTCTCAGATCTTGGGACCCAACTTCGATGCTGTGGCGGCCTTGTTAGGAACTACTCCTCCTACTCCTGCCAAAAAGGCTAGGACTACCTCAAGAATAGTATCTGATGCTCAGGGCCAGCAATTCCTGGAGATAGCCAAGCCCAAAGTGGAAAAGCTGGAGCATGATTTGAAAACATCTCATCTAGAGCTCTCAAGGATTCCCATGGGAGAGTCCACCCCTGAAGGTGAGATCCACAATCTTCAGGAAACTATCACCAGGGTCATTTGGAAGGTGGAGAAAAGGCAACAAACCATAGAGTAGCTGGAGGAGCAGGCTCAGGTTCTTATAGGTTTTATCAAGTCTCTGCTGTCCAAAGATAAAGTTTTAGATCCTACCCCACTGACTACTCTTCCACCACCTGTGATCCTTAGCCAAGATGAAGTCCAGAGTATCAAAGACATACACAAATATTATATCTATGGAAGGGCTATGGAGGCCATGGTGGATGACATGCTCATTGCAGGGTTGAATTTCATTGATGAAGCTTTCAAACTCAATGAGAAGGTAAAAAATATACAACAGAAACTCTCCTCCACTATGGGAAATATAGATAAGGAACTCAAACACTAGAGCAGTTGTATAGTAGACCTTCACCTTATGGGACAGGATTATGAGAATATTTTAATGGCAAGCAATGTCTTCAATGATGTAAAAGATAACTTGTCAAAATCATGGGTATACAGCGTGGAATGGAAAATCAAGGTGCTAGAAGAAGCTTTGGGAGAGCTGAAAAATAGCTGGCAGAAGGGTGAGGCCTTCAAAACTTTGGTGGTATCCACTTTCAAAGATATACATTGCCACCTCCATGATGAAACCTCTGGTGTACCCCTCTCCTTGCAAGAAATCAAAGCTCAATTCAGAGCTTTTGTCAAAGATAATTTGTTCGAGGATTCTATTTCCAAGGAAAAGATTAAGGAGATCTACTCTCTCCAGTCTGCTATTGAAGAAGCAAATAAATATTGTCACACACATGTCAAATTCGACAAAGAGATGGAGAAGTGACTCAAATTTTGGACCCATTCCACTGCCAACACATGGGTCCCACACGACAGAGACATAGCAGAGGCGTTGAGAAGATTTTGACAGCAGATTCTAAAATCAGTGGGCTCCTCTCAATCTTGAATGCCTATCTTCTTCTCCTATTTCTTCTCCTTTCTTCCTTTCTTCATCTCAAATTTATTCTAATTATTTTGGGTATTTCGATAAGTGGACCTTTAGCTAAACGCTATTTAAAGAAATAGTTACCAAGAGTAACTGATTTGTAAACTATATAATAGCCTTTCCTCACCATTTTTGAAGGGGGGAACTTGGCTTATTTATGAAAGTGTAAGAAATAATACGGAAAATCAATACAAAATGATATTCTTTCTTTATTCATTTAATTCATTTATTTTGCAATTATCTGTTAAAATATTATTAGATCATTTGTCTACCTTATACCAAGAAGCTTTGTATTCTGGCGGATGTTATTTATGGAATTGTGTGTCCTTCTAAATTGCATCTCAGTAATTTAAATAAAATGATCCAACTCTAATTCATTGTATTTTGGCATTCGCAAAGAATTATTTTGTCATCTATAATTCTAGAGAATGCTTTTCTGCTTATTTCCACGTCTTCCTTCTTCTATGCTTTTGTAATTGATAATCTATTTTTCACAACGCTTTCATGATATCCAAGTTCCATCTCAAAGTAATGCGTTGTACATTTGTAAATAAGTCTTGCTTTAAATAAAGGGAACCTTTGCCATCAAAGAGAAGGGACTTCTTGTCCCCTAACTGTTTCTCTCATTAGGATCCTCTTTTGACAACCAACAGTTTTTTGGCGACTCTACTGTGGAAAAGATGCACAAATGCTTTCAGGACATGAGGGACAAAAGTACGTGGAGTGCATGCAAAGCATGCACGTCTTCTACTGGTTTGAAATGATTCAACAAGTTGATTAATAAAATTCCACCATGCACTCAACTTATAGATCAAATTAAAAAATGCTTTTTCCTGAATGCCCAATTGCCTGAAGTTAGTTATGCATTGAGAAGAGCTAATCTTGCAACATTGGCCGAGGATCAAACTCTTGCTGTTAGTATCAAAGATGATTTAATCATGTCAGGAAAGTTGAGGAGAGATCCTTCTAGATTCAAGTCTTCTTCTTCCTCCTCTTCCACTCCTAGACCTAATATTGATCCATTAGTACAAAAACTTGCAAATGATCTCATCACCATTAAGAAACAATTGGCTCAACACGCCCCTTATGCAGACATTCCAAGGAGGAATTTTCAGCCCAGGAATCATTTACCTGCTTCTCAAACAAGGCTAGCACTTGAAGGACCTCCTATTAAAGTCCCTGTTAATGCAACCTATGAAGTTGAAGATCCAGAGGATGAAGAAGTTAGTGAAGATTGTGAAGAATTTGTTGAAGAGGCTGATGAAGAAACAAAAGAATTTGAGGGATCTCGAGTTAATTTCTTCACTACTGAAGGCATTGATGAAGAAGATGATTACGACAAAGTAGTGGTGGACATGAATAGTGAATCATATGCTATCATGACTCGAGAGAAAATAAACAAAAAGGAGAAAGTGATACAACCGGCCAAAAGATCCAAGGAACATCGAATGACTATCCCTATAATTGCAAAAAGAGGATCTCCTATTCCCGTTACATCCACATCAAAGGTGAGTCCTGTCAATTTTGCTACTAAAGTTACTTCTTTTTCAACTCCTAAAATTGATAAACCTAAGGTCCCAAGTGAAGATAGCTCGTCCACTTCTGGGTCTTTCAATATCATTGATCACCTAAAAAAACCAAGGTTCAAATCTTAGAGGCTGAATATTATCAAAACCATCCCAAATATTTTGCTAAAATGATCCACTTTGTCAATTCCCATTCCAAAATTACCTCTAAAGTCCTTTTACCTACTCCATATTCTACACCACAACCTAATCTGGTAGCCACTGTTATCTCACCCAATGACAAGATCAAACCATTCTATGTGACACTTCTCATAGCAGGCCATAGACTCAGCAATTACGTCATAGACTCAGGGGCATCGGATAATGTAATGCCTACCAAAGTAGCCCATGCCTTAGGCCTAAATCTCACATGCACTTATGGGTCTTGTTATTCCATGGAGAGTAAAGAAGTGCCCCTGGTTAGAAGAATTAAAGATGCACAAGTAGCTTTTACTACCTTGCCTGAGAAGAAAGTCTTAGCTACTATCTTAGTATGAGACATTCCTCCTTCATATGGGATGTTGCTAAGTAGGAACTTCTGGAAGGATGTGGGTGGAGAAATTCAAATGGATTGGTCACATGCCCTCATACCTTTTAATGGGCAAATGAAGAAGTTGTTGCCTGAGAAGCAATCTGAGTATATTGTACAAAAAACAGATGATCCCAAAGCACAAATACTTTATGAAGATATGGGGCACGGTAACTACATGATTATGTCTCTAGATGAGATCCAACTCCCCAAAATATCACTTGAGGATTCTAATGGTGTTTGGATATTAGAGTCTGATGGAAGTTGTTCCTCAGCTGGTTCTGGAGTTGGTGTAATATTGGTATCTCCTGAGGGAAAGATCTATCCTTTCTCATTCAAGTTGCAATTTAAAAATACTAATAATACAACAGAATATGAAGCTCTCATTCTTGGGCTTCATGTGGAAAAAGAGAAGGGAGTGAAGAATCTTCTAGCTCATGGAGATGCGGAGCTGATTGTCAAGCAAGTTAGAAACCTTTTCCAGGTAAAGAATAGAATATTGAAACATTATAGGAATCAGGTTTGGGACTCTGTTGATTTCTTGATGCCTTCTCTATCAAAGTAGTTCCTAGGGAGGAAAATACTAGGGCTGACTCATTAGCAGTCTCAAGATCATTGCTGATACCTCATCCTGACTTCTCTCAAGATAAGTTTACCATTGAAATATTCCATAGGCCCAATGTACCTGATAATGCAAATAACTAGAAAGTTTGTAATGATGATTAGCATTTGCTTTCATTCTTAGAGCTCAGGGATAACTTTGAATAGTTGTACTTTGAAGGAAGTGACAATTTGCCTCGTGAAAGTGTTCCCTTCATTAAAGAAAATGTCAAAGAAGGAGAGACAGATCAAGATGGATGTATCAAACTCAAAGAAAACAAGATTCAAAAGGGATTGGTGAGTTTAGAAGAATTGTTTGAAAAACATGATAGGTATGTGAGATTTAAAGCTTCTACTGGACCTCAACAATCAGCTGAATATGATAAAATTAATATTGGGAGTTATACTGACCCTAAAATCATGAACATTGGAAAATGTTGCACACTAGAAGAAAAGAGGAAGGTAATTAATCTTTTAAGGAAGTATAAGGATGTTATTGCTTATTCCTATGAAGATTTAAAAGCTTTTCAACCAAAGGAGATGCAACATTATATCCCTCTCAAACCTGGGATTAAGCCTTTCAGACAGAAATAGAGGCAATACAATCCTAATATAGCCAACACCATTTTTTAGGAAATACAAAAGTTATTAAAGGCCAAAATCATTTTTCCTATCCATGATTCAACATGGATTGCCAATATTGTGCTTGTTAGAAAGAAAAATGGTGAGATTCATATCTGTGTTGACTTCAGGAATCTGAATCAAGCTTCTTTAAAAGACAACTATCCTTTTCCCATGATGGATCAAGTCTTGCAAGCTAGGATAGGATCCGAAATGTTGTCTATGCTTGATGGCTTCTCAGGATATAATCAGGTAGAGGTTAACACCACAGATCAACAAAAGATGGCCTTCACTACCTCTTGGGGTACCTTTGCCGACAAAAGGATGCCTTTTGGGCTCATTAATGATGGTGCCACTTTTCAAAGAGCTATGGACTTGGCCTTTGGAAGTTTGAAAGGGAAATGTATTGTCGTATACCTTGATGACTTGACTGTATTTTCCAAAACAAGGGCAGATCATTTTCAGCATCTAGAAACAGTTCTTTTGAAGTGTAGAGAACATCGGATCTCTTTAAATCCTAAGAAATATATCTTTTGTGTCACAGAGGGAAAATTATTGGGGCACGTTGTTTCTAAAGATGGTACAAAAATTGATCCTGAGTGAGTTCAAGCTATCCAACAAATTCCCCTTCCAACCAGCAAGAAGGGAGTGCACTCTTTCTTTGGTAAAATTAACTTCCTGAGAAGATTCATCCCTAATTTTGCAGAGCTAAATTTGAATATCTCCCAAATGATGAAGGGAAAATAGATGTTTGGTTGGTCTTCTGAAGGGAAAGAAGCCTTTGAAGGTATTAAAAGGGCTATTGCTAAAAATCCTGTTTTAGCATGTCTAGATTTTGGCAAATATTTTATTATCTATTGCTATGCCACAGATAACACCCTAGCTGCTGTTTTGACTCAAGAAGATTTTAATGATCACGAGCTCCCAATTGCATTTATGAGCTACATTCTAAAAAATCATGATTTAAAATACACCATAATGGAGAAACATGCTTTCGTAGTGGTTAAAGCGGTCAAGCAATTTCATTTTTACATCCTTAACTCTCACTCCACAGTATTTGTACTAGATATAACTATCAAGTCAATTCTCACGCAACAAGAGTTTGGATGTAAGAGAGGGAATTGGGTGGCCAAGGTCCAAGAATATGACATTGATATCAGACCAACCAAGCTCGTACATGGAAAAGGCCTGTGTGAACTCATTGTTGAGGCAGCTAGACATGAGTTATTCAAGGATAAAATTGACCTTCCTACCGTTCTATTCCTTGGCTCAATTGATGAATGGTATGCCGATATTGCACACTTTCTCACATATGGAGAATGTCCCTCTCATTTGACTACTAAAGAGAGGAGAGCTGTTAAGATAAGATCAACCCAATATGTGTTGAGGGAAAATGCCTTGTTTAAGCGTGGGTTAGATGGAAGGTTTCTAAAATGTGTGGATAAGGAACAATAGAAGAAGTTACTTTCAGATTTTCATTATCAAGCATGTGGGGGGCACTACTCATCAACTGTCATTGCTCATAAGATTCTTTGTGCAGGATATTACTGGCCTACCTTGTTCAGAGATGCAAAAAAGTGGGTTGATAAATGCGAAGCTTGTCAGAATTTCGTGGGTAGACCCAAGTTGGCCTCTTTGCCCCTTAAACCAGTTGTGATCGAAGAGGCTTTTCAACAATGGGGTTTAGATTTCATTGGAACACTTAATACCTCTTCTAGTGTTGGTCACACCCACGTATTAACTACCACAGATTATTTTACTAAGTGGGTAGAAGCCATTCTAGTAAAGATTACTACTTCAGAAGTAGTATGTAGTTTTATCAAAGAGAACATCTTGGTGAGGTTTGGTGTGCCAAAAAAAATAGTGACAGATAATGCTTCAAATTTTTCTTCAACGGAGATGATGGATTTCTGTTATGGATATGGCATCTCCCTGGCTCACTCCTCAGATTATTATCCTTAAGGGAATGGACAAGCAGAATCAACAAACAAAAATCTGGTGGCTATAATAAGGAAATTAGTTAATGAATCCCAGAGGAACTAGCAAAAGAAACTCTATGATGCTCTTTGGGCAGATAGGATCACACTTAAAAGAGCCATCGGGATGTCTCCTTTTCAGGTAGTATATGGAGTGGAAGCTCAATTGCCAGTAACAGTGGAGCTATCGGCCTTCCATTTAATGAAGGCCATTGAAGACACTAGTTTCAATGATCCTTTGGATAAAAGGATCATGTACCTTTACCAATTGAATGAGGATAGGTTGAAATTCACCGATAGAATATCTTCTAACCAACAGAAAGTAAAAGTTTTGTTTGACAAAAAAGCCAGATCCAAGGATTTCAATATTGGAGACAGTGTTTTACTGTGGGATAAAAGGCATGAACCTCGTGGAAGCCATGGCAAGTTTGATTCTCTTTGGCTTAGACCTTTCAAGATCAGGCTCTTTACTAGTGAAAATTCTTTTTACCTTGATTATATGGATGGTTCTTCTCTCCCACTTCCTTATAGTGGGTAGTACCTAAAATTGTTTAAGTCATAGGTGATTGGGAAGTCCTTTGTATATTCTGTATAGTGTTTTTTCTTTCCCCTTGATTTTCCTTGTTTTTGCATGTTATCTTTTGTATTGATCTACTTCTGACACCATGGCCCAATGGATAAGGTACTGGTCTACTTCCCCTAGTTTTTTTGGACTCTTGCCTTGTCTCATTCTTTGGATTTTAGTCAAGTCATCCCCAGAAGGAGCCAACTCTTGTCCTCTCAAAATTCCCCCTCTTTTGAGGAAGTTCAGAATTGAAATTTTCTAAGTTAAATGCCTTTTCTGTTGTTTTGGTAGGGGGATAAGTTGAAAAGTTTGAAAAAATCTGCATTTATGGGTCATTCTGTGTGATTTGGGGGTCTATCAAACATTTTTATCCCATGTGTCCCAAGTTCATTCAGGCTCCCAGTTCACCGATCAGCCATTTTACCCGAAGTTCATTTCTTTTGGGCCCGTCAGACATTTTTGTCCCATGTGTTCCAAGTTCACCCTGACTCGATGTTCACCTTTCGCCCGATTCAATCGAATTATGCACTCTACATACTTTCTTCCCGAAAGCATTTGTGCACCTTTTCCCCGCGTCGCCCGCATCGGTTGAATCACACTTTCACGTCCCGCATGTCCCAAATGAACCAAAGGTCATCTGGGCTAATTTTTACTGCTCTTCCTGAATACCTTGCTTTTCAAGTTGGTAGATGTGTATTTAATGCGCATTTATTACCTTTCTCTCTCTTAAACGGCTATATAATGAACCATCCCATACGCATTTTTGCACACTACTTTCATGCTATCTATTGCTCATACCCTCCCAAATAGAATTCCTGTGTGTATACCTGATTCTTCTGTAATTCCATCAAGAGCTCAATACTGTGACTTTGTTTTTCAAATCAACATGAAGATTAAGTTCCAGGGTCAGGAACAAGTTTCACCACTTGAGTCTGCCATTCCTGATATCGGAGATAGTGAAGTTCGTCACCTTGACTTTGGGGATTTCTAGGCAAGGATGATAGACTCAAACCCCTCTCCCATGGTACAAATGATTCACGATAGTGGCTTGGCATTCTTTGCTAATTTTCTGATCTTAGTACAATGTGCAGATACAGTTCTCACCTGTGGTGCTCATTTCAATCCTGACTCGAGTGAGCTAACGAATGTGCATGGGGAGCTCATCACCAAGCTCGATGTTTCTGCCATTGGCAGTACCCTAAGGATTCCTAAGATGGATAATTCAATAGTAATCTCTCAAAACAAGGCACGGGATCTCTTCGACCAGGATAGTGAAAAATACAAGGTGCGGGTGGCAAATTCTTGGCTTAAAAACCCTAAAAAGGGGGCATCCCATCTATCCAAGCTTTTATACCATGTCAATTTCAATGAGGAGCTGTCATACTTTATAATCCTGCTAGCTCGAGTCATGGGCTTACCCTCTACTAATGAATTCCATTTCTGGATGTGCCCCCTTATCAACATGGTGTGTGAAGGAACTCAGAACATCAACTGGGCAGAAATCATCAGCATGAACTTGACAGAGTAGCTGTCCAATGTACAACAAACCAAGAAGTTCTACATGACTTCATACTTAATGTATACCCTAGCAGCATCAAGGCAATGGTTTGGATTCTCATACATTGATGCTCATAAGGGTGACCCTGTATATGCCTACTGCCCTCAATTCACCCTAGACACTAGCAATCACAAATTCAGGAGGGTGAATGATGCTTTCACCATGTACATTGTAAGGCTCCTAGAGAGTGACACTGTAAGGAGATTTTCTGATGAAGCCATGAACCTAATTTTGAGGTATGGTGCCTACTTCATCCAGTTCAGGAAATTCTCTTATATCAGGCTTGCAGGTTATGAGAGCACCCCTCTTAGGCTCCCGATGTTCTGCAATGATAAAATGGCCTTGATAGAGATATGTAGGTAATTGGACAAGTTGCACAGAACCTACAGGGATAAGAAAATTACTGGCCTGCACTTCCCCATATCTTTGGGAAACTACACCTGCAAGATGGCTCTAGATGCACAAAACATAGAAAGAGCCCTAGATCCCATCATTGTCCATTTCTACAGGCCAAGAACTTGTTTTAAATAGAACATCAAGATAAATTACTACCTTAGAGAAGACACTGAAAACTATTGGGCTGACTATGTTGATGATCTTGAGGCAAGAAGGCGGCATTATGACAGTTTTTCTCTCCAACTAATTCAAGAGCTTAACTTGTATCAAGTTCCGGTAGGGTTGCAGGATGATAATTATGACCTATTTTCATATGAGTATGACACCGTGATCAAACACACTCCCTTGGAAGATTCGGATTGGTTGAAGAAAGAAAAAGATGATCTGGCTGAAATATTAGCCCCTGTCCTGGTAAGAACCAAAATCTGGTTTGATAGGAGATTCCATGAACTTAGAAGGCATTCAGGGGAATCCTCCTCGAAAGATACTTCAACGCCAAGAAGGGAGGCATTGACACCTAGTTCAGAAGCACCTGTTTAGATTCCTCCTACCTCATCAGCTAAAGGCCCTACATCTTCCACTCCTTCCTCATCCACTCAAGTATATCAGAAGAAAATCAAGGAGGTCAAAAAGGAACCAGTTAAAGAAGATCCCATGATGAAGCATTTGGAATTTCCATCAGGTCTAGAGAAGATTATTGTTCTCAGTGAAAGTGAGGAAAGTGAAGTTCCAATCTCTACAAGTGCTCCAGAGGCTCCAATGGATAAAGAAAAGGAAGTTCAAAGCACTGATCTCCCGAGCACCATCGACTCCTTCGCACCAGAAGCCTCAAGTGCCCCGAGTGCCCCGCTCATATCTCAAATAGAAGGAACAGTAGTGCACAA
Source organism: Taxus chinensis (assembly GCA_019776745.2). Lineage (NCBI taxonomy): Eukaryota > Viridiplantae > Streptophyta > Pinopsida > Cupressales > Taxaceae > Taxus > Taxus chinensis. The sequence continues at coordinate 393,272,335 of CM034156.1, read as the reverse complement.
CCTGTGTGCTATGAGTTCTTTGTCTCTTGGTCTTCTTGCCCCACCTTCTTCTTCTTCCTCCTCTTTTGCATGGGTGTAGCCTCTCATTGATAGTAGGAAGAGAAATTCATCTTCTCGGATCTCGAGACCCAACTTCGATGTTGTGGCTGCCTTGTTAGGCCCTACTCCTCCTACTCCTACCAAGAAGGCTAGGACTACCTCAAGAATAGTATCTGATGCTCAGGGCCAACAATTCTTGGAGATAACCAAGCCCAAAGTGGAAAATCCAGAGCATGATTTTCAATCATCTAATCTAGATCTCTTAAGGATTCCCATGGAAGAGTCCACCCCTGAAGGTGAGATCCAAAATCTTTAGGAAACTGTCACCAGGGTCATTGGGAGGGTGGATAAATGGCAACAAACCATAGAGCAGATGGAGGAGTACGCTCAGGTTCTTATAGGTTTTATCAAGTCTCTGTTGTCTAAGGATAAAGTTTTAGATCCTACCCCACTGACTACTCTTCCACCACCTGTGATCCTCAGCCTAGATGAAGTCCAGAGTATCAAATACATACACAGATATTCTATCTATGGAAGGGATATGGAGGCCATGGTGGATGACATGCTCATTACATGGTTGAATTTCATTGATGAAGCTTTCAAACTCAATGAGAAGGTAAAAAATATACAACATAAACTCTCCTCCACTATGGGAAATATAGATAAGGAACTCAAACTCTGGAGCAATTGTATAGTAGACCTTCACCTTATGGGACAGGCTAATGAGAATATTTTAATGGTGAGAAAAGTATTCAACGATGCAAAATATAACTTGTCTAAATCATGGGTATATAACGTGGAATGGAAAATCAAGGTGCTAGAAGAAGCTTCGGGAGAGCTGAAAAATAGCTGGCAGAAGGGTGAGGCCTTCAAAAATATGGTGGTATCCACTTTCAAAGATATACATTACCACCTCCATGATGAAACCTCTGGTGTACCCCTCTCCTTGCAAGAAATCAAAGCTCAATTAAGAATTTTTGTCAAAGATAATTTGTTCAAGGAGGATTCCATTTCCAAGGAAAAGATGAAGGAGATCTACTTTATCCAGTCTACTATTGAAGAAGAAAATAAACATTTTCACACACATGTCGAATTCGACAAAGAGATGGGGAAGTGCCTCAGATTTTTGACCCATTCCACTACCAACACATCGGTCCCACGTGGCAGAGACATAGCAAAGGCGTTGAAAATATTTAGATAGTGGATTCTAAAATCAGTGGGCCCCTCTCAATCATGAACGCTTGTCTTCTTCTCCTGTTTCTTCTCCTTTCTTCCTTTCTTCATCTCAGATTTATTTTAATTAGATGGGGTATTGCGATAAGCGGCCCTTTAACTAAACACTATTTAAAGAAGTAGTTACAAAGAGTAACTGATTTGTAAACTATATAATAGCCTCTCCTCACCATTTTTGAAGGGGGGACTTGGCTTATTTCTGAAAGTGTAAGAAATAATATGGAAAATCAATACAAAAGGATCTTCTTTCTTTATTCATCTGATTCCTTTATTTCATAGTTATCTGTTAAAATATTATTAGATCATTTGTTTGCCTTATACCAAGAAGCTTTGTATTCTTACAGATGTTATTTATGGAATTGTGTGTCCTCCTAAATTGCATCTCAGTAATTTAAATACAAATGATCCAACTCTAATTAATTGTATCTTGGCACTCACAAAGAATTATTTTATCATCTATAATTCTAGAGAATGCTTTTCTGCTTATTTCCATGTCTTCCTTCTTCTATGCTTTTGTAATTGATAATCTATTTTTCACAACGCTTTCATGATATCCAAGTTCCATATCAAATTAATGCACTGTACATTTGTAAATAAGTCTTGCTTTAAATAAAGGGAACATCTCCCATCAAAGAGGAGGGACTTCTTGTCCCCTGACTGTTGCTCTCATTAGGATCCTCTTTTGACGACCAACAACAGGTAGTTCCTTCTAGCCAAAAGGAATCTCTCACAGTCAACTGTGGATTCAGAATTCATACATGTGCAACAACCCATCAACTGAAATTTGAACAGGTATTCCTCCTATGTGCGTTACCCTATCTATTTCATCAACCAATTAAAGGAACAATCTAAGAAAAAGGTGAAATAGTACCCATATGCTTATGCACCCCTGTAAAATGGGATTTTTTACCAAGTACTTCAATGCCATGTGATCTATATACAACAAAAATGGTGTTGCTAACAAGTACTATCGAAACTTATGTAATGCATAGATCATTAACAAAGCTTCGCACTCTGTAGTTGTATAATTTTTTTTAGTAGGAGTTGTTGGGCCCCTAATGTAGCTACCAAATCTTAAAGATGGGTAGGCACACACAGTTTGAGGGAGCGCGTAAGCTAAGGTGAGTAAGTGAGGATTCAAAAAGGGTTCTTAGAGAACCAAGGATGCGCGCCTGCAAAGCACAATTCAGGACTTAGCCATTTTCAACCTTTTGGATAGAACACATGAAGAACATTTTCCATTTGGATAAGGTTCCAACCTGGTGACATGGTGTTCTAGAAGGAATATACCTTGCAATAGGAAGATCTAAAAAGGGTAATCATGACATGGAGAGGCATGTGCCTAGGGAGATCCACACCTTGACACTTGGGGCCAGATCTGAGGTTGTCTAGGAGTTTGTTAGAGCTCAGATTACCTATTTATATGCATGCCCTTGGCAAAGAATAGAGACGCAAGTGAGGTAGCGGAGCTCTATAGAATTACTGCAAGAACTATGGGATAAAATGGGTAGATGATTCTAGGAAGGATGTAATGGTGAATGCAAATTTTGTTTTGTGAGCATACGTGTATAGATCCAGAGATGGTGTATGACTATGGTATGCCAATCTGTGATGTTTGGAATAATACTATGGATGAATATGATAAGGTTACCATTGTGTTTATATCAAGATCTCCTTCCTGTATTATCTACATGTTTCTACTATGCTTTTAATCTTGTATAATCATGAACCTTACTTGAATGTTAAGTCTATTTGTGGATTTACAACTTCCTAGTTCTATTAATTCTATTGCGTGCTTTTGTTTGTTATGATTGAAGGGGTATAGAATTCATTCTGAGCTATAAAACTTCTTCATGTCTACTAAATTACTAAGTCAAGATCATGAATTATGCCTTCCACTAAACTCACATAAAAGAGAGATTCGGCTCCCTCTCGCACGCCTCAGGTGAGCGCCCAGTGCCTACTGGGTGATAAGTCGGTGTGCATGAGGTTCCCTTGTTCTTGGTGGGTTCAAAAATGACTACATCTTGGTTCCATTTCTGGGAACTCTTTTCAAAGTTGTAGTGGAACATGGCACACATCATGATCTATGTAAAAAGTGATGATGGAGTGCTTAACCCTTGAAGGTGTTGAAGATTAATTTAAAAGCATGGAGGACAAATTCTCTCAAGTATTTAGTACTGGACCTGGATTTGACACACAAAGATGGGTGGAGGACACTCTTTATCATGACTTGTACGAAACCTTCTTCTATTGTTTCCCAATAGAGTTATTTGAATGGCTCTTGGTTTATATATATAGATTAGGGTGGTATTATAAGTCACACCCTTGGACCCAAGAAACATATTAGAACTTGCAAGATATTGATCTAACATGGACCTGTGCTATAGATCATTGGTGGAAGGGAGTATTGACTAGCTACACTCTGGAATACACAATTTCAACGTATTCCTGTCCAGAAGTTGCTGAGTTTGAGTTCTTATGGGAGCCCAGAGGATCATTTCTGTGTGCTATCCCCCTTGCGATCAAAATCTTGATGGTAACCATGGGTTTAGAGGCATTTCATATAGCCGACTAAACCACTTTGAGTGCTTGGCAAGGAAGCCAGGTTAGGGAAATATGGATGATGTAATGACTGAGAAGGAAAGGGAGGAGAGACGAATCAAGTATAACAAGGCACGTGAAAAGGAGATTGATAGACAATGTGAGATTACAAGTGGGTTATGGAGCTAGACATGGTGGAAAGGAGTTGAGGTTCATGTAGAGGATGTGGAACCTGAACAGTCTATGATACCCCATCTTGGTAAGCATGGGAGAGAAAACCTTGCGGATTCTGATGAGAGTCCATTACGTAGAGAAAGAAGAGTCATTGGCACACATTTTAACCCACCTAGCAACCAAACCTTGGTGCTTTGTTTGTTTAAACAAGGAAAAAGTAAAGTTGATCCATTTGATATCATTAGAAGCAACCGATCGGCACCCAGGAGATACAATTTCTTGTTTAGGACTTATATAGCTTCACACACTATTTCAGTATTTGGTGGAATGTTTGGACAAGGCACATATACAGCTGGTTTTTGAAACAAGTTAGAAATTTGTGGAGGAAATACGACTGGGAGTGGTACTAGTTCACAAACTATCGATGTGCAATTTAGTGGGATGATGGGAGTGTTCAGCATGACAAAAACAGGCCCTGTACCTAACACAGGAGGATCTGGAGGTGGAAGTGGTGGAGTTGGTGGCTCAAGATCTAGTGGATTTGATGGAGGAGGAAACACTGGAGGAAACCAAGGGACTAGATCAAGAGGATAGGGGCCTCAACCACCTCCTCAAGTCTTTTTCAAGATGTCTCTACACTTACTAGATTACAATGGGATAGAATATGCCGTAGAGCATGTGCATAAGTGTGAGCTGTTATGGCACGTGAAGGGGATCATGACCCAGGATCAAAAGGCCAATCAATTTGTGATGACCTTGTAAGGACGTGTGCATAGTTGGTATAGAAAGTATGACCCTCATCAAACTGTTGTGGATTATACCACACTGAGAAATGTGTTCTTAGTGGAATTTCACATACCTGAGTTTGAACAAAAAAGCATTAGCTCTCTCAAAGAAATCCAGCAAGGAATGGTAGAGAGCGTGCATGAATATGATGCACATTTTAAAAATCTTTTGTCTAAACTATCTTATGATATCAACCCTTCACAACATGCTCAGTGGTTTGTTAGGGGGTTGATCACACCCTTTAGGAGGGCATTATCTCATAAAACATTCACGGACCCGCGTAAAGCGTTGAAAGCTACTTTGCACGCTGAGGTAGTTGGTAGTGTTGACACTAGTGTTAGCCCATTTTTAGAGGCTCAGATCACTTCCATGGCTAAGAAATTGGAGAAATTATCTGCCAACATAGTTCTAGAGATTCACAGTAGGATGTGGTGCATAGATTTTAATGTAGAAGGACACACAAAGGATAATGGCGGGATATGTACTCGAAAGGTGATACACGCCCTAGCGGTAAATTACGAAATATGTCATGGGGACCATGATGCAATTAGGTTTCCCTTGCTGTAGCGCATAATCCATAAAAACGTATCTTTTTATTGCAAGATATGTACCTCAACCACACATGACACCAAGGATTGTAGATTGATTGACCAGATTCATGAGGTAATTGATCTTGGTGTGTGCCAAACTGGCATTGCTAGCAGTTCCAAAGGAGATGACCATGGGTATGAAAAGCGTGGAGATGGAGGTGCGCATAGAAGAGGGTTTTACGGAGGATTTGATGGTCGTGGTAACTGTAGAGGAAGAAGTGAGTTCCCGCGTGGGACGTGTTTTAATTATGGAGCCACGAACCATTATAAGTGCGAATGTCCAGATCTTCTACAATGCTCATGGTGTGGAAAAAAAATAAGGAGTGCCCAGAGTTATACGAACATATGAGTCTACAGTACTAGAAAGATAAGGGCACTGTCATGGTGAGTATTAAGAAGGCTGACGTGCAATGGCTTCCATGAGTAATACGTGAATCAGAACTAGAGCCTGTTATGGTAACAACAAGGGAAGAGTCCGCGTGTGTAAGGGAAGCACCTAGGTAGAGACCTCTAGTTTTGAGGGAAGAAGTAGTAAATGGGAAGTATCCAAACCCGGCTCACCAGAAAGAAGTCTACCAAGGAAACCATGGACGTAATTCAGAGTTTACAAGGGGAAATCCAATGCTTAAAAGAGAAAACTAGAAAATATGAGCAAAGAAGACCAGTAGAAGCACCAAAGGATGACTTGGATGAGGTTAAGGAGGTGTGTAAGCTGCTGAGGTAAGAGAATATTATTCCCTTGCTAGGAGCATGGTAGAGAGAAAAGGTACCGCACGCCAGGAAGAGCATGAAAGGTATATCCTACATGTAAACCTCCCACCTCACAGCCTTGATTATGACAAAGAGATTACCTTGAATGTAGTAGTGGATGGGTGGTTGCTTAGCAACATCCTTATTGACACAAGCATGGAACTCAATGTTCTCACTTTGGATGCCTGGCATCAAATGGGAAGACCTGCATTACAGCCATCTTCAAATGTCTTGTATATGGAAAATAAGACAAAGGAAATGCCCATAGGTGTCTTGAAGGATGTGACCATTACCATTCAGAGGACTAAGTTCACTGGGGATTTCAAAGTCTTGGCACTTTTCGAGGTAGATAATTTCCCAACGTTACTTGGGCACCCGTGGTGCTATAAGAATAATGCAAATCTTTGGTTTAATAAGGGGTACATAAGCTTTGAAAAAAAGGAAGAGAGGATGATTATACTGCTTGCTGATGGAAATTCCACACCCTATACTGAACCCCTTAGAGAGGAGGTCCTTGACAGAATATATGTGCACTCCATAAGAGATCTAGAGACCATCCACCCTACAGAAAGAGTCATCCAGTTTGATGATGCTCAATCTATCAGTGATACTACCAGTATAGCATGGAATAATTGGGTGCATGGGACTTATGAATTGATTGGGTGAAATTTGAAAGGATTGGTAACCAGGCTAACCATGACGCATACAGTTCGGTACCTGGGAGGAAAGGCAATAACAAAGTATCCTGGGGATACATACCTCAGGTATTTTTGAGGAAAAGGGAAGCTCAATGGAGGGAGGATGAGCGATGAGGTATGTTGGGTTATGTTCTGATAGGCACAATAGTAAAGTAGTGGGCTACGCATAGCATTTTTTTTTGGAGTGGCATGAAGTTAGAATTACACTTAATGTCTGTTCTTGAAGAGCAACATACCCACCGCTATTAAGGATTAAGATGGCAAAGGACCCACCTCTTCCCACATCCAGGCATGTGAGAGGGTCTGGGGAGAAGGCTTGGAAGCTTTACCACCCTCCCTTTGGGTTCACAAGTTGTATTCAACACTACAAGGTTGTGCGCACTCTTGGTACATTCATTCTGAAATTCTCTACCAAATAGAAAATTGGCAGGAATTAGTGGCTGACCTAGTTCACACATTCGAGTACCGAAGTACCATGTAACCAGTTGATGAGGCGTTGCAGACTATCAAGCACGTCACTCTGGGAGATTACTTTGTTGAAAAGGAGAAAGCAAATATGGTATACTTTGTTGAAGGAGAGGAGATGGCGAGCCTGAATGTCAACCATTTGGTTGGCATGCATGAAGTAGTTGACAGTTTGGATGCATGTGCATGCGCATATCATTAACCACTCAAAACCAAGAAAGTTAACATCAGCTCAGAGAAGGAGCCCAAGGAAGCTATCATTAGGGACTGCTGGTCAGTAAAGGAAGTATCAAAGATCATCAATCTCTTGCATGAATTTGAGGATTTATTCCCATGTGGATACCATGATTTGAAATTTTTCCACCATTCATTGGGGGAAATGAGGATAAAGTTGAAAGATGATGTGCACCCGGTCAGGAAGAGGCCTTACAAGATGAATCCCAACATGCATGGAAGGGTTAAAGAAGAGCTAGACAAAATGATAGCATCTGGTATCATTGAGGTTGTGGAGGAATCATAATGGATAAGTCTAATGGTAATAAACATAAAGAAGGATGGGTGGATTGGGATATGTGTGCATTATAGGGAGTTGAATGTTGTTTGTATCATAGATCCTTTTCCCACCCCCTTCACTAAAGAGATTTTGGAAGGAGTTGCTGGGCATGAGGTCTATTCCTTCACAAATGGATTCTCGGGATTTCACCAAGTAAGGATTGCCAAAGAGGACCAAGAAAAGACAACTTTCACCACCAAGTGGGGAAGCTTTGCATACACAGTCATGCCCTTTGGATTGAGGAATGCACCCACTATAGTTTCGTGCATAGTGGTACAAGCATTTCAGGACTTCATCCACAAGTTCCTTCAAGTATATTTGGACAATTGGACAATGTATGGATTAGTCAGGGACCATTGTGATAACTTGAGATTGATGTTTGAAAGATGTCGGTAGTTGATGATTTCCCTCAACATCAAGAAATGTGTTTTTAAAACCCCTTTTGGAATGTTGTTGGGGCATATCATATACAAAGAGGGCTTACTAGTGGATCCTGCAAAAGTTACAATTATTGTGGGATTAGGGGATCCCAACAGCCAAAGCGTCATGCGTGGATTTCTTAGACACATTGGGTACTATAGAAAGTTCATTAAGGGATACACCAAGATCGCCGCACCTTTGGAAATATTTCTCAGACATAAGAGTACCTTTCAGCAGGGAGAGATGTAGCAGAGGGAATTTGACACTCTAAAATAAAGGCTTATCACCGCACCTATTCGACGATTCCCATCATGGGATAAACCTTTCCATGTCCACATGGATGCCTCTAGTACAATAATGGGAGTTGTTCTTGCTCAACCAGGAGAGGGGATTGTTGATCATCCCTTGTGTTTTGCAAGTAGAAAGTTGACACCAACGGAAAAGAATTATACAATGAATGAGCGCGAGGCATTTTCAATTATCTACGCACTCCAAAAGTTTAGACAATATATAATAATGACTCCATTCATATTTTACACTGACCATATGGCCTTGAAGTATCTAGTAAACAAAGCAATGTTGTAGGGGCGCATATGCCATTGGGTACTTTTATTTCAGGAATTTGAATTTAAAGTGGTGGTAAAACCGGGAAGGAACAATTGTGGGTGGGATCATTTATCAAGGATTGATTCAGGAGAGGATGTGCAAAGTATCAAGGAAACCATGCCAGACATGCAACTATTCAGGTTGTAATGCACACCCTCAGAATTAGAGGACATTTTTGTGTTTCTTAAGGAAGGTGTGGCACTCGAAGGGATAAATGCACTACAAAGGAAAAGGTTAGCCATACGTGCCACACCCTTCATGTTGATCAATGGGGATTTGTATAAAATGGTACATGATGAGGTTTTACGCTGATGTGTATTATAACATGAATGCGTAGCTATAATAGAAGAAGCCCATGGTGGGGTTGCTAGAGGACACTATACAGGAGAATGCAACTGAGCATAAGATCCTAGTCGCCCAAACTATGGTGGGAGATGAATTCACCAGGATTGCATTGATTTTTGCAAGGCCTGTGACCACTGCCAGTGCCTTGGAAAACCTGGAATAATGGATGAGATGCCCTTACGCCCTCATTACCAGCCTGTGGAACCTTTTGAGAAATGGGAAATAGATTTTTTTAGACCAATCTCACCAGCTGTGCGAAGGACTAACTCACTGTATATTATTACCTATACTGATTATCTGACAAGGTGGGTGGAGGCCGCACCCACTAAAGATTACACCATAGCCATGACTACTAGATTTTTATGTGAGAACATTATAAACAGGTATGGGTGCCCATTAAGTTTAACAAGTGATAGGAGCACTCACTTTTTAAATGAAACTATCAAGATTCTATTGGTAGAATTCATGGTAGCCCATCACAAGACTACCCTTTATCACCCCCAGGAAAATGGGATGGAAGAGGCATTTAACAAAATCCTTAGTCACACATTGACTAAGATATGTGATGTGGGTAGGCAGGATTGGGATGACAAGGTATCAGCAGTTCTTTGGGCATACAGAACAACGTATAAAATATTGAACAAGGCCACATCATTTCAACTGGTGTTCGGCACGGAGGCTATTTTTCTGGTTGAATTTATGCTACCATCGCTGCATATAACATGTGCAGGAGGGTTGGATGATGAACAAGCACTAGAAGAAAGAATAGATGAATTGATAAAGTTGGATGAAAGGCGCTCACTAGCAAGATGGAGCCAAACAACTAAGAAGGCTAAGCAAAAGGCATGGCATGACCGCCATATTAAGAACAAACAGTTTGAGGTTGTCCAGATGGTATTACTATATGATTCTAAATTTCTACACCATCCTGGAAAGTTGAAGGTGCATTGGTTGGGTCCTTATGTAATTTCATACATCCTTGATTCAGGCGCATGCCAGTTACAAGCACTGGATGGAACAAAATTACCTAGACACTTCAATGGGAGTATGCTAAAGCCCTACTATAAATAATGCTTCTTGGTGTTTGTAAATAAGGTAGTTTTTCCAGTTAGTTTAGAATTTCCTTTTATAATTTTCCTTTCTTGTATTTCCCTTTCGCATTGTTGTTTGCTTTTTCTCCTTGGGCACCGGTAACCTTATTACTTTCTGACTTATGAATGCATAGAGGACCGCACATCATTTTAGTGTGGGGTGAGGTGATAAAGAGAAGCATGGAGTTATTCTGCCAGAGGATTGGGTTGGTAGACCATTTGAATTGGCCCTGTTGAAAAGATGCATTAGGAGAAAAGAAGGCAGATGGATAGCAAAATAAGGTTACATTGGAAATCCATGTACAATGAGAAAAAGCACAAAAACACAAGGTAGGTGAAAGCAAGAATCATGAGGATGGAAGAGGTGCCTTTGGCGCTAGTAACACATGTGCAAGAGTCTTCTGTCAAGATGGATTGTTTGCGTGCCAGAAGGATGGAAACATTTTCATGCAAGAATTGGGCGTGGGTGGAAAATTTTTCACGCAAGAATTAAGCATGTAAGGAGAAGCGCTGAAGTCAGGTTTTATTTCAAAACACTACATTAAACATTGTCATATGGTGGTAGGTAGCCTAGCCTTAAATGCGTAAAAGTAGGAAAATCTATAAATACAAGAATGGGCAGTTCATTATTTTACTTTGTGAAAACAAGAAGAGCGATTTTCTTTTAAGAGCTAGGGTTTCAAGAACTGACTCATGCAAAGGAAAATCCCAAAAAATTAAGCGCAATTGGTCCATTAGATCTACAAACTAGAGAAGAAGTGATTCACGGGTGTGAAGAACATTGTGAAGAAGTGTAGTGATCGAAGGAGGAAAATAAGAGATTAGGGTTGTGTTTTAGGGCACAGGGCACACGAAGGAAACTTTCAGACTACTTGCAAGATAACCTGAGAATGAAAGCAAAGGGTAAAATGATGGCCAAAAAACCAGTAGGAAAACCTACAGAACAATCCAATAAGGGAAAGGATAAAGGAAAAGGAAAGAAGAAACAAGAATAAATACCCTTGGATACCAACGAAGAATGGTTTTCAGAGATGTAATACCCGGCTGGGGTTTTTCTAGGGAAAGATTGGGAGTCCCACATAAGGAAGATGGCCGTGATCAACTACAATCACCGGTCAGGAAAAATCATGAAGGAAATGGTGCTGGAGCTGGTGCGCCCCACAAATAAATGAACACCTGATGGGTTGCCAATCTACAGTGACGTGGTCAAGGGGAAAATGCAGAAGGAAGGGCTTCTCTAACTTTTCAAGTTGCCATATTTTAGGAAGCCTAAGCACTTGTACCAATGGTTGATGACATGCGTACATGAAGACTTCTTCTGCTTCGCAGGGTGCAAAATGCGCATAACTCCCCAACTAATTTCATACTTTACAGGCCTAAGATGTAAATGGGACGCACTCATAGATGACCTCCTAGATAAGGAGGAAATCAGAGAAACCATAACATCCCAAGAATTGAAGAAGGGATCAAGGTAGTACAACATCTCGAATATCAGTGATCAGGTGATGAAGATGGCCGAGCACCTTGTCTCCAAGCTAAATGGACAAAAGAGATGGACCTAGGTGAGCAATCCCTGGCTAAATTTCTGCATGAAGGTCGTGGAAGGCACCCTGTACAACATCTCCCAGTACATAGTAAATGAAATCATAAGTATCATGGAGAAGGAAGGAAAGATCCTTTTTGGAAACATTATTTTAACAATTGTGTTCTCAGAAATCAGGGTGTCGGATGCATCTGATAAGTTCATGTGGGAGTACCCTGCTGAAGACCCTTTTCCTGCAGAGAGGTTTCAAAAATGCACATGTGAATCAATGACAGGGGTACACAAGGCGTGCTTAGAAAAATGGTATACGCACCTTAGGAACACATTCGGGGCTGAATTGTGGATTCCTGAACAACTCCCCACGGTGACCAAAGGAGAAGCAGAGTTCACATTCTACCAGCACTTCTGCATTGGCAGGTTCATTTTGGTGGATGGCAGTTGGAGTCCATGGTGCAAACTCCCATTCTCGTTTACTACCCAATTTTTCCAAGCGGGGGTAAATAGATACAATGAATCGAAGAAATTAAACTTGGAGTTGTCCACCCTTGACAAAGAGCACAGGGAGATGAGAAAGAAGCTAGTCTACCCAGAGAAGCACATGTACATTAAAAGGTACATGTCACATGATGTGCACATTATAAGGCCTTTGACCTTACCTATTGCTGAGAGCACTGTTGCTAGGATCTACCTATGCATAAGGCCAAAATTTGAAAAGGGAACATACATGGAGAATGAGATATCCATCCTAGATGACCCTATTAGAAGAAATAATCCCACACCAAAGTGTAAAGAGAGGGAAGAGGAAGAAGAAAAAAGGGTGGTGGAGAAGTAGAATGTAGATACCAAGGGGCCAAGTACCTACATCTAGAAGAAGAGGAGAACGATAGTCAGGGAGAAGACCCCGGTGCCTGTGAAGCCACCATCCCTTGAAGAACCCTCAGATGAAGAGAAGATGACATCCCCAACTCCAGAGTTTTTTGTAAAGGAAGAAGAACAAGGGATGGAGGAACAAGAGTCTGAAGATACAGATGACTCAAATTCCTATATAGACAAAAAGGATGATGATGAAGGGGAAGAGTTGGAGGTGAATCAGGAACCGATTGATGTCCATGATTCAGAGGAAGAGGGAGCAGAGGATATAAATGATGCTTTCATATTTATAAGGAGGAAGGGCACCCAAGGGGAGGAAGGCACATAGAGAAAATAAAATAATGAAAGGGTAAGTACTAAGGGGCCAGATATGCCCAAGCTCACTCAAGAGGAGGTGGATTAGAAAGCGACAAGGGAGGTAGAGAGGATAATTAATACCTTGTTCGATGAGGAGTTGGAGAGCAGTGCGGAGCTCATGCTCGGTGAATTTAAGGAAGAGAAAAGGGAGAAAAGCGTGGGTAGCAAAAAATTCCCAACTCTTTTAGTAATTGTTCCCAAGGGTGTGCGCGTGCGAAGTAAACACGTGGAATGGGGAATAAAAATGATGGGATACATTGATGACCCCAAAAAAAATTTACGCACGTATTTCTAGAGTATCGTGCCCACCAAGGAGCTCACCACCATGGAGTCCTTTGATCCTGAGGGTAGATACCCACGCACAAGGAATATTCTATCATGGGCGTTCGACTCCCACCCTTACTAGCCTTAGTTCGAGGTTAACCAAGGAGTGGTATTAGCACTATCCAAAGGAAAGGGGACAACCCCATTGTAAACACACAATAACTATCAGATGAGAAAGTGTGTAATGCGCTCAACAAAGTCTCTATGGAAATTGAGGCTAGGATCTTCTATAGAAATGATAGGGTTAAGGTCCTGGAGTACCTGTTGGAAAAGAGGAAGGAAGAAGTAGTCAAGTTAATGAAGGACCTCAGCCTTGAGAAACTAATCAGTGCTCAACTATAGAGGGAGCTTCAGGAGGAGAAAGCTAAAGTGCGTGAAGTTTCTAAAAAGGTGGAGCTCATCTTGCAAGCCATCATCATGAAGCACCCAGACCTTAATCCTCCCGCACAAAAGTATGGATCCTCCCTGGAGTGTCTAGAGGACTTGACTTAGATCCTCACCATGGAAAGGCAACCTTTGGCCCTAGATTTGGTAGAGGAGGTAGTTGCGTGTTTGGAGAAGGAAGAAAGATTGAAATTTGTTACGCTTATAGTTGAATACAACAAGGTGCTTGCCGACATAAAAATAGCTACACAAACTGCTGGGGTCACCTATGACCATTGCGCGGACCAAGATAAGGTGATAAGCATGCTACTTGCCAGCGACGAGGCTGAGATGAAGGGCTTTAGGGAGAAGAATAAGGGCAATAGAGCCGAGTGAGAAAAGATCCTAGCCAAAGTGGAAAGGAAGTCTGAAGCTATTGAGATCCTGTGGGTCTCAATCAAAACCCAACTAAAAGAGCTCTACAAGGGCATTACGAGGAAGATAGATGCCCTAGAAGATCATGCAAAGGAGCTAGATACTGTGGTGGAGACCATTAATATGAAAGGGGATGGGTTAACCTTTGACGAGGTGATCACCTTGGTTGGTGACATCTACACTAGGGCACAGGATGAAGTTAGCACTTGGAATACACTGGAGGCTGACCTGTGGCAAAATTTTCCCCTTCTTCTTTAGGCAATTTTCCCTCTATTCTTTCTCTCCCCATTCTTTATTCTTTCCCTCCATTCTTTTCCAAGGAAAGGCCTTGCATTTTTGTACTACATTCTTTGAAAAGGTTCCTGAGGGCGGAGATCAGGTGAAGTGTGGGGTAATGTTGGGCCCCTAATGTAGCTACCAAATCTTAAAGGTGCATAGGCACACATGGCCGGAGGGAGTACGTAAGCTAAGACATGCAAGGCAAGATTCAAAAATGGTTCTTAGAGAACCAAGGATGCACACCTGTGAAGCACAATTTGGGACTTAGCCATATTCAGCCTTTTGGACAGGACACATGAAGAACGTGTTCTGTTTGGATAAGGTTCCAGCCTGGCGACAGGGTGTCTTGGAAAGAATATACCTTATGATAGGAAGATCCAAAAAGATAATCATGACATGGAGAGGCATGCAGCTAGGGTGACCCACACCTTGACACTTGGGGCCAGATCTGAGGTTGCAGAGGAGCTTTTTAGAGCTCAGATGCCTATTTATATGCGAGCCCTTGGCAAAGAACAAAGACACAAGTGAGGTAGTGGAGCTCTACAGAATTACTGTGAGAACTATGGGATAAAATGGGTAGATGATTCTAGGAAGGATGTAATGGGGAATGAATTTTTTTTTTGTGAGCATACATGTATAGATCTAAAGATGGTATATGATTGTGGTCTGCCACTCTGTGATGTTTTGGAATAATACTATGAATGAATATGATAAGGTTACCACTGCATTTATGTTAAGATCTCCTTCCTATATTTTTTGCATATTTCTACTATGTTGTTAATCTTGTATAATCATGAACCTTACTTGAATGTTAATTCTATTTGTGGATTTACAACTTCCTAGTTCTATTAATTCTGTTGCACGTTTTTCTCTGTTATGACTGAAGGGGTGTAGAATCCGTTTTGAGCTCTATATCTTCTTCATGTATGTTAAATCACTAAGTTAAGATCATGAATTATGCCTTCCACTAAACTCACATAAAAGAGAGACTCAGCTCCCTCTCGCGTGCCTTGGGTGAGCACCCAGTACCTGTTGGGTGATAGGCTAGCACACATGAGGTTCCATTTTTCTTGTTGGGTGCAAAAATGACTACAGGTCATCTTCCTACTAGCAAAATTTTTTGGATGATCTACAATACCTTTGCCAGGTTGAGCTAACACAGTGCCAATGGCCATGTCAGAGGCATACACATGCACATGAAATGGTTTATCCCGTGAGGGAAAGCACAGAATGAGCGCGGTAGTAAGTCTCTCATTTAATATCTCAAATGTGTGATGTTGTAGTTCTCCCCAATAAAATTTACCTTTCCCCTTTAGTAACTCTTCCAAGGGTGCAGAAATTTTGGCATACCCTTTGAGGAATTTTCTATAATATCCTGTGTGACCTAAAAATCTGCATAGCTCACTTTGACTGGTAGGCGCTTCTAAGCCTAGAATGACTGCAACATTAGCTAGATCAACCAGCAAACCTTCCTTACAGATTATATGTCCTAACAATATTCTAAAAGGTGTAGTAAATATGCACTTCTTTATGTTCAAAGAGATACTAAATTGTCTACACTGTTCAAACATTAAGCATAGATTATCACAATGATCTTTCACAAGCCCATATATTGTCCAATCATCTAGATAAACTTGTAAGAAGTTGTGAATAAAATCCTTGAATTCCTAAACAACTATCTGCGAGAATACAACAAGTGAATTTTTTAATCCAAAAGGCATCACAGTATAAGAAAAACTGCCCCATTCAGTAGTGAAAGTTGTCTTTTCCTGATCCTCCTAAGTAATTCTAACCTGATGATACCCAGAAAACCCATCTGTGAAAGAGTATATTTCATGCCATGCAACTCCTAGTATTTCCTTAGTAAATAGTGTAGGGAATGGATCTGTGATGCATGCAATATTCATCTCCCTATAGTCCACACATATTCTAATTCATCCATCCTTCTTGATACTGATCACCATTGTACTAACCCATTCCAACTCATCAAGGGGCTTGATAATTCCATATTTCAACATTTTATCAATTTATTCTTTTACCTTTTCATGTAAATTAGGATTCATTCTGTAAGGACTATTTCTAATAGGGCATGCACCATCCTTAAGATTTATCTTCATTTCCCTAAGTGATTCATGCACGTCTTTAATTTCATGATACCCTTGAGGCAATAAGTCCTGATAATCCCTGAGTAACTCAATAAATTTTTCCACCTCTGAGTCTAACCAGTAGTCTCTAATGATTGCCTCTTTAGGCTCATCCTCCAAACCTATATTCACCTTCTTTGTCTTCATGGGTTCATGATAGGTATTTATATCTTTATCTACATTGTCCAAGACCTCGTGCACCCCTTGTGAATGTTCAATATCTAGGTTCTTAACTTCCTCATCATCCACGATGTAAACTATCTTTCCCTTCACTTTCTCAAGGAAAGTGTGTTCAAGTAGTATGGAGTCCATTTATTCTTCCCTTCCAAAATGTGCTCCGGACTCTGCCTCACCAAATAATTCTTGAATATGCTCTTCTACTTTTTTACTATCTCCCATAGTTAAGCACTTGACAAATTTTAATGCCTCTTCTACTGGAGGTTGGGAAGAAAAGTAGTCAAAGGTATCAATCATTCCTGCAGTCAAAATTTTCTAGTTTCTAGTCTCTTAATGTAGTTCTACATATACATACCAGGCATGTACGCATCCTTGTAGAGTATATTATAATCTATTCACCCAGAGTGAAGGTGCGAATGCTTCCTATCCTACTGTCTAGAGTCTCTCACGCTGCTAAATGTGATGCTAAATAGGTTGATCACCATGATAAGTGTAGATCTATGTAGGTGCATTGTTCCTTAAAAACCTAATAAATAAGGTGACTCCAATCTCTTTCCATTCTTTAAGATTATTTATGTGGACTACCCACCAGTGCATTGTTGTCCCATGCAAGGCATATACTAACATATCTCATCTCTTAATTTGATCTGTCCAATGTGTTTCCATGGATTTAAAAAATACAGGAATATATTCTACTCCTCTATACCATGGTACTATGCTACCTATCCACCAAACAAAATGAAGTCCATTCTTGCACACAATTACACTTTTTACCTCGCGTCCTACTAGTACATATGTACCATGAGCCCAATTTTCACAAGCAATACTCATAGTATCACTATAGAATGAGAATATTCCCACTGTAGGATTCCTTCCTTTGATGGCTCATTGACCTTTGGGCCTGAATAACACATACATAGATTCTATTTAAGTCCTCCTCACTTATAGGATCAACATATGGTGTGGAATTCCCATCTGTCAAAGGTATCACAACCCTTTCCTCCTTGTTCTCAAAGCTGATATACCCCTTATTGAATCTCAAGTCATCATTATTCACATAACACCAAGGGAATCTAAGATAGGATGGAAAATTGTCTGCTTCTACAAGTGCTAATACCACAAAATCCCCAGTGAACTTGGCCCCTTGTATGGTTATAGATGCATCCTTCAAAACTCCTATGGGAGTGGCCTTAGTCCTATTTTCCATAAACAACACATTAGATGATGGCTGCAATGGAGGCCTCCCCATTTCTACCCTAATGTAAGCACATTTACTTCTACACCTATATCAATCAAAATATTACTCAACAACCATCTATCTACAACAACATTAAGAGTAATTTCCTTATCATATTCAATTCTATCAGGGGGAAGATTTGCATGTAGGATCTATCATCTGGTCTAAATACTTATGTGTGAAGTGTTCCCTTTTAACCAACTTCCTAATAGTGGAATGATGTTCTCCTGGCACAACATTTTGCATACTTCTCTTATATCATCGATATCAATTTGAACTATCTTTGATGCTTTCTTCTACTCCTTGAGGTATTGTATCTCACCTTGAAGATTCCTTAGCACTTCCATGGTATCCCGGTAAACTTCCTTCTAATGAGCAGGATCTGGGTACTTTGTATGCATAAACTAGTGATCATAGGCTTCTGGTACAATTCCTCTCTTGTGTGTGCCACTTTAGTTCATGTAGTAATCTTCATAGTTAAGTCCTCAGGTTTTGGTGTTATCTTAGGAATCCACTAATCATCTACCATGTGTTGGATTCTAACAATCTTGGTGCCTTTTTTTTCTTGCTTATGCTACTTACTCAGATGCTCATATAATTCCAGGCACTCTTCATAACTATGGTTATTTCTACAAAAATAACAAGAAATATTTTGAGGAGATTCATGCCTATATTGGTTAGGAGATCTGCATGTATAACATGTTCCATGAGGGAACTCACCTCTTCCTCCATATCCACCATGATATCCACGTCCCCTTCCATGACTTCCTTCAAAAAAAACCTCAGTCCTATCATATCCTGGTTGATTATGATCCCAATCTTGGTGCTCATTCTTACCCTTAGAGTTATTTGTTATACTTGTCTGTCATACCCCAATTTCTATAGCATCCTCGATCTGACCAATCAACTAACAATCCTCGGTATCATGGGTCGTAGAGTGGTAATTTTTGCAAAAGCATGATACATTCTTCCTTATCACACACTGTAACAAATGACAGTGACTAGCATCATTATTCAAATGACATATCTCACAATCCAATAGTAATGAGCATACTAATCTATAAGGACAAAGATCCTTGGTGTGACCTTCCACTTCATAATCTGTACACCAAATTCCTAAGCATGTTTCATGGGATGAATTTGCTGATAGCTTTTCTAACTACTTTGCCATAGTTGTAATCTGTGCCTCTAAGAATGGACTAACGCCAGTGTCAATGCTCCCACCTACCTTAGCACACAAAGCTGCTTCCAGTGCTTCACACTGATCAGTGTATGTCTTATGTGATGGCCCCCTTCTAAATGGTGTAATCAATCCTCCAATGAACCATTGTGCATGCTAGCTTGTGTGAATATCATAAGATAGCTTAGATAGAATTGTCTTAAAATGGGAATCATACTCATGTACACTCTCAGTAGTGCCTTGCTTGATATCCTTGAGCACACTTATACTCTTCTACTCAAACTCAGGGATATGGAACTCTTTCAAGAAAGAATCCTTCAATGATGCATAATCCATGCAAGTTTGATTAGGGTCAACCTTTCTTTACTAGCTATGTGCATGTCCATGTAATGTAGTAGCAAATTGACTTGCCTTATGCTCATCAGCCATGATTCCTTTTGCATTCCATAAGATTTCACACATGTGTACATGCTCAACAACATCCTCTATGCCTCTATAGTCTGGAAGATGAAGAGACATCTCCATATAAATATTTTGTGGTTGTTGTGGGCCTTGACCACCTGATTCAGAACCTCCTGTGTTCCCTCTGCATCTAGAACCAATAGATTCACTAGAATTAGAACCACCTATACCTCCTGATCCTCCACCTATAGCTGGAATAGGACCTATAGATGTACTCCCCTGTGCTTCAATAGTAATACTATATTAAACCCCTAAAGTCTATGAGGTCTACTTCTATAGGTGAATCCAAAATTCTGTGCACCTATGATCTGTACGGATGATGCACCTAAGACTGATCCTCAAAATATCATTAAATTTGTCTATCCTACCATTGATGTACTTTCTCCCTGACTTACTCCTACTCTCCTACTTCCCAAGTTAGATTGTTGGTTATTTGTTGTACTAGATACTAGAAAACCAAGCGCAAGGGCTAGGTCACTAGGTGGATTAAGATGTGTGCCCATGGCCCAAGTAGTCTTTATTGGTGCACTTCTGTGTGAGGCCAAGGGGGGATTTCTGTCATGTTTTCAAAGAAGGGGAGTTCCTGATGCTCTGGTTCCATGTCTTCTATGTGAGCTTTAAATCCTTCACATCCATCTCTCTCCTCAACACCATACTTTCTACAATGGAACACTACTTCTCTATCTTCCTCTTGCGTGCCTCATATACTTAAGCCTCCTATCCTCTCTCTGCCTCTTTGTTGATAGGTATGCCATATTTCACCAGACCTATTCCTACCCTCGCGTGTGGTGAAGTTTAGTTAGTAATCGGTTTACTCTCCAGGTTCAAAGCTACCATCAAGATCTTGATCGCCAGTGGAATACCTGACAGCCATACTCCTCTTGGATACCGCAAAAAATGGATTTCAGCTACCTCCGGGAAAGAATACATTGAAATTGAATATTCCAAAATATAATTGTTTAGAACACCACAAAAACCACGTATCCATAGTGCGATTCCATATCAAATTAGCATCATAAAGGTCCTAAAATTATTCTTGTGTCTAGATAAGTGTGTGATACCTCTAATTCCATTGAGATTCATAAGCAGTAAGCCACTCATATAGTTCTATTGGAAAGATAGTGAAAAAGCTCTTGTATAGGCTGTCATACATATTCTGTTCTACCCAAGTGCATGTATTAAACTCAGATCTATTGCTGAACCGCCATGCATATTATTCTTCTAGATCATGTATCCACTCCTCAATACTTACTAGAGTTAACCGATATGTCTTCATTGCGAACTATCCTGAAAACAACCGAAAATGAGGTCTCGACAATGGAACCAATGATGCAGCTTAGAATTTACCAGATAACACCCTAGTCACGCTGACACATCACTCAACCTAGACTGAGCACTCACCTGAAGTGCGTAAAGGTACCAGGTCCCTCTTTAGGGTTTCTATTGCAGGATGTTAGCATGAAGACAAGATAAACATATAAATCCATTAGTAATCCACCATTCTACCATGCATGCTACATTCAGATCTATGAAAGAACAAGCTTAAATAGTAATCATGATTGAATCAATAACATGCACTACTCAATTACACACTGGAATGACACTTAGATTTAGCCAATATCTTCCATCTATTAATAAACACAGAAGATCCTTACAATAATGTGAATTCATACCAATGCATGCATGGATTTGATACAATAATCCAATCATATGCGCATACCTCTATACCTTCATACATCCATCTCTCCCTGTGTGTCTATATATTTTGCTATGTACTTCATATCATATATAGGGTGGGGAATTTCCCTTCACCACTTCTCTATTCCAAAAATAGGCCGCATGCTATTAATAGCCACGCATCATTTATAGGTAAAGCCATACATGCAAGTGTGCTATCTATAGACCTCTTATAGTTAACTGAAGTGACAATCCTATTCTTTTCTTGTCTCCATGCAAAACACTTTGATCTGATCCTCTAAAGATAGACAATGTGTGGTGCGCATGTCTCTGCATCGTTGGTGTGTTCTACATGCCATCTTCTAAAAATAGGTCTTCATGCTCAAAATCAGCTAAGTCCTAAATGGTGAACTTGTCCTCCGTGCGTGGGCTCTTCCTTTCCCTCTGTGCCCTTGATCTTGGCTTTTTGTCCTGCACGAACTTCTTATGTGATCTCTAAAAGGTATTCTTATATAAATAATAATTACATGCATAATTATTATTCACACACATACACATGTGAAGCACTATATTATTCCTAACATTCCCCCCTTAGTACGAACATGGGAGAAAAATAATCACACTTTTTTCGTAGCGTGCCTCTCTTGCGTGCTCATGATCTAGATGGGTTTTTAGGAAAACCATTAACCTTAACAAGGATGGTTTTACATGGTGACCAACAACCTCAACAAGGATGGTTTTACAGGACAACCAACAACCTCAACAAGGATGGTTTTTCAGAACAACCAACAACCTCAACAAGAATGGTTTTACAGACAAGCAACAACTTTAACAAGGATAGTTTTACAGGACAACCAACAACCCAAAACATATAGATGGTTTTACAGGAAAAGCAACAACCCAAATATCATGATGCTTGTTTTTATTGTGCTTTCATCTGTCTACTATGTTTTTCCTTCAAGGAATTATGTAGGAAACACTACTCACTGAATAAAAATGTTTTTCCTTCAAGGAATTATGTAGGAAACACTACTCACTGAATAAAAACTTGAAAAAGGAGGAAGAAATGAAAACGGAAGTTTGAGATCATGTTCCGACTTATTCAACATAGAACAGGAAATCTGAAATAAAATTACCTAACTGAAACAAACTATAATTCTGAAATGAAAGAAAACTCACACACATACACACATTGTCCACCATAGCTTGGTGTGGTTCCATCATTGGTGACTAAATAGAGGTCGTTTATTGACGTCCATCCTCTTGTGCCTCCATCCTCCAGTGACAGGTTGCTAACTCAGTTGGATGTTATTATGAAGCTCAACAAATAACCTCCATAATTTAGACATCGCGTACAAGTGAAAATGTGTTCAATTATTGAAAACTAAGGCAAATTGTTTTTTTATTTTAACAACTTTTGACAAGGACACTACAATAAAAATTGACTTGGACTTGATGAAAAACTCTTGACAAATAAATAAAATTTGACTCTGCCATTAAATGAAATTAAGACTCATATGCCCATAATGACTAAAGGATTTTATTTTTAAAAGAACCTACAAAATATTGACACATGAATAAATGACTAATAATTATCCTAATACTATACAAGATTAAAATAACTCACTCTGCCATTAAATGAAATTAAGACTCATATGCCCATAATGACTAAAGGATTTTATTTTTAAAAGAACCTACAAAATATTGACACATGAATAAATGACTAATAATTATCCTAATACTATACAAGATTAAAATAACTCTTTTTGACTCATGATTATACAACTACAAATTGTACATTATCCATGAAAAAAAATCTTAATTAGCTTTGAAGCACTAAAACAAACTAAAAAAAATTTGAACATATTTGCAAGACTACAAACTAAAAAATTATTGAAGACACAATATGTGAGACTCACGTGGCACTTGAATGTTGAATGGTAAGGGTTCTAGTATCCTTACATAAGCTTCCTTTGAAAACGGAACTATGTTTACCAATGTGTCCCAATGATTGACAATGGGTCGGCATGAATGAGTATGACTCATTTTTTAATGAAAGTTGATGTCTTGCATTTAGAAGATTACGTTCTTTCATGGAATGGCCATCAAGCTAACACGGATTTGTCACAAATAGAGGACAACTCATGGAATGTTGGTGGACCGATTTAATGCTTAAACAATTGCGATCTAGATCATATTCACTTAAAACTGCATGTTATTAAGAGTGATCAAATAATGTCAGCCTAATGTAGGCAGAAGGATGTATAGGATATCTGCGAACCGACAATGCTGAAACAACTGCGATCTAAACCCTTATAAACTGCATGTTAGACCCTAAAATGTTGTCCACCTAAATAGACTGCATTGAGATAAACTATAAAAAAAAAAAATAGCCAATTTCCTGTTGATAGTGTTGAGAATATATCTAAAATATGAGATGCTTTGAGCATGCAGTTGTTGATTGGAGATGCATGTAGATTGGATAATTTTCACACGTTCAAGACCAAAGGGATACGATCCAATCCACTATAGCTAGAGATGGAATGCTTTTAGATTTCAGTGCCTAGTTTAGGATTCCATTCTACTTTTCGTTGGCTAGAGTAATTCTGGGATCTAAATCAGAAAATTCTAACAATCTAGCAGACTGATTGAATTCACTTAATCACTAACTACCTCGTTATGGTTATTTGATATACACACAAGACATGCAATGATTCTACTATTCATTCAGATAAATTTTTTAGCATCATCGAGATAGGATCCAAATAATTCAGTGGAGAGATGACATCCTTCAACATCAATTTCAAACATGGGTCATAATTTTTGTATTTACTAGGATCCGGTATGACTTGATCAATTTCAAACATGGGTCAAGAACTAGGCCGGTAATATGCGAAGAGAAAACTTATAGTGTGCTCATTGTTGTTTAGTGAAAATAGGTACTTTTCCTACATAATATTGAATGCCAATACAATATGAAAATGATAGAAACTACACTGATGCATTATGTATTATAGAGTAATAAATTTGAGAAAGAATATAACTACGCTTACAAATTTATAGCACAATAATGTCTTTCACAGCTTGGGGAAGCAACCAGAATGGTAGGACTATCACAGAATTGAGAGATATGATAGATTTGAATATGAAGATTGCTGAAGCAGAGGATTTTGCGTACTCATGAAGGACAGGTTACAAATATATAGCAAGTACAACAACTATAATTAGGGAGTTTGGTTTAACAACTCTTCCCACAAAAATCTCCAACAAATTCTAATATACATGAGTGGTTTAAATAACCAAACTCACTTAACAAATAATTATTATATGAGTTGTCATGTAAGAAACTCATTATAAGAATTTACAAATAATAATTACGATTGTAATTATTAATTACAATCAAATATATGAGAGAATTTAATATTAATTTCCTAGCATTCCCCCCTTAGTGCGAACATAGGGAAAACATGCATTTGTATTTACACGTGCTTATGATCTGGTGATTTTCATAAGATGATTAGAAAATTGACGGATGGTTTTACATACGGCTGAACACAAATTGAGAATGGTGGTTTTACAAAGTGGAATACCACAAACCAAAAAGAAAATGGTTTTGTATATGGTTTACCAATAAACAAAAGTGGTGGTTGTGCAAAGTGGTTTACCACAAACCAAGAAATGAAGGTTTTCAAGTGGTTTACCTACAACCACATTAAGATGTGTGAAGTAATATTATTATCCCTTGTCACATTTCACCACAGGGAATAATATAGGAAAATATGCTCACACAATACAAAATCAAACTTGAAATGGAACATTGGATCATGGCCCCCCCTCAATCTGAAATTTCCACTTATTCACACAGAAACACTACACAACTGGAACACACTACACATAACTGCAAGAACTGAAAGAAAATAATCACACCACAAAAATATCACTGAATATATATGTAGCCCTATCATTGGAAAATGATGAGAGGTCACTCATTGAACTCCAACCTCCATTTACCTTTGTCCTCTAGTGTTATGCTGCTAGCTCATAAAAATTATCTTTTGAGGATCAATGGTGGCCAAGACGTCACGTAGCATTGAAAATGCATCCGTAAGGAAATTGTTTTTTTTTCAACTTTTCGCATTAAAATTTTTAATAAGACATTTATTGACATTGATAAGACAATAACAATGACCATAATAACTTAACAAATGATGATGACTTACAATAACATTTTTGATGAGAAATTTTTCAGAATCTTTTGATAACCTAACACATTGAATATAATGACAAGAAATACACTGCAATTTTCAGAATTTCTTGATTGTCAAGAATGAAAACATTTAATAGGGTTTCAACACTTTGACTACATTATTTGGATTCATGACTTTTACTCTTGAAACAAATGACAAAATAGATAAATTAAATAATAAAAACAAATAAAGACATAATAATCATTAACAGTGGATCTAGAATTTTGAGATTAATAACACTCATTTAAAATAAACGCAACACCTATACTCTTAATCTAAATCTAAAAACCTTTTGGAATTTACGACGAATAAATCATTTGAGACTTATAGTATGACATGATGAATGAAACATCCAATTGGTTCTAAACAATATAAATTGAAAACTTAACATTATACGCCATGAAGTACCATTGACTGTGGAGGCCATAAGTTCAAATTTTATGCAAGCTTCTGGAAAAGTATGTTGAGAATGTGGCAGTTGTGTGAGATTTAATTTGAAGATGGAATGACCATCTCAACATAAATAATCCAATGCGAAATTATATTTAATTCTGATAGAGATCTTCATCAATAACACGATTTGTCAAAATAATAAATCATTACATTCATGCAGTTTTACAACAGAAATAGGTAGGAAACATGTCTTCGCATTAAAATGTGCTTCTTTGGAAAATAACTCCCAGTTAATAATTAATAAAACTTCTTGAAATCACACAAGATTTTCATGAGGCTTGTGGTATGGTTAACAACAAGTTCATGCAAACCTTTTTCATAATGGCCTAGACCAAAGCCCTTACACGCATAGTGGCAGAGGTAGGTGTAGGCAAAGGCTTTGTTATAGGGGAAATCAAATCCATTAGTGTAAGGTTTGGTTTGAGGTTGACTATCAATATGAGAGGAAGGGTGATCGATTCCATCATAGATGAGATTGATTTTGAGATGAGGTGTACCAAAGGAAATGATACCCGCAACGTTTTATTCATACATATGAGATTTATTGGATATAAAAAGTTGATTAAAGGAAGGAAGAGAATTGAGGGTGAGGAGCTAATACTCCCTTTGAAATACACATTGCATAAAATTATTAATAGATTCATCATTAGGTAATTTTGATGTAGGTACGGAAGAACTAGTGGATGCTTCAAAGGATGAGTCTTGTTTAGGGAGGATTAATTCATTTAGATGATAGGTTATGTGACATGCCTTAATTGGAGGAATTTCAGTGGGGAAGGTATGGATATTCCCCTCATTTTCATATTTGATACAACGGTGGAGGGTGGATGAGACGCTACGCATGGCACATGTTGGTGCCATTTCTGAGCTTGCATTGTGTGCCCTACTTTTTCATGTCTTATTTTGCTCAGAAGCATTTTATTTCTCAAATTGGTGATCTGCAATTTCTCCCCCTTGTTGAAATGCTTCAAAAATTCCTATAAACTTGTTGTTCTTTACTAGTTTAAAAGAAAAAATCCATGTGTGCTCTTATTTGTGCCCTAGGTTTTTCCAATTTTCAGGTTATGTCATTTTCCCTTTGCCAAACCATGTAAAAAAATCAAAATTGATCAAATCTAAATTGTATGGGTTAATTTCCCAATCCTAAGGTCAAAAATAATGTCAAAACATGATTCAGTTGATTCAAAATCAAAAAATTTGCAATCCTTGTTGAAAAATTTGATTTCTAGGGCATCCTTTAAATTTTTCACAATTTTACGGTCATATGGGTGTCGTTTTCCCGTCAAATTTATCATCGCAAGGTAATGGCAACGTGGTGGGTTCCTATTAGTCGGGGGTTGTTGGGAAATGTCTCTAACTTATCATTTTTTGAAATTTTGGCAAAAGGGAAAAATTTTATCCGTGGCTCCCCCTTCTGCAATGAAGTGCCTGCATGACATGTTTTGATTGGCTAGGGGATTGGTGGGTGACAGGCTTTCCTTAGGAAATTTTGCTTTCATTATGCAAAATTTTCAAAATAAAATTTTAGCCTGAAGGCCCGTAGCGAATATGGAGAGGACACGTGGCACAAAGGGCGTGCGGATGGCAAGGGGACTTGGAAAATTTTGATGTTTTATGGATCAAAGTGATAAAGTGAATTTTTGGCCCGAAAGACCTCGGCTAATCCCTGGTGGACACGTGTCCAGGAAAGCATAGGAATGGGGCAGTGAGTTTTGCAATGACTTTGAAGTTTTTTCAAATGGTAAAAATCAAAGATTAGGTTGAAGCTCTGCAACAACTCAGGAAGTGACACGTGTCTAAGGAAGAAAATGGAGGTGGAGGTTCATACCTCGGGGGACATAGTAAAATTTTGCCTTTTGGGCAAAAGTAGCTAAAGTGTAAATGGGAAGCATGCCTCTATAGCCTATACATGATGGACACATGGCACATTCTAAGAAGTCAAAGGAAGAGTGCAGGCCCACGGTAAGTTTAAATTTTTTTAAATTTTGCAGGAAGGTTTGAATGCGGAACAGGAGGCTTGGCTCCGCAGTGAATCGGAGAGAGCCACGTGGCAAAGAAGAGATCGGGCTTCCGGGCCCATAGAGGTTTTGTGGAAATATTTCCTTTTTTAAAAAAAGTGGAAAAATTGATAGAATTGGTCTATGGTTTTCAATGGGGCCCACATATGGACACATGGTGGGTCTAGGGGAGAAGTGGAGAAATTTTGTAAAAGTTTCCAAAACTTTAAAAAAGGTTGTAAAAGCATTTTTGGAAGCATGGGCCTGATCTAGTCACGTTTTGACATGTGTCTCACTTGATCCAAAGTTTAAAAAGGTAATATTGAGCTTATTTTTAAATGGCATTTTCCACGTGGAGGGTTGATATTAAAAGGTGGATGAAATAGATGGTTGTTGTGCATTCATTTGTTTGGGTCACCATGGGAGCTCCAAGAAGTCTAGAATTGTGATTTCTTCATCAATTTTCATCAAATCTTATATGATTTTGTGTCATCTTGGCCTTCTGAGAACATTGGCATGATTTTCATGACCTAATTCTTTGATCTATGGTGTTTTTTGTTGTAATTTCAGCTCATGACCGAGAAAAAACATGAAATGTCAAAATCAAAAGTTGCAGAGGTAAAATTGAAAAGGGGAAAAGGTAAAAATTGATGAATGAAAGATGCTTGCATGCTTGAATGACAAAAATGTGCCCCTGGGGTGGATAATGATCTGAATTTGTGTAATGATTTAACTTGTTGTGCATAACTGGTAACCTACGAGTTATTTTTCTATTTGGTGTCACTGTCATTAAATCATGAGGGTTTTTGTAACAAATTTGATCCCATAGCATATTATTTGCTTGGGAAGGAAGACTCCAATGTGGCATGAGGTATATAATGCATTTTGGAAAAATTGTAAAGGGTCAGGAGTTGAAAATCACGAGCAAATTTTGTGAAAAACCTCATTTTCTGAGAAAATCTACCAAAGAACGAGGTTAATGTCTCATGTGTTGGAAAATTCATGTATGTGGATTGGTTACAAGTGTATAGCCACCACACAGCTTTGAGATTGTTCCTGTAACTCTCCCCTGTTGTTGAATCTAACAAGTTTTGAATTAAATCTGTGTTTTTCATTGGCCAATATGATGTCTGTTATCAATTTTAAATGCTTGCAAACAAATTTTATTGTTCTTGTTACAATCTTACATTGAAAGTCTTTAGAAGTCACACAGGATCTCCATTTCTGGTTGATAGTTTAGTGGTATTTGTAATCTCATACTCAAAAGAGCCTTCATCTAATAAGGAGACAAACAAATTTAAAATCACTTTACCTTCTTTAACAGCAGAGATTTCTTGTAAACCTTTGGGGGTACCTTAGGCGTGGTTTGATCATGGATATTTGTGTTTAATTGAGTTCTTTACTTCAAGATTTTTTGGTAAGTTCTCAAATATTGTTTGAAGAGTGCAACCTGGGTTTCCATTTATATCACTTCTGGCTGAAAGAACATCCTGATTATTTTAGGCACTTCATCTAATAGTTGTTCAAGTGTTGTACAGATTGTCAAAGATCTGATCTATCCTAGTTTTTCATGTCAAATCCCCATCAAAAAATATCCTATCAAGTACTATCCCTGATTTACATGTGTATACCCACAGAAGATCAAAATCTATTTGTAAAAGTATGCATAACAGATCAGGATTTCCAATGTCTCTAGTAACCTTTGCCTTGTTTTGAGAACATACCCATGTTTTGAGAAGTGACAACTTGTGAGATTTCAGATTTGGGGTGTTGATCATGTTTTCATCAAGGTCTCCATCATAGAATTTCAAGCAAAGAGAAGGAAATCTTAACCTCCTTCACCATTACAAGGTTACAAAATAGGTTCTCTTACCTTGGTTGTAAGACACAACCTAAAAAAACTAGGACAAGATTAAGTCCTATTGGAGTGCTATCCATTTCTCCACAAACCTGAGTGCTAGCTAGACCATATCCCCGACTACCAATGATATACAACATGGTATAATCTATCTTTAAGCTCCATGACATAGATGTGGTGCTACTCAGACTGAAAATGAGAAAAAATTTGGATACCATTACGAGTGGCACTGTTTTCGGGGAGTTATTTAAATTTCTTAGTGTTTTTGAAGTGGCTGAAGAGTTTGATAATTTATGTATTCAAGTATTTGAGCTGCTACATTGTTAAAATATCATCCTCTGCTTCATTTTTGTAAGTTTTTAAACAAGGGTTTCAAGTTTTGTCTTCCCTTTTTCCATTTACTAGCAGTTCATACACTTTGGGTGCATTGTGATTGATTGATTTAAGAAGAAGAAGGATTGATTTATAAGGATTTGCAAGGGTTTCATTACTAGCAAACATTTGACAGAATTATTTTAGTGCATTCTTGCACAACTAAGGTGAAATTTCTTAGTGGCGACTCCATGCTGATTTGAATCTGGAAATACCAGTGTCTTAAGATTTTTGTCATTTATTTTTTGTGTTGTTGATTTCTATAAAACTGAAGGGAATAAGATATCTCTTCCTTAAATACTTTGCTAAGAAATTGTTCTCAGATTCAAGAAATTCCGAGTTGGAAGGGAGAAGATTTTGGAAAGTGGTTAAAGGTCAGACACCAAAAAAAGATATAGCCATTGGTGAGAGATATCAGCCTTTAGTAGAGGACTATCACTCTTCTTCAAGTGATTCAGATTCAATCAATCCTCTCATAAACTTGTTTGCCTCAGCTAGAGAAGGTTCTTTTGCTATGCCTGGTAAGTTCCTTCTCCAATTTTCACCTCTATGTTTTAATTCGAGTAAAACTTTCAATGAAATCAACACTTAGAGGATACCAGTCTTTTGAATCACATTCTTGAGCCCCAAAAATATTGCACTCCTTATCAGCTTGTATCACCTCCAAGATCACCCCCACCAAACAATATGGGTCAGCCTAGACCTCCATTTTTTGTTAACACATTTGGTCCTATAAATTTTAGAGGAATGGATGGTTACCCAAATGTTGTCTCACAAGGTTTCAGAAATAGGTTGCCAAAATTCTAGGGTAACAATGCTATTACTAGTGATCAGCATCTCAAAATTTTTGATAATATGATGGAATATTTTGAGATAGAGTTTGAATATGTGTATATTAAGTTATTTATTCATACATTAGAAGAAGATGCTAGGGATTGGTACAAGGATCTACCTGATAACTCTATTGATTCATTGAATGAAATGAAAAATGCATTTAGGTTACAATATGGTGATAGGACTAATCCTAGATTTATTTTATCTGAGTTTGAGAATATCAAGAAGAACCTTAATGAATCAACCCATGATTTCAACACAAGGTTTAAAAAAACTTTGAGAAGGTTTCCTGTTGGTTTGAGGCCTTGTGATGAATCTTGTTTAATCAAATATGTAGATGCATTTGATAAAAAGGTAGCCTATTACCTAAGAGACAAGAACCCAATCAATCTAAGATAGGCTTTCTCCATGGCAATTCAAATTGAGAACAATATTAAAGCAATTAGGAAACCTCTTAAGAGAGATGGTGTAAAATTGATAAACCTTGAAAAACCTCAAGTTAGCAAAGGTGTTGATTTAGAAGAGGTTATGAAGGCTTTAGCAGGGGCTCTCAAGGAAATTTCATACAAGTTGGCAAGATTTGAAAAGGGAATTGGGTAGACTTCACAAGGTCAGCCTAGGTATTAGGCACAAGATAGATTTGGAAATCACCATAGGAATGAGCAGAGGTTTGATGAAAAGGGTAAAGGGCCTGTTGGATCTGCAAATAGAAAATACCAAAAACATGAAAATAGATTGGTTCCTAACCCTCTAATTACCAGGGTTTCTACTGCTAATAAGTTGGTAGTGTTGGGTTCTAGGTTTTAAAATTACAGCATTTGGCCTTATTGTGAATACAACATTGAAGTGCTAACTAGGCTAGCTGTCCCTGATAATGTGAAACATTGGAAAGTATTTAACAATGATGCTCAAGTGCCAAGGTTCTTGCAAAACTAGGGTGAGTTTGCAAATCAGAATATTGATTGGGAGCCAATGGTATGCATGACTGAAGGAAGAAAAACTTTGTTTGGAAAAGATATGATCCAATTGAAAACAAACACCATTCCTAGAGGGCTTGTTGCACTTGAGTCAAATTTTAACAATGTTGATTGCATCATAAATAGAAAGATGTCTACCTCAAGGGATGTGGATGAGCATGACTTGGGAACAAAGGAAAAACCAAGTAAGGTTTTGTTGGGCATTAATTTAAGTAAAGAAAAAAAATAGTCCTATGCCCAAATCTTGAAAAAATATCAAGACTTCCTTGCTTGGTCCTATTAAGAGCTGAAAGCATAGAAAGAAGATTTATTTCAGGATGAGATCCCTCTTGAAACAAATACCAAACCATTTAGATAGAGGCAAAGGAAAATTAATACACTTCTCTCTATGAAAATGCAAGAGGAGTTAAGGAAGTTGAGAGATGGAGGTATTATTCAGCCCACTAGATATTAATCTTGGGTTGCAAACCTTGTGCCAGTCAGAAAGAAGAACAGAGACATCATAATTTGTGTGGATTTTAGAAATATAAATAGAGCATCCATGAAGGATAACTATCTCTTACCAAATATGGAAAATATGTTGCAGCTTGTGACAGGGTCTGAAATGCTTTCCACATTGGATGGTTTCTCCTAATATAATTAAGTGGTAGTTAAAGAATAAAAAAGACTTAAGAAAACATTCAGTACTCCTTGGGTGACATATGTTTTTGTTATGATGCCATTTGGTTTGATGAATGTTGGTGCCACTTTTCAAAGAGCAACGGATGTTTCTTTTTTTGGTTACATCAATGAGTTCATGGCAGTTTACCAAGATAATGTGAGTATATTTTCAAGGAAGAGAGGTGATCATTTGCAGAACTTGGAGAATATGCTGATCAGATGTAGGGATTATGGAATTTCTCTTAATCCGAAGAGGTGTCATTTTGGTGTGCAAAATGCCAAGCTGCTGGGTCACATTGTGTCAAAATATGGTGTTATGATAGACCCTGAGAGAGTGGAAGTAATCAGCAAGGTACTTATCCTAAGAACAAAGAAAGGCATCCAGTCTTTCTTTGGTCAGATTAATTTTATTAGAAGGTTTGTTTCCAACTTTGCTGAGTTAAATCTTCCAATCAAAAGCATGCTAAAGAAGACTAAGTTATCAAATGGGAGGAGGCTGTCATTCAAGATTTTGAAGGAATTAAGGATGCACTTAAACAAGCAATTGTTTTAGCAGCCCTAAACTATAACATGCCTTTCCAAATCTTTTCCTTTGCTTCTGAATATACCATTTCTTCTCTTTTGCTGCAAAAGTATGAGAATGAGGTTGAGAGGCCTACTACCTTCTTTAGCAAGGATTTACAATATGTTGAGTTATAGTATACAATCAAAGAGAAACAAGCATTTGCTTTGGTGAAAGCAAAAAAAGTTTTTAGGCCTTATATATTGAGTTCAAAAGTTGTTGTCTATGTCCCCCACACCATGGTGAAAGACATCTTATCAGATATGGAGATCTCAAGCAAAATATGTAGATGGGTGAACAAAATACAGGAGTATGATATGGAAATCCAAACCACAAAGTTTGTAAGAGGTGTGGGTCTTGCTAATCTCATGGCTGAGAGAAACTTGCAGAATGTGGAAGTGAATCAGCTAGAGGAAGAAAGGGTAGATGTTCTGGAAAAGTTGGTAAATTCTGAATGGTACAAGGATGTAATGTTTTACCTTAGACACCTTTGTTGTCCTGATCATTTAAATAAAAATCAAAAAAGAGCCCTCAAGCTGGCTTCTCAAAAATATATCATTACAGACCTTGGGATGGCTTGGAAGAACCCTGAAGGTGTCCTCTTGAAATGCATAGCTAAAGATGAAGCTCCCAAGATAGTTTTTGATTTCCATGGGGGAGTTTGTGGAGGACACTTTTCTGGAAGAGTAACAACACATAAGATTTGGAGAGCTAGTTATTGGTGGCCTTCTCTTTTCAAAGATGCAACCCAACTGGTTACAAAATGTGATAGTTGTCAACATTTTTCTAGAAGATTGAAAGTTTCAGGCTCCCTTCCTTTGCATCCTGTATCAATTGATGATCCTTTCAAGAAATGGGGAATGGAATTCATTGGTGAAATTTCAGATCCTTCTAGTGTTGGTCACAAGTGGATTCTTGTAGCAACTAATTATTATAAAAAATGGGTTGTAGCAATCCCATCTAAAAAGGCAACACACCAAGTGGTAGTGGACTTCTTATTTAATCATATCATATGCATAGATTTGGATTTCCAGTTAAGATTGTATCTAACAATGCCATGTGCTTTAGAGCCAAACCTTTAATGCCAATGTGCAATGAATATTGAATCAATCTGACTTATTCTTCAAACTACAACCCCTAAGGGAATGGAAAAGCTGAGTCCAATAATAAGAACTTGCTGTAGATCATTAGAAGAACCTTGGAAATGAACAAGAAAAATTGGGGAGAATAATTGAAGTTTGCAGTTTAGGCTAATAGAAATAACTCCTAAAAGAGCTACTAGAAAAAGCCCATTTGAATTGGTGTATGGAACTCAGGATTTGCTTCCCTTACAGTTTCAATTATCTTCATTTCAATTTTCCCAAGAGTTGGAAGATCAAGAGCATGGCCCATATGAATCAAGGATCAATTAGATTATTGAGCTTGATGAAGAGAGAAGAGCATCACATCAAAGGCATATTAGATTTAGATAGAAATTGAAGAAATTGTTTGACAAGAAGGTCACTCCTAGAGCCTTCAATATTGGAGATTTGGTTTTGTTGTGGGATAGTAGGCATGAAGACAAGGGAAATCATGGCAAGTTTGATGCATTATGGATGGGCCCTTATACCATTGATATCAAAATTAATGAACATACCTTTTTTTTCAAATATCTAGATTGGGGGAATTGTTGGAGCTGCCTATTAATGGTAGAAATTTAAAACATATCTTGTATTAATCCCCAAAGTGAGGTATGTACAAATTTTTACAAATTAATATAGTCTTTGTTTTTGCTATTATTTTTTGCTGTTTGGTGGTTTTTAGTTTGCCCTTTGTTCTTGGAAACAATTTTGGTTGGTTTCTCGGATTGTTTTTTTGTGGGGGTGGTTCTATTTTTTTGGGCTACCTTGTGTTTTGACTCCTTTTCCCAATGGTATTTTTGAACTTGGTCTACATTTTGTCCTTGTGGCACTCACTGGGAGTGCCCATCCCCATGCAAGAGCCAATGTTAGTGCCATTTCTGAGCTTGCACTATGTGCCCTAATTTTTCACGTCTGATTTTTTTTAGAAGCATTTTATTTCTCAAATTGGTGATCTAAAATTTCTCCCCCTAGTTGAAATGCTTCAAAAATGCCCGTAAACTTGTCGTTCTACCCTGGTTTAAAAGAAAAAATCCATGTATGCTCTTATTTGTGCCCTAGGTTTTTCCAATTTTCAGGTTGTGTCATTTTCCCTTTGCCAAATCGTATAAAAAATCAAAATTGATCAAATCTAAATTGTATGGGTTAATTTACCAATCCTAAGGTCTAAAATAATGTCAAAACATGATTCATTTGATTCAAAATTAAAAAATTTGCAATCCTTGTTGAAAAATTTGATTTCTAGGGCATCCTTTAAATTTTTCACAATTTGACGGTCATATAGGTGTCATTTTCCTATCAAATTTATCATCACAAGGTAATGGCAACGTGGCGGGTTCCTATTGGCTGGGGGTTGTTGGGAAATGTTTCTAACTTATCATTTTTTTAACTTTCGGAAAAAGGGAAAATTTTGATCCGTGGCTCCGCCTTCTAGAAAAAAGTGCCTATGTGGCACGTTTTGATTGGCTAGGGGATTAGCAGGTGGCAGGCTTTCCTTAGGAAATATTTTTTTCATTATGCAAAATTTTCAAAATCAAATTTTTGCTCAAAGGGTTGCAACGAATAAGGAGAGGACACGTGGCATGTAGGGCATGCGGATGGCGGGGGAACTTGTAGAATTTTGATGTTTTATGGCTCAAAGTGATAAAGTGAATTTTTGGCCCGAAATCCCTTGGCCAATCCCTGCTGGACATGTGTCCAGGAAAGGATAGGATGGGGCAGTAGTTTTTGCAGTGAAGTTAAAGTTTTTTCAAATGGTAAAAATCAAATTTTGGGCCGAAGCTCCACAACAAGTCAAGAAGTGACACGTGTCTAAGGAAGAAAATGGAGGTGGAGGTTCGGACCTCGGGGGACAGAGTAAAATTTTGCCTTTTGGGCAAAAGGAGCTAAAGTGTAAATGGGAAGCATGCCTCCACAACCTATCCATGATGGACACGTGGCACATTCTAAGAAGTCAAAGGAAGATCACGGGCCCGCGGTAATTTTTAAATTTTTCAAATTTTGTGGGAAGGTTTTAAGGTGGAATAGGAGGCTTGGCCCCGCAGCGAATCAGAGAGCACCACATGGCGGAGAAGAGATTGGGCTGCTGGGCCCATAGAAGTTTTTTGGAAAATTTTAATTTTAAAAAAAAAAGTGGTAAAATTGATAGAATTGGTCTACAGTTTTCAATGGGGCCCACATATGGACACATGGCGGGTCCAGGGGGGGAAGCGGGGGAAATTTTGTAAAAGTTTCCAAAACTTTTAAAAAGGTCATAAAAGCATTTTTTAGAAGCATGGGCCTCAAACCAATAATGTTTTTGACATGTGTCCCACCTGATCTAAAGTTTAAAAAGGTAATATTGAGCTTATTTTTAAATGGAATTTTCCACGTGGAGGGCTGATATTAAAAGGTGGACGAAATCAACTGTTACTGTGCATTCATTTGTTAGGGCCACCATGGGAGCTCTAAGAAGCATGGAATCATGATTTCTTCACCAATTTTCATCAAATATTATATGATTTTGTGTTGTCTTGGCCTTCTAAGAACATTGGCATCATTTTCATGACCTAAATCTTCGATCTATGGTGTTTTTTATTGTAAATTTGGCTTAGGACCGAGAAAAAAACGTGTGAAATGTCAAAATCAAAAGTTGCAGAGGTAAAATTGAAAAGGGGAAAAGGTAAAAAATGATGAATGAAAGATGATTGCATGCCCCAATGACAAAAACTTTCCCCATGGGATGGATAATGATCTGAATTTATGTAATTATTTAACTTTTTGTGCATACCTAGCAACCTGCGAGTTATTTTTCTGTTTGGTGTCATTGTCATTAAATCATGAGGTTTTTTGTAACAAATTTGATCCCATAGCATATTATTTGCTTGGGAAGGAATACTCCAATGTGGCATGAGGTATATAATGCATTTTGGAAAAATTGTAAAGGGTCAGGAGTTGAAAATCATGAGCAAATTTTGAGAAAAAGCTCATTTTCTGAGAAAATCCACCAAAGAACCAGGTTAATGTCTCATGTGTTGGAAAATTCATGTATGTGGGTTGGTTACAAGTGTATAGCCACCACACATCTCTAAGATTGTTCCTGTAACTCTCCCCTGTTGTTGAATCTAACAAGTTTTGAATTAAATATGTATTTTTCTTTTGGCAATATGATGTCTGTTATCAATTTTAAATGCTTGCAAATAAATTTTATTGTTCTTGTTGCAATCTTGCATTGAAATTCTTTAGAAATCACACATGATCTCCATTTCTTGTTGATAGTTTAGTGGTATTTGTAATCTCATACTCAGAAGATCCTTCATCTGATAAGGAGATAAACAAATTTAAAATCACTTTACCTTCCTTGACTCTAGAGATTTCTTGTAAGCCTTTGGGGGTACCTTAGGCGTGGTTTGATCATGGATTTTTGTGTTTAATTGAGTTATTTAATTCAAGATTTTGTGGTAATTTCTTAATTATTGTGTGAAGAGTGCAACCTGGGTTTCCATTTGTGCTTCTTCTAGCTAAAAGAATATCCTGATTATTTTAGGCACTTCATCTGATAGTTGTTCAAGTGTTTTATAGATTTTCAAAGATTTGATCTATCCTAGTTTGTCATGTCAATTCCCCACCAAAACATCATCCAACAACAAATATCCTATCAAGTACTATCCCTGATTTGCATGTGTATACCCACAAAGATCAAAATCTATTTGTAAAAGTATGCATAACAGATCAGGATTTCCAATGTCTCTAGTAACCTTTGCCTTGTTTTTAGAACATACCCATGTTTTGAGAAGTGAGAACTTGTGAGAGTTCAGATCTAGGGTTTTTGATCATGTTTTCATCCATGTCCTCCATCATATAGTAGTAAGAAAAGAGAAGGACATCTTCATCTCCTTCACCATTACAAGGTTACAAAATAGGTTCTCTTACCTTGGTTGTAAGGCACAACCTAAAACAACTAGGAAAAGATCATGTCCTATTGGAGTGCTATCCATTTCTCCACAAACCTGAGTGCTAGCTAGACCATATCCTTAGATACCAACGACTTACAAAATGGTCTAATCTGTCTTTAAGCTCCATGACATATATATGGTGTTGCTCAGACTGAAAAGGAGAACAAATTTGGATACCAACATAGTCCACCCTATTCTCCTCTTGATTCTTCTACAGAGTTATCAATCCCACATAAGCAACCGTCATCCAAGATTCCTCCACATCCTACTCCACTTCCATTTACAAATAATTTTTTCAAAGAAATTACTCCTTTTATGTTGAATCCTTGAAGAATATGTGAAATCGCGTGTATTTGAGATTTCTTAGGTGCACATCCTCTAGTTGAAGGTTCATTCTGACTATTAGAAGCCTTTTGTCATTTTTCTTTGTAGATTTTCCAACATTTGTTAAAATTTATCAAGAATTTGGTATAATCAACTTTATCCTACTTAACTTCCCAACCACAAATTATACATTCAATAATAAATCATACGTGAACCATCCTTGCTTGCACTATATAAAAATGACATTTCGTGATCATGTGTCTTTCTTCACCCTTCGCATAGTTGGTCATGCAATGCCTTTAAGGTATTTTACCAACATCACTATGCCTAACTGACTAAACTCAACCATGCCTACAAACTCAACCATGCCTAAAATCACCTAAACATAACCATTCCTAAATGACATAGACTCAAAACATACCTAAAACCTACCAACCCATTCATCTATCCTCATCTTATTCTTCCCTAGCTTACGAGAGAACTACATTGGTTTGAGGCCCCTTTTTGTCAGGGCTATATAGGTAGCACTCTGAGGGCATGGGGCCTTTGGAGATTAGCTCAGCCACTCTCTACCCTAACTAATTTTCACATTCTACCTTAGTTTCCATCTTATACACTACTTGGAAATTAAATGAAAATACAAATATACAAACATATATATCTACCTATTTCTTACATCATCATATCATACATCCATTATTTCACGTTTCCATGATATCAAATGTTTTGGAAATCTACACCATTACATGCATATACATCATCATTTATTTCCCATGTTACCAATAAATTGAACATTAAATCAAAACCAAAAAACCTTAACTCAACCATGCCTAACTCACCTAGAGTCAACCATGCATATATGACCTAGAATCAACCATGTAAATATGAGCTAGACTCTACCATGTCTGATTGACTAAGACTCCACCAAGTCTAACTGACCTAGACTCCATAATGCCTACATGATCTCGACTCAATCATGCCTAATTCAACTACTTTCCATTTATACTCTCCTCTTCATTTTTCCTACTGTAAATGCCCTCATTACCTCCCACCTAAACTTATTATTAGTTGGGGCATACTTTAGCCCCTACCACTACCCCATTCAAACCACCCACCCTAATAACCTGTAATCCACTTTACCCTATATGCCCCTCGAATTTCCTATACCCATCTTACCTCATGATATGATACTTACTTTGACTAGCCTCTGGATCTTGCCTTACCTTAATGTTGTGTCATTTATCCAAACCAACCCATACCTTTTGGTGTACTGGATCATACCTAATGTCCTGCACCTGAACTTGTTGTGATTCCTGACCATATCCTATACCTTGGATACCTGTGTCACTTCACCCCTGTTGGATAAACCTACCAGCCTTTACCAATGTATATTTTGTGTACTCTTTAGCCTGGTACATTATCACAATCTATACATGTGCATGTGTTATATGGAACTTATCTCTTACCCGATCCACGACCATTTGGTCTTCACTGTAACCCTACCCATTTCGTCATGCCCTCACATATCACCCAACTACACCAATGGGAAACACCTACAGCCTTACCTAACACACAACACCCTTGGCATGACTAACGCTCACCCTCTGCATAATATACCCTACCTCTCGAACACCCTAATTCCCTTACCTGATGTAATTTGCAGCAATGCCACTTGCATTTATTAAAACCCTTTGACCTTACTAAGCCTTATTGCAACCTACCCACAAACTCACACTACCAATACATTTCCTTAATTATGTTTAGCAACTTTTCATTTTACCTATACCTTGGCCTTACCTGTACCCTGACCTATATACCCTGACTTGAACCTACTTTTGTTGACCATTGAACTTGTGTAATCGATATACCTTGTGGTGTTGTTACCCATGTTGTTTTATCCAAACAACCATACCTTTCCTATTGCCGTGTCGTTTATCTTGACGAAACCTTTAGTGTATCGAAACATACCTAAACATTCCTATACCTAACCTACGTTGTGTTTCTAGACCATATCCTATACCCTGGATACCTAAATCACTTCAACCTTGTTTGGATAAACCTACCGACCTTAGACGATGTAGACTTTGAAAGATCTTTAACCTAGAACAAGGTCGCAATCTATATGTGTTTGTGTGTTTGATTTTCATTACCCATTACTTGATATGACCCATGCCTATTACCCATTACCTATAATGCACATACCCTTACCTACAACTCACCTACCTTCAATTTCATCACTTACCCATTTATCAAACCACTCATTGATTCAATCTCACACCTCATCAGCTCCTGGTTTGAGGAGGATCACCTTTAACACTACTTGGGGAAACCCCGCTTTCACCTATATTTGGGGCAACCACTTCCTATTTTTGCTAGTGTCACTTACAAATACAAGCCACACAATAAAAAGGGGAAAATGGTAGACACCAAAATTAGGTAATATTTCCATTAAAAACCCGTTAATTAAATTAACCATATCCTACCCGTTCATATCCCCTAGTGCATATGTTGATTAAATTAATCATCTTAATTAAATTAATTAATATCCTCAGTTAACCTCCTCACCTAGCCAATTCACCTAGACACCTCATCATAGACCTATTCTTAACATGTTTCTTTTAACTAAGATGCAATCTCTACTTACCCTAATTAACTGAGGCTTAGTCTAACCCTAACATTAGATGCATATTCTTTCTCTAATAGCATGACCACTTATCTAAGCACAAAATACCATTTTTAACCTGGACCAATGGTAAAAACTTGCCAAAAGATAGCCAAGATATGCTATTTTGGAAAACCTAGGATTTCCTACCTTAATCGATGTCGGTTAACCCCAAACTGACACTGGTCACCCTAACCATCGTCAGTTATCATATATTCATTTTGGCAACCTTGTTTAGGAGGTTAGTCATTTTTTGAGTTTGGAAGGAGAGAGATCTGCACACAACCATGAACTATATCCTTTTCAAGCATCCAAATTCCCCTTAACCAGAACCAAGACTGATTTGAAGGCATTGGCATTCATGGTAACATTTCGGGAAGTGCTTCCATGACACTGATCACCAATTTCATAGATCAACCATTTCTATCCTCCACTAACCAGGACTGCAAATACAAGTAAGTGGTTTTGATCTGCATCATTCTATGCTTACTTAGATTGTAATTTCTTTATCTTAATTTGTCAGTTATTATTCTCCTTTACATTCCATCAATCCCACCTTCCTATCAATACACCCATCTAACCACCCACTACATTTTATCTCCCTACACCTGAATCTTAGGCCATCTTAAGCCATTTTATAATTTTTACAAACCTATTCATCCCTCTTCCATTCTCTATACAATCAAAAATAAGACCCCAAACCAATTTTGATTGATTTCCACCATTCCTCCTCTACTGACGTTGGTCACCTTGACCATCATCGGTTTTCCCTTCACCGATATCGTTCACCAGATTTACATCGGTTATTGTGTCTCTTGACATACATTCACTAAGTTGACCTTAACACCCAAAAAACCTTTCAGAACCTTACCCAAACCTGGTATCTTACCTAAAGTCCCACCATAGGCCTTCTCAAATCTCTGCGTAGAAACAGAGAGATCAAGGGTACCCATTTTAATGTTCTACCATTATCCACCCTAAAACATCACTAGTCACATCTAAACCATCATCAGTCATACCCTGACTGGTGTCGGTCTCTGTGTCTGACAAACCAGCTCCCATCCCCAAACTTCCCATAATTATTTGTAACCTTTTACCAAACCTCTTTCAAACCTACAAAAACTCAAAACCACCTACCCAACCTCCAGATTTGATCGTAACCCTACCTGTTAGATTACATTTTCTTATTGTATTTAAATGAGATGCCTATATCATATCAACTATAGTATGATGTTACTTTTTCATGTTATTTATTACTTTAAATTGTATTAAATAGTGGATTGACGGCCATCTAGGAAGTATCACGCTTCCCATATCTAGCGCATGCTAGGTAGTTTAATGACATATATTGTTTAATATTCTTCTTGTGGTCTTGTTTTGCATTTAGAGGTAGTTCCTCCTAGCTGTAGACACCTAAAATATGCTTATAATTAGCATTTCATCCAATCCAAACAATTAATGACACTTCGTTAATTCCCTATTTTTGCTCCATTCTTGGATGCCCATGCACGACACCTTCTTGGTAATATTCCTCCTATAATTAGCTTATTTGGCTAATATGTCTCTTATTAGCTAAACGTTTCTCTTTTTGACCATTCAAAACCTCCCTAGTTCTATCTAGACCACTTTTATTGGCTTCGTAGGCTATTTATCAGTCACAATTGGTAATCCAGACCCCTCCCAACTCTCAAAGAGTCTCTAATCACATGTTAATCAAATTTTAACTAGCCTAAACCCTAGTTAACTAGCCTAAACCAAGATTAACT
Organism: Taxus chinensis; assembly: GCA_019776745.2. Classification (NCBI taxonomy): domain Eukaryota; kingdom Viridiplantae; phylum Streptophyta; class Pinopsida; order Cupressales; family Taxaceae; genus Taxus; species Taxus chinensis. The sequence goes on along the minus strand of CM034156.1, from coordinate 393,229,228 downwards.
AAGCCTAAAGCATGTTTATCCTAATCTAATCCTAAATTTATTTTTAGACTTTAGTCCCACATGCACCCAAATTCCAAACTCTTCTAAACCAGAAACTATAAATACAAGCCTAAGGCTTTCATTTCAAATGGTCCTTATCTCTCAAGCACTTTAGAAAGGCATTAGAAATCATTTGTTATATATTTAAGCTATAGAACATTTGGATCTTGGCCATACTCCATTGTTGGGAGCTCCCCCATCTTACATCCATCCACTCCATAATCCAATTTTTGAGTAATATAGAGAGAACCATTAGCCTTGAAGCCATTAATGGTGAGACTCCATTCTTGAAAGCTTGAGTTTCATATCAAACATCACACCTTTTATTGTTAAGTTGATCTTTTTAGGTTCAATTTATTAATTAAGTAATCTAAAGAGTAGAGAGTAGTATATATGCTAGGTTTTTTGATGTTTTTGTCAAAGTTATGATGCATGTATAGGATTAACTCTTGTTTAGCTCTTATCTCATGGTGCATGGATGAGTTATAAAATCTTTGAGGTTATTCAGCCTCATTCTATAGCTTTTGTAAATTTCCATTTCATACATTTGGCATGCCCGATGGGGCACTTATGTCCATCCTCCATCAATGGGGGTCTTTTGAGTTCTTCAAAGTTCATTTTCAAGTTTTTTTAGGTCAAATTACTTGTTATTTCCTCATTTCTATTTCTAACACTAGATAAATGACCTTCATTTGTAGGTATTTTGTGAGTTTGATATAGAAATATGACACTTTGACTAACAACTAACTTGTTTGCTTTTAAAATTTTTAAAATCCGTGAGTTTTGTAGGTTTTTCACAGGGTACACATAGGTGTTAAGAAGGGGTGCGTACACGTTGAAACCTTAGTGTTCCCATCGGAACAGGAGCGTACTTGTCTGAATATCCTTATCACTAACAATTATTTTCTATGTAGGGATACATGTGTGTCTCCATCGGTTGGTCTATGTCTCCACTTCTCTGGCTGCGCCTGCATAAATTGTTTGACTATGTAAAAATTTGAAAATTGTAGGTTTTATGCTTGGGCACGTATCCATTGAAACCTAAGCGTCCATGTTGAGTTACAAGTGTCCCTATCTAGCTGGATGCATCTGCATTTTTAGTATACTAGATTTCACTCAAAAAATTTTACAGGCGTATCCATTGAGTTAGGCATGTACCCGTTGGTTGGGGAGCACTAGTGTCGGTTTGGGAGTGCAGGTGTCTGTGTAAAGTTTGAAATTTTTTCTTTAAACTACAAAATATTTTTTTATAATATTTGTTGCAGATTGCTCAGACTAATAAGTTAAAAAAAGAGTTTTTCTTTTATATTTCAATTTGCAATAGTTAAAGTTTTTTTGGTTCTTAGCTTAAAACTAGGTTTGTAAAAGTGCATATGCTCTCTCCTCGCGCCTTCAAAAGTGATCTTGGAGATCAAAAAAACTTATACAAAATTTGCATCAAATGTTCCAAACACTTATTTTATAAAGGATAAAGCAAATTTTCATGTGATTTAGTAGGATTTTTTCACATTGCGTATGCTCTTCCTTTGCGCTTATTAGCGATCTAAGGAATCAAAAGAAAGGTGTAAAGTTCTCTTTCTTGACATTAATATGTGAAATAGAAAATTACTTAAACTTGTTGTCTACAAGACCTAACACTTGTAGAAGAAAGACATGCAAAATGTAAAACTTCTAATACACATGTTCTTGTAGGTTGCCAAATGGCATGCCACTTAAAACCAGATTAAATTAAGCAAGATAAAAAACACACCATATTCAAAACACTATATTGTAAGTTTCACAAAAGGGTATGTCCCTATCCACTCAACTGGAACATAACCCCTTTAGCATAGCACCTTAAGCTATAACAATGGGGGTGGTACCAGGAACCCTAAAGTAGTCCACTGTTGTGTAACCTCGTGGATGAAATAAAAAGTGATTTGCTTACCCACTTGACTAGTATGCCTTGTGAGATAGAGTTATTGTTTTTCCATATGGTGACCCCAGTGAGAGCACACATGGACGCACTAGTTTCCCTTTTTTCTCAAAGGGGGTAAAGTAAAGACAAGATACGCCCAAGATAGGCAAGGTACTATTTGGGTAAATCACACTTTCTTAAGACAACTTTGTAACACCTAGTTGAGAGATCTTATAAAGGAGGCCATTTTTTCTTGAGGCCCACTTTACTAGTCCTTTGTCGCATCTTGGTTATCATGAAGTGATAATTTTTTTGGATTTAGAACCTTGTTTTTTGAACAAGGAAAAGAATCCACTTAAATTGGATCTAAGTGTCTTTCATCACAGAAAGTAGACAACGTTTCACTTAGATTAGCTTCTTTCTCACCTTCAGACGAGGTGAAGCTCTACCCAAGTGGCGCTTAGTTTATTTTTTTGCTCTATACCTTTGCATTCTTGTTTCCCATTTGGGACAACATAAGGCATATTTTGGGAGTGTTGTCATAGATTTTTTTCACCACTTTTTTATCCATTTACGCTTATCCATGTTTGCGGCTGAGTTGTTAAATGTCTTAAGTTCATGGATGCATCCTTATATCTTTGATGGCCACTTGATCTTGATTTCAAGATCATCATCATATTTAGGATTGATTCATCATTTGATCTCCCTTTGACGTGTTGCCTCATTTGCATTGTCTCGACATAATTAAGATACTTATGTCACATTTTTTGTAAATGTGATCTAAGTGTATGTATTGTGGTGCTACGCTGCACACATTTTAGCACATCCTTAGTATATTTTGACTTAGTTTTTCTTCAAACATTATCCAAAATATTAAATAGTGATGCTTACTTTGTTTGTGTCATTTCAATACCACATTGGCACTAATATCTCACTTCTTCGTAAACCTTTATTAATTTTTCCAATTATTTTGGTTACATGGCTTACATTTGTAATCCTCACCCTTTAACATTTAGACCTTGTTGGTTGTTGAACTTATCATGGTATCCTTTGATTGGGAGTCACGTCTACCCTTTGTTAATATTTATGTCAAGCTCGTAAATGTGATGTAAGTGTATGTATTGTGGTGTTACATTGCACACATTTTAGCACATCCTTAGTATACTTAGACTTAGTTTTTCTTCAAATGTTGTCCAAAATATTGAAGAGTACCAGTAACTTTGTGTCCTTTCGATACCAGGTTGGCACTAATAGCTCACTTCTTCGTGAATCTTGATTAACGTGTCTAATTGGTATGATTACGTGGCTTACATTTGTAATCCTCACCCTTTAACATTTAGACCATGTTGGTTGTTTAACTTATCATGTTATCCTTTGATTGGGATTCACGTCTACCCTTTGTTAATATTTACGCCTTGTTTATTTCAAGGTTGACGTAAGTATTGACATTGTGTTGATCATATTTTCATCGAACTATCACTTTGCACACGCATTTGCATAGGGTGTATTTCCTTGTTGATTGGATTTTTGTTTCACACTTGCATGATTGTTCCTTGTGATTTTTCATCTAGAAAAATTGTTGTCTAAGACAATAATTTTCGATCTCACTGAGATTTCATGATCACAATGTCTGTTTTCCTTAAACCTTCTTCAAAAAATCATGCACGCATCTCCATACTTACCAAATGTATAGTTGGTTGCCCTTATGCTACCCAAATCAACATGTCACTTCCTTCCCTTTGAAGGAGTTCCATCACACTATCTAGGTCTTGGAATTCACACCTAAATGACACCAATAATGACTGACTATCACATGGTTTCTCACATTTACAACAATACGAAACCTAGGTTTAGGTATTCACATCAAAATATTCCCATTACAACTAAACCTTGTTTGGTTCTTCATGATAGACGGCCCACTCCGGTACCATGTTCCCCACCTTTAGCTTATAGTCGATGGTATGTTTTGGATGCTTTTGATCCAAATTATTATTCAGGTTCCCCCACTCTTATTCTTCTAATTCAAATCCAAACTACCATTCAAAATCCCACTCTTCTTCTAAAGAATTGGATCCTAACTATTGTTTGTATACCTCTAGATCAAATCTTGAATCACAATCCTCCCTTCCTTCACAAGACCTTTATTTCAAATCACCTCAATGATGTCTTCCTCCTTTTAATATTCATGCAACTCCATGTTCCGTCGATCAAAGATATAATTCGGTTTGTGAGTCATAGTCCTCCCTTTCTTTGCAGGACCTCCTTCATCAGTCGTCTTAATGACCTCTTCCTCCATTGAAGAGTTCCATGACTCATATTCCCTCTAGTCAATCATCTAATTCGAATACGATTTCAAAACTTAATGGATGGCTATGTGATCCTACTTTCCAACCTACATTATGTCATCTTCTAGAAAAATAATAAAGGTCCAAATCAAAATCATCCATTCATGAGATTCTTGCCTCCAATCCTACATCCTCTCTTGATTCATCTTCTTCTGTCAATTAATCTTCCCTCCTTATTGGACCTGTTTATCCTATTCAACATTCTACGACTAAAGAAAAAAAACCTCTAATAATTGATTTCTCTCAGAATGAATAAATAATCAGACTACACAATGATATTCCTATAGAGGATTACAAACAAGGATTTTTTCTAGAACTCGATACGCTCGTGTATTGGGGAAAAGAAATGGATCCTTTTTGACAGAACATAAAGGAAGATCTTAAATTCATGGAACTTGATTCTTCTTATGTTATTCCATCTTCACCTTCCTCTGAGCATGATGAGATGTCGAGGTCTAGCATTGATCCATGGCCTATCTTCTGGTTGCCAACTCATTCCTTATCTATTATCATTCCTCAATCAAAATCTTGTCTTGGGTCACCGCTGAGTAACCCATCATCTTCTTCTATCTTGGAGCCACCCCTAGGTAGCCCTCCATTTTCTACTTGTGGGTCACCTCCTGGTAGCCCATTCCCTTCTATTCTTAGGCCACATCCTAGTAGCCCTTCATCCTCTTATATCTATGGGATACCTCTGAGTAGTCCCTCCTTGTATATACTTGGGCCACACCCTTGCAGCACTTCATCATATTTTTTTTATCCTTGGGCCATGTCCTCATAGCCCAACTTCTTCCATCTTAGGGCCATATTATAACATCCCTTTTTCATCTTCTATTAGTGGCTCACCTCCTGGTAGTCCATCCTCTTAAATTCTTGGACCATATCCTATTCATCCATCACATCATCCTTCCACCAATGACCGTGTAAATCCCACCATCATTTCTCTCATTCCTATCATCAATCATAAACGTTTTCTCTCTTCTCCCACTTCTTGGGGTCAAAAAAGTCACACTTCATCTTATAAGAAACCCAAATAGTTTCTTAATCAAGCTTAAGTCAAAAATTCCAAGATCTTGAAAGCCCCCAACAACTTGAACAATCTCAAAATTTAAATCAAGTGTGATTTAAGAATGAGCATACATGTAACCATCAAGTATGGTGCAAATTACATAAATCTATGGATAGGGAACTCAAGATCCCCCATACGAAATCCATGTTTCAAGATAAATCATAGTAATTTGTTGAGTATGATCTCACCATGATCATCGAGATCAAGGATAACATAACTCTTGATAAACAAATGCACCTAGTCTCCCTTATCAAGGAAGTTACAAACATCTTTGTTGGATCCTATCACATGGAGTGACAATTTTATTCCTAACTTTCCAAAAACTATCAAAAGGATAAAAAAATTTAAAAAAATAAAAAAATACAAAAAACATTGAGAAAACACAAGAAAAATCAAAGGTACAAAGGTCATAAATTGTAATTAGGTATTGCATACACATGGATGTTATTTCTTCCCTTTCTTACTCTTTTTTTTTTATTTTTTTTAATATTGGTAAATAGTTTTTTGAAAGGGACTATACCCTTGTGTACAAAAGGAGGCCTAAAAGCCTGAATAAGAGAGAGGAGCAGAGAAGCTGTATCAAAGCACAAAAGTTACAGCAAAGAACACCGAAGCCTAGAAACAGCAACACAAACGAGACTTAACAGCAAAACAACGGCAACAAAACAGCAAGCCTACAGCCAAGAAGCAGTAGTAAAACTGGACTACTTCTTGGCCGCTTGATCAATACTCATCTTTACTTTTTTCCAAGCATGGTACATACCCAGCGTGGTCATATGAGCAGCATCCATCTTATCGAGCTCCTCTCTGGTTCTTTTACTCTCTTTCTCATTGCCCCAAAGAGTCATCGGGACACCGCTGAGATGCGAAACACTTCTTGCATGACCTTCGATGAATTCCTCTATGGCCCTGAATGCTGCAATATTATACTCATGCCTAGTCTTCGTTTTCCCAAGGCGGGAGTCTAGGGAGGTCAGTTTTTTGTATATTTCATCAAGCTGGCTATTGCCAATGCTCCCTTCTCCCTCAATGCTTTTTTTGCCTTTTTGCTTAGCAAGATTTTTTACCTCATCCTTTAGCAATTTAAGCTCAGCCTCTAAGGCCTCCAATCTTCTAGAAGGGTTATCCGTTGGTGCCGCCTGGGGACTGGCACTACTAATGTTCAGCAGATCACGAGCAATGTCATCCAAAGGTTCATCCCCCTCAGCAGTAGACTCAAGGTTGAGTCTCCTAGAAGCCCTGGTGACACGTTTAGAAGTAGAGACAGTGTGGGTGGCAGGGGCAGCAGCAGGAGGAAAAGAAGGAGAAGCATGAGCAGCCTGCATGGGGGCATCAGCACCGGAGGCGGGGGCAGCAGCAGGGATAGCAGGGGAGACAGGACTGGCAGCAACGGAGCCCAAAGCCAGGCCAGGAGAGGAAGGGAGACCGGGGAATTTAATAAGGCAGTGCTTGTGAATAAGCAGAATAAGCCCTTGGTGAAGGGGAACCGCCCGGGTATGCTTCTGGAACTCTAAAATGGAGCGCTCAAGAGAGTTTAACAGATAGTGGGGAAAGCAAACCAACCTACTCCTACGAAAGTGATTCAAAAAGACAAGGTGCTTGGCAGGGACAGTAACAAACCTGCCTTCCAAGGATATGTAGCGAATCATCATGCGGGTGACTTCATCATACGGAGAAGGAATTGAATTAACAAGCAGACCCGCGGTGTTGAATATAAGCTTCTCCTCCTCCTCCACAAATCTTCTCTCTTCAGCCTCTTTGGTAACCCTCTTGTTGAAGAAGCGGTATCCTTCCAAGCTGAGGCCAGTCGCTTCGGCTATGAGTTCGTCATTAATAAGAATCTTCTGCCCTCCATAGTCGACCATCCTCTCATTCCAATCCTTGGCAAAGCGAACAGAGATGCTTTGATCATGCCCTTGCACTCTCTCCACAAAGTTGGTGAATCCACCAATACTAAGAATGTTCCAGAGCTCAGTGTTATCTTTCCAGTCAGGGTCTGCACACGGCTCAATCTGGCAGGGAGGCCCTCCCATCTTCACAAGGATGTGCTGGTTACAACAATTTTCAAAATACCTTTGGGCGTTGAGAGTGATTCGTTTCTCGCCGTTGCGGGTCGCATAAAAATGGGAACTGTAGCCGTTGGTCCTCCCACGAACGGCTGTAGGATTGCCGATCTGAGTCTGCGTGAAGTCGCGCGTGAAAACCCTTATCCTGTCAGCTTTCACCTTGTAGTTATCTTCGGTTTTCGCGGAGCTTGGCAACCGAATATCAACAGCTATTGTACTTCCCGCGTGCGCTGTTTTTAAATTTAGACGGCTCCACTTGAAGTTCCTAAACAAAATCTTGCCATCATTTGGAGTAGATATCATATGCCACGCCAAATAAACTAAAACAGCACCTGTGGAAGAATTTATGGATTTCCTCCAAAGATTAAAGCATATCTTTAGAGATTGTTTGCGTGTGAAGGTCCGCATGTATGCTGTTGTGAAGCTGATTAGGGATACTATCATTATCCCAAATAGTGAAATTTATATTAATGCCATAATTGGCCATTGCATCGGCCAGCTTGTTACCTTCCCTGTAAGTATGTATGATTCTGATGCTGTTGAAGGTATGACTGATGCTTATGGACTCAGAGATAAAATCTTTGATATTCCAGCTAGGAGAAGAGGACTGATTAAGCAGATTAATAATATTAAGGGAGTCCCCTTCAACAATGAGGTTCTGGATATTTTGGGCCCGAGCAACTCTCAAACCCCAGAGAACAGATAAAGCTTCTGCAAAATGATTGGTTTGGATTCCCATTTTTCCAGCATATGCAACAATCAAATTACCTTTATGGTCCCGTATTGCTCCTCCTCCAGCAGCTGTTCCAGGGTTCCCCTTAGAGGCACCATCAAAGTTCAGCTTGAACCAATTAGATTCAGGGGGATGCCATTTGACCAAAGATCTATCCACACTATTCCCGGGGTTGCTCCAATATCCGATCTGCCAATTTGATAAGATGTGCTTTTCATTTTCAGGGTAACAATTGTTCTTAGGAGGTTTAAATCTGGCCATGTCCTCTTTGATGCCTTGGGAGATCTTGCCAGTAGTGAGTTTAAAATTCTGCTTCTTATTTCTAAAAACTATATTATTTCTATCCTTCCAGATCCTCCAAATTAAATGCGGGATGGCTAATTTCCAGATTCTTCTGATAGCACAATGTCTGAATGGTGGGTTCCATTGGTTCCACAGCTGAGTAAGATCCTCCGGCATCACCCAGAGAGCTTCAAATTTGGAAAGGAAAAAGTTCCAAACTCTAAAGGAATAATCACAGTGTATGAACAGATGTCTAATGTCTTCATAGTTATTCCTACAAAGGTGGCACCAATTGGGAATGATAAAACCCCTTTCTTACTCTTAATTCTGCAAGTCTTCCTAACATTTTCATCCCTTCAGTGATATTTTGGTTAGCCATTTCTCACAAATTTTGCAACATTTATCTCTATGGTATCTATTTGACCTTGGTCTTTCATCACCTTGGTAAATTAAAGAACGACTGACCTCTTAGATATCCTATCACATTCAACATCTAATAAACTTGTTGTGAAGAAATTTTGGACATATTTGTTGACACTAGCCAATGTCATCATCGTAATCACTTCTACCTCTTTTCATCAAGCCATCAGTGGTTATTAACCCCTTTTCAAACAAGAGAGTTGAAATAAGTTTTTAGAAAGCAAAAGAATCAAAATCAATCAAAAATCAAAAGCTAAAATCTACAAGCAAAAGAAATTGATATATTACTCTCTCTTGGGTTATTTCCAATCATCTCTATCGGGGTTGTAGACACTTGACTGGCAGTAGAGAAATGTTGTGATTAGAATCAAATCCATCTCCATCAGGGCTATGGATGCCTAGCTATCAGTGGAGTAATGTATGTGTATCTTTCCACCATCCATTCACAAAATCGACTTTCAAAATAAATCATTCCTACACATTGGCTAGGGTCTCTTCACTTATTGTATATTAAATATTTACTTCGAGAGGTAATTAAATTCCACGTACACACACTAGATCTATACGAGTAAGTAGGATTAGTATGTTACCAAGTGTCTTTTTTGTTTACCTTGTTCAGAATCTTACTCTAGTCCATATCTTGTCTCATGATTTATGCCTTTGGCTAATCACTTATTCATCACGAGGCTTCTAAGATACATTCATATCATTCACATCATTCTCCTACTTAGTTCAGAACATCCATGTATATAAGATTATTTTTTTCCATGTTTTTGGACACCTTTGTTCCTTTCAAAAAAAATAATAATCAACTCCTTCCTTTCTATCATGTGCTTTTAAGCCAACTTACGCTAGGGGCATCCTTGCTTCTTCTCAACACTTCATTGGTTTACATTCATCATCATGTTGAACCTATCCATAATGGCCTTGGGTCCTACTTTTACCCATGATGAGTTTTCCTTTGAATAGTCCCACCTAATCACTAGGGAATTTTTACATCTTCACCTTTCTCATACGCACGTGGCCTTATGCCCTTGTACATCCCATCTATCACTAGTGGTGTCCACATTTACTTGTCTTCATGTACATAGTTTCAGAAAACTTTTGAAATCATCGAAAACATTCAAATATGTTAGAAATATCAAAACATTCAAATATGTTAGAAAAATAAAAACATTCAAACATGTTAGGAAAACAAAAAACATTCAAATATGTTAGAAAACTCAAAACATTCAAATATGTTTAAGAAAACTTCTAAAAATTGAAAACCATCCTACAAAATGTCACTCTTTAGTTCTCACCTGTTCATGTCTGCAACTCACAGATCATCTTGATCTACCTCCATCAACAAAAGCTAAGTTACTTACTTCGTCTATACTCTGGGGCACAATGAGTTTCCTGGTACTATTTCGTAGTATGGATTGTTTTTTCATAGGACCGAAGTGCCCTCCATTATGATCCTCTCATGTATCCTTACTTGGGGCACCATCATTAATCCTTGTCGGTAATTTGAATAGGTTGTAACTGAATCTCGATAACAAAAACATTAAGTTATGTTTCTCTATTAGGTTAGCTTGTTTACTTTCTCGTATTGCATTGCATTTTGTATGTTGCATGGAGTTAGGCATATTTTACTTTCTCGTATTACATTATATTATATATGTTGCATCGAGTTAGGAATATTTTACTTTCTCATATTGCATTGCATTACAACTTGTTCATAAGATGAGGCATACACTCCCTACTCCACAACTTCAATTGATGCAACTTGTTCTTCATGAGTTGTGATTGAATTATGGAATTATTTTGATAATGGAAGTTGTGTAGTATCAACTACCTTGGGAATATTTGAAACTTTGGATGGCACTTGAAGCCTTTGGGAAGCTACTTGCATGGTTGCACTTGTGGTTTTTTTAGATGCAAGTGTTTCCACATTTTCTCTCTTTTTCCTTACAAAATTTTTGGTTATCAGATCCTCCTTCACCTCCTCAAGAGTGGGTTCCAATGTTGGAATCATCCTTAGTTGTTTTGGTGAAACACTTCTCCTCATCATTTCCCCTTTCTAGATGATCCCTTTGGGGTAGACGATGATGCACCTACTTGGGTATTATCATTATAAATAGTTACTTTGGAACTTCAGGTGGGATGTGATACATCCTAGAGTGGAGTTTCTTAAGTGATTGGGGTGTCCTTCATTTCCTTCTTTATCATCTCTCCAATATTTTGTGTTAAATAAGATATAGGAATATCAGTCTTTCTTGTAGTTTCACTTAGTTCCTCCATTTTTCCTGAGGTTAGTCCCTTGATAAAAATATGAGGATATTTTTCTTTCAATGAATCCAAACTAGATTCTTCTTTTCTCAGAGGGGGAAGTGCATCCTTAACTTCTCCTAAGGCTTTGTATTCCCTTAACATTTTAGTGTTATGGAGGGGTAATTCAATTCATTTGGTCATGAAAAATATAGGGTTCTCCTTATGATATGAGTTATCTTATCATTCAAATAGATTGGTTTCTACACATTCCATTCAAGAGGAGACATTGGTTTAGTTGTAACATTCTTGTTTGTATAATACTTTCTCACCAATTTTTTTTCATATGTCAAGCCCTCAAGGACCACTGCAATTTTAAATCAATTATATGAGAAAGGATAATTCTTGATAAGTCTATGAGTCTCACCTATACCTCATATTTTCAATCCATCCAATAGTCCTCATAATGAGGCCTATGTTCATAGGAATTTCCAAGGGATCCTTACAGTATCTTATTGATATCATAATTTGATCTTTCCTAGAATTTCTACATGATGACTCCATTCATCTTTGCTTTAAGTGTTTGAGCCTGTATCACTGATGTCATATGACATTAATGGAAAAGATTTTTCCTAAGGTGTAATCATTCAAGGTAATTAAGGTTGATTAGTAATTCCCTCCTTTGACCTTAAATGTGTTTTTAAAGTGACTTGGTGTGATGTCTTAAGGTGTCGCGGTGTACACACAAGGTCTTGGTGCATTATTGGTGCATAAGAAAACATCTAGGTGTTAGGTTTGAACTCTAGAGGTGTCCCATAGGTCTTATGAGGTGTCTCAAAGGTGTGTAAGTGTCTTCATAATGAAAAACCAGACATGTTCATGAAAATTGGGTTGAAACAAGGTCAATCAAGCTTAGTTCTCAAACCTAGTACAAACATGGCTTAAGGTATGAAACAAAGACAGCTAATGAAGGTGAATAAAAGTATGATGAGTGTGTTGTGACATGCTAGAGAGGATTTAGAAGTTGTTTCAGGTCAAATTTCAATTAGTAGAGGCATGTTCAATGCCTTTTGAAGGAATTTTCTTGAGGACAAGCCATGTGTGTGTGTGCAAGTCATGTCGGTCAAGAAGATGCATAGATATTTATGAGAAAGTGAGAATTTGGGAATTTAGTAGAGGTTTTCCTAATGTTGTGGGAAAAAATTATTCAATCTATGAGGTTTTAGGCTCTATTGATCTCTTAGATTGACCATTTCAAGCTCAAGGGTTAAGTTTGAATGGCTCACTTGTATGTTAAATATTTGCATGGGGACTACTGGAGCTCAAAATAAAAACCTCTCAAATAAGAATGATCTAGGTATTTGAGTTAATATGGGATTGTTTCCAAGTTGTGGGACTTGTGCTTAAGACAAACCTTCGGTGAAGGCCAGCTTCCTCCACTTATTCAATTAAATAACACCCATAGATTATATCAGAATTCAAAGCTCTTAAGAAATAAAGGAAATCACCTTGTGAAGTTGATCTCAAGAGAGTTGGAATTCTACCCCATGTCTTCTAAAATATAAAGTTGAAATCTATCATTAGCTCTTTGGGAGCCCTCTTAATAGTTGTTAGTTATTCCAACAAGGAAATGATGTCTGCCTTTTCCCCAAATCAATTACAAAGGGTTGTTCTAATTTCATCCCAATTATGAATGGAGGAAGGTGCTAAGATTATATATCATTGAAGTGTTTTACCGTTAAAATAAGAAGCAAGAATCCTAACTGCAACATCATTTTCAACAACAAAATGTTCCAAACAAACATTGGAAATATCATGAATGTGATTAGTTGAAGTGGTAGACTTTTCACTAGAGAAGAAAATGATACTTTTCAATGTTATCACTAGAATGTCATGTTGTTCATTAAGAGTAAGAGGGATACCACCAGTGAAGTTGAATAATGGTAAATTCCTCTATTCTTCCATGAATGCAATAGGTCTTATAACTATAGAAGACAATAATAAAGTCCTACCAGGAGGTGGACTAGAGATATTTCTATTTGGAGGAGATGGTGATCTCTTAATTACTCTACATCTTGTTCTTCTTCTTGGTGACAATTGCAAGTAATCAAAGGATCATTCTTCCACTATTCTAGACCTTGTCTTAATTCTTCTCATGAAAATGAACACTTTGACTGTTGAAACTAGTTGATAGAAAGATTGGAGTCACCAGATGTGTAGAAACAAGCCTCCAAAAGATATAAATTACTATGTTACACACCAAAACTTAGCCAAATATGAAAATAAAGATATGATTTGTCCCACTAGTTGTTCCAAAATTGTTGAATCTCTAAATTACACATGTCCTAAATTAGAATGATCTAGTGATTTAAGGAAACATGGGACTATCTCCAAGTTATGGGACTTGATCTTGAGAAATACCTTTAAAGAAGGTCATTTTCCTCTACTTATTCCTAGTTCTTAAACTACTCGTAAGAATGGAAATGCAATTAACTATCTCTACTCTATCTTTCCAAGGAACCAAGGAGAGAGGAAAATGCATAAAAATTGAATCCTAAACTAAGGGGAGGTGATAGAACTAGAAAAAGGGGAAAGACACTCTCAAATGAGGGAAAATGAGATAGAATGAAGGAGGAGATGGCAGATTTGAGAGCCACAGTACAAAGCAGTATTCAAAATTTCATTTTCACATAATGCACAATAGAAATAAACCTTGTAAATTAAATAAACACACACACAACATACCTGAAATTAGATGAAAAGGTAGGGAAACATAATAAAACATGAGCTAGAGTAGAATAATAACAACCAATCAAGTATTTTATTGCCTTATGAAGATGCATAAATCATTACAATAGAGAAAGAAGACATAACACATTACAAAGTCCCAATCTGGTGCCTTCAACTCAAGGAATTCAGGTGAAACTATGGAATAGTTCCACCCATCCATTATGTTCCCATGAACCCCACTTCTCCCAAACTACTCTACCCCCATAATACTCTCCATCCAATTCACTACTATCTAAATGCTTGAATGGGGAACTTAAATCCCAAGAAATGTGTTCTGTCCACTCCTTCCTAGGTTCCCACAACTCCATTTCTCCCCGCAACACATTTCTAACTCTCCTTTTTAACTCTCAATGCAGCCCGATTTCAAATGTGGGATTTTGGTGCTCAATTATTATCTCACCCTTTTCATCTAAAATTCTAAGTTCTCCTGGTTCAATGTACTTTCTATCTTCTTGTATGGATGCGTGATTTTTTTCCTTCATTAAGGTGTCATTAATAGCCATTTTGAAAAGGGAGTAAAGGTGTAAAGTATGATGATACCCTGCCAATGCCTAGGTAAAGCCACATGTTGAACCAACATAAAAATTAGATGGGAAGACCAAAATGTCTAAAAAGGTAAGCCACTACCCCACCGACACCCAAGTAAAGCCACGTCTTGAGCTAGCATTAAAAGCAGATGGACAGACCAAATGTCTAAAAGTACATACCTCTAAGCCCGATTTAGTTAAAATTTGTTCCACGTGGAGGGTCTGAACTCATTTTGGGACCTTGTTTTGGATTTTACCTTTGAATTTGTGTTGATGAGGCATATGGAGGCTTCCACTGGCTCTTCCCATGCTTAGACTTTTAAACGTCTGGTGCAACTTTCTTAGGCTCTAACCACGTGGAGGACCTGTACTTGTTTGGGGACCTTCCTTTGGATTTTACCTTTGAATTTTCATTGATGAGGCATGTGGAGGCTTCTGTTGGCTCTTCCCATGCTTATAATTTTCAACGATTGGTGTAACTTTCTTGAGCTCTGACCATGTGGAGGGCTTTCCCTCATTTAGGGACCTACCTTTTAATTTTACCTTTGAAGTTGTGCTGATGAGGCACACAAAGGATTCCACTGGATCTTCCCATCCTTAGAATTTTCAATATATGGTGCAAATTTATCAGGTTCTGACCATGTGGAGGGCCTACACTCATTTGGGGACTTTCCTTTGGATTCTACCTTTGAAGTTGCTTTGATGAGGCATGTTGAGGCTTCCACTGGATCTTCCCATGCTTAGAATTTCCAAGTCTCGGTGTAAATTTCTCGAGCTCTGACCATGTGGAGAGCTTGTGCTCATTTGGGAATCTTTCTTTTAAGCATCATACCAAAATTGCATTGAAGAGACATTTAGATGCTTCTGCTGGCCTTTTTTATACTTAGCCGATTCGGGCCTCGAGTGAACAAATAAGTACTTCAGTTTTGAGGATGGATGAGTATCGGAAGACTTCAGATAGATGGTGGTGATTAATTTTAGCCATCATTTATTGTTATTTTTATGGTCTCTTGTCATTTTTATTAGTGAAGTGCACTTGGAATTATTATGGAGCTAATTTTGTGAACCTCAGAAGGAAGAAATATGTTGTTTTGAGTCATAATTACTCAAACACTTGCAGAAAATAAAAAATCGACCCTACCAAGTCCTTGAACATCCCCATATCCATCAAATATTCTAGCGTCATCCTAGGGTGGCCCATAATATCCTCAAGATCAATTATTTTTTGGTCGGATGATACCCAATCCAAGAGGTCTAGACCACCTGAAAAGAAGGTTGTTTTCCCCTTCCCCTTGTGAAGGGTCAACATGCCAAGAATACTTTGAGGAGGGATGTTTGGAGTGATAAGGGGGATGTTTGGAATGATAGGAGGGAGAGATATTGCATGTTGGTGACTGAATGAAATGTGAGGCTTGGAACTAGTTCCTGCTTCCCATGTCCTTGAGAAAGGTGGGTTTTTCATGGGAGAAGGAATGAGCTAGGGTCCTTGAAATTCTTTCTCAAATCACGGGGCAAAATGCATCAAATGTGTGGATAGTTGAGTTTCAAATCTTCCTTTACTATCCCAAGTTGAAGAAAGTGTTGCCCTTGAGTAGCGAGCTGAAATAGATTGATCTTCTTCTCCATCTGAGATGACGGCTGGAGACTGAGTTTTTGTTTCTCCCTTCGTCTTTCTCGATGATAGTGGTGCTGCTATACCTACTAGCAGAGGCACATTTTCTTCCTATTTTTTCTCCAAGGAATGAATCCTCTTCTCCAACTCATTCCCTTTTTTGGAAATGGTATCCACCATATTAATGGAGGTTTTGTCATGCAATATGTATGATTCATTAGGAATTTATTTTGACATAAATTCCTCATTGTATAAGAAGGAGCATTGAAAACTAGTTTTCCTAGAGATGTTAATCAAAATTAGAAGGGAACGTTTTAGATAACCTGCCAAAATTGAAGACCGGATGTCCTAGTCAGATGTAGGTGAAATACGTTGAAAAGACTCACGTTTCATACACCTGGTAGTACAGGATGATGTTCGTAAATATAAATTTCTAGAAAAATTTTGTAACTAACCCTACTTGCACTGTCTGTTCATAAATGGTGATTGAATTCATTGATTTACCCATCCCTTACCTCAATATGCAGGAGCAATTAGTTTTTACCACTACCTTTAGTAACCTAGATCTTGTTTAGAAGGTTTCTTCATCATCTAAAGTGACAACTTGTGAGAGTTAGACTACGTTGTATTGACCATACCTTCTGAATACCTCCTATCAATTTTGTGAAAGGAAAGAAAATAATATAAATCTGTAGACATCATCCACCAATATGGGTTACAAAATGGGCCCTGTCACCCTAGTTGAAGGCACAAGCTAAAGTAGTCAGGGTAGGTCGAACCCTGTACACGGTGTTATCCATTTCTTCCATGCCTAAGTGAATGAAGAGGTAGTTAAATCCTTCTCAGACTACAAAATGACTCACACTCTGATTTATCTGTCTCCAAGCATATTGTTCAAACTATGGCGCTACTTAGTCATAAAGGGAGAATCAATTTTGGTACCAACACCAATCTGGTGCCGTTGCCAAGGACTATTTCTACAAATGCATATACATACTGACCCTGGTAATGTTTCTTACACAATTCGAGTACAAATATGTTGTTTAAACATCATCCTTTATTTAGATTTATAATATTTATGCAAGATCACAAATTCATTATGCAGTATTTCTAGTTTCTAGTGGTTATTGTACTAAATTTTCATCAATAGTGATAAATATGTGTAAAGGAAGGTTGGATCTGCTAAGATTTGTAGAAAATAAATATTCATATATGTTTAACAAATCACTTATAGTGCATTTGCACATCTAAGGTGAGAATCCTTGGTTGCGACTCCGAATTGGTTTAAAATTTTGATGATTACCAGTGTCTTAACCTGTGTCAAGTGAAATTTTTCATTAATATTTACAAAGATGGAGGGAATGAGGTCTTTCTTCACTAGGGATCCTACTAGACAATTATTTCTAGACCTAGGAAAAGTGAATTCAGAAGGAAAACAAGTCTAGAAAGTGGTTGGAAAATAAGAATCAAGAAAGGAGATATCTATTTTGAAAGGTGATTAATTTGTGGTTTAAGATTACCATACGTCTTCAAGTGATTCTAAACCAAGTAGTCGTCATGTAAATTTAAATTCTTGGATTGGAGAGGGCCCATACTTTGTGTTTGAAAAGCATGTCTCTCAGTTTTTCCTTGCTTATTTTGAGGTTGATAGGGTTTTATAAGAAATTGAGTCATTAGAAGATATTTAATTTGAGAGTTATACTCCCATGCTCTAGAGACCCCTTGTCCCTTATCATTTTGATTCTCCTACAAGGTCACCTCCTTAAGGAAATATGGATCAACCTCCACCTAGACCTCCTGTTGTTGTCAATACTTTTGAACCAATAAATTTCAGAGGTATGGTTGGATATCCTAATATGGTGTCACAAGAGGTCAGAAATAGGTTGCCAACATTTCAAGGGAATAATGCCATCACTGGTGACCAGCATTTAAGACTATTTGTCAATATGATGGAAGATTTTGAAATTGAGTTTGAAGACGTGTATATAAAGTTATTAATTAACACTCTTGAAGAGAATGCACGTGATTGGTAAAAGTATTTACCAGATAATTCAATAGACTCATGGACCAAGATGAAAAATTCCTTTAGACTGCAATATGCAGATAAGACTGATCCCAGGTTCCTCCTATCTGAGTTTGAAAATATAAAGAAGAACCCAAATGAATCTGTCTAGGATTTTAATACTAGGTTTAATAAAACCTTGAATAGGCTACCTATAATCCTAAGGCCAAGTGATGAGTCCTATTTGATAAAATATCATGATGCTTTTGATAAGAATGATTCTTATTACTTGAGAGATAAGAACCTGGGAATATTGAGGTAAGATTTCACCATGGCCTTACAAATAGAAAATAACATCAAAGCATTTGGAAAGCCTCTTAAGAGAGAGGGTGTCAAGTTGATCAATCTTTAGATGCCTTATTCAAACAAAGGTGTGGATATGGAAGAGGTTTTGAAGACTTTTGCAGGAGTGGTTAAAGAGATATCCTATAAACTGGCTAGAGAAGAAAAAGGGATAGGATAGAAATCCCAAGGCCAGTACAAGCCACATGGTCATGAGAGATTTGGAAATCGTCCTAGAGGTGACCACATATTGGATGAAAAAGGGAAGGGGACTATGGGATCAGGAAATAAACAACCTCAACCCAGAGAAAATAGATTGGTTCCTAATCCTTTGAATTCTAGGATTTGTACCATAGAAGAGACCAGTGTTATTGAGTGGTGTGATAAGTATTTATTACCACATTCCCCAAGTGATGTAGATAAGGAATTTGAGGAAATAAATGATGATGATGCATATGGTGATGTGAGTAATTTTTCATAATACTTGCAAAGTTGGAGGGAAGAAGGTCTTTCTTCACTAGGGATCCTACTAGAAAGTTATTTCCGAAACTAGGAAAGAAAATTCAGAAGGAAAACATGTCTGGAAAGTACTTGGGAAAATCATATGAATCAAGGGAATTTAAGGTGACCTAATCATGATTTTGGAATACTGATCAGGGCCTGTAGTTGAAGATTAAAAAATATGATGGAGAGAGTTCCATCTGAAGAAGACAAGACAACTGTTTATGAATGCAGTAGTTTCTCAAGAGTCAGAATATAATACTAGAAGTAAGGATTGTCAAACGGGTAGGGACGCAAGACCAAGCCAAAAAATCCAATTCTTACTAATATTCTAAAGGAACCCCATAAAAAAAGATACATCTAGCAAAGGGCCTAGATTAGCCCAAATAGAGCTTGTGCTTCTGCCCATGGCCCGGACTCTGTGAAAACTCCCATACTATCAAAAGAAGTCATGATTCTCCCTCCTAAATACTTGTCCTACCCAAATATATTCCTTGTGACATAGCCCAAATCTTGAGCCAAATCAAGGTTACTATTCCCATTGTTGGAATTACTTAGGATCCCTGAGCATCAGGAGAAAGGGCATTTGAGTATTTGGGATTTAAGGAAGAGAAATATTAGTCAGGGAAAAAGTGTGAATGATGTAGGAGATTCCTCCTATCATTGCAGAGTTAAAAATACCAGAAGCATTGGAGGAACTGGGAGAGTCACTTGAGGGTGAAATTTGGGCACTTCTCTAGGTAGAATCCTCAACTTCATGTGGATTCCATTTTATACCACCTTAATTATTAAATATAGGATAGCTGCATAACTGCATGTTTGATTCAGGAGGCCTCATGTAATCTAATTCCCCTTGAGGTGATGAACGAGTTAAATATCGAAGTAATAGTAGCTTTTGGGAATTTTACTGGTATGGATTCAAGAGAAGTATCAGTGATTGGGTATGTTAGAACAAATAGTAAGTACAACTACGCAGCTTATCCAAGAAATTACCTAACCATGTATGTAGTTATTGTGGATTGTCCTGCTTAAATGGGGGATGTTGCCTTTCAAGAAAATGGGCTACTATTATAGGTGGAAGTGTACAAATGGATATGTCATTTGAAACCATACCAATTGAAGGGAAACCTCATGAAATTTGTATGGTGAGAAGAAAATGTTACACCTCATTGAGGAACCCTAACAATGCTTCTTATGAAGTATTGTACACAGACATGTTGATGTTGATTAACTTTGTGGGTTATGTTGATTTTAAGGAGCATAAAATTGATGAAAAGTGCAAGTATCCTGATAAGGTTGGTTTTCCCTGGATTGTGATGTTTTATGGGGACTTGTTCTAGATCAAGTAATGGTATTGGTGTTATCCTGATATCTCCAAGCCATGAGGATTTTAACTTTTCTTTTAAACATAATTTTGAGTGCATAAATAGCATTGTAGAGTAAGAAGCACTACTCTTAGGTTTAAGGATTGCTTAGAAGTATGGTGTTCAGAGTCATTATTGTTAAAGGGGATTCAAAGTTGATAGTCAAACAAGTTAGAAAGTTGTATGCAACAAAAAATCAAAGAATGAAGTAATATAAGCATGCAGTTTGGGACTTAATTGAAATGTTTGATTCTTTCAATGTAATACACCATGATAGGAAATACAATAATGTAGCAGAAAAATTAGCAGTGTTGGGATCAACATTTGAGAATTGTATAATATTTGTCTATTGTGAATATGATATTGAAATATTGACTAGGTTGTCTGTCCTTGATAATATCAAGCATTGGAAAGTTTTTGAAGATGATGCCCAGGTCCAAAGGTTTTTTCAAAATGAAAGGAGAATTTACCAATCAAAGTATGGACTGGGAACCAATGGTTTGTGTAAATGATAGAAAAGAGACCCTATTTGGTAAATACATTATTCAATTGAAAACCAATACTATTCCTAGAGGTTTGGTTGCACTGGAATCAAATTTTGATAATGCTGACCGCATTGTTAATAGACACATGTTAGCCTCAAGAGATGTTGAAGAACATAACCTAGGCAAAAAGGATAAACCTTGGAAAATATGGTTAGGTAGCAACTTGGATAAAGAGGAAAATCAAACATATGTCTAGTTGTTAAAAATTACCATGACTACTTGGCATGGTCGTATTCAGAATTGAAAGCATATAGGGAAAACCTTTTTCAGCACGAGATACCCCTGAAGGCTAATGTCAAGTCGTTTAGGAAAAGAAAAGACCAATTAATCCACTCCTTTCCCTAAAAATATAGGAAGAGTTGAAAAAAATTAAGGGATGGAGGAATCATACAACCTACGAGGTACTCTTCATGGGTGGAAAACTTAGTACCTGTTCAAAAGAAGAACGGAGACATAATATTGTGTTTTGAATTTAGAAATTTAAATAAGGCATCAATCAAGGACAATTATCCCTTACAAAATATTGATAACATGTTGCAATTGGTTACAGCTTCATAATTTTTATCTACTTTGGATGGTTTTTCCTGGGTATAACCAAGTGGTTGTGAAGAAATCAGAGAGAATCAAAACTACTTTCACTACTCCATGGGGTACCTATGTGTACGTGGGAATGCCATTTGGCCCGATGAATTTTGGAGCCATGTTTCAAAGAGAAATGGATGTAGCATTCTCTAGATATATAAATGACTTCATTGTTGCATGTCATGACGATGTGATAGTTTTTTTCAAGAAAGAGAAGTGATCACCTGTAGCATTTAGAATAGATATTGTTAAGGTGCAGGGAATATGGTATCTCACTAAACCCTAAGAAATGTCATTTTGGGGTTCAAAAGGCTAAGTTTCTCAGACATATTCATATCAAAAGAAGGGGTCATGATTGATCCTGAGAGAGTGGAAGCCATTAGCAAAGTTCTTATTCCAAGAACCAAAAAGGGAATTCAATCCTTTTTTGGGAAGATAAATTTTATTAGGAGATTTATTTCCAACTTTGTTGAATTGACTATTCCAATCACTAGTATGTTGAAGAAGGATTATAATATCAAATGGGAAGAAGTATCTATTCAAGCCTTTACTAGGATCAAGGAAGCATTGAAAAATGCCCCTGTTTTAGTAGCTCCTGATTACAAAAGGCCTTCCAAATGTTTTCCTTTGCTTTTGATAATACCATTGCATCTATGCTGCTATAGAAGGATGATGAAGGAGATGAAAGGCCAATTGATTTCTTTAGTAAAGCATTACAAGGGGCAGAGCTGAAGTATACTATTATGGAGAAACAGGCCTTTGCTTTGGTTAGAGCCACAAAAATCTTTAGGCCATATATTTTAAGTTCTAAAGTCATAGCTTATGTCCCTCATACTATGGTCAAGGATATCCTGTCAGAAATGGAAATTTCCAATAAGAGATGTCGATGGGTAAATAATTTTAGGAATATGATATAGACATCCAAACTACAAAATTAGTTAGAGGTTCGGGCTTGGAAAAACTAATGACAAAAAGTAATCTGCAGACAGTTGGGATAAATGAGATTGATGAAGAAAGGCTGAATATTCTTGAGAAATTAATAAATTATGACTGGTACAGGGATATTATTTTTTATCTTAGACATCTACAATGCCCTAATTATTTAAGAAAAAATCAAAAGAGATAACTTAGATTGGCTTCCAAAAAATATATCATCACTGATTATGGGTTGGCTTGGAAAAACCCTAAGGGATTTCTCTTAAGGTGTATCATTGAGGATGAAGCCCTGAAGTTAATTGTTGATTTCCATGGAGGAGTTTGTGGGGGGAATTTCGCTAGGAAGAGTGACAACCCATAAGATCTTAAGGGTTGGTTACTAGTGGCCAACACTTTTTAAGGATACAACTTTATTGGTAAGAAAATGTGAGAGATGCCAAAATTTCTTAGGAAGATTGAAAGCTTCAGGATTCCTCCCTTTGCAGCTTGTATCAATTGAATCCCCTTTTAAGTAGTAGGAGATGGACTTCATTAGGGATATTTCAGAATCTTCAAGTGCTTTCCATAAATGGATATTGGTAGCCACTGAATACTTCACCAAATGGGTGGAGGCAATCCCCACTAAGAAGGCAACTCACCAAATTGTCATGGATTTCATTTTAAATCATATAATTTACAGGTTTGGAGTGCCTGCTAAAATAGTTGTTGACAATGCTATGAGTTTTCGAGCTAAACCTTTGGTAGCCATGTGTCAGGAGTATGGGATAAATTTAGCATATGCTTCCAACTACAATCCCCAAGGTAATGGACAAGCAGAATCAAGTAACAAAAATTTGTTGAAAATAATTAGGAGGACCTTGGAATTAAATAAACGAAAGTGGGGTGAGCAGTTGAAGTTTATTGTTTGGGCTGACAGAATTACTATTAAAAGAGCTACTAGAAAGAGCCCATTTGAATTGGTATATGAAACTCAGGCTATCCTCCCCCATGCATGTGAAATTATCTTCTTATCAATTTATCCAACAATTGGAGGATAAAGATATTAGCCCCTATGATGTTCGTATAAATAAAATTATTGAATTATATGAATAGAGAAGAAAATCCCATCAAAGACATGTGAAGTTTTTTTAAAAATTGTTTGATAAAAAGGTAACCCCAATAGTTTTTCAGTGTGGATATCTTGTGCTACTCTGGATAGCAAACATGAGGATAAGGGAAAACATGGAAAGTTCAACACATTATGGATGGGCCCTTATTCTATTGACATTATAATTGGTGAGCATACCTTTTTCCTAAAAGATTTAGATGGAGAAATGCTTGAGTTTCCTGTTAATGGTATGAACTTGAAACATTTCCTTGATTGATTTCTTAGAACTAAGGTATGCATCGTTGTACATGTACAATCCTTTTGGTTTTGTTTCGTTTCTACGTTTTTTGCTATTTTTCTGTTTCGGTTTGTCCCTGGTCCTTGGTGACTGGTTTTTATTGGTTTCTCAGTGTTTTCCTAGAGGGTTGGCTATTGTTTCTTTCCTTTGAAGGCTGGTTCTTGACTCCATGGCCCAATGGATTTTTGGCACATGCTCTGTTGTTGTTGCATTATGTTTTGTTCTTGCGGCACTTTCAGGGAGTGCCCATCCCTGAGTCAGAGCTGGTGTTGGTGCTTAATTATAATCTTTCCCTTTGTTGATTAAAATTTTTTCAGTCCACCTAGCTTGATGTAATTTATGTCTTCCTGTGTGGATGTGCATAAATTTTTTCCTTCACTAAGGTGTCATTGTCAGTCCTTTTTAAAAGGGAGTAAATTTGATCACGCTGAGTCTTGGTACCCTATTTACACCCAGTTTTTATCCACATGCTGAGACAACTTCAAAAGTAGTTTGGAGTGTTCCAAATGATCTAAAAGTACATACCTTTAGTGTGTACTTTAGTTAAAATTTGTTCCATGTGGAGTGCTTACACTTGTTTGGGGACCTAACTTTGGATTTTACCTTTGAAGTTTTGTTGATGAGGCATGTAAAGCTACCGCTAGCTCTGATCCAACATGCTTAGAATTTTCAAGTGGCCGGTACAACTTTCTCAGAACTCTGAACACGTGGAGGGCTTGTACATTTTTTTGGGTACCTACCCCTAAATTTGACATTTGAAGTTTTGACCAAAGAGGACATTTGGAGGATTTTTGCATAGCTCTTACCATGCTTGGAATTTTCAACGGCTGATGTAACTTTCTTATACCCTAAACATGTGGACAGCCTGCACTTGTTTTGGGACCTGCCCCTAAATTTTACCTTTGAAGTTGGGCTGATGAGGCACATGGAGGCTTCTGATGGCTCTTCTCATGATTATAATTTTCAACGGCTGGGGTAACTTTCTCAGGTTCTGACGACTTGGAGGGCTTGTGCTCATTTGGGGACCTACCTTTGGATTTTACCTTTGAAGTTGTGCTGATGAGGCACGTGGAGGCTTCTGCTAGCTCTTCCCATGCTTATAATTTTCAATAGCTGGTGCAACTTTCTCAGGCTCTGACCACGTGGAGATCTTGTGATCATTTGGGAATCTTTCTTTTAAGCATCATACCAAAAGTGCACCGAAGAGACATGCAGAGGCTTCCACTGGCCTTTTTTATATTTAGCTGATTTGGGCCTCAAGTAAACAAATAAGCGCTTCATTTTTGAGGAGGGATGAGTATCAGAAGACTTAAGATAGATGGTTATGATCAATTTTAGCCATCCTTTATTATTATTTTGATGGTCTCTTGTCATTTTTATCATTGAAGTGCACTTGGAATTATTGTGGCACTAATTTTATGAACCTGAGAAGGATGAAAGCTATTTTTTTGAGTCAGAATTGCTCGGGCGCTTACAGAAAATTGACATTCGACCCTGCCAGGTCCCTAGACATCCCCATGCCCATCAAATATTCTAAATAAATCTTAGGGTAGCCCATAATCTCCTCAAGCTCAGATGATACCCAATCCAAGAGGTCCAAAACACCTGAAAAGAAGGTTGTTTTCCCATTCCCCTTTTGAAGGGTCAACTTGCCATAAATACTTTGAGTAGGGATGTTTGGAGTGACAAGGGGGGTGTTTGGAATGATAAGAGGGATAAATACTACACGTTGGTGACTGGATGAAATGTGAGGCTTGGAACAAGTTCCTACTTCCCATGTCCTGGAGAAAGGTGGGTTTTCTCTGGGAGAAGGAATGAGCTAAGGTCCATGAAATTCCCATCAGAACGAGGGGAACAATGCATAAAACATGTAGATAGCTAAGTTGAAAACCTTCCTATGCTATCCTAAGATGAAGAAAATGCTACCCTTGAGCGGTGAGCTGAAATATATTTATCTTCTTCTCCATCTGAGAAGATGACTGGAGACTGAGTTTATGTTTCTCCCTTCCTCTTTCTCGAAGGAAGTGTTGCTTCTAGACCTGGTGGTAGAGGAAATTTTTCTTCTTGTTTCTTCTCTAAGGAATGAATCCTCTTCTCCAACTCATTCACCTTATTAGAAATTGAAGGAACCATAGTAATGGAGGGTTTTTCATGCAACATGTGTGATTCCTTAGGAATTTATTTTGAAAAAAATTCCTCATTGCATAAGAAGGGGCATTGAAAACTAGTTTTCCTAGAGATTTTAATCAAAATTTGAAGGGAATGTTTCAAATAACTTGCCAAAAGTGAATACTAGATGTCCCAGTCAGACATAAGTGAAATACATCAAAAAGACTCATATTTCATACACCTGGTAGTATGGGATGATGTTTGTAAATATCACTTTCTAGAATATTTATGTAACAAACAAAGTATTCCTTGGAATATTCTTGTTTTTGGGGGGAAAAGCTTTGAAGTAAATTGAGTGATATAAAAGTATGACAATTACATGGAAAGGAGAGGGGGTTAGATTTTCTGAAATTTAGTTAGAGATAAAACAGGAGAGAAGAGCCGAGAGAAGCCATTTTCTAGGAATTTTTTTGAGGAACCAGTTATTTCTTGTGTGCCTTTAAAAATTGATCATTTCAAGATGGTTATAGATGTATAGCCATTGATAAAACTTTGGGATTGTAAATAAACTTTCTCTTGTTGATAAAATTTTAGAAACCTTGAGTAATTCATGTAGATCAATGAACTGTGTTATGTCCTTTTTCATCTTGAGATATTTTCAAATAGTTATGTATGTGCTTGTTGTAGTATTACATTAGAAATCCTTTGAAATCACACAAAATCTTGTCCTCATGACAAGTATTGTGGCATTTTCAATTACATTATGAAGAGAGATTTAATTTCATAATGTAATAAGAGATTTAAACTCATTTTAATTTAATTTTAGTGATACAAATTGTTTGTCAATTTATGAGTGTATTATGAGCATGATATAGCAGGGGTTTTCTAAATTTTAATTGAGTCTTTAACATGAGTTCTTGTGTTAAAACCTTGAATAATGTGTGAAGCCATGTGTCTTTGAGCTTTCATAGATGCACACTTTTCTAGTTGAAGGTTTTTCTTTACTATTTGAAGCTATTCATCTTTTTTCCTTGTGGATTTGTTAACATTTGTTTAAAGTTCTCAGATATTTGGTATAATCAACTTTATCCTTCTTAACTTCCTAACCATAAAATACATATCTAGAGATGAACCATACATGAGCTACCCTTGTTTACATTGTCTGTTCATAAATGTTGAGAGAATTCATTGATTTACCCATCCCTTACCTTAATATGCAGGAGCAATAAGTTTTTACCACTTCCTTTAGTAACCTATATCTTGTTTATAAGGTTTCTTCATCCTATAAAGTGAAAACTTGTGAGAGTTAGACTATGTTGTATTAACCATACCTTCTGAAGATATCCTATCAATTTTGTGAAAGGAAAGAAAATACTATAAATCTGCAGATGTCATCCATCAATATGGGTTTAAAAATAGGTCCTCTCACCCTAGTTGAAGGCACAACCTAAAGTAGTCAGGGTAGGTCAAACCCTATTCATGGTGTTCTCCATTTCTTCTATGCCTGAGTGAATGAAGAGTCAGCTAAATCCTTCCCTGGCTAAAAAACAACTCACACTCTAATTTATCTGTCTCCAAGCATCTTGTTCAAACTATAGTTCTGTTCATTTGCAAAGGGAGAATCAATTTGGGTACCAACATGGGGAACTAATGACCCATAAGAATCATTCCACCTATGCTTTGTTCCTTAGCAGTTCACTTCATCCACATTACACTATCCCCGCCCTAAAATCCTTTGTTGCAGCCAAATGACTTATATGAAGAACTAAGGGCCCACGAGAATTGTTCTAATTGTTCCCAAAATATCTGACCCACCTACAATACACTTTCTTCTTTTTCTTGCGGCTGGGTTAGTGGTGTGGGGAAATCAAATCCTCAACGAACTTGTTTCGTCTTTTCTTCTCAGGCCTGAAAAACCCACAATACTCTCAAAACACACATTTTTACAATTTTTGGGCTAAGTATTGAAGTGAATAGGTTTTTAAGGAAAAGAGGAAATTCCCTTAATGATGAAAGTTATTTGTTTTTACCATTTTCTTCTCCAATAGCCATCATATTGTCTTAGTCCATCTTTCCCAATTTGGCCAATTTTCCAGGGTGTAAAATTAGATAACAATTTGATGACTCAATGGGGTAATTTTCCTACTAGATTGAAGAAATCAATGGCCTTGAAGCATCCATTAGGCATGGAGTTAGCTTGATATTTTAAAAACTTATCTGAAACTTGAATCTCTTATCCATAAATCTACATGAAGTATTGCCTAAACTTGGAGCTGATCTAGAGCTTGAACTGATCCTTCTTAACATAGGAATTTTTTGAATTAATTTTTATGAGAGCCAAAAATTTTCTTGAATTGATATTTTCATCACACCTTTCATTCCACCCTATAACTGATCTATTTGGATAGATGAATGAGAATTTTAAATTGTCCCGATATCTAATTTTAGTTTCTTTGTGTTTGGTTTTCTAAGATATTTGCAACTGTTCCTTGAAGCCTTGACATTCTTCCCAACTCAAAATTCCTCTAGAATCTATGAAGGAAACATTGTGTAATGAAAAATCCACCCAAACACAAAAAAACAAAGAAAAAATCACTTAGGGAAAGGAAACCTACACTATAAACAAGGAAATGTGCTATAAAAACTTAGAGTAATTAAAAACTAATCTATTATGTACATGATGCAAGATAACAACCTAATGGGAATGTTTTAGATAGATATCATGGACTGGGATTTGTAATGGATTTCCTTCAAGGTCAGATATCTCAAAAGGGTAGGATTCTTTACAAACATTGATGATATATGACCCACTCTAAATTTCATCAAATTTAGAGTGTCGTCCTATTTTAGCTCTGTCAACATCCTATTTCAAGACTAAGTCACGTATTTTTAAATTATGAGCTCTAGCCATTTTATCAAACAATTGTTTGGTTGATTTAAGATGTTTTTCTAGCCTGATCATGGAAACATTTCTTAATTCTTCAATATCAACTAGTTCTTCCATCCTGATTTCTCTTTGATCTATAACCTCAAATTCCAATTATTGAGCCAACTCGAGTGAAGGAAATTCAAGTGACAAAGAAAGAATGGATTATTTTCAATGAATAAATTTATAAGGGGAAGTACTAATTTACTTCTTCATTATGATCTTATCATCCCAAAGAGCATTTATCACCTTTTTATGCCACTATTTTTATTGATATCCATTGTTCTCTTCATGATCCTAATAAATTTCTTGTTAGTGGATTATACCAAACCATTAGCTTGAGGGTAGTATTTGGAAGAAGTATTCAAATAAATTACAAGTCCAAGAGCCCAATCATAAATTTTAGAGCCCAATAAATATTTTACATTATTTGAGATGATAGTTTGAGGAATACCAAACCTTGTCCAATATTCTCAAGAAAGTCCAATAGAGCTGATTTAGTTGCTTCCTTGAGTGGCACAACCTCTGTCTATGTGGTAAGGTAATATTTTGTTATCAAAACTCATTTTTGATCAACACTAGATGGAGGATTGATCATGCCAATGAAATAAAGACCCCATTAGGAAAATGGATGATCTTCTTGAATTGGGTGAAGTGGAAGGGAAACAAAACTCTTCTTACCAGTGAAGTAAGCACATTCCCTAATTTTTTTGACCAATTTGTGAGCATTCACAAACAATGTTGGATAAAAGTAACTTGATTTTATAATTTTTGTAGTGGATTTGGCAAAAATTCCACCAGAGAAACCATCATGGAATTCTGTCAAAACTTTGTCTACTTTTTCACCTTCAATGCCACTCAACAAAACTCCATCAATTTTTTTTTTAATAAAATACCATTAATAAGTGCAAAAGAAATGGAATGTATCCTCGGATGTCTCATTTTTTTCTTGTTTAGGACAAGACGATATGCACCAATAGACAAGAAGTTATTCATTTCACTAATCCATATGTGACCATTACCTACATTTCCTTCATCTTGCTAAACTTCACCATCATGTGAAGATTCCTCATTCATGAAAGAGGTTTTTTGGTCATTTTGAGAATCCAAATCAAGATTCTCACAAAGTGCTCTACCTCTTACCATATTTGTGGATTTAATAGTCACATCATATTCCATGATTTTGGTCACCCATCCATATTTTTTATCACTTATGTATGCTCCCATAATAAAGCATCTCACACTTGACTATGAGGCTTGAACTTTGATATGATTAGTGTAAATCATACATCTAAATTAGGAATGAATCTCCTAAAAAAATTAATATTTTCGAGGAATGATTTCTTATGAGTTGGAAAGGAAAGGGAGAGGATGGCTGAAATTCTTTCTGGATCAATGGATATTCCATCATTTGAAATAATATGCCCCAAAAGATTCCCCTTATGAACTGTAAAGTTACATTTCTTTGGGTTAAGAAACACCCCATATTGCCTACGTATCTCAAATACCTTCTCAAGGTGGTTAATATGATATTTTCTCTATTGTGAGAAAATGGTGATATCATCCAGCTGGAAACATTTAATTCATTAATGTACCCCTTAAAATCAATATCCATTACCTTTAGGAATGTAAAACCTACTTTTGATTAAAAAAAAAGCCATTTTATGATATGCACATGTTCCCCATTTGGTTGTAAATTCATTCTTGAATTGATCCTCCTCCCTAACCTTGATATGATTGAAACATGAGTATCCATCAAGCATAGAGAACCTTTTCAGCTCCTACTACTATCTATATAATTTGATCCATATAAGGAAAAGGATAGTGGTCCTTTAGGAAGGATCTATTCAAATCTATGAAATCAGAAAAAAGTTTGATTTCTCCATTCCTCTTCCTTACCGGGAAAAGCTTTTCCACCCATGTAGACTAGTTTTTAGGAAAATTTATGTTTTCCTCAATAATTTTGGATAACTCTTTCCTCGTGAGGGGCTCTATCTTGGGATTAAATGGTATTTTATTTTGTCTAATTGGTTTGACGTTAGGATCAAGATTGATAGAATGTTGGATAATTTTTGGATCAAACCCCTTAAGGTACTCATAATCCCACAAAAATACATCATTGAATTTTTGGCACAAGGAGATTAAATATTTCTTCTCATTCTCATCACATACCTTTCCAAGAAGAAGTTCCTTACCTTGTGAAATGGTGACTGGTTGAAATTATTCTTTCCTAGATATTATGTTCTTCTCTTCACCTCTTAATTCATCATCAGGACTAAAAACATGCTCCAAGGTGATCGATCCTTTTGGTAATTTTTTTCTCTAGCTCAATAATTTAGTCACCAAAGTTGTTTTTTAAATCAGATTGCATTCTTGAAGAAAATTTAGCTACATTATATATAAATTGAATAATTTGTTCATCATTGTTAAATACTTTCTATCTGGTTTCAATATCTAGAATTGATGGCCTAACCACCAATTTTATGTGTTTCACATTTCATTTAACAAAATCCTCAGTAGGTGAGAATTGTGAAGTGAGATTTTCCATCTAGTCTAGTTATTTTTTTAATTTCCTTGGCACCACTTGTAGATTAAGAGCATCAAAAATCTCTAAAAAATCCCAAACGTTGTGCTTATAATATTTCAAAAGCTTATTATTGGTGGAAAACTTACCTCTAATTTGGTGGATAACTACTTCAGTATCTCCAAGTATTTACAATTATTTGATCTATCTCTTTTCAACATGTAGAATACCATGCACCAATGCCTCATACTCTGCTACATTGTTAAAACATGTAAACTACAATCTATGAGAGAAGAATAATTTCACATTCATCACAAAAATTAATACAACACCTTCCTCGGCTCCATTTCTACTTCTTGAACCATAAAAGAACATCTTCCATAGTCAGAAAGCACTATCTTTTTCTTTCTTGAGTGGTGGAGGTAAATTATACACTTATGCATGAATGCAGTAGGTTCTAAGTCTATTTTCCATAACTATGTTGTAGGGATAGAATTTATCGTGTTCCGTAGCCCATTCACCTAATAAAAGATCAAGAATTGAAGGAGTAATCTGTTTCTCTTCTAAAAATAAATCTTGTTCATGTTCTTCTTTTATAAATAAATTTGATTAGAGAGGATTGGGATGATCAGACTCAATATGGTAAGAAAATATAGGTTCATCTTGTATGGTAAATCTTATACCATACCTAGTTCTTAAGAGAATACGAGTCCAATGTGAAGAAAAATAGCCACCTAATTTGGCTGTGAAATCTCTTGATAAGAAAATGGAAATCATAGGAGGAAAGTTAATTACTAATACATTATGATTTATGATTAGACTCATACAATAATGAAGAGTTAACTCAAGATATTTGATCACTCCTAAGATTCCAACAATTTAGCCATCAAGTTGTAGAACACCTTTATAAATAGGGATGTACTTGAGACCTAGGATATGAGCAATATTTTTGGGCATTACAAAAGTACTAGCTCCATAATCAATCATGTAATTATGAACCAAATGTTTTCCCGCACTTAAGGACATATAAAAGGGTGGGGTCTTGAAAAAATTTCTTACCTAATCTTCCTTTTCTTGGCACAAATTGATAGTAGCATGATTATTTTGAACAATTGAATCATCTTGAGGATGTTTCTTGAGAGCTTCATGTAGGAGGTACCTTTGTGATGGAATAGCCAGAGCATCCTACATTGTCACATTAACATTTTTTTCTTTATATGATCAAAAATTATGAAAGGAATTCCCATGGAATTTTTCATTTTAGGTACAATATTCTCTTTTCTTTATTGATGCAACATTGGGATAGGAATATTTGGTTGGGAAGAAAAATCCTTTTCTAAAGCATGTTTGCTAGGAACTTCAAGAAAAAAAAATTTACTTGAATTTATCACAGCTTCCTTTTTCTTGTTGATAGTATTGCCTTGATTAGAAGAAGATGAAAGTTGAAAATCCAAAATTCTCTTCTTAAACCTTGTTTCATCGGCACCATGATTATGAGGCCTATTGTAACTATCCACTACTTCATTCATTGCAAAAAAATCATCAGCCCCAAAGAACACAAGACTAGTGTTAGGGGTAGCTTCTTGAACTCCTTCCAAATTAGGATTAGTTGATTCAATTTATGGTTCTTGCTGATTGTAAGAATTTTGAACCATAAAGGCCTAATATTGCAATGCATTTACAAAAACATATTGATTATGTGTCTGATTGCACAAGAAACACCATTTTGTTTCTTGTATCACATTGTTTTGTATTGGAACCAATGCTTTACTTGAGCTAGTAGCCGAAAGTGACTAAGTAGGAGTAACTGTTTGAAGTTTAAGATGTCCATTTTGACCTTTCCACCTATCATTTTGTTGATTCTGGTCATATCTTTGGTTAGGGTATTTGTTTCTATAGGCCTGGTAAACTTGGTTGAATCCTTAGTTAGAATAATGTCCTTGGTTAGGATAGTTTATATAAGATTGGACTTGTTATTTTTCCAAGGATATGAATTTTTTTGATAAATTTCTAATCAAGGACTTAATTTCATCATCATCCTTTTGATTTTAAGGAGAATATGATGTGGAGGAAGTAATTTGGGAACTTTTCTTAGGAATGGGAGCAATTGTAGGTTCAAAACAATTGAGGCAATTCATGGAAAAAATGCATAGGAAACCTAGGGTCCATTTTTCCATCTTATATGAAATGATTCTCAGTCCTAATGGCTATTGTATAGGAATAAGTAAATTAAATAGCACCCATAGATTGTATCATAACAAACATATCATAATTCAATGCTCTTAAGAAATAAAGGAAAGCACCTTGTAGAATTGGTCTCAAGAGAGTTGGAATTTTGTCCCATGTCTTCTAAAATCTGAAGTTGAAATATGTCATGATCTCATTGGGATCCCTCTTAATAGTTGTTAACTATTCTAATAAGGAAATGGTGTCTTCCTTTTCCCCAAATTCATTGGAAATGATTGTCCCAAGTTCATCCAAATTGCGAATGAAGGTTCCAAGATTATATACCATTAAAGTGATTTACCATTAAAAGAAGAATCAAGAAGCCTAACCATAACATCATTTTCAATAAAAAAGAACCAAACAAACATTGGAAATATCCTAAATGTGATTAGCTAGAGTGGTAGAATTTTTACCATGTAAGAGAGGGATAATTTCCAAGGATGTCACTATAATGTCATGTTGTGCATTAAGAGTAAGAGGGATACCACCAATGAAATTGAAAAATGGTAAATTCCTTTGTTATGACATGAATGTAATAGGTCTTAAAACTCTAGAAGACAACAAGAAAGGCCTACTAGGAGGTGGATTAGAGAGATTTATTTTTGAAGGATATGGTGTTCTCTGAATTTCTCTACCTCTTGTTTTAATTCTCAGTGAAAAATACAAGTAATCAAAGGATCCTTCTTCTGTTATTCTAGATATTGTTAGAATAATTCTCATGAAAATGAGAACTTTGACTATTGGAACCAATTGATACAAAGATTAAAGACACTCGATGTATATAAAAAATCCTCCAAATGATAGAAATTACTAAGTTACATACCAAAACTTAGCTGAATATGAAAATAAATCTCTGATTTGTCCCACCAGACGTGCCAAATTTGTTGGAACTCAAAATTAAACCCATCCCAAATTATAATGATATAGGGATTTGAGGCAACATGGGTATGTCTTTAAGTTGTGGGACTTGAGCTTGACACAAACCTCTGGAGAAGGTCAAATTCCTTTTCTTATTGATACTATTAAAATTACTCCTAAGAATGGAAATGTAATAAAATAATTCTAATCTATATTTCCAACGGACTAGGGAGAGAGGGAAATGCATAAAATTTACATCCTAAACTAATGGGAGGTGATAACACTAAGAAAAAGGGGAAATACACTCTCACATGAGGGAAAATGAGATATAATGAAAGAGGAGATGGTAGGGTTGAGAGCCACCGTCCAGAGCAGCATTCAACCTTCCATTTTCACATAATACACAATATAAATAAACCATAAAAAGTGAATAAACACACACACAACATACCTACAAGTAGATGAAAAAACAAGGAAACATAATAAAACACTAGCTAGAGCATAATAATAGCCACAAACCAAGTATGTCATTTCTTTAGGAAGATGCACATATCATTACAATGGAGAAAGAAGGCATAACACACTAGAAAGTAAAAATTTGAGGTCTCAAACTCAAGAACACTTGTGTAACACTTTTAAATTATTCCCTTGCATTCTTAGAGTATCTAACATTACAATGAGCATCATTTTACAATTTATAGAAGATGGGAAAGAGAGAAGACAAAATAGTTAAAACTTGGATGTCCACCTTAAAACCCCAAAAACATGCATTCAATTTATGAAACAAGGCATAGACACCCTTTGAAGACCATTCCCCATGGTACCTTACTTTTGGGAGAAGGAATGGGAACCATACTTCTTTAATTTAGTGGTTGAGCTACCTAGAACTATTATTTTAAATGATGGGAATGTTTTCCTAATTCTTACCCACCTAACCTCACCAAACTCAACATTTCAAATTTCCATGGTGTATTACATGATGATACCTTTCCAAAAAGTCCATTCTTTTGAAATTTAGAGTAACTGGATGAAATTTATGCCTATGTAGATTTTTTGGGGATCAGGGGGATCACATGTTCTCTGTGTAATGCTACAATCTACTTTATTATGGCTCATGTTGGGTGTGGGAGAAACAGATGTTTAGATAACCAAGATAAGAGAGGAATGGTTATTTTAGTTCTTACAAGGCTCATTTTTCCTAGAAGGGTCACCTGTATGTGTGTTGTGAGGAGGTTTGGACTCTGGATGGAACTGTGGAAGAGTTCCACCGATCCCTTTTTTCTTGCACTACTCAACCCCCACAATGATTTACATCCACTTCACCATGGTTCAAAATCTTGTGTGGGTAACTTAAATCTCAAGCAATTTTTTCCGATAACTCCTTAGGTTTCCGTAACTCTATTTTCCTCTGCAACACACTATTAACTCACCTTTTATCCCTCAATGTGGCCCAAATTCTAATGTGGGTAACCGATGACCTGTATGAACCATTCTTCTTGTTCCCTATTCCTCCATAACTCACTTCCCCTGCATTACACTGTCCCCACCCTAAAATCATTTGTTGCGGTGAAATGACTTATGAGTATAACCAAAGGCCCACCTGAATTGTTCCACTTATTCCTAAAATATCATATCTAACCATAATGTACTATCTTATTTGTATTGCAATTGGATTAGTGGTGCGTGGAACTCAAAGCCCTAAGGAACTTGTTCCATTCATTCCTCTCAGGCCAGAAAAACCTGCAATACTCTCAAAAGACCCATTTTTTTAATTTTTGGGGTAAGTATGGAACTGAATAGGTTTTCAAGGAAAAGAGGAAATGTCTTGAATGATGAAATTTACCCATTTTACCATTTTTCTTCTCCAATACCCATCATACTACCTTAGTCCATATTTTTCAAGTTGGCCGATTTGTAGGGTGCAAAATTTTATAATAGGGAGATGATCTATTGATAAATTTTGGGGCATGGAGATAAGAAAAATTCACAATTGGAATGAGGTAAAATGATGCCCAATACCTTATGAATGATCCTTAAAGGTTAATTTGGTCTAAACACTCCCAAAACCCTCATTCTGAAGTGATAGGAAAAATCTGATTTTTCTGGTCTGAAAATTGCATGCGAATGCTAAAGTGATGATTCAATCTTGTAGATAAATCTCCATAGCACATTTTAGTGGTGGTGGAATGCTTTAGGTGTAATTATAAGGTAAAATAATATGCTTGTTTTGAAAACATTTTATGGTACAGTCATGCATAAAAGAGTTCATGATGAAAATACTATTGTGGGAGAAAATATGGGAAGTTTTATTGATGATCATGAAGTGTTTTAAACATGTTTTATTAATTAGATTGGTGAAACCCTTCACCAAATTTTACCTACCGCTTAAGGCCTATAGAGGAAAAACTAGTCATGAAGGTTTGAAATATTCTTGGTGTGAAGGCATGGTATAGAAGTGAAATGTGAGCATGAACAAATCATATAATTCTAACATGACATGTTAAAGCCCAAGAAGTGATCACGTAAATTATTTTTGGGTCTAAGCTCCAATGGTGTAAAATGCCTCATTAAGACTATCAAGTAGGTCAGAGAAACAAGAGTGTAAGAGCATATTTATCAACATAACCCATGAAAATGAGTGTTTTAATATTGAGTAGATGTCTCTAGTGAAGTTTCCCACGCATTTATTTTGCATGAAAGTGAATATTTGAGTAATAGAAGCTATCTAGGCCAAGAATGGTTTTTTTGACCTAAGACCTAGTATGAGCAGTATCAGAAAAACAAGAATTTTGTAACTATATGCCTTGGAATGATGATTTCTATTAGTTTGAAATTTTTTACAAGGATTATATATTTCTAGGAAAAGGGACATATGATTCATGATCGGGTGATTGGATGAGTGAACTTACCCACTTTGTGAATATTGGTTTCTATGTATGCAAACCCTTTAGGACCTTGTCCTAAGCAGTGTGCCATGGTATAAATTAAGGTGGTAGAGATACCAAATTTACTTGAAGGTGAGCCGGAAGACACATGTAACATTTTACAAGAATTAATAGGATTTTAAAGATCATACCTTGGTGTTGGTGAAACAATCTTGTGAATGTGTTTTGGACCTGTTATGGCTGTGAACACCCAGCCGAGAAGAAGATTTGATAAAGATTCTATGCCCTTACTTGCAACACTCCAAGAATTTGGTGACTTCTTATACATCTTGAAGAGTCTTCCATCCTATTTTATTTACAATACATGAGTCTATAGTGTTCCTCATGCACCCAAGTTGAAGACTGAGTTTTGAAGTTCATAGACCTAGTAGATAATATGATTCCTAATGGAGGTTTGGTGAGATAATTATGAATTACAAAGATTTTCAAGGATATAGATAGTAAGGAGAATACTTTTATAACATTCACACACCTTCATTACACATAGTTCATGTTTTAGGATAGCTAGAAGACAAAGAAGGATTCGTTAAGGTGAAGACAAAAAGGAATAATTGTTATAAAAGGAGTTGTAGATGTCAGTAAGGAATATTTTAAGTTGCATTAGAAATTCAGTAAGATCTAATATATTTCCTTATTCCTCGTAGGTTTTAGAATTGTCTTGATATTTCATAAAATGAAAGTACCTATAATTGATACATTTTCAAATGTAATGATGACATTGTATTAGTTTTAGATGATGTCACAAAGAAACTTGTATGATTTGAAGAGGTTAGAATAGAAGGTCAAGGGTTTGGAAGATGAAGTTGAAGAGGTATAATAGGAGTTCATACTTTTGTATACGGATGTCTTAATGTGCATGAAAAATATATATTTTAGACTGTATTGGCAACAGTATGAGGATATGAGCAAATACATGAATCAAAGTGTGTGAAGGAGGATGAATATATGGAGCTGAGAATGAGATTACAAATTTTTTTAAAGCAACGTGGTAAGAATAATGTGATCAAAAACCTTGTAAAGACTAATTATGTGCTTCTAAAAATATGGATTTTGTGCTTCCATGCAATTAGGAGCTTGAAAAAATTGTCAAGTAGATGTTTGGCTTAATTGTTGGAGTTGGTGCTTCAAGTTGAGTCAGTGCTTAAAAAATTTAAATATTCATAATCTCTTATGGGACAATTTTCCACAATAGTACATTTATTTAAGTGGTGTTTTTACTCCCTTTAATGTTTTCCCACATTAACCATTTTCTTCATGTGTATTTTCTTTTCACTTTCTCATGCTTAAATTTATTTTTTCTTCATGATAAAATGATTTGCTGAAGCAGAATTTTTTTCAAAGTTTAAAGAATAATTGATTAACCTCTCCTCTCTCATTGATTTTGTTTTCCAATAATTGGTATCATAGAAATGCCCTTTTGGATAAAGCTTAATATCTTAAAGGAGATCCAAGTAACACAAACATGGCTAGCAATAAAGCTCAAAGTGGTTTCTCCACTTCCAAGGAACCTCTTTTCAATGGAACCAACTATGCATTTTGAAGAATTAAAATGAAGAATTATCTCATGTCTCTAAGATTTGATATATGGAAATATGTAGTTGATGGGTACACCATTCCAATAACACCTCCAACTAATGTAGCAGTAAAGAAGGCCAGTGAAAATAATTCAAAGGAAATGAATGAAATCTTATGTGGAATGGTAGAAGAAGAGTTTGTAAAAGTTATGAATCATAATATAGCACTAGAGATTTGGTATAAACTCAAAACTATCTATGAAAGAGAAAACAAGGTCAAGCTATCTAAGTTATAGACTTACCAACGCCAATTTGAGAGTCTGATAATGAAGGAAAATTAGAGCATTACATCATACTTGCAAAGAGTTAATGAGGTGATATGTTAGACGTTACCAATAGGAATGAAGAGACAAATATAATATATAGATATTAATTTACAAAGTAAAGAAAATATAAAATTAAATAGAATAAAAAAATGAAACGGATTTAATTTGGTTCACCCTTTCCTGGGCTACATCCACCAAAAACAACAATCCCTTTTATTATTTATCCAGAAAATATAATTACAATAAACCTGCAATAAAACACTGTAACACACAAAATTCATTCACAAATATGCAACAAAGTAGCCCTCCCTCTTTCTACCTGGTGCTTCTTTCTTCTCACACCACTCTAATTCTCATATTTTTCTACGTTTCAAAATATCCATCGTAACCAGAAATGTGTATATATACACTCTCACACCCCTTCATCTTCCATATATTTAATTTTCACAACAAGAAGAACTAACACGACTATGCATCATTTACAACATTTTATTCCAACACATCAAGAAGAAAAATATAGAGAAAAAATATAATGCCTTGCTTTTAAAACCAACACATACTTATGAGGAATATGCAGCAAATAATGAAAAAATGTATAAAAATCCTTTGGTTTGATTGGTCTCAACAACCAACAATATCTCACTTGGAGACTAATCAACCCCAAAACAACTCCTAATAGATTTAACGTCTTCAGACACTCTTGTTTTATTTTATTATTTTAATCATGAAGGCCAATAGAAGCTAAAGAGAAAATCAGCTTCTCCTGAGTCACCACCTTCATAAACATATTCACTAGATATTTATCTTTATAAATCTTCTCCAGCTTTATCTATCCATCCTCCAATACTGAATGTATGAAATAATATCTTCATAAACATATTTGTTGGATTTTTATCTTTATAAATCTTCTCTAGGATGTTTTGTCTTTGAATGCAAGGAATAATTTTTAGCAATATGAATGGAACTTTGGCTGCCCATAAATAAGTAACTATCATCCTTCTGATTTCTGAATTCTTCTAATAAAAATTGCAGCCAAATCATCTCCTTTCTCACCTTTGTTGCAAAAACATATTCCACCTCTGTGGTTGATAAAGCAACAACCTTTTGCACCCTTGAAAACTAGCTTATTATTTTTGCACAAATAGTAAATACATAACTTGTATTACTTCTCCTAGTATCGATATCACTTGCCAAATATAAGTCAACATAACTATGTAGACAATATTAGATCCCCCAAAACATAAATTCTTGCTAGATGTTCCTCTCAAGTACCTGAGAATCCATTTAACCGCATTCTAATGCTCCATTCTATGATTACTCATAAATTTTATCACAACTCCAATGACATGTGCAATATTTGGCTTCATGCATACCATGGCATACATTAAATTATCATCAACCTAAGAATATGGAATCTTGGACATTTTTCTTCCTCTTCTTATGTCTTCAAACACACCTCTTTAGTAAATTTAAAATGACTAGGAAAATGTGTGCTAACATTGTTAGCATTTTAAATGTTAAATATTTTTAACACCTTCTCAGTATACTCACTTTGAGAAAAATATAATTTTATGTTCTTGCTATCTCTAGAAATCCCCATACCAAGGATTTTTTTTGTTCCCCAAAATCCTTCATATCAAAAGACTTTGCTAAAATTTGTTTTAACTCATTAATATGATCCATGTTAGACCCCACAACAATCATGTCATAAAAATATAAACATAGGATAATATAACTATCATTATCCAGCCTCTTAAAATAAACACAATGATCTGAATGACACTTGTTTTAGCCAAGCTCAACGATAAAACTCTCAAATTTTAAATACCATTTATGAGGTGCTTATTTCAAGCCATATAAACTCTTTTTAAATCTTCACACTAATTTTTCCTTACCTTTGACCTTAAATCCTTTTTTGTTATATATATATATATATATATATATATATATATATATATATATATTCTTCCAAATCTCCACGGAGAAACATTGTTTTCAAATCTAGCTATTCAAGATGAAAGTCTTTTGCAACAACAAGACTTAGAAAAATACGAATAGAGGTCATTTTAACATCCAGACAAAAAATTTCATAAATTTCAATACCATTTTTCTATGCAAATTATTTTACCACAAGTCCAACTTTAAATATTTTCTTACCTCCTCCTTCCTCTTTCAACCTGTAAACCCATTTATTTGCTAAATATTTTTTATGTGCAAGTAGCTTGCATAAATCCCAACTATGATTTTACAGTAGGAATTCCATTTCTTCTTTCATTCCTTTCTCCCACTGTTTCTTTTTATTCACTTGTATAGCCTCTTCATACCCTTTTGACTCACTAGCATCATTCAATAAAATGAAATAGAAAGAAGGAGAAAATATATCAAGAGGTCTCTTTACCCTTTTAGAACGTCTAAAATTTATTGGAGTTTGTGGTATTTCTTGTTGTTGTTCAGCTTGTGGAACCACTAGAGTATTAAAAATTGGAATATCATCCAACACCACATATTAATTTCATGTCTTATCATGCTTCTTTTCTTGTATCTAATCTTTATACAACACCTTCTCATTGAACTCAACATCCATGCTTCTAATAACATTCAGATTTTCAAAATCCTATAATCTATAACCAAATTCATCAATTCCATATCCAACAAAGGTATAATTTTAAGATTTTTCTTCTAGTTTGTGTCTATCTTTAGGATTAACAAGTGTAAAATCTTCACAACTGAAGGTTTTAAGAAAATAATAATCTAACTTGTTACCAGTCCAAGCTTCCTCTAGAATGCCACAACCCAAAGGAACTGAAGGTCCTATATTGATCAGATAAACAATAATATTAACAACCTCTTCACATAAGTACAAGGGAAGCCCCGCGTGAAATATCATACTCCTTACACACTCCATAATTGTTTTGTATATCCACTCATCCGCACCATTTTCCTATGGAGTCCCTAGAACCTTTTTCTACCTCTGCATTCCATTTGATGAAAAATAGTTTTCAGACTCTTTTCTATAATATTCACCACCATTTTCTAACCTGAAACATTTTAATCCTTCACCTATCTCATTCTCAACCTATTTTTTC
Source organism: Taxus chinensis (assembly GCA_019776745.2). Taxonomy (NCBI): domain Eukaryota; kingdom Viridiplantae; phylum Streptophyta; class Pinopsida; order Cupressales; family Taxaceae; genus Taxus; species Taxus chinensis. Next base: position 393,187,027 of record CM034156.1, on the reverse strand, counting down.
CATTTGTTAAAATTTTCAAACACATCCGATTTTTTTTTAAGAAAATACACCCATGTCTTCCTAGTTGCATCATCAATGAATATGACATAATAATAGGAGCCACTGTGATAATTTAAATGAGTTAGTTCCCATACATACTTATGCACAAGCTCTAATTTCTCATCTTTCTTTGTTCTCCCATGCTGGAGAAAACTCATTCTCTTTTTTTTCCATACACACAACTTTCACAGAAGTCCATATTAATGCATTTCAGATCTAGTAATAACTTTTTAGAATGAAGCACTTTCATACCATTTATACTCATGTGCCCAAGTCTATGATGCCACAATGTTGTCTCACAATTTACAGCAACTATATTTGTGCCCGCAAGAACTACAATTTTTCCCACAATAATTGTTGTTGATCCTACAACACCTACAACAACAAATATTATGCTAGAAGTGCCTACAACAACTATATTTGTGCCCATAATAACTACATTTATGCCCGGAGTAACTTCTATTATGCCTATAGTGCCTGCAACAACAACTATTATGAATGCAGTGCCTACAAAAAAAAATTTATTGCTCGCAACAAATGCTTCTTTTCCCGCAACAACCATTGTAGCTAAGTTTCCAGAAATTTTCTTGTTACATTATTTCCTGAAACAATTAAAGGAACAATATGACATGTACAAAGATATAAACTTCCAACCTTCATACATTTAGCTACTACTAAAGAACCTTTTGTAACCTTCCAATTTTTATTCGTAAAATTAATTGTGCACCCGTCATCATCAAGCTACCCTACTAAGATTAAATTTTAACTTATCCTTGGAATATGCCTTACCTCCTATAATAGCCATTAATTTCAATTATTCAATTTAATCTTTATTTTCCCCTTTCCAAAAAGGTGATAAGTTTCATTATCTCCTAAATACACTAGTCCAAAATCTCCTTGGACATAATCAAGAAAATAATTTCTATGGAGTGTAGCATGAAACGAGGCCCCCAAATCTAATACCCACAAATCATCATCATTATCTAATAAAAGAATAAAGCATCATCTTCAAATTTACTTACCATATTTGTTTCTTTATTTCCTTCTTGTTTATCTCCTTCTTTATTCTTTCGAGACCTACAATCCTTCTTTACATGACCTTGTTTTCCACAGTACTAGCAAAATTTGTTATCCCAAGATTGAGACCTATCATTCTTAGATCTCCCTCATGATTTCCCACAACCTCCAGGATTTTTTCCTCTCTCTTTTGATCTTCCCCTGTTTTATACATTCAATATATTACCTGATGTGGAAGTTTCACTAGTTCTTTACCTTCAAATTTCCTCACTTAGAATCAAACCAACAACATCATAAAATTTAAATGTATTTAAACCAGACATAGAATTACTAACCAACATAACCAAGCTATTCCATCTTTCAGGAAAATAACATAAAATCAAGAGAGATCTAACTTCATCAAAATTAACACTTATAGAAGTTAACTGATTGGTAACCATATTGAACTCATTTAAATGTTCTGTAACAGAACCACCTTTTACCAATTTCATATTAAATAATAAATTAATAAATAATACCTTATTTGAAACAGAGGGATTTTCATACAATTTTTCTAATGATTGCATTAATTCATTCATTGTGTTTTCTTTCTAAAAATTAAATTCCACTCATTGTGCTAGGAAAAAACAAATACTTCCTAATGCCTTTTTGTCTAAAACTTCCCATTCTTCATCTATCATTGTTGATGGTTTCTTTTATTTCCCCTACAATGGTCTTCATAAATCCTTTCGATATAAATAATATTCCATTTTCATCTTCAATAGTTGATAATTTTGGCCATTGAATTTATCAACCTTTAATTTTCACTCTTCTAAAATTTCTCCCACTCAATCGTGAGAATTTCTTCCCAATAAAACAAACACCACCACTCTTATATTAGTTATTAGGTGTCACTAGCAAGAATGAAAAGATAAATATAATATACAAATATTAATTTAAATAATAAATAAAATATGAAATTACATAACAAAACAATGATGTGGATTTAACATGGTTCACCCTTTCCTAGGATATTTCCACCAACAACAACAGTCCCTTTTATTATTTATCTAGTGAAAATATAATTACAATAAACCTGCAGAAAAAAAATGCAACACACAAACTTCATTCAAAAATCTACATAAAATTTTCCCTCCCTCTTTCTACCTAGCACTTCCTTCTTCTCACATGACTCTTGTTCTCAGGTTTTTCTATGTTATCATATATCTAGCATAACCAGCATCATGTATATATATATATATATATATATATATATATATATATATATATATATATTCCCATGCCCCTTCCTCTTCCATATATTCATTTTTCACATAAAGAAGAACTAACATGGTTTTGTAACAATTACAACTTTTTTATTCCAACGCATTAAGTAGCAAAATCAAGAGAAACAAATATAATGCCTTGCTTTTAAAATCAAAGCATTATTATGAGGAATACACACAAAATAATTTTAAAAATAGATAAATACTTTGGTTTGATTGGTCTCCACAACCAATAGATAAATCTCATCAATAGACTAGGAGAAAAGATGGAGGAAACAATGGTTGTTCAAAAAGTGCTAAGATCCTTGAAATGTAAATATGACTCTAAGGTTTCAGCTATGGAAGAATAAAAAGTCTTGACCAATATAAAAATGGATGAACTTCATGACATCCTATCTTCCTATGAGATGAGGAAAAATGAAGCAAGACCAATCAAGAAGGAGGTTGCATTAAAATTTGATAAGGAACCAAAAGAAAACAAAAGTAAATTTGAATCTGACATGGATGAAGATGATGAGAGAATAGAAGCTATGTTTATTAGAATAATAAAAAGAGGGTAAAACTAGTACAAAGGAAAGATTCCCTTCAAGTGCTTTAGTTTTGGTCAAGTAGGTCACTTTGCTTCCAAATGTAATAATAAGAACAAGGAAGAGTAGGATAAGCATGATGAAGAGGAAAATAAGTATCATAAGCACAAGAAGAGATTTAAGAAAAGGGAAGGAAATATAAAGTTCTTCAAGAACAAAAATAATCTCTACACCAAAGAGGAAACACATGCATCAAATTCAAGTGAAACTAGTAAGTCTGAAAGAGAAGATGAAGATATCCAAGCTGGCACCCTATTCATGGCCATGGATTCAACCTCTAGAAGAAAATTAAAAGGTAAGAATCTTAATGAAGTTGAAATTTCAAATGAGGAAGTTGTTGAAGTGAAACTTGAAGTAGAATGTATAAGTTCCCTTAGAGAATTAAATCTCCAAAGGAGGAAGAATAAAAAATTGAAGCCAATGTTGAAATATTATGAAGATCAAACCAATATTAAAGAGAAAAGGTTGAGCAAGTAGGATAGAGAATATGAAAAAGGAATCAAGGAGCTTAAAGCATATTCAGAGTTGATCTCAACATCATTTAAATCCAAAGAGGGATAATGTTGCAAAATCAACATAGATATGGATCTCCTAAAAACTAAACTAGATTTGATATCAAGAAAGCTGAAAGCATGTCAGAGATTTGACAAAATTTCAAGTGGCCCAAATGAGCTTCTAAGCAGTCAAAGGTCTTTAAATGAAAAAATTGGTATAGGGTTCAACGAATATCACAAGGATGACAATATAGTTACTAAGAAATATTAAAAGAACACTCAAGAACCACCTCAAGCAAGGGAGGCTACTAGCAAGAAGGTGAAGAGAAGGACAAACCCAATTAGATAAACTCATGTAATAAGATACACTCACTCTTTCTATGGCTATTATTTTTATTATAACATGTTTGGACATAAAGCTATAAAGTGTAGAAGATATGCAAGGGGTCATGTAATTCACTTCCATTCATAATAGATGAGAGGTGACAATGAAATAGTCTACTATAATTTTCAAAATCCTAGTTACATAGAAATTTTTTGCAATTAGAGACTCTCAAAGCAAAACAAAATGTATGTAGTAAGGAAATATCGTACAAGTAAGAAATAAAAAGTCCTAATAGCTCAAACATACTTTCATACTCAAAATCAAGACATGACAAGATACATTGATAGTGAATGTTCAAGTCATGTGATAGGGAAGAAGGGAAAATTCATCTCATTGAAATAAGATGCCTTAGGAATAGTAAGGTTAAGAGATAACACATATATAAGCATTTTACGTAATGACACATTAATTCTAGATAATGGAAAGACCTTGACTAAGAATTTCTTATATGTATATGGTTTAAAACATAACCTATTAAGTGTGAGTCAGATGTGAAAGAAAGGGTGCACCTTGGTATTTCATTACAAATACTATGATATAAGGAATAACAAATCGGGAAAGCTAGTTGGCAAGGCCAAAAGGAACAAGAACAACATTCATGTCTTGAAAGAGATCAAAAATGAGAAATGTATCACAAGTAAGGTTGATGATAGTTGGATTTATAATAAGATGTTAAGGAACCTAAAATTTGACAATATTGTTAAAATTATCTCCAAGGAATGTGTGAGGAACATGCCTAAAATCACTAAACCTATTAATACACATTGCAATGCATGCTTACATGGAAAAAAAACCAGAAGAAGATTAAAATAGAAGAAGTAATCTACAACAAGACCACTAGAAATCATTCATAATGATCTTGTTGGATGTATAAGGACTGATAACATTCAAGGTGAGATTTAATTCATGTTGTTGATTAAAGATTACACAAGTGTAGTCATTTTTGCACCCACCAAGAACAAGGGAACCTTGTGCACACCAACCTATCACCCAACGGGCGCTGGGAACTCACCCGAGGCACACAAGAGGGTGTCGAGTCTCTCTTTTATGTGAGTTTATTAGAAGGAATCATTCATGATCTTGAATTAGTGATTTAAAGGACATGAAAAAGCTATAGATCTCAAAACAGCTTCTATAACCCTTCAGTCATAACAAAAGAAAAGTGCTTAGCAAAATTAATCTAAACTAAGAAGTCCTAAATCTTCAAAGGGACTAAAATTTTCAGGTTCATTGATCATAAAAAAACAAGATCATAATAGAAACATGTAGATAATACAAGAAGGATATCTTAATAGAAACTCAGTGGTAACCTTTTCATATTCATTCATAGTATTACTACAAAACATCACAGAGTGGCAGACCACAGTCATACACCATATCTAGATCCATACATGTATGCTCACAAAACAAAATTTACATTCCCCATTCCCTTATTACGTCCTTCCTATAATCATCTTCCCATTTTATCCCATAGTTCTCACAGCAATTCTATAGAGCTCCACTTCTTTCCTCGGGTTCTCTTTTTCTTTTCTAAGGGCATGCATATAAATAGACATTTGAGCTCCAAAAAAATCCTCTACAACTTTAGATCTAGCCCCAATTGTCAAGGTGTGGATCATCCTAGGCACATGCCTCTCTAATTCATGATTAGCTTTTTGGATATTCCTATCACAAGGTATATTCCTCCTAGGTCACCCTGTTGCTAGGTTCGAACCTTATCCAAACGAAACATGTTCTTCATGTGTTCTTTCCAAAAGGTTGAAAATAGCTAAGTCCCAAATTGTGCTTTGCGGGCACACATCCTTGGTTCTCCAAGAACCCTTTTTGAATCCTACCTTGCGTGCCTTAACTTGTGTGCTTCCTTCGGCTGTGCACGCCTACACACCTTTAAGATTTGGTAGCTACATTAGGGTCCCAACATTACCCCACACTTCACCTGTTCTCCACCCTCAGGAACATTTTCAAAGAATGTAATACAAAAAGGCAAGGCCTTTCCTTGGAAAATAATGGAGGGAAAGAATATAGAATGGGGGAGAGAAATAATAGAAGGAGAGCCACCTAAAGAAGAAGGGGGAAATTCTACCACGGGTCAGCCTCTAGTGTATTCCATGCACTGACTTCATCATGCACTCTTGTGCAAAGGTCACCAACCAATGTTCTCACCTCGTCGAAGGTTAACCATTCCCATTTTTTGTTTATGGTCTCTACCACTGTCTCCAGTTCCTTTGCTTAATCTTCTAAGGCATCCATCTTCCTTGTAATGATCGTGTAGAGCTCTTTTAGCTGGGTTTTGATTGAAACCCACAAGATCTCAATAGCTTCAAACTTCTTTTCCACTTCGGCTAGGATCTTTTCTCACTCGGCTCTATTACTTTTTTTTTTCTCCCTAAAGTCCTTCAGCTTGGCCTCATCATTGGCAAGCAGCATGCTTGTCACCTTGTCCTGATCTGCACAATGGTCGTATGCAACCCTAGCAGTTTGTGCAACTATTTTTACATCAGTAAACTCCTTGTTGTAATCGGATATGAGCGCGATGACTTTCAACTTGTCCTCCTACTCTAAGCGCATAGCTACATCCTTTGCTGACTCCAAGGCCAAAGGCTGCCTTTCCATGGTGAGGATCCAAGTCAAGTCCTCAAGACACTCCAAGGAGGAACCGTATTTATGCACGGGAGGGTTGAGGTCTGGGTGCTTCATGAAAATATCCTGGGAGATGAGCTCCACCTTCTTAGAAACTTCACGAACTTTATCTTTCTCCTCTTGTAATTCTCACTATAGTTGAGCGTTGATCAGTTTTTCAAGGTTGAGTTCCTTTGTTAGCTGAACTATTTCTTCCTTCCTCTTCTCCATCAATTCCTCCAAGACTTTAACCCTATCATTTCTGCAGAAGAGCCTTGCCTCTGCCTCCATGGAGACTTTGTTGAGTGCATTACATAATTTCTCATCTGATAGTTGTTGTGTGTTTATGAGGGGGTTGACCCCCTTTGTCTCAGATAGCTCTATTATCGCCCCTTGGTTAACCTCAAACTCAGGCTCATCAAGGTGGGAGTCGAATTCCCATGATAGCATCTTTCTTGTGCATGGTTATCCACCCTCAAGATCAAAGGACTCCATGGTGGTGAGCTCCTTGGTGGGCATGATACTCTGGAAGCGTGCACACAAAACTTTGTTAGGGTCATTAACATACACCATCATTGATTTTCCCTCCTCTGTGCATTTACTTCCCATGCACATGCCTTTTGGAACAATCACTGAAATAGTTGGGCCTTTTGTGCTACTCAAACTCTTCTCCCTTTGCTCTTTCTTGAATTCACCGAGCACGAGCTCCGTGTTGTGCTCCAATTCCTCATTGACCAAGGCATTAATCATCCTCTCCACCTCCCTTGTCACTTTCTCATCCACCTCCTCCTGAGTGAGCTTGGGCATATCTAGTTCCTTGGTACTTGCCCCCTCACTCCTTTCTTCATTATGTGTGCCTTCCTCCCCTTAGGTGCCCTTCCTACTTACAAAGATGAATGCATCATTTGCATTTTCTGATCCCTCTCCCTCTGAATCGTGGACATCAATCAACTCTTGATTTATGTCTAACTCTTCCTCTTAATCATCATCCCTTTTGCCTATATAGGTGTTCAGTTTGTCTGTATCCTCGAACTCTGGTTCTTCCATCCCCTTTTCTTCTTTTTCTACTAAAAACTCTAGAGTCAGGGATGTGGTCTTCACTCCATCTGAGGGTTCCTCAGGGGATGGTGGCTTCATAGGTTATGGGGTCTTCTCCTTGACCACCATCCTCTTCTTCTTCCAGACGTAGGTACTTGTCCCCATGGTACCTACATCTTACTTCTCCACCACCCTGTATTCCTCTTTCTCTTCCCTATCCTTACGCTTTGGCGCGGGATTCTTTCTTCCAGTAGGGTCATCTAGGATGGATATATCATTCTCCACATATGCACCCTTTTTTAATTTTGTCCTTATGCGTAGGTAAATCCTTGCGGCATTTCTCCTAACAATAGGTAAGGTCAAAGGCCTTACAATATGCACATATTACGACATGTACCTTTCAACGTACGTGCGCTTCTCTGGGTAGACCAACTTCTTCCTCATTTCCCTGTGCTCTCTGTCAAGGGTGGACAAGTAAAGGTCTAATTTCTTCGAATCCTTATATCTATTTACTCCCACTTGGAAAAATTGGGTAGTAAACAAGAATGGGATTTTGCACCACAGACTCCAGCTTCCATTGACCAAAATGAACCTGCCAATACAAAAGTGTTGGTAGATTGTGAACGCTGCTTCTCCTTCAGTCATCGTGGGGAGTTGTTTAGGGATCCACCATTCATCCCTGAATGCATTCCTAAAGTGTGTATACCCTTTTCATAATCACGCCTTGTGTACCCCTATCATTGATTCACATTTGTATTTCTGAAACCTCTCCATAAGCGAGGGATCTTCAGCAGGGTACTCCCACACGAACTTGTCAGATGCATCCGACACTCCGATTTCTGAGAACACAATTGTCAACAAAATGTTTCCAAATAGGATCTTTCCTCCCTTCTCCTCACTACTTATGATTCCATTTGCAATATATTGGGAGAGGTTGTATATGGTGCCCTTAGCAACTTTCCTGCAGACATTCAGCCAGGGCTTGCTCACCTGGGTCCACCTTTCTTGTCCATTTAGCTTGGACACCAGGTGTGTGGCCATATTCATCATCGGATCACTGATATATGAGATGTCATAGTACCTTGATCCCTTCTTCAATCCCTGAGATGCTATGGTTTCTTTGATTACCTCCTCGTCTAGGAGGTCATCTTCGAGCGCATCCCCTTCACAGTTTAGGCCTGTGAAGCATGAAATTAGTTGGGAAGTTATGCACATTTTTCACCCTATGAAGTAGAAGAAGTCTTCATGTATGCATAACATCAACCATTGGTAAAAATGCTCAAGCTTCCCAAAATATGGCAACTCAAAAAGTTGGAGAAGCCCTGCCTTCTCCATTTTCACCTTGACCATGTTACTGTAGATCAACAACCCATCAAGTGTTCATTTATTTGTGTGGCACACGAGCTCCAGTGCCATTTCCTCCACCATTGTACTTGACCAATGAATGTAGTCAATCACGGTCATCTATCTTATGTGGGACTCCCACTCTTGCCCTAGAAAAACCCCATCCAGGTATTGCATCTCTGAGTACCATTCCTCATTTGTATCCAAGGGTATTTCTTCTTGTTTATTCTTTCTTTTTTCTTTACCCTTTCCCTTATTAGATTGTTCTGTAGGTTTATCATCTGGTTTCATGGCCGTCATTGCAACCTTTTCTTTCATTTCCAGGTTAACTTGTGAGTTGTTTGAACATTTTCCTCATGCGCCCCATGCCTTAAAACACAAACCCTAATCTCAGATTTTTCTCCTTTGATCACGATGCTTCTTCACAATGTTCCTCACACCCGTGAATCACTTTTTCTCTGGTTTGTAGATCCAACAGACTAATTGTGCTTAATTTCTTGGGATTTTCCTTCACACGAGTCAGTTCTTGAAACCCTAGATCTTGAAAGAAAAGCGCTCTTCTTATGTTCGCAAAGTGAAATAATGAAATGCCCACTCTTGTATTTATAGCTTTTCTCACTTTTATGCATTTAAGGCTAAGCTATCTACCACCGTACGACAATATTTAATGTGGTGTTTTCAAACAAAACCTGACTTCAACGCTTCTCCTTATACACCCAATCCTTACGTGAAAACTTTTTCAAAAGCACCCAATCCTTGCATGAAAACTTTTCCAACCTTCAAACAATCCATCTTGACAGATGACTCTTGCATGCATGTTACCAGTGCCAAAGGCACTTCTTCCATCCTCATGATTCTTGCTTTCACCTACCTCATGTTTTTGCACTTTTTCTCCTTTGTACATGGATTTCCAATGTAACCTTATTTTTCCACCGACCCAGCTCCTCCTAGCAGAATAACTCCAAGTTTCTCTTCATCATCTCACCCCACACTAAAATGATGCATGGTCCTCTGCACATTCATAAGTCAAAAGTAATAAGGTTGCCAGTGCCTAAGGCACAAAACAAAACAACAACGTGAAAGGGAAATATAAGAAAGGAAAAGAATAAAAGGAAATTCTAAACTAACTGGAAAAACTGGCTTATTTACAAACACCAAGAAGCATTATTTACAGTAGGGCTTCAACCTACTCCCATTGAAGTGTCCAGGTAATTTTTTTCCATCCATCGCTTGTAACTGGCACACGCCCGAATCAAGGATGTATGAAATTACTTAAGGACCCAACTAATGCACCTTCAACTTTCCAGGATGGTGTAGGAATTTTGAATCATATAGCAATACCATTTCGCCAACCTCAAACTATTTATTCTTAATATGGCAGTCATGCCATGCCTTTTTCTTTTCCTTCTTAGTTGTTTAGCTCCATCTTTCTAGTAAGTTCCTTTCATCCAACTTTATCAATTCATCTATTCTTTCTTCCAGTGCTCGCTCATCTTCTAACCCTCCTACGTGTGCTATACGCAGAGATGGTAGCATGAATTCGACTGGCAAAACTACTTCCATGCTGAACACCAATTGAAATGGTGTGGCCTTGTTCAATATTTTATAAATTGTTTTGTATGCCCAAAGAACTACTGACACCTTATCATCCCAATCCTGCCTACCCACATCACATATCTTGGTAAATGTTTGACTAAGGATTTTTTTGAATGCCTCTGCAGTCCCATTTTCTTGAGGGTGATAAGGGGTAGTCTTGTGATGGGCTACCATGAATTCTACTAATAGAATCCTGATGGTTTCATTTAAGAAATGAGTGCCCCTATCACTTGTTAAACTTAATGGGCACCCATACATGCTGATAATGTTCTCCCACAAAAATCTAGCACCCATAGCTGTGGTGCAATCCTTAGTGGGTGTGGCCTCTACCCACCTTGTCAGATAATCAGTACAGGAAATGATATACCATAAGTTAGTCCTTCGTGTAACTGGTGAGATTGGACCTACAAAATCTATTGCCCATTTCTCAAGAGAATTTTCACTGGTGATGGGGCGCAAGGGCATCTCATCCCTTCTTCTAGGTTTTCCAAGGCACTCGCAGTGGTCACAGGCCTTGCAAAACTCAATGCAATCTTGGTGAATCATCTCCCACCATAGTCTGATAACTAGGATCTTGCGTGCAATTGCATTCCCCGCATAGTTTCCTCTAGCCATCCCACCATGGGCTTCTTCTATTATGGCCACACATTCATGTTCTAATACACACCAGCACAAAACCTTGTCACGGCCCATTTTATACAAATCCCCATTGATCAACATAAAGGGCGTGGAGTGTATGGCTAACCTTTTCCTTTCCAATGCATTCATCCCTTCGAGCACCACACCTTCCTTGAGAAAAACAACAATGTCTTCTAACTCCGAGGGCATATGCCGTAACCTAAATAGTTACACATCTAGCATGGTTTCCTTGATACTTTGCATGTCCTCTCCCGAATCAATCCTTGATAAATGATCTGGCCCACATTTGTTCTTTCTAGGTTTTACCACCACTTTGAATTCAAATTCCTAAAATAAAATTACCCAATGACATATGCACCCTTGCAACACTACTTTGTTTACTAGATACTTCAAGGCTATATGGTCAGTGTAGAATATGAAGGGAGTAACCAACAAATATTGTCTAAATTTGTGGAGCACGTAGATCATTGATAATGCCTCGTGCTCGGTCGTTGTATAATTCTATTCTGCTGGTTTCAACTTTCTAATTACAAAACAAAAGGGATGATCAACAATCCCCTCTCCTGGTTGAGCAAGAACGGATCCCATTGCTGTACCAGAAGCATCCATGTGGACATGGAAATTTTTATCCCATGATGGGAATCGTAGAATAGGTGCATTGATAAGCCTTTCTTTTAGAGTGTCAAATGCCCTCTGTTGCGCCTCTCCCCACTGAGAGGCACTCTTATGTCTGAGAAATATTTCCAAAGGTGCGGTGATCTTGGTGTATCCCTTAATGAACTTTCTGTAGTGCCTAGTGTGTCCAAGAAATCCACACATGGCACTTTGGCTGGTGGGCTCCCCTCATCCCACAATAATGGAAACTTTCACGGGATCCACTAATGCCCTCTTTACCTATGATATGCCCCAACAACGTTCCAAAAGGAGTTGCAAAGACACATTTCTTGATGTTGAGGGAAATCTTCAACTATCGACATCTTTTAAACATCAATCTCAAGTTATCACAATGGTCCCTGAACAATCCATACACTGTCTAATCATCAAAATATATATGAAGGAACTTGTGGATGAAGTCCTTAAATGCTTGTACCACTATGCGTGTAAATATAGTGGGTGCATTCCTCAATCCAAAGGGCATGACCGTATATGCAAAGCTTCCCCACTCAATGACAAAAGTTGTCTTTTCTTAGTCTTCCTTGGAAATCCTTACTTAGTGATATCCCGAGAATCCATCCGTAAAGGAATAAACCTCGTGCCAAGCAAATCCTTCCAAAATCTCTTCAGTGAAGGGGTGGGAAAAGGATCTATGATACAAACAACATTTAAATCCCTGTAATCCACACATATCCTAATCCGTCCATCCTTCTTTATGTAGATCACCATTGGACTTATCCATTATAATTCCTCCACAACCTCAATGATAATGGATGCTATTATTTTTTCTAACTCTTCTTTAAACCTTACACGCATGTTGGGATTCATCATGTAAGGCCTCTTCCTAACCGGATGCACACCATCTTTCAAATTTATCCGCATTTCCCCCAATGAATGGTGGACGCCTTTCAACTCATGGTATCCGTGTAGGAATAAATCCTAAAATTCATGCAAGAGATCAATGATCTTTGATAATTCCTTGTCTGACCAGTATTCCCCAATGATAGCTTCCTTGGGCTCCTTATCTAAGCCGATGTTAACTTTCTTATTTTTGAGTGGTTCATAATACATGCGCACACATGCATCCGCACTGTCAACTAACTCGCAAGTCCCAACTAAATGTTCAACATTCAAGCTCTCCATCTCCTCTCCATCAATAACATATACCATCTTTCCTTTCTCTTTTTCAGCACACATGCACTAAAATTGTATGTCTTCTGGTTCCTCCTCTTCAAACCGTGCTTCGAATCTAGGTCCACCAAGTAAATCTACTAATCTATCTTCTTCCATGGCGCAATACCCCAAAGTGAGGTGCTTGACAACCTACAACACCTCATCAACTGGTTGCTTGGTAATTTGGTACTCGAATGTGTGAACCAGGTTAGCTGCTAATTCCTGCCAATTTCCTATTTGGCGGCAAGTTTCAAAATGGATATAATAAGCGCATTCACAACCTTTTAGTGTCGAATATAGTTTGTGCACCCAAAGGGAGGGTGGTAAAGCTTCCACACCTTCTCCCCATATCCTCTCACATGCCTGGATGTGGGAAGAGGTGGGTTCATTTCCATTGTAATCCTTGATAGTGGTGGGTATATTGCTCTTCAAGAATCAAATAGTGAGTACAATTCTAACTTCACACCACTCCAACAAGTTTTTGCTATGCACAGCCCACCACCTCACTGTTGTGCCTAACAAAAAATAGCCCAGCATACCTCGTCACTCGTCCTCCCTCCATTGAGCTTCCATTTCCATTTAAAAGACCTTAGGTTATACATCCCCAGAATACTTGGTTATTGCCTTTCCTCCCAAGTGCCGAAATTTACATGCCATGCTTACCCTAGTCATTGATCCTTTCAGATTTCACCCAATCAATGCATAAATATCATGCACCCAATTATCACATGCTATACTGGTAGTATCACTGACAGATTGAGCATCATCAAACTGGATGACTCCTTCTATAGGGTGGATGGTCTCTGGATCTCTTATGGAGCACACATATATTTTTTCCAGGACTTCCTCTCTAAGGGTTTCAGTATAGGGTATGGAATTTCCATCAGCAAATGGTATAATCATCCTCTCTTCCTTGTTTTCAAATCTTATGTACCCCTTGTTAAACCAGATATCTGCATTATTCTTATAGCATCATGGGTGCCCAAGTAACGTTGAGAAATTATCTACCTTGGCAAGTGCCAAGACTTCAAAATCCCTAGTGAAATTAGTCCCCTGGATGGTAATGGTCGCATCCTTCAAGATACCTATGGGAATTGCCTTTGTCTTATTTTCCATATACAACACATTTGAAGATGGTTGTAATACAGGTCTTCCCATTTGATGCCAGGCATCCAGAGTGAGAACATTAACCTCCATGCCCATGTCAATGAGGATGTTTCTAAGTAACCACCTATCCACTACTGTGTTTAAGGTGATCTCTTTGTCATAATCAAGGCTGTGAGGTGGGAGGTTTGTATGCAGGATCTGCCTTTCATGTTCTTCCCCTACACATGGCACCTTTTCTCTCAACCATGCTCCTAGCAGGGGAATAACATTCTCTTGCCTCAGCAGTTTACACACCTCCTTAACCTCGTCCAAGTCATCCTTTGGTGCTTCTACTGGTTTTCTTCTCATCTTTTCTATTTTTCTCTTTTAAGCATCGGATCTCCCCTTGTAAGCTTTGGATTACGTCCATTGTTTCATGGTAGACTTCTTTCTGGTGAGCTGGGTTTGGATAATTCCCATGTACTATTTATTCCCTTGAAACCAAAGGTCTCTGCCTAGGTGCTTCCCTTGTGTGCGCAGACTCCACCCTTGTTTTTACCATAATAAGCTCTAGTTCTGATTCACATATTACTCATGGGAGCCATTGCACATCTACCTTCTTAATAATCACCATGGAAGTGCCCTTATCCTTCCAGTGCTGCTGACTCATATGTTTGTTTAACTCTAGGCACTCTTCGTACTTATGTTTTTTTCCACACTAGGAGCATTGTAGAAGATCTAGACATTCACACTTATAATGGTCTATGGCTCCATAATTAAAGCATGTTTCCTGCGGGAACTCACTTCTTCCCCCACGGTTACTGTGACCATGAAATCCTCTGTGAAACCCTCTTCCATGTGCAGCCCCATCTCCACACTCTTCATACCAACGTTCATCTCCTTTGGAACTACTGGCAATGCTAGTCTGGCACACACCAAGGTCAATTACCTCATGGATTTGGTCAATCAATCTACATTCCTTGGTGTCATGTGTGGTTGAGGTACATATCTTACAATAACAAGATACATTTTTACGGATCACGTGCTATAAAAGGGGGCACCTACTTACATCATGGTCCCCATGACATATTTTATAATTTACCATTATGGTGCGTACTGCCTTCTGAGTACATATCCCACCATTATCCTTTGTGTTCCCTTCTACATCACAATCTATGCACCACATCCCACAGCAAGTCTCTAGAACTATTTTGGTAGATAATTTCTCCAACTACTTAGCCATGGTAGTGATCTGAGCCTCCAGAAATGGGATAACACTAGTGTCAACACTACTAACTACCTCAGCGTGTAAAGTAGCTTCCAACGCTTCATGCAGGTCCATGAATGTTTTATGATACAAAGCCCTCCTAAAGGGTGTGATCAACCCTCTGACAAACCACTGAGCATGTTGTGAAGGGTGGATATCATAAGACAGTTTAGATAATAGAGTTTTAAAGTGCACCTCATATTCCCACATGCTCTCTGCCATTCCCTGCTAGATTTCCTTGAGAGAGATGATGCTCTTTTGTTCAGACTCTGGTATGTGGAATTCTACCAAGAATTAATTTTTTAGTGCGGTATAATCCACAATAGTCTAATGAGGGTCATACTTTTTATACCAACTATGTGTGTGTCCTTGCAAGGTTGTTACAAATTGACTGGCCTTTCGATCATGGGTCGTGATCCCCTTTACAATCCATAGCAGCTCGTAATTATGCACATGCTCTGTGGCATCTTCTATCCCATTGTAATCTAGTAAGTGTAGAGACATCTTGAAAAATACTTGAGGAGGTGGCTGAGGCCCTTGTCCTCCTAACCCAGTCCCTCGATTTCCTCCAGTGTTTCCTCCTCCGCCAGACCCACTAGATCCTGAGCCACCAACTCCACCACTTTCACCTCCAAATCCTCTTGTGTTAGGTACAGGGCCTGTGTTTTTCATGCCAAATGCTCCCATCGTCCCACTGAATTATGCGCCAATAGTTTGTGAACTAGTGCCACTCCCAGTTGTATTTCCTCCACCACTTCCTGACGTGCTCCCAAAACCACTTGTATATATGCCTTTCCCAAACATTCCACCAAATACTAGAATAGTTTGTGAAGCCATAGAAGTCCTGAATGAGAAGTTGTATCTTTTGGGCACCGATCGGTTACTTCCACTGATATCAAATGGATCAACTATACTTTTCCCTCGTTTAAAAAAACCATGTGCCAAGGTTTAGTCACTAGGTGGGGTCAGATGCATGCCAACGACTCTTCTTTCTCCATGCGATGGGAACTCATCAGAACCCAAGGGTTTCTCTCTTCTATGCTTGCCAAGATGGGGTAGCACAGACTGTTTAGGCTCCACATCCTCCATGTGAACCTCTTCTCCCAAAAATTTCTACCTCCATGGATCCATCATAAATGCAACCTCACGTTGTCTCATAATCTCCCTATCATGCGCTTCACCATACTTGAGTTGTCTCTCCTCCCTTTCCTTTTTAGTCGTTATATCAGCCATCTTTCCCCAACTTGGCTTCCTTGCCAAGCACTCAGAGTGGTTTAGCCGACCATTGGGAATGCCTCTAAACTCATGGTTACCATCAAGATTTTGATTTCCAGGGGGATAGCCCACAAAAATGATCCTTTGAGCTCCCACAAAAATTCAAACTCAGCAACTTCCAGACAAGAATACGTGGAAATTACATATTCCAGAGTGTAGCTGGCCAATACTCCCTTCCACCAATGATCTATAGCATGGGTCAACATTAGATCAGCATCTTGTAAGTTTTGGTATGTTTATTGGGTCCAAGGGTGTGATTTATAATACCACCCCGACCTAGATGCATATGTCGAGAGCCACTCAAATAACTCTACTAGGACACAACAGAATAAGGTTTTGTATAACTCATGATAGAGAGTGTCTTCCACCCATATTCACGTATCAAACTCAGGTCCAATACTGAATCTTTGAGAAAACTCATCCTCTGTGCTTTTAAACCAATTTTCAACACCTTCAAGTGTTAAGCGCTCCGTCATCACTTTTTACATAGACCACAATGTATGCCATGTTCCACTATAGCTTTGAAAAGAGGTACCGGAAACGGAACCAGGATGTAGTCATTTTTACACCCACCAAGAAGAAGGGAACCTCATGTGCACCTGCCTATCACCCAGCAGGCACTGGGCACTCACTCGAGGTGCGCGAAAGGGAGCTGAGTCTCTCTTTTATGTGAGTTTATTGGAAGGCGTCATTCATGATCTTAAATTAGTCATTTAAAGGACATGAAAAGCTATAGAGCTTAGATTGGCTTCTATAACCCTTTAGTCATAACAAAATCAAAGTGCTTAAAAGAATTAATCCAAACTAAGAAGTCCTAAATATTCAAAGGGACTAAACTTTTTAGGTTCATTGATCATACAAAAACAAGATCATAATAGAAACATGCAGATAATATAGGAAGGATATCTTAATATAAAAAAAGTGGTAACATTATCATATTCATTCATAGTATTACTACAAAACATCACAAAGTGGTAGACCACAGTCATACACCATATCTGGATCCATACATGTATGCTCACAAAACAAAATTTACATTCCCCATTCCCTTATTACGTCCTTCCTATAATCATCTTCCCATTTTATCCCATAGTTCTCGCAGTAATTTTGTAGAGCTCCACATCCTTCCTTAGGTTCTGTTGATGCAAAATCACAGCACCCCTGGATATTGATCAGTTTTCTAGGTTGATCATATTAATATCCAGTGTGATAGCATAACATTGAATCCTTTCTCCAAGTGTGGGACTTGAAGAGTGAGAAAGGAATCTCCAGAGAAAGGCTGGTTCCTATTCCTCTGTTCAGGTGCACACAAAATATGCAGAGGGTTTTCTCAAAATCTAATCTAATCTGCCAAGGAGAAAAGGTAAGAAGATGCATAAAATAAATCTAAGCTAATAGAGGTGATGCACCGAGGAATGAAGAACATATGCTTTGCCACATTAAACACAGACCATGTAGATATAACACAACACCATGCACAAATAGCAAAAATGCAATGAAAGATCAAGAATGACAGTAATAAATATGTAAGAGGGTTTAGAAGCAACCACAGACACATATATATTGCTCAAGGATTGATTCAATACATTGCAATGGCCAAAAGCAAGAAACGGTGTTACAGTCTATATGGGAGGTTTGAAAACTCCACAAATCTTCTTATGAACAGGAGAGAAGGGAGGGTGCAAAGCATAAATGTCCAACACCAGAAAGAAACCCCTCCTTACAATATATAGGAAGAATGGGAGAGAAAAGAGAGAGGAATTCAAACTGCCCCAACCACCTCTAGGTTGCATTTAATTCGTCCATCATGGCAGAAGCGACGGGTTCTGGAAAAGCGGCGGTTTGCCTAACAGAAGCGGCGGGTTGTCTGCTGCATTAAAGTTGTTAGTTGAGCATCACTTCTACTTATTATTTCATGCCAGAGGCGTCTTCTGATTTTATTTCTTCAAACTGAACCAAAATGCAAGATTGACCCTGGAAACATGTAGAGAATCTTACAAGCTTTCCGTTGATATCAAGAACGTGTAAATTCGAGCTCTGTATCGAAAGATATGTCAATCTGAAGATTTAGGACACGGAACAGGTGAAAACGGATTTTTGAATTTCTTCCAGCGCTCTGCCACTTGGATGACACGTGGCGCGCTCTGATTCGCTGAATAATTCTTTCTCCTCTGCTTTTCGGTGGGCTTTCCTTTGAATTTTCCTCGTGGGTTCTTAAATGGGACACGTGGCACAATCCTATTTGTTCGGCTCGGTGCTCGAAAATTCACCCTTTGACTTTTCTGACCTTTACTCCTATGAGGACACGTGGCAATTTCTCAATGGTTCTCGGGCCTACCGGGTCTTCCGCGTACTTCGCGTCCATCCATCCCGGACGTCCCTTTTGATTTTGGACCTCTTGGGACAATTTCGGCCGGTTCGGGTATTTCTGGCCCGCTTGTTCCACTTTTTTCAGACTGACTTGACTCCTTTCGGCTGGTTCGGCCGGTTCGGGTCCTTTTTTCCTGTGCGTCCCAATTGCTTTTGGGCTCCTTGTGCCGATTTCGGCCGGTTCAGACATTTCGCGCATTTTTGTCTCGCTTGTCCCAAAGGCGATCCTCTTCAGCAGTTAGCCAATTTTTCTCCTCGGCTGGTTCGGCTTTTTGCGCCCGTCGCGTACTTCTGTCCCACTTGTCCCATTTTCTTTTGGACTGCTTGTGCTCATTTCGGCCGAACCGGCCGGTTCAGGCATTTTTGTCCCGCTTGTCCCGAGCAACACTTAGGACTAGGACTTAGCCGATTTTCACGATTTTTTCTGGATTGACCTATTTTCCTTTCTGCAACCTTTGATGCATGTTATCGAAATTTTACCCTGGGGGGTGAAATTTTGACAACAATTTTGACGACTCAGCGGGGTTACCTGCCTGCTAGGTAGAAGATCAGTGGCCTTTTAGCGGTCCATTGGGCATGGAGTTAAGCATTATCCTGAAACAAGCCTGATACTGCAACTTCCCCTTCAGCAACACCCTGAACTGTAGAAAACAACCTGAGAGCAGAAAAACCTATGCCAAAGCACTTAGGGAAAACAAAACTAATCTACAGCAAAACAATGTGCACAAGCACTTGGAGGAAAGAAAATCTAAACTAGTATTTACAGATGTAGTGAATCTCCCTCTAGAAGCAACGCTTAAGATAGATTCCATTTACTGGAATCTGCAGTTCTTCACCATCCAATGAGGCCAATTGGAAAGCATTGTTGTTCTTGCACTTTCTGACCATGTATGGGCCACTCCAAATGGCATCAAATTTTGAATGCCTTCCTGGTTTTGCCTGATCTGCATCCCATTTCAGAACTAGGTCCCCTTCCTGGAAGGTCCTTGCCCTAGCTCTCTTATCAAACCATATTTTTACTACGGCTTGATCCTTTTCAATCGTCTGAACCGCATGTTCTCTGATTTCTTCTAATTCCATCAATTCTGCATACCTGGCCTCCATTGGTTCGAATTCAGATAACTCAAGCTGCTTCATGAGCTCCAAGGCTGGCAATTCTAATGATATAGGCAATACTGCCTCCTTCCCATAGACCAACTTGTAGGGAGAATTACCTGTAGACCTCTTTGGTGTTATTCTGTCAGCCCATAACGCTGATTTTAGCCTTGTATGCCATGTTCTTTGATTTTCATTCAGAGTCCTTCTGATGATTTTTAGCAAATTCTTGTTTGTGGACTCTGCCTGTCCATTACCCTGCGGGTAATAATTTGAAGAGGTGCTCAAATAGATTCCATTCTTGACAGCCCATTCTGTAATTTTTGAACCTATGAATGCTAATGCATTATCTGATATGATGGTGGCTGGCACACCGAATCTGGTTATTATCCCTTCATAAAAGTCTAGTATGCTAGACTCACTTGCCTCTTTGAGCGCTACTGCCTCGGTCCACTTGGTGAAATAGTCTGTTGCTGTAAGAATCCACTTGTGGCCTTGACTCGAATTGGGATTGATGACTCCAATGAAGTCCAATCCCCATTGCATGAATGGATGATCTACTGAAATTGGACGAAGGGGAAGTGCTACTAACCTTCCTTTCCCTGTGAAGAACGCACATTTCTTGCATTTTTTAACCCATGAGTAGCAATCATTGAATACAGTAGGCCAATAGTAACCAGCTTTCATGATTTTGAGAGTTGTTACTCGTGGGGTGAAATGGCCTCCTGCCTCCCCGTCATGGAACTCTTGTAAGATCCTCTCGATCTGGCCTGTCCCGATGCATCTCAATAGAACACCGTTGATGTCCCTTTTAAACAAAACATTATCAACAAGCACATAAGGAATTGCTTGTAATCTGAAGTGCCTTCTTTTCGCTTTGCTCATTTCTAGAGGGCACATGCCTGTTTGTAGGAAATGTATCATATTCTGAGTCCAACAGGGGGTGAACACATCATCATTTTCCTATTTTTGATCTTCTTGTAATAGCAGGACAGCGTCTTCTTCATCTTTTGGGCTGTCTGGTTGTTTGGAAGCGAGCTGCTCACATAGACCTTTGCCTCTTACCAGCTTGGTGATCCTTATCTCAATGTCATACTCCATGACACGGGTGATCCATCCTGCCCTTTTCTCATTCAAATCTTTGTTGAGGAGGAAGTCCTCAACCCCAGCATGTGAGACTAATAACTGGACCTTGTTATTTGAGACCAAATGCTTGAATTTCTTCAAGCTTCTGATTACTGCAAGCACATGCTTTTCAATAAAAGAGTACCTTAATTCACAGTCATTTAGGCTCTGGCTAAAGAAAGCAATCGGCTCCTCCTCATTATATTTGTTTTGTTGTACCAGAATAGCAGAAATAGTGTTATCACCTCCAAACGCATAGAGGATGAAATCCTTAGAAAAGTCAGGGTTGATGAGAGTAGGTGCCTGGGAGATGGCTTCTTTGATTGCTTCAAAACTCTCCTTGCCTTCTGCCGTCCATTTGAAAACCATGCTTTTCCTTAACATTTTGGTGATGGGCTTGACAAGGGCTGCAAAGTTTGGGACAAACCTTCGAACAAAGTTTATCCTTCCCAGGAAACTCTGAAGGGCTTTCTTGTGACTTGGAAATGGTAGAGCTCTTATGGATTCAACCCTCTCTGGATCAATTGCTAATCCTTCCTTGGAGACAATGTGGCCAAGGATTTTCCCTTCATGTGCAAGAAAGATGCATTTCTTAGGATTCAAAGACACTCCAAACTTTCTACACCTCTGAAAAACTTGCCTGAGGTGAAAGAGATGGTCTGCAGCATTTTTTGAGAAGACAGTAATGTCATCTAAGTATATCAGTACTGCCTTGTTGATCAAGCCTTTGAATGCCATATCCATAGCTCGCTGGAATGTTGCTCCGGCATTCGACAGTCCAAATGGCATCTTCTTGTAAGCATACGTGCCCCATTTGGTTGTGAAGGCTGTCTTGAATTGGTCTTCCTCCTTCACCATAATTTGATTGAAGCCTGAGTAACCATCAAGTAGCGAAAACCTTTCTGATCCAGCTACGACCTACAATATTTGCTCCATGGAAGGGAGTGGATAATGGTCCTTGAGAGATGCCCTATTGAGGTCTCAAAATTCAACACATAGCCTGATCTCTCCACTTTTCTTTCTGACCGGAACCAAGTTCGCAACCCAGCTTGAGTGCTTGATAGGGAATATAATTGCTGACTCAATCAGCTTGTCCAGCTCCTTCCTCATGAGAGGCTCCATGTGTGGATTGACTGGTCTCTGTTTCTACCTGACAGGCTTAGTATTTGGATCCAACTCGATGGTATGCTGAGCTAAGTTAGGATTGAAGCCCTTCAAGTCTTCATAGCTCCAAGCAAACACGTCAGGGAATTCTTGACAAAGCTGTATGAACTCATATCTCTCTTGCTCAGTTGTCATTTTTCCAATTTGCAATGGCTTGTTCTCTTTTACCAAGATGGATACCGAATCTTCCCTCTTGACCTGAATATTTGCTTTCTCCTTTCTAAACTGATCATTGGGGTTAAAAATGGACTCCAAGGTGACAAGTCCCTTGGGAAGCTTGTCAGTTCTCAGCTGTATCACCTGGTCACCATATTGCTGTTCCAACTTCTCTTGATTCTTAGCTGAGAACTCAGCTTCTTCCTGCAAGAAGCGGATGATTTGTTGATCATTCTCAAATACCTGCCAACTGGCATCGTTATCCGGCACTGAAGGCCTCACAATCACGTGGATGTTTGGTTGTACCTTGTCTTGTTGAATGTTTTCTACAATGTCAAAGGCTACCCCTACTACTGCAAGCCTGTCAGCAGCTTGATTCTCTTTTCTGGGAATGGCCTTAATGTCGAAACCTTCAAAATCCTCCATGAGGTCCCACACCCTGTTCTTGTAGCATCTGAGTAGATCATTTTTGGCAACATGATGTCCCTTGACCTGATTTACAATCAGCTCACTGTCCCCAAAAACTTGCAAGTTATTTATTTTTCTTTTTATTGCCCAATGCATCCCCTGCACCAAGGCTTCATATTCAGCAGTGTTATTGGAGCATGCAAATTGAAATCTAAAAGCTGAATAATACTTTACTCCTTGCGGTGAAATAAGCATTGCTCCTCCTCCTACGCCTTGTCTACTCCTTGATCCATTAAAAAACAGTTGCCATACCTCGTTCTCATCCTTGTGGTTTGGCTTGGTGATGCTAGGAATAGGTTGACTTTCTTCATGTATACAATAGACCCCCAGCTCAGATTCTTCTACTTCTTGATAAGGATCAAAAGCATGCACCTTGCTTGCCCATTCATCAAGAGTCAAATCCGGGATACTTCCAACCTTAGTGTCGGCTTCATCAGTGCCGAGGTGATCTTCTTGATCAAATGCTGAGCAATTGGTGACTTGGAGTATAGGGTTCAATGTGGAAGTCTGCAATAGGTTCTGACCTAATTGTAGCTTTAGTTCCATACCTCGTTCTGAACAGCATGTGTGACCAATCAGTGGACAAATATCCCCCAATCCTGGCAGTAAAGTCCCTTGACAAGCATAGGGTAAAGAGTGGTGGAAGGTCTATGACTGAGACGTCTTGCAAAACAACCACGTTGGGACATGCATGCAAGGTAAGACTCAAGTTTTTTATAATTCCAACTATGGCTACTGTTGTCCCATCTAATTGCACTACTCCCTTAGTTGTTATTTCATACTGGAGCCCTAGCTGATCAGCTATCTGTTTAGGCATTACTGAACTACTTGCCCCAGAGTCAATCATGCAATTATGTACCAACTTGTCTCCTACGATCAATGAAACATAAAATGGAGGGGGCTTCAGCATTTTACCTTGTTGTGCTCCATGATTTCCTTCATGTCGGGCAGCATTTGTAAGCACTTTGTCTTGCCTTTGAACCTGCTGATTCGAAATTGGCCAGTCCTTCATAGCAGCTTGCAGCAGATCTCTTTGGCCTGGGATGGATAAGGATTCCCACATAGATATATTGACGTTTGTTTTCTTCATCTGATCAATGATACTGAATGGTGATGAAGGATCTCTCTGCTGTCCCTTGATTTGAACATTTGCTCCTTGAATGTGGGCAGCAACAGCTGGCATTTGATTTGGCCAAGGGGCTGTTCTTGGCTGCCCTCGTGCATTTGAAACTGGGTTTTACTTGCCAATCATTTGTGGAGCTGTGGAAGGTTGTGGATTGGCTGGGGCTAACGGCTGTTCCTCACCCAAATTTCTCCTTTTTGACCTTGTGTTGGCTGCAACACCTTGAGAGACTGCCTGATTCATACCACAGAAATCCTCTGCCTGCCAATTTACCAATGTGGTGTCATTTGGGGCAGGTTGCTGTTGGAGTGTTTCTTGTTGTTGGTTGCTTTCTTGACTACTTTCACCCTCCACACCAGCACTTGTTACCATTAAAGCTTTGGTTAAAGCACCATTATAGCACATGGATTGATTATGGGGTTCATTACATGGAAAACACCATTCATACTCCTGGGCAATATTGTTTTGTGCTGGTACTAATGCCTTAGAGGTAGATATGGCATTTGGATTATAGGGCTGGAATGGTCTATTGACAGGAGGCCTTGTTTGATTCATATTTGCAGCTGGATTAGGTGGCCTTTGAGGCTGATATGGCTACCTATTAGGTTGAGCTTGAGGCTGATACGAAGGTCTAAAACCTTGAGTTTGTTGTCTCTTGAGTGTGACCAGCTCATTACCTAAATTTTGTAGTTGCTTCATGACTTCTTGAAGCTCATTTGGGGCACTTGGAGATGAAGTGGAAGCTTCATTTGAACTCTGATTTCTAGGAGTGGGAGAAGGAGCTAAGACAGGTGCCTGACTAGTACTTGGGCTCTCTAAACTTGGATATAATGGCATTGGAGGCCTAGGAGTTAGCTTGCCAGCTTGAATCAGACAATTTTCAGCTCTAATGGCAATACTATAAGCAGCAGGGATAGTTGTGCCTCCCATGGATTGAATCAACATAGAAATATCAGAATTTAAAGCTTTAAGGTAGTATAGAAAAGCACCTTCTGCTGTTGGTCTGATTGCTACTGGAATTCTATCCCAAGATCTTTGAAATCTGAAGTTGAAGTCAGTTAGCTGCTCATTGGAAGCTATCTTGATGGTTGTCAGCTGCTCCAAAAGAGACAAGTTGTCTCCCTTCTCTCCAAATTGATTATGAAGTGCAATACACAGCTGATTCCAGTTCATGATAGAAGCAGCTTCAAGGCTCCTAAACCATTGCAATGCTTTTCCCTTGAATGAAGACGCCAGCAATTTGACAGCTACTTGCATCTCATTAATCTCATGGATTGCACAAATGTTAGCAATGTCCTTGACATGATCACCAGGAGTGGTCTGGTTTTCTCCAGTAAAATATGGAATGTTCTTCAATGCTGCAACTGGGATTGGATTTTGTGCATTGAGAGCAAGTGGGCTGCTGCCTGTGAAGTTGACATAGGGGTTTACTGGTTGCGCCATTCTGAGTGGTCTTAAAACCCTTGTATATTAAAAGAAACGCCTGTCAGGTGGAGGAGTTGAGAGAGTTCTGTTTGGTGGAGATAGAGACCTTTGAATCCTTCTTCCTCTTTGCCTTCTTCTTGGAAATAGTTGCAGGTATTCAAACGGTACTTCCTCTTCTCCAGCTCTTGACCTTGTGATTCTTCTCATAAGCTTTTAGGCCTGACTGCTGAAACTTAGTTGATTCTTCCCTCTAGAGTCGCCAGATATGCAAATAATAGCTCTTTTAAGCAAGAAAATTGCAGCAGATGCACATCAACCTTGCTGCAATAAAAAATGAGACCTCTGGTCCCACCGGGCGTGCCAAAACTGTTGATGCAAAATCACAGCACCCCTGGATATTGATTAGTTTTCCAGGTTGATCATATTAATATCCAGTGTGATAGCATAACATTGAATCCTTTCTCCAAGTGTGGGACTTGAAGAGTGAGAAAGGAATCTCCAGAGAAAGGCTGGTTCCTATTCCTCTGTTCAGGTGCACACAAAATATGCAGAGGGTTTTCTCAAAATCTAATCTAATCTGCCAAGGAGACATGGTAAGAAGATGCATAAAATAAATCTAAGCTAATAGAGGTGATGCACCGAGGAATGAAGAACATATGCTTTGCCACATTAAACACAGACCATGTAGATATAACACAACACCATGCACAGATAGCAAAAATGCAATGAAAGATCAAGAATGACAGTAATAAATATGTAAGAGGGTTTAGAAGCAACCACAGACACATATATATTGCTCAAGGATCGATTCAATACATTGCAATGGCCAAAAGCAAGAAACGGTGTTACAGTCTATATGGGAGGTTTGAAAACTCCACAAATCTTCTTATAAACAGGAGAGAAGGGAGGGTGCAAAGCAGAAATGTCCAACACCAGAAAGAAACCCCTCCTTACAATATATAGGAAGAATGGGAGAGAAAAGAGAGAGGAATTCGAACTGCCCCAACCACCTCTAGGTTGCATTTAATTCGTCCATCATGCCAGAAGTGACGGGTTCTGGCAAAGCGACGGTTTGCCTAACAGAAGCGGCGGGTTGTCTGCTGCATTAAAGTTGTTAGTTGAGCATCACTTCTGCTTATTATTTCGTGCCAGAGGCGTCTTCTGATTTTCTTTCTTCAAACTGAACCAAAATGTAAGATTGACCCTGGAAACGTGTACCGTTGATATCAAGAACATGTAAATCCGAGCTCTGGATCGAAAGATATGTAAATCTGAAGATTTAGGACACGGAACAGGCGAAAATGGATTTTTGAATTTCTTCCCACACTCTGCCACTTGGATGACACGTGGAGCGCTCTGATTCGCTGAATAATTCTCTCTCCTCTGCTTTTCGGTGGGCTTTCCTTTGAATTTTCCTCGTGGGTTCTTAAATGGGACACGTGGCACAATCCTATTTGTTCGGCTCGGTGCTCGAAAATTCGCCCTTTGACTTTTCTGACCTTTACTCCTATGAGGACACGTGGCAATTTCTCAATGGTTCTCGGGCCTGCCGGGTCTTCTGCGTACTTCGCGTCCATCCGTCCCGGACGTCCCTTTTGATTTTGGACCTCTTGGGACAATTTCGGCCGATTCGGCCGGTTCGGGTATTTCTGGCCCGCTTGTTCCACTTTTTTCGGACTGACTTGACTCCTTTCGGCCAGTTCGGCCGGTTCGGGTCCTTTTGTCCCACGCGTCCCAATTGCTTTTGGGATCCTTGTGCCGATTTCGGCCGGTTCGGACATTTCACGCATTTTTGTCCCGCTTGTCCCGAAGGCGATCCTCTTCAGCAGTTAGCCAATTTTTCTCCTCGGCTGGATCGGCTTTTCGCGCCCGTCGCGTACTTCTATCCCACTTGTCCCATTTTCTTTTGGACTGCTTGTGCTCATTTCAGCCGAACCGGCCGGTTCGGGCATTTTTGTCCCGCTTGTCCCGAGCAACACTTAGGACTAGGACTTAGCCGATTTTCGCGATTTTTTCTGGATTGACCTATTTGCCTTTCTGCAACCTTTGATGCATGTTATCGAAATTTTACCCTGGGGGGTGAAATTTTGACAACAGGTTCCTCTTTTTCTTTGCTAAGGGCACATGTATAAATAGGCATCTAAGCTCCAACAAACTTCTCTGCAACCTCAGATCTAGCCCCATGTGTTAAGGTGTGGATCGTCCTAGGTGCATTCCTCTCCAAGTCATGATTAGATTTTTGGATCTTCCTATCACAAGGTATATTCCTCCCAGATCACCCTATTGCCAGGCCGGAACCTTATCCAAATGGAACATGTTCTTCACGTGTTCTTTCCAAAAGATCAAAAATGGCTAAGTTCCAAATTGTGCTTTGTGGGCACGTGTCCTTGGTTCTCCAAGAACCCTTTTTGAATCCTGCCTTACACGCCTTAACTTGAGTGCTTCCTTCGGCCATGCACGCCCATGTGCCTTTAAGATTTGGTAGCTACATTAGGTTCTGAACAACAAGAATGACTTGGGTTGTATTCCTAAAATAAAAATTAGAATCCCTTGACAAGTTCAAGACATTCAAAGATCTAGTTGAAAATGAGAAAATTGCAAGGATCAAATTTTTAAGATCTAATAGAGGAGGTGGATTTTGGTCAAATGAGTTTGATGAATTTTGTGAAATTCATGGAATAAGAAGGCAATTTTTAGCAGTAATAACACCTCAAAAAAATGAAGTTGTGGAGAGAGAAAATAAGACTATTCAAAATATGACAAGAGCTATGTTGTTTGAGTCCAAATTATCATATGGCTATTGGAGATACACAACTAATACAATAGTCTACATCCTAAATAGAGCCTAGGTAATTATAAACAATAATAAAACCCCCTATGAACTTTGGAAAGGAAGGCCTACAAATTTCAAACATCTACGAGTGCTTTGAAGTAGGTGTTTTTGTTATGTTAAAAAGTAACACCCTTGGATTTTGTATTGTATATCCCTACTTTTTTCTAACATGCAACCATATCTCAAGTTGTGGGACTTTCTACTTTAGATGGACCTCCAGAGAAGGCCAAATTCCTCTAGCTAATCTAATGCTAAAACTACTCCTAAGAAAGTAAATGTAGATAACTAATCCTAAAATAAACATTCCAAGAGACTAGGGAGAGAGAGAGAGAGAGGGTTAGAAAGATGCATGAAGGGGAAATGCTAAGCTAAAATGAGGTGATAGCACCAAAAAAGGTGGATATGTTCTAGTGAGGGAGAATGGAGAAGGAAATTGAGAAGGGAGATGCCAAAAATAAGTGACATAGACCCAAATCTTCATTCAAGATATGTTCTCCATGAAACACAACAAATTAAGCTTGCAAAGGAGAAATACATGTAGAACACAATGTAATAAGTAAAAGAGAGGAAAGGTTACAGATAAAAAGAACTAGGATAGACAAATTTTCCATAAAACAAGATTTATTGCAATAGAAGTATGCACATACTATTATAGTTAGAAGGGAAAACATAAAGAAACATTTCCAAAACCAAAATGAAGGTTTAATGGATCAAATCTTCTCAGAAACCATTTTGAAATAGTTCCTTTGTAGTTTTGGAACATCCTCCCTTTCAATAATGAAATATTTTACAATATATATCTCATAGAAAAAGAGAGAAGAGAGAGAAGGGAGAGAAGAGGGAAAAAGAAGGGCCACAATGTTTTAACTTTCAACTACCAATAGTTTACATTGAAGTGTCCTACAAAGTAGATGGGCAACCTGCAATGCCATTACTATGCTTATTCCCCTTAAAGAAGGAAAACGAATCCAATCTTAATAAACTATCATGGTTTAACTACTTGATTTGATAGTTTGTGTGCCCAAGACTTCTCTTTCTCCCTAAAATGCCTTTTTCCCATTTTGGTGATCTTTCCAATGATATAATTTTTTTCAAATTGGAGCTCTGGATCAAAATATATGGCCACTTGAAGTTCCCCATGTCAAGGATCAGAAGAATGTGATGCATGATAGCCCTTTTATTTTCCTCAAAGATTTCCTCTACCTATGTGTGCAATACTTTTCCTTTTCTATTTTTCCACCTTTCATTGGGTCATGGGATCAGGCTTTACTTCCTTTGTTTTCTACAATCTGTGGCCTTTATGAAAATCAAGCCAATAAAACCATGTCATGTTTCTTCACAATTCACCCTTTTATAGCCCATTGACTACTCATTGTAAACTGTGAGATAATAAAAAATCTCCACGTGTGCTTCACATGTCAATCCATTCGATAGCTCCCTCTTACTATTACAAAGCATTAACCAATGAAGAAGCCCCATGTATGGAACATGTCAGTATTTGATTGGATTCAAATTTGTGTCACAATTTATAATTTGGGAGGACTTAAATTATTGGCTCTATAGAAATGTGCCACATATATTCCTTGATTGTATTTATCACCTAGACCTAAAGCGCTTTAAAACCTGGTTCATTCCATAGACTTTAGGTCCACGGGAACCAATCTACCCAAGCTTTTCCGAAATGGTGACATGTGTCCCCTACTAACGATCGATATTACACCATATACAATTTCCTTTACCCTCCACATGTCCCATTTACTTTCCTTGACCCAAGATGGACTAAAAATATCATGGGATACAACTTGTTCTAGGGCTTGACATCTAGAAGAGCCTAAAATTTTTTTAGGAGAGCTAGAATCCTGCCATGTGGCCTATTGTGTGATGTTTGACATTAAATTTAATCAGAAAATGAATGTCTGATGACTTTTTAAAGTGACCCTCTAATAAATTTGTATGGATTTTTTAAATCCAATGGCCACTACATTTGGAAAGGGGAAATTGATGGCCATTTGAACTTATTTTTCTCTTTTAAAATGTCTTAAGTCCATTTTTAACCTTGTTAAATCCAAAATAACTCGGGGGTATTTTGGATAAAATTTTCATTAAGAGGGATGAAGGTAACCTAGGCAATTTTGACTTTAGGAGTTATGAGGGTACATTCTTGGGATACTTCTTACTTAGTTCAACATATACGTGCTATAACAAAAGCCTATAAAAGATAGTAGAAATCACAAATGTTATAATTGATGATACATATTCAATGAAGACCAAATCTTATCCAAAGGAAACTCCTCGATTCATAGACATCCAAGATGATGATGAAATTGTAGAAATCAATCAATAAGAAGCAGATGAGGATGAATAAATACTATACAAAAAATTTCCCTTAAGACATGTCAAGAGAGAACATCCTACAACTAAGATAATAGGCAACAAGGAGGAATGCATACAAATAAGGAGAAGATTGAAGAGTTCCCAAAACCAAGATAACGTTGTTATTTTTTCCAAGATTGAACCAAAACGTGTTATGGAAGATTAAAAAAATCAAAATTGGGTTGATGCTATGAATGAAGAGTTGGATCAAATAGAGAAAAATGAGACTTAGGAACTAGTACCTAGGACCAAGAAGAAAAATTCCATTGGAACTAAGTGGGTATTTAGAAATAAACTCAATGAAAAAGGTGAGGTCACAAGAAATAAGGAAAGACTTGTTTGTAAAGGGTATGCACAAGTATAAGGAGTTGATTTTGAAGAAACATTTTCACTAATGGTTAGAATGGAGGCCATTATACTCTTCTTAGTATATGTAACATACAAACAATTCAAGGTATACCAAATGTATGTCAAGTCAACATTATTGAATGGGAACATAAATGAAGAAGTGTACATTGAAAAATTTGATGGATTCTCACTTACAAAGGATAAGGAATATGTTTTCAAGTTGAAGAAGGCCCTATATGGCCTTAAGAAAGCTCCTAAAGCTTGGTACAATAGATTATACATGTACCTAATTGATTAAGGCTTAAATAAAGGAGTGGAAGATAATAACATATATATAAAGGAATAAGGAGGCCATCAATTTATCATGGTTGTATATTTTAATGACATAATCTTTGGAGGAGATAGTGAGAACGTGACACATGAATTTATAGAGGTCATGAAGGATTTTGATATGTTAATGCTTCGAGATATATCATTCTTCCTAGAACTAAAAATCATTCAATATAAGAAAGGTTTCTTTGTCTCACAAACCAATTACATTAAAATAAATGCTCAAAAGGTTTAAAATGGAGGATTTTAAGCCATTGTGAACACCAATGATCACATAGTGTAAGAGGAGAAAGGAAAATAACTTACCAAGAGTTAATCAAACCACATATATATCCATGATAGGAAACCTATGGTATTCCACTACCTTAAGACCTGACATCATGCAAGTAGTTGGTATAGTAGGAAGATTCTAAGAAGATCCTAGAGAAAATCACCTACAAGTAGTCAAGAGGATATTTAAATATCTCATGGGAACTATGGAATATGGGCATTGGTATCCAAGGATAAATTATTTTGGGATAAAAATTTTCACAGATGCAGATTGAGTAGGTAACATTAATGATAGAAAGAGCACAAGTGGAGGATCATTTTTCTTTAGTAAGTGTCTTGTCTCTTGGCAAAGAAAAAATAAATCTTTTGTAGCCCTATCTTCATGTGAATATGAGTATGTATCATCTGCATTATGTTGTGCACAATTAATATGGATGAGGCATAACCTAGAATACTATAAGGTTAAATGTTATAGACCTACTCCCTTGTATTGTGATAGCACAAGTGTCATAATTGTCTTCAAAAACCATGTCTTCCACTCTAATACCAAACATATCCCAATAAAATATCATTTCTTAAGGGAGAATGATCTAGGGATCATTTCTAAAAGTTCCCTAAACATCCCTAAAGGGTGTCAATGTAGAAGATCATCTTGAGATCTTTCCAACGACTATGAGAATGTGACAAACGGACATCGGGAGCTCTAGATATGTTTGGTCAAAGTTCAGACAACGGGAAAGTCAACTTTGGTCAACTAGTCAATATTGGACGAATCGCACTATGACACGTGGCTTGCCACCACTCGTCGAATTCAATCAATTTTCCTATCGGGAGACGAAAAGTGGACTACATGATGATCAAGTTAATTATTTTTGATACCCATGATATGGGTCGAATTTTTATTTACTTGGTAAGTCCATTATACATTATCCCCAAATGCCACGCATTTATATATTAATGTTCAAACATTAGTATAAACCACATAATACCCACTTAGCCACCATTAATTATTCTAAACCCCTTTGTAAAGTGGTTGTAGTGGAATCTTCCATGTGGAGGAGAGAAGGTGGTGAAGTGGTTGTTGGGGGCTTAAAGCCATGCGTGGATTTTCCCACGTGAAGGATGGAGTGGGTAAGGGTTATTAAAACCTTACCCAAATGAAATGGCACCAAATGTGGGATATAAACCACTAGCACTAAGCACCTAAAATGGGAATTAATCCCCTCATTTAAACAAAAGCCGCTTATTTGGGTATGTAATCCCATTAAAAAGGAAAATCGACTAAAATGGGTATTAATACCATTTCCTATGCTAATCCACCCAAATGGGAATTTTTATCCCAAATTTCATGTACGGGTTTAGGCTAACATTAGCCTAGGATTATATGCAAATGCATTATTCAAGGACCCTAAAAATGTATAAATAGGGTACCTATTTCATTGTAATGACACACACACACACATTAGTCCAACAAGCTTATTATTCGTTAAGATTTTTTGTGAGATGTGTCAACAAATATTGTTTATTGGCCTATTATTTTAGGCAATAGTAGATGAAATATTTGTGATTGGGAGTAAATTATAAAATACCCAATAGGCCCATTGAGCCACACCAATTACTTGCAAAGTCGATCGGAGTGCTAGCGTCACATTGATAGCATCGGGAAGGCCGATCGAAGATGAAGGAGATTGTGCATCAGGAAGGTGAAGAACAATTTGACTGATCATCAGAAGTTTTTGAAGAACTGGTGTACTGATAGGCAAGTAAAAATTTCATTAGGTTTTCTTGTGAAAGTACTATTGTAGCTTACAAGTTTTCACTAGTGGAACGGTTCGACCATGAACCTGGAGACGTAGGCAATTGCCAAACTCCGTAATCAATCATTGTGTAATTGTCATTACTATCTTGCATTTATTTTAAAATTGATTACTTAAAAGGAGAAAATTGTTAGCAAATAATTAAAGCCTACAAGGGTCTGAGATCAGGTAGTAATAACTTGATTATTTTCGGATCATGTTTGGTATTAAAGCTGGTTTAGCTCCATATTTGTTTTTCAGTAAATCTGATTAACAAAGTGATTGCTTCAAGTTGGTGCAGTTAGTTCAGTTTGTGTGAATAGGGTACAAGTGCACTGTGGGCAAGATGTGTAGACAAGAAAAGCTTGAGGAAATTGAGGCATATAATCACTAGATCTAGGAAGAGAACTCTCTCCTGCAATCAATGTATTAATCCCTGGAAGAGGAAAATGCTCGTTTGAAATTGGAACTGAAAACCAAGGATGAGCTCTTGGCAAGGTTACAATGTGGTTATCAGAGAAAGGAAATACCTTCAACTTTAGATGCAATGACCATGGCAGATGACTACACTATAAGTTGTTCACCACTAAAATCTTCTTCTTCCTCCCATTTAGTTTCAGATTTAGGTAATGAAGTCTTTGGTTTGTTTGAAAAGAATACTAGAGGAATTGGATCCAAGTTATTAGATAAAATGGGATTTGATGGAAGAGGCCTTGGTAAAAATGGCCAAGGTATTGCTAACCCAAAATAGGTCGAGGATCGTCCTCATTTTATAGGTTTGGGTTATCCTAGTGCGGGAATGGAAATTGGAGAATGCTCCAAGAACACTAACGGGAGACAAGCTTCTGAAAGTAAAGTGAATACCCCACTAGTCCTGCAAGAAGATTCTGAGTAGGAAAGTTGTGCTTCGTCATCACCGGCAGGATGTGGTAAGAGAAATCAGCGAAGAGGTAATGAGATTCCACCTCTATTTTCTTACCATAATCATAAGCACAGTAAAACTTCTGATCCACTTTTTCACCTTAAGAAGTATGGTTATGATTATTAGAAGATGTGGAATTCCTTTCCATGTACTTTTTGTGGATTGCATAATCATTCAGTGGCCAGATGCTGGAAGAGAAGGACACTGATGAAGAAGTTGATTCCGTTCATCAGGAACAAGGCAAATCATAAACACAAATCTCGTCATACAGAGTCAAGAAATGGAAAAAAGAGTTCCTCATCCTAGAAGAAGGAGATTAAGAGGAATTTTTGTGCTCATTGCCAGAGGAATGGGCATCGGGTAGAAAATTGCTAGAAACTGCATCCATCTCACCATCAGAGTAATGGCAAGCCAAAGATGGAATGGAGGCCTATTGTAAAGGTAGAAGAGGTTTCTACTCCACCACCAGTTGACAATTCAACCTAGGACCAGGTAATACCTGAAAGTGAAAGTCCTTTAAAATGGGTAAGTCAACAATTTTTCAATTATATATTGCATAATTCAGAATGATGAATCGTATGCAGTATTAAGTTTGGAGATCAGATATTGTGAGAAAATGCTGAGAGAAAGGTTTACAATACTCAGTGGATTTTCTTAGAAAATTTGATTAATGCTCCAAATATATCTCCTAATCAGCATGTGAGTACCTGTTAGAGCTTGGACACATGAATTAACTCATATAAATCTTGGAGATTTCTTTTCCATTTGTGTAGATAGTAGAGTTCGTAGAGATCAGCTCGGAACATCATTCTTTGTAGAGGCATTGTGACCATGTAGCAGAATGGTAGCTGAATCACTGTTGGCATTAACATCGGGTCAGAACTTCATTCTGTGGAGAATCCATTATGGGCATCTAGAAGAATGGTACCTGATATAATTTGTCAACAAAAGGATCTCTCAAAAGGTTAGCTCATAAATTCATTCTGTGTAGAGGCATTGTGAGCGTGCAGCAGAATGGTAGCTGAATCACCATTGGCATTGACGTCAAGTCAGAAATTCATTCTTTGTAGAGGCATTATGACCGTGCAAGAGAGTGGTACCTGATATTAGTATGTCAACAAGAAGAGATCTCAAAGAATTAGCTCAGAACATCATTCAATGTCAAGGCATTGCGACCACACATGCGAATGGTAGCTGATCAATAGACTTAGCATCATTCATTGGAGGCTCAAGGTCTGATAAGAGGATTAACATCATGCATCGGAGGCTTGAGGTCTTGAAAGAGGCTTAACATCATGCATTGGAGGCATTGAGGTCTGTAAAGGGACAAGGTATTGTCTATCACCAAAATTGGATCAATCAAAGCTCTACGTAACATGGAGTTCCTTCAAACCAGTTTGGATTCTGTGGAATCAACTTGGAGTCAAGAGCTGTGTTATAGAGTAAAAGAATATCCTTGTTGTCAGATATCAAGAAGCTTAGCACTGCAAAGAAGGAGCATTAAGGTTTCATTAAGAAACTTAGCACCATAAAGCGGAGGTGTGGAGGTCTTCTTTGGATATTAGAATGGTGCAACAGACGTATGATGGGCCCATAACCCATAGGTCCTAG
This sequence comes from Taxus chinensis, assembly GCA_019776745.2. Lineage (NCBI taxonomy): Eukaryota > Viridiplantae > Streptophyta > Pinopsida > Cupressales > Taxaceae > Taxus > Taxus chinensis. Next base: position 393,151,140 of record CM034156.1, on the reverse strand, counting down.
GATCAAAGAAAATTTTTCAAAGTGAGAAGGTTGGAGGAGAAGACCCAAGGGTCTACTATAATAGCACTTCCGAGGTGGCAGCAGAGTTTTCTAGATTCAGGACAGTATGGAAGCTTTTTAGGACTAAAATCCTTTCTCATTGGGGAGGTGTGATCTGGGGATCATTTCTAAAAGTTACCTAAACTTCCATAAATGGTGTCATTGTAGAAGATCATCTCGAGATATTTCCAACGACTATGAGAATGTGACAAATGGACATCGGGAGCTCTAGATATGTTTGGTCAAAGTTCAGACAACGAGAAAGTCAACTCTAGTCAACTAGTCAATATTTGACAAATCACACTATGACACATGGCTTGCCACCACTCATCGAATTCACTCGATTTGCCTATTGGGAGATGAAAAGTGGACTACATGATGATCAAGTTAATTATTTTTGATACCCATGGTATGGGTCGAATTTTTATTTACTTGGTAAGTCCACTATACATTATTCCCAAATGCCACGCATTTATATATTAATGTTCAAACATTAGTATAAACCACATAATACCCACTTAGCCACCATAAATTATTCTAAACCCCTTTGTAAAGTGGTTGTAGTGGAATCTTCCATGTGGAGGAGAGAAGGTGGTGAAGCGGTTGTTGGGGGCTTAAAGCCATGCGTGGATTTTCCCACATGAAGGATGGAGTGGGTAAGGGTTATTAAAACCTTACCCAAATGAAATGGTACCAAATGTGGGATATAAATCACTAGCCCTAAGTGCCTAAAATGGGAATTAATCCCCTCATTCAAACAAAAGCCACTTATTTGGGTATGTAATCCCATTAAAAAGGTAAATCGACTAAAATGGGTATTAATCCCATTTCATATGCTAATCTGCCCAAATGGGAATTTATATCCCAAATTTCATGTACGGGTTTAGGCTAATATTATCCTAGGATTATACGCAAATGCATTATTCAAGGACCCTAAAAATGTATAAATAGGGTACCTATTTCATCGTAATGACACACACACACACATTAGTCCAATAAGCTTATTATTTGTTAAGCTTTTTTGTGAGATGTGTCAACAAATATTGTTTATTGGCCTATTATTTTAGGCAATAGCAGATGAAATATTTTTGATTGGGAGTAAATTATAAACTACCCAATAGGCCCATTGAGCCACACCAATTACTTGCAAATCCTGGATTATCGACCGGAGTGCTAGCATCGCATTGATAGCGTCGGGAAGGCCGATCGAAGCTGAAGGAGATTGTGCATCAGGAAGGTGAAGAAAAATTTGACTAATCATCATAATTTTTTGAAGAAATGGTGTATTGATAGGAGAGTAAAATTTCATTAGGTTTTCTTGTGAAAGTAATATTATAACTTACAAGTTTTGCTAGTGGAATGATTCGACCATGAACCCAGAGACGTAGGCAATTGCCGAACTCCGTAATCAATCATTGTGCAATTGTCATTACTGTCTCTAATTTATTTTGAAATTAATTACTTAAAAGGAGAAAATTTTCGATAAATAATTAAAGCCTACAAGGGTCCGAGATCAGGTAGTAATAACTTGATTATTTTCGCTTTAGAGAAAGTGAGTGACAAGAGTATCAAATTGGAACATTTGCCCACCAAGGAGGAGGTAGTAGATATATTGACAAAAGCACTCAAAAATTAGCTTTTGAGCATCTAAGGAAAAAATTGAAGGTAATTCCTACCCCTAGTATCTAATTAAAGACTCAAGCCATCATGAGGGAGAAAGCCAAATGAAAAATCTGCTCCAAGATGTTGTAATGAGTACAAAAATAGGGGGAGCTAGCTCACTAGCTTCATGTACAAGTTAAGAGGGAAAAATGGGGATATCTGCAAAGAGTGAAAGGTCTAAATATGAAATGATATATTCAGGGGATAATTCAGGTTTATTGGTGAACAAGAAATTGCATTATCTAAAGTCATTTGTGACAAGAAAGTGATCCTAATCCAAGGGGGAGATTGTCGAGATAATATTACACATTGTTAGTGATTTTTTGCATGCTAAATTGATAAAGGAACCTTTTTCATAGATGTCAAAGGGGAATAATGAAATCAAAAACAAGAAAAGAGAGCATTAGAGGTGGTTGTATGACCTTTTTCCATCAAACTTTAATGCATTTTTTTGCCATCATTGACAAAGGGGGCGATATTTGGAACCTTCATCATTGAAGGTGTCTTTGATGGAACATAGTTTTGATGAGGTGTAAATCATTCAAGGGAATGAATTTTTATTATTATTTCCATCCTATTATCTCAAATGGTGTGTTTGAGGTGACTTGGTGTGATGTCTTAAGGTGTCATGGTATATACACAAGGTCTTGGTGCATTCTTGGTGCATTAGAACACATCTAAGTGATTAGTGTGAACTAAAAAGGTGTTCCACAGGTACTATAAGGTGTCTAAAATATGTGTAAGTGTTTTCATGATGAATAAATAGACACATTCATGAAAAATGGGTTAAAACAAGGCCAATTAGGCCTAGTTCTAAGACCTAGTGCAAGCATGGCTTAGGGTATGAAACAAAGAAAGCTAAGAAAGGTGAGTACAAGCATGAGGAGTGTGTTATGACATGGTAAAGAGTATTTGGAAGGTGTTTCATGTCAAATTTAGTCTATTAAATGCATGTTCAAGGAATTTTGAAAGCATGTTTTTTAGGATAAGCTAGATGTGCATTTACAAGTCATGGTGGTCAAGAAGATGCATGCCTATTTATTAGTAGGTGTGAATTTGGGAAGTAAGTAGAGGTTGTCCTAGTGTTTTGGGAAAAAATACATGGTAGTATGAAGAATATTTTTCAAGCTATGAGGTTTTAGGCTCTATCAAGCTCTCGAGATGACCATTTCCAGCTCAAAGATAAAATTTGAAGTTCTCATTAGGTAAGTTGAATATCTACATGGGAACATGTGCCATACCTCAACATTGGGAAATGGAATCAAGAAAATTTTACAATTAGAATGAGGTAAAATTATGCCTTATAATTTATAAATGATCTTTTAGAGGTTAAGTTGGTTTAAACCCTCCCAAAACTCTCATTATAAAGTGATAGGAAAAATATAATTTTTTTAGTCTCCAAATTACATGGGAATGCTAAAGTGATTATTCAAAATTGTAGATAAATCTCCATAGATCATTTTAGTACTAGTGGAATATTCTAGGTGTAAATTTAAGGTATATTAATATGTTTTTTTTTAATAAATTTCATAATGAAATCATGCATAGTAGTGTTCATGATGAAAAACGTGATGTGGAAGCAAGTATGGGAAGTGTTCTTGATGACTAGGAAGTGTTTTAGACATGTTCTATGCATTATATGGGTCAAACATTTCACCAAATATTACCTACCACTTAAGGCCTATAGAGGCAAAACTAGTCATGATGGTTTGAAAGAGTCTTGGTGTGAAATAGTGGTATAAAATTGAAATGTGAGAATTAAAAGCTGATATAAGTCCAACATTACATGTTTGAGCCCAAGAAGTGATTAAGTAAAGTGTGTTTGGTTCTAATCTCTAATGGTGTAAACTGACTCATTAAGACTGTCAAGTAGGTCTAAGAAACAAGAGTGCAAATTTTTATTTCTCCACACAACCCATGAAATGAGTGTTTGAATATGGAGTATAGGTCTCTAGTGAAGTGTCCTATGCATTGTTTAGGCATGAAAGTGAATTTTGGAGGGATAAAATCTATCTAGGAAAAAACTACTTTTTTATGACCTAATACCTAGTCTAACCAGTCTCATAAAAATAAGAATATTGTAGTTATATGCATTAAAATTATCTTTTCTATTAATTTAATATTATTTGCAAGGATCAGAGCTTTCCAGAAAAGTTCCATGTGAGTCATGAAATGTTGATTGGATGAGTAACATTTCTCACTTTGTGAATACTAGTGTTATGTGTAGGAAAACCCATTAGGACCTTGTCCTAATTAGTATATCATGATATGAATTAAGGTGGAAGGAATATAAATGTCCTTAAATGTGAAACACAAGTCACATGAAATATCATCTAAGAAATAAGAGGATTTAAAATTTCATACATTGGTGTTAGTGAAGTTATCTTGTGGCTGTTTGTTTAGCTTCCATGGCTGTGCACATCTATCTGAGAAAAAGAGTTGAAATGGAGTCATGTTCCCTAACCTACAACACTCCAAGCACGTGTTGATGTATTAGACATCTTGAAGAGTCTTATCTAATATTTTCTTTGCATGATATGAATTATGGTGCACATTAACTTGTAGCAATTAATATGTTGTTCATTAATCTACAATCATTTAATCATCAAACCAACGAACCTAAACATTCAATAATGCTAGTGTTGTATGCAAAGTTACAAATCACTTAGGAGATAAGTAAATTTATTGTTGTCACTACAATGCTTAAAATAGCAAATCTTAAAATTATAATTTTTGAAAAAAATTAAACTCAAACTAAAATTAAATGGCTTTCAAATACTATAACTAAAACAGAGCTGGTAAATTTAAAATATAGGTCTAGGAATGAATTACTTGATAATCTATCCATGGAAAAAAACAAAGCAATAAACTATGGAGGAGGTTATCAAACCACAAGTGGGCCTTGCCTTGGGTGTTAATCCCTCCTAAGGCTTGTAACTAAAAGTTACTGAGCAGAACTTAGATTCGTATTAATTTGGAAGGAACATTACATTTGCATACAAAGAATACTCCATAGATTCTCTACTAGCTATTCTCTAATTCCTCAATAGATCTACAACTCACTACTACCATTTCCAACTTCAATATCTTTCTTTCATATTCTTTTAGGTACAAAAAAGTGTGAGAAGAAAACTTCGAATAGGAGTTAAAATGAATCAAGTTAAATATCTCAAACAAATCATCTGGAGGTTCAATGCATGCAATAAAATTAACCAACATGTGTTTATATGTCAAATGCATAAATTAAGTGACCGACCAGTTCAATCAATCAGTTCCTTATTTATTTTCAATGAATCTCCAGGTCTAAAGTTCAGCTATCTCCAATTTCATGTTTCATTTTGTAATTGCCTCTTCCACGACACGTGTAGACTTTGAGTGTTGTCCTTAAAATTCCAAGAGATTTACACAATCATGGATCCTTTGTTGTAGGTGATCTTCTTTGGATAATGACATATTTTTATGGATAGGCCCTTTGGCTATAGGTGATTCCGTTTGGCTATAGGTGAGTTTTTGTTAATGGTTCCTTTGCTACATATAACAAGTTGCTTGTAAAAAAGAGTAGCATCACAAAAAGCATAATTCAAAAACTTATTACACCCAAGAGAATAAATTAATGTTCAAAATACCACAAAATAAAATTAAATAACAATAACTATATTAATTAGTATTAATTTCATAATTTAAGGTTATAGTGGTAGTGTTCAATAGTAAGACATGGAGATAAAGGGGCATAGAATTAATGGCTAAACAAAAATAAAAAGGATAAATTATTCATAAAAGGAATTTAATCATCTCATCACACCCCCAGGATTAATATTTTGAATTTCCCCATTCAGATTCCTTTGTCTCTTCCTATATGGTGTTACATACTCGTCTAAAGTCCATTGGTTTATCCATCCCTACTAGTTTGGTGAAGAAGTAACATCCATTCATCCTGAGCGTCTTAATGACTCTGTCCTATGGTATTTCATTCAATGATAGATCACCTGACCAATGTCGTATTAGAAAGTGGAATATTGGGTGATGATAAGCAACTGGGAACAATTTGTCTACACAACTAGTTCTAATGTGAATGTATATATTCACTCTCCTTAGAGTTGGTATTATGTTAGGTTATGAATATATTTCCTTTGATTTCATCTCTGGAGTTATTTCATTTGAGAACATTCTATAGGCTTGTACTATCTCTCTCTCTCTCTCACACACACACACACATTATTTTTAATCTTGTCCTTGACTTCCTCTTGAGCTATTTTCCTCATTTTCCATACCCTCTTTCTCATTTCCTTCTTTTCCATATACTTTCCATATTGCTCTATAACTTCCTTGGTGTTATTAGCTTCAACCCTAAACATTAGTGGTTGTACTTTCTCCAAATTTCTGTAGTCCTCCATTTTCCTTTCTTGATCCAAATAATTATTAAAATAGGAACAAATTTCTTTAACTAGAACATCTCCAACATATAGGACTAGAATCTAGTCCCTATCATATTTAAGATCATAATTATACATGTAGAGTTCACAAAGTATAAGTTGATTTTCATGAGGGATATTTAGATACAACCTAAATAAGTTTCTTGTTCCACTGATGTCAAATGTCATATCAGAGTTGCTGCAGGTAAGATTGAGCTGCAATATATTTTCTTTTAAGAAATTGGCATAGACATTGGAAAGAGGCCTATATCTGAATATTTCATGGGCCACCTTAAGTGCCTCTTCCTATTTTTTTTAGCCTTTGATATCTTTATATTTTACCTCAAGTTCTTTCTTGTGTTGGAAAATGAGTTCTTCTTTTTCTCTTTCATACTTTGCTTTTAACCTATTTACATAGGTTTCAAATTGATTCACCTAGCAATTGAGAATAGTTGTTTTTTTTCCATTTCTCTACAAACCGGTTTAATAAGTTCTTCTATAACGTCCTTGATGAAAATTTGTTGTTGCATGCTATCATGTTCTCAAAATGGTGGTGCAACTATAGGGTTATGTTGTGGTACATGCTCAACTACATAGGACATCTACCCTTCCTCAATTTAATAAACTCGGTTCTCAATGACATTCTCAACATGTGCAATTTGTTTGCCAATAGATTTCTATGTTCCTTCCTCATTAACTTCTAACACATGAACTATTTGGTAAATTTTTTTCCAACTTCTTCTCTTGTTTTCTCCTCATGTTCTTTTATTTCACAAACTACTTCATCAGTATAAATTCTATTGCATGCTCCTCCATACATTCCTTAGGATACTCCTGTGTAATTTCTCCTTCAACCTTTTCTTCCTCTCTCTCTCTCTCTACATAACCCTCCATGGGATGATCAAGGAATTTTTGTTCATGAACCACATCATTAGTACCTTCATGTATTGTGTCCATTGGTGTGGGCTTAATGTTTTCGTCTGCAACTTCAACATCACTATCAAGTGATATGGTATAGGACTTGATTGGCTTGGATGTTTTTGGTGTTTTATTCTTCAGCCTATGAGAGCGCCTCTGTGGTGTAGGAATTGACTTGGAAGATTTTATTTTTCCCTTAGAGGTAGATGATTCAATAGTAGATATTTCTAGGATGGTTTCAACAATAAATATTCTTTCAAGAGAAATTGGTTTAGGGTTTGGCTCATAATATGGTAAATTTTCATAAACAAGGGGTTCTCCAGGTTGGGAAGTGGATGCTACAAACTAAACTGTAGGTGTGGAAGAGTTTCCAGTACTTATTTTCTTCTTATCTTGTATGGAGGCCAATAGACCCTATCTTAAACCCCTTTGAGGTATGTGGCTTTCTCAATAACTCATAAATAATATTATCTCTTGTAAAATCGTCCCACTTTATCTCAGGGTATTCCCTATGTAGGGTGTGTTTAATTATCAATGTTATGAGGTAGTGGTGTGAGAGTGCATACCTTCCCCTTTGTGCCTCTCTACACATATTATTTAATATCTCATGAAAAAAATTGGGCACGTTCACTTGTCTATTGTTCTTTAAATGATTGAGTAATTTAAAGTGAACTGTGTTTAGCCTAGAGTATCTTCACTCATAGGTGAATTACTTAATAACATAATTTATAACTTCTAACCAAAAAGGTTTCTGAGAAGTTATGTGTGTACCTTTTCTATCATTAAAAAATAAATCATCGTCGTCTTACAATTCATTTCCTGTTGCCTCCATATTTTCTTTTTTGGGAATGGTTTACCTTGTGCAAGAAATCTAGTTACCCTAGACAAAATATCATTACCAATTCTTATTGTTAAACCCTTTACCTTAAATTCTCCATATCTGAATGTATTTGCAAACTCTTCAACCACCGACTCATTAAAACCATGGAATCAAATTATGTAGTGCAACCACCAACTATCTTGAAAATACTGTGAAATTTGAGGGTTACTGAGAAGGTGAGAGTTCTTTTTGGGCTCATGGAAAATTAAATCTCCTTTAATTTTTAATATGTAGCTTGCTCAGATCTCATAATGCAATCACACATTTATGTTTGAAGAAGTGATGCGAAATTGAGTTCTATGGGATTTTTAGGAGTTTTTTTTTTTAATTTGAGACTAAAGAACACACAAAATGCTTACAGGAAAGGTAATCAATTGATGTGGATGCATGAAACATTTAAGGTAAAGTGATATAATGGTAGGGGATTACGTGTATGGACATATCATGACATGAAATATGGTGGTATTTTAAATTCATTTAATGCTTGACAAATTGACATAAATATGAATCAATAATAATTATTCTAATTATACTTTAGTAAAGTGTAAATTAAGTACACTTATCTCAATTTTGGTTTGGAATGATTATTGTGCATGTTTTTTGATTTATGCTTTGAAGCATGAAATATTTTTATTATAATGCAGATGTCACTATGATGTTGCATGCATGTGTTGAACTATTATTTTCTAACCTTATCATAACCATATGGATCCCAGAGAGGGAATACCTATTTATTGGGGTGTCATCTTCTTCTTCTTTCTTCTCACACATGTAGATATATTTGATTTTTGTTCATGAAATAATGAGTTCTATCCAATGGAATAAAATAGGGGTTGATATAGGCTGTTTCAAGTGGAACATACATTCATTACATCATCTCCTTATGCTGGAGATCATAAACTCCTACAATAATCTTACATCAAACCTTGTGAAACATAAACTCTAAGAAAATAGAATTTTAGCAGAGTGTTGATGATCACCAATAGGGCTCATCACAACACTTTTATTTTTCCTTGGAGTATCCAAAAAGATGAATATACTAAGTCCATTGAAATATCTCAGTCCTTTGAAATTTCAAAAGATGAACCAGCAAGCTCAACTTCTAATTTTGTCTCTGATGTCCTTATTTCCATCTTATTTTTTCCTCTAAATTATTGCATGAAGTACTTATGTCAGTTGGTTTCTCATATAACCTCAACCTATGGCCATTGACCAATAGTTTGAACCTCATAAGATCTATGGTGGTGAGTTTTACAGCTCCATTGGGGAATATTTTTTCAACCTCATATGGACCTCACCATCCTGTCCTATGTTTTCCCATATATTCCTTGTACTTGAAGTCAAACAAGAGTTCCCATTCACCTTATTAAAATTTTCTTATCTTGATAAACCATTCATTCCATTTGTTCCTTTTATTCTACACCACGTCTGCATTATGCATAACATGTCTTCTCATTTCATCCAAATCATTGAGTTGGATAATCCTCTACTTTTGAGCTTAAGATAAATCTATGCCTAGCTCAAGGGTATTCCTTAGTGTTTTGTGTTCAAATTCAATAGGGAGAACAACAGTCTTACCATAAAAAATCTCAAATGGTATGAATCTATTTGTTGTCTTCCATGATGTGTTGAATGCCCATACTACCTCTAGGAGTTTTTCTACCTAATCTTTTATGTGAAGTGTAATGGTTTTTGTTAAGATAGTTTATATATCCATATTTTTCACCTCTACCTTGCCATTAGATTGGGGATGATATGGTGTATACTTCCTATTCCTGATTTCATACTATTTAGCTAGATAATAAATTACTTCAATAGTAAACTGTGTACCTTTATCATTGAAAGTCCCCCTTGGAAATCCATATCTGGTGAATATATGATCATAGAGAAACTTGGATACTTACTAAATTTTCTAACTTGGTAGTGCCTTCACCTATTTTCTTAATGCATAGATCCTTAACCAACTAGTTGTAAATGGGAACATCCTTAATGGATTGAATAAGTGGTATTTTGACAAAAAAATCCTTTAGTTGATTGAAAAAATTAAAATCAGATTATGATTTGAGTTCAATATTATTTTCTTGTAATCTCTGGAGAAATGGTGGTTCATTAGATTCTACTTTACCCTTTCTGGGACTATGTTCAGATTATTGTGTATCAACTTGCAGCATGTTTTCGCTTTATTGTAGATTAGTATGTAATGATTAGGGTTCGTTTGTAATCTCTGTAATGGTGGGTCCACTTGGTAGAGGAAGTACTCTTCCTGAGCGGAGATGAATATTATTAACATAAATGGAATAGGTAGGGTATTGAGCTGGTTCAGTGGAATAGGATGGCTAAGAAACTTTATTGTTGTGGTTAGGCATTAGTTGAGCTAGTAGTTGAGTTACTTTTGGATGAGATCAAAGTTGGGGATTTGGCATTAGAGCTTGCCACTACAGATAAGGAGGTTTTTGGTAAGATTATTGGTGATTAGGAGGTGGGTTATTCCATTACTGACTTCCTCTCCAAGGTTGCTGGCATGATTGAGGGGGTTGTTTCCATTTTTGTTGGCTTGTAAATTGAGGTGGTCATTATTTCTAGTATTGACTAGGGTATGGATCCCAACCTTAACGCGGATTATCCTAAGGTGCGGGTTACATATATTGATTACTATCCCAGTTATGAGATGATGGGATAAAGTCTTATGACATACCTCATTGTCTTGGAGGCCACAAGTTTCTTTGAGAAAGATAGATAAATTGCACATCCTTTATCTCCAACATCTTGAATTCAAGTGAAGCCTCCCTTTCTTTTATAATGCTAGCCAATCCTCTACATTTGCAATTTGATTTATTCATTCTACGTGCATGGAAGAACTTTGCGAGTGATGCCTCTCCATATTCTCTTCTCTTCTTAGTATGTAGAGCATCTAATTGAGTGGCAATGTGATTGACAATCTCCTACTTTATGTTTTTGAATATGTTGACAATCTCTGACTTGGATATATCCCCTATTGTTTTTGTAGATGATACACCTATTGATATTACATGTTATTCTCTTCACGTTGGATTTGTATTTAGTCTTGTAGGATTCAAAAATATCCTCAAAGGTATATTTTGAAATGTCTCCATCTCCTATTAGATATAGAGAATCTATGTTCTCCTCACAAAGTCACTTAAAAAAGAGTAATTTGAGATATTCAAGAGTAAATCTTATGTGCCTAATATTTTGAACACATAACAAGAATATTTCTAGATAGTTTTCCAATGTTTCATCATCCTTATGTGCCATCTTGTAGATTTCATCACCTCCTTTGCTACTCAGTCTGCAATAGTCCTAATGCTTAGTGAGAAAATTCTCCTTCATCTGTGCCTAGGTGGTTAGGCATATCTTCCTAAACCCATTAACCATCTCAAGGCTGCATGCTTGAGTGTAGTAGGAAATAGCTTCAATTTATGTGCATTAATGGTATAATCATAACTCCTGCATAAAATGTTAAACTAAAAGAAAAATGTGTCCGGGTCATTAGTCACGGATTCATGAAAGTTAGGCAAGGAAGAGGTATAAACATTCTTCATAAAAATAACCTCATCATTGTTAGAAATGGGAAACTCAAAGGTAGTTGCTCCATTTTCAAAATTTTGGTTTACTTCTTCTGTCATGTGTGGTTTCTCACGAGTAGCTTCTGAACTTTCACTTGGAAAGGGATATTCAAAAAGAAAACTTTGTACAGAGGTAAGTATATCTTCTTTAGAATCCTCAGAATTTTATGAAGAGATTTGTGCTACTTGATGATTGTGTAAAAATATACCATGGGCATCCCTTGGATAGTGCATGCATCAACTAGCTCAACTCAATCAATGGAAATTAGTGGGGGGTTTATTAGAGGTTAATTTCCTTTAACCTAAACTACTTATAAGAAATGAAAAACCTCTAAAAAACCTTATAACTTGGCAGTATCCCATACAATGGCACCAAAAATGATAGCGCAAATTAACTCGTAGAAATTAATATGTTATTGATTAATCTACAATCATTTAATCATAAAACCAAGGGACATAAATTTTCAATAATTTTAGTTTTGTATTCATAGTTACAAAGCATTTAGAAGGTAAGGAAATTGATTTTTTTCACTACAATGCTTAAAATAACAAATCTTTTAAGTACAATGCTTGAAAACAACTAAACTTAGACTAAAAGTAAATGGATTTCAAATACTAGAACTAAAAAATATCTTGTGAATTTAGAATATAGGTAAAGGAATGAATTTCTTGCTAATATATCCATGCAACAAAACAAATAAAAAAACTATGGAGGGGGTTAGCAAACCACAAGTGGGCCCTACATTGGGTATTAATCCCTCCTAAGGATTGTACCTAAAAGTTACTGAATAGAACTCATATTCTTATTAATTTGGCATGAACATTACATTTGCATACAAAGAAACCTCTTTAGATACTCTACTCACTATAATATAATTCCTTAATAGATCTACTACTCACTACTATCATTTATGGCATTCAATATCTTTCTTTTATATTCTTTTAAGTACAATTAATTGTGAGAATCAGAGTTCGAATATGATTTCAAATGAATCAGGTAAAATATCTCAAATAGATCATATAGAGATTCAATTCACAACTTAAGTGACAGATCAGTTCAATCAATCTGTTCCTTATTTATTTGCAACGAATCACCAGGTCTAAAGTTGAGTTATCTTTAGTTGCATGTGTCAGTCTGTAACTACCTCTTCCATGACAAATGAATATTTGGAGTGTCATCCTTCATGTTTTAAGATATCTTCACAATCATGGATCCTTTGGTGTGGGTGATATTCTTTAGTTGCAGATAGGTTGTTGTGGATAGGTCCTTTGGTTGCAGACAAGTTGCTGTAGATGGATGCTTTACTATATATAGGTTTATGCATATAACAAGTTGCTTGCAAAAAATAGTATGATCACAGAAAGCATCCTTAAAACACTTATTTTAATCAAGAGAATAAATGCATAATCAAAATACCATAAAATAAATTTAACTATCAATAACTATATTAATTAGTATTATGTTGTCGTGCAAATGTGTAATAGGGAAATAGACAATTTTCGAGCACGAAAATCATACCCCTGTGCCAAATTTTTCATGTTTTATCATTCCCATGCACCCCAAGTCAAATATTTCAGTTTAATCACCCCCTATTTAATGTCAAAATTTTCCCCTAATTTATTTAAAAAATTCTATTCATTCCCCATAGGTTATTTTAGGGAGTTGTGAAAAGATGTTATCTTTCGGTAGTATTGGGAAGGGTTATTACTAGCCTTCCTAGGTCTGGATCAACCCCTTAGAGCAGAAAGGAAGGTTAAAATTAAACATGGAGGTGAATTGAAGAACTTAAAACATCACGGAAATTATTTTGGAAGGTTTTGGGAAGTTTTGAGAAACTTGGAGTAGTTTGAGCAAAAATTACGGTTCATAAGCCTAGGAAGTACACAAACCTAAAACAACTGTCCGACTTCAGAAGATGATTTCAAGAGCTCTAGATAGAGTTAGAAGCAAAAAAAAATACAACAAAAAATATTATTAAAATACCTACATGATGGTGAAATATGATTTTTCACAACACCTTGGCGCATAGGATTGGCATGCAGCTTTTGTCAGGTACAAGTTTAGTCTCAAATCACAAATCATATTTTTTATGGATCTGATGGATGAATCAAGACATGATACTCCCACCATTGGATTCTAAATGCAATTTATAGACAGGATCATATAAAATTTCACCAAGAAATTCCACTTAGAGATCAAGTTATCTTCTTTCTAAGTTGCCCTCTCAAAGGTAGTTCAAGACTCAAATAGGTGCATTTTTGGAGCATTTATTCGCTGCCATCAGATCTGGTGCCACGTGTTAGCTCCAAGACCACTGTGGAAACTAATGTCCCTAAGGTGGGGGAAATCATTCATTGAAATATGTGCCTATAACCTATGGGGATTCATTTAGACATCCACATGACCGACTTTCAGCTCTCAGTGCTTTAAAGCAACTTTTCTCACCTTCATTCCTTTCCATCGTATCACCGCCACATGCCATCCTCTTGACAACCGTGGAATTTGATGTCCCTCAAGTCCCTCAATTTAGGGAAATCAAAAATGAAAAATTACACCCAATATTCTCCCTTCATGCATTTGAAATTCAAATATTCTAACTGCCACTCAGTGTTCTCAACACTTCCAGCTACTTCAACTCTAGTGCACAGACAAACTTCATCCTTCCTCTACAACTCTCCTCCATCACTCCACCATTGAAAATGATCAGACCAGACCTCAACCATAGAGACAATTGAAATTCACATTTCCCACAGTGCATGTGTAGGTCTCAGAATGAGATTTTTCATCAAACACAAGAAGGATAAGCATGAAGAACAAAAGGAAGAGAAGCATAGTGAAAATCTCTATAGCCATGAAATGATAGAGATCTGAAGAAATATCTGCCAAGTCAGATGCATGAAATAATGAACCGTTATATTGATGTTAATTCCTCTTTCCAAGAACATAAAAAATAAACCTTCAACCTCCCCCCTCATGTGATAGAGCATCCAAAATGAAGAAATCTTTTTTCGGATCAACGAAGAAATAAGTGGGATTTCCCGCCAAATCAGTTGTCGGATTGAAGTAAGATCGCACATGTGAAGAACCAGAAGAAAAAACCCCACATCAAAAATATAATTTTCTTTTTAGAGGAAAATCTATTTTGTTATTTTGATTTCCATTAATTTTGCCGTACCCAATATATGGTATTTTAGGTCCAAAAATCAATAGTTTAATAATCAACCTGGACTATTTGAAGCAAAATAAATTTACTATTTGTTGAAGTCTTCGTCATACCTGTGAAAAAAATCAATTTCGATCAATCCAATCTCAAAATTTACTTGGCATAGACATAGTACATTATTTGGTTTAAAAATATTTTTACTAAATAATTAATTAAAAAAGAGCTTGCATAAGGAGACAAAGACATATAAAAATTTGACAGGACCTTACCAAATTCAAATCTTTGAACATATATCTAAAATTTCATGGTGGGCCCCAAACAACTTTTCATTTTAAAAACCACCAAGGGACAATCATTCCTCTTTTAAGGAACATAAGAAACAAGGAGCATTATAGAGGAATTAAGATAACAACACTCAGTAGAATTTCCAGGGACCAATTTTTCACACTTACTAAATATACATATATTCTACACTTTCTAAGGGACACATGACATTCCATTAGTTTGTTGAATGGGTCATGAATGCCGATACAACCTTTCACCTGTGGCTATTACATTTAGAAAATCAATGAAATTGAAAATTCATGTTTATAAAGGTACCTTAAAACATCACATGGAATGTCAAGGACCGATTTTATTGATGCTTTGAACCACATGTAATCAATTTACAAGTCATTTGTTCACTTCTTATATACCACCACAGTGTCAAGTGCACGGTCACACCTAAGCTAGTCAATATCAAAGTAGCTATAAACTATTAGACCTTAAGTACAGTGAGACCATCCAGATTATGAAAATCCACTATACCATGATCTTGTGTTCATCAAGTGAATACTTCAGATAAACTTGGATCATATACATTTTTATATAAATAGTTCAAACACTTTCATAGTGTGCAAGGAATTCAAAGATTCATAGTTTCACTGCATTTGGAGCTTTCCATCAGTGAGGAACTTCAATTTTTTGAACTTCATCATGCAGGACATAAGAACTCTTCTTCTTCTCTCTCTCTTCTTTCTATAAATCCTCTTCTCCCCTTAAATTTGATCTCACTTTCCAATATTCTAATTTTGCATTGGGGTTGCACTTTTTCACATGTCATAATGTTTCAGATGTAATAAGTCATTAGTTTATGTTATAAAAAGGGACTTAAAAGTTTCCTAGAAAATTGAATTTTTTTAAGTTGTGTGAGGACATATGAAAAGGCATTGGGGGGTAAATGAAGATTCATATTCTACTCTATAAATTGTAACACCCTTCCCATTTCAAAGGGTTGGTGATTGATCTTGTAAACTCAAGAGTGCATTGTACCTAGAGAAAGCAAAGGAGATAGCCATTTTTCTTCTACTTTCCTACTCTCAAAATTCTTCTATTCTCACATGTATGTACATCTTCTGTTTAAAGCATCAATAATTTTATGAATGAGTTTCTAGCCTTCTTTGACCCACAGGTATTTCTTGAAACTTTTTGGTCATCAACATTCTATTTGGTCTTGTTGCCATTCGACAGGGTTGTTTCACTCTACATCCCAATGCATGTAGTGAAGTTTCTAACTAGTGTGTGTGCAAGGAATCTGTATTTTCTACCTTAGAACATTAAAAAATCCTAGCCTCTTTTCTCACTCCCTTTCCCACTTTCAGATGACAAAGTTCTCTCTTGTATATGTGATCTATGGTTTAATCCGTGGGGTCAGTGGAGTGTCCATGTTGGATCCCCAGTTGAATGGCCACCATGAAATCCACCTTTTCTTGGATGCACATAGCATATCTTAGAGAGTTGCACCGGTTAAGTAGAGGGAATTAGATTCCCAGAGCATTAGCTAGGTAATCCATAAGTTTTTCCACCTGACAATTTTTCTCACCCAGAGTTTTTGGTGTCCACCGTGGGGCTAAGATTTAGCACCATTTGAACCCAATATATTTTTTACAAGATCTAAAAAAAATCATATTTCGCAAGGAAAATGACATTTTTTGAAGGAGAATCCATCAAGGAATGAACCCTTTCACATTCATTTCCCACATCATGAGAAATTTCCAGATTTGAGAGAAGTACCAATGAGTGACAGTGAAGAAGAAGAAGAAGATGCTTTCTCAGAAAAGAAGATAATTGATCAGCCATGGTTCTAGACTAGTGTTGAAAAAGGAAAGAAGAAAGAACCTGTCATCAATGAACAATAATGGATTCAAAGGAGACATAATAGAAGGTGTGAATCTCATAATATGCCAAATTATTGTAAGTGTCATGAATGAGAAACTTGAAGCAGCCCATAGCCCAAGAAAGAAGATAGAGGAGAATTGTCCTATAGAGGAATACCCTGAAGATCATTCGTACCATAGGGTTTTCATACCCAAAAGGTTCTTGAATTTTTGTGTGAAGAAAATCCTATCCTTGAGCCAATCCAATGAAGATAAAATCAACATTCAAGAAGATGATGAAAGACTCCAGGACGGTGCAAGATCCACTAAAGAATATTTTTGCAATGTCACACAACTCATTAAAAAAACTGATAACCTCATTTCCTTCTTGATCATTGTTCTCTAGACAAATTCATTGCATATGGTGATGAAGAAATGAACATGTTGAAAATAGAATATGTGGAAATACTTGAGAGCATAATAAAAGGAAATTAATTGACCCCATTTAAGCACTTTGATGCTAATTTGGAGGTATGTTTTATCTCTACAAAGAAGATATGAACATTTTGAAACTCTGCATCAAATGAGGAAGAAGGTGAGATATACCCTATGGAATAATCGCTCTTATTGACTGCCCATACTATGAGGTTTTCATTCCTGAAATTCATTCTCATATTTTCTAAAGAAGGTCTTGTCATGGAACCTCCCAATGAAAGTGAAAAACGAAATGTCATGGAGAAAGAAGTAGAAGATACAAAGATAGATCACCAATTCCATGTAATATCCATTTGGCTCAATGCCGATGTGTGAACTTGTAATATGTAACAATAAAGGAATCATCCCAAGTCTACTAAATAATGGATGATCCAATGCTCTGTGAAGACTCACCAATGATGAAGAAGATGGTCAATTCAAAGTAAGCATGGATGATCTCTTTTCCAATTTTTTATGTTTCAATTGATGGTGAAATGGAGAGATGTGAAGAAGTGAAAGAAACTCAGCCTACATCATGGCCTAAAAATGATGAATTCAAGATGGTCATAGATAATCATCCTTCCTATTTTGATTCCTCAAGTGACATAGAAATGTTCGCATGAAGGAAGTCAAAGAATCAAAATCTCTCCCAAATGCAATCATGGATGATCAAATGGAAGAAGCCCACTCTATTTTCAAATCCAAGAAGAATGACAGAATTTAAACACAACCTCTACTCACTTGAGGAGTAGAATCATCATCATGGTGAAAACATAGCCTTTCATCTTTCACCTGAGAAAGAGTATTTAATAATGGATAATAGTAAGATGTAGCTGAAAATTCTTCTCATACATGTTACCCTAACACGGTTCTCTACTTCTTACCAAGGAGAAGATGATATGGATTTGACAACACTTGAAGGAGTCACTATTCCCTCGAAGCTTGGACATCTTCTCCTTGTCATAAAGGTGTCAAAAATCGGGTATGCTCATGTATGCAAGAAAGTGAATGCTTCGGCAAACAAATCATGAAAGAGGTGAATGAGAATGTTTCAGATGAATTATGGGCCCGTATGGATCAGATTTTTAACCATCTCCTAGAGTTACAACAAGAATCATTCCTCCAATAAATATAAAAAAATTTAGCCTATGGAAATTTCTAGAAGAACTATTATTGTACAAGATATCTTGAAGGCCAAAATTGAAATAAATTGAGGATATCAACTCGGTCTTGAACTCTTGACCTGGGCCATGGAGATATAAGAAAATTATGAGTCAATTTGTGCTTTCTATTTTGGTGCACCAATTTTTGATATTTAAATGGAGCAGTTAGATAAGCTTGATGACTTCTAATGGTGAATACTGGTATAAAATGGTTGACAAGAATAAACATGAAATTTCTTGTACATAGATGCATTCTTCTTCCACTGTCGATGTGAGAAGTTCATAAAGAGTGAAAATATGAATAAAATTTCGTTTATCTTGGGCAAGGTTAGAAATCTCCATTGGTTAATTATTCAAACAACATGATCAAATATAAATAAAGAATATCACAAGGAAAACATTATGAGCTATGATTGTGGATACGGTCTGAAGAAAGTTACTCCTAGAAACATGGAATAAAAATCATCTTTGGGGAAGTGATGAGATGCTCAATGGTTAAATTTTCTATATCGATAAACATGGAAGGCAACTGACAGTGATGAAACTGATTCAGATGGGGTAAAGGAAATGGAATTTTGAAGTAAGGACCTGAGCATCGAGAAGCTCACATAATCTCGCTCCTACCAAGTACACAATAATTGTGAAAGCACCTGTCGATTTCATAAGCAGCTAAGGAGGGGAGGATAATTTTTGGAACCCGTCAACAGGCTTTGCAAATCAACATCACTCAGTGCCCACTCAGGGGTAACTCTTAAGGAATGAAAAGTGCTTTCCCAAAATTGGCTTTTCCCCCGACTTATACCATAGGTGGATTTCTAGGTGTGTTTCCCTTCTTGTTGTGTGTCTATTTTGAGTGTGTAGGGAAACTTGACTCCCTCTCTCTCATGACTCTCTGTAGCTGCTTCACTAAAGACTTCTCTCTCTCTCTCCTCATAAGGTGTACATGACTCTACAAGGACCAAAGGATAAGGCACTGGTCAAGGAAGTTATATGGTCTAAAAATTGAGATTCTTGGATTCCCGAGCTGTCATGTCTTCGCTATGTTCAGGTCCATTTTGATGTCCCCAAGCTAGAGCTAATGTTGTTGCCGTGTAAATGTGCAACAAGGAAATTGGAAGTTTCCAAGCACGACAACTATACCCCTGTGCCAAATTTTTCATGTTTTATCATTCCTAGGCACCCCAAGTCAAATCCGTCTATCTGGTCACCCCTTATATAAATTGGTCCCCTATGTCATTTAGGAATTCTATTCATTCCCCCTAGGTTATTTTAGGGAGTTCTGAAAAGATGTTATCTACTCGCAGTATTAGGAAGGGCTATCGTTGGCCTTCCCAGGACTGGATCAACCCCTTGGAGCGGAAAAGAAGGGTAAAATTCAACATGGAGGTGAATTGAAGACATTAAAACATCATGGAAATTATTTTGGAAGGTTTTGGGAAGTTTTGAGAAACTTGGAGCAATTTGAGAAAAAATTAGGGTTCACAAGCCTAGGCAGTACATAGGCCTAAAATAGTTGTTAGGCTTCAGAAGATGATTTTGGGAGCTCCAAATGGATTTAGAAGTAAAAAAAATCCAGAAAGAGGATTCTAATAAATAAATGATGGTGAAATCATATTTTTTCACAAACCTTTGGCGCATAAGATTGGCAGGCAGTTTTTATCAGGTACAAGTGGAGTCTCAAATCAAAAATCTATGATTTTTACAGGATCATTTGGATAAATCAAGACATGAGACCCCCACCATTAGATTAAAAATTCCATTTCCATTCAGGATCATATAAAATTTTACCAATAAATTCCACCAGGAGCTCAAGTTATCTTCTTTCTAAGTTTCCCTCTCAAAGGCAGTTCAGGACTTAGTCATTTTTCGGGAGGACACATGTCAACACCAAAGGATTTCATGACCCCAGATGAATTTCAGGATTTCATTCACCCAGACCATATATGACATTGGACCCTCATTTGACCTCCATACTTGACACCAAGCATTTATTCCCTTCGAAATTTTTCCCAGCTCCATGACCATGTGGACCTCATTGGTGGGGGACCCTAAAACATATGGCCTCCAGACTTGACAATTCAGCCCCCAGGTGCATTTTTGGAGCATCCATTCCCTGTCATTGGATCAAGTGCCACATGTCAGCTCCAGGACCACCGTGGAAACTGATTTCCCTTATGTCCCTAAGGTGAGGGACATCAGACATTTAAAAATGTGTCCATATCCCTATGGGGAGTCATTTGAACACCCACGTGACCGAAATTTCAGCTCCCAGGTGCTTTAAAGTATTAAGCTTTTCTCATGTCCTTCATTCCTGATCCCCCTGTCTTTTGGACATCGGATCAACCCTAGTGCCACGTGTCGATCCTCTTGACCACTGTGGAATTTGATGTCCCTAATGTCCCTGAGGTTAGGTACATCAAGCATGGAAAAAATTTCACCCAAGCTTCTCCTCTCATAATTTCAAAAATTCAAAAAATCTAACTGTGTCGCTCAATGCTTCCAGCTGCTTCCACTCCTGTGCACATAGACAAACTTCATCCTTCCTCTGCAACTCTGCTTCATCACTCCATCATTGCAAAAAAATCAGACCAACCTCAACCCATAGAGATAAAATAAATTCACTCCACAAAATCACATAGGTCCAGAAGGAGAATTGGATCAAACACAAGAAGGAGAAGCACAAGAACAAAAAAGAAAAGCACATAGAAATCTTCATAGCCATGAAACAAATAGAAATCTGAAGAATTCTGCCAAACGGATGCATGAAAAAAAATAAGTTGTATTTTTATGTTCATTTCTCTACCCAATTCCATCAATAATACACCTTCAAACTCTCCTCTCGTGCACCAGAGCATCCATAATGAAGAAATCCCACTTTCAGCTCAACGAAGAAAGAAGTGGGATTTCCTATCAAACCAGTTGCCGGATTGAAGTAAGATCACACGTGAAGCACCAGAAGAAAAAACCCACATCAAAAATATAATTTTCTTCAAAAATGGAGGAGAAAACTAGACCTACAATTTTGAGGTCCATTAATGGTTGTCACACCAGAAGCACTGCCAGGTCTAAAAATTAAAACTTTAAAATCTCCTGGACTATTAAGTAGGGTGGGCCCAAAATTTCAGAGGGTGATATTGGGAAAAAAACCCATATCAAAAAAAAAATTGCATGTCAATCCAACCTCCAGAAGCCCACTTTCTAAAAATAGCAGGTCTTCTGTGTAGAGGACTGCTATTTTGGGAAAGTAAGCGACAGAAGAGCTTGCAAAGGAGACAAAGACATTGGAGGTGCAATACAACCAAGAACACACCAGAATGGGAATTTTGGACACTTACTAAAAATAGAAAGTGGGCCCATGAGCACCTTCTAAAAATAGAAAGTTGATCCGGAAGGAATGAGGAATGTAGGGAGAAAGAGGAATCAAGGTCACAACACTCAGTAGAAGTTCTAGGGACTTGATTTTTCACACTTACTAAAAATAGTAAGTTACTTTTTCTAAGGGAGACATGAAGCTGAAGTGGATGGGTCAAAAGCTGACACAACCCTTCACCTGCAAGTATGATGTGGAAGACAATGATGTCTCCTACATGGGCTTGAATGACCTTAAGACTCACATGGCCTTCAAGGACTGAAGGAGGATCGAAGACCAAATATTCACAAGTGGCTTGTTCACCACTGCAGGACACCCAGTGTCTATGCAGAGTCTCGAGCTAGTCCTATCCTACTCTTTCCACTATAAGCCTGAGACATGAACCATCCAATCTGATAATGGTACCACAATTGCATTCATCAGTAGAATAGTTCACTCAACTTGGAGAGTGATTCATGAGCCAATTTGAAATAGTTTCACAATGTGCAAGGAATTCAAAGATTTAGAGTTTCACTACATTTGGAGCTTTCCATCAGCGAGGATCAATGAACTTCATCGAGAAGGACATCTCCTCTTCTTCTTCTCTCTCTTTCTCTCTCCTCTTCTCCCCCAACGTTCTCTCACTTTCCAATATTCTAATTTTTTGTTGGGGTTGCACTTTTTCACATGTCCTAATGTTCCTAATGTAATAAATCACCTTTATGTTATAAAAACGGACTTAAAATTTTTCTAGGAAGTTGAAAAGTTTTAATTTGTGTGAGGACATATGAAAAGGAATTGGGGGGTAAATAAAGATTCATATTATACTCTATAAATATTAACACCATTCCCATTTTAAAGAGTTGGCAATTGATCTTGTAAACTCAAGAGTGCATTGTATCTAGAGAAAGCAAAGGAGATAGCCAATTTTCTTCTACTTTCCTTCACTCTCAAATTTCTACCATTCCCACATTATGTACAACTTTGATTTGAGAAATCAATATAAGAAGAAGGAATTTATATCTTTTTTTTACTAAGGGGTTTCTTGATACTTTGTGATTAGTGAATTCTATTTGGTCTTATTGTTATTCACAGAGTTTTTTCTTCCCATAAATGCAAGTGTTGAAGTTTTTAACTAGTGTGTGTGCAGGAATATGATTTTATACCTGCATAATTAGTTCTCCTACCTCTTTTCTCACTACCCTTTCCCACTCTTCAGAAAAAGTCTTCCCTAGCAAGAGATTACTAGCTTTGCCACAGGTTCAGTGGAGTGCCCCTATTGGATCCCCGGTCAAAAGACCAACATAGAAATCCAAATTTTCTTGTGCATACATATATGGCAGCTTCACCGGTCAAGTAGAGGGACTCATATTCCCATAGCATTGGTAATAAATCCACAATTTTTTCCACTCGACAAAAATTTATTACCAACATATTAATGCCAAGTTCAGGTTATAGAGGTAGTGTTTAGTAGTAAGATATGGAGATACAGCGGCATAACCTCAATGGCTTAACAAAAGTAAAAAGGATGAGTTTTTTTATAAAATTAATTTAATCAACTCCTCAATGATTCTATAGTGTTTCTCATGTACCTAAGTTGAAGACTAGGTTTTGAAGTTCATAGACCTATTCGAGAATATGAGTCCTAATAGAGGCTTGGTGAGATAATGGAGAGTCAAAAAATATTGTCAAGGATATAGATAAAAAGGAGAATAATTTTTTAATGTTCACACATGTTCATAACACATGGTGCATGGTTTAGGATGGCTAGAAGATAAATAATTCTTCATTAAGGTGAAGATGAAAAGGAATAACCATTACAAAAGGAGTTGGCAGATAGCACTATGGAATATTTTGTTAGGTTGTGGAGCTTATTTTCATGTGTGAAAGTGTTGAAGACTGTACATTAAGAGTACTGTACACTTTTCATGTATCCTCACTAGGGTTCGGGACTGGGTCTGGCCTCGAGCAGGGGTCCAGGGGCAGTAGCCCCTGATAGTAGAGGTTTGGGGGCGCAACCCCCAAATTTTTTTTTTGGGCCTTAAAACGTGCCCGATATATTAGGAAATGTGATTTTCTCATATGGGTGGGATTTTGACCCATAGGTTTATGGGATAGTTTTTTCCCATGGTTTTGATATCCACAATTTTGTAAAACTACTTAAGCAGTTGTCTACTTATACGGTTTTATGCATATGGTAGTAATATAGTAACATTGCAGATGTGTTTTGAATTTGGGTGTGAATTTTGTAGAGTTTGTTGAGAATAGCTCCAAACAGATCTGGGTATTGTATTGAGAGAGTGGTGGCTTGTAATAAAATCTGAGCAAGTGATTCTTGGTGGACGTAGCCCAAATTGGGTGAACCACATTAAATATTGTCTCTTTGTGTTATGTTATTTTATTTTGTACTTTTATTTGAGATCTGTAATATTTTCTACATATTATTTTCTACTGTTGCGATTCTATGAGGGATTATTTCACATATTTTATCCCTTATTTCCTGACATATTTTAAATTGCATTATAAGTGTGGTAATATCTAATATGTTTCTTTAGCCCTAATAGGTGTTACAATTTTCTTGACAGTTAAGAAAAGGATAATACCTTTAACTGACACATTTTCATATGTAATGATGACATTCTATCAGTTTTAAATGATTTCACATATAATCTTGTAAAAGTTGAAGAGGTTAGAAGGTAAAGGGGTTGAAATATGAATTCTTAGAGGTGTAAAAGGATTTCATCCTTGTGTATATGGATGTATTAATTTTTGTAAATAATAGCTTTAGAAAACTGTATTGGTAGTAGTATGAGGAGATGAGAAAATAGGTGAATCAAATTTTGTGAAGGAGGATGAATAAAGGGAACTGAGTATGAGATCACAATTTTTTTTTTTAAGAAAGTAGTCTGGAAGAATGTGATTAAACACACTATAAATACTAATTATGTTCTTAGAAAGATAGCTAGTTAGTAATTCCATGCAAGTAGGTTTTTGGCTTAATTGTTGGAGTTTTTGCTTCAATTTGATTGGATTCTCAACAAATTAAAATCGATGTAATCTCTTATGGAACAATTTTCCAAAATATTGCATTGATTTTAGTTATTTTTTCTCCCTTTAATGGTTTCCCACATTAACCATTGTCCTCATATGTGTTTTATTTTCACTTTATCATGTTTGAATGTCATTGTTTCTTCATGATAAAGTTTAATCTAGATATAATGATTTACTAAATTATAACTTTTTTTTCAAATTTTGAAGATGTACTAATTCACCCCTCCCCCCTCTGTTCTTGTTTTTTCTAACATCAAGGATTCTATACTTGACCACTATGGGGAAGGTATATATCTCATTTGTAATTGGGAATTTAACATTTACTTTTTGTTTACTCGATATGAGCTTGTATACCTCCACAAATTTTCTTAACAATTCTAGCAATGCCCACTTATCATATAGATACCTTGGAAACATGTATGGAGTGCCTTGGAAGCCAATCACCCTAATGTATGTGAAGAATATGAATTATATGAAGTAACATCCATATATAGTGATTATATCCTTAGTTCTAGATGACATCTGGTATTGGTCCTATTTAGGTTTGAAAAAGTAGAGTATAAGTGAAAATAAGGAATCATGAGCCCTCTTGAAGTTACACTCCTGATTTTGCAATTTAAGTTGTGGTTATACATCATATACTCTATACTCCAAAAACTCATTGGCCCTTGCCAAACTAGGGAGATACTTGGTGCATGCAATATTGTAGACTAGGTAGGAAGTCATGTAGAATTCACATGTATTCTTAGAGCCTTCCTAAATTTACACTTTCATTTTAATGAGTTGTTGATGGATGGATTCACTAATTAATTCTCCCCGTGAATAATTTATTTGTAATTAAAAAAAATTTGGATGAATTTGAACATCCAATCATGGTAATAATATGTATATTCATTTCCTACAATCCTATTTAGTAGGGTAATGAGGTCTCTAATTTCCTCAGTGAAGTCATCCATAGTTAATCTCTTAGGAATTTGGGTGAAAGAGATCCTTGGATTCTCAAGACATTCATTTTTCAACACCTTGGATTGCTTGGCATGCTTAGAAATCCATAATTAATATGCATTCTCAACTATTATTTCCACTATTTAATCTACATCTGGAAATCCTAACATCTCATCTAAAGTGTCTAGAGTCAGGGACAAGACCGAAACACCACTCCCATCCCTAAAATATCTTTGTTTTGAGTCATAATTCTTTGCATAAGTCCATACCAATTATAGGTACTCAACTGAAGGGGGAAATATGGATGCTATGGAAATGAAATTTTCATCAAATTTTCCCATAATATCATTCTTTTCAGTTGTATGTAGCCTTTGGAGGAACTCATTTAAATCCACATTTTCCATATTTATGTCAATTAGCTTGTCTAGGTCAGTGACATGGTGGGATGAGGTTTGGGCTCTAGTAAATAAGATCTTCATTGTATTAATTCTATAGGGTAGACAATATCTCTTCAAAGGGTGGGTTGATGGAGACTAATAGAAACCAAAGATACTTAATAATCTTCCTCACTACCTAGTATAATCTTTTAAGTCAATGCAATAAATATGTAACATGTTCATGGAATTTCCCACACACAAAGGGAATTGTAATTTATTATTTCTAAACCAGCTAAAGCCTTTTAACATTGTTCTTTACTTCAAACACACTTCCACACAACTTAATAACAAGAATTATGGATTTTTTTCTCATTCTAGGGATCCAAAGCACTTAACAATACAAAATTTGAATGCAAAGTGCGAGACTTAGAGTGATTTTCAATTCATATAGTTTTTCACACACATTCATTAATGGAATAAATCTTGTTGTCTTTTTCATATCTTTAATCATTGATCTTATAGTTCAATTTTGAATGTGAGGCTTACATGTGGAAAAATTTTCCATATCAAATTTATTTGAGTGACATGTCATTTACTTATTTGTGTAGATCCTAAAGTTACATACATGGCCACTAATTGCTATTCTTTTTATGTAGTGTAAAATAGTGACACGTGTCCATTATTGTGGGGTGACAAGGATAGGGGAGTAGTTATCAGTCTTACAAAAACTATGAAGTTTCCAACTATGAGGCTACAAAGTTCCTCCCACTACATGATGGCTCCACATTATGCCATGTGTCAGCTTCTTCAGCCTTCAATAATCAAAGGTATATTTTTAGCTTACAAAATTATAGGAACTATAAGGATTCCAACTATGAAGCTACAAAGATTTCCCACCTTGATGCACCATTATATTACACCATGTGTCTTCTACTTGGTAGCGGAGATGGAAATATAGTTTGAAACATTTCATAAACTAAAATACTGCTAACTACTAAACTGTAAGGATACTCCCTCGACCAACTACCACCTAAGTGCACCACATGTCCCTTGTTGTTGTGTTTCATAGCTAGGGAAACAACTTTTAGTATTGTAAGAACTAAAAATTTAGAAACTAAGAATGCACAATTACTTCATTTTTCATTCCTTAGGGATGACATTGTAAGTTACACATTTGCATAAATTTTGACTTAACAGAAAAATTATCAAATAGAGGAATATTCCCTTGTCAGGGCCTAAAAGTGTTATTTTAGTTTACAAATTTTACAAAATTACAAATTTACTCATAAGTCTTACATATCCCTAGATACTTTAAATATTTGTTTTGTCACACATCGGGGATGGAATTGCAAGTTAAAAACTCACAAAAATGCAAGATTGTAAAATTACATAGAATTTAGTTCTCTAAACAAGGAGCCTTATTCTGAAGGATTGATCACATTATTAAGGGATTATAGTAACATCACCTATGCCCCTCAAGTATAAAAATCATCAAATCAATTAAGAAATGCAAAAAACATTCGTACATTAGAAAAACACAAAAAATTGACTAGGAACATGACATGGTTTAGTAAATTTTGAGATTGAGGGAACACTAAACCTCTAAAAGGCCATAAAACAAACAAAATGGGATAGACACACCAGCTTCCAAGGGGGAAACCAAATTTTCCAGGATTTTTCAACAAGATCAAATTAGGTACCTATTGGGTTTGAGAATGGAACATGGGTTGAAACCATAGTCAGGGGACAACAAGTCCCTCCTCTTTAAGGGGAGAGGTTCCCTTATTGAAAGATGGAAAAAAAATGTACAACTCTACAACCATCAATGTTTGGATCCTGGTATCCTAGCTTATTTTCATACTCAAAAGATTATTAATCAGAAAGAATGGAAGAATAAAGAGATGGGAGAAGGAAGAAAACAAAAATACTTTTGGGAAATATATATAGAAAAGTATCTCCTTACATTGAACCAAGAAAATATAGAAAAGGATCAATTACTTCACCACCAATGTGAATCTGTAGACACAAAGTTCTAAATATTACATAGACCAAAACACAATGTTTCTTCTGAATGCAAAGACAAATGATCCATTGAATAAAGTAAGGAGAGAGAAAGATATAATAGAGAAAAATGAGAAAGAAATATTCTGTATTGAATTACTTCTAAATTTAAAACATTCCCAGAAAAACTAGAATCCTTTTGTTGTGGCCAAAACAATGTTCTTATAACAATCCGTGTACATCCATACTTTTTCCCCAAGAAAAGAATATCCAAAAGGAATAATGTTTGTTGAAGATTTGCTTTTGGAAAGTGACATGAAACAAATACACTCATGAA
The DNA here is from genome assembly GCA_019776745.2 of Taxus chinensis. Classification (NCBI taxonomy): domain Eukaryota; kingdom Viridiplantae; phylum Streptophyta; class Pinopsida; order Cupressales; family Taxaceae; genus Taxus; species Taxus chinensis. The sequence goes on along the minus strand of CM034156.1, from coordinate 393,122,649 downwards.
AATTGGAGTTTCAAAAATGCAAATATTTCATCAGTTTGAGTATGATTACTTTAGCAGGGAGTATCTCATGATTTTCTTCTTCATGTGGTCCTGCCATTTCTACCTTTTAAAAAATTCCATAGCACTCAAGTGCTTACTGGTAATTTTTGCCCCTTTTTATCATGTATGCCTGATAAACTCTGTTTTCTAATGATCAACTTTACATTCCTTTAAACTTATCGATTTGGCTCCACAATAAACAAAACATGCATCTCATGGAGAAATGACAAGGATACAAAGAAAAAAGAATGAAGAATGATCCATTTTTGCATTTTACAGAGCTCTGGTTTGTTAATGGCGTTTAAAAACTAGATGAGTGCATTTGGCTATCTTTTCCACCTTTTACCTTCAAATTTGGACCCTACGCATGGCAAGATCTAGGCAATGATAGCCCTAGGGGAGAAATTTGTATTTCCTAACATTTAGGAGAAAAAACAAAATTTCTCATTTTACTCCGCCCCTTCGCACCTTCGCCAAAGGCCGGACACATGGCACCATATGAGTGGCTAAGGAAATGAGGTTCAAATCTGCCATTTAAACTCTTTTTAACAAAAAGCTCAAATTCTCAAAAACCTCCGCCTGCCCGCTTTGACTTTTCAACATGAACACGTGGCACACCTTCACTAGGAAAGGGGTCGTAGCTCAATTTGCAACATTTTAAACCTTTGGTGAAAAAGACTCAAATTATCAATTTCCTCCGTAGGCCTGTGGTTCCAATTTCATTATTCAATATGTGGCATCACCTGACTGGTTGCGGCGGCGTGTTTTTCTTTTATACTTTATGTATTTTGTAAAGGAGAAAAATTCATACCTTTCCCCTGAAATTCCATGCCCCCACCATTAAATTTTCAACGTAGGCCATGTGTCTCTTTCTAATTTGTTGTGGGCCTTAACTTAGAAATTATCCCTTCACATGAGCAGGGCCACAGGCCATTTTAGAACTTTTCACCCTTTGTGGAAATAAGGATAAAATTCCTAAATTCCTCCACCAGTCTGCCAAAGCACATATGGACTGAAAAATGACCACGTGTCCCTGTTTTATTCTTAAACATGTAACATCACTTGATTGGTTGTAGGGATGTGCTTCACTTTTTATCTGTTTTGAAAAAGGAAAAAGATCCAACTTTTCCCCTGAAAGTCCATGCCTCCTCCATTGAATTTTCAACATAGGCCATGTGTCCTTTTCTAATTCACTACAGGGATGCGGGTCATTCTAGAAAATTTCTCCCTTTCATTGTAATTCCTTAGAGAATAAAATGGATTTGTCGCCCCGAACTTCCGCCAAAACTGCTCCAGCCAATCAGGGACTAGTGGGGATGTGGGGAAAATCTGACATTTTTTCCAAAATCACCAAAAGTGATAATTTCAAAAAGAAACCTTTTTGGCCACATCCAATGAGAATAAAACATGTAGCTTCACCTTTACGATCAAGAATTTGATGGGAAAAAGAACGTAGGAAGTTGCAGGAAACGGGATAACACCATTTTTTCTCCTGATGAAGAATTTCTCTCTCTAAAAAATGTTAAAAATGAAATATGCAAGGTTCCACACATTCCAAACGTGTAAAAGAAGAAATAAAATCATTTCCCATCCATTAAAAATAGGTAAAACATTTTAACAGCTGCAAACTGAGGAAATTTTGATTAAAAATGTTGTGGGAAATGAAAATGAGTATCTGAGGAGTTTAAAACATGAATTTATTCTATGGTAGGGCTCCAATTTTAATGAAATTACATTCGAAAGGGTGGGGAAAATTGAGAGGAAAACACGTAGATCCTTTTGGGGATGATTTGGTAGAGGAAAGAGGAAAAATCAAGAACCTTAGAGAATTATGGGTAATCAAATTGAATCAGTGTCTTAGCCAACGGGAAACGGAGTAAAAAAGAAGCAATACTGACACATAAGAGAACAATGAAAGGAAACCAACCAAAAAAAAACAAAGAAAGAAAAACGCTATCTAAAATGTACAGAGGGACCACCAAAACTCCTAGGTTTTGAACAACTTCAAAAATTGCTCACTATAAGGAAGTGGGAGAGGAGAACCATCTATGTAATCCAAGTAAAAAGAGTTCTCACAAGAAAAATGTCTAATTTTAAAAGGAACAAGCCAAAAGGAATCAAATTTACCATAGCTTCCTTGAGGTTCATGCATTTTTTCCACAGAAGAACATTATCTCCTACTTGAAAAGTTCTAGGTTTAGCCTTTTTTTTTCAAACAAATATTTTACCATGAGTTGATGAGATAATATTTCGTTAACCACTTGCAATTTGTCTTCATTCAACTTCTGGAGGTATATAATTCTTTTGTCCAATGAATTGGTAAAGTTGGCATTCTCAATGGCCTTCAATAAATGTAAGGCTGGCAGTTCCAATGTCACTAGCAACTGAGCTTCAACTCCATATACCACTTGAAAAGGAGATATTCCAATGGCTCTCTTAGGTTTAATCATATCTGCCCATAAAGCATCATATAATTTCTTATGCCAATTCCTCTAAGATTCATTAACAAGCTTCTGAACAATGGTGACCAAGTTTTTGTTAGTTGATTTTGCTTACCCATTCCCTAGGGGATAGTAATATGAAGAGTGGCCAAGGGAAATGACATAGCCATAGCAGAAATCTATCATCTCAGTAGAAGAAAAATTGGAAGCATTGTCAATGAAAATCTTGTTTGGTATCCCAAACCTTATTAATATGTGCTCTTTGATGAAGTTGCATACTACTTCAGAAGTAGTACTTTTAACTAGAATGGCTTCCGCCCACTTGGTGAAATAATCAATGGTAGTCAAAACATGAGCATGCCCTAAACTTAAAGGTGGATTGAGTGTCCCAATGAAGTCAAAACCCCATTGTTGAAAAGGTTCCTCAATCACCACTAGTTTGAGAAGTAAAGTAGATAATTTCAGTCTTCCAATAAAGGTTTGACATGCTTCACACTTGCCTACCCACTTTGATGCATATTTGAAAAAGGTAGGCTAATAATATCCAACATGGAGGATTTTGTGGGCCATGACAATAGAAGAGAATTGACCTCCACATGCCTGGCCATAAAAGAATGAGAACAATTTCTTTTGTTGCTATTTGTCAACACATTTCAAAAACCTTCCATCTATGCCTCTTTTGAATAATGCATTTTCCCACAACACATACTGTACAGAACTTAATTTGATGGCTCTCTTATCCTTGGAACTCAAATGGGATGGGAATTCTCCATAAGTAAGAAAGTGTACAATGCCAGCATATCATTTGTCAGTTGAGATGAGGAAAACAACAACAGGGATATCAACTTCCTCCTTGGACAATTTGGCATCAGCTCCTTCAGTAATGAGTTCACATAAGCCCTTTCCTCGAACTAGATTGGTGGGTTTGATTTCAATATCATACTCTTGAACTTTGGCTACCTAGTTTCCTTTCTTAGTTCCAAATTATTGTTGTGTAAGAATGGATTTAATAGTTGTATCAGGCACAAGAACAATAGAATGAGAGTTGAGGATGTAAAAACAAAACTACTTCACAACTTTGACCACTGCAAAAGCATGTTTCTCCATCATGGTGTACTTCATCTCATGGGATTGCAAAATATAACTCATGAACACTATGGGGATTTCATGACCTTCAGAATTCTCCTAAGTTAACACAACAACTAGAGTACTGTCAGTAGCATAGAAATAGATGATGAAATCTTTTCTATAATCAGGGCATGCCAAGATTGGAGTCTTCACTATAGGTCTCTTGATGTCTTCAAATTTAAACTTTCCTTCAGAGGACCAACTAAAAGTATACTTCCCTTTCATCATGTGGGTTATGTTCAAAGTAATTTCAGAAAAATCAGGTATGAACCTTCTTAAAAAGTTGATCTTGCCAAAGTAAGAGTGCGCACCCTTCTTTCTTGTGGGGAGAGGGATATGATGGATTATGTGGACTATATTTGGATTAATCTTGATTCCCTCCTTGGAGATAATGTGTCCCAATAATTTTCCCTTGGTGAAACAGAATATATATTTGTTGGGAATCAAGGAGATGCCATGTTCTTTACACTTTTGGAGGAAAATTTCAAGGTGTTGGAAATGATCAGCTCTTGTTTTTGAAAACACATTCAGATCATCAAGGTATACAACTATGAATTTTCCCTTGAGACTACTAAAGGATAGGTACATTTCCCTCTGAAAGGTGGCACCAACATTGATGAGGTAAAAAATCATTCTTAAAAAGGTTCCCCAAGGAGTGGCAAAGTCAGTCTTATGTTGATCTGCAACACTCACTTCTACTTAGTTATATCCTAAGAATCCATCAAGCATGGACAACATTTCTGAACCTGTAATAGCCTACAACACTTGATCCATTAATGGGAGAGGATGATTATCCTTCAAGGAGGCTTGATTCAAATTTCTAAAATCAACACAAATCTGGATCTCACAATTCTTCTTCTTGATAGGCACAATATTAGCAATCCACATTGAATGGTGAATGGAAAAAAATGATCTTAGCCTTCAATAACTTTTGGATCTCTTGAAAGATTGTATCATCAATTTTAGGGTTATAACGCCTCTTCTTTTTCTAGAAGGGCTTGATCCTAGGTTTTAGAGGAATGAAATGTTGCATCTCTTTTGGCTGAAAAGCCTTGAGATCAACATAAGAATATGTAAGAGATCAGCATACCTTTTCAATATATTTTCTGCTCTCCTTCTCCTCTTGTGTGCAGCACTTTCTAATGTTTACCAGCATGGGTTCATTAAGATTCCTAATGTTTATCTTTTCATAGTCAGCAGACTCCTGAGCTCCTTTGGAAGTTTTGGACTTGATGTACCTATCATTTTTATCAAATAACTCTTCCAAACTTACCATCCCTTTAGGTATATTATTACCTTTTAGTTGTATGCATCCATCACGATCCATTTCTTCTTTGTTATCTTCTTCATCTAGGGGTAAACACTCTCTAGGCAGATTCCCACTTCCTTCAAAGTACATCTGGTCAAAATTATCTTTGAGTTCAAGGAAGGAAAGCAAGCATTGATCATCATTAAATACCTACCAATTATTTGTATTGTCAGGCACACCAGCCCTATGAATCATCTCAATGGTGAATTTATCTTGGGATATATCTGGATGAGGGATTAGTAGAGACCCTGAGACAACAAAGGAATCAACCCTGGTGTTTTTTTCCCTTGGCATGGCTTCAATGGAAAAGGAATCAAGGAACTCAATGGAATCCCAAACCATATTCTTGTAATGCTTCAGCCTTCTATTCTTCACTTGAAAGATATCTCTGACTTGTTTTACAATCAGCTTTGCATCTCCACTAGCAAGGATATTCTTGATCCCCATCTCTTTTTCCATTCTTATACTGAGGATGAGAGCTTCATACTCAACTATATTATTTTTGTTTTCGAATTAGATCTTGAAGGAGAAAGGATTAATTTTCCCTTCAAGAGAAATAAGCACCACACCAGCTCCAGAACTAGCTAAGGAGTAACTCCCATCAAATTCCAAAATCCAAATGCCATTAGGATCAAGAAGCACTTCCTTAGGGTGGTTGGCCTCATCTTGTGACATGATCATCTAGTTACCATGACCAATTTCCTCATAAATTATTTTTGCCTTTGGGTCATCTTATTTTTGCACGATATATTCAGTTTGTTTCTCAGGTAGTAGCTTCTTCATTTTCCCATTCATTGGAATAAGAGCATGTGACCAATCCATCATGATTTCTCCTCCAACATCTTTGCAAAAATCTCTACTCCGTAGCATGTTGTAGGAAGGGGGAATATCAGCTACCAAAATGGTGGCTAAAACTCTCTTCTCTAGAAAAGCAACAAAGGATACTTGTGCATCCTTGATCCTTCTAACCAATGGCACTTCTCTACTTTCCATTGAGTAACATAAACCAAAATTTTGGGTTAGGGATAAGCCTAGGGCATGAGCTACCTTAGCAAAAATCACATTATTTGAAGCACTAGAATTAATAACACAATTGCTGAGTTTGTGGACAACTATGAGGAGAGTGACATAAAATGGTTTGATCTTCTCATCAGATGGAGTGACTTCTCTCACAAGGCTTGGTTGAGATGAAGGAGAAGGAGTGGGCAAGAGACCTTTATAACTAGGGGATGAAGGCTTGGATTTGTAGTTTACAAAGTCTACCATCTTAGCAAAGGCCTTGGGATGGGTTTGGTATAGTTTGGATTTTGAGATCTGGATCTTATTTTTCTTGAGATGGTTAATAATGTCAAAAGAACAAGAGGTAGATGGAGCATCATTGATAAGAGTAGATGAAATTTTTGACTTATCAAATCTATCATTTGAAGGACAAGAAGTTTTAGGAGTAGAAACAGAAGAGGAAGGAATAACATAACCTACCTTGGATGTGGAAGAAGTTGGAATAGGATCTCCTCTCCTTGCAATCACTGGAATGGTTATAGGAGGATCCTTAGATATTTTAGTAGGCTGTACCACTTTCTCTTTCTTGTTGGCTTACTCATGATTCATGACAGCATATGATTCATTGTTCATCTTTGTAACTCTTTCTTCATAATCATCCTCTTCATCTATACCTTCAATGGTGATAAAATGGGCATGAGATCCTCTCAACTCTTCTAATTCTTCAACTACCTCTTCATGTTCTTCACAGATTTCATTCTACTCCTCATCATCAGGCTCCAACACTTCACATGTTACATTGAATGGATCTTTAATAGGTGGACCTTCACTTTCCAATCTGGTCAGAGGAGATGGCAACCGATTCCTAGGCTGAAATTTCTTCCTAGTAACATCCTGATAAGGAGCATGCTAGGCTAACTACTTCTTGAGAGAAATAAGATCATTACAAGTTTCTATACCAACTGATCTGCATTAGCTCTAGGAGAAGATGTGGAAGAAGGAGATGCTTTGGATTTGGATGATTCTCTCCTTAGCTTTCTAGACATAATCGGATCATCTTCAACACTGACAACAAATCTCTCATCAGCATCTAAAGTGAATATATTATCTCTTCTAAGTGCACAAATCACTTCAAGTAGTTGGGCATTAAGGAAGAAACACTTCTGAATCTGATCCACTAGGCGTGTGTTTTCTAGGATCTTGTTAACTAGCCTATTGAATTTGGCCACAAATTCCCTCATGGGCTCATGTGAATCTTTCTTGATTTGATACATCTAGGCCAAGAGGGCATGTACATCCTCGAAAAGTTTGAAACACTACTCAAACTAGGTCATCATGGTGCTCCAATTGGTGATGGTTCCATTCGGGAGATGGTAAAACCAAACAACAACATTATCTTGCAATGTCTCCACAAAATATCTAACAGAGATATTTTCATGTTCAACTCTGAGAAAACCACAATCACTAATGAAGGCCACAATATGCTCATCTGGGTGAACCTTTCCATCACCTTTGATTAGGGAAGTTCTTTCTATTTCCTTTAGGAAATTCATGCAATGGTTGGGGAAGAGCAAGAGGCCTAACCCTTTGGCCCCAAGGTAGAGGATCTACCATCCTTGGAAAGATTATTTTGAGAGGAACTTAAACACCAGCGAGAATCAAAGCATGAAAATTAGGACTGATTTGATCTTGAGGGATGTCACTCTCAGAAGTTTTGTCTCTAGTAGGAGTGCTTGTAGATATTGTTCCTCTTCTGTTTCTTGATGAATGGAGAGAGAAACCTTGATGATCTAGAAGTTGGAAATGAGGGTATTCTTCCCCAATGGTTCTTCTACCCCAAGTGTATCTTGGATTCATCAAATCAAAGATGATCAAGAAGTGGTTATTCAAACAATGGAATCCATTTGTAATGAATTATCCAATGGAGTCACAAAAAACTATTGGGTTTCAGAATGAAACATGGGTTAAAACCACAGTCAGGGGACAATAAGTCCCTTCTCTTTAAAGGGAGAGTTTCCCTTATTGAAAGCTAGAAAAAAAAATGTACAAATATACAACTATTAATGTTTGGATCCTGGTATCCTAGCTTGTTTTCATACTCAAAAGATTATCAATTAGAAAGAATGGAAGAATAAAGAGATGGAAGAAGGAAGAAAAGAACAATGCTTTTAGGAAATATAGATAGGAGAGTATCTCCCTACTCACATTAAACCAATAAATTATAGAAAAGGATCAATTGCTTCACCACTGATGCAAATTTGTAGACACAAACTTCTAAATATTACATAGACTAGAACACAAAGTTTCTTCTAAATGCAAAGAAAAATGATCCATTGAATCGAACTAGGAGTGAGAAAGATATAACAGAGGAAAATGAGAAAGAAATCTTCTACATTGAATTACTTCCAAATTTACAACGTTCCTAGAAAAACTAGCCTAATTTTCCCATGGCCAAAACAATGTTCTTATAAAAATCCGTGTACATCCATACTTTTTCCCCAAGAAAAGAATATCTAAAAGGAATAATGTTTATTGCAGATCCACTTTTGGAAATTCACATGAAACAAATGCACTCATGAAAACAAGAGAGTCGAAAAGGTGAATATTTCATCAGTTCGAGCATGATTAATTTAGCAGGGGGTATCTCATGATTTTCTTCTTCATGTGGTCCTTCCATTTCTACCTTTTAACCACTTCCATAGTACTCAAGTGCTTACTGGTAAGTGTTCCCCCTTTTTATCATATATGCCTGATAAACTCTATTTTCTGATGATCAACTTTACATTCCTTTAAACTTATCGATTTGGCTCCACAATAAACCAAAAATGCATCTCATGGAGAAATGAAAAGGATACAGAGAAAAAAGAATGAAGAATGATCCATTTTTGTGTTTTATAGAGCTTTGGTTCGTTAATGGCATTTAAAAACCAGATGAGTGCATTTGGCTATCTTTTCCCCCTTTTACCTTCAAATTTCGACCCTACGTGTGGCAAGATCTAAGAAATGATGGCCCTAGGGGAGAAATCCACATTTCCTAACATTTGGTAGAAAAAGTGTGATTTCTCATTTTTCTCCTCCCCTCTGCAGCTCTGCAAAGGCTGGACACGTGGTGCCATCTAAGTGGTTGAGGAAATGTGGTTCAAATATGCCATTTAAACTATTTTTAACAAAAATCTCAAATTCTTAAAAACCTCTGTCATCCCACTTTGACTTTCAACATGAACGCATGACACACCTTGACTATAAAAGGGATCGCGGTTCAATTTACAAAATTTTCAGCCTTCGGTGAAAAAGGCTCAAATTCTTAATTTCCTCTGCAGGTCTGTTGTTCTGATTTCATTCATAAAAATGTGGCATCACCTGACTGGTTTTGGGGGATGTGTTTCACTTTTATACTTTATGTATTTTGAAAAGGAGAAAAACTCCAACCTTTCCCCCAAAAATCCATGCCCCCACTGTTGACTTTTCAACGTAGGCCACATGTCTCTTTCTAATTTGATGCGGACCTCAACTTAGAAATTATCCCTTCACATGATCGGGGTCGTGGGCCATTTTAGAACTTTTCACCCTTTCTGGAAACAAGGCTAAAATTCCTAAATTCCTTCACGGGTCTGCCAAAGTGCATATGGACTGAAAAATGGCCACGTGTACACATTTCATTCTTCAACACATGACATCACCTGATTGGTTATGGGCATGTGCTTCACTTTTTATCTATTTTGAAAGGGGAAAAAGATCCAAATTTTCCTTCAAAATTCCATTCCTTCACCATTGAATTTTCAACATAGGCCATGTGTCCCTTTTTGCTTCGCTGAGGGGATGTGGGTCATTTTATAAATTTTTACCCTTTCTCTGTAAATCCTTAGAGAATAAAATGGATCTGTCACCCTAAATTTTTGCCAAAACTGCTCTAGCCAATCAGGGACTAGTGGGGAAGTGGGGTAAATCTGATTTTTTTTCCAAAATTGCCAAAAGTGATAAGTTCAAAAAGAAACTTGTCTGGTCACATCCACTGAGAATAAAACACATAGATTTACCTTTACAATAAAAAATTTGATGGGTAAAAGAATGTAGGAAGTTGCAGGAAACATAAAAATGCCATTTTTACTCCTGATGAAGAATTTATTTCTCTGTAAAAAGGTTTTAAAATGAAATATACAAGGTCCCACGCATTCCAAATACATAAAATAAGAACTAAAATCATTTCCCATCCATTAAAAATAGGTAAAATGTTTTAATGACATTACATCCTGAGGGAATTTTGATTAAAAACATCATGGGAAATGAAAACAAGCATTTGAGGAGTTTAAAACATGAATTTGTTCTATGGCAGGGCTCTAATTTTAATGAAATTAGATTTGAAAGGGTGAGGAAAATTGAGAGGACAACAATACCAACACTAGTTTTTTGGTGTTGGCACACTCTAAAATGAAACCTGCAACATAGAGTGTAGTCAATGCCTAAAATAGGAAATTGAAATTTAAATCAATGTGTAATGAAATTACTATAAAAAATGTAAAAAAAGAAATTCCAAAAGAGATGTAAAACATATAAGGAATACAATTGTTTTTTTCACGAAGGGAATTTTCTCTTATTCATTTTCCTTGGAGATTATATATTTTCTAGAATCAGACAAATAATTGGGGGTGATCATTTCCCAATTTGTTCTGAGGAGAGTTTGATGCATTAAGTATTTTAACCCAACACATGAATTTCAAAGAGAAGAAGCAAAAAAAAGTGTAGAAGTACCCCGCTAAGGAAGAATATCATGCATCAAAGTCATTTAACACTCATTATCTTTCCCTTAAGTGAAAAGAGGATAGGTGAGTTAATATTAATAAATATTAATCATAGGAATGAGATCAAATAGATATAGAATAATGAGTACTATCTATCATGTAAGATGTAAACAAGTGTAAACAACAGTAATATTGGAATGACTTAGCTTGTATTTAGAGATATGGGTTATTCTGGGAAGGAAACTGGGTAGAATAGACTAGATCTAGAATGAGTAAGCTTTGTATAGAAAACTATAGTCTAAAAATCCTTCGGATAGAACTACACAAATAAGGAAAAGACCACTCAAGAACTAGTTTCCTAGAAGCAGTTTTGATTTTGATCTTCCCATGGTTTAAACTTGTCTTCTTCCTTTTGATCTTTTTCACTCTAGATTTACTTTAGGGTTTCATAATCACACTTGAACCCACAAAAAAAACCTAGATACCTATACAATACTTAAGTAAACATTATATGAAATAATGCATATGCTTGAGTTGGACCTACCTTGACAGTTATCCGAAGTGATGGTCAGTGACCACTTCACTCCATTTCAGACTCTTATGTATTTTTGAAATGTGTGATTTAATTATGTCCCTTGAAGCTATGTTTCCCTCGTTCCAATCACAAAAATAAAATAGGATAAAATTATTTTCCCCTAAGATGAATGCATTCGATGGAATTTAGAAATATCCCCTTCTATGCAGTTAATAATGCAACCCAAATGAAATCCTTGAATGTTTCTCTTCTCCCAAGTATTAGATAGTAAGTAATATCCCAAATTGTCCAACCCCTAATAATAGGGAGTAAGTCAAATATATATATGATTCCCTTATTTGAATGTATTCATCAACAACTAAAAATTCCAAACCAATATGATGAGTAGTAATTTAGAAAACATAACAAATGATGTGGCCTTTCAAATTTGTGAAAAGGAAGGAAAATGATAGAATCACCCAATGGGGATAGTAGCGCCTATGTGCTCCTATCCATAATGTGTGGTATTATTTAGGATGCTTGGAAGATATAAAGGGAAATATAGATATGAGTCACATGTTCTCCAATATCAAAAAGTAAAGTGTCCATTCATGAAAAGTAAATGATAAGAGTATCAACATAATAAAACAATGTAAAATATTAATAGCAAGGGAAAAGGTAAAGAGCTCAACAAGAAGAAGGAGATTGAATAACATGACAAACAAATCAAATAGATCATCAAGATATATTCCCAACTTATCAATCATTAACTCTTGATTATTTTCTCTCTTCTGCCTTTGTTTCTTCTGTGTTCTGTATGACACTTTTGTATGTTTCCCTCCTGGTTTTATTTTGGTTTTAGGCTAGTTTTTTGTGTTGGCTGTAGTTATTTTTGTTATTTGGTTTATTTTTATTCCATAAGATATGAATGGTTATATTTGGATTTTATATCCTATTTTGTAACAAGGTAATAAAAAAAAAGTGTTTTTAATGTCTATTTTTCTTTCTTAAGAATCATGCATTTAATGACATACTTAGAAGCATGATGTAAATACTAAGTGTATTTTTTTGTGTCTACAATAGTAAATTTATTCCTAAGAAGAAGTTGATAGATTTGATTCCTTCCATAGCCCCACAGATCATACCATTGTAGATGAATATAAGCCTAATTTCATAAATTAGGAAACATAGTAGAAAAGAGAAATAAGTTTCCAAATACTCTTCTCAGGTGTTGTAAAAATGAGTAAAAAACCAAGTAGAACTTATTACAAGATGAAATATAAGTGGAAAAAGGAGACACATACCTCAAATGCGTCCAAAAATAAAAATAAAACTGAGTACCATCTAGAAAGCAAAAATAAAATACTTCGTGCCCCATGAATCTGTACCAAACTGGGTGAGTATAAAATCATATGAAAATGTTATAATAGTGATAAAAAACTAAGACTATTGATAGATATGGAGAAGATGCCCCTACGAAAAACTGTATGATAGGGTCAAAACCGTCTGAACGGTCCTGACTAGGCTATATACTTTTGAACCCCTATAGATTTTAACTGATTTTTTGTATCTGAGTCTAATTTTGAGGCATTTTTATCTTCCCCTGGATATGTTTGTGCCTAGAAGGATGCATGTTCTATTAGAAATATAGAATAAAAAACTGGGTATGTTTTCCCCCTCTTTTAAGGCATGTGTGATGAAGAATTTTAGTGCACGACTCAAAATAAAATATGTACACTCATAAATAAGTATTTAAAAATCTATATATGACCTCTGAAATGAGTGATTTGGTGGCCACCAAGAAGATCCTACATTTACAAGGGGGTTCACATAGTAGAAACCATTGTGAAAAATAAGAGCAATAAGAACAAGAATCGTGATAATAATAACAATGTCAATGTAACAAAATAACAATAATAATAATAGAAAACAATGTGTTAGTAGAAGAAAAGGGCACATAATGCCAAAATAAGTGTAAACATGGAAAATCGTGTCATAAAAAAGGTAAAAATGACTGTAAAAATGGTACACCCAAGGTGTCAGAAGACAAACCAGGCTTGTGAGAAGACAAACGAGATACACAACCACACACAAGGCATAATTCCAAAAACATGGGACACTCATGGCATTACAAGACAACCATGGCCCTTAAACCATAATCTTAATAGAAAACAAGTATGTAAACACACAACTAGAAAGGATGTATGATAAATAAGTGTATCTTAATGTGAAGAATGAAGAGAATATGATATAAAAATATCTAGAAATAATTGTAAGTGTTGCATAAAATACACGTGTTAGTCCTATTAGTCTAAAAGATAGCAAATACACATTATGTAGATGTAACCATGCTTAATGAGGAAAGAAAGGAACTAAAATGGAAATATAACACCTAAATTTAGTATGCAAAAGTAAATGCCCCCAAATGTTAGCAATATGGGAAAGGGTTGGATAACACCTATCATCATGTATCACTCTATGTATGTACTGCATCATCCTCAATATACCACGTGAATGCATGTGTGTAAATATGAAATGTTATGTATCAAACCAAAGGAATAAACATCAAGTATAATGTAAAGTGCAAAGAATGTATGTGATTAAAATAGGTCTTGATTTTTTATTTTTGTAAATATTTGAATGTTTTTGTTTTTTAGGCACTCCTTTAGGGCATAGATGAAAACCAATTCTTTGAATAAAAATAAGGGTGATCCAAGAATTCCCCCATGAAGGGGAATATATAGATATTACGTAGCTAAAGATGGGGAATAAGGTTTTTGTACGCACCCAAAAATTACATGGTGCTACACTGATTGACATGATAACTCTCTGATGATGAAAGAATTCTTTTCCAGAGCAACAATGGGATCCAAATCCTCTTATTTTTCTTCTGCATATTTTTATGACATGTTTATTCATGTTTTACAAATTAAGAAGTTCAATGTATGTTTGCGACCCATATTTCAGTCCCTTCGTTCCTTGTTTATGGATTTATTTACGTAACCACCATGGTGGTTACATAATCACCGTAGCAGTTTCATAATCACCAGTCTATCAAGATCGGTGGTTCTATAACTAAATCCCGTGAGTTAAAAATGTGTGTTTTGCAATGCGTGTCTTCATTTTGGTAGTGATTTTCTCACTTTTTTCTTGAACATTTTTCCTAATCTTGGGCTCATTAGATTTGTATTAGAATTCTCTTCCTAGTTTACTATGTTTATAAGGTTGATTTCCCCTTTTATGGATGTGTTGGACCACTTCATGTTAGACATGTGTTGTGGACTCTTTCTTTCCAATCATTTTATAAAAGCCCGCATTCGACCTCAATGATGGGTTGAAGTTTTTGTATTTGATTTACAAAGTTATGCTACCAAAATATTTCTAGGAATCACATAGATAACATGTTCATTACTTTATTCTTTCCCTGCATTGCATTTTTAACTATAATCTTGCAATCAACTAGCTACAACCATTTTTTTGGTTTTCCTTGCTACTAGCCAACACTTTGCATAACTTGGATCAAGTAGGAATCATCTTTGCAAGAGAAAAGAAATATGAGGAGACACAAACATAACACCACACCTGGAATTCTATCTTAGATCAATAGTTACAGGTTGGGGATGTTTTTAATTATTTAAAGATTTTGATTAATTTTAGTCATTAAAGTAGAAGAAATACTTTTTTTTAAATTGGAAGAATTAAATACGTCTTCATTTCCAACATTATCTGTGCACCATATGCACAAGTTTTCCATTTATATTTTATTCCCTAATTATCCCTATGAATTTTAAAGGGAAAGAAGTTGGAGGGATATTATGCCTCTGTAATAATTCATTTCTTCTTTATTATTATCCGTCATAATTTATTTCCACTTTGATGGGGAAAGCTTCTGAGTAAAGGATAAATTTCTTCTAAGAAGTTGTTTATTTCTTTCCCGTGAACTTGAGGTAGAAGTAGTTAGAAGATTTTTCACTTTCTAGAATAATAAATCTAGAGTACATCTTTTATTTAGAATATAAATTTCTTCAAAATCTTGTAACAGAGAAATAACCACATCCAGATGTTCTTTTTTTTTTAGTTTATTGTAATTTATAGGTAGCTTGTTTCATTTTATATTATTTTATTTTTCTATGTCTGCAAGTGTTTATTTTATTTGATTATTCAAATCTATAAAATACAAAAATAAATTTTAGGAATTTAGTTTATTTTGTTCATTTTTTATTTTAAAAGCTTTGTTAAAAACACAAAAGGAATTACTTAGTTTACTATTGTTTTACTTTATTTAAATGTTGGAAAATCCAATTTAATTAGATTAAAAGGTGAATTAATAATTCTTTTACTTAATATAGATTCATTTTATTTGTTTATTTAAAGGTAGATTAGAAGTTGGAATAAACATGGATCCCCATTTACTTAGTGGCCTAGGCTACCTGTACTTCACCCTTATCCCTATATTTTTTGTTTCTACCCACCTTTCTCATGATTCAGTGCATGTATGACCATCCCAGGACCACCCAAATCTCACAGAATGTTGTTTGATCCAATCACAAACCCACTCAACATCAATTGATATTAGGGAGACATAGATCTAGGTTTGTGGGCAGTATTCTTTAGATCGACCCCCATACAACTAGAGATCATCAATCAACTCATTTCCCTTAATGACAAAGTGTACATAGAAGAACAATATTGGGACAATTTATGCAATAGGATTAGACCACAGAACCTTTATTTTTTCCTCCACACATCCCCTCTTATTCTTACATGACCCTCTTCAGTGAGGCATATTTAGAGGTAGAAGGACAATTTCTGCAAATTTTTCAACCAAGACAAACCACACTTGGTTTAACTAATATAGACCAAGACCTACATATAGTAATCATTCTTGACTACAATATCACTCCTATACATATTAGGTAGGAATTAATTTCCCTTAATGATAAAATCCCTAATTTTCAGTTCCAAATATTTATTTACATTGATCATTGATGCTGGTATTATCATTATTCCCATATATTGCTTTTATATCACATTTACCTATTCCATTCCCATCCCATTTATTGCATTATGGATGTCTTGTCACAATCGTAAGAAATTGAGCGCATCTGAAATAACATGTTGATTTTCAGGTCAAATTTTTTCCCGTGTGTGTGTGGAAATTCTGATTTGGGTGTGGAACCACTCCCTCAATAGTCAAGTTGAACATATAAATTGAGTGCATTATTAATAAATGAGGTGGAATAACATGAAATATATCCCAATAGAATCTTGGGAGAGGGTAAAAATATTGTGATGTGTTATACCTACATGGTGGACTATAATAATGAGGACTCTTAGAATACCTATGAGAAATTGTGGAGTGATTCATAAAGCTAGAAGGTCTATGTAAAGTATTATTAGAGTGTGACCCACTAGGGACAATATGTGTAAAATAAGGCCTAAGAGGACACTTAGATACTCTATAATGATATGGTGCAACATGTGTAAGTAAAGCACTATCATGAGACAAATATTAATGTGAATCTGTATGTGCAACCAAAATCCAATTATGAAACCTAGGAGGAGTAGTGCTATGTGAAGTAGTGTGTGAAAAAATAGGCATTTCTATAGATGCACTAGAAAGTGTAGAAGTATTAAGTCTATTAGGAGAGAAATTCTAAAAATAAATGCCTTGAATAGTGACAACTTGCTGGTTACTAATAAATTTAATACATAGAGGAAAATGAATGGAACAACCCTAATATATTCTAGTAGTTAAACATTTAGTGACCAAGAATGAATTTTGTATAGTGATAGATATAACTATGATTGGTATGGTAATGCATCAAAAATGTGTATCAAAATCAAGTACAATAATATCAAAAGGAATGTCAAGATATAGAATTAATGGCCATGAAAAAACATTATTTTTTCTATATGGAGTGACCAAGACACCCTGAATAGGAATATGAAGGATAAATAATGGAATAGATAATGTGTTAGAGATAAGTGAGTCATATATATCAAAATCATCGAAGGAAATGATTGGTGTAGAAGATGATGTGTGAGTAATAGTGCTAATCATAACATCAAGTGGATGATCATAAGAGGGTAATGGCACCGTACAACTAGTGTTATGAAATTCTAAAGTAGATGTGTCATTGGTATGATTATGGAGTGGATCATTGAATATTTTTAACTTAAAATTTTTATTAGTATAATAAGAAGATTCCATGTGATCATCCCATTTAATTTCATTAGATTCAATAAGATCCTAAATTATGGGTCATAACTTAAGACATCTATTCATAAAGTGACCAATACATCTATGATAATCACAAGAATCATTAACATAAAATATCTTACTTTGAGGATTTCTCGTATCAACCTCAAATGGTGGAGGGAGATACATGATTTTTCATTTAAGTAATATATGTAAGAACATGTGTGATGGAAAAGGTAACCATGTAAATTAGTGTTTTGTAGGTTCTAATTTGAGCTTAGTAGTTGAGAAAAAGTGTTAATAATATGTTTAAAAGTAACCTTAGGGTCATTATATTTTCCTTTGAAATTAAATTTTATTCGAAACTTAACATTCTATGGATTAGGGTAGCTAGAAATTTAATAAAAGAAATTCATGTGTAATAGATTATATTCGTACAATTTTAGTGTATGACATAGATGGTCAAAAGATTGAAATTTAGCAAACATGACAAAATCTTACAATGGAGGAAGCATACTTTGAACAAAAAAGGTATTTTAATTCACTATCAACTAATATGTTGTTCATCTTAGAAAGAGTTATTCGATAACATGAGACATAATCATTGATATGCCCAGTAGATCCTTGTTTGAGTTTTGACGTTTGTGCATATGATATATTATCCCCAATGTTGATTAAAAATGGGGAGATCATAAAACTATTGCAAATCAAATTCCTTAAGGATCATAAGGAATAGCTTAGTAAGACTATATCATGAGATGCATAGTAAAAGAAAACAACATGGACTGATCTAAAATGATCTTGGGGATCACCCTTGCTATCATAAATAGGAATTTTAGGTGAAAAAAACCAATAGGTAAAGAATACAAAACAACTTTAGGCATGATTAGATTATGTAATAATTTATAAGATTCCATAGCATTTGAATTATGAGAGACACCATGTTGTAATTATAATATTTTTTATTGCAAAGAATGAAAAAGGGACTCAAGAGATTGTGTTCTATATGAATATGCATGTGATCCATTATGATGATAAATGTAGGAGTGTAGTCATTTTATCTACCCTCAATACTACTTTCTAACCCCAAACACACCGGCCTATCACCCAACGGGTGTTGGGTGCTAACCTGAGGCATGTGCAGGCACTGAGCCCCTCTTTTATGTGAGCATTGTGAGAATTCTTTTCCATTAGTGGAGGATGAATTGTAGAATGAGAAGTAGATTTACATAGTTAAAAGAAAAGTGGAAGGGAAAATTTATATATCCACACATTAATGCAGCACAAAAACTTAATAACAATGCAATAAGCATAATAAACCAGATTTGAGCCATGGTAGTCATACAACGTGAGGTTATACACCCTTATTCATGATATATAGAATGACCCCCCCCCCCTCTCCCCCCCCCCCCACACACACACACACACACACAGATATATATATATATATATATATATATATATATATATATATATATATATTCATTTATAATAGTTTTGGTAGCCACATTACAATCAAAATAGGTAATCATAGACCATACATGTTAAATGACAAAGACCCAACTCCTATAGATCTTCCCTTGTATGAGACCCTAGCTATACCCTTCCTTTTTAACCCCTGTTATAGATCATACTACCATACAAAGGCTCATGACATTCCTCATAACCCTTAGAGCTAAGTTCTCTAAGCCCTAGCATTACTTCAATACGCTATTACTCAACATCTTACTCTCCTCTATATTCTCTTCTCTTTCTCTCCTCTTCTGATTATGTCTTCCTTGCTTTCAAGAACCTCCTTTTATAAGATCAACACCCACCACCGTGCCTTCTCTTCTAAAAATATCATGTACCAAGTGTCGATGTGGTCCTCTAATGGTGAATTATTATCCCTTTGCAAACCCTCCACTCATTGTAATGATGTCTTCTGGGAATATACCCTGCATGGAATATCATTTTCTTGACATCTGAGGTTCCAGGTTTGCACCTTATCCACTTATTATGCCTAATCAAGTCCTCACATTTTTCCTCAAGTGTCTTTAAAATGCCAAATATGGATAAGTCCTTTAAACTTGTGTTCTTCCTTCCGCACGCCCCCTAGTTTCACATAAACCATTCTTAAACCCCTCTTTCCTATGTACTTTCCCCTAAGTGCCTTCTTCTTAATCCTACACATGCACATCCATTCGTACTTAGCACATATTTCAAGGCCCAACATCACCCCACACTCTACATGTTCTCCATCCTTAGAAACATCCTGCTCCTTAAAATAATAAGGAATGCTTCTTAAAATAATAACGAATAGTAGGACTGGGACAAATTGAATGAAAAATAAAAGAATGGAAGAATTTTCTACTGTTATAGGAGTGGGAATTTCTTTCTTATTGTTGCCTCAATATTTTTCCAGGAATCCACCTCACCCTACGCCTACTGAAGTAGGTCACCTACTAGAGAACTCACCTCCTCAAAACTCAATTCATCACCCTTAGCATTTAGTGTATCCACAATTCCTTCTAACTACTTGCTAAGGTCATCTAGTTCATCCATTCTGTGAGTGACCTAGGGATACAACTCCTTAAGCTGATTCTTAATCAAACCCCACAAGGATTTGATTTCTTCCATCTTCTTCTCAACCTCATCTATGATTTTATCATGCTTAACCCTATTTCCTTTGTTATTCTCTTGAAAATCCTTCAGACCCACCTCATGTGCAACAACCAATATACTTACTACCTTGTCTCTATCAGTGCAATTATGATACACAACCTCAGCCATTTGCACGGCAGTCTTTACAATGGTAAGGAGCTCAAAATATCAAGTAATTGTTTCCTTGATATTTGGTCTTTCTTCCTCCTTCTAGTGTGCTAATGCCTCTACTGCTAATTCCAATGTGAGTGGTCACCTTTCCATGGTGAGGATTTGGGTCAAGTCTTCCAAGCACTTCATGGTTGACTTGTATTTTTTATCAGGTGGGGCCAGGTCTAGGTGCTTCAAGATTACAACATCTGAAATCATATCTATTTTATTATAAATTTCGCATAAATTTTCCTTATCCTCCCTTAATTTGTGCCTTAATTGTGTGCTAATAAAATCATCTTGCTTTACCTTTTTTTTCTCAACAATTTCTTCATTTTTCTTTTCATGTTCTTCTTCCAAGACCCTTACTCTTTCATTCCTCCCGAAGAGACTCACATCAACCTCCACTGATACCTTGTTGAGTGCATTACACATTTTCTCATCTGATAGCTGTTGAGCATTCACTAGAGGGTTTACTCCCTTGGTATATTTTATCTTCATCAATGCATCTCAGTTGACCTCGAACTCAGGCTCATCAACATGGGACTCAAAATCCCAAGACAACATCTTCCTTGTGCATGAGTATGCACCATCTTCATCAAAAGAAGACCATGCAAGAATTTGGTTTGAAGGCACAGTACTTTGGAAACACATATGCAATACCTTATTTGATCATTGATATAATTCATTCCTTGCTCCTGTGCCTCTACCATACCCTTTCCTCTCATGTGTGCTACCTTTGGGAAGCTTACCGCTAGGTTGTGATCTCTACCCATACTTCCATATTCCTTTTCTCCACTCTCACTTCCCTCCATCTCCTTGAGAACTTTTTAAATGTTGTGCTCCACCTCTTGTTCCTTAAATGTTGCACTCCACCTCTTGTTCCACTAAGTCTTTTATTATTCTTGTTACCTCCCTTTCTACAACATCTTCTATTTTCTCCTTGGTTAGGCTTGGAGTCCTTTGATCCTTCATGCTGACTTCCTCACTTTCTCCCTTTATATGAGTGCCTCCTTCATCCTCATCCTTCTCTTAATTTCCCTCCTCCTCTGAGTTGTGTACATCATATAGAGGATGGTCCTGAGCCTCACTGCACTTTTCATCATCCTTTTTGGTGTCCACGCTCTCTGTTTCTTTTGATTCCACCCTTTCCATTACTTTCTGCTTCTTCCTAATTACTGATTTTAGTATAGGATATTTTTATTTTTCTACTTCAGTAGGAGACTCCTTCCTTATAGGAAATTCTTCTTTTGTAGGGGGCTCTTCTTTCTTTGGCACCTCTTCCTCAGGTGTCTTATCTTTCTATTCTATGGGGGACTTCTTCCTCCATGCATAGGGGCTTGGTTTAGCACTTGACTCCTACACACCTGTAGATTGTGTTGTCAGTATACTTGGTACCTTTTTCTTGAGTATCTCCTCTCTCTCTCCATCTTCCTCATCATGGCCTTCTTCCTTATGGTGGGGTATTCTAGGATAGATACATCATCTTAAATGTAAGAACCCTTCTCATACTTTGGCCTTATGCATAGGTATACCCTTGTTGCGGTACTTCCAGCAACATGAAATGTTATTGGCTTTACCATATGTAGATCATGGGAGACATACTTCTCCACATATGCACACTTATTTAGATATATCAAATTCTTGTGCAGCTTACTGTAATCCTGGTCTATCATGCTGAGGTCAAAGCTTAACTTCTTTACATCCTTGAATCTATTGACTTTGGCATAGAAGTATTGTGCTATGAAGGAGAATGAAAACTTGCAATAGGAATCCTTGGTGACATCTACTAAAGAAAAACTATCGATACAGAAGTGTTGGTACATAATGAATTCAACCTTACCTTGTGGTAAAATAGGTAACTACTCAATTATTCTCCACTCTATGCCAAATTCATCATGCATCTGTTTGTACCATTTTTCTAGGTGCGCTTTGTGGGCGGCCATCATTGTGTCACAAGTTTACTTCTCAAATATTTTGGTAGATGAAGGGTTCTCATCTAGGTACTCCCACACAAATGTTTATATCTCATCGAGAAATCAAATTTCTTAAAATATGATGGTAAGGAGGACATTACCAAACATGATATCCTCTTCATCATGTGTGGTACTGATGATTTATTCTACTATGAATAGTGAAAGGTTATCGATGGTCCGCTCATAGATCTTGTGGTAAACGTTCAACCAATCCTTTTTTATCTATTTCCACCTCTCCTACCCATTTGGTTTTGTGACCAAGTGTGTGGACATTCTCATTATAGGGTTGGAAATCACAAAGATGTTGAAATACCATGACCCCTTCTTGTATTCATAGGCTTCCATAGTTTTCTTGATGGCCTCCTTTTCGTCCAATTCAGCATCAAAAGATTCTCCTTTGTAGGTAAGACTAATAAATTTAGAAATTAGTTCGGAAGTTATCTACATTCTTCTTCCTGCAAAATAGAAATTATCTTCATGTACGCATTACTTTAACCACTTACACAGTCACTCCGGCTTGTATAAATAGGGCAACTCATAGAGTTGTAATAACCCAACCTTCTCCACCTTCACCTTTACATAATCATCGTATATGGGCATTCCATCTGGTGTCCTTTTATCTATAGGGAGAAAAATTTCCAATTCCATCTCATTATTAGTGGTTCTCGTTCGATGGTTATAGTCTCTTATGTCAATCTTTCTAACATGAGACACTGAATATAGTAGATTCTTATTTTTCTACTTCATTGGTGTTTTCCATATAGGAGATTCTTCTTTTTCTACTTCAGTAGGTGACTCTTTTCTTACTAGTGAGTCTTCTTTTATAGGGTGCTCCTCTTACTCTGACACCTCTTCCTCAGGTGTCTTCTCTTTCTCTTCTACAGGGGACGTATTCCTCCGTGCATAGGTGCTTGGTTTTCCCCTCGACTCCTACATGCATGTATATTGTGTTGTCAGTATACTTGGTGCTTATTTCTCAAGTGCCTCTGCTCTCTTCCTCTTCCTTGGCACGGCTTTCTTCCTTATGGTGGGGTCTTCAATGATAGAGAAATCATCTTCAATGTAATTTCCCTTCTCATACTTTGGCCTTATGCGTAGGTATACCCTTGTTATGGTCCTCCCAGTAGCATGAAATGTTACTGGATTTACCATATGTACATCATGGGAGACATACTTCTCCACATAGGCACACTTCTTTGGATATATCAAATTCCTACATAGCTTGTGGTAATCCTGGTATACCATGCTGAGGTCAAAACTTAACTTATTTACCTCCTTGAATCTATTGACTCTGGCCTGGAAGTATTGTGTTGTGAAGTAGAATGGAAACTTGTACTAGGGACCCTTGGTGTCATTTGCAAGAGAAACCTTGTCAATATAAAATTGTTGGTACACAACAAATTTGACCTCACCTTACAGTAAAAATGGTAATTGCTCAGGTATTCTCCACTCTTTATCAAATGTGTCACGCATCCGTTTGTACCCTTTTTCTAGGCGCACCTTATGGGTGGTCATCATGGTGTCACAAGTGTACTTCTCAAATCATTTCGCAGGTGAAGGGTTCTTATCTTGGTACTCCCACATAAAGTTTTTTTGCCCATAAGGAACTCCAATTTCTGAAAATATGATGGTAAGGAGGACATTACCAAACATGATCTTCTCTCCATCGCATGTGGTACCTATGATTTCTTCTACTATGAAAACTAAGAGGTTATAGATGGTCCCCTCATAGATCTTGTGGTAAATGTTTAATCAATCCTTTTTGATTTGTGTCCACCTCTCCTACCCATTTAGTTTTGTGACCGATTACACGGCCATCCTCATTATAGGTTTGAAAATCGTAGAGATGTCAAAATACTGTGACCCCTTCTTGTAATCATATGCTTCCATAATCTTCTTGATGGCCTCCTTTTCATCCAAGTCATCATCAAAAGATTATCCTTGTAGGTAATACTAGTAAATTTAGCAATTAGTTGGGGAGTTATCTAAATTCTTCATCATACAAAATAGAAACAATCTTCATGTATGAGTGACATTAACCACTCGTACAGTAACTCTGGCTTGCAGAAATAGGGAAACTCATAGAGTTGTAATAACCCGGCCTTCTCCATCTTCACCTTTACCTCATCATCATAGATGGGCATTCCATCTGGTGTCCTTTTATCTCTAGGTCAAAATAGTTCCAATTCCATCTCATTCTCTATTGTTCTTGTTCGATGGTTGTAGTCACTTACGACCATCTTTATAACATAAGACACCCAGTATAAAGATTCTTCTTTTCATAATTCATTAGGAGACTCCTTCCTTACTGTCAATTATTATTTCATAGGGGGTTCCTCTTGATCTAACTCCTCTTCCTTATAGTAAAATAGGTAAGTGTTGGTAAAAAAAAAAAATTGACCTCGCCTAATAGTAAAATAGGTAACTACTAAGGTATTCTCCACTTTGTGCCGAATGCGTCATGCATTTATTTGTACCATTTTTCTAGGTGTACCTTGTGGGTGGCTATCATGGTGTCACAAGTTTACTTCTAAAATCATCCTGGTACTCACACAAAAAGTTGTTTGGCCCATCACACACTCCAATTTCTGAAAATATGATGGTACGGAGGACATTACCAAACATGATCTTCTATCCATCGCATGTGGTATTGATGATTTATTCTGTTATGAATACTGAGAGGTTATAGAAGGACCCCTCCGCAATCTTACAAAAAATGTTAAACCAAGCCTTGTTGATCTATGTCCACCTCTCTTGCCCATTTATTTTTGTGACCAAGTAAGTGGCCATCCTCATTATAGGGTTGGAAATCACAAAGATATTGAAATACCGTGACCTCTTCTTGTAGTCATAAAATTCCACACTCTTCTTGATGGCCTCCTTGTCATCCAAGTCATCATCAAAAGATTCTCCTTCGCATGTAAGAATAGTAAATTTATAAAATAGTTAGGGAGTTATTCACATTCTTCATCGTATGAAATAGAAATTATATTCATGTACCCGTGACATTAACCACTCGTATAGTCACTCTAGCTTTTAG
The DNA here is from genome assembly GCA_019776745.2 of Taxus chinensis. Lineage (NCBI taxonomy): Eukaryota > Viridiplantae > Streptophyta > Pinopsida > Cupressales > Taxaceae > Taxus > Taxus chinensis. The sequence goes on along the minus strand of CM034156.1, from coordinate 393,097,469 downwards.
AAATAGGGAAACTCATAGAGTTGTAATAACCCGGTGTAGACACCAAAATTAGGTCACACTCCCCTTTGGTTCCTTGACAAGTAAACACCTTGAACACATTCACCTAGCCATGGCCCCCTTCACCCCACTTTAATATTAATTTAATTATTTAAATTAAATTAATTCATTATCCTCACCATATTTATTATTTAAATCTCCTAATTGGGATAATGCCCACATATCCACCTCATCTAACCACCTCACCCTAAGACCTATTCTTAGTAAGTTACCATATTTAACTAACACTCACCCAAACTCTAAAAATCAATGCCTACATTCCCTATAACCACATTCTCGTATGCTGAAAGGAAGCTTCCAATCTAATCCACGAGTTAACGACATGAGATCCTAGAAAATCAAGGGGATCTGCCAAGTTTATTAAACCTAGGAAATCCCACCCTAACTGATGCCGGTTACCCTCAACCATCACTGGTTAAGCTGAGACCACCATTGGTCACCTTTTAATCCCTAAAACAACCTTATTTTCAAGGTTGGAAAAGTGTTGGAAATTTCTAAGAGATATCACATCTTTTTAGAACAAGCTTCAGCAAGAACACGCATGCAAGGAAGGAGATCAAGAATTTTATCTTACACAGACATCCAACATTCACCCAGCAACCATCTAGTACTCACTCCAGCACAGATTTGATCCAATCAGGAAAGAAGGAGAGCACATGCAGGCCATGCAAGAACTACCTAACATTTGGTGATCCTCTGCAGCAGTCAAACCTCTTACCAGCACCTTCATTCCTCACTCACAGGCATCCAAAACTAGATTTCAAGTAAGTAAAATGGTTTACTCCTCTAGTTCACTTATTTCATCATTGTATTTTCATCCTTTGTTCTCCTAGCCACCCATTGACCTCAATTAATACTCACTCCTCCATATCCCCCATTAAAACCTCGCCAAATCCCATCCAAATGACTTAATACCTCATTACGACCAACCTAGTCCTCTTAGAGCAGCAACAGATTAACAAAGGAAATATAAATTGATATTGTATTCAGCATTTCTGAATTACATACACAGGCTATTAAATAGCCATATACATAGGAAAACTGACTTCCTATAAAATAGGAAAGTCAACAAACCATTTACTCGTTTATAACTTTACGGGTACAACAAAACTCTAAAATAATATATTGTTAAAACAATATATTATAACAATTGTAATATGAACTCAACATAATTATAATCTAACTTTTATAATAATGTGAGCACTAATAATAATTCCTAACAAGTCCTTTGTGAAATCATAAGGGAGATCTAAACCTCATTCTGTGACATTCTGAGTATTCCATATTAACTGACACTGGTTCTCTCCAACTGGCGTCGGTCACCCTTAATGGGCATCGGTCTCTGTATTTGCCAATATAACCCAAAACAACAACCAACCTACCTATTCCCACATCACCCTTACTCACCTGTGACCTACCTAAGACCTCTGTCAGACTTGCAGAGACCTAGAATCAGTTACTTGACCTTCGGATCTTATTTTTAACCTAGCTTGTTAGATTAGATCTTTCTTATTGTGTTTTAAATGATATACCTAAATCATTTTAACTACAATAGGATTTACTTTATTACCAGCGTTAAATTGTTTTAAATAGTGGATTGACAGCCGTCTAGGAAGTATCACACTTCTTGGATCTAGCATACCCTAGGTAGTCCACTGCATATATTGTTTAACTCTTTCTGGTGGTCTTGATTTTTATTTCAAGTAGTTCCTCCCAACCAAAAGGAAGCTCTCACGATCAGCTTTGGATCAAGGAGTCAACACATCACAAAAACCCATCAACCAACCTTTCAACAGGTACTCCTCCTACACCCATTACCCTATTTGTTTCGTCACATTCAAAGAAATGTCTAAGAATCAGGTGAAACATTTTGGCATGCTCGGTGGGACCCATCAGGGGTTCCTTGCATTTTATCCATTCCTAGGAAAATTTGTGTGTTTGTCTCCCTTCCGAAAAGCATACACATTAATTTTCTTCTTTGGTAACCTTCTTTTTATTTCTATTTGCTCTAAAATAAACCTTTCTTTTGGTGTACTTAAAAAGAACAATTTCTTCTTGTTTTCTACATTTTAGTGAAATAGAATCCCTCTCCCTCTCCCTCTATTTTTGTCATCGAATTCCATACTTCAATTTGGGCTTAAAAATCATTGCATTTAATTCTAATTTTCTGTATTAGCTCACATTAATTAAGGGCAACCTATACACTGGAAGTCATGCCCAACTGATGGTTGATAAATGAATTCTAGAAAATCACTTATTTCCTTTTCTCTTTCTCTGAGTCTTACCAAACATCACAAAAATTGAAAATATACATATTCTTAAATAACATCTTACCTGGAAGAAGTTATAGGTGATCACATGATCACGACACAGTGGGCACCCAGCTCACTGCTCTGTTGAGTCATACTTCAGAGCGAGGCATGCCCCCACCATAACATACTTGAAACCTCACCTTTTAGATATCCTTCTTCGTAGGAAGCCATCCTCACCAAAAAAATCTATTCTATAGTTCATGAGTCAGTCCTTAAATACCATAATCTAAACAAACATAATAGAAAAGGCACTCTTAGGATCACATTTTTCTTAGTGTTTCTACTTGGCTTGCATTTTGAGGTGAGAGGTCACGCTCTTCATTTTTACTTTTTCTTCCTTACACACTCCTCATCATAGTTGGTGTATTCTGGCTTCTTCTGAGTGTGTCTAGACCATATTCTCATCATTCTCAGAATTTTGGGTATGATTCCACATCAGATTTTAATTCGCAACCACTTTTCTTTCATCACTATTTCAATTTCGAAATGACCAGTGTCAGTCCAGCGACCATCATCGGTTACCCTCTAACCATAGTTGGTTATACCAAACCGGTGTCGCTTCCAGGTACTTTTGGTTAACCTACCCAAAAGGACCTTGTAAATCTCTTCGACTATTTAGATTCCCTATCACTATTATTATTCTCATTGACCTTGTAAATCTCATCATTATTCAGCATACCTATCATATTTGGCCTTATATCTTGTTTTTGACCAACTGTCCATTTCTCATAGAGACCGGCGGTAGTTACCCCTAAGTGGCATCGGTTTACCCTAACTAGCATCAGTTATCCTATGCCACTTTCCAGCTAATATTTGGTACCTAGTCCACTTATTACCTCATGTTCTTCCTATTCCTACTATATTTCTATGTCATTTACAGAAAGGCAGCCCAAACTGATCAGTACCTGTTCACATGGTACTGATGCATCAACAAGCTAACGCCCTTGTATTACACATCAGTTGTCAACTACTCTCACCTAGCCCTTTGCCACCTTCCATTTTATCACCTGTCATGGATCCTATCCAACCTATCACTATCGCTATTGGAGATGAGGAGTTTCCATGACTCCTTGACCAAAACCCTACCGCCTTGTAGTTTTATCTTTCCCACTTGTCCACTTGAGATGCCTCATGTTAGTTGATATACGACATGCCCATATCTTTCCCCCCAACTCGCACTCCGACTCCTACGTCAGCCCCATCTGGCTCCATGCTACCCACATCTACCTTACCCCCAGTCGTTTCATAGCTAGGTCCTATACTCGCTATGACTATAGCATCTACTACATCCGTTGCACCTATCACATCAACCATACCTTCGACAACCACCCAAAACATAACCTCATCTGCCCCTATTGTCTCTCATATACACGTAGCTACATAACCACCTCCAGTGTCGGTGACCCCTACCCCCTTTCAAAATGTGGTCCTTTCTATTCCACAATCGTTAGGCCCCATAGCTACTAGGGTCACCATGACCCTTCCACATCCATATACATACTATCAGCAGCCTCCTGTTTTATCTATTATTCACTCTGGGTACATACCTCCTATCTCACTACCTTCTTCTAAACCTACCTACACGGTAACACCATATACTAGAATGTCACCCTTGTTACATTCCCAACACCAACCCTATTAGACTATAGGAGGCACCCAATCATTGTAACCTACAAATGGCCTAATCAAATTGATGATGGACAAGATGCAGACATTATAGGCATCAGTTTCTGGCTCCCACAACACTCTCTCCTAGGATGAAATTTGTAACGAGCCCATCCACCCATCCATTCCTATCTGTCCATACCCCATACATTGGGAGATGCCTAAATTCAACCATTTCAATAGCAAGGAAGACCCGCAATAGTATCTGTGGTCATTCAAACATGGGTGCTACCTAATTTCCCATGATGATGCTTTTCTCTTAAGGACCATTCCCATGTCTTTGACTGAACCTGCATTAGATTGGTATAGTGGGTTACCTAGACACTCTATATTTTCATTTAATCAAGTATCCCAAGCCTTCTTAGATCACTTCTCCATCAATTTTGTCAAGAAGGTTACCATGACAGACCTATACTCCACGTGTCAGTATGATTATGAATCTATCATAGATTTTTTCACTCATTGGCATAGCCTGATTAATCAACTCACCTTCCAACTACCACAAACAGAACTCATCGATCTCTTCACATAGGCTTGTGCTAGACATATCTCACCGACCTTGAAGGTCCAAAATTTCTGAACCTTTGATGAAGCATTCACCATGGCACGAAAGCTAGGGATTTAGGCCATTGAAGAGAAGAAAATCCAATTTCACAATAAGAATTCAGCATTCAAGTCGAATGATACCTCTTCTTCTTCCAAACTGTAGAACAATTATTCAAAGGCCAAGGGCACCGCTAGCACAGTAGTACTCAAAGCTGGCCCAACTCACCCATAAAATTAGGCTAGCCCCTCATCTAATCTTTTACCCATTCAGAATTTTCAATTCAGACAAAAAAAACAAAAAATACACCCCAATTGGGGAGCCTTACTCTTCTTTCTTAGAAAAGCTCATCAAAGTTGAGGCCATCACCCTTCCTCCTATAAAACCACACACTGGTTTTGACCCTTCTCGCCCCACACCCGCATGGTATAAAGAACACAATTTCTGTAACTATCATCGAGTAAAAGGTCATAGTGAGTTAACTATGGATAATCATAATGCACCTGCCAATCAAAACCTACACATATTCAAGAAATCCTTTCCCAATCATGCCCCTTCATCTGATCAAACCGGTGAGACCTCAACTCATGATAGCCATACCCACGAGGTCCATGCTATTTTCAATGATGCACCTGTTGCTTCCCAATTACCTCATATTCCTTCCATAGAGGAAATTCTAGATCAAAATCCTCCTTCTACATTGGAACCTACCTCACCTATTCCTCCACCCACAAAGGAACACCTTTCACCTCCTTCCTCACCTGTGGAAGATCCTTCCCCTAATATTGAGACCATTTCACCTTTGGCTTCTTCACCTATGGAACCTTCGCCTACAGTACTTCTTCAATCCATGAAGAACCCATCATCTCCTCCACCTATAGAGGAACACCCATTTTCTCCTCCACCTATCAAGGATCGAGTAGAGATACCTTTTCCCCTAGGCGACCATTCTCCATCAGCTACCCAAGATCCTGTAGACCTACTTTTGGCTCTCTTACCCATGGAAGCTGAAGCTAGCCAATTCCCCATTTCTAAGACACATTTTATGGGAATTACCATTAAGTCCTCATCAACATCACCTACAAATGTGTTTTTCTCATGCTTGGTCGATCGCTTAGATTATGGATAGAGCCTTACTGTGGGGGCGTCTTCTGCTTCCTGTTTCAACGTAAATGCAAATGTCACTTGCTAACACCTCCATTATCTATCCAAAAATATTTTGACCAATCGAATCTAATGCAACCACCTTTACCACAACTTATTCCACAACACCCATCACATTTCAACATACACCCTTACTCATAGCCCAACATACATCTAAATTCAAACCCACACCTACAAAATCTTCCTCAACTAAACCTATTCCTACCTTAGGGGTCACCCCAACCACCAGGCTTACTCATCCACCTATCAAACTAGATTTATCTACATCCTCCAAAGCCAACACCAAACCTACTCCGACATCCAAACAAAAGAACCAAACTCAGAGAAATCACACCCTAGCTATGCCAATCATACCTGAATCACCTTCACCCTTTTCATCCATCTTAGGACCTCAACCTCCAAGTGCAGCTAAGAAATCTCCACCTGTCAATAAACGAAAAACACAACAACACATTCCTTCCTTGTATACCTCTAACATACCCAGGCACCTGACATGACTTACACCCACACCTACAACATATTTACCACCCATACCTTCAATACCCTCAGCAACTTCTTCACTACCCACTACACTTCATTCTCTGTCCCTCACTCCCCCTGCACGACCCACATCATCTACCTTCACAGCACCTCCATTTTCCCCCTGGGTAACTCTCCCTCTTCCCCCATCTACTTTTCCCTCTAGATCTAGTGCACCCATATCACCTTTACCCAAGAAGGTACAACCTAAAAAAACACCTGCTACCCTCTAATAAGGTAGTCAAAACAACCATACACCCTATTGCATGTTCATCTACCATACCCCTACCCAAATAAACATGACCAACACCCAAGATCACTCTAGCACCAAAAGCCATGGCCTGACCCACTCCCCCTCCTGCAAGGACCATTCCTCAACAATCACATGAACCTACACTCAAACCCACTTTCACTTCCCATTGTGATCCACTAGCAAGGTTTTATGCCAAAATCTTAACAAACCTCCTTGAGACTTCTATAATCACATTACCGCCACTCATACCTTATGACCCCCTAAAACCCAAGCCAAAAGGTTTTGATGACACTAAAATTTGTGCCTACCATCGTGTGCCAGGGCACGATGTGGAGAACTACAAGGATTTGAAAACCGTCCTTATCTAGTTGTGTCCTCTTGAAGTAAAATTTGATGATGACGACCTTCTTGATGAGGACCCTACTTCACCAATGCCCATTCACACATTCCTTCACTCACTGCCTACTCAACAACCATGACCTCCACCACAGCTCCTAGAACCACCCCCAAGATTCAAAATTAACATGGTTTGCATTAGAGAACTTGCCACACCATCACCCAAATGTCCTTGCACCCAGCTCACCTCATAGGTTTTTTCTCCTCCGGTAGGTTTTACCCATCATGTCATTACACCACCCATCCTAAATCTTCTCCATTTTCCAATTCCCCTCAAATCAACATGATCCACATCAATACCCATTCTCAAAAAGACAAAGGCAAGGAAAAGGCAACTAACTCGCTAACCAATCCTATACCCCACATACCATCTGCACCTACACCTAAGATTACTATATACAACCCCACATACCCTATTTCTAATGGGGTCACACATCACACCATGCTCAAACAATTACACCAATATCCCCTCAAAATGTCCCTATATGACCTCAGCTAAACCTCATAATCCCATCGTCAAGCTCTCATGAAGGTTCTTCAATCTATTGAGGTTTTACCCAATGACCCTACACCCGTAGCCTCCATTGTCAGACCCCATCATGTAGCCTCTCTCACCAAATTACCACCTTCATCTTCACCCCACCCTACTCACCAAGTATCCTCCCTTAGCATCTCAGAGGAAGAGATCGTGCCACACCAAAATGATGACTCAGACCCATCCCTCTTCATCTCTATCCACATTGATGATATACAGGCATGACGTGTAATGATTGATGGGGGTGCTAGTATTAATATCATTTCATCCCATGCATTCACTCAAATGTGCACACCCAAAAATTACATGCATAAACATCCTGTCATGTTGCATTCATTCAATGACACTATCACCTCTACACTAGGCACCATCATCCTCCACGTTTGCATGGGTCCCCATGCTATTCTAGAATTATTTTGTGTCTTGGAGGGGGGATTTCAATATAACTTGGTGCTTAGAAGACCCTAGATTCATGTCATGGGTTGTGTTCCTTCCACCTTGCATTATTGTGTGAAGTTTGAGCATGAAGGATCAACCTATACTATTCCAACTGATCCATCACCTTTTAGAACATGTAACATGCTCTACCAACCCAATGACATGTTCATACCCATTAAGGCATCTATCTCTGCGACCACCACTATTTCACCTACACCTCTGCTTGCCAATGCCACCACTACCTCGACCACACCTACATCCTCCATTCCTACGGCTACCATAACATCCACGGCCAACCCATCAGCCTCCCAATCCATTACCTCCACCTCCGCATTGACCTATGACATATCATCTTTTCCAGATACCCACATACCAACCATCGATCCTGTGGAAGGCATTTTTCAATGCCTAACTCTAGGAGAGTATCGCCTATACAGTGTTAACACATTCCTTACTCCACGAGAGTATGGAATCCTTCACCGATACCCTCTCTACAATCACCACATAAAAGAATGCATCCTTTATGGTCCTCCTCATCTCTGTACCAGTCTCACATATGGGAGACTTGATACTACCACTTACACACCCGAACCGCCATCACAAATTCACCCATTTTCTGCCAACTTCCATTCACTCACCAATCACCATTTCGCTCACACCTTATTGCAACAATGTGCGTGGAAGGGTTTTGGTTTTGGCTTTAATGAGAAAGGCCACCATACTGTTATTCCATGTACTACCTGCAAACATAACAACCATAGTGGTATAGGCTTTCCTGAACCACCTACCAAATAGGCCCGCATTTAACTCATCAAGGACATAAAAAAATTCTCCACCTTCTTCACCTGCTCCGCCTTCATCGCCACCTTCACCGACGGAGTCGATGGATCCTGAATCTATCCCTCCTAACTTTTTTTTGAAAACACCGTTTCCTTGGGGCCTTTGACTTATCAACACGAGGGCGAGGCCTCTTCCTCTCTTCCCTTCCTGTATCCTAAAATTATCGATGATGATACACCTTCAATTAACATTGTTCAATGTCAAGATGATGAATCTATACTCACCTACCTTAGTGCAGAAGACTCATATATTCATCAGTTATTACCATCTGAGACGCAAACCATGTTGAATGAATCGACTGTCGAGATCAACATTCATACTCAGGATGACCCACACATCCTAAAGATCATTCAATCTTTAGATGTTGCTGAACAGGAAGCCATTACTTCTTTTCTCAAAGAGCATAACCACACTTTCTCTTGGTCGTACACAGACATGCCTAGTATTGACCCCACCATAGTGGTCCACAATATTGTAACCAATCCTGATGCCAAACCCATGAAACAAAAGCTGAGGAAAATTCACCCTCACATTGCCCTTCTTGTCAAAGAAGAACTTTAGTGGCTTCTTTCTATTTCCTTCATATTACCCATTGATTATCCTCGTTACATTTGTAACATTGTCCCTATCACTAAGGTGACAGGGGGACTCTGCATTTGTGTAGATTTCTGTGACCTCAACCTTTCCTGCCCAAAAGATGGCTTCCATCTACCTGGTATTGACCATTTGGTTGACCTTACCGTTGGTCACGAGATGCTATCAATCATGGATGGTTTCTCGGGTTATAACCAAATCCTACTTTCCCCAGAGGATGAACACAAAACCACAATCATCACCCCTTAGGGGACCTTTTGCTACCTAGTCATGCCTTTTGGCCTTAAAAACACTAGTGCCACAAATCAATGGGCTATGACTTATATCTTCCATTATATCATGCATCATATATTGGAAGATTATGTGGATGACCTCCTTGCCAAATATAAACACCGCTTTGAGCACCTTGCCATCCTCAAAACCATTTTTTACTGTCTCATTAAATATTGTGTTCGCCTTCAACCTAAGAAGTGCATCTTCACGGTCCTCTCAGGAAAGCTCCTAGGCTTTATTGATCCCCTACATGGTATAGAATTTGACCCTAATACATTCAAGGCCATTCTTGAAATTCATCCACCCACTAACCTTAGAAAACTTTGTAGCTTGCAAGGTAAGTTGCAGTCTATTTGTTGTTTCATTTCACAATTATCTGATTGATGTCAACCATTTCATCATCTACTCAAGAAGGATATCTCCTTTAAATGGGATGATGACTACCACAAATATTTTGAGGCCTTAAAATAATACCTTCTCTAACCACCCATACTCATTCCACCTAAAGACAATCAACCCTTCTACCTATACATCTTAGCTATCGATCACTCCTTGGGAACCATGCTCATTCATTGCAATGAACAACATAGGGAGTAGATGGTTTATTACATAATCCATACACTTTTAGACTACAAAACATGATACACCAATCCCAAAAAACTTTACTTAGCCTTAGTTTTCATTTCCACAATACTCTTCCATTACCTACTTAACCACAAAACCTATTTTTTAACCAACACCGACCCCTTACACTTCATGTATGCCAAACCTTATCAAAATCAGCATGCCGCATGATGGCTTATGATTTTGGTTGACCTTTAGCTCGAATTCATTTATAAAAATTCCATCAAAGGCCAAGCTATCATCGACCAATTGGGCCGACGCACCTATTTCTGGGGATCAACCCTCTTATTTTGACTTTTCATATGAGTCCATTGCTACCCTTTCCTTAGATGAATCCCCTTACCAAATGACATTCTTCTTCGATGGTTCCAAGTGTCAGCGTGGAGGTGGGGCTGGTGTTATCATCATTCTGCTTGATGGTGAACCCATGCCTTTGTCTTGAAAAATAGATTTTGATTGTACAAATAATATTTCCGAGTACGAAGCACTCGTATTAGGTCTCCAAGTCACCTATGCCTTAGATGTCAAATCAATCAACATATTTAGTGATTCTCAATTGGTTATAAACCAAGTAAATGGTATATATCAATGTTGTAATGAAACACTTCAAAAGTATAAACATCATGTCAACATACTCTTGACCACCTTTGACTGTTATGACCTTCAGACCATCCCCCGTTCAACTAATAAATTTGTAGATACCATGGCCTGCTTTTCTTCTCAAATACCCACTTTTCCTGTCGATTCTAAAATATTTTTCACTGTACAATGACTCCAATCACCCTCTTACTTACCTCATGATGTTCACTCCATCGGAACTGTCACCCCTAACCCAAGTGACCTTTGGTATACACAATAATCTGATTATCTTTCTCTCTCCATCTTACCTCCCGATCTCACCTGTAATGGATAACGTGCCTTCCTTAAAAAGGCCTCTCGTTATGTCATCATGGGGGGCCTCCTCTATAAGCATGGATTTGATGGTATTTTGTTACGATGCCTCATGAGTTCTGAAATTCCTTATACCATTAAGGAGGTTCATGATGGTATATGTGGAGGTCACTTCAGTGGCCTTGCTATTGCTAAGTGTATTCTTTTCCTATGCTATTACTAGCCAACCCTTAATCATTATTGTTGTGACTATGTCAAACATTGTGTAAAATGCCAACAACATGCCAACCTTCATCATACGCCCAGTCATGCCTTACAAGTCACACATGACCTTTGGCCCTTCTCTCAATGGGGTTTGGATCTTGTCGGAGAGATCAACGCCCATTCATCCCAATGCCATCAATGGATTATCACCACTACCGAATACTACACAAAATGGGTTGAGGCCATACCACTCATCTCCACGAAAGATGAGAAAATATGTGAGTTCATCAATCTCACATCATTTTTCACTTTGGTGTTCCTCATCACCTCATGACTGATAATGGAAAACATATCAAGAACAAAACATTGCAAAAACTTTGTGATGCCTTTGGAATTCAACTAAGTTTCCCTTCACCTTATTACCCACAAACCAATGGCCAAGCCAAATATACTAACAAAACCTTAAATAAAATTCTCATGAAAGTGGTTAAAGATACTGGAAAGGACTGGCATATGCACATTCCTTTTTCCTTGTGGGCATACCGCACTAGTATCCGTACTTCCACTACTACCACACCATTTTCTCCGGTCTACGGTACAAAGGCTATTCTACCTTTTCAATTCTAGATCCCCTCACTCCACATTTATCTCCATGACATGCTTAATGATGATGACTTTCATCAAGACCATTTAGCACAGCTTGAGTTATTAGATGAACTTTGTCTTAACGCTCTTGATCACCTTTAAGTTTACGAAAAATGTATCAAACGTGCCTATGAAAAACGTGTCCATGAACGAACCTTCCAAGTCAATGACCTTGTCTTAAAATAAAATCAACATGTAACCAAAGTAGAAAAAAAGTAAACAGGGAAAATTTTCTCCTAATTGGCTTGGACCATACATCGTGACCCATACTTACGGATCCATTGCCTATCGTTTAGCTTCAATCGATGGTAATTCCAAACCTAAGCCCCTTAATGCCTTGCATCTTTGATTGTTCTACTATTGACCTATAGTCCTACCTCACCTTTTTCCTTTTTCCATGCTCATCCCTTAAGCACTATCCACTTCATACACCTCACCAACGATTAAACAAGAATCATGTGAGCACCCGTCACTTATTATCTTCTCTTGAATATGTGTACCATGGCACTGCACATAGCATTATTCTCATGGATAATTTTCATCTACCTATAGATGAGATCCCATGGTCATTTCACCCTGCTATCTAAAAAAGAATCCTATTCTTCACCTTTTTCTTGTCCATGACTTCAAATCCCTCACATGGGACCCAACTTCTTGAGTCAAACTTCTAATAAAAGATGACTCCCTCATAAGGACATCTTCCTCTTGGCAATCACTACTATAAATAGACTTCTCCCTTGAAGGACAGCTATGTAAATCTCTCTAAAAAAAAGTGAGACAATTTTAATCTTCCCGCATCGATCAGCTTCATGAAGACCTCAAGGAGATAATTTATCATCCCATATTGACTTAACGCATCGATCAGTCTATCTTAAATACAAGTCAAAATAGAAAACATTTTAGTCATGGACTTTCCCTTTGTGACCTCAGATCTCTTTCCCAAAGATCATGCTACCTCATATCATATAAAATTACCCACCTTTCACCTGTCTCACCATTCACACCCCCATTTCCTACTACCTCAAGGGACCTCTTGGAACCAAGACATTTGGTGATCATGTGACTACTTTTCACCCTTAGAACAATAAATTATGTAATTTCTTTAGGGTCTTATGTTCATCACCTTCTCCAAGGTATGACCTACTCATTCTGATCCTAACCAATCAAGTGGCTTTGTTTCCCCCTCTTATCTTTTAAACCATCTTTATTTACGTTTTGATTACCTTATACAGGACTTGGTCCTTGATGCTTACATTTGGGGTAACCTTCTTCTTCTACCAAAATTGACATCACATATACCATATTTCCTATAACCCAGTCACACCTAATAGACCTAAACCCATCATGCCTAGAACCTACCAACTCATTTTCATACCTCCTCATATTCTTCCCTAGCTTATGGGAGAACTACATCGGCCTGAGGACCCTTTTCACTAGGACTATGTAGGTAGCACTCTAAGGGCATGGGGCCCTTTGGGGTTAGCTCGGCCACTCTATACCCTAACTAATTCATTTTTCATTTTTCTCAAATCACGTTCTACCCCACTTAGTTTCCTTTCTATATCAGCAATTGGACATCAAACCTAACAAATAATGATGTGCTTCACATTTTTATCATCATCACCCCATACATTTATTACGAATTCCATTTCTCTATTATCATAATGCATATATTATAAAACATCTTCAAACATGACCCATATCATCATTCATTGTACAAATTAATGAATCACAACTTCACTCATTTAAACTCAACCATGCCTATGACTTGACTCAACCATGCCTAACCAAACCTGACTCAACCATGCCTAAACAAACCTGACTCAATCCATGCCTAAAAAAACATGAATCAACCATGCCTAAACAAACCTGACTCGATCCATGCCTAAGCAAACTTGACTCGATCCATGCCTAAACAAATCTGACTCAATCCATGCCTGAAAAAACCTGACTCGATCCATGCCTAAGACCTGACTCCATCATGCCTAACTCACCTAATTTCCATCCATATCACAACACCAAATCAAAAGTCTCCTCAAAACACCAAGAAATAAAGCATCTCATGTATCTCATAATATAAATAAATCTATATGTCTCCATAAAATATACATGGATATCCCATCATGTCTATCTCAAAATCATCGGCACGCAAGCTGATACTTAATACAAAATGTCATCAGTCATATGCCCTAGCTTACTGTGGTCAGTTACACTCTACCGGTGCCGGTTACCCTTGATCAGCATTGGTCACCCTCTCTTACACATTGCCCTATATTTTACCCTATTACCCTTCCCATCACTCTTTTTTTCTACACCTAACCTTTACCTTGATCATTTACCCCACCCCACCTTTACCTAAACCATTTACCTCACCCTCCTGACCTCATCATTTACTTCCTAATCTTGTCCTCCTTTGGGGACTTGTTATTTTACCCATACCTCGGCCCTACTCATGCCAAAATCCTAGATTCTTAGCCCTGGACCATTGCTAGTGACCTTTGACTCCATGTGTTTGTTATACCTTGTGACACTTTTGTTGTAAATATCTTTCCCCCTGGGTAGATATAGACAAGCAGAAGAATATGGAAATCAAAGAAACTAAAAGCCCGATGTTTATTGTGCCAAGGCGTAGGTTGAGGGCGCACAACAAAGGATGTCGACATGAAAATGGATGTGCCAAGGTGCACGTAAAGGGTGCACAACAAAGGATGTTGACACAAAAATGGATGTGCCAAGGCACAGGTTGAGGGCGCACAGCAAAGGATGTCGACACAAAAATGGATGCCCCAAGGCGCAGCTTGAGGGCGCACAACAAAGGATGTCGACACGAAAATGGATATGCCAAGGCACACGTAAAGGGCACACAAAAAAGGATGTTGACATGAAAATGGATGCGCCAAGGTGCAAGTTGAGGGTGCACATCAAAGGATGTCGACAAGAAAATGGATGCGCCAAGGTGCACGTAAAGGGCGCACAACAAAGGATATCGACACGAAAATGGATGCGCCTTGGCACACATAAAGGGTGCATGACACAAAGTGTCGACATGGAAAGATTTGTGCCTTGGCACATGTAAAGGGTATGTTGACATAAGGATGGATGCGCCAAGGTGCACCTTCAGGAGGCGCAAGATTTTAAGCGCTGACAGGAAGCAGACCATGACCCAGATATTCAAACAGCCATAACTTTTCACAGGGATCTCGGATTCATGCAAGGTTAGACTTTTCGGAAAGATTAAAAAGTCCTTTGTCTAACTAAGACTGGACATATTTAATTAGGTGAGAACAAATTCTTAAAAATGCAAAATATAGTTCACCACTTTTTGGGTTTGCTAGGGTTCTCACCTACCACCATAATGAGATGAATTAAATGCAACCTGGAGGTGGTTGGGGTAGATTTGGCTTTCCTCTCTCTTCCCTCTCTCATTCTTCCTATAAATTATAAGGAGGGGCTTCTTTCTAAAGGTTGGACATTCTTGTTTTGTCCCTCCCTTCTGCTCTTTTCTATAGGTGGATTTTGTGGAGTTCAAACCTCCCATCTAAAACTATAATGTAACTTTGCCTCTTGGCATTTTGTAGTGTATTGTATCAATATTTTGAGAAAAAAATGCATGCCTATGGATGATTCTCAACCCTCTTTGTATTCATTTGCATCCTCCTGATCTTTCACTATAAATTTGGTTATCTATGCATGATCTTGCATTGCATTTGAATGGTTTGTGTTTATTGGCAAGACAGGTGTTCTTCATTCATCGGTGCATCACCTTTGTTAGTTTAGGTTTATTTTTATACATATTCTTACCCTATCTCCTTGACAAGTTAGATTAGGATTTTGATCAAACCCTCTACATTTTTATGTGTGCATCTAAACAGAGGAATAGGAACCGGCCTTCATCCGGAGAGCTTTCCCGATTCGCAAGGTCCCACACTTGGGAAAAGCTCCATGTTATGCAATCGCACTGAAAGTCTCAACCCATCTAGTTTCAGACATTCAGGGGTGCTGTGATTCACCATCAACAACGGTTACCTATGTTGATTGACCTAATGACCTTACCTTGCCTCTTGTCATGACCGTTTATCTTGACCCTACCTTTGGTGTACCAGAACACACCTAAAACGTTCCTACACCTGACCTGTGTTGTGTTTCTTGACCATATCCTATACCTTGGATATCGGAATCACTTTAACCTTGTTTTGATAAACCTATTGACCTTAGACAATGTAGAGTTTGCCTGCTCTTCAACCTAGTAGTGTGTTGTAGTTTATACGTGTGCGTGCGTTTGACTATTACTACCTTTGACCCTGACCCATTACCTAGATTACCTGAGTCAACCTTGCTCCTTTTTCCCCTGTTACCCACCTTCCTTTTCATCACATTTAACTTTTATCAAACCACTCACTGATTCTACCTTCTACCTCGTTAGTTTCTAGTTTGAGGGGGATCACCTCCACCCACACATGGGGCAGCCACATCTTATTTTTGTTAGCATCACTTACCAATAGAAGCTATACAACAAAAAGGGGCAAAATATAGACACCAAAAGTAGGTAACACTCCCCTTTGGTCCCTCAACAAATAAACACCTTAAACACATTCACCTATCCATGGCCCCCTTCACCCCACTTTAATATTAATTTAATTATTTAAATTAAATTAATTCATTATCCTCACCATATTTATTATTTAAATCTCCTAATTCAGATAATGCCCACATATCCACCTCATCTAACCACCTCACCCTAAGACTTATTCTTAGTAAGTTGCCATAACTAACTAAGAATCACCCAAACCCTAAAAATTAATGCCTACATTCCCTCTAACCACATTCTCTGCATGCTTAAAGGAAGTTTCCAGTCTAATCTATGAGTTAATGACACGAGATCCCAAAAAATTAAGGGGATCTTCCTAGTTTAGTAAACCTAGGAAATCTCACCCTAACCGACACTGGTTACCCTTAACCATTACCAGTTAAGCCGGAACCACCACCAGTCACCTTTTAACCCTCAAAACAAGCTTATTTTTTAGGTTGGAAAAAGGTTGGCAGTTCTCTCGAGCTATCACGTCTTTTGAGAATAAGCTTCAGTGAGAACATGCATGCAAGGAAGGAGATTAAGCATTTTCTCTTGCACAGACATCTAGCATTCACCCAGTAACCATCCAGCACTCACCCCAACATAGATTTGATCTAATCAGGCAAGAAGGAGAACACATGCAGCCCATGCAAGAACTCCCCAATGTTTGGTGATCCTCTGTAGCAGTAAAAACTCTTACCAGCACCTTCATTCCTCACTCACAGGCATCCAGAACTAGATTTCAAGTAAGTAGAACAATTTACTCCTCTGGTTCACTTATTTCATCATTGTATTTTCATCCTTTGTTCTCCTAGCCACCCATTGACCTCCATTAATACTCACTCCATATCCCCCATTAAAACCTTGCCAAATCCCATCCAAATGACTTAATACCTCATTTTGGTCAGCCTGGTCCTTTGTGCAATCATAAGGGAGATCTAAATCTCATTTTATGACATTCCTAGTATTCCAAAGTAACCGGCACTGGTTCTCCCCAACCGGTGTCAGTCACCCTTAACCAACATCAGTCTCTATATTTTCCAATGTAGCCCAGAATAGTAACCAACCTACCTATTCCCACATCACCCTTACTCACCTGTGACCTTCGTAAGACCTATGTCAGACCTGCAGAGACCTCGAACCAGTTACTTGGCATTCGTATCTTATTTTTAACCTAGCCTCTTAGATTAGATCTTCCTTATTGTGTTTTAAATGAGATACCTAAATCATTTTAACTATAATACGATTTACTTTATTACCAGCATTAAATTGTTTTAAACAGTGGATTGACAATTGTCTAGGAAGTATCACACTTCCTGGATCTAGCATACGCTAGGTAGTCCACTGCATATATTGTTTAAATATTTTTGGTGGTCTTCATTTTTGTTTTAGGTAGTTTATCTCAACCAAAAGGATGCTCTCACGATCAGTTGTGAATCAAGGAGTCAACACGTGTTGCAACAGCCCATCAACCATCCTTTCAACAAGAATTCCTCCTATGCCCATTACCTTATCTATTTCCTCACATTCAAAGAAATTTCTATGAATCAGGAGAAACACCTCACCTTCTCCATATTCACCTTTATCTCATCATCATAGATGGGCATTCCAACTAGTGTCCTTTTATCTATGGGGAGAAACTATTCCAATGCCATCTTGTTCTCTGTGGTGCTTGTTCGATGGTTGTAGTCATTTATACCCATCTCTCTAAAATGAGATGCCCATTAATTTCCAAAAAATATGTTGTTTTGGTATTGCATCTCCGCATACCATTCCTCATTGAAGTTGGTGGAAACAACTTGTTTCCCTTTTCCCTTTCCCTTCTTTGGTGAAACGGTGGTTACTTTTCTTAGTGCCATTTCTCTTGTCAGGTTACTCATAGTCCTTTCTCATGATCCTATCTCTTATTCATTCTACTCCTCTACTCTTACAAGAAAAATACCTTCAATCCTGTGCCCTAGTTGTGGAACCCTAACCTAGAAAAACACTTCCTTCCACAAGATGACATATTCACTTACGGGAATAGAAAAATCATCCCACCCTCTCCTTCATGCCCGTGTAATGTTTTTCCATCCTGGTTCACTTATTTAAGTACTTATGCAATTATATCTTTACAACCCTCTTATACACAAATTTTCTCAAGGATTCCCTAGTTCACAAGAGATTCTTCGATATCACAAATTCAAGGTAATAATAATGTACCCCGACATTCTACTTATAGTTTTTTCTTATTTTCCGTGATAAATGTAATGCCACCTACCATCGTACCTTTATAATAAAGGTGGATTTTTCTTCTTAAGCCAACCTTTAACACTTTTACCCCTGCACCCAATCTTGTGTGAAAACTCCTACAACTTTTTTGCACCTAAAAAATCTTATTGACCGAAGATCCTTTCATGTGCACTTACAGCATGGAAGTCACTTCTTCTATCCTTACCCAAATTTTTGACATCGCCTACCTCATGTTGTTCCTGCGCTTCTCATATTTGTATGTGGTCTTCCAAAATCCTTACACTAAAATCCTTATGTCTGCCTTTTCTATGTGCACTCTTCCAAACTACATGCTTCTAATCCTTAAATCCAATCCATCGAAACATAGTTTCTACTACTAGCTTCCATTATTTATACCACTACTCCACCCCACACAAAAAAGTACACAGTCTTCTACACATAGAAGTCTTTTGAAAATAATAAGTGGCTACCAGTGCACAATGCGCACACAATAAATGAAAAGGGAACAAGAAAACAAGACGGGGAACCACAAAGAAATGAAAATAATTAAGGGAAATTCTAGGATAAATGGCAATACTACCTTATTTATGATTACACAGAAGCCTTATTTATAGTAGGGTTTCATCCTAATCCCATTAAAGTAACCTGGTAACCTCATCCCATCCTATGCTTGTAACTAGAATGCACTTGAGTCAGCGATGTATGAGATGATATATGGCCCTAACCAATGGAATTTCAATTTCCCAGGATGGCACAAAAATTTTGAGTCCTAAAGAAATACCATCTACCCAACCTCGAATTATTTATTTTTTATATGGCAATCATGTCATGCTTTTTTACATGCATTTTAAGTATTTTGACTCCACCTAGTGAGTGATCACCTTTTGTCTAACTACATTAAATTCTCCATGTGCTCATGTAGTGCTTGCTCATCAGCTAATCCTCTTATGCATGCAATACACAAGAATGGTAGCATAAAATCTAATACTAAAATAGCTTATGTGCCAAAAAGCATATGGAATGGTGTGGCCTTTCTCAATCTCCTGTAGGAAATAAGTGGTTGTGAGGGTTGAGGTATGTGTTGTGAGATAAAAGAAGATGTTAAAGAAGTAGGGTAGGTACTAGCAATAGCACTAGTGTTAACTAGAGGAATGGATGCAGGAATGGACATGGTGATATTTTTAATGGGATTGGTGTTTTTTTGGGAAGGTGGTGGTTGAGATATGATGATAGAAATGATGAAAAAACTTACTGGAGGTGTCTGGATGACCGAGGATGTTGGAGGAGTAGATGAAGAAGCACGAGGATTGTTTTGAAGTGGTGTGGAACCAGTAGAAGGATTGGGTGAAGAAGTAGGTTTTTTAATGGACATGTCTTGAGATGAGATCATATGGATATTGAATATGGGAATAGAAGATACAAAATTAGACATTTCAGGTTAAGTGTGAGATGGGTATGGATGAATTTTTTGAATGAAGAGTTCCTAAGTATGATCAATAAGATGGGAAAAATGACACGATGGATCAGGAACATATGGAGGTTATTCAGGTACTGATGGTTGAAGTTGAACACCCTTAGCTACAAGTTAAGCATTAAGGGATACAGTATTTGAATCTAAAATCTCCAAAAATATTGGATCCCCACCTTCGAAGAAATAAGCACTATAAGGATTAGGAATTTTCGATGATGTGGATTGAGAGCTAGGGGAATGTGGTGGCTCCAACTCTTTTATATGAGATAGTTGAGAGATTTCGAAATGGAGAAGGTGTGTGGAATATAAGAGTATTTTCCAAGTACTTTCATTATAAATTTCATTTTCTTCATCCCAAATTCATTGATTTTCAAATTTATGTGTGGATATTTCTTTATTTGGATTTATGATGAGGTAATAGTGTAGAAATATTTTTTTATTTTTGGATATGGCATTACTGTCTTGTAAGTACCATAATACAAAACACACAATAACCTAAAAAGGAAAAATAACTAGATACATTGTTTACAAACAACAAATAAAGAAAGAAAAATGATTTTTTAGATTATCTTGGTAAATTTAAAAGGATGAAATGTGCAAAATGGATTAAAAGGTCCTAGGAAATGGATTTATATTGTTGGTTGCAAGATCATTTAATGTTGGCGTTCTCAATATACTTGAAGATATTTGAGGCCCAAGTCTGTGTTGGTACCGGTATGGGGCCTGGTACTGGGGTCTACCCTTCACTTCACAGTCCTGTGACAATAACGGATTCATTTGCTTAACTAATATACCGATAACCAATTTTTTATACTCACCCATAACACCAAGTTGATTAACCTATTGGGTGATGAAATCCCAATAGTTATCACCTAGGTAGGAGTGTTTGATGCAAATTTGATTTTTATGTGATTTAGCTTTGTGTGGGGGAGAAATCAAGTGAATTCAATCAATTAACCTTCCTAATTAGAACTATATGATCAAGAATTATACAATGTTTATTTTCATCCCAAAAGAAAGGATTGATTTCGATGAGGATAGACAACAAAAAAATTTTGCAAAAAGAAGGGGAAAGTACTCACCCTAATAACACTTCCTTTCTAAGTTTTGGAAATTTTTAAGTAATTTAGCAATCCAACAAGGAAAAATCCTCTAGAAACAAGAAACCTAAAAGAAAAGGTTAGAAAAATAAGAAAACAACAACAAAACAGGTGTTAAAAGGCTAACTACTTAGTAATCAAAATAATTCAACAAAATTATTGGTGATTGATTGAATCACTGACAATTCACCCAATTGTTGGTGATTGACCAAATAGCTAGTGATTACAGAGTAGAAATCCTAAATTTGAAACATCTGAAACTTGAATGAAAGAAATAATGGACTTCAGGGTCCCACAAGGCATACCATAATTTTTAGAGATGTTTTTACCTTTCTAATTGAATTAACAAAGTGAAATAATAAAATCAAAATCGACATCAGAAGACATGAGGTTTATCAATACCCGTAGATGATGATTATTGATGCCTGACGTTGATAGAATTTGAGATCCATCCAAAGGTGTGTACAAGCTCTTGTCTTTTGAAGAAACTTCTGCTCAAAGACATTAAACAGAATGGATTAGATAGATAGATAGGTGAGATTCTTCATAAAGGCTGATTATGGGAATCCAAAAAACTTCCTCGAAGGATGTCAGCTCACTCTGTAAAATATCAAGTGAATTGTAATGGATAAATGATAAATGGTAAATCAATACAAGACAGATAAATATCATATAGCTCATGATAA
This sequence comes from Taxus chinensis, assembly GCA_019776745.2. Lineage (NCBI taxonomy): Eukaryota > Viridiplantae > Streptophyta > Pinopsida > Cupressales > Taxaceae > Taxus > Taxus chinensis. The sequence continues at coordinate 393,075,456 of CM034156.1, read as the reverse complement.
AGGTGTTCTTTTACCCATTTACGTGCATCAAATTTAGGTCCATTAATAAATATTTGAGCAAACTCATCCGTTGTGCTCTTAAACCATGCTTCAACACTGTCCAATATCAAGTTTTTTGTCATCACACATCATTCTCACAAAATCTATGAAAAGAGGTCCTGGAAATGGAACCAAGATGTAATCATTTTATCTACCCTCAATACTACTTTCTAACCCCTAGTACACCGGTCTATCACTCAGCAGGTGTTGGGAACTCACCCAAGGCATGCACGGGCCTCACGACCCTTCTTTATGCGAGCATTGTGAGAAGGTTTTTCCATTAGTGGAGGATGAATTATAGAATGAGAAGTAAATTTACTTAGTTAAAATAAAATTGGAAGGGATAGTTTATAGATCCACACATTAATGCAGTACAAAAACTTAATAACAATGTAATAAGTATCATAAACTAGATCTGAGCCATGGTAGTCATATAACACAAGGTTTTACACCCTTAAGCATGATATATAGAATTAACCCATATATACATACATACATATATATATATATATATATATATATATATATATATATATATATATAAATTTAGAGTAGTTTTGGTAGCCACATTACAATCACAAGAGGTCATCACAGACCATACATGTTAAATGACAGAGACCCAACTCCTATAGATCTTCCCTTATATGAGACCCTATCTATACCCTTCCTTTTGAACACTTGTTACAAATCCTAGTGCCATATAGAGGCTCATGACATCCCTCATAACCATTAACACTAAATTATCTAAACCTTATTTTTATGGTAATAATCTCTTACTCATCATCTTACTCTCCTCTACATTATCTTCTCTCTCTCTCCTCTTCTCATGATGTCTTCCTTGCTTATGAGCATCTCTTTTTATAGGATCAACACCCACCACCATGTGTCAAGTGTCGATGTGGTCCTCCAATGGTGAGTGTTTATCCCTTTATAAACCCTCCACTCTCTGTAATAATGTCTTCTAGGAATATTCCCTGTGTGGAATATCCTTTTCTTAACATCTGAGGTTCCAAGCTGGCTTCTTATCCAATTATTATGCCTAGTTGGGTCCTCATGTTTTTACTCAAGTGTCTTCAGAATGAAAAATATGGCTAATTCCTTTAAACCCATGTTCTACCTTCCACGTGTTCCCTGATTTAACCTAAACCTTTATTAAACCCCTTTATCTTATGCACTTTCCCCTTAGTGCCCTTATTCTTAATCCTATGTGAGCGTGCCATTTGGTGCTTAGCTAATATTTCAAGCCCCAACATCACCCTACACTAAGCATGTTCTCCATCCTCAGGAACATCTTTCTCCTTAAAAGAATAAATAAGAGTGGGACTAGGATAAATTGAATGAAGAATGAAAGAATTGAAGAATTTGTTACTACTATAAGAGGAGTGGTAATTCCTTCCCTATTGTTTCCTCCATCTTTTCCTAGGCATCCACCTGACCTTGCGCCTACTGAAGTAATTCACCCACTAGAGTGCTCACATCCTCAAAACTCAATTCGTTGCCCTTAGCATTCAGTGTATCTACTATTCCTTCTAATTACTTGTTAAGGTCATCGAGTGTGTCCATTCTATGAGTGACCTGGGGATATAGCTCCTTAAACCAATTCTTAATCAAACCTTGCAAGGTTTCGATTTCTTGCATATTCTTCTCAATATTAGCTATGATTTTATTGTGTTCTACCCTTTTTCATTTTTTATTCTCTTAAAACTTCTTCAAACCTGCCTCATGCGTAGTAACCAATATGCTTTCTACCCTATGTCTATCAGTGCAATTGTCATACACATCCTTAGCCATTTGTGCCACGGTCTTTATAGGGGCAAGGAGATCAGAATATTGAGTAACCATTCCCCAATATTTAGTCTTTCTTCCTCCTTATGGAATGCAAATTCCTCTTCTACTGATTCCAATATGAGTTTCTACATTTCCATGGTGAGGATGTGGGTCAAGTCTTCCAAGCATTGCATGGTTGACTCATATTTTTTCTCAGATTGGGCCAGATCTAGGAGCTTCAAGATTATGGTGTCTTAAATCAACTTTGTTTTCTTAGAAATCTCACACACCTTTGCCTCCTCCTCCCTTAATTCACACCTTAATTGTGCGTTGATAAACTCCTCCTATTTTAGCTTCTTGTTCTTCTCAATGAATTATTCATTTTTCATTTCAAGTTCTTCTTCCCTTACTCTATCATTCCTCCAAAATATCCTTTCTTGAACCTATACCAATACCTTGTTGAGTGAATTACAAAATATCTCATCCAATAGTTGTTGATCATTCACCAGAGGGTCTAATCCCTTAGTATCTAGTATCTTTATCAACACCTCTCTATTGACCTCAAACTCGGGCTCATCAACATAGGACTCAAAATCCAAAGACAACAAATTCCTTGTGTGCGGGTATGCACCATCTTCATGGAAATAATACCATGCAAGGAGTTAGTTTGAAGGAATGGTACTTTGGAAATGTGCACGTAGTAATTTATTTGGATCGTTGATATAATTCATTCCTTGCTCTTATGCCACTACCATACCCTTTCTTCTGGTGCGCGCTTCCCTTGGGAAGCTTACTGCCAAAATGGGATCTCCACCCATGCTTTCATATTCCTTTTCCCTTATGTCACTTCCCTCGATCTCCTTGAGAATGTCCTCGGCACTAAACTCCACCTCTTGTTCCACCAAGTCTTTTATTATGCATGCTACCTTCGTTTCTAAGGCATCTTCTATCTACTCCTTGGTCAGGCTTGGAATCATTTGATCCTTCATGTTGATCTCCTGACTTTCTCTCTTTCCATGAGCATCTCCTTCATCCTCATCCTTCTCTTCATTTCCATTCTCCTTTGAGTCATGTACATTGTAAAGAGGATGGTCCTAAGCCTCACCACGCTTGTCATTTTCCTTATCACCCTCCATGATCTTTGTTTCTTCCGAGTCCACCCTTTCCCTTACTTTTTGTTTTTTTCTAATTGGTGATTTCAGTATAGGAGATTCTTCTTTTTCTACTTTAGTAGGTGACTCCTTCCTTACTAGTGATTCTTCTTTTGCAAGGGGCTCCTCTTGCTCTGACACCTCTTCCTCATGTGTCTTCTCTTTCTCTTCCATAGAGGACCTCTTCTTCCATGCATAGGTGCTTTGATTTACACTTCACTCCTATGCACCTAGAGATTGTGTTGTTTGTATACTTGGTGCCTTTTTAGTAGGTGCCTCCTCTCTCTCCATCTTCCTTTGTGTGGACTTCTTCCTTATGGTGGGGTCTTGTAGGATAGAGACATCATCTTCAATGTAAGTTCCTCTCATACTGCAAACTTATGCACAGGTATACCCTTGTCACGGTTCTCCCAGTAACAGGAAATGTTAATGGCTTATCCATGTGTATGTCATAGGAGACATACTTCTCCACATGGGCATGTTTATTTGGATATATCAAACAACTATGCAGCTCACACTAATCATGGTCTACCATGCTGAGGTCAAACCTTAACTTCTTTTCCTCCATGAATATATTGACTCCATCCTGGAAGTATTATGCTATGAAGGAGAATGGACACTTGCCATAGGGACCCTTGGTGTCATCTGCTAGAGAAAACCTATCAATACCAAAGTGTTGGTACATTGCGAATTCAACCTCACCTTGATGTAAAATAAGTAATTGCATAGGTAGTCTGCACTCTTCGCAAAATGTGTCACATATCTATTTATACCATTTTTCTAGGCATGCCTTGCGGGCAGTTGTCATGGTTTCACAAGTTTACTTCTCTAATATTTTGACAAGGTGAAGGGTTCTCACCTGGGTACTCCCACACAAGGTTTTCTAGCTCATTGGGCACTCTAATTTATGAAAATATGATGGTAAGGAGGACATTAACGAACATGATCTTCTCTCCATCACACATGGTACTAATTTGTTCTTTTGCTAAGAACACTGAGAGTTTATAGCTGGCCCCCTTTGAGATCTTGTGGTAAACATTCAACCAAGCCTTGTTGATTTGTTTCCACCTCTCTTGCCCATTTATTTTTGTGACCAAGTGCACGCCCATCCTCATTATAGGTTTGGAAATCACAGAGATGTTGAAATAACATGACCTCTTCTTGTAGTCATAGGCTTCCAAAGTTTTCTTGATGGCCTCCTTGTTGTATAAGTCATCATCAAAAGATTCTCTTTCACAACTAAGACCAGTAAATTTAGAAATTATTTGAGGAGTTATCCACATTCTTTCCTTTGAAGTAGAAATGATCTTCATGTACATGCGGCATTAACCACTCGTACAGTCACTCTAGCTTGCTGAAATAGGGTAACTCATAGAGTTGTAATAACTTGGATTTCTCCATTTTCACCTTTACCTCATCATCATAGATGAGCATTCCATCTGGTGTCCTTTTATCTGTAGGGAAAAACAATTTGAATTCCATCTTGTTCTCTATGGTTCTCATTCAATGGTTGTATTCACTTATAACCATCTTTCTAACATGAGATTCCCATTAATTTCTAAGAAATATGTCATCTAGGTATTACATCTTTGTGTAACATTCTTCATTGAAGCTAGTGGAAATAGCTTGTTTCCCTTTACCCTTTCCCTTCTTTTGTCAAATGGTGGTTACTTTTCTTGGTGCCATTTCTCTTATCGGGTTACTCAAAGTCCTTTCTCCTGATCCTGGATCTGCTTAATTCTATGGCTCTACTATTACACAAAAAATACCTTCAATCCTGTTCCCTAGATGTGGAACCCTAACCTATAAAAAACATTCCTTCCACAAGAAGGCGTATTCACTTACAGGAATTCAAAAATCCTACAACCCTCTCCTTCACACTCGTGTAGTATTTTTCTATCCTAGTTCATTGATCAACCTAGTTATCCACTTACATCTTCAAACACTCTTACACACAAATTTTCTAAAGGATGCCCTAGTTCACAAGAGCTTCTTTGATATCACAAATGCAAGGTAATAATATTGTACCCCAAACTTCTACTTATAGTTTTTTCTCCTTTTCTGCAATTAGTACAATGTCACCTACCATCGTACCTTTACAATAAAGGAGGATTTTTATTCTTAAGCCAACCTTCAGCACTTTTACCCCCATGCCCAATCCTATTTGAAACATCCTACAACCTTTTGGCTCACAAAAATCCTTACTAATTGAAAATCCTTTCGCGCCTGCTTACAGCATCGAATGCACTTCTTCTTTCCTTACCCTAAATTTTGACATCGCCTACCTCATGTTATTCCTGTGATTATCATATTTGTATGTGTTCTTCTAAACTCCTTACACCAAAATCCTTAAGTCCAACCTTTCTATGCACACTCTTCTAAACTACGTGCTTTTAATCCTTCAATCTGGGCCATCGAAACACAACTTATACTATTATCTTCCATTATTTGTCACATTACTCCACCCCACATGAAAAATATGTGTGGTCTTCTGCACATATAATTTTTTTGAAAATAATAAGTGGGTGCTAGCATAGAAAGTGCACACAAAAAACAAAAAGGAAACAAGTAAACGAGAAGGGGAAACATAAAGGAAAAACATTAAGGGAAATTTTAGGCTAAATGGCAATACTACCTTATTTATAGTAGGGCTTTAGCCTACTCTCATTAAAGTAACTTGGTAACCTCATCCCATCCATTGTTTGTAACTGAAATGTGCCTGAATCAAGGATTTATGAGATGATATATGGCCCTAACCAATAGAATTTCAGTTTCCCAGGATGGCGTAAAAATTTGGAGTCATAAAGCAAGACCATCTGCCCAACCTTGATTTTTTTTTTTTAATATGGCGATCATGTCATGCTTTTTTTCATTCCTTTTCACTCTTTTGACTCTACCTAGTGATTGATCTCCTCTCTTCCAACTGCATTATCTTCTCCAAGTGCTTCTATTGTTCTTTCTCATCAGCTAATCCTCTTGTTTCTGTAATACACAAGGATGGTAGCATAAACTCTACTAGTAAAACAACTTCTGTTCCAAACACCAAATGGAATGGTGTGGCCTTGTTCAATATCTTGTAGGTAGTCCTATATACTCATACTACTACTGAGACATTGTCATCCCACATCAAAAAATTTTATCAGCATGTGACTCAAAATTTTATTAAATGCCTCTGTGGTTCCATTAGCTTGGGGGTGATACAGGGTGGTCTTTTGATGAGCCACCATGAACTCTACTAATAAAATCATGACCATCTCATTCAAAAAGTGTGTGCTTTTGTCACTAGTCAGGCTTAAAGGGAACCCATACCTATTGAGTATGTTTTCCCATATAAACCTTGTTGTTGTAGCTATTATGCAGTACTTTATATGTGCTGCCTCATCCCACCTTGTTAAGTAGTCAGTGTAAGTGATGATATAGCGTGAACCAGTTCTTCAAGTGACAGGTGAAATTGGTCCTACAAAATAAATGGCCCACTTATCAAATGGTTATGTGCTAGCTATCAGTCTCAATGACATCTCATCCCTTCATCCTAGTTTTCTAAGGCACTGGCAATGGTCACAGGCCCTACAAAACTCAATATAGTCCTGGTAGATGATTTCCCACAAAATCCCTGCTAGAAATATTTTGTGTAAGGTTTCATTCCCTACATAGGGTCCTCCTATAATCCCACCATGTGTTTTCTCTATGATTACAACATTTTCATGCTCTAACACACTAGTGAAAAATCTCATCACGATCTAGCTTGTATAAGTATCCACCAATTAACATGTAGGGTGTGGCACGTATGGCTAACTGATTTCTTTCTAAAGTCTTCATTCCTTCTAGTGCGACACCCATTTTGAGAAACACAACAATATATTCCAAATCGAAAGGTGTGCATAGTAACCTAAATAGTTGTGCTTCTAGAATTGTATCCTCAATGCTCTACACATACTCCCCTGAGTCAATCCTTGATAAATGGTCAAGCCCTGAGTTACTCTTTCCTAGTTTCACAAAAAACTGTAAATTCAAACTCTTAAAACAACAGGACCCACTGACATATGCACCCTTGTAAAACAAGCTTGTTCACCAAGTACTTCAATGCCATGTGGTTTGTGTATAATATGAAGGGTGTTACCAACATATATTGCCTAAATTTGTGTAGTGTGTAGATCATTGATAGTGCTTCATGCTCAGTAGTAGTATAGCTCTAATCTTCTCATGTCAACTTCCTACTAGAAAAACACGAGGGGTGGATAACAATTCCTTCCCTAGGTTATGCTAAGACTTCCCAAATCATCATTCTTGAAGCATCAACATGTACATGGAATGAATTATCCCAAGCAGGAAAGCGTAATATGGGTGCAGTGATAATATTATTCTTTAATGCATCAAATGCCATGTGTTGCATCTCTCCCTAATGAAATGTAATTTTGTGTTTTAGTAACTCCTTCAATGGCACAGAAATCTTGGCATGCCCTTTAATAAATTTATGGTAGTACCCCGTATTCCCAAGAAATCCATGCACTGCACTCTAGCTGGTAGGTTCCCCCAATCCCACAATAATAACAACTTTGGTGAGATCCACTAGAAAGCCTTACTTACATATGATATGCCCCAAAAGGGTCCCAAATGGAGTAGTAAAAATTCATTTCTTAATGTTGAGGGATATGCGCAATTGTTGGCATCTCTTAAACATCAACCAAAAATCGTCACAATGGTATTTTACTAGTCCATCCACTATCCAGTAATCAAGGTAGACTTGAAGGAACTTATGGATAAAATCCTAAAATGTATGGACCACTATGCACAAAAACACAACAGGTGCATTGTTTAGTCCAAATGGCATGACCGTGTAGGTGAAACTTCCCCATTCTGTGGTGAATGTTTTCTTTTGTTGGTGTTCCTTTGCAATTCTAACTTGATGATATCCTAAGAATCCATCTGCGAAAGAATAAATCTTGCGCCCAACTAATCCTGCCAGGATTTCCTCAGTAAAATGGGTTGGGAAAGGATCAATTACACATATCACATTCAAATATCTTTTATCAACATAGATCCTTATCCCCCCATCCTTTTTAATGGTAATAACCATTGGGTTTATCCATTCTAATTCCTCCATAACTTCAATGATTTTTGATGCGATCATCTTATCTATCTCCTCCTATACCCAGATGAGAAAATTTGGATTCATTTAGTAAGGTCTCCTCTGAATCATTCACGCTCCTTCCTTTATCTTGATCTGCATCTCTCCTAAATATTTGTGAACTCCCTTAAGCTCATGGTACCTGTACAGAAATAAATCCTGAAACTCACACAATAGATCAATGATCTTTGAAACCTCTTTTTCTGACCAATAGTCTCTAATGGTATCCTCGTTACATTCCATTTCTCAGCCAATGTTAACCTTGTTTGTTTTTAGAGGTTCATGGTAGGTATGCGCTTTCTCATTAACACTATCTATTAATTCACATGTACCCATAGTATGGTTAAAATACAAGTTCTCCACTTCTTCACTGTCTATCACATAGAACACCTTTCCCTTCTCTTTCTTAGTGCAAGTGTGCTCAAGTTGTATATCGTGTGATTCTCCCTCATCAGAGTTTTCTTTTAAGCCAGGCTCACCTAGTAATTTCAGTATTATATCCTCTTCCATGGCATTGTCTCCCATAGTTAGGCACTTAACAACTTGCAGCACCTTGTTCACCAAGGGCTTATCACTTTTATATTCAAAAGTTTGAATCAAATCATTTGTTAACTCCTGCCAGTTCCCTATCTGATGGCATAACTCTGCATGAACATACCATGTGCATGCACAAACTTGTTATGTTGAATAAAACTTGTGTACCCAGAGGGATGGAGGTAAATCCTCTTCGCGTTCCATATAGATCCTCTTGGACTCCTGGAAAATATCTAAGGTGGATCCTTTCCAATCATAGACATAAAGTTTAGTTGGTGTATTTCTCCTAAAAAATCTAATAGAGAGTGCAATTCTCACCTTGCGCCACCCTAGAATATTTTCCTGATGCACCATCCACCAACTTGTTATAGTTCTACACAAAGTGTAGAAAAACACACTCCTTTGTTTGATTTCACATCTTCATTGGGCTTCCATGTCTCGCAGGAAAATTTCACGGTTGCCATCCCCAGTGTAGCTTGGTAACTTCTTCCCTATCAGGTGCCTAAGTGGGAGTTCCCTTGTCACTCTTGTAATGGATCCTCTCAATTTCCATCCAATTAACTCATAAGCCTTATACACCCAATTGTCACATACAACACGAGTTGTATCACTCATAGATTAATAATCTTCAAACTAAATAACTCCTTCCGTAGGGTGAATCACCTTAGGGTCCCTGATAGAGAGCACGTAGATCCTATCAATAACTTCTTCCCCCAAGGGCTCAATATAGGGTGTTGGCTTCCCATCAGTTAAGGGGATGATTACTTGTTCTTATTTGTTCTCAAACCTTATGTACCATTTATTAAACCATAGGTCAGCATTGTTCTTATAATAACAAGGGCACCCAAGTAACGCTAGAAATTTATCTTCCTCGACTAGCCCCAAGAATTTGAAATCCCCAGTGAACTTTTCCCCTTGGATAGTGATAGTAGTGTCAATCAAGACACCAATTAACATCACCTTTGTCTTGTTATCCATATATATCACATTCAAATATGGTTGTAATGGGGGCATTCCCAAATGATGCCATCCATCTAGAGTGAGAACATTAACTTCTACACCCATGTCTATTAGAATATTTCTAAGAATCCACCCATCGACTATTGCATTCAAGGTAATATCCTTATCATAATAAATGGTGTGAGGGGTAAGGTTAGTGTGTATGACCTTTCACTCACACTCTCCTCTGGAGGACAATACTTTTTCTCGTAACCATTCCCCTAGAAAAGGAATGAAATTCTCCAGCCTTAGTATTTTGCATACTTACCTGAATTCATCCAGATATTTTGCATACTTACCTGAATTCATCCAGATCCTTTTGTGGATCCTTAACACTCTTCCTCTACTCTAACTTCTGTGACTACTCCTTTAGGAACTATATCTCTCCTTGTTAGCTCCAAATTACATCAATGGTATCTTGATAAACCTCTTTCTAATGAGTAGGTTCCGGATACTTCATGTGCACCACCTTTTCTCTAGTAACCAATGGATTTTGCTTTGGTATCTCTCTAGCTAGTGCATCCTTAGCTCACACTGTTATGATTACAGGTTCTAGATTTTACTCACACGCTACCCTTGGCATCCATTATGAGTCTACTTTCTTGATTCTTACCATTTTTGTGCCTTTATCCTTCTATATTTTCTAGCTCATATATTCAAATATCTCTAAGTATTCCTCATACTTGTGTTTATTTCCACACCAAGAGCATTGCAATAGATTGGGAAACTCGCATTTATAGTGTTCCATATACCCATAGTTGTAACAAGTTTCACGTGGGAACTCACTTCTTCCTCCTCTGTGGTTCCTCAACCTCAAAATCCTTCTCAGAAACCTCTTCCATGTGCCCCTCCATCTGCACGCCCTTCATAGTGATGGCCCTCATCCTTGGAGTTATTTATGAGGTTGGTTTGGTGCACACCAATATCAATGACATAATCCATCTAGTTAATCAATCTAGAATCCTTGGTGTCATGAGTAGTAGAAGTTAAAATCTTGGAATAGCAAGACACACTCTTACGGATCATGCACCATAGTAGTGGACACCTACTTGCATCATGATCTCCGTGGAAAATATCACAGTCCACTATCATGGTGCGTACTAATCTTTGAGGAAAAATTTCCTTTGTATGCCCCTCTACCTCACAATCCATGCACCATAGGCCAATATGAGTCTCATGCACTGAGTTTGCAGATAGCTTCTCTAGCTTATTTTCCATTTATAGAAATCAAAGCTTCAAGAAAAGTGCTAACCCTCGTATCTATGCTTCTAATAGCCTCAGCACGTAGGTAGCCTCCAAGGCCTCGAGTGGGTCTGTGAAATTCTTGTGCAAAAGCGCTCTCCTAAAAGGTGTTATTAACCCTCAAAAAAACCACTGAGCATGTTGAGAAGGATGAATATCATAAGACAATTTTAATAAGAGAGTTTTAAAATGTGCATCATATTCCTGTACACTCTCTTTCATACCTTGTTGAATTTCCTTCAGTGCACTACTACTCTTTTGTTCAAACTCGGGAATATGAAACCCGGCTAAGAAGGCATTACACAACACATTGTAATCTACCAATGTTTAGTGGGGGTTATACTTCTGGTACCAACTATGTGCACATCCTTTCAACATTGTTTCAAAATGAATTACCTTTCGTTCTGAGATAGTGATCCCCTTTGTGCACCATAGCAGCTCAAATTTGTGTACATGCTCTGCAACATCCTCAACACCATTTTAGTATGGTAGAAGAAAATAAATTTCAAAAAATACTTTCTAGTGTGGTTCAAACCAATCTCTTCCTGATCTAGAACCTTGATTCCCTTTAGTGTTTCCTCCACCACCAAATCCACTAAATCCACTAGATCCTCCAGATCCAGTAGGTCCACCAGGTCCACTAGCTCTTATTCCACTAGATCTAACTCTTGTAGCTGGTAAAGGTGTTGAAGTGGTTGTACCTAGTGTCCCCACCATCGCGTTGAACTACGTGCTAACACTCTGTGATATTACACTGCTACCATATGTGTGTCCTGTGTCACTTCCAGACATGATAGCCAAAATTTTGTACCTGTAATTTTCCAAAATTCCACTCCAGACAATATACCACCAAACACAAGAAATGATTGTGTAGCCATAGTTGTGCCAAATGAAAAGTTATACCTCCTTGGTGTTGATCGGTCACTTGCCCCAATACCAACTGGGTTACCAATACTTATCTCTAGATTTGGAAAAATGAGTGCTAATGGTTGGTCACCAGGTAGATTCAGATGTGCACCGATGGATCTCATTTCTCCAAGTTATGATATCTCATCAAACACTAAAGGATTATTTCTCTTGCACTTTCTAATATGGGGTAACACCGACTGCTCAGGATCCATGTCCTCTACGTGAACTTTAATTCCTTCCCACAACGTCTGTCTCCATAAATCCATCACTCCTAAAACTTTACATTGTTTAGCTAATTGCCTTTCATGAGCTTCATTATACTTGAGTTATCTCTCTTCCCTCGCCTAATCAGCCGCAAGGTCCACCATCTTCCTCCACCCTAGCTCCCTCATCCAATGCTCAAAAGAAGCTTAGCAGACCATAAGAAATGTTTCCAGACTCAGTGTAATTATCATGATATTTATAGCTAAGGGGATAACACACAAAAATGATCCTCTTAGTTCTCTCAAGAATTCAAAATCAGCAATCTCAGGATAGGAATATGTAGAAATAACATATTCCAGGGTGTAATTGGTTAGCACTCTTCTCCACCAATGATCAATAACACGTGTCTTAATAAGATTAGCATCATGTAGCATCTGATATTCATCTTGGGTCCACACACGAGATCTATAGTACCATCTTGATCTAGATGCATACGTGGAAATCCATTCATACAACTCCACTGGAAAGAAGCAAAATAAGGTCTCTTATACCTCATTATAAAGGTGTTTTTCTACCCATTTAAGTGCATCAAATTTAGGTCTATTACTAAATATCTGATCAAATGCATCCTCTGTGCTCCTAAACCATTCTTCAACACTATCCAATGTCAAGTGTTTTATCATCACGCGTCATTCTCACAACAACTCTAAAAATAGGTCCGAGTAATGATACTAAGATGTAGTCATTTTATCTAACCTCAATACTACTTTCCAACCCCAAGTGCACTGGTCTATCACCCATTAAGTGTTGGGTGCTTACCCGAAGTGTGCACGGGCGCCAAGCCCCTCCTTTATGTTAGCAGTGTGAGAATTTTTTTTCCATTAGTGGAGGATGAATTACAGAATGAGAAGTACATTTACTTAGTTAAAAGAAAAGTGGAAGGGACAATTTATAAATCCACACGTTAATGCAGTATAAAAAAACTTAATAATAATATAATAAGCATAATAAACCATATCTTAGCCATGATATTCATATAACACAAGGGTTTATACCATTAAGCTTTATATACATAATTAACCCATATATATATATATATATATTCATTTAGAATATTTTTGGTAGCCACATTACAATAAAAAGAGGTCATCACAAACCATACATGTTAAATGACAGAGACCCAACTCCTACATATCTTCCCTTGTATGAGACCCTATTTATACCCTTCCTTTTTAACCCATGTTAGAGATCATAGTGCCATACAGAGGCTCATGACAACCCTCACAACTCTTAACACTAAGTGCTCTAAACCCTAACATTATTATAGTAGTATGTTACTCATCATCTTTCTTTCCTCTACATTCTCTTCTCTCTCTCTCTCCTCTTCTCATGATGTCTTCCTCACTTCCGAGCATCTCTTTTTATAGGATCAACACCCAATACCACGCCTTCTCTTCTAAAAATATTGTGTGCCAAGAGTCGATGTAGTCCTTCAATGGTGAATTATTATCCCTTTACAAACCATACACTCTTTGTAATGATGTCTTTTGGGAATATTCCCTTCGTGGAATATCCTTTTTTTGACATCCGAGATTCCAAGTTGGCACCTTATCCACTTATTTTGCCTAGTCGGGTTCTCACGTTTTTCCTCAAGTTTCTTCAAAATGCCAAATATGGATAAGTCCTTTGAACTTATGTTCTACCTTCCTCGCACACCCTGGTTTCACCTAAACCCTTCTTAAACCCCTTTTTCTTGCCCGCTCATGCCCTTTGGTACTTATCCAATATTTTAGGGCCCAACAAAGAGGATTAAGTTAAAAAATATATAGTTAAATTAACATCTAATCATAATAAAATAAATTAAATAACATCATATAAAAATACTTCACATAATTTCAAATGTAGGAAAACATCTTATGAGGTAAAAACCCACAATAATATAGATTTTCATTAGAGAAGCATTAATCACATTTACAAGTACAATAACCCTCTTTTCCACCTCACTTCCTCTATCTTACCACACATTTTTCCTTGGACCCATGTTCCCTATTTAATTTAGGGTGATCGTGTGTGACTTCTGAATAATACCCTTTTAAATTAATTGATTTTAAATCAATTTGTATAAACCTTTGTTTATATTTAATAAATTCATAATTTTATATATTAATTATAATCTAAAATTTATAGTTATATTTAATATCAATATTAAACACAATTGTTTTAGGAACTTAGTAAGGGGTTAAAACCCACTTAAGATTATTTTTATGAAACTCCCCCTTAATATTAAGTGGGTTTATATGCCAACATTTAGTTATTTATAGAACAGGATTTAAAATCCTTAAACCATGATGAAGGTTTTAGGCTAGCATATCAATTTTGAAGGATTTATACACCTTCATCATGATAAACTTACCTTTTAGTACAAAATGATTTGGAATCCATAAATTAGAAGTGATGATTTAGGCTACGAGTGATTTGTGTGACTACATATCATGACTTATCATCAAAAATCCACAAGTACCTTAGGATACTTTTATAAATTAAGGATATCCTTTATAAAATGATTCTTTGTTATTAGACTACATAGTAAAATTTAAATACATAAATTTACTAAGATCATAAATATCTTTTACAATGACTTTATGGAGAAGAAGTATAGAGGTGAAAAAGAAAACACATGGTCAATTTTTAGGAGGTGGCATTATCATGCACACTCCCCCTCAATGGAAACTCTAAAAATTCAAGCATTATACAAAACTTGTTAAACTTCAAAACAAAAAATGTCTTCATGAAGATATATGCAATTTGATCTTTAGTAGGAAAAAAATGGAGATCTAAATCACTGCAAAATTTTTTTATCTTAGATGAAACTTATATGAATTTCTATATGTTTTTTTACTGATGATGAACTATATTATTTGTAAGAGTAATAAAAATTTGGCTATCACACAAGAGAGGAGTACTTCCTTTAAATTCCATGTGAATTTCTTCCAATGGTCACTTTATTCACATGGCTTCTTTTGTTTCTTCTATTACACTTAGAACTATATTCTTCCTTTGTAGAAGAGGTGTATACTATTGGTTTATTCTTGCTACTCCAATTAATGGCACCTATACCAAAATTGAAAACATACGAAGTCATATATTTTCTATATTACATCATCGGCATGGCTAGAATCACAATATCCATATAAATAAGCATTATCAGAAGAAGCATAATGTAACACAAAATTAATTGTTCCTTTTAGTATATCTTAATATTATTTTTGCTAACTTACAATGCTCCTGATATGTTTCTTGCATGAATATGGAGGAAATACCTACTACATATGCAATATCATGCATATTAATTGTAAGATAGATCAATCTACCTATAAGTTTCCTATAAAGAGTAGGGTTTTCTTTAGCACATGCAGGTTTAGGATCTATTTTACAACCAAATCCAATAGGAATAACAATATGTTTAAAATCAATCATATTAAAAATTTAAAGTAAATTAACAACATATTTTGATTGAGATAAAATAACACAATTTTTATCATGAAAAATAGCCATGCTTTAGAAATGATGTAATAATCTTAAATAAGTCATTTCAAAGAATTGTTTTATTTTATATTTGATTTAAGAATTAAACTATTCAAATTACTAGTAATAAGTATATTATAACCATATAATACAACAACAATAATATGTTTATTTTCCAATTTAACAAATATATCATTATCATAAGAGAAATTAGAAAAGCCAATATCTTTGAAAAACTGTTTATTTCTGTATACCAAGCTCTAAAAGCTTGTTTTAAGCCATATAGATATTTTTTTAGTTTACAAACACATAGTTATTTTCTATGTTCTTCAAAAAAATCAGGTTTGTCATGTAGATTTCCTCTTTCAAATAACCATTTAGGAAGGATTTCTTAACATCCATCTAGTAAATTTATCAACCATATTGAGAAGATAGGGAAATGATAATCTTAACACTGTCCATTTGTTACAACAAGGAAATGGTTTTGACATAGTTAATATCAAGTTTTTTTGTAAACCAGTGAGCTACTAACCTAGATTTAAATTTATCAGCATTTCCATCATAATTATACTTGATTTTGTAAAGACATCGAGATCCAATAATATTACATTTTTTTGGAGGGAAAATATCCTAAGTTTTAGTTTTATTTAAGGCATTGTACTTAGTTTTTATGCCTTCCATCCATCATTCATCGTGGTATGGATTTTTAAAAGATTAGGGTTTTGGATCATACATAGTCATTAATACATGGTAATTATGATGACTTTTGGACATCTTACAAATATTATTAGTATTATTGTTCTGCAGAATAGACTAAGCCCATTAAGGTCATTTGATCATAGAAGACACAAGAGTGGACTCATTCTAAATTTTAGTAACCTTATTACAATCAATTTGATCATTACATTCATGATGATCATTATTTTCTAACTCATTAGATTCATTATAATAAATAGAAATAGAGAAAGAACTACAAAAAGGTTTATAAAGAACTTTAACATTTATGTTTTATATAACTTCTCATTTAGCAGGATCATAGATACTTAAACCTTTTATTTTACGTCCATATCCTACAAAAATGCAAGGATAGAAGGTATTATCTAACTTATTCTTTTTATCTTTAGGGATGAATATGGAGAATGGCCTACCAACAATTCTCAAATGAGATACACTAGGTTTCTTGTTAATCTATTTTTATAAATATTTTTTTGGAATAGGGATTTAGTAGGGAATTTTTCTAGAATGTGAACTATAATATTCATAGCTTTAGCCCACAAAAAATTAGGAACTTGGGATGAGTGAATAATGGTTTTGGCCATTTCAAGAATTATGCAGTTTTTCCTTTCTACTATACTATTTTGTTGAGGAGAATGGGGAGTGGTAACTTCCCTTTGTATTTCACATTCGACACAAAAGGAATCAAATTATATACTAACGCATTCTCCTCCATTGTATGTTCCAATCCTATTAATTTTATGACTAGAAATATTTTAAATTAAGGTTTTAAATTCTTTAAATTTAGATAAAAAATCATTTATTTTTAATAAAAATGACCAAATCATATGATAATAAATGCATATAATTAACCATTTAAAGAAGGTACTTCTAAAGGACCTCTAATATCACTATGATAAAGTTCAAGAGGAGCAGATGAATTCACACCATGATGGCTATGAATGGGGTTTGTAGACTGCATACCATGTAAACACCCTTCATAAGTTTCAAGATTATGGGAGATAAGAGGAATTCCAACAACTATTTTAAGAGGATACATATCATACATTATCTTAAAATTAATATTCCATAACCTTTCATGCCATAAATATAAATCATTACTATTTTATGAAGAAATACAAGAAGCAAATGTAATACCTTTAAATATATATAAGACATTCTCTTAAATACCTTTTGCAATAGTAGTATCTAATTAATTTTTAATGTTCCATTTATCTTTAAGTAAAATGATGATATAGGTTTTTTGAGTTAGTTGAGAACATGATAATAGATTCGTGTTTAATTTAGGAATATATAGAACATAATTTATATAATCAATATAAAAAAATTATCTTTACCTTGAATTTATACATTAATAATAAAATGATTTCCTAAATAAATTTGACTATTACATTCTTTGACATTAGATAGAATATCTTGTTGGGGTTAATCACACTAGTTGTACAAATATATTATTCAGATCTAATCATACAAACAGTAAAAGTGAAAATAAACCTGAAGAACAATACACAAGATATAACGTGTTTCACCTAATGTGGGATATGTCCACCAAGAACCAACATGTATTATTATTCAAAGCTTTGTAGAGAATATACAATGAAGATCTACAATCTTCCACACCTCCTAGATGTATAGTACTTTCTTCCTCACAAGCTTCTCTTTTTCTCTCTCCAATAATTCCTTCTTACAATTCTCCTTTATTATCATCTAACCCTAGTGTTGTCATGAAAATATGAGTTTGTTTCGTGTTGGGTTCACCAATTTTAAACGATGGAAAAGTGACAAGTGAGCATGGGAATCTACAAGTACCCTTTCCTTGTACCCAAATTCCTGACATCGTGTTGAGACAGCCAGTGAATTTTGAATGCAAATGGATATATATGAGCTAATCGGGTAATCTTAAATCCTCAATATGCAATAAAATAATCTGTGACTCTAACGAAAAGAAGGCCCTCCTAACTTGGATTGGTGTGATGCCTTGTTTAGATATAATGGCTACTTAGAGGCTCCAATCGATGTCGAGCTCTGTTGAGATCCTATTTCGTTGTTGGATACGTGAAAAGTGACCTGTGGGACCTTTGTATATATCTCCAAACAAGGTCATGAAAGTAGTGGTAGGTCATTTTAGTGGATTTTGTCGTTAGGTATGGGTGGCTTTCTGGTCTAGCTCAAAAAATATTGGATTGATTGGCTTCTATGTTTAATACGGAAAATTGTGTTATAATATCTAGTGGGAGTGGTGAAGGTCTAAACACCAGCATTTGCAAGTTGGTTTCAATACTTGACTAATTTTTAGGCCCATTGGGTTGTGGGACTTGGGGATCACAACCATGATTACGTGGTTGTTGAGGAACTATTATGGTCATGTGAAGAATCAATCCCTTCTTTCAACTATCCAATAATCGTATGCCTTTTTAGCTTCTACGTTTAGAACTAGAAGTTGTATGATTTTCTCAAAGTACCTAACAGGTGTTCTTGAAACTTGGATACGTAGGCTAGTTTCTATATCAATGAGGAGGTCTCATGTGTTAGGCTAAGCAACCAAAGGATTGCAACCAAATGTTTTTTCTTGTTCGAACCCTTGCACGGTCATTCAGGTGTTTTATCAAGGCAATCTATAATTCAGATGGTTTGACCAGAATGTGTAAGCTTTGTGGTCTTTGATATTTAGTCCTCTCAGTTGTTCACTAATTGTTTGTAGGTTCATTATTGCTCGAAAGACCTGTATCCAAAGATCCTGATCTATATCAGCTAAAGTCATGGGTAGATTTGGCTGAGGCACTGTGGGTTCAAATATATACTCTCTAGGCTCTCTAGGTCTTGTGATTGTCATACAAAACGATTCAAATTTTAACTAACATTTAATAAACTAATTATGAAAGAGGCATTGTACTATATAAGCATTCTTCTATTTTTGTATTTTTCAATGACGTATTTCAATGAAATTAAAGAGCAGCTACTCTAGTATATTTATATAATGGACAACTAATCTAGAAACAAAATGAAAACAAACAAAATAGCCTGGTATGGCTATTAGCATGTGTAATTGTGATATTATACTAAATATCTAACTAAATATATTAAATTGAAAGACTCTGGATTCTACCTCAGAAGTGAGGAATGAATCACAGTTTCTCAGAAACTATCAATCCCCACGGCTTCCTTGGCAATATCAAGAACAAGGTTTTGACTGAAATAAAATAATTCACTACTCTATTTGATATGTTGTAACTAGAACTTTGATAGCTCAAACCTGGCGTTTACTTAATAGTGGTAAATCTAGTTGTGTGTGATTTCATCCCCTCAGTGTGATCTCCTCATTCCTTCATGTCCTCGTGAATCCAGAAAGTGTGTATATGATAGTATCAACAAAAGATAGCAGTCGAACAATGGCAGCTTTGGATATAGACTGAATATAATGTGAGTAGGAGAGGGATAGTGCAAGTGAACAGAGGTTGACTATGTAATTCCTAGTGGGATTTATTGTGGGAGTACAACACAAGTGTACTGAGAGTTTCAGAAATTATCCTTGTGACAAAAAAAAACCTACAACTTTAATGGATTCTAGTCTAGAAATGAAGTTATTCTATGTTTTAAACTGACTGTATGCAGCAGTAATGAAACAAGACTTGAAACAAGAAGATGATAAGACCTCCAAAGTGCCAACAATGGAAGAAAACCTGAAACTAACGAAATTCTAAGCAAGAAATTGAAAAAATAAACAAGAGAATTGAGAGGATGAGGGGCCATTTGCTTGAAAACAAGTTGACTATTTATAACCAATGCATTTACCAGAGGGTAACTCCCATTAGAACTCTTTTACTATAAACAAAGGAAAAACATTATTCCCAGGGAGAAGAAAACATTAATACAAGCCAAAGTGGTTGAAGAAATCATTTAAAATCCAAGATTTACATTTGACATGATCGTCAGAAGGATCTGGAAAATGCATACAGGACTGGCACCCTATCCTGGGCAGCAGTCATGGGACCACCACCCTGGCAGGGTGGTGGGTTCGTCACTAAAGAAAAAATGCAAGAAGAAAGGGGGAAAAGGGGCAAAACAAAGCATGTGGAGGCTGAGCGAGGCATGCGGGATATAAGTGTATACTTGGCAAGCCTTTCTAGATTCCGAGAACCTTACAAGGAGACCCGTATAATGATTAGGGCATGTGTATCATCGTTTTGGCGGTGCAGTACCTTATAATTTCAGGTACATACATATTGCCCCCTCGGAGAAGTGTTTTAGCCATAAAGAGGTGTAAAATGGTGGATCTGAGTATGGAGGTCCCGAAATGTAGAGTTAGGAGCTATACCTGACACGTCCGTGTGCTGGAAAGTCACAATCCAAGATTTTGCTACCTGTAAACATGAAAAAGGGGACTCAAGTGCAGATAGATAAAATAAATTGAGAAATAATGTTGAATTGATAAGAAAAGAGGACTTACCATCTATGCGAGGTTTAGAACTTACCTCCATTAGCGCTCCAACCCTTCGAAAGACATTCCAAATTAAATTAAGAGGGATATTTATATAAAACGAAGTCTTTTTACTATTCATTTACATATATTGATTTGATAGATTTTGAGCTTTTGGACCCATGGTGATGGTTTTTGACGAGAGTATAGTCAAAACGTTTGTGGTGAGATAGCAATCATGTCTCCGAGAGTGGAACATTAACCCACAAAGTCTTAGGTTAGTTCTTCTCGATTTATCATTTTTAAACCTAAAATGTAGAAATGTTAAAATATTTCCCTTGGGGAGATCATTTTTGAAAATGTTAGTTTTAAATGTGTCTCTAGGGGGGGAATCCATAGGGTAGGCTTTTATTTCAGTTGAAATGGTGTTTTTGCTTGTTTTTAGACATTTTTTAGTGCTTACAGCCCATTTGTATTTGCGGGATAGGACCACTGCCCTGTGCAGGCTGGTGGTTACAGGACCGCCACCTTAGAAGGTAGCGGTTATAGAACCACTACTCTGCATAGGGTGGCAGTCCACGACAGAGGACCAAAATAATACAAAATTTAGCTTGTTTTTACATGTTCAAAATTTTTATGTTTTTTTAATAGTTTTTCCAACCTGATTGTAGTACTAACTTACTCCTCTTTTTTGTTTTTGGGTGTATGCAGAAGGAGGAGTAGTACATCAAATGGAGCTAGGAGAGGGAGTTTGATTGGCTCTCGATAGTGTTGGAGGCACTCTCCTAGGCAGAGCAGGATACTCTCCAGAGGGTTGATATATGGAGGATTCCATAGGTTCCTCATGTTGCACCTATCAGTCACATATTGTGTGAATTGTTCTCTTATTGGGATGTGGATCAAAACACCTTCCAATTGCCAAGAGTTAGGGGTGAGTGGTCCATCACCCTGGAGGATGTTTATCATATACTGAGGGTTTTGATCCTTTGGGTAGTGGCTGTCTCTTAAGATAGAAGTATCTAGATCATAGGTGGTTCAGTGGGCCGACTATATGGGAGATGCGGTCATATCGATGGGGTCGAAGAAGGGAAAGAGTATCCGCTCTATTATTGAGTCACACATTCCCTTTCTTCGCAAGGCCATTATGGGCATCCTTACATCCAGACTAATTAGGGACAAGGGAGGGGACACCCTCTTGTATTGTTGGGATCTTATTATTACACAAATTGAGAGCCATGGACGTGTCTATGCTTGTGGAGAAGAGATCCTTAGGACTACCTACCATGACTTATATAGGGTAGTCTGTTTATAGGGGTAGTCACTGAGCCACTTGAATCTTGTCATGAGTTTAGTGTATGAGAATATCACCCCATATGGGAAAGGTGTAGAGGTGGAGGATCCCAAGGCCATCAAGGCAGTGAGGTGGATGGGGATGGTAGTTCTCAAAGCACCCCACCAGCTAATGGCTTCCCTAACTACTGCAGACATGGCCACTCCTTATCAGGCCATGGCATGGGTATGGGGAGAGGATATCGTTACTTTGATTTCTTATCAGACCACCAGCCAATTGATAGATAGGGTGGGGAAGCTAGAGATCCACCCCTTTGATAGAGTATCATAGTAGTTTGTCCTCCCCTATAGTGAAATGCTTCCTCCGATGGGGCAGGTATATATATCTATTCATGAGTCTTGGGGAGTTCCTAGAGGCCAGGGGTGGACCATTGTTATGCTTGGTACTCCTATTACGGCTAGGAGGGTGGTATGTGCATGAGGGAGAGCTGGTGCTCCTTAGGCACCCTTACTTCAGATTACGACTAGTCCTGCTCATAGCAGTGATGAGCACATCGACGTGGACTCTAAGTCTAAGGAGTTCACTGAGGGAGAGACCGAGGAGGAGACAGAGGACATGGAGATAAATGAGATAGGTGGTGGGGGGGTGATAGCGATCATAAGTGGCATGATACCCAGGAGATCCTATAGGCCAAGAGGGTGGAATAGAGTGTAGAGAGTGTGACTTTGGTTTTAGAGGAGTTACTCTCTTAGGACCCAGGTGGAGATGGCGAGTCTATTGTAGGTTGTCACATTGCCCCAGATGTGGGAGTGGGGCACCAATCAGTGGTGGCATTGGTGGCAAGTCTAGATCCTAGAGATCCTTCTTGGAGGCCTGGAAATCCTAGTGAGTTGTCACTCTTCTCCTGACATTTCTTTTAGTTATACTTGTCTTAGTTTGTTATTTCTTTTTGTTTCGTTTACTCTTGATTCTATCGTTGATTATTTTCTAACTTGTTTTCTCCTTTGTTTACAGCGACTACTGATGAATGGCGAGACTTGATTCACCAAGTGTGTACTGATACCTTGCTTCTCCCCTTGGAGAGGACTCATGTTGAGCTTTCCGTGGACATAGGGGAGCCCTCAGTAGCAGGTAGGCACACCAATGTTTTTTCCTCTATCTAGTATGCAGCGAAGATTATGACTTCTCTCCGAACGAAGGTGGCTGGATATAGGAAAGCTGAGTGCCTGATGAGGAGGAGCCATTCTCGTAGGGAGATGGTAACTACCAAGCATGACCGCGAGCCCTCAATGCATTCATAGCACCGGCTTAGCCGGATTCCTAGGCGTGGCCACCCACCCTCTGAGGCATCCCATAGGGATTGAGATACTACTTTTGTAGTATTTTTTCAGATGTTTATACGAGTGTTTTTTTACTTTTCAAGATCATTGAGCGTTTTGACCATGCCTAGTGCATGATGGCATTGTATATGAAACTTGATTTATATATATATATATATATATATATATATATATATCTCTTTGGATCTAGACTCTTGCCTATCTTGAATTTTGTGACTTATTTCTATATGTGTATTTAGATGCTTTTAGAATACTGTTTTTCATGTTTTCAGAATGTATGCAATGGATAACCAATGATAGTAGATAGAATATTTTACTCTGTATGTTTTTGTAGTGTTGATATGAGATGATACTAACATATGGTAGTACTGAACTCTTTGGGAAATGTGTGTAATTTCCTCTGATGTTGGCAAGACATGATGAATGTATAGTGATAAAGAGATGAAATTTTCCCAATCCCAAATCCACGCAACTAGTAAGATGCGAGGGCTCAACACCAAGAGTTAGGAAGGGCACAAGTTGTATGAGTTTAACTGAATGGAATGATGAGAGACAGAAAAACTAGTAACAGAAGCCAAATTTTGACCTACACACCCACCCTACCTAGAACTACCACCAAGCTTGGAAAGCCACTTAATTTTTAGTTTATCTAGACTTAGATTCATAAATGGCAAGCTGGTTGAAAATATATGGTTTTGAGGATTTGATCTCTTTGGAATTTGGATATTTGGATTGCTTCCTCTTAATAGAATTTGACTCGTGCTTTTAGCATACAAAGATTTGTTCATTTGTGTGACTGGACCCCCCACACACTACCTCATGCCACTAGTAAGAAGCATGGGTTTGTCACCAAAGGCAAGATACAAGTGAGTAAGGGCACTTCTTTCCTTTCCCAACCTCACATCACCAGTAAGAGATGTGGGCTTATCACCGAAGGTTGATGGCGCAAAGAAGTGTGTAAAATAAAATATTTTGTTTTCTTGGTGCTTTTGATTTCATTTGATTTTGACATTTTTGATCTATAACTTTGGGATATCCTTTCATTCCAAGAGATTTAAGAGGGATAGATGTGACACCAAGAAGCTTCCAAAATAGACCGTGGGTAAGGACAGCTTCACCTAGTAGAAATAAAGAGAAAAGCCAAGTATGCAGGTTTTGGTATGGTTTTTGTCAATGTTTGTCTGTCGAATTTGATGAGAAGATTTGAAAATAGTTGATGATGTTTGGAGAGATTTGACATGAATGCTTTTGCCAATATTTCAGAAATTTGTAACAGATTGTTTTAAGAGTAAGATCCTGGACTACCATTTTTACGAAATGGACAGAATGAAGTAGCCAAGAGACCAATGCAATGTAAGTAGCTATAATGTACTAGTAATGACTTTGGTGTTTTATGCGTAAAACCACTTAAGATGAAAGTAATTGATAGTTTCACCAAATTCCTCACCTTCTAGTGTGCACAAGAGTTACGCACCATTTTTGTAGTCCTTCATGACTCGGTATGGGCCCAACCATTTGGCTCAAAACTTCCTTCCTTCGCCAGTTTTCTTATCGATTTGGTTGTCCAGTCTTAGAACTAAATCTCCTTCATATATTTCTCACTCATAGACTTTTTTGTTGTACTACCGACACATCCGGTCAGCATAGGCTCTGTTCTGTTGTTCGGTATTTAACCTGGCCTTGTCAAGGCTTTCTAGTTGAGAGAGGCGTGCCTCCCTATAATCTTCTTCATCCAAAATCCCTTGTAATGAGATACGAAGACTAGGTATTTCAACCTCAAGTGGGAGAACTGCTTCTACCCTGAATACCAGTGAGAAAGGAGTTGCTTCTATTGGTGTTCTTATTAAGGTTTGATGGGCCCACAAGGTCGGATATAGTTTTAAATGCCAATCTCGCTTGTTTTCCTTGACTTTTTTGAGGAGAATAGATTTTAACATTTTGTTTGTCAATTTGGCCTGTCCATTGGCTTGAGGGTAGTAAAGAGAGGTCATGTGATGGTTTATCTTGAACTTGCTACATAACTTACAGAATTCATCATTTTTAAAGGACGTGCCATTATCTGTGATAATGACTTGTGGGACACCATACCTACAGATAATTTGGTTTAGAATGAATTTGATAATTACTGAACATGGTACGGTGGTGAGAGGCATGGCCTCCACCCATTTGGTAAAATATTCCATGGCTGTGATTATAAAAATATGGCCATCGGTTGATGAGGGAGAGAACTTCCCTATCAAGTCTAGACCCAGCGTGGAGAAGGGCCATGGAGTCATTATTGGTTGTAGGGATTGTGCTGGCATGTGAATCTCGTGAGAGAATTCTTGGCATTTGTGGCACTTACGTACAAATTCCACTACATCATGCTCAAGAGTGGGCCAAAAATAGCCCATTCAATGTATTTTTCAAGTGGTGGCATGACCACCGAAGTGGCCCCCACATATCCCACTGTGGGATTCATGAAGAATCCTCTTGGATTCTTCTATGTTGATGCATCTTAGAAGCATGTCATCGAAGGCTCTAATATAGAGTACTTGTTCTAAAATAACATATTTAGCGGTAATAATGTGTAACCACCTTCTTTTTTGTGATGTGGCACCTTCCGAGTATGTATGGTCCATGATAAAATTGATGATATCAGTATACAAGGGACATGTAGAGATGGGGGGGCTGGTTTCGATGAAGTATACACACTCATTGGGAAAGTCTAGATTTACCAGCTCACCTCCATCTAGTGGATTGTCAGCTAACCAATCTGTAATTATTTTTCCCTTAACGGATTTCTAGTTCATGAATGTTAACTCAAATTCTCCCATTAAGGTTATGAAACAGACAGCCTTTTTATATAAAGATCCTTGTGTGAGAAATTTTCATAAATGGTCTGTCTTTACAATGACCCTTGTTTCCTGGTTTAACATGTAATGTCTCAAATGTTTTATTACAAAAATTATGGCAGGGCATTATCTCTCTTCTTGTGTGTAACGTGTTTCATAATCAAGCAATGTTCAGCTAATGAAATAGATTATGCGTTCTTGTTTGTCATCGTCTTCTTGAGCCTGCATGCAGGCCAGCAAGACATGAGTGGCTCATGAGTATAGGATCAAAGGGTGTTCTAGCTTGGGAGACATTAGTGTGGGTGGTGACAATAAGAAGCGCTTAACTACTTTGAATGCCTCGTTGCATTCTTAGTCTAATTTATGCTATAATATTTCTTGAGTAGATTATTGATTGGGTGAATGGAAAAGCTTAAATCTGGGATGAACCTTTGGATTGCATTGAGTTTCCCAAGAAATGACCTAATTCTAGACTTATCTGATGGTAGGATCATTTTGAGAACAGCCCATATTTTGGCTGGATCAACATCAATCCCTTGTGAAGATATAATGTATCCCAAATTTTACCTCTTGTCACACCAAACACACACTTCTCTAGATTTAATGTGACACCATATTTGATTAGTCATGAGAGGATGATACAGAGCACTTCCAGATGATCATAGTGTTTCTTGGCTTTTTCCAACAATCCATCCACATAGGATTCCACAATTTTATGGATAAGATCATGGAATATGTAAGTCATTTCCCGCTGATATGTAGCGTCTGCGTTCTTAAGACCAAATGGCATGACAGCATAACAATAATTTCCCCAGGGAGATATGAATGTGGTTTTGGCTTGATCCATCTCTATTATTTTAATCTGATTATACCTTGAGAACCCATCCATGAGGGACATCAGTTAAAATCTAGCTATTTCATCAATGATAACATGAATGGATGGTAGGGAAATCATCCTTGGGACAAGCTTTGTTAATATCCTAAAAATCTATGCAAATGTGTATTTTCCCATTCTTTTTGAGGATGGGAACACTATTAGATACCCATTGTGAATAGTCAATGGGCTTGATGAATCCTACTTGGAGAATTTTTAGTACTTCCTCTTTTACCATGAGAGCCACTTTTGGCTTCATTAGTCTTGACTTCTATTTAATTGGCTTCACATCTGGTTTAGTGACAAGATTATGCACCGCAACTTGTGGTGCAATGTCCATCATTTCTTTATAGTTAAATGCAAAATCCTTTTGATGTTCTTTAAGAATTTGGGTGTGTATTTCTATCTCCTCTGGAGTTAATGAGGATCCCAACTTCAAAATTCTTGGTTCCTCCTCCATTCCAATTTTTATATCAATGGTTTCTTCTATCAAAGAAGTGTTACCTTCTTCAAATTCAGGTGGGTCTAGAGGTAATTCCAAGATTTCTCCATTTTCTATCTCATAGATATCAAGATCTTTCTATGGAGGAGACTCTACCATGGGATTTCCAAAGTAGGAATAGGAATGAGGTATTAGGGAAAGATCAATTATATGGTGAGCAAGGTGTAGCTTTGCATAAGCGTTCAAATATTCGAGAGTGACTCTATCATCGTCAAAGTGACCTATGATAGAAAAATCATTCTCAGCTTCTCCATGAGCTAGGAGTGAGTTTTTTGGTATTTTACGTACTAATGGTTCAGTACAAAGTGATACCGTGAAATTTGTGTCCTCCAACTTGTTGTTTGGGGTGAAACAGGAAGCTGAGGTTGCTATTGAGTTTGCGAGAAGGTTCTGCTCTCGCGGGATTGCTTTAGTTGATATGAAGTTGAATTTATTGCTTAAATCTAACATGGCTATTTTGTATAGTTGTAAATTTTCAGCCCTAGTTTCATATACCTCAAAGACTTGGTTTGCAACTAGTTGCAAGTCTCCTAGAACTCTAATGCAATTAACACCCATTCTTTTATCTAGGATGAGGCCAAGGAGGAGAGGTTTGTACTCAGCTCCATTGTTTATACATTCAAAGTTTAATTTGAAAGTGAAAGGTAGGATCTTTCACTCAGGTGAAGTAAAGATCACCCCTACCCCAACTCCAAAGTGACATCTAGCTCCATCAAAGTGGAGAGTCTAATACTTTCTTGGAAAAATGGATGCTGGGATATTTGTCGTATCTGTTTCTTCTGCTTTGATTACCTCTACCATAAAACTTCATTTGATGAAAGACAAGCGATTCCCAGGGTGTGTCCTATACCCATGGAATCAAATGGTATGAGAATAGGTAAGTTTTTCTCCAGCAACTCAACAATTTTTACGGTAGTTCCTAGTGATACTGCTTTTATAGCATTGGTCTCATTTTTGAGTACTGGAACATCCTCAATTGGATTTGTAATTTCCAATTCAGTGGTGGATATTAGCTTTTCTTTTGGTTGTGAATTAGTTGGTTTGATAAGCTGATTTGTTGGGAGTTCAAAAGAGTGAACACCGAGCCTTTTCTTCAAATCAGCTAGGTGTATAACAAAGGGTTTTGGGTCACTTTGTGCCATGAATATTTTCACTAAGTGTAGAAATCTTATTTCTTGGACTAATGTGGAAGGGATTGCCTTCATGCGGTGTATCCATGGCTGACCAAGGATCATATTACAATTGGTTTCCCGATCTATAATATAAAACTTGGTGAGAACCGTCTTGGGTCCTAAAGTGACTGGTAAAACTATGGTTCCAATCAAAGTAGCTTTGAGGCTATCATAACCTCTTAGCATATTTCGTGTCGTGGAACAGTTTCTTTCTCCATATCCTAGATTTTAAAGGAAAGTGAAGGGGACTATGTTGACTTCTGCCCCATCGTTGACCATTGCACGTTTAACCTAATTATTGTAGACCCAAACTTGTAAATGTAAAGTTGGGTCGTTTCTTCATGTAATTTCAGCATCTGTTGGCATTTTTCTTATATCAAATATAAATTTCGTATCCCTATCTAGCTTCCTCGGAGGATAAACATCAAAATCCATGTGGTTTACTTGCATTTCTAGAGGAGGAGTGATGTTGATTAAATGTCCAAGGCCTAATGCTTCTAAGAGGGCAGCCCTATGGGTGGGAGAGTTTTTTAACAAATCCAAGAAGGAGATGTGCAAGAAGGTTTTGGTTAAATCATTAATTAGATCATAGGTGCCTATAGGTTTTAGCAATGTTTGTTTAGTGATTTTTGGCTCTAATGAATAACTTGGAGTTGGTTGAGAAGAATAATCCTGTGTTCTTGTTATGGTTTCTACGGGTAGCTCGGTGTCTAACTCCACTAAACCAACTATCTTAGTTTGAGGTTGAGTTCCTAATTGGAGTGCGACTAGCGGATTTAATGAAGTTGAAGCTTCATAATCATTGTTTCTTGTCATGACACCCTTATTCATTCCATTAGGATCTAACCTATTGTTGTTAGAATGGTTTGGGAGTGGGTCATTGAATATCTTGAGGGATTCATTTTGAGGGGAAACTACCCCTGCATAAGCGTTTGGCATGGGTACTACAAAATTTGTTAAAAACATATCTACAAACAGTTGTTTTTGATCTTCTAGAAAAAACTGCATGAATTTATTGTATTCACAACAAGTCCTAGTATCATGGCCTTGAATATTGTGGAAGCCACAATATAGATTGGTATTGTAATTTCAAGGTTGTTTATTTAAAACCTGTTGTTGTCCAAAATTATGATAAGGCTACTGGTTTTTAGAGTTAAAATTTTGAGGCTATTGCCTTTGGTTTTGACTCTGATATCCAGTTGGGTTTTGATTTTGACTTTACATTTAGAATTTTCGTTGTTGTTGTTGTTGTTTTCATGGTGGATGATTAAAATCCACCGTGTTGATTGTTGGGGTAAAAATTTTTATTTCGCTGATTATTAACAGGTGGCGAAATGTTTAAAATATTTTCCCTTTTAGCTTGGTTAGTTACTCCATCTGTTGTAACTCCATGGTTCTTGTTAAGGATCTTAGGTCCTTGATTAGCATTCCCAGCATTAGGATAGGCCACGGAATTTTGATTGGGAGTGGTTAATTTCCCATTTGTACCATATGTCTTACAACCACTATCTATCACTACTTGGTCGATTCAGAGAGCACTCTCGATTACTTCATCATAAGTTCTTAGTGGGAACTTCTAGACTTCTTCCTTTATCTCTCTATTGAGAGAATTAAGGAATAAATCACATAGTTCCATTTGATCCATGTTTAGAGCACTTTCTGATGAGTAGAGAACTATATGCCATCGTTGAATAAAATGAGTAGCGGATTCATTATGTTCTTTTTTAATATGCAAGAATTCCCTAATTCCCATTCTTAACAATTTATTCATGTTGAAAGCTTTGATCAATTCTAACAAGATTTGTTTAAATGAGTATATCAAGGCTTCAGGTATTCTGTAATATCATCAAGGGCAATACCTTCTAAGGTCCTAGGGAATATCTTAGTAATAACCCCGTCCCAAGGAAGTAACTCCCATATGGCTATGGCATAGGCCTTAATGTGTGCGTTTGGATCACCTTCCCCTTTGTATTTGGGTAAGTTAGGGAGAGGTCTTGGAAGCATAACACTTCATATGGTGAAGTCTAGTGGCTCTTTTAAATATTCTAAATAAGTCCCTACTACGTAGGATTTGACCATCGATGGGGCTTGCTGAGGGGGTTGAGGTGGGATGGGTTGTTGATATGGCATAGCATATGTGTTTGTAGGGACATATGGGAGTCCCTGTGGTTGAACGAACATCCTGGGAGAAGATAACATGTCTCCTTGTGGTGACTTTGAATAAACGTTTAAGTAAGGAGGATCATTGTTCTGGTACGGGTTGTTTGGTGCCAAGCCAGGTGACATCATGTTTTCAACTTGAACGGTGTTTGAAAATGCGGTCCTAGTTAGTGTTTATTGTGGGTAACTATGAAGATTGTAAGGAGGAATGCCTAACATTCCTATTCTTGTAAGGAGGTCGACATGACTGGGATGATGTAGATGGTTGGGGGTTCCTACTTGCCAAAAATATGAATTTTGGTTTTCTTGAGCAAGTTCCAGTCCTCTAACCTTTTCAGCTAAGGATGAAATGACCTTTATTGGCGAAGACACAGTGTTTTTCCTTAAGGTAATTTGTTGTATAGCTTGAGGTTGTAAGGGGGTGTGATACCCTACTATGAATTGATTGTTACCCTACAAATCTTCAATGAGGGTATTTCCCATAGGTGGAGGAATGGAGGTGTTTTCCTGGAATAGGGTATCAGACTATATTTGTAAAATTCTTATTGGTGGATACATGTTTTGGAAACATTGTTCACTTTTGGTGAAGTGTGCTAAGTATTCCTCATCCAAAAAGGGGAGTGGGTCTGATTGTCTACATATATGTGGTCTAAACAAGACCCAAGCAGATGAAGCAAATTCCCCAGTAAACATCATATTATTAGACCCTAATGGCTCTGGCTGTTGTATTTGTGCAAATTGATCAAATTCCTCAATTTGGAACTAAGAACTTGAGCTAGTTCTTGTGAGGGGGAGTTTGTGACGACAATTAATTACTTGAATATTTATCAGCCCATGTAGAAAGCGAGGGTGATGGTTGCCTATTTATTTGACTATAGTTTGTTTCAAGACCTGAGAGAGGTCTACCATATTCATCGTATCCCAAAATATTTGGGGGGTGTATGAATACCCAAATAATAATGGGAAAGAGTGAAGGTGGATGAGAGAGATGAAAAATAATAAAAGGAAGAACTATTTGTTCACGTTAGGTTCACCAATTTTGTACGATGGAAAAGTGACATGCAAGCATGGGAATATACAAGTACCTCTTCCTTGTACCCAACCTCCCGAGGTTGTGTCGAGATAGCTGGTGAATGTTGACTGTGAATAGATACAGACAACATAATTGGGTAATCTTATATCCTCAATACGCAATAATGAAATCTACGAATCTAAGGCAAAGAAGGCCCTCCTAACCTGAATTGGTGTAATGGTTCATTCGGATATGATGGCTGCTTAGAGGCTTCAATAAATGTCGAGCTCTGCCAAGATCCTATTTCTTGGTTGTTGGATACGTGGGAAGTGACCTGTGGGAGCTTCGTATATATCTCCAGACAAGGTCATAAAATTGTGATGGGTGATTTAGTGAATTCGTAGTTAACTATGTGTGGTTTTCTAGTCTATCCCAGAAAATATTAGATTGATTGGCTTCTATGTTTAATACGGAGAATTGTACTATAATATCTGGCTGGAGTGGTGAAGATCTAAATACCGACGTTCATAAGATAGTGTTAATACTTAACTGACTTGCAAGCCCATTGGGTTGTGGGACTTCGGGATCACAACCGTGAGTTCGTGGTTGTTGTGGACCTGTTATGGTCATGTGAAGAATTAATCCCTTCTTCTGACTATCTAATAATCATATGCCTTTTCATCCTCTATGTTTAGAAATAGAAGTTGTATGATTTTATTAGAGTACCTAACAGGTGTTCTGGAAACTTGAATACGTAAGCTAGTGTCTATGTCAATGAGGAGGTCTCCCACATTAGGCTATGGAACCAAAGGATCACAACCAAATGTTTTCTCTCATTTGAATCCTTGCACGGTCATTCAGATGTTTTATCAAGGTGATCTATAATTTGGATGGTTTGACCAGAATGTGTAAGCTTTGTCATCTTCGACATTTAATCCTCTTAGTTGCTCACTAATTGTTTGTAAGTTTGTTATTGCTCAAAAGACCTGTATCTCAAGGTACTGATCTATATCAGCTAATGTTGTGGGTAGATTTGGCTGAGGCACTACGGGTTAAAATATATACTCTCTAGGCTCTCTAGGTCCTGTGATTGTCATACAAAATGATTCAAATTTTAACTTAAATTAATAAACTGATTACGAAAGAGGTATTAAACTTTGCAAGCATTCTTCTATTTTTGTATTTTTCAATGATGTATTTTAAAGTAATTGAAGAGAAGCTACTCTAGTATATTTATAAAATGGACAACTAATCTAGTAACAGAATAAAAACAAACAATCTTCCTAGTATGGCTATTTGCCTCTGCAGGCTGTGATTTTATCCTAAATGTCTAATCAACTAAATATATTAAATTGAAAGGCTCTCAATCCTACCTTAGAAGAGGGGAAAAAATCACATTTTCTCAGAAACTATCAATCCCCATAGCTTCCCTCATGATATCGAGAGTGAAATTTTAACTGAAATAAAATAATTCACTACTCTATTTGATATAATGTGACTAGAAATTTGATAGCTCAAACCTAGCATTTACAGAACAATGGTAAAGCCAGTTATGTGTGATTTCATCCCCTCAGTGTGATATCCTCATTCCTTTGTGTCCTCATGAATCTAGAAAGTATGTATGTGATCGTATCAATAGAAGATGGTATTCGAACAATCATAGCTTTGGATATAAACTTAATATAATGCAAGTAGGAGAGAGATAGCGGAAGTGAACAGAGCTTGACTATGCAATTCCTAGCTGGATTTATTGTGGGAATACAAAACAAGTGTAGCGAGAGTTTCAGAAACTATCCTTTTGAAAAAACAAAACCTATAACTTTAATGTATTCTAATCTAGAAATGAATCTATTCTATGTTAAACTGATTGTATGTAGCAGCAATGGAACAAGACTGAAACAAGAAGATCATATGACCTATAAAATACCAACAATGGAAGAAAAACATGAAATTAATTGAATTCTAAGCAAGGAATTGAAAGGCTGAACAAGAAAATTTAGAGGATGAGGGGCCATTTTCTTGAAAACAATATGGCTATTTATAACCAATGCATTTACCAGAGGGTAACTCCTATTAGAACTCTTTTACTATAAACAAAGGAAAAACACTATAACCAGGGGACCAAAAACATTAATGCAAGCCAAAGTGGTTGAAGAAATCATGTAAAACTCAAGATTTATTTGATGTGATCATCAGAAGGATCTAGAAAATTCATACAGGACCGTTGCCTTGTGCAGGGCAGCAGTTACAGGACCGTCGCCCAGGTAGGGCGGCAGTTTCGTCACTAAAGACAAAAATGCAAGAAGAAAGGGGAAAAGGGAAAAACAAAGCATGTGGAGGCTGAGTGGGGCATATGGGACACAAGCGTATACTTGGCGATCCTTTCTAGATTCTAAACACCTTGCAAGGAGACTTGTATCATCATTAGGGCATGTGTAACATCGTTCCAGCGGTGCAGTACCCTATAATTTCGGGTATGTACACATACTGCGGTGGATTCAACAGCCGAGGCCATGTTGGTGGATGAGGCAAGTTCCCTCATAAAATGTGTTTTACATGTAGATATATTGACCACGATAGGCATGAATGTCCTCAAAATATTACTTTTTCTTTCTTTGTGAAGAATCAAAACTATGAGGAATTCCTAGAATTGTATGAGCATCTTAGCAAGCAACATAAATAAGAGAACAAGGGCATAGGGTTGGTTAGAATACAACATGCCATAGAAAATTAGTGGATGCCAAAGTTGGCATTGGAACCTGAGGTATTACCTATGAATATTAATACACGTGTTGAACTTGTGCGTGTCAGGGAAGAGTTACATCAGAATCCTACCATCACTAAGGAGGAATTTTTACATGTAAGGTACCTAGATCCTGCACATCATATGGAGTTTTATCAGGATACCATGGAGGTACTCATAAATCTTCAGGGTGAAATATAATTTTTAAAGGAACAATTATGGAAGTTAGAACAAAAGAAGGAAGCAAAGACAATCCAATCAGATATTGATGACTTAAAATAGGTATCTAAGATGTTGCGCCAAGAGTATATCATTCCATTATTAAGGTATTGGCTAAAGGGAAACACTCCAAACATAAGTATTGATAATGGGTGATAGATTTTGCATGTTATTATTCCCCCTCATAGTTTGTATTATGACAAGGAGATCACTCTGAATCCTGTTGTGGATGGGTGGCTCTTGAGAAATATATTGATTGATACAGGCATAGAAGTTAATGTGCTTACTTTAGATGCATGGGTATAGATGGGAAGACCTCCATTTTAACCATCCTCTAATGTACTATTTATGGCTAATCGAAATAAGGCCACTTCCATCAAAGTTTTGAGGTATGCATCCATTACTATACAAGGGGCCAAGTTCACTGGGGACATTGAGGTCTTAATACTTGCAGAAGAAAATAACTTCCCAACTCTACTTGGGTTCCCTTGGTGTTATGAAAATAATGTTGATCTATGGTTCAAGACAGGGTATATAATTTTTGAGAACAAGGAAGAAAGCTTGATCTTCCCTTTGATAGATGGGAAATATGCACATTTTGATGACTCTTTGAATGAGGAATACCTGAATAGAATTTATGTATGCATCATTCAAAATCTGTAAGTACTTAAGCCATCTAAGGAAGTAATCCTCTAGTGGGAAGATGCACATTCTATTGGTGATTCTACAAGAATTTCTTGTGATAACTAATCACATGTAACCTATGAGATGGTTGGGTGTGAAGTAAGAAACACATTTGTGTAAAGAAGTAAACCTCAATGTGTTAGGAGGATAGGTAACTTTTTACCTCAGTACAATGAATAAGGAGACTCTATGGTATTCCTCTGCGTGCCATGGAGAAGAAGTGAATAGATCAAGTGGAAATAAGAGATATGTTAGTGTATACCATACACGAGACATCGACACACTAGTGGATGGTTCACAGGGATAATCTCATATAATGGAATGAAGTGATAATTTCTCTAACCACTCGGTTCTTCCGGAGTAATGCACCTACTCAAATCTTCATGTATCATGGTAATCAACATGTTCAACACAACATTTAGTAGTGTGAGAGACTTTGTATAGAGGGGAATTAATCTTTACCACCTTCATTATGGGTGTACAAGCTTTATTCCACTTTAAAAGGATATGCATGTGCTTGGTATGTTTATGCAGATCTGTATAGGGAGACTAGAAATTTTAAGGACTTGATTGCAGGAATGAACCAACCTTTTGACTAAACTAAACCTTTGGTAGAAGAGGCATTAAGGTTCATAAAGTGATTAAATATGGGAGATAATGCAAAGTCTGAAGAACTCATTCAGGATTTATTTGGTAAGGTAGACTAAGGAGCATGTTTTGATGAAGTAGAAGACATAGATGCCACACTACTTAAGCACACTTTCTATGAGAAATAAAAAGGAAAAATGATCTACATAGTGGATGATGACGAAGTATAAAGTATGGATTTAGATCATTCAATAGATACATGCCAAGTGTTAGATAGTGTAGATAAGAACACACGTGCCTATCATGAACCTATGAAGACCAAGAAAGTGAACATTGACATGATGTTGAACCTAAGGAGGTAATAATCAGGGATTATTGGTCTGATTCTAAAGTGGTAAAGCTAATTGAATTACTACGTGATTTATAAGACTTATTTCCAAGGGGATACCATGATTTAAACTGAGTGCATGAGTCATTAGGAGAGACGAAGATTAAGCTAAAGAAAGGTGTGCACCTGGTCAGGTTGAGACCTTACAGGACGAACCCTAACCTGCGTGTAAAATTTAGGTTAAAATTTGACAAAATGTTGAAATCTGGAAAAATTAATCCCCAAGAGGAATTAGAGTGGGTTAGCCCAATTGTAATCTATGTAAAGAAAGATGGTCAGATTAGGATTTGTGTGGATTACAGGGAACTGAAATATGCTACATGTGTGATCGATCCTTTTCCTACACCTTTCACAAAGGAAATATTAGAAGGCATTACTAGGGTGAAAAGTTTAATCTTTTACAGATGGATTTTTTAGGTATCATCAGGTTAGAATTACACAGAAAGATAAAGATAAGATAACCTTTCACCACTTAATCAGGAAGTTTTGTCATATACTGTGATTCCCTTTGGTTTCAAAAACATGACTATTCTATAATTCATGCACATAGCTGTTCAAGCATTCCTAGGATTTTATTCACAAATTATTGTAGGTTTACTTGGACGATTGGATGATATATAGGCTTCTTAAGGCTCATTGTGAAAATGTTGCACTTAATTTTTGAAAGATGTATATATTTAAGCATCTCCTTAAACATTAAGTAAATGTGCATGTTCTGCTATACACCTTTTGGAACTCTGTCTAGGGCATATCATTTGTAAGGAAGGTTTGTTAGTAGATCTAGCTAAGGTTGCAGTTATTATGGGCTCTGGCAGAGCGTACCAGTCAGAGTGAGGTGCACATGGATTCTTGGGCCACACATGGTATTATAGAAAATTTATCAAAGGATATTGCAAAGATTGTCACACCCTTGGAAGAGTTACTAAAACGAAAAGAGAAATTTCTATTAGGGAGAACCATAACATAACGTGCATTTGATGCATTGAAGGAGTGACTTATTACTATAATGCCTATTCTGTGTTTTCCCTCATGGAACCATACCATTTCATGTACATGTGGATGCCTCTAGCACAACCATTGGTGCGGTGATAGCTCGGCCTGGAGAATGTATTATAGATCATCCTATCTATTTTTCTATATAGAAAGTTGACTCCTGCATAACATAGAATTACACAACTATAGAGTCCGTGAGGCCTTGTCAATGATCTATGTAGTGTATAAATTTAGAAAATATTTCCTAGAAACACCCTTTGTATTTTATACTGATCACATGGCGTTAAAATACTTAGTAAATAATCTCATTCTACAAATTTTCATATGTCGATGGGTGCTTCTTATTCCAAGAAATTTGAATTTACAGTCTACGGTAAAACTAGGCTAAAAGTAATTCTATGGCCCAGATAACTTATCAAGGATTCAATCAGAGGAGGATGCATTGAAAATTGGATATACAAATTTCGAATGCACAATTATATAGGTTGCATCACGCACCTTTAGAATTGAATGATATTGCTGTCTTTTTATGCACGGGTATGACACCAAAAGGAGATGAAAGCATTAAAGAAGAAAAAACTTGCAATTCGATGTTGCACCCTTCATGTTGATCAGTTGTGACTTATACACAAACTAGGCCATGAGATGAAGTATTATGTCGATGGTGTACTAGAATATGAGTCACATAGATATCATGGATGATGCTCATGGTGG
The DNA here is from genome assembly GCA_019776745.2 of Taxus chinensis. NCBI lineage: Eukaryota > Viridiplantae > Streptophyta > Pinopsida > Cupressales > Taxaceae > Taxus > Taxus chinensis. The sequence continues at coordinate 393,037,292 of CM034156.1, read as the reverse complement.
TATTGTAGGTGGGAACTATGCATAGGTTACACCACTGTATAAATAAGATTCTACTCGTACTCGATTATGGTGGGAGACCCTATAAAAATATTGTAAAGAGTATTGTAAGGCAGTGAGATCACTTTCAGTGCCTTGGAAAACCCAGGAAAATAGATGAAATAAATTTGAGACCTATTCCTAGCGTCAGATCCATTTGATAAAAATGAGCTATAGACATTATGGGTCCTATTTCCCTAGCCATGCGTAGAACTAGATCACACTATATCATCACTTACACATAGATTATCTTACTAAGTGGTTAGAGGCAACACCTACAAACGAATTGTACAACAATTACAACAGCTAAAGGTTCTTATGGGAAAATATTATTACTAGGTATGGATGCCCATTGATCTTGACAAGTGATAGGGGCACACACTTCTTAAATGAGACAATCAGGATATTGTTGGATGAATTTATGGTTGCGTACCACAAGACTACAAATTATCATTGTTTGGGAAAATGGAACTACAGAGGCCTTCAACAAGATATTGAGCTAGACCTTGACAAAAAATTGTGATGTTAGAAGGAAAGATTGGGATGATAAAGTTTCTGTTGTGCTTTGGGCATATAGAACAACCTACAAGAGGTCAAATAAGGCCACACCCTTTCAATTGGTGTTTGGCACAAAAGTAGTTCTTCTAATGGAATTCATGTTACCATGATTGTGTATTACACATGCTAGAGGTAGAGTTGATGAGAAATAATTTGAAGAAATAATTGACAAGTTAATACAGTTTGATGAAAGGCACACCATAGTAATGTTGGAGTCAGAAGAAGGAAAATTCTAGGTAAAAGGAATGGCATGATAGACACATCAAGGAGAAGAAGCTTGAGGTTGGATAGATGGTACTTCTTTATGATTCTAAGTTTCTGAATGCCAACCAGGAAAGCTGAAGGTGCATTGGTTTGGACTATATTTTATCACTCATATACTTGAATCAAGCACTCTTGCTAGTTAGAGGCACTTGATGGAATACGGTTACCCGATTACTTTAACGGGAATAGGCTGAAGCCCTACTATAAATAAGTCTTCTTGGTGTTTTGTAATAAGGTAGTATTTCCATTTAGTATAGGTTTCCCTTTATGTATTTATTTTAATGTATTTCCATCTTTGTCACCATGATTTGTCAATTTAGTTTGGTGTTTTGTGTAATAAGTGCACGTTTGCGTGCTGGAAGCTAATTATAATCTGAAGTATTTTTATGTGCAGAGGATTGCACATACCAATAGTGTGGGGGTGGTTGTTATTTGTTAATCACAAATGGGTACACATGACAAAACATATTGTTATAGGTGTTATTCAAAGTATGTAAAGGAGATAATAGAAAGGAAATTGCTTCTAAAGAGGACCATAAATGGAAATGAATGAAGGAATAGTGTAACGTGAGGTAAGAAGTAGGAATCATGGAAACTACTAGAAGAGGGAACAATAGTGAGGTAATTCAGTGCATAGAAGAATGCATGAGAAGATAATTATGTAGCTAAAAGGTAAGAATATGTGCACTAGAAGGTTATAGCTAGGGCATGAAGGTGTACTACATGGAAAAATTTTGAAAATGGTCAATTAATGAGAGAATCTGTTGGTAGGTGAATGAGTACTAAATGCACTAGATTTTTAGAAAATCTATATAAGTACCTAGATGACATGGGTTTAGTTTTTCCTTTTATGATCACAAGTATTCGAGTAAGCTAAGTGTGACTGAGCCAAGAGAACTCATATTGAGGTGCAGAGAGCTATAAAACTAGATGTGGAGAGAAGATTTGTGCACGGAAGTGGCTCACATCCCCATTTGTGAAGGGTTTGAGTGCATTAGAAGCATTGAGAAGGAGCTAGGGCATGTGGTTTCGAGCTAGGGCATGCGATTTCAGAGTTAGGGCTTTGAGATTAATTAATACATAGAAGACAAAAGGTAGGATTATTTATCAATGGCACTGAATAGAAAGCACCTGCTAGCAAGCACAAAGGGAAAGAAAAAGGTGGAGGTTGAGGTTGAAGGTTGCACCTGAGAGAAATTTTTCAAAAATACACTACCCAAAATGAGTGATAGTCTGTACGGGATTTGGAATTCCCATGTTTTTTGATGTAAAGTAATTGATTATAACCACTGCATCATCGACAATAGGGGAGAAATGGATGCATTGTTGAATGACAAGACCAACAAGCACACGGTGGATGATATACCTGAATATGATGATGATGTTAGGGAGACAGTTTCTTAAGAATTTACGGGTTTTATCAATTATATGAACTCCCAAATTTTGGAAAACCAGAAGCATTATACCAATGGCTTATAAGAAGATTCCATGAGGACTTTTTATATTTTGTCTAGATGAGAGGGTAAGGATCACAAGCAACCCTAATTTCCATATTGACATAGGACTGAAGCTCACATGGAAAAATATTATGAGTGATCTAACTTGATAAGGAAGTTGTTATAGCCACCAATAAGAATTTAGGATACTCCAAAGGTCTACACAGAATGTACATAGACAAACTAAAGAAGTATCATGTAGTATAGGCAAGCTGTGTATCTTCTCACAAAGATAAATGATCAAGAGATATGGCTCGTAGGTAAACATAATCTGGATACATATTGAAAAGAAGACTTTCAGAGGGTGAAATATACAACTTGGCTAGCTACATTACGTAGAAACTATTACTGAGGAAGTGCGCATGCAGGTGAGAATATAAGTTTTGGTGTTATCCTATTATCCCTTATGGTGTTTGTAAAAATTAGAGTGCCCGATGGGCCAAAGAACAAAATTTGGGAATACCCCACTAGAGAAGAAGTCCCTTATGGAAAGGTACGAGAAATATTTATGTGAAGGATCAATGAGTGTCCCATGCTAAAGAAAAGGGAATAAGATATGGTATGACCGAATTTTTGTGGTGTTTGAGGAGTAATGACAACATTCCAAAGGAACTACCTTTGGTGGTAGGTAAGGTATTATAGTTCATGGTGTATCAAAATTTTTGCATCACACAGATTTTCCATGAAAGGATGGGACATGGAGTCCATGGTGAAAAATTACTTATGCCTTCATAATGCACTACTTCTAGGTGTTAGTTCATAAATTTAATAATGCACGTTTGTCTGAAACTTAAACATAAAAAAGGTAGACTGTGACTATGACACTCTTAGGAAAACATATGTCATATCCAGGTTAGTTCTGCCTACATTGAGAGGCTCATTTCAGACATCATATAAGTATAAATCTAGTAAGTTTGGATATTGAGGATAGTGGAACCCCATGCTCATATATCTTTATCTCAAGTCTGGGTTGGAGAATAAAAAGTATGTGGAGAATGAAGTTCATGTCTCCCAGAGCCACCTAACGGAAAACATATGATGGAGAATGTTACAGATCCAAATACCTGTAGCAAAAATAGAGATCTACTAAGGAATAAGAACATGAGGATAGTGGATTCATAGACCATAGAGGCTGGAGCTAGCCCACATAGATAAAGTCGAGAGTGAGCATCGTCAGATACTCCACCACATGTGCAATAAGGAGATGAGGACTTGGATGTGGATGCATTCCATGACAAAGCACCTATTTTAAGAGGGCATTGAGAAGAACTAGGACCCAAGGCATGGGAACATCACATCTTGTATGAAGATCACCTCAAATCTCCCCTTAAAAAGAAGCACCAGAGAAGAAGAAGAAGAAGAAATTTGAAGCTTTATGAAGAGGCAAAGGAGTTCTGAAGAGAGCACACCTAGAACTCCAATGCAACTAGAATATGTGTAGGAGCCCAAGTGCTAAAGAAATGAAAGATGAATAAGAAGGGGTGAAACTAAGCAGCAAGAAACTATGCGTGAAAAAACCAATGCTCTAGTTACAACTAATGATAGGACAAGGGCGAAATCCAAACCTTGGTGCTTAGGTTCCTAAGGGTCCAAGGATGAGGAAAAGTGAAGAATATGTTGTGCCAAGTATGGGCTACATTGAGGACATAATAAAAATTGTCTGCACCCAATTTTAGAGCACACTGGACCTTAAGGAGTTATATGGGTGAGAGATGATGAACCTAGATATGGCCACTATGTGCACAAGGAAACAACTATCCTAGTCCATGTAGAATAATATGCAAGAACCATATTTTTATGTGTGCAAGGAGTCTTGTGTCTCAATGAGAGTAAAGAAGACACCTCAAAGTAGGAACATGACCATAAATCCCACACTTATGTCTGATGAGGAGGTCAGCAATTCCTTACTCAAGGTATCTGCTAAGGTGGCGCAAAGAAATATTAATAAGGCCGCCACAATTAGAGAGATGATGGAAGATAACAAGGATAAAACTGTAGAGATAGAGTGCTTAAAGGAATAGAAGGAGTGAGAATGGAAAAAGAATGAGGATTTTGTTAGCATGGTAGAGGATATTGGTGATTACATTATGAAAGAAAGGCCTCATCTAGAACTAAAGGTACCTGAAACATTTCCTTTTGTTATGCATTATGTACGCACTTTTTTTTATTTGGTGCTAGAAGATGGACCACTTAGAATGCATGTACCAAAAGATGATGAACAAGAAGCAGAGAGAGCAAAGGCCTCTATAATCAGAAAAATTTCAACATAGGAGGCGCTGCTCTAGAATTTGAAGGATGAACTGAAGAAAGCAGACCCAACTTTGAATTTTTGTGTAGCTCCAGAGGAAATAATAAGGACCAGAAATCTAATTGAGGATAATGAAGCTCTTATAGAAATGAAGGATGAGACTTTAGGGTGCACAGAAATATTGGTACTAGTGAAACAGAAGCGTAAATCCCTTCCAGTAACCCAGGATCCACATAAGGAGAGAAAATATGAGATTAGGAATTTTATAGTGTAAAATATGGATCTTCTGGAAGGAATGATGTCTTTTATGGTCAATTTTTTCTGGGTACTACAAAAGGAAAATATTACTCAGGATGAGTTAGATTCCATCATCACAAATATTCCAGAAAAGATAAGGACAATGCTAGATGACTGGTAAAAACTAGAGGTAGAAATCAAACTCAAAATAAGAAGAGGATGCTACAAAATAAAGATTCATTCTTTTATACATTGATTCTTTCAATTCTTTCAATTCTTATTCTTCATTATTTTGGAACATTAGAAAGAATCCCCATTTCTGGAATGGCAATGTACTTTATTGTGGGGTAATGTTGAGCAAATAGAATATTGTCCTAAGGATAAGACACATAAAGGATTCACACACGGGAAATAGGTGCATTTGAAGGTGTGGAAATATAGGAAAGTAAACACATGTCAGTACAAGTTGGCTCATTACTCAGCCGTTTTTATGGATACAGGATATTTTTGGAGAGTGTGTGGAGCACACATCGGGATGGAGACTTGCACAACAGGAAAATGGTGTTTTGGGAATGAGATGTTAATAAGCATTATCTGTGGTTTAGAATAATAATAGGATTTCTCTATCAGTTAACTATAGGATGTCTATTATTAGTGTACTTGAATGTTTCCATGTTATTGTAAAGGTGTGTGGCTATTATCAACATGCGACCTATTTTAAGAAGTGCGTATGTGGTAAATGGAAAGTCCCCACCTCTATAAGTATGTATTGAACTATGTAGTTTAGTAGTGGTGAATTATTATAGAGTTATGTTGTTGGATCTGATGTGCATGACTTAAGGTGATATTGTATAATGTAAGAATATTTTATGTTTTACAGTGTTTAATGTAATGGATTATGTTGGCTAGATAATGGTGTTAAACATGAAAGTAACTAGTTCTTGTATATTGATCTTATTATAGTTATTGTTTAATTTATGATTCTCTAAGATCTAGATCTGGAATATGCTCTGTGGAATTTTTATGCTTATTTATGGTTCTTAATATGATTTAACTTCATCACACTAACATCCTGCACAAGAAACTCTAAATAGGGTCCTAGTACCTTTGCATGCTTCAGGTGAGTGCTCAGCTTAGGATGGGTGATGTGCCAGCGTGTTTGAGTTTTATATAGTGGATTATAGGATGTATCAAGCACTCCAAAGGCTTGCCTTGGAGACCTCACCTGTCAATGCAAGTTGTAGGAGTTAATAAAATGAAGAAGGGCATGAACAATAAATTCAAGGTGGTGATTTCCTAGAAAGTGATGAAATTGAGAATGATACACAAATCAGATTTTGTGAGTATTCTTTAGGTGATGAAGATGACGAAGAAGATGCACCTAGTTTCTCATTTGCAGTTATCACTCATTCTCATTCTGAGAAGGGATATTATTCCTCCACCGCTGATAAAAAAATAAGACTAAAGATCCTCCTGTGGCAACTCCGTAAAAGAAAATCAGTCAAAGATATCCACTTACACCTTACATGGAGTGTGCATTTGAGAAACCTAATCCTATAGTGAGTAAGAAGGATCCTGTAATTCTAAGTAAGTATTCCCATGCCTTTTATAATTCTAATTCTAAATTTTCTCCTGTAAAATATAATACTTTGAAAGTTCCTAGTATACCTTTCAAAATTCCCTCTGTTCCTCAAAAATCTATTCCTTCTTCCAAATATTTCCTAAATCCAAAATCATTTCCTTCATCACCCTCATCCACATCAACTCATTTTGACTTCATAGCATACGCAAACAAAGCCAAAGTGCATATTACTGAAATTGAATATTTGTGGTCTCACCCTAAAAATTTGGAGAGGTTCATCCAATATATCAGGAATGCCAGTTTGACACCCAATGTCATAACACCTAGTTCTAAATGAGTACTACCAAACCCACCTATGCCTCCCTTAGAGAACATGTTATCCATGAGTGCATCAAAAAGGTTGATCCTTTTTATGTCTCACTTCTAGTTGGGGAATATGTGTTGAACAATTACATAATAGATTCAGCTGCCTTAGATAATGTCATGCCTATGAAGGTTGCCAAATAACTTAAAATCCCCATGACTCCACCTGGTGGCTCTTGTTACTCCATGGAATCAAAGTAAGTCCCACTTTTCGGGAAGATTAAAGATGCACATGTGGCTCTTGCTGAATTTCTAGATAAAAGGGTGTTAATGACTATTTTTGTAGAAAACATTCTGATAACCTTTCGAATGTTGTTAGATAGAATATTATAATGATGCTTTGGAGGGAAAATTTAGATGAATTGATTTTCCACAACCATACCAGTGAAGGGAAACATGGAGTAATTTTTTCCAGAGAAGAAGATGAGATACACAATGCAAAATTCTGTAAGTCTAGGAACCAACATCTTGTATCAAGATAGAAGGTGGATGAATTAATTTATGAAAACTGAGGAGGAAGATTATATTCCCATCTTGATAGGGCCAGATGATCTGAAAACGTGAGATGTATTTTTTATCACTTCTAAAAGTTTCCAAAGATCGTGATTTTCTTAACCAATTTTAAGTGTTCTTGAATCCACAATTGATTAAATTCTGATTATTTTGCATCCATAGAAGTGTGGAAAAACTTGTGTAGCAAAGAAATAATCACAAAAACTGAAAAGATTCAGATAACAAAAGAGATTGTTTACAGGGTTCGGAAATCCTACGTCCTCGGGTTCAGATTGAAGCGATCCGTTAATAATATTGAAATGCAAGTACAATAACTCTTACAAACAATCAATAATGAATCACAACCTGCAAATGAGCTGATAAATGTCCCAAGAACTCTGAAAAATAGCAGAAACTGTCCCAAGAACGATCTGTGGCTCCTACAGTTTTTTCACAATGTGATCTCCCTGCAAATGTGTTAGAAAAACACCTAAAAATGGAGATTTAAAAACAATATATGAAAAAAAATCATATTTCTGAGATCAGATCTGAATTCTGAACAATTTTCATGTTTACACCAAGTCACAATTCGGACTAGAAGTGCATTGAAATTCATGTTTTCCAATTGGCTGTCTTGAAGATCCCTGTTAAAATCTGCATTCAAAGCTTCCAAAAACAGGTTAAAAATTCATCAAAAAAGATCAAACCTTACATCGTTGGAATTGTCTCAGAATTCTCTACATTTCATCTTTTTACTCTGAAAGCCCAATCTGAGTGCATGGCTTTAAAAAATGGAGTTCTCTGCAATCTGGTCCTTAAGCTTCTTGCACAGACCTGTACCTCCTCTTATTCAAATAGAATATCACCCTATTTATATTGTTTGTGCACCTCCTGGTCTGATGGATGGGCACCTATCCTTTTACTCGGCCCACCCGAGTTCCATTCCCCTCCTTTAGCTTTTTGTTTTATCTTTTTGGGAATAAAATCCCACATTGGGCGCTTGGAGACTTATCTAATGTTTTAAATTAGAAGGTAGGTGCGCACTTCAAGTGGCAAGGAAGCCACCTAAGCCTATGTAATAGGTGCTTGACTTGGGGGATGCGCATTGTTTGGTTTTAGCGCCCAATCCATAGGATCTATGCATGGATAACCTTAAATGGTGGACAGTTCAAACTAATGCGTGGGAAGTTTTAAATATATGCGTGGCATTTGGAAATAAGGCGTAGAATATGAAAAGTGGTCTTATCAAGATCATATAATTTTGACCCAATTAATATGATGACATTCCAAATGAAATGTGGCAATAAAATACCACTTGTCAACCCTCGATAGGCAAATCGAGCAAATTCGACAAGTGGTGGCAAGCCACGTGGTGGCTTGTGGACCCACCATGTTGGCAATAATACCTTAGTCCACACGGCGGCCGGGCTCCCCTCCGTAATAAAAGTTGAACCTCTTGTTCCCGAGCACCTTTATTTTTTTACGCTCGTCGAAGACCAGTGGTTGAAAACCAACAAACAACTCCCTTTGCCTTTTCGCCACGTGTCGCAGTGTGATTGGTCCATTATTGACCAGTTGACTAGAGTTGACTTTCCCGTTGACCGAACTTTGACCAGACATATCTAGAGCTCCCGATGTCTATTTTTCAGGTTCTCATAGTCGTTGGAAAGCTCTCGAGATGATATACTGCATTGACACCATTTAGGGATGTTTAGGGAACGTTTTCAAAAATGATCCCCTAATCACACCTGCCCACTGAGAAAGGCTTTTTGTCCATAAAACGTTGTGTATCAACCCACAAAAACATGCTATCTCTTCCTGCATTGCACAAACACATACAAGAACCCAAAATAACATTAAAGGTTAAATAAACGCAAATAGTTGATTAGCTAGTCACATAACTGATCAGATAATAACACCCAATTAAGCTAGTGTTCAACTGAAATGCTATAACCCTGTCAACTCTACGCACAACTGTGAACTGTCATACCCCACTGTAATGCCATCACAAATAACTGACCAGATAATAACACCCAATTAAGCTAGTGTTCAACTGTCACTTTGTGATATGGCCTATTACCAAGAATTACAATTCCATAACACAGATCAGTATACAAGACATCTAAACTGCCCACAATTAGGCTAGTGCCCACTGCCCATCTGAAACTGTAACCACTGCAAGTATTCACTATCAGAATATAATAGACTATCAACGCCCAAAAATAGCTATAGTCAATAACTGAATCAACATGAATATGCCAAAACACTGTATCGCCATCACAAATAATAAGTCAGATAATAACACCCATCTATAATAGAAGCTAGTGTTCAACTAACACTTTGTGATTATGCTGATTACTACTGCAAGTTTCAAATTTAGACATGCTACTGATGCCTATCCCTGCATAGTGTTTTCAACAATGGAACTACCAACCAATCTGAGAAAACAAAACATGAGTATGATGAACCTATCACTCAAATCTTTTCTTCAGTTGTTTCCATTCATTTTCAAAGCTTAAATATCAACTTAGGAATGAATCCTTATCAATCAACAGGAATCCCTAAAATATAGCTCTGAAAAACAATTTGCTTGCCTACTATCAACAATTTACTGTAGTGCAAATATAAAGTTAAGGAGTGTTTTTCCCAACCAATCACTTGGGTTTTTCCGTTTTGGTTGTTTTACCTCCTCAGTACCACAATGAGTTTTAGTTAGGTTTAGCACTGTTGGTTTTACAATATTGTTCTTTTTAACAACTTTCCAATTTTGTTGTTTAGGAACAAACCAACAAACCTTAACATCATGACCATTCCTATTACAATGGGAACAAAATTTAACTTCCCTGTTTTTAGGAGTCTTACCCATTTTACCATTCTTAGAACTCTGTCTACGAGAATGATTCCCCTGTTTAGGAGAGGTAACCTTCTTGCCATTTCTCACCTTTCCTTGGTGAGATTGGTCTTTAGCACCTGCCTTATCATTCACAAAAGGCATTAACTTCTTAATCAAATTTTTCCTCTTCCAACAATATGCAACAGAATGATTAGTACCTTCACAAAATGTGCAAGGGAAAGCATATTTCTGTCTACCAAAGCTATATTGTTCCAACTGAAAGAGTGTATTAGAAGTTTTAGGATTTGATTTTCCCTTAGTGCTATTATTAGTGTAAGTGGAAGGAGGTGGAATCTGATTACCTCTTTTACCTATTTTCTTACACCTTTCATTGTTCCTCCTGATTGCGGAATCCTGTAATTCTAGTGGTGTAGATCCTTGGCTGTTGGAAGCTTGTCTTCCTTCAGCTGCTTTGGAACTTTCTCCAATTTCCATTTTCCCACTAGAGTAACCCAAACCTGCAAACCGAGGCTGATCCTCTACCTGTACTGGGTTAGCATCACCTTGTCCATTTTTACCAAGGCCTATTCTGTTAAATCCCATCTTAACCATTAGCTTAGACCCAATTCCCTTAGTGTGTTTTTCAAACTGACCCAAAGGAACATCTGAAACTGAATGAGAGGAAGAATTAAAATGTGAACAACTTACAGTGCATTCTTCTGTCATAGTACCTGCATCTGCTTTGGAATGAATTTTGTTCTTGTGTTCACCTTGTTGCAGCTTTTCCAAGAGGGCATCCTTGGTCCATATTTCTTCCTGCAACTCTTTCACAAAGCCCATCAACTTCTTGCTCTCTTCAAGCATCTTGTTGACATACTCCTCTTTCTTGGTTATAGAGGATTGTGGCTCAGATTTTAACCACATGATTTCCTCTTCTAAGGAATAAAAATTAGCTCTCAAGAAAGAGTTTTCTTCTTGGAGTTGGTGGTTTATGGCTTCAAGCTCATCCAGTTGCTCTTGTTTGGATGACTTGCCCATGATTCCCTGTTCCTACAAACACAACCTGTACTTCCAAAACTGCACACTACAAAAGAAGATTAACAAGCCCCAGAATGTCTACACACTGAAAAGTGAAATCAATAATGAAACTGAAGCGAAACACAATTAGAAGCTAATCTGGCAATCTAACTTCTCTGATACCAAACTTGATCTGAAAACGTGAGATGTATTTTTTATCACTTCTAAAAGTTTCCAAAGATCGTGATTTTCTTAACCAATTTTAAGTGTTCTTGAATCCAAAATTGATTAAATTCTGATTATTTTTCATCCATAGAAGTGCAGAAAAACTTGTGTAGCAAAGAAATAATTAGAAAAACTGAAAAAATTCAGATAACAAAAGAGATTGTTTACGGGGTTCAGAATTCCTACGTCCCCGGGTTCAAATTGAACCGATCCATTAATAATATTGAAATTCAAGTACAATAACTCTTACAAAAAATCAATAATGAATCACAACCTGCAAATGAGCTGATCAATGTCCCAAGAACTCTGAAAAATAGCAGAAACTGTCCCAAGAACGATCCGTGGCTCCTACAATGTTTTCACAATGTGATCTCCCTGCAACTGTGTTATAAAAACACCTACAAATGGATATTTAAAAACGTCCCGGCAATATATGAAAAAAAATCATATTTCTGAGATCAGATATGAATTCTGAACAATTTTCATGTTTACACCAAGTCACAATTCGGACTAGAAGTGCATTGAAATTCGTGTTTTCCAACTGGCTGTCTTGAAGATCCCTGTTAAAATCTGCATTCAAAGCTTCCAAAAACAGGTTAAAAATTCATCAAAAAAGATCAAACCTTATATCGTTGGAATTGTCTCAGAATTCTCTACATTTCATCTTTTTACTCCAAAAGCCCAATCTGAGTGCACGGCCTTCAAAAATGGAGTTCTCTGCAATCTGGTCCTTAAGCTTCTTGCACAGACCTGTACCTCCTCTTATTCAAATAGAATATCACCCTATTTATATTGTTTGTGCGCCTCCTGGTCTGATGGCTGGGTGCCTATCCTTTTACTCGGCCCACCCGAGTTCCATTCCCCTCCTTTATCTTTTTGTTTTATCTTTTTGGGAATAAAATCCCACATTGGGTGCTTGGAGACTTATCTAATGTTTTAAATTAGAAGGTAGGTGCGCACTTCAAGTGGCAAGGAAGCCACCTAAGCCTATGTAATAGGCGCTTGACTTGGGGGATGCGCATTGTTTGGTTATAGCACCCAATCCATAGGATCTATGCATGGATAACCTTAAATGGTGGACAGTTCAAACTATATGCGTGGGAAGTTTAAATATATGCGTGGCATTTGGAAATAAGGCGTAGAATATGAAAAGTGGTCTTATCAAGATCATATAATTTCGACCCAATTAATATAATGACATTCCAAATGAAATGTGGCAATAAAATACCACTTGTCGACCCTCGATAGGCAAATCGAGCGAATTCGACGAGTGGTGGCAAGCCACGTGGTGGCTTGTGGACCGACCACGTCGGCAATAATACCTTAGTCCACACGGCGGCCAGGCTCCCCTCCGTAATAAAAGTTGAGCCTCTTGTTCCCGAGCACCTTTATTTTTTTACTCTCATCAAAGACCGGTGGTTGAAAACCAACAAACAACTCCCTTTGCCTTTTCGCCACGTGTCGCAGTGTGATTGGTCCATTATTGACCAGTTGACTAGAGTTGACTTTCCCGTTGACCGAACTTTGACCAGACATATCTAGAGCTCCCGATGTCCGTTTTTCACGTTCTCACAGTCGTTGGAAAGCTCTCGAGATGATCTACTGCATTGAAACCATTTAGGGATGTTTAGGGAAAGTTTTCAAAAATTATCCCCTGATCACCAGACATTCCTTCCTAAAGGAGTATGGATCTTGAAGAAGCATTGAGGAACTTTGAGTTCGAAGAGGGTATACATGATTTGTTAAATGATGTGAGATAAGAAGAAGAGGAAATGGTTCTTGATGATTTAAAAATGAATAAATCAGTTTGTATGCTTATCCATGAAGAGGAGATGTTCTCATTCTCATTTGGAGATGAATATGATCTCAATCATGCCATCCATGGGAGGAAAATACCAACTTTTGATGAGCACATGAAAGGTCTGAAATAAGAATCTGTGCAAGATCTCCTAAGATCCGCTGAAGAGACAGAAGATCCTGAGCTCAGTCTTAAACACTTGATTAAAGCCATGAATCTACAAGACAAGTGTGATTCTAAATTGGAATCCTCAATCAGTGTGAAGGTTGGCCATGTTGAAATAAAGCAAGATGAGAAATCCAATTTTTCTCCCAAGAAAATAGTTGATGGATACAACAATAAAAAGGAGGTATTTTCTTTCTCATTTGAAGAAGAAAACTCTTTTTATGATGAAAAATATGAAATAGATGGTGTTGAAGTCATTGAAGGAAAATATCTCCTTGAGCCCTTTAACTTGGCAGTCACTAAAATGTAATGATTTTAAGTGGAAATGAACTAATGGATCCAGATAGTTTCCTTGAGCTTCAAAATGAATATTCATCAGTGGCAGACAAAGAGTAAACCACAGGAAACAACACATTATCACTTCGATGCAAGATCATATTGGATGTCAATCACTAGAATTGATGGAGGCACCTAAGATAATTCATTTCCTCTCTTAGCTTGTGTTATGGCCATAGAGGGCAGGTATGATGGCTACTTTTACATAGTACTCCATGTGCTTTCTTAGAAGTACTTCATAGTGCAGAAGAGATAAAAGATGAGTTAAAGATTTCTCATGGAAAATAGAGTCTCTTCTCTTTTTACCTCTTCTCTTTCATCTAACTCATAATATTCTTGAGATATATATTGTACAAATATTTCAGCTTTAGGGAAGATGATAGACATTCTGCTCAGTAAAGGAATCAACTAGGTAGAAGAACATGGAATGCAAGTGACACTATGAGAACGATTTCAAAGGGAATGAAGGTAGTGGAATTTCTAAGCCAAGTCTGTAAGCATCAATTTTTTCACTTCTATTTCAACTCCTACATAGAAAATGTGCATATCATGAAAGCACCTAGTTTTCATAAACAGTTATTTTTTGGTATGTTACTTTCTTCCATATCTTTTTTTTCGCTTCACAAAACAACTTTCACTTCCTGTTTACTCTTACAATGCATTGCGCATATTTATTGAGGATTTGAAAAGTGCTCCATTCTAATTGTGTTGTTCCCCCAATTTCTATAACCATAAGTGATTTGGTAGGTATCACCTCCCTTACTTTCAGGAATGTTTTAATTCCTTCCTATGTATCATCCTGTGTTTCCCTGGTCATCATTTTGACTCATGTGTGTTTCCTTCTTAGAGAGCTCTCATCTTCTAAGCTTGTAGGAGTAGTTTTAGCAAGGCCTAGAATAGGATAGAGGCATTTGACAATATCTCCAAAGGTGATATTCTATGAGTTAGTCAGTCCCATGTATTCATTGAGCTTAGTCAATACCAATGTTACCTCAAGCTAGATCCAGTGAGTTGTGCATGACTCATGTGTTACAAGTGCAATTTTGATCTCCAAGAGTTTTGGCATGCTTGGTGGGACTAGTACTAAAATATTTAATTTTTGTAGGTGTTCCATTATGGTATCATTACCCACCTCAATTATTATATTAATCCAACATTTTTTTCATGCATGGTGGGACAAAGATTAAAGATATTTACAACTTCATATTTCCAATTTTGTCATGTTCTTGGTAATATCCAGCCTTTGGAGGCACTTGTGGGAAGGGATCATCATTTGACCACTCCAATGATCTAAACAAACCCCATGGATCTAGTATTGAGAAGCCAAAACAAACATCGTTTTCATTCCTTCTATTCTTTTCCATTCATTTTCCTTGTATATCTTTCCATTTTTATTTCATTCATGAAGTTTTGTAATCATGACTTCATTTGCTTCTTGGGATTTTTATTCGTAGTAGCAAAACCAAACCTCTCCATCCCCATAGTTTCAAAATCCTCCTCCAAGATTATTTTTATGATCCCCATCATCATGAACATGCATATAAACCAACCCCAAATAACCCATATGTTTATTCAAATCCCTAACAAAATGTTTGAAATGAAGAACATGGTTCCACAACAGGTGATGGTGGAAAAGGTCTACAATCGAAGATCCTGATTTGAAGAGATAGATTCATGAAATGGAGATGAGCATGATGAAAACCATAATTACATATACAATGAAGGTGTCCATGATTGGTTTTAGGAGGCCCTACCCATGGAAAGGTCCTATACCAAAATGGTTTAGTATTCAACAGAATCTGGTGTTCATGGATAAAATCACACCTCAAATTTAAGATTGGGTTGAAGAAATGGAGTCTTATCAATCTAGTTTTAGGAAAACATTTCAATGGGGAAATCCTACACTACCATTTTATATACATCCCATTCCTCCTCCCCAACCTTTGAGACATCTCAGTCCCATTGGATTCATAGTCCTATGTTTTTGTCTTCCTTAATCCCATTGAGGATTCCCAAAAAATCCATCTTCTTCCCTTCCAGATCCGACCTTCACAAGTTCTCTTTCAACCTCTTGACACTTATAAATCCCCAATCTCCTTCATAGAGAAGATCATGTCACCTTCCCATCCATCCTGGCACATTTTGACTTGTACAAATAAGTTGAAGAACCTTTAGTAAAGGAATATAAGGGACATTAAAAATTTGAAGGATTGGGATTTAAATTTTTAGTCTAATAAGATTCCATAGTTGGTTAAGCCTTCAAAAAAGGTTAGAACTGAAGAAAAAAAGGTGGAAGATGGTTTTGCAGAGGATCAACAACAACAAGAAGATGATAAAACTAATCTCCCCTTTGTCTCCTTATTAATATAGTGTGACATGAGGGACAATAATGTTCATGGAGATTTTTGATTCATCTCAGATTTCAAAATCAGCATATGGACCCTCTCCAGTGTAAAATTCATAGAATTTAAGAGCTAGAAGATGCCAAATCATTCCAACGTTGATTCTTGATTTCTTTTGTGTAGTCTAATTTTTTTGATGAACCTACCATGGTGGAGAACCTTGAGGAAGAGACAATTTTTTTCCCTCCTCTCTCCCTCCTTACATTTGTAAGATATAAATGTGACACTTAGTGCATTTTTTCTCATTTTTCTCTCACACCTCCATATGCTGACGAAACTCTGCCGAATGTTTTCTAGATTTGAAAGAGAGATTTTTTGCATTCAATAAACTCCATGAAATATTATTTCATCTAAAAACATTAAAAAAATGGAAATATCAAAGAAAAATGGATCGAAACAATGAAGAACAAAGAGAAAACAAAGATTTTACGCCAGATAACTATGAAGTCTCTAAATAAAAAAATCTACATCTCTTGAAAATACAAGTGAGATTGAGATTCCATATTTTCCATAATTTCTCATTTTTCAAGATGATCAAGATGCAACAAACGGGAGGTCAAATGGTGCCCTGAATCATTTATTCCAACAAAAAATCCCATTTCATGCCCTAGCTCACATTTTTTGGATTTCTCAACAATCTGATGGTCGGATTGAGCTAAAAACTTGCACACAAACTCCAAATTAAAAACCTATCACAATGGATTTGATTTCATCAAAATCGAAGAAAAAAACTAGACTTGTAAATTTTGAGCTCTATTAATGGCCATCATGGCAACTCCATGCTCAAAGCCACTGCCAAGTGAAAATTTTAAATTTTATTTTCAAACATTCTAATGACCGAAATAAAGTGAAATTTAGAGGACATGACTGTGACGACGAGACGAGTTTGAAAAAATATGTTCCATCGCAAATTGATCATTGGAAGTCCACTTTCTAAAAATAGTAAGTTTTCCTATACAAATGTGCTATGTTTGGGAAGTCATCATCAAAAGTGGTTATGGCAAAGGCAATGTGCACTGAAGATCACCAAGAAGCCGGAATGATTTTATAAAGAAAAAAACAATGAAAATGACAACTTACTAAAAATAGTAACCCCCTATATGGGTGTTTACTAAAATTAGTAGTTCACCCCAAGAAGTGGTGGATGTGAACGCAATGTGTGCAAGATTGTGACATTCAAACATTTGTAAAATTGCATTCCCAAAATCATTGTCCATTGTATTTTTAAAAATAATAGTATTTAATTTTACCATAGGTTTACATGGAACATAGTGTTCTAATGGTTATCCTAACTTGCGAAATAAAAGAGTTTGGTCAAATAATTAGGTGGGTTTAACCTAAACCCATAGAACAAAAGAAAAAAGGGCTAGTGTTACGAGGAAATAAAGAAGACACATGGCACAGATCAAAGGCATCATAATAGGACACATAAATCCATTCTTGTATT
Source organism: Taxus chinensis (assembly GCA_019776745.2). NCBI lineage: Eukaryota > Viridiplantae > Streptophyta > Pinopsida > Cupressales > Taxaceae > Taxus > Taxus chinensis. Next base: position 393,019,793 of record CM034156.1, on the reverse strand, counting down.
TCCTAAGGAGATTGACCCTTTCGAACTTCAAAGTCTCAGAACTCAGCCCAAGTTTATAGTTCTTTAGGTCTAGGCATGTCAGAAAATTCAAAGGTATAGGTGGAAACTCTTTTAAGCCAAAATTTTCTAGAAGGGTCCCCGAAACTTAAAAGTTGTGATGCGAAGAGTTATGTGGAACCTTTTCATTATCTTGCATTCTTGAATTATGAAATCACTGAAAACTAAAGTACATAGAGATCTCTCTTAATGGATCACACTTCACGGTTGTTAGTCAGAGCTATCAAGGATATGACTCTCCTCGAAGTGTGTGGAACCTCCTGCGTTGGGGTTGCAAGTTTTTGCATACCTTAATGTTTTCAGTGGAGATGATAAAGAGTCACCCTGCAAGCCAGAGGAAATGTGGAGCATTTATATTGGCCTACGATTTTTAAAAGTTTTCAAAGGCATTTTAAAGAAAAGAATGAAAATGAGAAATGCGTGGAGGTTATTTGAACCATCTCATACTTCATCGATTTCTAAAAAGACTATGTCAAAATCTAAAAATTCCCATTTGAAAGCATGGATATTCCTCATTGTCTAATTCGTGTATAGGTGTTAGTGGGTCATTGATAGAAAAAAGGAGATAGACAAATTATGAAGAGTGTGGAGCCATTCTCAGTTGCATCACACTTCACCACTATGGTACAGTCAAGGGGATTTTAAGAAATTGAATTATGAATGTGCATGGAAACATTTCTATTGGAACACATTTCTAAAGGAGATGACAAAAGATAATGGATGGTTTGACACTATGCAAGATAACATGGTAATTCTATTATTGTCACATTGATACTTCGTAAATTTGTTTCCTCTTAGTTTTAGTGCATATGAAAAGGAAATTATAAATAAATGAAGAAAAGCATGACAATACTTATTGGGATTAGCCCACCGGTTATACAGACAATAGTTCAGATCCTAAGCATACATACAATAAAAGTGGATATTTTACCATAATAAATCATATAAATTTTTCCCTAGAAAGAGATTGCTAAATTTGTACATCATATTTAATGTGAGTGCACCTTATGTCATCTACATGGCCACCAAGAGCATCAATTCAATCTATTATCCAAAGCTTTACTTGCACATGCATATACAATGAAGATTTATAATCTTCCACACCTCTCATAATGTACATGGAACTTTCTATTCTCTCAAAGATTATCCTTTTTCTCTAAGAATTCTCTCTCACGAATTATTTTCCACCCAAAAATCACTAACTCTCTCTTCTAACCCTAGCCCTTACTAGTTTAGTATGTAACCATATACAAACTTAAGGAACTAGCCATTGCAATTACAACCAATAGATCACTTATCACCTACTCAAATTAGGTATCTAATTCACGTGAGTTAAATAAAACACTACACACATAGTGTAACCGATGTTGGTTAGCCCTAACTGATGTAGAAATCCTACTTTCCTTGAACAATATTTGTCCAGCCATAGGTGACCAATGATCGGTCAATCTTCATAACTGATGACACTTATTGTGTATTTTAGAAAGTTAATATAGCATGCTAATCACTAAAGTAATTGCAAGTACTCCAAACTCTCAATAATATCTCACTTATGAGATAAATTACTTCTAAGAACATACTAACTACCATATGACAACATCCATCATTGGATCGTTTTACCTTCACACTTATCCAAGTTTCTTCCCTCTTCAAATCTCAAACTCAAAGAAAAAAAAAATTAGTGTAGCTCAAACTTCTCCTTTTCTAATGGCTTTGTTAGCATATCTATAAGGTTTTTATTTGTATGTAATTTCTTCAATTTCAGCTTCCCATCCTCCAACACCTTCTGTATGAAGTGATATCTCAACTAAATGTGTTTTTTTATTTAATGAAATGATGAGTTCTTTTCTAGATGAATCACACTTTGACTATCACTATAAAATATGCAATCCTCTCTCTCCTTTCCCAACTATCCCATGAACTTTTTCGTCCATATCATCTCTTTTCTATCCTATGTATCTGTAACATACTCAGTCTTTGTAGTAGAAAAAGCCACAACCTTCTACAATCTCGAAATCCAGCTAACTGCCATCCCAACTACTGTGAAAGAATATCTAGTGGTGATTCTCCTACCATCTAAATCATCAGCCATATCTGAATAAACATGTCCACATAAATAAATAGTTTTCCCTCCATAGCATAACTACATATCGTATGTCCCTCTCAATTACCTTAGAATCCATTGGACTACTTTCCAATTCTCTTTACCTGGATTGGCCATAAATATGCTCACAAATCCCACTACCTATACAATGTCTAGTCTAGTATAAACCTTAACATACATAAGACTTCCAACTACTGAAGCATATGGAACTCATGTCATGTACTCAACCTCCTCATGTGATGTAGTACACTGATATTTTCTTAATTTGAAGTGTCCAGCCATAGGTGTACTTACAGGTTTTGAATTCTACATATTAAACCTTTCCAACACCTTATTGATATAAACTTCCTGAGAAAAATACAATTTCATGTTCTTCCTGTCTCTATGTATTTTCATGCTAAGGATTTTATTTGTAGCTCCCAAATCCTTCATTTGAGCTAACTTTTCTTTAAGTTGACCAATGTATTGCATACTAGATACTACAATAAGCATATCATCCACATAAAGTAACAAATTAATATAGCTTTCATTTTCAATCTTGTTAAAATAAACACAATGGTCAGATTCACATCTCATATAGCCATGTTCATGCATAAAGCTATAAAATCTCATATACTATTGTCTTGGAGATTTCTTGAGCCCATACAAGCTATTTTTAAACATACACATAAGTTTATCCTTACCCTTGACTTCATACCCAAGTGGCTACTGCATATATATCTCTTCCTCCAAATCACCATGAAGGAAATTCATATGGACATCAAGTTGCTCTAAATGCAAATACTCTACTGCAAATAAACTCAATACAATACGAATAGAAGTCATTTTTACTACAGGAGAAAATATCTTACCAAAACCAATACCTAATTTATGTGCAAATCCTTTTACCACAAGCCTTTCCTTGTAAACTTTTTGTCCACCCTCCTCTTCCTTAATCAAGTAAACCCTTTTTTTTGCAATTTCATTTTACCTACTGGTAATTTAACCAAACTCCATGTCTTGTTCTATTTCAAAGAGTCCATTTTTTCATCCATGTTATGCTCCCAATTAACATGGGTCTCATCCTACATTGTTTCTTCAAAACTCTTTGGCTCACCACTATTAATCAATAATCAATAAGATAAGGAAGGTGAAAATATTTTTGGAGGTCTAATTAACCTTTGTGACCTTTTCACTAAGATTTGGGGTGCCAAAGGCTTAATCTTCTCATTCTACATATTTGTATCAATCTCAAATAGTGACTGATGTTGGTCACCTGTAGCTAACACCAGTTTGGCTGACTGACACTGGTCTCCTATAGCCAACCCCAGTTTGGCTAACCAATTCCAGTCTATCTCTTCTTTAGTCAATGCCAATTTAGGAAACTGACTTCAGTCCAGTGTCAACAGACATTGGTTACTGTGTAGACACGTAGGTGTCACTTTTAAATCTAAGACTACATTTTCATCCACAAAATAATCTATCAGTTCATATTTGGGTACCAAAACTTGATCCATGTACATTCTCTTTTCATTCCATTCAATGTCACAAATCCTAACAATCTTAGAATCTTCTAAATCCTAAAAATAGAATCCAAAATCACCAGAGCCATAACCAATGAAAGTACATCTCTTGGATTTAGCATCCAACTTATTTCTATTTTCTTTATCAACATGCACAAAAGCTTCTAAACCAAATACTCTAAGAAAAGAAATATCTACCTCTTTTCTAGTCTAATATTCTTCTGTTATTCCACCATCCAATTCCCTTGAAGCCCACGGTTAATTAAATAAACCAAAGTGTCTTTTGCTTCTACCTAAAACTGCAAGAGTAAACCAACATGTATCCTCATTTTTCTCGTACATTCCATTATTGTCCTGTTCATTATTTCTACAACACAATTCTCTTGTGGTGTTCTAGGAACCATTCTTTCTCTACGTATTACATTTACTGAACAATAATCATTGAAATCCTTTCTACACTACTCACCACCATTGTTAGATCTAAGGAATTTTAACTTTGAATTTGATTCATTTTCCACAAGGTATTTCCATCTTTTAGAAGTCTCAAAAACATCATATTTATGTTTAATACAATAAATCCATACCTTTCTTGTGGCATCATCAATGAAAGTCACATAGTATTGGGATCCTCCATGAGAAGCTACCTAGGTTGGTCCCCACACATCTAAGTAAACAAGCTCCAATTTTTTCTCTTTCTTTGTTGACCCAACTTTGAGAAATATCACTCTCTTTTTATTTCCAAATTTACAATTCTCATAGAAATCAAGATCTAAATATTTCAAATCCGATAACTTACCCTTATCCTTTAAGATCTGCATTCCTTTTTGACTCATATGGCCTGGCCGATTATGCCACATGCTTACATCTGAATCTGAATTAGATAACACAGAAAAGGAATCAATAATATAGGTAGAAAAATACAATGTTCCTACCTTCTTTCCTCTTACTACAACAAGATATCCCTTGGTAACCTTCCAAGATTCGGCTATGAATTTAACCATGCAACCAGATTCACATAGTTGTCCTGTAGAAAATAGATTTCTCCTGAGCCTTGGAACATAACTCACATCTTTCAATATCCATGTATTTCCATTCTAAAAATATAGATGAACTTCTCCTTTACCAATAATATTGCATAGTTCATCATCTCCTAAATAAACATGCCCAAAATTTCCTTGGACATAATTTCTCAAATAACACTTTTTAGGGGTAGCATGGAAAGAAGCTCTTGAGTTTAAAACCCATGATTAAATTTTACTATCCAAGGAAAGAATAAGGGAATCTTGTATTACCTCAGATGAAACAATGTTTTCCTCTTTACATTTCTCTGGTACATTCTCTTTGTTTTCCTTGAACTAGCAATCCTTCTTTGCATATCCTTTCTTTACACAATTTCAACAAGTTATTCCTTTACCTCAATATTTAGATATTCCATTCTTAGAATTTTATTTCCCATTATTCTTGCTCTTGGATCTCTCCTTCTACCTTCCCCTTTTTTCTACATTCAAAACATTATCAGATGATAATTATCTTGTACGTTTCCTATGTATTTCTTCATTCAGGATTATACTAACCACATCATCAAACTTTAAAATATTAGAAATAGGCATTGTATTAATAAAAACCAATACCAAGTTATACCAACTATCTGGAAAGAGCATAGAAATAAAAAAAAATTTAGTTCATCATCAAATGGGATATGAACCAATTTTAATTGATTTACTATAGACCAGAAATCAATAAAATGACTTGATGCAAATTCACCTTCTTGCATCTTAGAATTAAATTATTTCTTCATCAAATAAACTTTATTTGAATCACTAGGTTTTTCATATAAATTAGCTAAATATTTCATCAACTCTAGTGTGGTTGTTGCTTCGGTAATATTCAAAGACACATATGCCGTCAGGCTCAATCTTATAGATCCTAGAGCCTTTCTATTAATAATTTTCCATTCTTCATCAATCATCTTTGTCGGTATTTTCTTCTCATCCAACGGTAAGTATATATCTTTCTAATCTAGATAATCTTCCACCTGAATCTTTCATAGCTGATCATTATGGTTGTCAATTTTTTAAACTCAGTATTTTCCATCTTCTAACATTTTTGTAGCTCCCACTAAATCATAAATCCCTTTGAGAGTAAATTTTTCAACACATAAAACACTCAAACGAAAAAGATCTGATACCATGTTTTGGGGTTAATCACACCAGTTATACAGATATATTATTCAAATCTAAGCATACAACAATAAAATTAGAAATAAACTAGAAGAAAAATACACAAGATATAACATGGTTCACCCAGTGTGGGCTACATCCACTAAGAAATAACCAATATTATTATTCAAAGCTTTGTAGAGAATACATAATGAATATCTTCAATCTTCCACACCTCTTGGATGTACAGTACTTTCTTCCTCACAAGCTTCTCTTTTTATCTCTCCAAGAATTCCCTCTTACAATTCTCCTTTATTAACATCCAACCCTATTTTTCTAGCTTATATAACCATATACAAACTTAGGGAAACTTATCTATGCTATTACAACCATTAGATCAACTTTATATCAAAGGTTATATCTAATTCCCGTGATTTAAATAAAATAATCACACACAGGTAACCGATGTTGGTTACCCTAACTGATGTTGGTTCATCCTTTCCTTGACCAATACTGGTCCCTAGGTGACCGACGTCGGTCATCCAACTGATTTTGATTACTGTGTATTCAAGAAAGTTAATAAAACATGCTAATGTGAAGAAATTAAGCTCCACAACTCAACATATCTGATCTATATATCATGTGCCTATAAGCACCACTATCTAAGATCTATTTGTTTCCTTGTACAGTAATTAATGCAACATAAAAATAAATGACATTAGATTTTTATTATTCTTTTGATCCTTGTGTTGATTTTTATTAGGTTTATTTCCTCTCTGATTATTGAAATTTGGTTTACATTTTTCTTACAATCTTCCTTTTATGACCAAATTTTCCACAATTATGAAATTTCCATCAAAACTAACTTTTAGATGATTATTCATTGGTTTCTTATCTTTATTGGGGGGTTTAAAATTTGATTTTAACTTTTGATTCTTATTAAAAATAAAAAATTTATTATTACGTTTCTAAGTGAGAAGTGTTGGATTTATTTTCATTGATGTTAAAGGATGTTTGGAGATAGGCATAGCTCACCTATTGTGCAATGCATATCATCCAGAGCTAGGAGTAATAATGGTCTAGACATCCTAGTATAAATTTTCTGGAGCTCTTAGGATCTCATTGTAGTGTATCTCGAAGGAGCTCTTAACATTGTAGCTCATCTGAAGCTATATGTATAAATTGTCTGGAGCTCAAAGGATAATTGTAGCTTGCTTAGAGATATAAGTATAAATGGTTCAGATCTAGAAGTATAAATGGTCTAGAGCTTAGAGGAATAATGTATCACATCTAGAGCTAGAATTAAAGATGATACAGAGCTTAGAGGAGTAATTTAGCTTGTTTGTAACTAGAAATATAAATGTTCTAGAGCTCGAAGGAGCAGTGTTTCTCATCTAGAGCTAGAAGAAAATTTGTTCCAAAGCTCAATAGTATGTATTGACCAGAGATCAATAGTATGTCTAGTCTAAAATTGGTAGTACATTTGGTTTGTAGGTTGAATAGTTGTTCTGGAGGTCGTAATGCATTTGGTTCAAAGATAAAAACATGTTTGTTCCAATTTTACTAGAATGAAGTTTGGATTTAGTTTTATGAAAGGTGTTGACTTAAAATATAACGTTGTATTTGAATATAGACCGAATCTACAAGGCATGAAATGTGTTTTATAACCATTCCAATGCGTCAAAGAAAACAATTTAATGATCTTGAAGGATGTTAGTTTATTCTCCCATATTGTGGTGACTCTCGTTTGTGTTGGTATTGACATTTAAGTTACATATCGACTCATCTTTTGTGCTAAATATTTTAATAGGTAAAAGATAGGTATAAAATAAGATAGAGTTAAAATGAATTAAGTATGTTTGGGTGGAGAAAACAATAAACAGTGCTTAAGAGAAGGAAGTACAAATGTTAAGGAGAAGTATGAAGTGAATAATGAAGACATACTTTTGAGTCTTAAGTGGATTTCTGATTGTGGAATAATGAGGATTTTATGAAGAGGAGGAAGAGGAAACTTGAGTAGACCAAAATGGAAAATTGATGAAGAGGAAGGAGGAGCAAGAAATGCATGAGTGAATAAGAGAAAGATAATTTTGAGAAGTGTAGGTATAGGAATGAAATGTGAATGGTTGGAGTGAGTGGTGAAAGTAAACTTGAGAAGAAACAAAATATATAACATTAGAAGTAGAGTTTTGGAAGAGATTTAATTCATCTATTGAAAAATTATATTTGGCGATTAGTGTCTCTAGTGAATTGGTGCACACAAATAGGTTGAGTTGGTGCTTGACATTAGGGATTGGTGTCTCTATTGATTCAATGCTCATAAATAGGATAGTTTTTTTCTTGGTATTAGGAATTGGTATTTAGAGAAGGTTAGTTCCTACAAACATTTGTAAAATCAATTAATTTTGTGACTAGATTTGAGTAGTAGATCCAACCATTCTTTTTTCTAGTTTTTTATCTTGAAAGGGTTTCCACATAAATCCTATGTTTTATAATTGTTGGATCTTGTATGATTGTTATTATTATGGATGTTAAATTTTTAAATAAGTAAAATATTGCATAATACGGATTCACCCCCTCTCACTATTAGTGTGTTATCTTCAACTAGTATCAGAACAGGTTCCTTTAAGATTATCCTAATAGATAGAAGGTAGATCTAAAGAAGCACACATGACGAGTCAAGAAGGATTCACCTAACATAAAGCTCCAATGTTTGATAAAACTAATTATAATTATTGGATTATAAGGATGCACACCTATCTAATGGATCTTGGGTTTGACATTAGGCAATTGGTTGTGAATAGATATGTGATTACAACAACTCCTCTAATAGATCAATCTAGAAAGAAGGTAAGTGAGAGTAATTTAAAGGATATGAATGAAATATTGTGTGGTTTGTGTGACTCATAATTTTTTTAAGGTTATTCATTGTGTTTCAGCCAAGGAAATATGGTATAAACTCAAGAAATTATATGGAGTGGATAAAGTAAAGAAATTAAAAATATAGATGCATAGAAGTCAATTTGAGAGTTTGAAAATGAAGGATGATGAAAACATTACATCCTATCTTCTTCGTATGGATGAAATTGTCAAAACTATTAGAGGGCTTGGAGAATAAATTAATGATGGTAACATTGTGTAAATAGTGTTAAGATCTATATCTTTGATTTTTAATGTTAAATTATTTTTCATTAAAGAATTGAAGGAATTAAGCACCCTAATAATGGATTAGATGCATAGGATTCTCACTATGTATGAGATGAGAACTAATAAGGATAAAACATCTAAGTGTTAGAAAGCCTTCAAATCTTCAAATAAGTTTAACAACAAAAATCCTGAACAACAAGACTTCTCTAGCAATGGGATGAACAAGGAAGAAGCTCATTTTTTTAGAAATATGAAGAAAGAATCTAGAAAATAAAAAGGTAAGTTACCCTTCAAATTTTTTAATTTTGATAAAGTAGGGAATTATGTTGTTAAATATCCATATACATAAAATGAGAATAGTGATGATAAAGAAGATCATATCATGAAGGAAGGAAATAAGTATTATCAGTCTAAGAATAACTCTAAGTAAGGAAAATTTGAGAAAAAAAAGAAAGTATACAATCAAAAGAAAAATATATATTCCAAGGAGGAAATTAATTCATCTAAATAAAATAAATAAAGCAGTCTTTCCAATGACAAAGAAGAATCATTGTCCAAGGAAATTGAGATAAAATAATGTGAAGACGAGATGGTTTCATAAGATGAATAAGATGATGAAGTTGAAGGTGAAGTAAATATTGAAGAAGATCTCATGTACACCCTAGATGAGATCAAAATACTAAAGAACAAGAATCTAGAACAAAAACAATAATTTCCTAAATCTAAACAACAATATGGTGCCTCAAAATAAAATTTGACACAAGATTTTTAAGAATATAATAAGATCATAATTTTCCTAAATGTTCAACTTGAAGATATGAATAATATGAATGAGGATGTACAAACCCAATGAAACAAAAATAATAAATTTATGAGAAGCTTGAATTCAAAATTGTTTCCTTAAGAAAGGAGCTTGAGAAAACAACCACTAAGTTGAACATATGTCTTAAGTTTTAAAATAAAATTGAGATGTTGGATGATATTCTTAGTTGTCATAGGTCATCATTCGACAAAAATGGTCTAGGTTATGAAAAAATAAAATTCTACTACAATTGATTCCAAAGAGCCACCAAAGGTTTCAAACACAGATAAGCCAAGAAGCTATGCAAATTCTCATAGAAATAATGACATTAGTAAGAAGAAAGAGGTTGATGTTCTTGAAAATACCAACATTCCTCCCAAAGATAGCTCAGATAAATGTAGAAGAACTTTCCCCCAAGGAGGTGTTACATAACTAGGTTTCAAAACACTTTTCTTTGTTATTGTATTTCATGTAATCAATTTGTTCACAGAGCAGTAGATTGTAAAACTCATACAAGAAGCTTTAGAAGGAAGAAGAATGGAAATTTAATTCCTTATTGTCCTCAAATAGATTTTACAACTAATTTGATCCTTTAATGGATTTTTAAATTGAATGTTATAAATGCCACAACTATGGGTATATGGCACGTCTTTGTAGAAGTGTTTTTGTGAAATTTCCTAGAAAAATAGGAATGATGGATCTATGGTTAATCAAAAGGATGAACTGGAAAGATTTTAAAAGAATAAGCTAGAGAGAAAAGAGAATAAAGAAAAATCCATGCTTTTTCATACAATGTTTCGAGCAAAAAATGGAGGAAATTAGTGGTATATTGATAGTGGCTACTCAAGCCACATGACTAGAGGTAAAAGTAAGTTTCTTACCTTTAAATAAGTAAATGAAGGTACTATGAAGTTTAGATAAAATGCTACAAAAAATATATCATGTAGAGGAACTATTATCCTTAACAATGGTAAATTGAAAAATGAAAAAATGTATAGTATGTTGAAGGGATGAAGAATAATATTTTGAGTGTGAGCCAAATGAGTGATCAAGGGTATACTGTCACATTTCATGTTGAAGGATGTGAGATCAAAAAGTTAAAATAAGGAAAGGTAGTTGTTAATGCTTGCAAGATAACTAATAATATTTATATTCTCAATGAAATTAAAGGAGAAAAATGCTACATGGGGAAAGAAAATGAGAGATGGTTATGGCATAAAAAATGGGTCATATCAATTTTGATAATTTAGTAAAAATTCGTTCCAAGAAATTTGTTAGAGACATGTCAAAGATTACAATACTAGAAAACACGGTTTGCAAGCAATGTCAACATGGGAAGCATACTAGATTTATATTCAAGATGGAGTACTCAATTACAAGGTTATTGGAACTTGTTCATATTGATTTGTGTGCACCTATAAGGAATCAAATCATGCAACATGAGAGATATTTCATGTTATTTATTGATGGTTATTCTAGAATGGTGTGGATCATATTTATAAAATAAAAATCAGAAGTGTTTTAGTGGTTTAAGGCATTCAAAGCGTTAGTGGAAAATTAAAATGGTAATAGAATCAAGTGCCTAAGATACGACTGTGGAGGATAATTTACTTCAAATGAGTTTTAATTATTTTGTGAGAATCATGGAATAAGGAGACATTACTCAACTGCAAATACTCCTCAACAAAATTCCATTATAGAGAGAAAGAATATAACAGTCCATGAGATGGAAAGAACAATACTAAATGATTCTAAGTTGTCAGATATATTTTGGATGTAAGCGGTCAACAAAACATTTTACATTTTGAATAGAGGGAAAATTAGAATAAACAATAATAAGAAACCTTATGAATTATGGAAGGGCAGACCAACAACTATAAAATATTTCAGAGTGTTTAGAAGGACATGTTATTTCAAAATAGATGATGAAGAATTGGATAAGTTTTATTCCAGATATGACGAAGGTATTTTACTTGGTTACTCTTTAAAAATAAAATCATGTTGAAAGTGCAAATGTGAAAGTGGATGATATCGAATATAAGAAGAATAAGACACAATAAACTAATTATTCAAGGGAAGCAATCAGTGAAGATGAAGAAGATATGAAAAATTATAAGTTTAAATAAAGGATACAAAAACACCATCCAGATCAGTCCAAAAGAACCATTCAAAAAAATAGGTGACCAAAACATTGAGTACAAACTAGAAGAATATTGGAAAATGTAGATGAACAAGTAAATTTGTCCTTACTATCCAAGATATAACCTAATAATTTTATTGAATAAAGTGAATACAAGCATTGAATTGGAGAAATGGAAGAAGAGATAGACCAGATTGAGAAGAATGAAATGTGGGAACGTGTCCCAAGATAAAAGATTAAAATGTGATTAGCACCAAGTGGGTTTTTAGGAACAAGCTGAAAAAAGATGGAAAAGCTGTAAGAAATAAAGAAATGTTAATCTGTAAGGGATATGAAAAATTTTAAGGTGTTGACTTTGAAGAAAAAATTTCTCCTGATGCATATTTAGAATCTATTATAATGTATTTGGCAATTTTTTGTTTTAAAATTTTCAAAGTATATCAGATGGATGTTAAATCAATGTTTCTAAATGGGAATTTACAATAATAAGTTTATATTGAACAACCAAAAGGATTTATTTTATCATTTGATAAGGATTATGTATGCAAGTTGAAGAAATTTATTTATGGACATAAATAAGCGCCTATACCTTGGTATTCAATACTGGAAAAATATCTATAGCAGCAAGGTTTTAAGAAGGGTATTGTTGATAGCAATATTTACATCAAAAAAAAGGTGAGAATGAGTTGATTGTTGTTTTGTATGTTGATGATATCATTTTTGGAGGAAGTAGTGAAAATATGTTTCAAGATTTTTCTGTTCAAATGCAAAAGAAGTTTGAAATGTCCATGTTTGGTGAGTTATTTTTCTTTCTATGTTTACAAATTTCTCAATTATACGAAGGCATATTTATTTCACAAAATAATTATGTTAAAGAGATGTTGAAGAATTTTAAAATGGAAGACTACAAACTAGTTAGTACTCATATGGTCAGAGGATGTAAGTTAGGAAAGGATGATAAGTCTCTTGAAAAAAAATGGAATTTTTATAGATAAATTATTGGTAGTTTATTATATGTGATAACATCAAGACCAGATGTGATGCAAGAAGTAGGTATTGTAGCATGTTTTTAAGATACTCCAAAATAATAATGTCCAACATGTAATAATAATATTCAAATATTTAAAAGGAATGTTGGATTATGGTTTGTGGTATCCTATGGGTGAATAATTCACTCTAAAAGCATATACAAATACAAATCGGGTTGGTTGTGTTGATGATATAAAGGGCACAAGTGGAGGATAATTTTTTACATAAATAATATAGTATCCTAGTTAAGTAAAAATCAAGACTCGATTTATTTATCTACAACTAAGGCATAGTACATTGCAGTAGTTTCATATTACACACAAGTTTTATGGATGAAGAAAATGTTTATGGACACCAAGGTAGAGTTTGAATTTCTAATCTTTATACTTTGTGATAACACTAGTGCTATAAATTAATCAAACAATCATCTTATGCACTCCAGAACAAATAATATTCCCATCAAGTATAATTTCTTGAGAGAAAAAGTGGTGGAACAACGGGTTAAGTTTCCAAAAAAGAACAGATTGTAGAAATTTTCACAAAGCCTCTCCCAAAAGAAACATTTGAATATCTCATAAAAAATTTGGGTGTGATATCATTTTCATCTAGTTACTAAAGGGAATCATAAAATCAAGGGGAGCTAATCAGTATAGTAAAATGATCCCCAAATAAAAGGCGATATTGTTACACTATTGCAATCTCTAGCAAGGTCAACATTTGATAGAAACTTGCTTATTTTTTAATGTATAGCATGAGGTACTAGGTAGTGGATGAGACCAAATTAAAATAATTGTAAGGAAAAATTATCATTTTGTATTAAATTATATTGAATAATGATCAAAAGAACTTCTAAATCTTCAAAATCAAGGCAGAGGAGCTAGAAACAACATTAGTGGAAATAGTCAAAGAGGAAAATAAGAGACGTCTTAGTACAAAGATAGAGAAACTAGAATATGAAATAGAGAGCATGAGGAAAAGTATAATTGAAAAGGAGGATCAATACCATGCTATGATTCATATGATGATGTGATTAAGACAAGATTAAAGGATTAGTGAGGATGCACATAAATTTATAAAATAGGATGTAACTGCACAATGGCTTGCCGTAAATGAGATCGAGGTAAAGTAAACTTGTTATGATGGAATAAAGAGAATGAAAAAAATTGATAAAGAAATAATATTGTGTTAAAATAGTACAAAATGGAAAAATTAAAAGCATCCATTCATGGGGATCTAACATTTAGGGGGGTTTAATAAAAGATAGCTCAAAAAAATATTAGCATGAGTAGTCCTTTTTTCCCTTGATGCCAAAGGGGGAAAGTATTGTAGGTTATTTCTATGAAATGTTTCCATCAATGAAAAAGGGAGAGATTGATTTATTTTCATTGATGTCAAAGGATGTTTGGAGCTAGGCATAATTCACCTATTGTGTAATGCATATCATCCAAATCTAGGAGTAAGAATGCTCCAAATATCATAGTATAAATAGTCAGAGTATCATAGGAGCTCGTATTAGTGTAGCTCAAAGCTTATCATAGCAGTGTATCTCATCTAGAGCTAGAAGTATAAATGGTCAATATCTCAGAGGATCAATATAGCTCACCTAGAGCTATAAGTATAAATGGTCAGGATCTCGGAGGAGTTGTGTTTATCATCTGAAGATAGAAGTATAGATGGTCTGGATCACATAGTAGAAATGTAGCTCATTCAGAGCTAGAAATATAAATGGTTCGGAGCTAGAATTATAAATAGTCCAAAGCTAGAATTATAAATGGTCTGGAGGTTGGAGGAGTAGTGTTACTCATCAAGAGATAGAAGTAAATTTGGTCTAGAGCTTGATAGTATGTCTTGACCAGAGCTCAATAGTATGTTTGGTCTGACCTCGATAACACATTTGGTCTAGAGCTCGAATAGTTGGCCTCGATGTCATAATGAATTTTTTTAGATATAGCATCATGTTTGGTTTGATGCTAGTAGAATTACGTTTAGAGTTAGTTTTATAAATAGGTGCTAAATTAATTTATAAGTTGAGATTCAAATATGGATTGACTCTCCAAGGTGTGGAAGATAAGTTTTATAATCATTCCATGGTGTCAAAGAAAATAAGTTAATGATCTTAAAGGATGTTGGCTGATTCTCCTCTATTTTGGTGACTCTCCTTTGTGTTGGTATTGACATTTAATTTATAGGTTGACTCATATTTTGAGCTCAATAGTATGTTTGATCTTACCTCGATAACACATATGGTCTAGTTCTCGAATATTTGGCCTCGATGTCATAATGATTTTTTTAGATATATCATCATGTTTGGTTCGATGCTAGTAGAATTATGTTTAGAGTTAGTTTTATAAATAGGTGTTGAATTAAGTTAGAATTTGAGATTCTAATATGGATTGAATCTTTAAGGTGTGGAAGATAGGTTTTATAATCATTCCATAATGTCAAAGAAATAAAGTTAATGATCTTGAAGGATGTTGGCTGATTCTCCTCTATTTTGGCGACTCTCCTTTGTGTTGGTATTGACATTTAAGTTATAGGTTGAGTCATATTTTGTGCCAAAGAGGATTTATAGGTTAAAGAGAGGTATAAAATAAGTTAGATTTAAAATGAATTAAATGTGCTTAAGTGGAGAAAAAATGAACCATGCTTGTCAAAAGGAAGTGCGAACTGCTGAGGAGAAGTATGAAGTGACTAATGAAGACATACTTTTGAGTCTCAATAAGATTTATGAGTGTGGAGTAATGGGTAATTCTTGAAGAGGAGGAAGAGAAAACTCTAGTAGATTGAAATGGAAAATTTATGAAGAGGAAGGAGGAGCAAGCAGTGCATGAGTTAATAAGAGCAAGTGAAGTATGAGAAGTGCAAGTAGAAGGATGATGTGTGAATGGTTGGAGTGAGTGGTGAAAGTAAACTTGAGGAAAATAAAAGATACATCATTATAAGTAGATATCTGGAAGAGATTTAATTCATCTATTGAAAAAAATTATTTGGGGATTTGTGTTTCCAGTGATTTTATGCTCAAAATAGGTTGATTTGGTTCCTAGCATCGGGGATTTGTGTCTCTAGTAAATTAGTGCTCATAAATACATTAAGTTGGTTCTTGGAATTTGGGATTTGTGTCTCTAGTAGGTTAGTTCCTACAAACATTTGTAAATGCAATTAATTTTGTGACTAGATTTGGATAGTAGATCCAAGAACTCTTTTTATTTATGGTTTTCTCTCGAAATGGTTTCCACATAAATAATGTGTCTCATAAGTATTGGATCTTGTATGATTTTTGTTATTTTGGATATTAAATTTATAAATAAGTAAAATATTGTCTAATACTGATTCACCCCCTCTTAGTATTAGTGTGTGCTCTTCAAGAAGTGTCTGAGTGACATTCTCCTTTGAATCTAAGTTTTTTATAGCTTTCTCTTCCCTAATCAGGGGAGAACTTAGGGTATATATTAGGAATATATTGTTTAGTTTGACATTTAGATTTTAGGATTGAAATAAACCTACTAAACTTTTCATGAATGTTCATTTGAATGATAACATATAACAATTTATGTAGTATCTTATTTCCACTTAATGCTTATGCACACTGACACCTCATTTAGATATATCTAAATGCTCACCCAAAGTGGGTAAAGCTAATAGGTCCCTCCTTTGTATTTTTTTCACATAATGTTAGCATGCTTAACCAGAATGATGACTAAACAATTCCTTATCCAAAAATACTAACCCATTACATACAATCAATTGGAAACACACATAATAAGGAAACATAACATATCAAGTGAACACTAATATCAATTTCACCATGTGATCACCATATTAAAATACATAAATAATCATGATCCGTCCACAATGATCCATTCATAAGAAAAAATTACATACAAAAAGTTGAATAAACCATATAAAACTATGTGCATCAACAAAGAAACATAATTGTAATACAATACGAGATCATCCTCTAATACTGACATGAAATAAGTATATGTAGGGGTGGGGAATTTCCCTTCACCACCCATGCATTCTCAAAATAGGTTGCATGCTCAAAATATGCTTCTATACATACCAAAGTATCCATAAAGTGTGCATGTTATTCTAACAATATTAATAATATATTAATCATGTAAATAAACTCTTCTTTAATCATATTATTAGATCGATCCATGGATTTCCTTTCATCTTCACTTTACATGTACTTTATCCCAAAAATAGACCTTCCTTGGCTGCCAATTCTCTTTCTTTTCTCTAGATATGAACCATTTCTTGATTAGAACTTCAACTATCTATTTTTATTTTTAGCCTGTTGTCCAAAAATTTGGATAAGTCCTTAAAGTTCCCTACTTAGACATGAACCTTCACATGTTATTCCATTATAAATTTGTGCACACCTTTGCGCCTACCTCGCATGCACCCTATATCCTTGCATGCGGCATAGACTTAGTCAAAATAGTTGTGCAACATCACCCCAAAATAAATTGGATTGTCATCCTCAGAAATATCTTGGTCACCTAAAACATATGTAACCACCAAAAAGAGAATAATCTTATGCCCAAAAATATCTTTTGTACATATAAAAATCACCTTAAGCCTTAGTTTGTTGAAATAATTCTGGAAACTCAACATATATTTCACCCTTTAATTTCTTCCACTCATCAAGTTCTGTCAATGTCTTCCCAGGTGTCACTTCTATAATTCTTGTAACTTGGTCAAGCACTAACTCTTCAACTCTAATTTTGAGCTCTTAGATGACCACAATCAATTCTATAACTAATCCTTCAATTATATCCATGTGCTCCAACACTATATTTTGAAAGTGGTTTATCCAAAGCTCCAACTTATTATTTTTGGCCTTAATAAATTATTTCTACCCCACTACCTCATCCATTACCTTAGTGTGCTCTATCTTATTAGTGGATGTATTTTCTTCGATAGTCTTTAGTACTTCTTCTTCATCAATTATGAGCATGTCAAGGATTAGATCACACTTCTAACACATGTTCACAACCAATTTGGCCTTATTACTTTCCTCCATGAAATTAGTGTAACTAGGTAACATGGAATTATCTCAAGGTGTGGGACCTTGCAATTGAGATAATTCTCTAGAGTAGGTTGGTTCCTCTTCCTAATCTAATACTAAAACTACCCCTAATGCTGAAAATACACTTATCTAATCCTATTCTATGATTCCAAGGGACCAGGGAGAGAGGAAAATGCATGAAAAATGGGAAATCCTACACTAAGGAGGTGATAGCACCAAGAAAAGGGAGTGAGATACACTATTGAGGGAGAAAATTGAAGAGAAATGCAACTGAGAGAGGCCATGATAGCTTTGACACAGTCCCAAAATAGCATTTAACACCAAATCCCCATGAAACACAACAACACAAGCCTGAAAATAATAGAAACATGCACATAATAGAACAGAAATAATAGAGAGGCAAGGAAAGATAAGAAAATAAATGCAAGGGTTGAGAGAACACCACAAACACAATTTTATTGCTTCAAATGGTTGCACAGTCCATTATATCTAAAAAATAGAGGCACAAATACATTCTACAGGCCCATGGGAAGGATTACAACTCAATGGAATTGAGAAACCAAAATGCAAGAGTTTCCTAAGTCCCAGAATATCTCCCCACTCAAAAATGAGAAGAGGTTACAATATATAGAAGTGATGGGAAAAGAGAGAAAGAGTGAAACTTGGATTTTTTCTCTCACCCACCAAAAAATTTCATTAAATGGTCTTAAAAAGGCATGGGCATCCTTACAAATCATTTCCCCCATGTAATTTAGCTTCTGGAAGAAGAAATGGGATGTCATACTTCATTAATTGTGGTGGTTGGGCCTGGAACTGTGCATTTTCATGTTGGAGATGTTTTTAAATTTTTCACACATCTAACCTCAATAAAATTAATAAATATAATTCCCATTGCATATAGGATGTTGAGACCTTTCCAATGATATAAATTTTGTGAAAAATGGAGCAACGGGTCAAAATTTATGGCCATTTTAAGTTTCACGTGAAAAACTGTCGTTTTCCTTTGTTCCACAGATTTTCCAGTTTTATGCGGCTTCAGTCTTCTGCATGGCTTTCTCTTTCTATGGAATTCTACAGATTTATATTTTTTTGGCATTATACATCTTTCTCCTATGTTGTGTAAGTTTCTACGGCACTTTTCCAGCACTCTGCGGATTTAGTTTTCTATCGCAGCTTTCTACAACACTTCTTTTCTGCGGCGCGGATTTCTGCGGCACTTATTTTCTATGAAGTGGTTTTCTGTTGCACTTATACAGTACTCCAATAATTTATTTTTCTATGACACATCTTTCTATGGAACTTCTTTTCTATAGTGTAGCTTGTTGTGACACTTCTTTTCTACAGTGCGGCTTTCTACAGCACTTCTTTTCTACGACACGGCTTTATGCAGGACTTCTTTTCTGCGGCGCTTCTTCATAACTCCATGGATTTAGTTTTTTGTGATTTGGCTTTCTTTTTTTCTCAAAATTTTCACTAACTCCTTATAATTTAATGGGTTAGGAGTTAATAAAAAATAGATTGAAGCCAACAAAAAAACTAAATTTCATCATTTTCTCCAGTTCTAATATGCTCTAGTTGTCCATTTTACCAAAGGGTAAAAATGGATAATAATTTGGTGACTCACAAGGACATCTTCATTCTAGATGATCTAATCAGTGGCCTTGTAGCATCCATTGGGTGTGGAGTCAGCCTAGTAAACACAAATCTGATCTTAAACTCTGAAATCTGGTCCCTGAGCCACTTGAAACACTACTGAAACTAAAGCACTTATGACTTCTATTAAAATTGGTTCCTCTCTTAAACATGGCCACTTCTAATGAGTTGAACTGTGAAAAAGTAACCACAAAGCACCAAAACTATGTACAAAAGAGGAATATCATACACTCCCCAAGTGGAACATGCAAAGTGTGCACAAGCACTTCTTCTACTGAAAGTAACCTACTCCTACCAACAAAACACTATGTTAAAAGCACTTAGAGGAATGGGAATCCTAAACTAATATGTACAAGGGTGAGAATTCACTTCAGTAACAATGTTTGAGATAGATTCCATTAACTAGGAATCTGTAATTCTTCACCATCCAACTTGGCCAGTCAGAAAGCGTTGTTACTTTTACATTCTGTGATCATGTATGGACAACTACATAATGCATCAAACTTGAAATACTTATCTGGGTTTTCCTGATCTACATCCCATTTTAGCACCAATTCTCCTTCTTGGAATTTCCTTGCTTTGGACTTCTTGTCAAATCTCCTCTTGATCAATGCTTGATCTTTCTCCATGGTTTACATTGCATGCTCTCTTAGCTCTTCCAACTCCATGAGTTCCGCATACCTGATTTCCATGGGCTCAAACTCAGCTAGCTCTAGCTGCTTGAGAAGCTCTAACACTGGTAATTCAAGAGATATGGGAAATATTTCTTCTCTTCCATAGACTAGCTTATATGGAGAGTTGCTTGTAGACCTTTTGGGTGTAATTCTATCATCCCACAGGGCTGATTTGAGCTTTGTGTGCCAGGTCCTCTGGTTTTCATCAAGATTCCTTCTTATGATTCTCAACAAGTTTTTGTTCGTGGACTCAACTTTCCCATTACCCTGGGGGTAATAATTAGATGAAGTGCTGAGATATACTCCATTTCTAACACCCATTCAGTGATCCTTGTGCCAAGAAAGGCCAAAGCATTGTCTGATATGATTGTGGTAGGTATGCCAAACCTTGTGACTATCCCCTCATAGAATTCTAGTATGCTAGACTCATTGCCTTCCTTGAGTGCTACCGCTTCGGTCCACTTGGTGAAATAATTTTTTCGTGAGTATCCACTTGTGGCCTTGGCTTGAGTTTGGATTAATGACCCCAATGAAGTCCAATCCCCATTACATGAAAGGTTGATCCACTTAGATTGGATGAAGGGGTAGTGTTGCTAGCTTCTCCTTGCCTTTGAAGAATGCATATTTCTTACACTTTTTAATCCATGCATAATAGTCACTAAAGAGTGTAGGCCAATAATAACCAGCTTTCATGATCTTGAGAGTTTTTACCCATGGAGAAAAGTGACCTCCAGCCTCTCCATCATGGAATTCATGTAGCATTTTTTCAATATGATTTTTTCCAATACACCTTAAGAAAACTCCATTCATATCTCCCTTGAACAAAATGCCATCAACAAGCACATATGGGATGGATTGGAGTCTGAAATACCTTATTTTTTATTTTCTTAACTCTAGAGGGCATAGGCCTATTTGAAGTAAATTAATAATATCCTAAGTCTAAAAAGGAGTAGGCATACCATCCGCATCTTTTTCTTAGTTATCTTGGAGCACTAGGACAACTCCTTCTTCATCTTTTGACTCAACATGTTGATTAGAAGAAATCTGCTCACACAAACCTTTTCTATGGACCAATTTGGTTACCTTGATCTCTATATCATACTCCATGATGTGGGTGATCCAACCTTCCCTTTTCTCATTCAAATCCTTGTCCAGGAGAAAATATTTGACCCCGACATGAGACACTAGCAATTGAATCTTATTGTTGGAAACCAAGTGTCTAAATTTTTTCAGGCTCCTATTGACAACTAAGACATGTTTTTCAATAAAAGAGTACCTCTTCTCATAGTCTTCCAAGATCTGGCTGAAGAATGCTACATGTTTCTTGAATCCTTCTTTATTCAATTGTACCAAGATGGCCGAGATTGTATCTGAACCACCAAAGGAATATAGGATGAAGTCCTTTGAAAAATATAGATTAATGAGAGTTGGGGCTTGAGATATTACATGTTTAATGGCCTCAAAACTCTCCTTTCCCTTTGTTTTCCATTTAATGTCATACTCTTTTTTAGCATCATTGTTAATGGCCTAACAAGAGTGGAAACATTAGGTACAAATCTGTGAACAAAATTAATTCTCCCTAAAGAAACTTTGGATAGCCTTCTTGTGACTTGGTAATGGTAGAGCACAGATAGCTTCAAATCTTTTGGGATCAATAGTCAACCCTTATTTCGAAAAAATGTATCCCAAGATATTTTCTTCATGACCAAAGAATATACATTTTTTGGGATTCAAAGACACTCTAAATCTCCTGCATCTTTGGAAAACTTTCCTGAGGTGAAAGAGGTGGTCTATTGCATTTTTGAGAACACAATGATATCATCAAGATAGGAAAGCACTATCTTGTTAATCAACCCTTTAAATTCCATATCCATAGCTCTCTAGAATGTAGCTCCACCATTTGACATTCCAAAAGGCATTTTCTTATAAGCATATATGCCCCACTTTATGGTGAAGGTTGTCTTGAACTGATCTTCTTCCTTCACCATGATTTTATTATAACTTGAGTAGCCATTCAACAATGAAAATATCTCTAAACCAGCTACTACTTGCAATATTTTCTCCATGGAAGGGAGTGGGTAGTGGTCTTTAGGTGAAGCTCTGTTTAGATCCTGTAAATCCACACACAATCTAATTTCTTCGTTTCTCTTCCGCACTGGTACCAAATTTGCTACCCAACTTGAGTGCTTGATTGGAAAAATGAAACTTGCCTCGATGAATTTTTTTAATTCCTTTCTAATGAGAGGTTTAACGTGAGTATTTACTAGCCTTTACTTCTTCTTAATGGGATTGAATTTTGGATCCAATTCAATGGAAATTTATGTAAATTTTGGATTGAAGCCTTTTAAATCCTTTTAACTCTAAGAAAAGACATCTGGAAATTATTAACAAAGTTGGATAAAATCATTCGTCTCCTGCTGAGTACTCACCTTTCCAATTCATAGCACCTTACCTTCACCTATTGAAATAGACTCTGAATCTTCACCCTTGACCTAAATATTATCTTTCTCCTTCCAAAATTGGTCATTAGGATTGAAGATAGACTCCAAAGTCACTAATCCTTTTGGAAATTTATTTGTTCTTAGTTGAACCACTTGGTCACCATACTACTGCTCCAATTTTTCTTAATTTATAGTAGATAATTTAGCTTCTTCTTAAAGAAAATTTATGATTTCTTGATCACTTTCAAATAATTTCCATCTTGTATTGTTATCTAGAACAGCTAGTCTTACAATCACTCTGATATGAGGTTGATTTTGGTATCTCTTTATACTGTCAATGACATCAAACGATGCCCCAACTGCTACAAGTCTTTCCACAGCCTCATTCTTCATCCTTGGGATGGAGATGATGTTGAATGCTTCAAAATATTCAATGATATCCCATACCCTATTCTTATAGCCCTTTAGGAGATCATTCTTAGCAGCATTCAACCTTCTTACTTGGTTTACAATCAACTCACTATCTCCAAAGACTTGTAAGTTATTGATACCTCTCTTTCTTTCCCAATGTAATCTATGGATCAATGCTTCATACTCAGATGTGTTGTTTGAACAAGTAAACTGAAAATGGAAAGCTGAGTAGTATTTTATACCTTGAGGTGACACAAGCATTTCTCCTCCTCCGGCACCTTGTCTACTCCTTGAGCCATCAAAGAATAGCTTCCATACTTCATTGTCATCTTTACCATCTGGTTTGGTGATGCTAGGGAGAGGTGGATTTTCTTCATGCAAGCAATAAATTCCCAACTCAGCTTCCTCCATTTCCTTGTAAGGATAAAATGCATGCCTTTTTTTTCCCACTCATCGAAATTTAAGTTTGGAATGCCTCCAACTTTGGTATTTGTCTTTGAAGTGTTTGGCCAATATTCTTAGTGAAAATATGAATAATTTGCATTGATTGGACTTGGTACATGAGGCTCAATATGGAAGTTTGCAATAGGTTCAAACCATATTGTAGCCTTAGCTCCATACCTCATTTTGAATAGCATATGTGACCAATTAGCAGACAAGTAGCCTCCAATTTTAGTGGTGAAGTCTCGAGACAAGCATAGAGAAAAGAGTGGTGGTAAGTCAATAACTAACACATCTTGCAATACTGTGACATTTGGGCATGCATGCAGTGTAAGGCTCAAACCTTTGATCACACCAATAGTTGTCACTATTGTTCCATTTAATTACACTACACCTCTAGAAATGACTTCATACTGAAGGCCCAGTTGATCAACTATTTACTTGGGCATTACAGAACTTCTTGCTCCTGAATCAATCATGTAATTATGTTCAAGATTGCTACCAATAATTAGAGAAATATAGAATGGTGGAGGCTTCATATTTTTACCTGGTTGACCTCCTTGACTGCCTTCTTATGGAGTTTCATTAGTGAGAACCTTTTCTTAATTCTTGGTTGTCTCATTTAATGTTGACCAATTTTCTATGGTTGCTTGCAATAGATCTCTTTGGCCCGGGATTGTTAATGACTCCCACATTGAGATGTTGACATTTTTTTTCTTCATTTTCTCTATGATATTGAAAGGAGAAGAGATATCTTTCTATTTTCCTTTACTTTGTATAACCTTCTCTTGCACATGAGCTGCTACAACTGGTACATGAGCTAGTCTAGAAGGTGGCTTGGGCTGATTATGCACATTTGGAGTTGTAATTGGATTTCTAACTCCTTGTAGAGTGACAAAGGGATGAGTAGCACTTGGATTAGATGACTTCCCTTCCTCTAAATTCCTCTTTTTAGACCTTGTTTTTGCTGTTAAATATTGAGAAGGAGCTTGATTTATGCCAAAAAAATCCTCATCTTGCCAATTCACAAGTGTAGTTTCACTTGGAGGTGCTTCTTGGGTAGCTGCTTGTTGTTGACTTTCTTCTTGATTTGTTTCTTGAGACACACCAACCATTGTCACCATCAAAGCTTGGTTCAGAGAACCATTGAAACATGTTGACTGATTGTGAGGTTGATTACATGGGAAGCACCATTCATATTCTTGTGTCATATTATTTTGAGTTGGAACCAAGGCTCTAGATGTAGAAGTAGCATTAGGATTATAAGGTTGAAATGACCTGTTAGCAGGAGGTTGTCCTTGGATTTGATTAATAGCTTGGGCAGGTGGTCTATTAGGCTAATATGGAGGTCTATTGGGTTGGGCTTGGGGCTGATATGATCTGAAATTTTGTGCTTGTTGCCTCTTAATTATCACCAACTCATTGCCTAAGTTTTGCAATTGCTTCATGACCTCCTGAAGCTCATTTGAGGTGCTAGGAGAAGAAGTATAAGCTTCATTAGAATTCTGATTTTTTAGGGGCAGGAATGGGAGCTAATGTAGGTGTTTGGCTAGAAATTAGATTCCCCATTTCCAGATAGAGAGGCATAGGTGGCCTAGGTGTAAGTTTACTGCTTAAATCAAACAATTTTTAGATCTAATAGTGATGTTATAGGATGCGGGAAAAGTTGTACCTCCCATAGATTGTATCATCATGGCTATATCAAAATTTAAATCTTTTAGGAAGTATAGAAAATCACCTTCAGTTTTTGGTCTCACAAAAATTGGAATTCGATCCCATGTCCTTTGAAATCTGAAGTTGAAATCAGCCATTTTCTCGTTTGATGCCCTTTTGATTGTAGTTAATTGCTCCAAGAAAGATAAGTTGTATTTTTTTCTCTAAATTGGACACAAAGAACTATGCACAATTTATCCCAATTATTAATTGATCCTACTCCTAGGTTCCTGAACCAATGTAAAGCCTTACCTTTGAAATAAGAGGCCAATAATTTAATTGTCACATCCATCTCATTGACCTCATGAATGGCATAGACATTTGTAAAGTCTTGAATGTGGTCAATTGGAGTTGTATGATTTTCCCCAACGAAGTATGGGATATTATTCAATGTTGTAACTGGAATTAGGTTTTTTTTCATTGAGAGCAAGTGGGTTGTTGCTCGTAAAATTGAGAAAAGAATTTTATGGTGGTGGTGGTTTTTGATGATCCATTTTGATCAGTCTGAGAACTCTAGTTGGCTAAATAAATGGCCTACCAGGTGGAGGTGTTGACAATTTTCTATTTGGTGGAGATGGTGATCTCTAAACTCTTCTTCTTCTTCTTCTTCCTCTACCTGAAGATAGTTACAGATATTCAAAAATACATTCTTCTCTTTCTCTAGACCTTGTTTGAATACTTCTCATAAATTAAAACCACTAACACTGTTAAAACCACTTAAATTGGCCCCTGGATTCGTCAGATGTGCTGCTACAAAGCCTCTTAAAGGCTAGAATTTACAACAAGAGCACACCAATCTTGTTTCAATAAAATGAAGACTTCTTTTTGGTCCCACCGAGTGTTCCAGAACTATTATCACCAAATTACAACACCCTTTGGATTGTTAGCATGTGATTTTACTGGGCAATCAATGTAACTGGGTAACATGGAATTATCTCAAGGTGTGGGACCTTGTAGTTGACATAATTCTCTAGAGTATGCTAGTTCATCCTCCTAATCTAATATAAAATTACTCCTAATGCTGGAAATACACTTATCTAATTGTTATCTTGCAAAATTGACAAGGTCAATTTGTAGGTAACCATACCAAAAATTATATTTTGACCCCTAGGGAAGTTCGATAATGTTCACCATGGCCCAAAACTCCCTTTCAAAAAAATCAGGTTGTTTTGGGACTTAGCCATTTCAAGCTAATCATTCGGCGCACAAATTTTCATGTTGACATGATCAAATATGTGCCCTTTTACACTGGGCACAATTATTCACATGTCGAAATCAAGAATTTTGTGCCCCCCTTAAATCCTTTTGCGTTGAAGTTTTTATGTTAGCATCCAGTAACTAGTGTCATGCATTTTCCTCAGCACAACTTTACTCGTGTTGACATAGAAAACATTTTGTCCCCTTAAAAAATCCTTTGGTGCTGAAAATGTTGTGTCGACACCAAGAAAGTTACGCTAATTATTTTTTTAAGTGTAACTTTTCTTGTGTTGACGCTCCGGAACTGCACCAAAAGTAGTTGGTGAGGTCATAAATGCCAATTTTTCTATAAATATAAACCTGCCACATGTCATTTTCATGAATTAAAAATTGCAAAAGGTTTTTTCTCTACGCGTGTCACCCATTCCTGTCAGCCCTCACATGTCATTTTTGAGCTTGTGGACCCCGTGTCTTTCGTTGTCTTTTATAAATCTAGGTGAGTGGCTCCTCTCCCATTTGTGGTTTTCATTTTTTTGTGTTGAGTGTTAGGGCTTGTATCAAATAAAAAAAATCTAAAGAACCCATAAATCCCCAACCCAACTGAAACCCTCTTTTCCTCTCCTTCTAGATCTGTAAATTTGGAGGGGCTCTGCCGCTGAAGTAAACCAAAAAACCATATATATCTACTTTTTTCCTTGTCACCAAACTTCTCTTTCTTGCCATCAAATCCAAATCCAAATCAGGAAATCAATAAAATCAAAACTTCAACATGACCTAATTAATTGTTAAAACCCTAGCGCCATTTTCAGAGATGTTACATGCTTGGGAAGCACGCCAAAAAAATATGGCGCATTTTTTTTCCTCGCAACATCTTCCAAAGTTGCGCTTTGGCGCACTTTAAACTCATGCAACACAAACCTTTTATGCGCCCAGCCAAAGAACACTTACCAGATTTTTCATGAGGTGCAGGCGCAACATCCACAACATTGACATGACATGTTGTATGCTGCAGATCTGTGCCCTACGCTTTACCCTTTTTAGTTGAAATTTATCATGTAACATGTCTCAAAATTGTGCCCTTTCTAACTTGGCACAGCTTTTCCCATGTCGACACTTTCCCAAGTGTGCCTAGCAATAAAAATCTCCTGTAACCTACTATAAACTTGTGCCCCATGCCCTAAGGCTTAAAATTACTTATTCTTCCTTCTGCAAGCTAAACTTAACTATTTTCTCACACATTCAAAGGTGTTTTGTTATTCTTCAAACTTTCATTATGAATAACATGATAGTTGACATGGATCTTCTATGTTAGACCTTTTTTATTCTTCTTGTAGAACAACATCTGTCCTCAAGCTCACATATGTCTTTATCAAGCAAGAAACCAGCTAAAGTTAAAGCTAAGAAGTCAGAGTAAGAAATGAAGTACAAGTACCAAAGAGTCAGAATTTCTGAATCATATGCAGAATGTGACCTTGACGTCAGAGACTTTGAGCTGGGTCATATTGACGTGGATGATTTCTGGGTAAGGACCACCAGGGCAAGCAATGGCCCATAGATGAAAAAATTAGTAGGCAGTGGATTACACTTTGCAGCTGGGCTTCCAGTGAGTGCCATAAATAATGAGTTCATCATGTTGGTTGCTCGATGTTATAACAAAGACACTAGATGTGTCAAAAATAAAGAATATCAAACAATCATAAACCTCACATCTCATCACTTTGAAATGATCTTGGGCATTCCTCATCACAGGAAATATGTGGAAATAAGTATTGAAGACTGCAGGAAGGCATGGGATGATAATGAAGATAAGTGCATGCAGATGATGAATGAACTCTATCTAAAGAACAAGAAGCTGGTGTCCAAATGGCCACAAACCATCCACTAAAATGATTTTAATGAATAATTGGGTGATACAATCACATTCTTGAGTAGAGTATTCGAGCTCCCTGATGCCCATTATTTCCACAAGTGGATGTTGAGATACCTGGAGAATATGATCAAGAATGCACCTAATCAATGCTTCGGCTAGGGTGAAATCATCAGTGACACCATCTCATAATAGCTTCAACAAGTTCTAACAATTGGGAAGTTCTACATGAATTCCTACGTTGTATACACTCATGTGTCAGAAAGGGATTTCACAGGGTTAACTCAAAATGGGGTATGTCTCCAAGTCAAGATATATGAGTTCTATCGAGAGCTAAGGCTCGAATCCATCATTACCCAGTTCTCCAAAATAAATTATGCCTTCTTCTATGAGGTATTCTATTTGTTGAGACCAAACATGAGATATATTCAAACCAACCTGAGTGTGATTACTGCTACAAAAAAATGGGGAGTGTTGTTCACACAATTCCCCACATTCACATACCTCAGAGCTGTGAATTTCGAGGGAGAACCAAAAAAACTACCAAGGTTTGCAGGGCCAAATTTGGTCCTCCTGGAATTGTCAAGGCAGCTAATCACTTGTCATAAAAAGTGTATAAAGAGAAAGAAAATAGGAACTCCATTCCCCCTTACAGTTGGCCAATACACCTGCCCTACACTTGCTAAAGCATGGGAGATGTATGTTGAACTAGAGCTGTTGAATTTGAAGCACAAATTCCTAGCAAGGCTGGCCTTTGACTGCCGGAGTTACCTCCCAAAGGAAAAAATTGATCCCATCCATGTTCTTGAGATTGAGGACATTTGGATAGACCTAACCCATGAGATAGACATTAGGTGGAAGGATCAGTCCCCACTGGCTCTGGAGGAAATCATCCACTATGGCGTTATCATTGTCCCAAAGAAATTCAAAGAGACTAACTAAGAAATTGATCAGGTTTACATTGACACAGATGGGGACAACTGGCCATTCATAGAAATCGACAAAGCTAAAGCACCAAAGACCATTCAATAAAGGGTTAAACCCACATTACAGTGCACCAAACATTGGTGCAATTAGAATGGCCTTACATACCTCAGATTTGAATTCACTACTTCTCCTTCAAGCCATGCACCTCTAAGGCTAGACCGCATGCCGAAAGGAAAAGGGAAAGATAAGGTGGGAGAACCAAGAAGACAAGAAGTACCCAGCGTTCCCTCTTCCACTACTCCTGAAGGCCTTCCTCCTACTTTTGAAAAGAAAGTAGTCGACCTAGTGTCTCCAGGTAATGAAGAAATAGTAGATGTTTCAACAGATACATCCACCCAAGATGTTATCACGACTACAACTACTGAGGTACCCAACATTCCTTCTTCCGCTCCTCCTCCTCCTGTCATTGAAGCATCTATTCCTATGGATGTTTCTTCTCCTCTCCCTTCCTCCCTTCCATCTCCCACCTCTTCCATATTCTCCTCTCTCATAGATCTGTCACCCAATATTTCCTCAATCTTGATGAAGATCCCTTCCATTTCCACGTCCTTCTCTTCTCCATTAGTAACTCCATGCCCCACAAGCATCGGTGCATTGGACTCCCTATCAATGCCACCACCGAGTGTTTCAACACACTTTCTTGAGGCCTCTACAGTTTCTCCCCCTCTAACTCCCGTTTCTTCTTCTTCCTCTGCTCCCACTCCCATAAGTCCTAGTTGGATTTTAGACCATCTGAGCCAGCATAAGAGGAAATTTCCCATTGTGGCCATGGATTTCTCCATTATTCCGAAGAAGGGAACCAAAAATTAGAAAGTGATAACTCACTTTTCTAAAGGCACTTTAGGAGAGAGAGTCATGGAGATAGCTTTCCCAGATCTCACTAAGAGAAAAGAAGATCTATCTCCCACAAAATTCACGTGACTCAAGTCACAATGGGGACCTCATTTGAAATCCTGCAAGGGGAAGACTTGTCTTTTGTGGATGCTCTTTGTAAGAAGCTCCAAGAGGCAAAAGAGGAGAAAAGGATACTCAAAGAACAAAACAAATATATCCTACAAGTATTGCAGAAAATGGGCAATGCTCCTCCTGTGACTGCTGACGAACCCATTCAAGTTCCTAGTCAGGATAAAATAAATGAATATGTTAAGATTGGTGAATAAGGCACAGCAGTATCATCTTGGGTCGAGTGGATCCTCAGAGATGGTGAAGAAGTGCTTGGGAAGTTTACATTGCTCTATCAAGATATAACCCAAGCAAATAAGGAGCTATAAGTAGTAGTAAGTTCCCTATCTGAAGAGTTGGATAACGCCAAGTTGCAGCATGAAACGTTCCAAGCAATGGTTAACTTCTCAGCTGACAACCTATTGAAAGTCAATGTTATCAATCACCCACGTGCACATAATAAGGCTCTCATGGCATTAGATTACCAGGTTGATCAGATGGAATATATCCTTGAGAGAATTGATAAAATCAAAAATGAAGCCCTGGATGCACGATACAACATGGAGCAGACAGTTGCAAAAATGGCTCCAGGGATGCTCAGTGAATCGTATAACTTGAGGGAAGTAGATGATACATTCTAGTGTTTTAAGGCTATCATCACTCAAGGTTTGGCACCATAGGTCACTTTCGACTGAGAGTCAATCAATAACCTCTTGGCCTGCCGTGATTTCATTGGCTTTTTAATCGATGCATGCGAAAATTTCACCAATTTACCTGACAAGCTCAAGAACAAGAAAGAAACCTGTAAATTCATTCACAATCATTTTAATGGTTCCAACCATGATCAACTTCAAGAAATGATCAGAAAGTTTGTAGAATACCAAGCGCAGTGTCACATCGACTCTCCTGATCAAAAGCAAGACACCAAGTTTGAGCAAAGGGATGATGAGGAGTAGTTTCTCATTTCTAGAATGCATTGATCATTTTTGTAAAATATTTAAAGTAGCATGTTGGCATACACAGTGACCTCATCCATGTTGCACCATGGGATGTTGCCATCCAAAAACTTGCCCAAGTCAATTGTTGACTTTTAGATATTTTCTAGATCTTTTGTAAATATCTTGTAAGATATTTTGTAAGTAGTGGGTTTGCTTTTGTCTTCTTTCTTCCTCTCCTTCTATAAATACTAGAGTACTTCTTGTATTCAAGGATGAAAATTTTTTGTATGAAAATTGAAGTGAGGAGAGAAAGACTGTGTCCTCAATGTGTGTGTTATTTGCATCAGATCTTTCTTAAGTTAGATCTATGTTTTTATTTTTTTAGATTCATTCCTACTATTGTCATATGTTCATCAGTATTGCTTTAATTGTTTATGCAAGTAAGTTTGGCTCTATTTACTACCTCTACTGGGATGAGATCTCAAACCCCCTGAAGTTAGAATAGTATATATTTGCACAGATTCTTGCTTGATAGATTAACAATAAACCAGTTTCACTTTGTTGTCTCAAAGAGGGGCTATGCCCTACACACTGTTGGCCTATTTCCCCATGACCTGCCTAACCAACAAATTTTCAGACCAACACTAATCCTATTCTATTATTCTTAGAGACAAGGGAGAGAGGGAAATGCATGAAAAATGGGAAATCCTACACTATGGAGGTGATAGCATGAAGAAAATGGAGTGAGATACATTTTTGAGAGAGAAAATTGAAGAGAAGTGCAACTAAGAGAGGTCATGATAGCTTTGACAAATTCCCAAAATAGAATTTAACACCAAATCCCCATGAAACACAACAACATAAAACTGAAAATAATAGAAACATGCACAGAATAGAATAGAAATAATAGAGAGGCAAGGAAAGACAAGAAAATAAATGCAAGGGTTGAGAGAACACCAAAAAATAGATTGTATTGCTTCAAATGGTTACAGATTCCATTATATCTACAAAATAGAGGCATAAATACATTATACAGGGCCATGGGAAGGATTATAGCTCAATGTGATTGAGAAACTAAAATGCAAGAGTTTCCCTAAGTCCCAAAATATCTCCCCTAAAAAATGGGAAGAGGTTACAATATATAGAAGTGATGGGAAAAGAGAGAAAGAGTGAAACTCACATTTTTTCTCTCACCCACCAAAAAATTTCATTAAATGGTCTAAAAAGTTCATGGGTTAAAATTTTTTCCCCCCATGTAATTGAGCTTATGGAAGAAGAAATGGGGTGCTATACTTCATTAATTGTTGTGGTTGGGTCTGGAACTGTGTATTTTCATGTTGGAAATGTTTTCCAATTTTTTCACATCTAACCTCAATAAAAGTGAGAAATATAAGTCCAATTTTATAGAGGGCATTGAGACCTTTCCAATGATATACAATTTGTGAAAAAAGGAGCAACAAGTCAAAAATTATGGCCATTTTAAGTTTTACACAAAAAATTGTCATTTTCCTTTATTCTGCGGATTTTCCAATTTTCTGAGGCTTTAGTCTTATGTGGATTTTTTCACATCTTGTTGTGGCTTTCTCTTTCTGCATATTTCTCTTTTGTGGAATTCTATGGCTTTCTCCTCTATGGAGCAGCTTTCTACAGCACTTATTTTCAGTCGCACGACTTTTTGTGTCACTTCTGCAGTACTCTGCGATTTTATTTTTCTATGGCACAAATTTCTATGGTGTGGCTTTCAGTGGCACTTATTTTCTGTAGCGTTACTTTATATGGCACTTCTTTTTTAAAGCATGACTTTTTGCGGCACTTATTTTTTGTGGCATGACTTTCTACAACACTTTTGCAACACTCCACGGATTTAGTTTTCCATGACGCGGCTTTCTTTTCTTTTTCTCAATTATTTCACTAACTCCTTATAATTTTTCTGGGTTAGGGAGTTAAGAAAAAATGGATTGAAGCACCCAAAAAAACTAAATTTCACCATTTTCTCTAGTTCTAATTTTCTCTAGTTGTCCATTTTACCAAGGGGTAAAAATAGTTAACATTATCTCCTCAGCATTTGGCCTTGTGCCAATCTTGATGTTCACTAGAATAATTCCAAATAAGTCTTCCAAGTATTCCATCTCATCATTATAGTCACTTTTGGCTTGGCTCACCAAGGTTGGGAACTGACCTAAAATCTACTTTATCAGCACGCCTGCCATTTCAAATGCCTCCTTGGTCGTCTTATGCTCCCCCTGAACATATTTCTTTAGACCATAAATTTATTTTTCTTTCTTCTTCATATTTTCTATAATGACCCTCATTGTAGCTCCTACATCCAAATTCCTACATGTGACATTTGTGGCCAACTTGTTAAAGGCATTACATGTCTTCTCATCTATTAATTACATTAGGTCCACAATTTTGTACTTCTTTCATGGCTCACTCTTCAATTTTATCACACTAAGGGATTTTTTGCTTACTTTAAATCCAGGCTCCCCCATATTAGTGTGAAAGTTCCAAGATAGAATCTTCATTGTGCACAAGACCCCACCATTCTTCTCCATAAGATCCTAGCTATAAATTTTCTCTATGGGCACCATGTTCTAGAATCGTGTCCTTAGGACCTTCTTAGGGTCATCTAAAAACTCCATATGTGGTGACCTTAGTGTCCATCACTTTCTTACTTCCTTTTCTATTGTTGGTTGTTTATTTGGATTAAAAACACCTATGCTAGTCCCACCTTCTACACCTTTTTCTTCCTAGATGACATAAGTATCATCAGTCTCTTTCTCCTTTAGCACCACCTTCTTCTATAATATTTTATCCTTAGACTGGATTTGATTCTTCTCCCCTCCTATAGCACCAAATTGTTTCTCATCCTCTGCATTCTTCTTCTCCAACTATTACACCCATTTTTTCTCAAGCTCCTCCAACAAAATCTCATCTTTCTCTTTTTCATTGGACTCCTATTCACTATAAATCACATGTGCCCCACCACACTTGACCTTGGTATTTTTTGTGTCAACCTTGGGTGGTTGAGAATTCCCTACACCTTCATTACTCTTCCTCCTTTTGTAATACATCTTCTTTCATCCCGAGTGGTCAAGTACACTTTCCTCTTCTTCCTTAGGAGAATCTTCATGTGTTCTCTTGAAATGTGGTATCACAGTTATTCTAGATTGTGGGAGGTGAGTATCCATTATTTCCATCTCTACTCCTCCTTGAGGTTTTGGCCTTATCAACACAAAAAAATTAAATATCATCCCCCTTATACTAACATTAATTTGGTGGTACAATTCTAATGTATTTCGCTCTAGCATCTTCATATACGTAGTTCGTGATTCATACCAGTAGATTGCATGTAAGATATTTAAATCTAAGTCAACCTTATCTACTTCAAGGTTTAATTTCTACGAATCCTTTATCATATTCATTGTGCAATTGAAATATTAGGTAGAGAATGCAAATGACAGCTTGCATCAATGGCTCATCTCCCCATCCTACATCCTGAAGCGTGCAAGACTGTAGTGTTGCATTACTGTAAACTTTTCATGTTCCCCAAACTCTTTAGGTAGCTCAAGAAGAATTTTTCACTCATTCTCAAAGGGCACGCATAACCTGTTATACCATTCATCAATCCTCACCTTGTATACATTTGTAATTGTGTCATCATAAGTATAACCAATGAACTGCATTGTAGGGGACTTTTTAATGGGTAGGTAAACCCACATATATTCGTCTAGACCATCGTGTACTCTTATTTCCCAAAAAATAATGAGTAGGAGTATCAAGCCCCATGTTATCTTGGCTCCTTCTTCTTTGTGCACCTTGTCCTCCTCTATAATACTATTTGCAACATACTTCTTGATGTTGTAATGGGTCATGTTTTCCATCTTGTGTGCAATATTCAAGAATTTATTATTCACATATGTCCACCTCTTTGAGGAACCCAATTTGTAACTTTCCAACTTGGCTAAAACCATAGTTGTAGGATCTGTGAGATTATCAATTTTCATGGCCCTTTCTCCCTTCTCATATTGTAGTTGAATGACCAATTTGTCTATTTTCACATCATCTAGTAAGTTCAGCTCCATATCCTCCCCTATACTTCTCAAACCTATGACCTATTTGAAGAGTTGGGCTATAATTATCGTAAGACAGACAAAAAAATAGAAAAAATACTTATGCACCCTAGACACTAGCCACTGGAATAAATGTGTAGTATTTACAAAGAAGGGTAACTAGAACAACTGAAGAACCCCTAAATTCTTCAAATTCCTATGTATTGGATCATCAACCAGCACTTGCTCTTCCTCATTCATCCCAAAAATTTCCTGAAACATGTCTGCATTCAACATCTCTTCATGCTCTGGAGCGCTATGGTTTTATTCGTTGATCTTACACTTTGTGAGTTGTGATTTCCAAGTCTGAACCTTATAAAATATAGGAGGGTACTACACTTTTGAATATATGTCTTCCAATGGTTTCTCGACTTCAACTTCAACCCTCTTCATGTGATGATTTCTTCTAGTCTTTTACGCAATTAGTTCTTTAAATGTATTCCCTATGTAATATGGTTCACAATATTGTCTTCCTTCACTATCTAAACACTGTGAACCCTAGTTGTTCAACTTATTCACACAAACGCTCCTACTTGTGCCCTAATGTTTTACTCCACTATTAGGTCAAAATTATTTCTTCTCCAAGATATGCACACAACTTCACGCACATGGTATTCTCGTTTTCTTTTCACTTCTCTTTCTCTGTCACACCAAAACGCTCAATATCTCAATTACTCAAATTTTATTTGAATGCAAGATAATAAATGACTTGTTTTGCCCCTTTTTATAGACTTTTGATTCTTTTAAACTTCACCACCTCACTTTTTTAACCTTTAACACATTTTTTCTCATTTTAAAGTTTCTAAGTTATTTTCTCAATAAAGTACATTTTCTACTTTTTTCTTTATTTCCTAACTTACTTTCACACTTTTCATTCATAACCTTCTGGCACGCCTTACTCCTTTCAAATCCATAGACCTCCTTACGCGTTCCTTCCTACATCAAATTACATAATCCTCTGTACCATATACCAAATAGTTCACCATGTCGTCACCTTTCTCGCATCATACTAAGTGATCATCCTTCTCACATGGTCTTCAGTCTAAGAAATTTCTTCAAGAGCATATTCATCCTAAGGCACATATGTCACCCTTTTCTTCTTCAGCCAATCTTTCAGAGAACACCATGTAGACACCAAAATTGGGTCACACTCCCCTTGATCCCTTTTTGAATAACTAACTTAAACATACTCACCTAACATTAGCCCCCTTTCACCCCATATTAACATTGATTTTAGTTTCCACAATTAAATCAATACTCACCCTCACTCCATTTATTAATAATTACTTTAATTAAATGGATGCACACCTCACCTAGACACCTCACCATAGACCTATTCATATCATGTTTCCACAACTAACTAAGACTTAGTTGTACTTACCTTAATGAACTAAGACTTAGTATTACCCTAAAATCACATGCATATTATTCCTCTAACCACATTCCTGCGTATCTAAGCACAACGTTCCATTTAGATCCGGCACCAACTAGAAAATCTAGAAAAAGATAGCCAATATTTTCTATTTTAGGCAACCTAGGATATCCCTTCTTAATCGACGTCGGTCAACCCGAAACCAAGGTTGGTCACCCTAAACCATTGTTAGTTACCATATAACCATTTTGGTAACCTTGTTTCGGAGGTTGGCCACATTCTCGAGTTTTGGGACCAAAGGAGATCTACATGAAAGCAAGAACCAAAGCTCTTTTGCACATACAGACAATGATAGTCAGCATAACCATTGATCAAAAGGTATTTGCATTCACGGTAGCATTCTAGGAAGCACTTCCGTAGAACTAACCACCATTTCACCAATCAACCATCACCACCACCTAGCCATTGAACCTGCACAACAGTAAGTGTGTTTCTAACCTACACCATTTCATTTCTATATGGTTTATAAGGGTTCTTCAACTTTTTTTATGTACCACCATTTATATTTTTACCTCACCACTATTTCCTTCCTGTGAACCTATAAGCATATGGATTTTCATGCATGAAAATGACATGCAACAATGTGGGAACGAAGTCCTTCCTCAATGAAGGTGAGGCTGCCTTTATTGAAAGCCAAAACTGTATTTACATCTGTACATTCAAAATTGTATGTGGGGGGTGTTTTGGAACATCAATGGAAGAAAAGTGAATGAAGGAAATAGAATAGAAAGAAGGAAAGGAGTGGAATGGAATGAACTGAAAGAACATGCAAGAGTTAGGTAAAAATAGAGCCTAATATTGCATGAAAAGGAAAGCTGAATAACCAACACAAATAAAAAAGAGTTTGAGTTAGTTAAATAAGAACATGTAAAAGGGAACACATATGAGCAAGTAGACAATCAGAGCTTGATCACTGTGAACTAGAACAACTGATTACTAATGTTGACAATAAGATCAAAGATAATATTTGCATGCAAGATTTAAACACCTAACATCTAATGAACATAAGAACACCAAATGTTACCAAAGACAATGAATGAGACACAAAGTTCTTATTCCATTAACTCCAAAATGTTTTTCACAAAATAACACAAAGTTTCCTCTTGAAACAAAGCTTGCACAAAAGTATTCTCTTCTCCTCTCTCAAAGTCACCCTTACAAATGAGACCCTCACTTCCTTTTATAACCCGAAAGTTGGTTACAAAGTAGTTAGGGTTTTAAATGCACATTAAATAGGGCACTTAAGTGACTTTGAATTTTTCAACCAACTTTTAAAAAGTGACTAAAAATAGAAACCACTTAAGTTAAAGGGTCATTTAAGGAACAATACATAAAAAGAAATGGGTACATGTGGACCCCACTTAAATGACTTGTATGCACACGTAGAAATCCTAATTAGCAATGTGCCACCCAGATCAAGACACCTAGGATTAGTGCCTTATCCATTGGGCCAAGAGTCTTCCTAACCCAATCATACGGGAATGAACTCATTGACTGTGCTCTGCAATCAACTAAATGACAAGAGTGCTGAGCTTGAAACTTGAGCAATTCATCCACCCCTCTGTTTGATTAATATCTTGATGTGAGAAAAATTTTCTTCATTCGTATTCACATTCACAATTCTCCACATGCTCCGAGTACCTTTCCATGGTGAATTATTCATTTTTCGTGAGACCGTAGTCGTTACGCCACCTTGGTTTATCAGAATCCAACTTCTGGTCTTTCACCGTTGAGGAGATCTCCAAGAGCCAAAATTACAATTCACTCCCTGGAGTTATGTCCTTTGTCTTTGTTACCATCCCAAAGTGTTGATCTCTCAAGCAAAATTTGTGAGACTTCAGAGTCTTGGAAATCCATCTCCTTTGCCCCATTGTGAATGAGTGGTGTTGAAGAATCATCGAAGTGATTTATGAATTTTTTGACACACACCTTAGCGTAGTATTTGGTCTTTTTTGGAGTGATGGATTCTAACATTTACGCAATCGCTTCCAAGTTTATCACTATTGGCATGATGACCCTCTTTCAATTCATCAGGATATCATGTAGCCAGGTGGGAACCTCTCCAAGTACCTCATTATACATGGTTCTCGTGTTTGTTGGGAATTGATCTTCATCACGTTGAAGGGGATCACTTTCGGTTGTTGCTGAAATTGGATCTTCTTGTTGTGAGAAAGATGTTGTCACCATTTTCTTCATTTGTGGTGATTCTTCAAATGTAGGCAAGGAAAGAACTGGATCATCAACTTTTCGTTAAGAAGTTGGGACTACTTTCACAAGTTGGGCTGGTATATTTTGAGGTACTTCATCAATGAGTTCCACCTCTAGAAATTGTGTGATATAGATTACAGGTTCTTGCACATGAACCAATGCTTTGAATTATAGTGTTGTGTTGTTGATTAGGCCTGAAGAATTAGGGAAATCATGCAAAGACAAATGATGACTTGGAATGAGAAATTCTCGAGATGTGCTCCTTCTTCACTTAGGTGTTTAGACGAATCAACTCACGAATGAGCCCTCAATCGTATCGCTCCTAGCTTGATTATGAGCTCATGCATTTTCAACTTGAATTCAAACTCCCATGGCGATCCATGCCCTTCGTGTTGTCTTACCTTCTTTCCAGAACCGAAATCTCTGAGTTCTTCTCTGGCTCAACTCACTTGAATACCGAGCTTAACCCAACATTTTTGAAAAGAATGGTTTTACCACAATGCTCACGGTTCTTCCTTATTATATAACACTTGTAGTAAGAATGTTTTGGCTTTGCCATAATAAGCACAATTGTACCTTCCAAACGATGAGAAAATGCCATTACCAATAAAGACCTAATGCTGCCATGATTATGACCCGTTGAAGATGCTCATATAATTGCAAAGCAAATTGTGCTTCATGAATATTCTAATATGAAATAGATCCACTTCTATGAGATTCTCTTCCATGAGTTACATCATAAAACAAGTAAGGTCTCAATAGAGAATCTTTGTAATAAACTTCATTAGGTCTCTTGGTAATACTCTCACTATCACTTAATTCATTTTGATAAAAATATCTTGAAGGAAATACCCCAATTTGAGGATGCATTCGATTCTGAGCAGATAACAACATAGTTGGATGACCTGCTTGTTGGAAGTGCTCAAAAAGGATTCTACTGTACTGCAACATGCCTGCTGCCTGGCTAATTACTGTTGCAGGCAGTTGCTGTGGATCCCTGACAAGAACACGCCTATGAAGATGGTCAATAAAATTTGGTGTGAAACATTCAGGCATTGCTGGAGGCTGCTCCTCATTATTTGGAAAGTGCTCTAACCTGGGATTTAAAATTGCTTTCTACATTCTCCTCCTTTGCATGCATGGAAAATTGTTCTTTCCTTGCTATCTTGTCTATCCACGTTCGTAGATTTTGGTCTTTTTCTCCTTTTTGAACTGTGTTTAATATTTTCCCTGGCGCATGGAAAACTTCTTGAATGGGTGCGTGAGGTTTCTCCTTAGACCTGCGTGGGAGATTATGCTGCTCTTTGTTGAGGGAACAGTAGAAAATGTCACAAATGGCTTCATTATCAAGGAAAAAAGAAACATCGGTGTGTTCTAACAGTGAGTGAGTTGAGAGCACACTATTGTAGGACTCCACCACAGATGTGGAGACTTGTGGAGAAGGGTAAACGGTGAAACCCCACTTGGATTTCTTCCCATAATCCATAGAAAGCCTCTCCAGGAGTAGAGATCTGAGGCCTAAACCAGTACCACCTCCCACAGCGTGAAACACTAGAAACACCTGGAGACCAGTGTAATTGTCCTTAAGCTTCCGAATTCGACCCAGGTAGAGATCCAAGAACACGGCATGGGGAACATGCTTTCTGGTGCCGGTCTTACTAAAAAAATGTATTGAATGCATCATCACCGCCACTGACAGTCTTATCACTTGGCATCTGTCCATCAGGCATTTTTTATGTATATACATAGATATCAGTGGAGGTGCCTAAACACACAGCGACCCTCAGGATTTGTGAAGACGTATGCAAAGATGTCCACAGAGAGAAGGAGGTGAAAAGAAAAACAAATATGAGAAAAAGAACAAAAATCACAGGAGAGCAATGGTCTCCTCTTGTTGAGGTGGCTCCTCCAAATGTGTGAAAACTTCTAAAGAAAAGAAATTTATTTGGACTATTTTTACTTCCTACAGACAAATGCGTGGAAGGTTGTTGGATGTAA
This sequence comes from Taxus chinensis, assembly GCA_019776745.2. Taxonomy (NCBI): domain Eukaryota; kingdom Viridiplantae; phylum Streptophyta; class Pinopsida; order Cupressales; family Taxaceae; genus Taxus; species Taxus chinensis. The sequence continues at coordinate 392,978,804 of CM034156.1, read as the reverse complement.
CCAAAAACCTTTTTGTATTTCTTCTTCACAATGGTGTTAGTTTCCCTTGCATAAGGCTGACAAAATATTATGTCTTCTTAAAGAAAGAGTAATTGAAAGCTTCACATGAATTTTTCAATGGGTTCAATGGAGGAAGTTACGGGAATTAATCTAACTTCCTCTCTTCCCGGGTAGTGGCTTAAGTGCCATGGGGAAATGGGAAAAGCAACATGTAATTGCCAACGGGAATGGAAAAATGGGTTGGCAATCCCAGTCCAATTTCCCCATGTGGGAAATTGGGGAATTTTATGCCCGTTTTCCAATCCATGATTTGGCAATTGGCAGAGGAAAACCCATGTGTGGGAAATTTGAAGGAAATTGCCAGGAAAGTGGAAATCCAGGTTCGGGAAGCCAACCCGGCAGTTGGAAACAAAAGCTTACTTCCCTGGCACTAAAACTTGTCGAATGAACTTTAATTTATATTTATTTAATTAAATACTCCTTAAGTGATTTTTTAAAAAATTAATTTAATCAAACAAGGAGCAATTAATTAATTAATTAATTTAATGTATTTTAACATGTTTTAAAGCCTGGCGGGAAGATTTCTCGCCCAAAAATCATGAAACGAAGACCGAAACGATCACAAAAATAATATGATCGCAATGAGTCCAATGAACCACGCAAAGTAACACTTTTCAAAAAATTTTAATTTTTCATTTTTTAAATTTTTTTTTAACAATTTTGCGAAGTCAAAATTGGCTGATAACAGCTGGCTCTGATTGGGGACAAGGACTTCATGGACGCAGCAATGGACCCAGACCAAAATAGTCATGAACATGATCACAGAATGATGGGGCACAAAAATGGGGCGACACAAGAGAGGAGACCGAAAAACAGGGAAACAAACAAACCAAAATCCTAATTACCTATGTACATACGGGGAACAACCCGTTTTCAATTCTGGTAATATTTGAGATACTTCCCACTGTAGGGCAAAGGCAAATGAGTTCCATCAGGATATGCCAAGTAGTAGGTACTATCTCCACAGAAGTGTCTTATTTTGAATGGTCCTAGCCACAGTGAGTCAAACTTCCCATGCTTTCCCTTCGGCTCACGTCTTTTATCCCAGAGAAGAACTAAGTCATTGATTTGAAACTGTCTCTCTCTAGTTTTCCTGTCAAACAACTTCTTTACCTTGGATTGATGTTCCTCGATCCTGTTGGCCACTTGACTTCTTTGTTCCTCGAGCTTGCTTAGGAACATGACCCTTTTATCTAATGCATTGGCGAAGCATTCATCATCAACTGCCTGAGCTAATTTTAACGCTGGTAGCTCCAATGTGATGGGAATTTGAGCATTAGTTCCATACATAAGTTGAAATGGAGACATACCAATTGCCCTTTTGGGAGTTATGCGGTCAGCCCACAATGCATCGTATAACTTTTTGTGCCAAGTTCTTTGATTTTCTTCTACTAACTTGTGCACAATAGTAATGAGGTTTTTGTTGTTGGATTCAGCCTGACCATTTCCCTACGGGTAGTAATCTGATGAATGAGACAAAGATATCCCATATCCATAACAAAAACCTATCATCTCTGCAGAAGAAAAATTTGAGGCATTGTCATTCACGATCTTGTGAGGAATTCCATAACGAACCAATATGTTTTCTTTGATGAAATCACAGATTACTACAGTAGATGTTTGTTTCACCGGTATAGCTTCTACCCACTTTGTAAAGTAATCAGTGGTAGTGAGCACGTGGGTATGACCAGTGCTAGAATTAGGATTCAAGACCTCAATGAAATCTAAACCCCATTGTTGAAAGGGTTCTTCAATGACAACTAGCTTCAAAGGCAGTGCTGCCAACTTTAGTCTTCCAACAAATTGTTGACAGGATTCACATTTGGTCACCCATTTCTGAGCATCAGAAAACATAGTGGGCCAGTAATAATGTGCTCTCAGAATTTTATGGGTTGTTACCGGGCCAGAAAAATGACCGCCGCAAGCATGATTGTGGAAGGCTTCCAACAACCTAGGCTGTTGTTCTTTATCAACACATCTGAGGAACATGTCGTCAATTCCTTTCTTGAACAACGTGTTATCCCAAATGACGTATCTGGCAGCTCTTAGTTTGATAGATCATTTCTCTTTAGCTATAAGATTCTCTGGACACTCGCCATATGTGAGGAAGTAGGCAATAGCAGAATACCATTCATCCGTGGTACTGACAAAAACTACCATTGGTAAATTTTCTTCAACTAATTCTTCTTCAGAGTTATCTCGTGGTTCATTCTCTGCAATGAGTTGGCAGAGTCCTCTCCCTCAAACCAACTTGGTAGGCTTGATGTCCAGATCATATTCTTGGATCTTGGAGACCCAATTACCTCTTTTAGATCCTGGTTCCTTTTGTGTCAACATTGATTTCACCGCGGTGTCTAGAACTAAGACTTTTGTGTGAGAATTCAACACGTAATACCTAAATTGTTTCAGGGCTCTTACCACCGCGTACGCATGTCTCTCAAGAGGAGTGTAATTAAGTTCATGTTTCTTGAATCCCGAACTCATGAATGTGATAGGAGATTCAATCCCCTCTTGATTGTGCTGAGTCAAAATGGCAGAGATCATGTGTGGTGAAGCATAGCAATAAATTATAAAATCCTTCTTAAAATTGGGACACACCAATGTAGGATCTTTTGCAATAGCACCCTTGATTTGATTAAATTCCTCTCTACCTTCCTTTGACCATTTGAAAGATTCTTTTCCTTTCATCATATCAGCGATTTCTTTAGTCAGCTCGGTGAAATCTAGCACGAACCTTCTCAAAAAGTTCACCTTTCCAAAGAAGGAGTGGACTCCAGGTTTACTTGTAGGCAAGGAAAGATTCTTTATAGCTTGAACGCATTCAAGATCGATCTTAGTTCCTTCCTTAGAAACAATATGACCTAGGAGTTTAACTTCTATAACTCCAAACACAGATTTTTTTGGATTCAGAGAAATCTTATGAAGTTTACACCTTTGCAAAATTTTCTCTAAATCTCTGAAGTGATCTTCTCGCTTCTTTGAGAACACTGTCAAGTCATCTAGGTATATCACAATGATCTTGTCTTTATAGTCTGCAAACGCCATATCCATGGCCCTTTGAAAAGTTGCGCCAGCATTGATCAAACTAAAGGGAATTCTTCTATACGCGAACGTACCTCAGGGGGTAATGAATGCGGTTTTATGTTGATCTTCTCTAGCCACTTCAATCTGATTATAGCCAGAGAAACCATCTAGCATAGATAGCATTTCCGATCCAGTTGCTTCCTACAGAATATGATCCATGACTGGCAGTGGGTAGTTATCCTTCAAGGAAGCCTGATTAAGATTATGGAAATCCATGCAAATCCTAATTTCTCCATTGTTCATGCGAACCGATACAATATTAGCTATCCAGGTCGAATTTCGAATAGGAAAAACTATTCGTGCATCTAGCATCTTTTGAACTTCATGAAATATTGTCCCTGTAATCTTGGGATTATATTGTCTTTACTTTTGCCTAAATGGAACTACGCCAGGCTTCAAGGGTATGGCATGCTCCATTTCCCTGGGTTGGAAAGACTTCAAGTCTTCGTATGAATATGCCAAGATGTCAGAGTATTTGGTAAGGATATTTATGAATTTCCTACACTCCTCAGGTGAGCAATATTTACCAATATTGATCAGGCAAGGTTTATCCTTGGTGCTGATATTAATTTTCTCATAGTCAGCAGAATTTGCAGGTCCTGCCTGCTTTTTCTCTTTAATAAACCTGTCATGTTTGTCAAAAATTTCTTCAAGTGAAACCAATCCTTTGGGACTTTTATTTCCTTTGAGTTGAATGATGCCATCACCAGGATCTTCATTCTCAACTCTTTCCTGAATGGGTGAGGTAGTTGATTCGCAAAATGTTGAATCACTTCCTTCAAAGTACAACTATTCAAAATTTTCTCTCTTTTCCAAGAAGGCAATAATTTGTTGATCATCATTAAATACTTGCCAATTTTCTGCATTGTCATGAACACTTGGCCTAAAAACCATTTCAATGGTGTATTTGTCTTGATCAAATTCTGAATGGGGAATCATTAATGATGCTGAGACTACTAGAGAATCCGCTTTGTCATTCTTTTCACGAGGGACAAATTTAATGGAAAAAGTGTTGAAAACTTCTATTGCATCCCAAACTTTATTTCTGTAGTGTCTCAGACGATCGTTCTTTACCTGGAACTGATTTCTTACTTGTTTCACGATCAATTCCGCATCTCCAAAGACTTCTACATTTTTAATCCCTTTCTCTTCTACAACTTGGAGGCCAAGGATTAATGCCTCGTACTCTACAGTGTTATTAGTATTTGAAAATTCGAGTTTATAGGAAAAAGGAAAAATTTTACCATTTGGAGATATGAGCACCACTCCTGCACCAGAGCCCGTTGAGCAACAACTTCCATCAAACTCAAGAGTCCAGATCTCATTGGAATCTTGGCAAGTGATCTTAGGGGTATGAACTTCTGTAGTCATCATATAATTACCCATACTTGAGCCTTGGAAAAGGATCTGTGCGTGAGGATCTTTAGTTTTAGTTACCGTGAACATTTCCTGAGCTTCCGGCCTAAGTTTCTTCATTTTTCCATTGATAGGAATCATGGCATGAGACCAGTCCATTTGAATCTTACCACCCAAATCCCTACAAAATTTCCTACTCAATAACATTCCATACAAGGCGGGAATATCAGCAACTAAAATAGTTACCTTAGCTCACTTTTGAGGGAATTGGGCTAAAACCATTTGGGCGTCCTTAATCTGCCTGATCAGAGGAACTTACTTGGTTTCCATAGAGTAACATGATCCGAATGTTCTCGTACAAGTCAAACCAAAATCATGTGCTACTTTTTTCGGCATCACATTATCTGAGGCTCCAGAGTATATAATGCAATTACTTAACTTGCATCCGTTGATCAGAAAAGACACAAAGAAAGGTTCAATTTTTTCCTTTGAAGGTGTAGTGGCTGCCATAATATTTTGAGTTTTCCCATCTTTGGGAGTTTTTAGAATTCCTTTAAAGGAATGAACAGTAGAGTCACCTTTGATAAATTGGACCAACTTCTCAAGCTGATCCTTGTTGGACTTCAAGTACTCTGCCTGTGACATGGAAATTTTTGTTTTATTAATATGATCAATGATATCAAATTTAGGCAAAGTAATTACACTTGAAGTCTCATATATGAGTTCTTTTGAACTTGATGATGGCACACTTTTGACCTTGGTCTCAGGCTTGGTTAATACAGATGTGGAAGAAGAAGTTTTCTTCATAGTTGGTTTACTAGCTGATTGATCTAACAAGGGCTCTCCTTTCTTTAAGATAGTCTTGACCTTTGAAATCTTAGTATCTCTGGACTCTTTAGGAGCCTCCTTTATCTTGGATTCTTTGAGAGTTTCCTTGGAAACCTCTTTATCTCCCACCTTAGTGGTATCTTGGTCCTTTTTCTGAGAGCGTGTGAAGACGGCGAAGGATTGACTATTCATATCTTCTATAATTTCTTCATATTCGTCTTCTTCATCGGAATGGTACTCAAAGAAATGATTATTACTTTCTTCCTCAGGATCTTCAATTGCAGGTTCAGATGTCTCAAAATCAGGCTCTTCCTCATCAACCTCGATGACCTCAATCTCATCATCGCTTTCTTCAATGACATCACATTTGGAATTAGCTGCGGGAGATACTTCAATAACAAGCCTCGTTGGAGCACCTGCAATCCTGGCTTTGTTGGGAATGTATCCTTTTCACAGGATATCTTTGTAAGGAGCAGGTTTACTACTTTGAGCAACTTACTTCTTCAAAGCTAGCATATCATTAGCCAACTTAGTGAGTATAGTTTCTGAAACGTTGGGAGTTTCTTGACTCTTTCCTTTGAGGGAATTTTTCTTGAATTTTCCTACCATGATTAAGTCATCTTCGATTTCTATGGCCAAAGATTGAGCAAGTTCCAAAGTAGCCACCCTGGCCCTTCTTAGCTGATAGCACACTTTTGGTTTTTGTGTGTTGATAAAGAAACATTTTTTTCCATCAAGGTCGAGACGAATCCCGGCGGGAACTTTGTTCACCATCCTGTTGAATTTGGCCACAAAATTCCTCATGGGTTCTGTAGGCTCTTTCTTTTCCTGAGATAGTTAGGCAAGAAGAGCATGTTCATCTTCCACCGTTTTGAATCGATTTTCAAACTTAGTTTTCATATCATTCCAACTTGTAATGCATCCATTGGGCAGATGATGAAACCAATCTGTAGCAATATCATGCAATGTCTCGATGAAGAGACAAATAGCAACATCTTCATATTCTACCGACAAAACAGCACATACAGCGAAGAAGGCAGAGATATGATCATCTGGTGACGTCTTCCCATCACCGTCGAACTTGGGAAGAATCTTTCTTGATCCTCGTGGGAGTTCATGTCGAGCAAGTAAGGCCAACGGGCCTATGGAATTTCCCCATGGTACATTGGCTGCCATTGGAGAAAAGGTGGTATGTGAAGGTAAAACAATGTGAGCAAGGACAAGTGCTTGACTGGTAGTGATTCCTTCCTTGCTTGCTCTTTCAGGACTTTATGCAAGGCTTGCAGATCTACGAGGCATTTTCTTCTTGGGAGAAGATAACTTGAAACCAAATTTTCCTTGAAAGTCAAAAGTGGGGTCAGATCGACCTTTAGCTTTTTCTCCTCGCGTAAACCTCTTTCCTTCTAGTTTGGAATATTTATGGTGAAGAGATCACTGGCATGTTCCGACCAGCTCTAGCCTTTTCTCTTTGCTCTCTTTCTTGAGCTATTTGCACCTGAATAACTCTAACAACTCTCATAGCTTTCTCTTCTTCATTATCTAGTACTGATGCGGCGAGATAAAAATGATGGTTACTTGTGAACTTTTCCCAAATAGCTTGCCTCAAATCTGATGATATGTCTTCTTTAGTATCTGCAAAAACAAGATTTGGTTGCAAGATAGGTGGCTTACCTGTAATAGTCATACAACTTATTACCTGGGTGGAAGAGGACCGCGTCGGTGAACAACTATCAACACGTGCCCAAGAGGTCTTCTGGCCACAAGTGTGGGTTCTCTTCTTCTAAGGTCTTCGATGTAGATTTCTCTGTCAATGGCTCTATCAACAGCCACAAATTGCTGTAAGCTTTCACGGTTTTCCCAAGCTACTATTCGAAGGTTGGCAGTAATGTCTCCTTGGAAATCTTTGTTGGGCACAAGATTCAGTTGAAGAACTGGAGCTGGTGCAGAGGGGATAGTCATAAAGATTTAACCAAGCAATGGTTAACGACTTCTGAATCCCCAGTGGAGTCACCAAAAACTGTTAGCATATGGATTTACACACATGCAAATGACATTCAACAGTGTGGGAATGAAGTCCCTCCTTAATGAAGGTGAGGCTGCCTTTATTGAAAGCCAAAACTGTATTTACATCTGTACATTCAAAATTGTATGTGGGGGGTGTTTTGGAACATCAATGGAAGAAAAGTGAATGAAGGAAATAGAATAGAAAGAAGGAAAGGAGTGGAATGGAATGAACTGAAAGAACATGCAAGAGTTAGGTAAAAACAAGCCTAATATTGCATGAAGAGGAAAGCTGAATAACCAACACAAATAAAACAGAGTTTGAGTTAGTTAAACAAGAACATGTAAAAGGGAACACATATGAGCAAGTAGACAATCAGAGCTTGATCACTGTGAACTAGAACAACTGATTACTAATGTTGACAATAAGATCAAAGATAATATTTGCATGCAAGATTTAAACACCTAACATCTAATGAACATAAGAACACCAAATGTTACCAAAGACAATGAATGAGACACAAAGTTCTTATTCCATTAACTCCAAAATGTTTTTCACAAAATAACACAAAGTTTCCTCTTGAAACAAAGCTTGCACAAAATTATTCTCTTCTCCTCTCTCAAAGTCACCCTTACAAATGAGCCCCTCACTTCCTTTTATAACCTGAAAGTTAGTTACAAAGTAGTTAGGGTTTCAAATGCACATTAAATAGGGCACTTAAGTGACTTTGAATTTTTCAACCAACTTTTAAAAAGTGACTAAAAATAGAAACCACTTAAGTTAAAGGGTCATTTAAGGAAAAATACATAAAAAGAAATGGGTACATGTGGACCCCACTTAAATGACTTGTATGCACACGTAGACATCCTAGTTAGCAATGTGCCACCCAGATCAAGACACCTAGGATTAGTGCCTTATCCATTGGGCCAAGAGTCTTCCTAACCTGATCATACAGGAATGAACTCATTGACTGTGCTCTGCAATCCACTAAATGACAAGAGTGCTAAGCTTGAAACTTGAGCAATTCATCCACCCCTCTGTTTGAGTAATATCTTGATGTGAGAAAAATTTTCTTCATTCGTATTCACATTCACAATTCTCCACATGCTCCGAGTACCTTTCCATGGTGAATTATTCATTTTTCGTGAGACCGTAGTCGTTACGCCACCTTGGTTTATCAGAATCCAACTTCTGGTCTTTCGCCGTTGAGGAGATCTCCAAGAGCCAAAATTACAATTCACTCCCTGGAGTTATGTCCTTTGTCTTTGTTACCATCCCAAAGTGTTGATCTCTCAAGCAAAATTTGTGAGACTTCAGAGTCTTGGAAATCCATCTCCTTTGCCCCTTTGTCAATGAGTGGTGTTGAAGAATCATCGAAGTGATTTATGAATTTTTTGACACACACCTTAGCGTAGTATTTGGTCTTTTTTGGAGTGATGGATTCTAACATTTACGCAATCACTTCCAAGTTTATCACTATTGGCTTGATGACCCTCTTTCAATTCATCAGGATATCATGTAGCCAATAAATAACATTTTCCTTGTGGGAACCTCTCCAAGTACCTCATTGTACATGGTTCTTGTGTTCGTTGGGAATTGATCTTCATCACGCTGAAGGGGATCACTTTCGGGTGTTGCTGAAATTGGATCTTCTTGTTGTGAGAAAGATGTTGTCGCCATTTTCTCCATTTGTGGTGATTCTTCAAATGTAGGCAGGGAAAGAACTGGATCATCAACTTTTGGTTCAGAAGTTAGGACTACTTACACAAGTTGGGCTGGTATATTTTGAGGTACTTCATCAATGAGTTCCACCTCTAGAAATTGTGTGATATAGATTACAGGTTCTTGCACATGAACCAATGCTTTGAATTATAGTGTTGTGTTGTTGATTAGGCCTAAAGAATTAGGGAAATCATGCAAAGACAAATGATGACTTGGAATGAGAAATTCTCGAGATGTGCTCCTTCTTCACTTAGGTGTTTAGATGACTCAACTCACGAATGAGCCCTCAATCGTATCGCTCCTAGCTTGATTGTGAGCTCATGCATTTTCAACTTGAATTCAAACTCCCATGGCGATCCATGCCCTTCGTGTTGTCTTACCTTCTTTCCAGAACCAAACTCTCTAAGTTCTTCTCTGGCTCAACTCACTTGAATACCGAGCTTAACCCAACATTTTTGAAAAGAATGGTTTTACCACAATGCTCACGGTTCTTCCTTATTATATAACACTTGTAGTAAGAATGTTTTGGCTTTGCCATAATAAGCACAATTGTACCTTCCAAATGATGAGAAAATGCCATTACCAATAAAGACCTAATGTTGCCATGATTATGACCCATTGAAGATGCTCATATAATTGCAAACCAAATTGTGCTTCATGAATATTCTGATATGAAATAGATCCACTTCTATGAGATTCTCTTCCATGAGTTACATCATAAAACAAGTAAGGTCTTAATAGAGAATCTTTGTAATAAACTTCATCATGTCTCTTGGTAATACTCTCACTGTCACTTAATTCATTTTGATAAAAATATCTTGAAGGAAAAACCTGAATTTGAGGATGCATTCGATTCTAAGCAGATAACAACATAGTTGGATGACCTGCTCGTTGTAAGCGCTCAAAAAGGCTTCTACTATACTGCAACATGCCTACTGCCTGGCTAATTACTGTTGCAGGCAGTTGCTGTGGATCCCTGACAAGAACACACCTATGAAGATGGTCGATAAAATTTGGTGTGAAACATTCAGGCATTGCTGGAGGCTGCTCCTCATTATTTGGAAAGTGCTCTGACCTGGGATTTAAAATTGCGTTCTACATTCTCCTCCTTTGCATGCACAGAAAAATTTTCTTTCCTTGTTGTCTTGTCTATCCACGTTCATAGATTTTGGTCTTTTTCTCCTTTTTGAACTTTGTTTAATCTTTTCCCTGGCACGTGGAAAGCTTCTTGAATGGGCACGTGAGGTTTCTCCTTGGACCTGCATGGGAGATTATGCTGCTCTTTGTTGAGGGAATAGCGGCAGACGTCACAAATGGCTTCATTATCAAGCAAAAAAGTAACATCGGTGTGTTCTAACAATAAGTAAGTTGAGAGCACACTATTGTAGGGCTCCACCACAGATGTGGAGACTTGTGGAGAAGGGTAAACGGTGAAACCCCGCTTGGATTTCTTCTCATAATCCACAGAAAGCCTCTCCAGGAGTAGAGATCTGAGGCCTAAACCAGTACCACCTCCCACAGCGTGAAACACTAGAAACACCTGGAGACCAGTGTAATTGTCCTTCAGCTTCCGAATTAGACCCAGGTAGAGATCCAAGAACACGGCATGGGGAACATGCTTTCTGGCGCCGGTCTCACTAAAAAAATGTATTAAATGCATCATCGCTGCCACCGACAGTCTTATCGCTTGGCATCTATCCATCAGGCATTTTTTATGTATATACATAGATATCATTGGAAGCGCCTAAACACACAGTGACCCTCGGGCTTTGTGAAGATGTGTGCAAAGACGTCCACAGAGAGTAGGAGGTGAAAAGCAAAATAGATCTGAGAAAAAGAACAAAAATCGCAGGAGAGCAATGGTCTCCTCTTGCTGGGCGGCTCCTCCAAATGCGTGAAAACTTCTAAAGAAAAGAAATTTATTTGGACTATTTTTACTTCCTACAGACAAATGCGTGGAAGGTTGTTGGATGTAACCAAAAACCTTTTTATATTTCTTCTTCACAATGGTGTTAGTTTCCCTTGCATAAGGCTAACAAAATATTATGTCTTCTTGAAGAAAGAGCAATTGAAAGCTTCACACGAATTTTTCAATGCGTTCGATGGAGGAAGTTACGGGAATTAATCTAACTTCCTCTCCTCCCGGGTAGTGGCTTAAGTGCCACGGGGAAATTGGAAAAGTAACAGGTAATTGCCAACGGGAATGGAAAAATGGGTTGGCAATCCCCGTATAATTTCCCCATGTGGGAAATTGGGGAATTTTATGCCCGTTTTCCAATCCATGATTTGGAAATTGACAGAGGAAAACCCACGTGCAGGAAATTTGAAGGAAATTGCCAGGAAAGTGGAAATCTAGGTTCGGGAAGCCAACCCGGCAGTTGGAAACAAAATCTTACTTCCCCGGCACTAAAACTTGTCAAATGAACTTTAATTTATATTTATTTAATTAAATACTCCTTAAGTGATTTTTAAAAAAATTAATTTAATCAAACAAGGAGCAATTAATTAATTAATTAATTTAATGTATTTTAACACGTTTTAAAGCCTGGCAGGAAAAGTTCTCGCCCAAAAATCACGAAACGAAGACCAAAACGATCACAAAAATAAGATGATCGCAATGAGTCCAATGAACCATGCAAAGTAACACTTTTCAAAATTTTCTAATTTTTCATTTTTTTAATTATTTTTTTTAACAATTTTGCGAAGTCAAAATTGGCTGATAACAGAACCCAACCATTCCCATCACTCATAACCATTTCATTCACCTATGTCCATTCTTGAGTACCTATGAATATTCCCAACACCTCCACAGACCTAAACCAACACCTTACCATCTCTGATTTAGCCTCAGACAAATCCTAAAAACCATGAACTATTGAATTATTATCAACCCGCCTTAACCATCGTTGGTTCTTACTAAACCGTCATCGATCATACCATACCAACATCAGTCTTTATATTTGGCAATCTTTCTAATAGCATATCCCAACAACCTTTTCCCAAGTGACCCAAGTGAGCCAAAACCTGACCCTGACATGTTTCAGCATCTTAATTATTTACCTTATTTCCAGATCTGATCATAGCCTATCCTGTTATATTATATTTTATTATTTTATTTGGATGGGATACCTAAATCATATCAACTATACTATAACCTTGTTTATTTATGTCATATCTTTCATTAAAATTGTATTAAATAGTGGGTTGAATGCCACCAAGGAAGTATCACACTTCTTGGATCTAGCATACGCTAGGCAACCCACTAACATATATTGTTTAACTCTATCTTGTTGTCTTGTTTTGTATTTCTGGTAGTTCCTCCTAGCCAAAATGAATCTCTCACATTCAACATTGGATCAAGAAGTCAGAACACATGTAACAAACTCCAACTGACCATCGCAACAGGTATTCCTCCTTGACCCATATCCTTATATGTTTCATCTAAAAACTTAAAGAAAACAATGAAACATTTTGGCATGCCTAGTGGGACCCATCTAGGGTTCCTTGCATGTTATTCATTCCTAGGTGAAAGTTGTGTGTTTTTTCCCTTCGTAAAATCTTCCACATAAATTTTCTTCTCTGGAATCTTCCCTTCTTTCTATTGTCTAAAATCAATCATGTTTTTGGTGCTATAAAAAGAATACTTCTTGTTCTTTCATTATTATTGCATTAGTGAAAGAGCATCCCTCATCCTATTCATTACTTGCTATATCAAATATCACACTTCGATTCGAGCTTAAAACACTTACATAGCATTCTGATTTGTTGCATTATAGATCACATTAAAACTGAGGGAAAGCTATACACTGGACGTTATGCCCAGCTAATGGTTAACACAATTGAACCATAGAAAGCACTTGATTCTCTCTCTCTCTCTCTTTGCCTAAACTACAATAATTTGAAATTTATACATATTTTTAAACAAAATCCCACCCAAAAGAAGTTTTCAACAATCATGTAATCAGAGAATTGACAATGGGAACCTAGATGGTTATCTCTATCCAGTACCCCATTAGAGGACCGCTCGCCCCCGCCATAACATAACCTGAAACCCCACCTTCAGAATTTTCTTCTTCTTAGGAAACTTTCCCAACCAAAAAACTCTACTCTAATTTCATGAGTCATATTTTAAATAGCATAAGTTAAAAACACTAAACTCACTTGTTGTATTACATATTTTTCTTAGCTTTGTGTTTGACTTGCATTTTGAGGTGTGAGGATATGATTCTTTATTTTTATTTTTTCCTTTCACACATTACCATCACAGTTGGAGTATTATTAATTTCTCAGAGTGTATCAGGACCTCATCTTATCATCCTTAGACTTTTGGGTTGATTATTCATCTCATCTAAATTCAAAAAAATCCATTTTTTTTCATTCTTCAAATTTCACAGTAACTAGCATTGGTCCACCAATCGTCATTGGTTTACATCTGACCACCATCGGTTTACCTAACTAGTGTCAGTTTCTTTTTCTTTTGGTTATTTTACCCAAAAGACACTTATCTCACCTTCTCTTCTGTTTAGAGTTTTTGTGTATCATTTTATTCTCTGTACTATGGTAACAGTCATCAAATACAACCTTCCTTTCTGACAGTCATCAGTTTCTACGTCATTTTCCAAAACTATTATTTTCTCTCAGTAACCGATATCAGTTCCTGTAACTGTCATCAGTCACCCCTTAACCATCAACGATCAGTTCAACCAGCTTCAGTCACTCTATTTTTTATTTCAATCAAAACATTTACCAGCTTTCCCTCTCAAAATCTATTTTGTCCCATCTATATTGTTCCATGTGTCATTATGACATATGTTGATTCACATGTTGTTGAATCGCAACCAAACTAATGCCTTTTTATTTCACGTCATCCATTAGCTACTCCCACCTAGTCCATCACTGACATCCATCCTGTCACCTATGGTTCTGACTCAACTCATCCCCATCGATATCGGTGACAAGGAGTTTGTGAGACTCCTTGACCAGAATCCCGCTACCCTCCAATACTACCTTGTTCTTTATTCACCCAAGATTCCTCAAGATAGTTAATATACAACATTCCCATATCTATCCTTCCTGCTTTAGCCTAACTTCTGTGTTAGCTAGCACCAGATCAGTTCTACCATCATCAACTTTACCACTTGTGGAGTCTCAGCTAAAAAAATCCCATAGCCTCTATAACTACAACATTTATGTCATATGTCGCACCAGTGACATCAATTTCCCCCCCCCCCTCAACAGCCACTATGAGTATAGCCTCATCTGCACCTGCCACTTCACATATACCCATTGCATCACAACCACCTCCGGTGTCGGTGACTTACACCCCTTTCCAAAACCTTATCCTTTCTATCCCATAGTCCTTACCCCCAATCACCACTAGAGTTGTTATGACTACCCTACCCACTTACACATACTACCAACAACCCCCGACCTCATCTATCACGTATGTTGGCTATGTGCCACCTACATTTATTCCTCTTACACAGTTCTCATACTCAATGCCACCATACACTAGCATACTACCCACCTCATACATTCAGCATCAACCCCCTTTTTCTGCAGGGGGCTCCCATTCATCCCAACCTACTAACGACCTCATTAAAATGATGATGGAAAAGATGCAGGCCTTAGAAGCATCTATTTCTGGCTCCTGTAATTATTTAACATATGATGAAATCTATAACGATCCTATCCATCCATCTATTCCCATTCATCCTTACACAATACATTGGGAAATTCCTAAATTCAATCGCTTCAATAGTAAAGAAGACCCGTAGCAACACTTGCAATCATTCAAACATGGGTGTTACCTAATCACCCACAATGACACTTTGATCCTATGAACTTTCCCAATGTCCTTGATAGGAACAACATTTGATTTGTATAGTGGAATACCTCGACATTCTATTTATTCTTTTAATCAAGTAGCCCAAGATTTCTAGGATCATTTTTCAATCAATGTTACCAAGAAAGTCACCATGACCGGTGTCTATTCAACCTGACAGTATGAAGACAAATCTATCGCAGATTTCGTTGCCCGCTGGTGGATTCTTATTAACCAATTAACATTCCAACTACCTCAGACTGAACTTATTTATTTGTTCACTAGAGCTTTTGCTAGACACATCTCACTAACTCTGCAAGTCCAAACCTTTCAAACCTTTGATGAAGCATTCACCATGGCCCAAAAACTAGAAATTCAAGTCATTAAAGAAAACAAGATCCAATTACGGAACAAGAACACCCCATTCAAATCAAATGATTCTTCTTCACCTTCAAAACCTCAAAATAACTATTCAAAGAGCAAAGGATCTACCAATGCGGTATTCCTCAAGGTGGGTCTACCTCATCCTTCTAATCAGGCTCAACCTTCTTCCAATCTTTCTCCTGTTTAGGCCTTTCAGCTCTAGAGGGAATAACGGAATTACACTTCGATTAGAGAGCCATATTCATCAATCTTGGAAAATCTTCTTAAATCTAGAGCCATTACACTTCCTCCCATACAACCTCATACAGGTTTCGATCCTTCTCGTCCCATGCTAGCATGGTATAAAGAACATGACTACCATATTTTTCATCACGTTCAAGGACATAGTGACGGTAACTGCATAAGTTTTAAATACATTGTTCAAGAGATGATATATAATGGAGACCTTGTCATGGACAACCCAAATGCAGCAGCAAATCAGAATTTACACATCTTCAAAAATTCCTTCCCTTATCATAAACCATCTTCTAATCAAAATAGTGAACCTTTATCCAGCGACAGCAATGTCTGTGAATTCCACGTAGTTTTTGATATCATACCAACTATTCCTCAAAACCTACCTACTTCATCTATTGAGGAAATATTGGCATGATCTCCTCTACCCACAGATGAGAATACCTATTCTACTCCTCCACCCACAGAGGATTCCCCCTCATCTCCCCTTTCTCTCACGGGAGAACCCACACTTTCTACTGATGTTGTTTCATCATCTGCATCCCAGCCTACTGAACCATCAACACTTGTTATTCTCCCATCCACAAGAGAAACATCATCGCCTTCTTCTCCACCAAGGGATGATTCTACCTCACTACACCTATTATCTCTCCTACCCATGGGATATTCTTCAGACATTCCACTACCTATTGGGGATAGTTTTCCCCCAGCATCCTAGGACCCTATTGACATGATCTTGGCTATTTTACCTACAAAATCTGAGGCTAGTCAATTCCCTGTCTCGCAAACATATTTTATGGGGATTTCCACCCAACCCATTCCATCCTCTTCTTCAATAGTCCCATTTTCATGGTTGGTCAATCATTTGGATTACGTTGATCATTCCATGCTCTAGGGATGTCTTCGGCTCCCTATTTTGACCCAAATGTAAATTTTTCCTAAGGATACTTCCACGATCTACCCAAAGGTATTTTTGGTAACCAAAACTACACTGACCATGCCGATTGAAACTTCTTCTTCTTCTTCGTCATCTCTACCTACATCCAAACCTGTACTCGCGACTAAACCCATTTCAAAACTTGAAATCCTACCCACCTATCAGACTAGTTTTAACTACGTCATCTCAAAACCACACCAGCATTATCCCTCTGCCTAAAAGGAAAACCCAACCTTATAGGCTACATACACTGTTCTCACCTATAACACATTTTTCCCCTTCTATCCATCCTAGGGCCTCATCCAGCAACCTTGACCAAATAGTATCATACCCAAGGCCAGTAAAAAGCTAAACAACCTACTCCTGACTCACGAGCCTTTATTACACATCATTCACCCAAAACCCAAACTTCCTCACCCTCACCTGAACACTTCTTGCCACCTATACCTCCACCAGTTACTATAACCTCAACCTTAGCTATATAACTTCAACCAATGCCATCTACCCAACCTCTACCAACCACCATCACCACAACTTGGTTTCCCCCATGGGTAACCCATCCTCTTCAACCATCTGATTTCCCTTCTACATCATGTACCCCCATGTCACCTTTACCCAAGAAGGTGTAACCTAAAGATAAGAACCCACTACCCTCCAATAAAGTAGTTGAACAAAAAACCTTCCTATGCTAGCTCTTCCACCCCACTTTTACCCAAGCAGATGCCATCAAAATATAAGACTCTACCACTCATCAAATTAGTATACTAACCCATTCCCCCTCCTATAAATCCTCTTCCCTCACAATCATCCACACCTATACCCAAACCTATGCTCACTTACCATTCTGATCCGTTAGTGGGATCATACGCCAACATTTTAACCAATCTGTTAGAGACTTCCGTCATCACATTATTTCCACTTCAACCTTACAATCCTCTCAAACCTAAACCAAAAGGGTTTTATGAAACCATGATCTGTGCCTATCATTGTGTGCCAGGACATGATGTCAAAAATTTTAAGGCTCTAAAGACCGTTCTTCTCAAAAAAATTCCTCTTGAAAAAAAATTTGACGATGACAACCTTCTTTATGAGGACCATGCTCCACCTTCACCTATCACCATACATCATCATCCTTTACCCATTCAGCAATCAATATCTCCACCCCCACAACCATTGTTCCTACCTCCAAAATTTGAGATCAACATGGTCCATATTAGAGAGATGGCCAAACGACCACCCAAATGTCAGTGTGCCCTACTCATTTCACAAGATTCTTATCCATAGCTAGGATTTTTCCCCTCAAACCATTATACCTTTCATGACAAATCCTCTCATCAACCTCCCCTCAAATTAACATGGTTCACATTGCTACACATGCTCAAAAAAACAAAGGAAAAGAAAAAGTAACTGGCCCATCAACCAACCCCGTACCCAATATACCATTTGTACCCGCTCCCAAAATCACCATTCGCGGACCTACATACCCTATCTCTAACAGGGTCACCCATCACACAATGGTAAAATAATTACATCAATCTCCTCTAAAGATGTCTTTGTGTGATCTTATCCAAACTTTTGAATCCCACACACAAGCCCTTATCAAGGTTTTACAATCCATTGAAAAACTACCCAATGACCCCACACCAGTGACCTTGATATTCACCCCTCACCACATGGCCTCACTTACAAAATCATCTCCTTCTTCTACCCTCATGCCCACTCCTCACATCACCGCCCTCAGCTTCTCTGATGAGGAGATTATACCTCTCTAATCAGATGACCCTAATCCCGCCCTATTCATTTATATCTATATCGATAACATACGCATACAACATATCATGATAGATGGTGGTGATAGCATTAACATCATCTCATCCCATGTATATAATCAAATGTGTGTCCCTTATAATTATATGCATAATAACCCAATTATGTTGTGCTCCTTCAATGATGCCTTCACCTCCACCCTTGTCATTATTATCCTTCACATTCACGTAGGCCCTCATATTGTCCCAGAATTATTCTACATCTTATAGGGGGAGTTTCAATATAACCTATTACTCGACAGACCCTAGATTCGTGTTATGGGTTGTGTCTCTTCAACTTTACACCATTGTGTAAAATTCAAGAATGAAGGACATAACTACACCATCCCCTCTGACCTGTCACCATTCAAAACCTGTAACATGTTATACCGACCCAACGATCTACTTGTATCGGTCAAGGTATCCGCCACTACCCCCAATTCTCCTTCACCCACAAGCCCATCCACCAATCCTACCGCCACCTCTCCCACATCTAATTCTTCTATTCCTACTGCTGATGCATCTTCCACAGCTGACCACCTTGCTTCCCAACCAACTGATACCCCTCTTGCCCAAGCATCTAATGAATCATCTATCCCTGCTACCCATATATCAACTACTGATCCCTTAGAAGGTGTTTTTCAATGCCTCACTCTCGGGGAGTACCGCATATACAATATCGACACATTCTTCACTCCATAAAAGTATGGGAACCTGTGACAGCACCCTAGTTATGACTACTACGTATGCGAGGTTTTCTTTATGGTCCTCCCCACCTTCACACTAATCTAACATATGGGAGACTTGATATTTCCACTTATTCACCCACACCTCCATCCCAAACATAGCCATTTTCATTTGACCTCCAATCCCTTAATAACCACTGCTTCGCCCACACTTTCCTTCACTGTTGTGCATGGAAAGGCTTTGGTTTAGGTTTTTACAAACAAGGTTATCATACTATCATTTTATGTACCACCTGTAAGCACAATGATCGTAGTGGCATTGGTTTTTACACATCATCTTCCAAGAAGGCCCGCGTCGAACTCATTGAGGAAGAAAAACCTTCTCCACCTGATTCACCAACATCACCATCTTCACCCACGAAGTCCATAGATCCTGAATCTATCCCTCCTAACTTTTTTTTTGTAAACATGATTTCCCTAGGACCTCTAACCTATCAAAGCAATGACGAGGCTCCCTTTTCTATTCAATTCTTATATCCTGACATGATCGATGATGATACACCTTCTATTAACATCTTCAATGTCAGGAAAATGAGTCCATCCTCACCTACCTTGGTATGGAAGATTCTTATATTCATCAGTCATTACCCTCTGAGATACAAACCATGTTGAATAAATCGACTATCGAAATCAACATTAATACTCAGGACAACCCACACATCCTAAAGATAGGTTAGTCTTTAGATGTTGCTTAACAGGAAGATTGTACCTCTTTCCTCCGGGACCAAAGCAACGCTTTTTCTTGGTATTATGCCAATATGCCCGGTATTGACCCAAAAATAGTGGTCCACAATATCATAACCATTCCTGATGCCAAACCCATAAAACAAAAGATACGAAAAATGCATCCTCACATTGCTCTTCTTGTCAAAGAAGAACTTGATCACCTTCTCTCAATTTCCTTCATCCTTCCCATGGACTATCCCTAATGGATTTATAACATCATTCCTGTCACAAAATTAACAGGGGGACTCCGCATTTACACACACTTTCGTGATCTCAACCTAGTTTGTCCCAAAGAGGATTTTCCCCTACCAGGCATTGACTAACTAGTTTATCTCACTGTTGGTCATGAAATGCTATTACTCATGGACAGTTTCTTGGGTTATAATAAAATATTACTTTCTCCAGAAGATCAACACAAAATTTCCTTCATCACTCCTTGGGGGACCTTCTGCTATCAAGTCAAGCCTTTTGGCATTAAAAATGTCGATGCTACTTATCAATGATCCATGACTTATATATTCCATGACATCATGCATTGCATATTATAATATTACATAGATGACCTTCTAGCCAAATCCAAACATCGGGCCAAACACCAAACAATCCTCAAAATCATCTTTGACCACCTCATCAAGTATTGTGTTCGCTTTCAACCTAAGAAGTGCATCTTTGTGCTAATTTCAGGAAAACTCCTTGGTTTCCTTTTTTCTTTGTGTGGCATAGAAGTTGATCCTGCTAAAGTGAAGGATATTCTCGAAATGCCTCCACCTAAAAATATCTGTCAACTTCGAAGCTTGAAAGGTAATTTGCAATTCATTCGTCATTTTATCTCACATCTTTCTGAGTGTTGTCAACCATTTCACCATCTCTTCAAGAAAGACGTCTCATTCAAATGGGATAATGAATGTCGTAAAGCCTTTGACACCTAAAAACAATACCTTCTTCAACCACCAATGCTCATTCCTCCTAAGGATGACCAACCATTTTACCTATACATTTCTTCCACTGACCATTCCCTAGGTGCCATATTTTCTCATCACGATGAGCAACATAGAGAGCAAGCGGTTTATTACATAATTCGTACCCTTTTGGACTACAAAACTAGATACGCCCATGCCAAAAAACTCTTCTTAGCCTTAATTTTTGTCACCATGAAGCTTCATCATTACCTTCTCAACCACAAAACCTTCGTTGTCACCAATACCAACCCCTAACATTACATGTATGCCAAACCCTACCAACATCAACATGTTGAACGCTGGCTCATGCTTCTTGCTAACCTTGACCTTGAATTCATCCATCAAAATTCTATCAAAGGCCAAGCCATCGTGGACCAACTTGCAGATACACCTCTTTCCAGGAATCAACCCTCTAACTTCGATTTCCTAGATGAATCCATAGCTACCCTCTCCTTGAATGATACCACTTACCAAATGACACTCTTCTTTTACAGCTCCAAGTGTCAACATGGGGGTGGGGATGGTGGTATACTCATTCCACTTGAAGGTGAACCTATTTCTTTATCTTTCAAACTAGATTTTGATTGTACAAACAATTTCACCAAATACAAAGCACTCGTATTAGGTCTCTAGGTTGCTTATGCCTTATATGTTAAGTCAATCCATAACTTTGGTGATTCTCAGCTGGTTTTAAACTAAGTCAATGGTATATACCAGTGTTGTAATGAAATACTTCAAAAGTATAAACATCACGTAGAAATACTTTTTACTACCTTTGACCATTACGAACTTCAAACCTCTCCCCGTTCTACCAATAAATTTGCGGATACCATGGCCTGTTTGGCTTCTCAGATACCCATTTTTCCCATTGATTCTAAATTTTTTGTCACAATACAAAGGTTACAATCACCCTCTTACATACCTCATGACCTCTTCTCTATTGGAATCATTTCACCTAACCCACATGACCTTTGGTATAAGTAGTTTGCATACTATCTTTCCCTTTCCATTATACCTTCTAATCTCACTCGTATTCCACAAAGTACCTTTCTTAAAAATGTTTCTCACTATGTCATCATAGGTTGTCTCCTTTATAATTGCGGCTTCGACGGTATTCTCTTATGATGCCTTACAAGTTATAAAATTCCCTACACCATCAAGGAAGTTCACAATGGAACTTTTGGAGGCCACTTTAGTGTTTTAGTTGTCGTTAAATGTATTCTTTGCCTTGGATATTATTGGCCAACTCTAAACCGCAACTGTTGTGCCTATATCAAACATTGTGTGAATTTCCAGCAACATGCTAATCTTCATCACACACCCATTCATGCCTTATAGGTAGCACGAGACCTTTGGCCATTTTCTCAATGGGGCTTGGATCTTGTCAGCGAGATCAATCCCTATTCTTTAAAATTCTATCAATGGATTATAACAGCTACTAAATATTACACTAAATGGGTAGAATCCATTCCCCTCATTTCTACAAAAGCTAAGAAAATATGTGAATTCATCAACCATCACATCATCTGTTGCTTTGGTGTTCCTCACTGTCTCATCATTGATAACAGAAAGCAATTAAAAAACAAAACCCTACGTAAGTTGTTCAGCGCTTTTGGCATCCAACTCAGTTTCTCGTCACCTTATTACCCAAAAACCAATGGCCAAGCATAATCAACTAATAAAACCTTAAACAAAATTCTTATGAAAGTTGTTGATGATGCTGGAAAGGATTAGAATCTGCACATTCGTTTTGCCTTATGGGCTTATCGTACTAGTATTCGTACTTCAATGACTGCCACAAATTTTTCTCTAGTCTACGGTACTGAGGTTGTCTTGCCTCTCGAATTCTAGATTCCATCTCTCTACATCTCACTACAATACATACTCAACGATGATGACTTTCACTAATATCGTTTAGTGCAACTTGAGTTATTAGATGAACATCATCTTAATGCTCTTGATCATCTCAAAATTTACCAAAAATGTATCAAGAGGGCCTATAAAAAACATGTCCATGAAAGAACCTTTCAAGTTTGTGACCTCGTCCTGAAGGAAAATCAACATGTAACCAAAGAAGAGAAAATTAAACAGGGAAAATTTGCTCTTAATTTACTTTGACCCTATATCGTTACCCATGCCTATAGATTAGGTGCTTATCATTTGTATTCAATCGAAGGTAAACCTAAACCTAAGCCCCATAATGCCTTGCATATTCAACCATTTTATTGTTGGCATCAAGTCCTATATCAATTTTTGTCAATTGACCGCTCATCCCTTGAGCGTTGTTCACCTTCCATATTACCCATTTTTTTAGGATCAACAACTAAACAAGAATTGTGTGATTACCCATCACCTTTCATCCTTATACTCAATATGAGTACCATGGATCTACTCATAACATGATTCTTATGGATACTTTTCATCTTTTTTTAAAAATATGGAATCCCATGGTCATTCATCACTTGAAACCACCTCTTTCATAGTTAACCCTATGTACTACAGTTTTGTCTTCTAAACAAGAACCTAATCTTCCTATATAGTCTTTTCCATGACTTAAACATCCAAGAAGAAAATGGGATTCAGATCCTTGAGTCAAACTTCTAGCAAAAGATGACTCCCTAAAAAAGGGACATCTCTTGTTGTTATAAATAGACTGCTCCATTGAAGGACATCTATATAAAGTCATTCCAAAAAATACAATTAAAATATCCAGAAGCTTCCCACATCGATCAGCTTCGTGAATACCTCAAGGGGGTAATATAATCATCCCATATAGACTTCCCACATCGATTGGTCTATTAAAAACAAAAAAATGAAGAAAATGATGAAATTTTTTTCATGAACTTGCCTATTTTTATCCTGGGTTTCTTGTTAGGTAAACATGCTATCGTACACTAAGTTACGCTAAACAACCCACTTTCACCTCATTGCCTTTTTCACCCCATTTTTCTCTCGGCTCAATGGATTTACCACAACTACGATATTTTGTGATCATATGGCTTTCTTCACCCTTATAATAGTCCATTATGCAACACCTTTAGGGTCTTACATTCATACACCCATCTGGGGTATGGTAGACTCATTAGGGTTCTTATCAATTAAGTGGTTCATTTACCACCTCTTACTATTCACCTTCATCATTACTTATTGATTATCATATATAGGACCAGACCATCAACACCTACATCTAAACGACTCAACCATGCTTATGACCTACATTCAATCATGCCTAAAATCTACCAACCCATTCCTCTAATTCATCATATTATTCCCTAGCTTATGGGATAACTACATCGGCCTGAGGCCCCATTTCGTCGAGGCTATGTAGGCAGAACTCCTAGGGCATGGGGCCCTTGGAGATTAGCTTGGCCATTCTTTACCCTAACCTACTTTGCCCTTTATTTTCCTATTCACATCCTACTTTAGTTTCCATTTTATATCAACAATTGGAAATTAAACCAAACAAGCACCAATTAATAAACATTTTTACCACAACATCACATCATTCATTTATCATTTTCACATTTCTACTATAGCAAATATTTGGAAACTTAAACCATAACATACATATATCTCATCATTTATTTCCCACGTTACCAATAACTCGTCCATTAAATCGACATCAAATACAAGACTCCATCATACCTACACCTAACTCCATCATGCCTCAATTACCTAACTCAAATGCCTGCGACCTAACTCCATCATGCCTAAATGACCTAACTCAAACATGCATGTGACCTTACTCCACCATGCCTAAATGACCTAACTCAAACATGCCTGCAACCTAACTCAAACATACCTATGACCTAACTCCACCATGCCTAAATGACCTAACTCCACTATGCCTAAATGACCTAACTCAAACATTCTTGTGACCTGACTCCACCATGCCTAAATGACCTAAATCAAACATTCTTGTGACCTGACTCCCTCATGCCTATGACTTGACTCAACCATGCCTATGACCTGACTCAATCATGATTACACCAACATGTCTCCACTATTCCTAATATACCTAGTTTCCATCCATCTACAACTAATAATCAAATTTTGCCAACATAAGTACATCATGCACAATCATCTATCTCATCATAATAATTTTTGTATCCGTCTAGTATACACTGATATAGATAATATAAATCTCTCGAAACTCTCATATACATCCTCACCATCTTCAGCACATAGGCCGATATATGCTCAAAAATATCAAAACTCTCATACACATCCTCGCATCTACGGCACACAGGTTAGTATATATATCACAAAAATAAAAAAATTAGGGTACACGGGGGGGGGCTTAGTCATCTTCCCATCTGATGTACATCCATGTCTCATTTTTCTCCTCCTCCTCTACTCTCATGCAGCACCCCGTTAACATCTCTTCTCCTTGCATAGGTCTAGGTTCAGACTCTTCCTGGCCTGTAGTTGGGTTAGGCCTCTAGGAGTTGGTAGCCTCTCCCTAAACCTATCTATGGGCTCACCAACCCCCTATACTCTCATCATTATGTGTGTGATATAGTGTCCTCTCACTCGAGGCCTATTATACTCTGTGCTCTGCATAAGATGGGACATCTATCCCAGAAGCCATTAAGTGATCCTGATAATATCTGGCCTCGTTCAGGGAATCCTTGAATATGGCCATCGGTAATGTCTGAGGTGGCCCTATTGGTCTCGAACCCTATACCTGTACCATGGGACCTTGTACCATGAGACCCTGTGCTAGTGCCTGTGTTGGTGCCTGAGCTATGACCCAGGCCTGTAAGGCCACAATCTACGACTGAGTAGTGGCCAACTATCCCTATAACCCTGCTACATGTTCCTATAGAGTGGATACCTACCCCCCATCTCCATCCCCTCCCTATGCAGGTTCTTATCCCTATGTTGTAATCTAGGCCCAAAGAGCCACCACCTATGCCTATAACGTGGCCACCTCTGTCTGTGACCCTGCCAAGTGCCCCTGTAAACATGTAATTTGGCCCTGTAAGTTGGTCACCTATACCTACAATGTATTCCTCTGAACTATGAGGGTGGCCACATCTAGCTGACCTAGCCTAGGTGGTACTACTCGTAGCTGAGCTACCCACCACCATCTGTATGCATATGTACATCTTGCATCATCAATATGACAGTCCACTACCTACTCCTCTTGCCCAGTTGGCACTATAGGCTATGGTAGAGGCATAGGCCTCTCCACATCATCTCTCTTGTACTGAGGTAATGGTGGTGGCACGTCCTGGGGCAACCCCAATTGTTGTCTGACCCTGTCAATGGGGATCATCTCATGGTCACCGGCATGAAAACCCTCTATCCACCTCAAAATTTGTAATCCATCCATCTCCACTGCCATCTTCATGTATGAGGGGAAGCCGACATACGACCTCTAAATAATTTCTACACCAGATAAACCCCCTAGCATGTGTCTATAGTACGCTACATCATGTGCAGCCCTGACAACCCTACGCTCTCCAACAACAAGCATCCAACACCTATAGACAACTCGAACAAATCCCACCTCGAATGCATCCATTTGGGGAATACCAGATGGATGCACACATACGATGTCTTGGTATGCCCAACAATGTAAGAGAAAGGTGCAGCACAAGTTGAACCTCCACAATCGCCCATAGGCCCATAGTTCCCCGTATAGTTACACCAAGTATGTTGGTGCTTAAGCAAACCGGGTCTTATCCTCCATCATATCATGCAAAAACCCCATCAGTTCCCATGGGAATCTCCCACCCTCTGCATCTAGAAGTGCAAAACAACACACTTCCTCCATAATCAAGACCACTAGCCTCATCTCCTTAGGATGGGCCACGTACATCTCTCCATAACTCAGGCTCGCACTATGGAACCTCATCTCTGTCATCCCCTCTCCAAATAATGTCAACATCAGCTCCTCTGATGCCTCTGAAGAAATAGAATACACATGCATCCCCACTATCAGTAACCATAAGATCCTGTACACGTCCTCTAGGGTGACTATGATCTCACCCGTCAGTAGATGAAATGTGTTGGTCGTTGAATCCCATCTATCGATGAGTGTGACCATCAATCTCGGATCTCAAACTATGTGCCTATATCATCTGACCCCAATAAGGTTGAAATCTATAACGAGATGCCACTCCTCTGTCATCACACTCCCTCATACCAATAGTAACAGAGGTGGTACTCTGTCTCTCATCTACAACTGGTCCCTCACCTGCACCCAACAAATCACAACATTGTTAAGCCTTCACCATACCCAACACATATCTTTCCCAAAAAACCTACTCCCAAAACCCTTATTGCTTATTGCACCCCAACTCTACAGATCACCCCTTGTTACCACAATCCACTCGTACCATTTATATCTATTACCCTAATCATTACCCTATGTGAATATATTACCCTACCCATCATCACTCCACTTGTCATTATATTCCATCACCTACCTTTTCCCTCCCAGCCTTTCCCACTTATTGACCTATTTCCCTCTAGCTACAACTGACATCAGTCCCTCATGATCGGCATCGGCCCCCTGATACCTGATCAATGTCGGCC
The DNA here is from genome assembly GCA_019776745.2 of Taxus chinensis. NCBI lineage: Eukaryota > Viridiplantae > Streptophyta > Pinopsida > Cupressales > Taxaceae > Taxus > Taxus chinensis. Next base: position 392,951,591 of record CM034156.1, on the reverse strand, counting down.
AATGCCAACTGATGTCAGCCAAACCTTGACCGGTGTTGGTCACTATCATGGAAACCAAATCTGCAAAAACCCCCCATTTTTCTCCAAAAAAATTAAAATAACCTAGAAACCTATCCTACCCTACCCAAACCTAACCTAAACCCCTCCCCACCCCTATCTAACCTACCTCAAACCTCCCCCCTCCCTCATTACACCAATTTTAACCACAAATTTAATTATATACCTATACCCAAAAACCCATACCCATACCTTATTTTTCAAAATAAATACATAGAAAGGATGAAATCCTACCTCATCTCGGTATCGTCGGCATGGTGGCACAACTAGCCACTGCTCTGGTAGCCCATTTGAACCCTCTCCTACTTCTGCCATGCTCAAATCACCACAACCCACTCCTCTAATCCAACCAAAAAAATTGAGACCCCCGAGTTTGTGGACCCATCTCCCTAGCTCCTCTCACCAGCTTGTACTCTCCACCTCAGCCGAGTACAATGCCCTGTCTTTCTCTCTCAGAAAAATTAGCAAAAATTCAAACGGCTCTGTCATTTTCTACAAAGTCACAAAACAAAAATGATTACGTAAAATATGGAATTTTTTATTATAAACCCAACCCGATATGACCAAGCCCGGTCATATTTGTGCCCTATCTAACTAACATCGGTCACCCTATAACCGGTATCAGTCAACCCTTCTAACTATTTATCCTTTCTACGCTTCCTTTTTTTATAACCATTCATGCTAATGCACCTGTTATCATTTCAGCCACCCATTGAAACATACCTACAAGCTCAACCTACCCCTACATCTCCTTTTTTGTGTCTTAGGAGTTGTTCTTTTACCTATACCTTGGCCTTACCGTGCTATGACATTTTTTCTTGAACTTGACCTACTTGGTGTGACCATTGACCTTATATACTCGTTATACCTTGCGATGTTGTTACCTTTGATGTTTTATCCTAAGAACCATACCTTGCCTATTGTTGTGTTGTTTATCCTAACCAAACCTTTAGTGTTCCAAAGCATACCTAAATGTTCCTACACCTAACCTATGTTGTGTTTCTCAACCATATCCTATACCTTGGATACCTGAATCACTTCACCCTTGTTTGGATAAACCTATGAACTTAGACGATGTAGAGTTTGCAAGCTCTTCAACCTAGTATTGTGTTGCAATCTATACATGTGAGTGCATTTGATTTCCATTACCCATGACTTGATTTTGACCACAGCCTAATACCCATTACCCGATTTGATTGTCACCATCTCCCTCAATACTCAAACCCTTCCCCACCTATCTTCCCCACCTACACATTTATCAAACCACTCATCGATTCCGTATTTAACCTCATCAATGCTTGGTTTGAGGGGGATAACTTTCACACACACATAGGGAAACCACTTCCTATTTTTTTAGCCTCGCTTACCAATACAAGCTATGCAAAAAAAAGGGGCAAAACGTAAACACCAAAATTGGGTCACACTCCCCTTGATCCCCTTTTGAATAACTAACTTAAGCATACTCACCTAACATTAGCCCCCTTTCACCCCATATTAACATTAATTTAACTATCCACAATTAAATCTATACTCACCCTCACTCTATTTATTAATTTAATTACTTTAATTAAGTGGATGCACACCTCACCTAGCCACCTCGCCTAGACACCTCACCATAGACCTATTCATATCATGTTTCCATAACTAACTAAGACTCAGCCCTATTTAACTTAATGAACTAAAACTTAGTATAACCCTAAAAGCACATGCATATTCTTCCTCTAACCACATTCCCGTGTATCTAAGCGCAACCTTCCATTTGAACCTGACATCAACTAGCAAAGTTGGAAAAAGATAGCCAAGATCTGTTATTTTAGGAAACCTAGGATATCCCACCTTAACCAACGCTGGTCAACCCGAAACCAATGCCAGTCACCCTAAACAATCGTCAGTTACCATATAACCATTTTGGTAACCTTGTTTCAGAGGTTGGCCACATTCTCGATTTTTGGGAGCAAAGGAGATCTGCATGCAAGAAAGAACTAGAGATCTTTTGGACATTTCGACAGCGATAGTCAACACAACCATTGATCAAAATGTATTTGCATTCACGGTATTATTTCAAGAAGCACTGCCACAGCATTGACCGTCATTTCACCGATCAACCATCACCACCACCCATCCATTGAACTTGCACAATAGTAAGTGTGTTTCTAACCTGCACCATTTCATTTCTATTCATTTTATAATGGTTCTTCACCTTTGTTTATCAACCACCATTTATATTTTTAACTCACCACTATTGCCTTCCTATGAACCTGACCATTCCCATCACTCATAACCATTTTAATCACCTCTTTCCATTTCTAAGTACCTCTAAATATTCCCAACACCTCCATAGACCTAAACCAACTCCTTACCATCTCTAATTCAACCTCAGACAAATCCCCAAAACCATGAACTATTAAGTGATTATCAGCCCGCCTTAACCATCGTCAGTTCTTACTAAATAGTCATTGATCATACCAGACTGACTTCAGTCTCTGTATTTTGCAATTTTTCTAACAGTAACTCCCAATAACCTTTTCCCAAGTGACCCAAGTGACCCAGAACCTGACCCTGACATGTTCCAGCACCTTGATTATTTACCTTATTTCCAGATCTGATCATAACCTAGCATGTTATATTAGATTTGCTTATTGTATTTGGATGAGATACCTAAATCATATCAACTATAGTAGAACCTTGTTTATTTATGTCATTTCTTGCATTAAAATTGTATTAAATAGTGGGTTGACTGCCACCGAGGAAGTATCACACTTCCTGGATCTAGCATACACTAGGTAGCCCACTGACATATATTGTTTAACTCTTTCTTGTGATCTTGTTTTGTATTTTAGGTAGTTCCTCCTAGCCAAAAGGAAGCTCTCATAGTCTACATTGGATCAAGAAGTCATAATGTGTGCAACAAACTCCAACCAACCATCGCAATAGGTATTCCCCCTTGACCCATATCCTTATATGTTTCATCTAAAAACTTAAAAAAAATGGTGAAACAAGTTACATACCTTAATGCATCGATTCTAGTAGTTTCCAGTCTTCACTAGGACTTTCTTGGTTTCTGATGTGTAACAAAAAGTCATCCACCACACTCTATAGAATAATTGACATTGCTTCTTACACTTTTTGTTGAAATGCATAAATATTTTCTACATGTGGGCACCTTTTCTAATGCAGAGCTTATTACTGTAATATTCACTCCAACAAGTCAGTTTGAACAAACAACTCCAATCAGTCCTTTAGAACTTGTAAACTAACTCTTTTTCTCAAGTCCACAAATCCTTCAAACATGCTATTTTTTCCCTAAATGTTAAAAAAGGATGATGTTTAAAGCTTGGATCATATTCTCTAACCTCTAATCATGCCAAAAAAATTGTATATTGGATGAAATTTCAAGAAATGGTCAAATTAGTTTCACTTTGTCAAAATATCCGTTTAAGCTTCTTAAGAACAAAGCTTCTGATGAGTAAGTGGTTAGAGAAATCCACAAACACATAGAACTAACACAAGCCATTTTTTAACACCAATTATGCTCCTTCAGGTGTGGGATAACTGTTTTGCCTCAACTCTCTAGGAAAATATCTTTTTATTCTCTATCCTCTTTCTAGGCCTAGTTTCCCTCTAATAGCCCTGTTTGAGCTACATTTTAACATAACTTTATTTGACGAGACTTAATCCACCAACTAGTCATCACTTAAAATACCCATTTGGGCCTATATTTTGTGTACAAAATTTCATTGGGCCTTCCTTTGGAAAATGTATTTCAAAAACATAGTTCTAGGTTTTCAATTAGGTGTCCAATAAGATGCTACATGATTGTACCCAAACTGTTAGAGTTTTCCTCCAACCGAGGAATTTTCAATGCAAAATTATCTTCAATTATTGATGAGGAACATTTGAAGAATATTTCCCTAAAACTTCAGCTTTTGAAAATGATTTTAAGACCCTCAACTTGTTAGTTTCTCATAAACCCTAGGAAGGTATTACACATGACCCATGAGGAGTAATTTACTCATTACTTACTTCTCCAGTGCTCCCAAATCTAGAAACCTATTCCATTAGGTCTGTGAAAACATTACTAAGAATATAATTTTGACAGTAAGCTACAGTTTCTACTGTGGTATGGAAAATGAATCAAAAATTACATGCTCTGCCCTCTTGAAATAGGGTAAATGTACTTTTCTTGTCCTTTTGAAGGTTTTCAACCAAACTAATGTCTACATATTGGTTACCAGGGTCCATGAGTAGTTTTAAATATTTCACTAACACTTAACATTATTAACCACAATCTCTAACACCATTTTTGGGGGATCAAGTTCCTCGTTTCATCAATTATCCTGAGTCAAATTACATCTTTACAAAGTGGCTACAGATTTCACAGATCATTCAAGTTTGATTCAACACATAAATTTGTGGATACTCGCTAGAAACCAATATTGAAACACATTAAAAAGATTCTTATCAATCTTAAATCACATTTAGACTAAAATTTCTCATCTGAATGGTCTTCACACACACATACACACATTCACAGATTTTGAACTGGGTAAGTGCACCAAGTTGATGGACAAATATAGGGTCATCCGTGGACGTCATATTGCAAAAAACAGTGAAATCTCAACTTGTAGGGATTATTAGCTATACATGCACTCTAAATTAGAAAAAATTATATAAATATGAATCGTAGCATTCGGAATCTAGTTTCTAAAATACTAATTTTTGTAAAAAACGGACAAGTTTAGCTATATTAAACACTTAAAATTATATGACTTACTTTTTTTTTTCGAAAAAACTTATAAGATTGTAGTCCGTTTGCCCGCATTTTGGATGACCAAATCTTGTTATTTTTTTTTTTCCTTTGGTGAAACGTTAGATGTAGTTGTCTATCTTGGGATGGATTTTATTTTGTATTTTTTTTAGCAATATTTTTTTTTTTATGATTTTTTCCGTGAAAGTGGTCTGAAAATATTTAGAAAATGGAGCGCTTTCCGTTTGCCCGCCATAACTATATCAAAAAATATCGAAATCAATTTTTTATTTTTTTTAAGGTGTATAGAATTTGTCCACTGCTTTGGATGGTATAATTTTTATCATATTTTGATAAGTGAAATAAAAGTTACAGTCTTAAACGTAGACATGAACATTCACGGGAAAAAATGTCTTAAGGACCTATTGTTAGTAATAAATTATAAAATGATATTTATCTTATTCTATTCACTTTAAAAAAAATATTTTTACAAAGCTAAGAGTCTACCCTACGTGATGGCACCATTTTTGTGAAATGTTTTTCAGTTTTTTAGCATGGTTCAAGTCTTTGGAAGAGCAGATTTGAGGTTTTTTGACCTTTTGCACTTCATAATGACCTTCCATAGCTTTGGTTGGGGAAAAACAAAGATTTTCCGAGGCTAAGGTTCGGAAAATAGCTCCGCAATCGCGGTTTTTTGTAAAAATACCGCGATATGCGGTTTATAAAGCGCGCTCGCGCTTTATAAATCATATTTACACACATCCCAATGTCTAAATTACCATGTGATTTTTACTCTGTGACCTTACCGTACGAATTACTGCGAAATTCTGTCTTTTTCCAGGCACATTTTTTTATCACCGAAAGCAAAAACATCATGGGAGACAAAAAACGAAGTCAAAAAAAGAAGTCATTAAGTAAAAAAACACCAGACAAATTAGAGGCCAACAAAATTGAAAATGCTGAGCGAATGCGGAAACTTCGTGAATCTAGAAGAGGTTCATCTTCAATCCCAACTACTGTAAGCAATGAAGAACTAGGTAATGTTTCTACTGTCAATGTTGAAGTTGAATTAAATACTCGTGATGAAGAAGTTTTTACTGTCAATGTTGAAGAAGAATTAAATACTCATGATGTAGAAAATGTTGAAATTGAAGGAGACAATGAAAATGTGAATAAGGAAATTCATGTTGAAACTATAGACAAGCAAAATTTGACAAAAACGCCTCCTAAGATTTTACATAAGAAACCTAATTTTTTGATTGAAATTGATGAAAAAATTTTGAAACCAATGTCTGACAAACTTTCTGAACGACAAATCAGAAGAAAAGCCACTGAAATTTGGGATAATCATTTTGAAATTTTAAGTGATTCCCAAAGATGTCAGTTGTTGGTTAGTTTGATGAAATTGATTAAAATGAGACCTACATTAAACACCTTAGGATTGACAACATCTAACATACGTGGTCAAACCTCTACAATTGTTGAAAACCTTCATGATGCATATCACACTGTTGGTGTCAAGAGACGCACTAGGGATAGTAATATTGTGCGTCGTGTACTTACTACTAGTGTTGTAAGTGAATCAATAAAAAAACAACGTTTGATTACGCAAACAAGTTGAATGTTGCAAGTTAATCGAAAAACTCTAATGAAAGCAATTGAAAGACGTAATATCCTTCACTCACTCAATAATGTCGATTTTTGGGCATTTTCTGCTAGAGCACCGCGTAAGGACAAAAATAATTCTGATGCTATAAGAGAAGTTGTTATTAAATTTTGGCATGATAACACTAGAGTTTCACCTAATACGAGAGATGTTATAAAACGGAGAGTTGGTTCTACTAATCGTGAACCACATCCAAAGCATTTCTTAGATATGACTCAAACTCAATTTTTTCGTAAGTTTGAACAAGAGAATCTGGAAATTAAAATTAGTCAATATTTTTTTGAAATGTTGAAACCATTCTATGTGAAAATCAACCATGCTCGCACCACTTGTTGTTGTAGGCAACATGTTGAATTTGCGATGCATTATGCTAAATTTTTACGTATTCGTTCTATTTTTTATTCTGAAACTATGTTATCTGAATGTGGTGTTCAAGTTCCACCAATATCTTCTAGGGATTTCATTCCTACTATATTTTGTGAAAAAGAAGTTGGACAATTTTTTTATAGTCAGGATTGTTTAGATGGAAGTTGTAGTACATGCGGCGGATTACCTAAATTGGAAAGTTGCATCCATGAACAAATTGAAGGTACAATAGGACATAATTTAGTTGAATTTGATAAATATAAATCAGTTGCATACCAGTTGAAAGATGGAAAAGAGTCGAAATGGTGTGAGCTAGTTACAGAACAAATGCCCATTTTTCAATTTATGACAAAATTTAAGGATGAAATTGTTTATGAGTATGCGAGGCATACACATAGAGCTCGATGGTTGGATGAAAAATTCAAGCTATGAAAAGACACATTTCCTATTGGTACTATTGTTTCAGTGGTCGATTTTACAGAGAATTACACATTGCAACCACAAATGGAGGTTCAATCGTAATATTACAACTCAGTACAAGTTGCCATTTTTGTGCATATAGCATTTCTACATTCTCTTGACAGTACAGAGAATGATCGAAAAATTTTAAGAGAGTACCACTTTTATATCAGTGATGATCGTACTCATTCTACTAAATTTGTGCAAGGGTGTTTCCAGTTATTTTATGGAAACTTGTGTGATAGGGACATCCACTTCAAACAACATTATATATGGTCAGATAATTGCACGTCTTAGTTTAAGAATGCACGAATGTTTTATTGGATGAGCAGAATGCATGTCAAGATGGGTGTGCAACATATTTGGAGTTTCACTGAGGTTGGACATGGAAAAGGAGAGCATGACGGTGCAGGGGCATGTGTGAAAAGAGCTCTTGCAAGAGAAGAGTTGAAGTACAAAGATGGTGCTGAATTAAAAGATGCAAAGAGCATAGTGGAATGGTGTACTAACAACATGGCCCGAGGTTCTCAAGAAAATTCCACAGTTTACATATTTTTTTGGTTGATAGAGGAAAAACATATTGCTAACTACGAGGATTGTATGACACTCACTGGGTCCAGTGATATGCACTCATTTTGTAGCTCAGACGCTACTTCGTGGGCCGTATGGACAAGAAATTTGACATGTTTTTGTGCATCTTGTATCGAATTTGTCACTCCTCTAGGTGCCATGGAGTCCGAGTAGTCACAAGTCGAATTTGAACGATATTTTGGTCTCAGGGATCTTAAGGGACTAAGCACGAACGAAGTAGCCCGGAAGCAACGACCCTTTTGCGCACCGAAACACCACCTCCTCTAGCATTTACCTACCCACCCAGACGTGTCGGTGCAGGTGGTTCGGTGCCACAGCCCACCGTTTGCAAAATACAGCGTTTGACAACCTTACACTGGCTCCAACTGCACTATTTCGCGCGTTTGCAAACATTAGGACAGCGAGAGCACCGAAATGAGAAGGAAAAAAATGAGAGAGGCTATTGTAGAGGGTCCGTATGCCAAGGTTCCAGATCATACGAGGCCTCTCTAGGTGCCACGGAGTCCAAGTAGTCACCCGTCGAATTTGAACGATATTTTGGTCTCAGGGCTCTTAAGGGACTACGCCCGAACGAAGTAGCCCGGAAGCAACGACCCTTTCGCGCACCGAAACAACGCCTCCTCTAGCATTCACCTGCCCACCTGGACGTGCCGGCGCAGGTGGTTTGGTGCCACGGCCCACCGTTTGCAAAATACAGCGTTTGACAACCTTACACTGGCTCCAACTGCACTATTTCACGCGTTTGCAAACATTAGGACAGCGAGAGCACCGAAATGAGAAGGAAAAAAATTGAGAGAGGCTATTATAGAGGGTCCATATACAAGGGTGCCGGATTAGATGAGGCCTCTCTAGGTGCCACAGAGTCTGAGTAGTCACCCGTTGAATTTGAAAGATATTTGGGTCTCAGGGCTCTTAAGGGACTATGCCCGAACGAAGTAGCCCGGAAGCAACGACCCTTTCGCGCACCAAAACACCGCCTCCTCTAGCGTTCACCTGCCCACCCGGACATGCCGGCGCAGGCGGTTCAGTGCCACGGCCCACTGTTTGCAAAATACAGCGTTTGACAACCTTACACTGGCTCCAACTGCACTATTTCACGCGTTTGCAAACATTAGGACAGCGAGAGCACCGAAATGAGAAGGAAAAAAATGAGAGAGGCTATTGTAGAGGGTCCGTATGCCAAGGTTTCAGATCATACGAGGCCTCTTTAGGTGCCACGGAGTCCAAGTAGTCACCCGTCGAATTTGAACGATATTTTGGTCTCAGGGCTCTTAAGGGACTACGCCCGAACGAAGTAGCCCGGAAGCAACGACCCTTTCGCGCACTGAAACACCACCTCCTCTAGCATTCACCTGCCCACCCGGATGTTCTGGTGCAGGCGGTTTGGTGCCACGGCCCACCGTTTGCAAAATACAGCGTTTGACAACCTTACACTGGCTCTAACTGCACTATTTCACGCGTTTGCAAACATTAGGACAGCGAGAGCACCGAAATGAGAAGGAAAAAAATGAGAGAGGCTATTGTAGAGGGTCCGTATACTGAGGTTTCAGATCAGACGAGGCCTCTCTAGGTGCCACGGAGTCTGAGTAGTCACCCGTCGAATTTGAACGATATTTTGGTCTCAGGGCTCTTAAGGGTCTACGCCCGAACGAAGTAGCCCGGAAGCAACAACCCTTTCGCGCACCGAAACACCACCTCCTCTAGCGTTCACCTACCCACCTGGATGTGCCAGCACAAACGGTTCGGTGCCACGGCCCACCGTTTGCAAAATACAACGTTTGACAACCTTACACTGGCTCCAAGTGCACTATTTCGCGTGTTTGCAAACATTAGGACAGTGAGAGCACCGAAATGAGAAGGAAAAAATGAGAGAGGCTATTATAGAGGGTCCATATGCCAAGGTTTTAGATCAGACGAGGCCTCTCTAGGTGCCACGGAGTCCGAGTAGTCACTCGTCGAATTTGAACGATATTTTGGTCTCAGGGCTCTTAAGGGACTACGCCCGAATGAAGTAGCCCGGAAGCAACGACCCTTTCGCGCACCAAAAAACCACCTCCTCTAGCATTCACCTGCCCACCCAGACGTGCCGGTGCAGGCGGTTCGGTGCCACGACCCACCGTTTGCAAAATACAGCGTTTGACAACCTTACACTGGCTCCAACTGCACTATTTCACGCGTTTGCAAACATTAGGACAACGAGAGCACCGAAATGATAAGGAAAAAAATGAGAGAGGCTATTGTAGAGGGTCCGTATGCCGAGGTGCTGGATCAGATGAGGCCTCTCTAGGTGCCACGGAGTCCAAGTAGTCACCCGTCGAATTTGAACGATATTTTGGTCTCAGGGCTCTTAAGGGACTACGCCCGAACGAAGTAGTCCGGAAGCAACGACCCTTTCGCGCACCGAAACACCACCTCCTCTAATGTTCACCTGCCCACTCAAACGTGCTGGCGTAGGCGGTTCGGTGCCACGGCCCACCGTTTGCAAAATACAGCGTTTGACAACCTTACACTAGCTCCAACTACACTATTCTGCGCGTTTGCAAACATTAGGACAGCGAGAGCACCGAAATGAGAAATAAAAAAATGAGAGAGGCTATTGTAGAGGGTCCATATGCCGAGGTTCCGGATCAGACAAGGCCTCTCTAGGTGCCACGGAGTCTGAGTAGTCACCCGTCGAATTTGAACGATATTTTGGTCTCAGGGCTCTTAAGGGACTACGCCCAAACCAACCTCTTCATCAAGAGTGATTCACTAACTTCTGGTAAGTCTTAATGAACCTCTGACTCTTCCATTTATTCATCCTCTTCACCTTAAGTCACATGAAAACCTCTTACTTTTCTAGTTGACGAATTTTCAGGGCATTCATAAGACCTATGAGTTACATATTTATTGCATCTAAAACACTTACCCAAGAATTTTCCTCTTACTCTTTGATAAGGTCTTCTTCATTTTAGTTCATAGCTTCCTCTTGAACTCTGGGATCTGTTAGCTTCCTCCAAATATGATTGCAACTACCTCTTACTACCTTGGTCACCTCTACCTCTAATAATTCTACATAGTCCTCTTTTATATGAAGTTTGTTTCCTTGAAAGCCTCTCTTTAACTTTGAGTGCCAATTGATAGGATTATTCAGCTATCCTGGGTGAAAGCATGTTGATCTCATCTTGAATGGTAAATTTTAGACCATTAAGATACCTTACGACCTTTTCTAAATCATCATCTACATGTCCCACTCTTATAGTCTATAATGCCCCAACTTTCACCCCCTCAAATAATGACATATCATTTTCAACCATGGATATTATAAAAAACTAAGATTACAAATAATAGATTAATAAAATTAAAATTAATTTAATGGGGGAAGTAATTGTGTACAGTTTGGTGCGTGGTTGAAATGGAAGAGGAAAATAATGGAGGGAAGTGGAGTGTGGCAGGTCTATGGTAGGGGTTGGTATGGGGTAGTGTGAAGGCATGGGATTTCCTGGAAATCATATAAGAATCCTCCCATCATTTCTGACATGGCATTTTCCTTGCATAATAATACAAATAATTCATTCGAGATAAAGAGGTGTTAACCATGGAAAAACCTAAGTTAATGTTGTAGATTTAACAATAATTGGATAGTTACAACAAGTACAAAAGAAGAGCACTATTTTATTAAAAATGGTAAAGTAGGGGTTCTGTGCTCCCATAATTTAATAAATATAATGTTACAGGAAACTGTGCTACATGGATCTCCTGCTAATAGCCATCCTAAAATCATTCCATTATGGGTTATATCAACCTGCACAGGGAGAAAAACATGTAGCTCAAGTATCCCCTCATCTTACTTTATGAAAATCGATTGACCCAAACTTGTATCTGTATTTGTGTTTGTATATCTAAAGTGGGTTCAATTGTCTTTAAGGAAAAACACTTATAAATTGATTCATTGAGCATCCAATATTATAAATAAGGTGTGGAAGTTATGGAATCAATATAATAATTCATATTTTTAGAAGTGACATGTAAACAAAATAAAAAACTAGAGAAAAATAATGAGAAAAATAAAAAGTAATCAACCTACAAAAAATATCCAACATGTAAAACTACACATTTATTGACTACACTTAAAGCATCTTTCTCACTCCCAAATTTTAAGTCCGCCATTTCATTACTTTTTCTTCATGTAAATTGGTACCTCAAGAATCAATGCACGTTATACATAGCACATCTCTAGTTACTAATACTTAAGTTGGCTTGATATAGAGCTGTTCAATATTGTTTTAGTTTGAAAAATAAAAATTCAAAATGCCCATGGCACGAAATATACCACAAATAATAATCAAAAAGATACTAGAAAATATATAACTAGAAGTAATACACTAAATCCACCGAACAGAGATCAAAACCCACTTTCTCAGAGTTAGCAATAATACCAAAATAACCAAATTTATAGCCTTATTTAACCAACACACATGGATATATATATATATATATATATATATATAAGAATCAAATAAAGTGTGCTCTAGACGCGCACGTCTCTGAAAATATATATGTACATGCATAAGTTCATAATGTATGTATACATCTCGAACTAAGCACGTGCCATAATGTACATATGGGACCACATGCGGTCGCAAAAGGCTAGATATATATATAATGGACTGTGAATAGATGTACTCATGACCACATATATGTGGCATCCAAGTGGACTATAAATCTACTCATGAAACATTTTCCCTCTCTTCGCCCTGCTAGAAGTAACACATCCACGACCTGGGGATGTAGTGGAGGGAGATGCCACTACGGATTTCATCCGTGTGGTCCTAGGTGTCTCCAAGCATGCCTGCAACCTAACATGCACATTCATAAACAACAAGTTTTTAACACCCAAAATTTTAAAATACCTTCAAAATTTAGAAACTTGTACAATTTAGTTAAAATGCATGTGCAATCTTACCGCAATGTCATGATCCCTATCATTTTTTGTTGACGCGTCGCAGGGACAACAATAGACTCACGAGGGGTAAGCTACATACAAATAATTAATTTTCAAATTAAATATTTCACACATATATATACCTACAAAATTTGATATTGTAGATTTAAGTTTAATAAGAAATAATGAACCTCCAAAATTTAACAAATTTAAAAAATTGTGTACCTCGGTTAGTGGATTTGCAGATGCTATGGCAGTATCTACAGCAGCCTCCACAGTCTGCATATGTGGAGGAGTCTCTGTAGCAGTCATAAGCTATACAAAAAACATGTACAAATCAATTTATTAAAATCTACTTAAGAGCTATACAAAAAACATGTACAAATCAATATTTAGTTACTCAAGAAAGAATAAAAATACATTATTAAATTTTATCTTCTATTTAGGCTAAATACATAGGATCTATAAATGTTAGCACAGAGGCCATCTATCTTCATAAGATTTTGACAACTACTACTACTACTACATAGACCATACATATCATGTATATGGTCTTGAACCTACATGTTTTCCAGTTCTATAATCTTCTTTGTAGAATCTAAAGTCTTATCTTCTCCTGCTCCGCTACCTGTCACATCTAGCTCATCCCAGAATCTTCCTAAACAAGCTAAGTTTCTCTCCCCTCTTGTATATTGATAAAGTTATTGTTTATCACTTAGTCCATTTCAAGTTGGAATGAATTATTTTTGTCATGCTTAATTGATGTTGGAAGTTAATTAGATAATAATTGTCTACCTGTTTATAATCCTTGTACCTTTTTCAGTAGAAATTTTAAATAAGGGTATAAATATGACCAATACATTATAGCTCCTCAAACCCATTATGAGGTGTGGCATAATATATAATAGAATACAAGCCCTTGATTCATCCCTCACACATGGAGACATGCACAAATTTAGCTCATGTTTGATCTATGGGAAGAAACATGGATAACTTCAAACTGGTAGTTTGTTGTTGTTATGGGTACTCTTAAGGAATCAAATGGTCCAATGTTTCTTCTTAATTTTATTAGAGTGAGAATAGAGGATCCTTGAATTTTCCAAGGTCACCCTACTAGGTTTTAGTGAATGAATATTTATATATGACCAATCATTAGATTTCTTACTCAACAAACCTAAAAGTACTACCTAGGTTGACTAGGCCAAGTAACCCTTTTGAAAAAGTTAATATTAGAAGTGCATGGGATAGGTTCGTAGGGGGTGGATAGGTTGGATTTTAACTTATCCTAAACCTACAAACATGTCCATGATGTCTAATAAATTAGGTCTGAGACACATGGAGGATTATGCATATGTTCAATAACATGTGCAGTGATTTGTGAGGGGTTGGGATGGAGAATACTTGTTATCTAGTAGAAGCGAAGTGGATATAGAGTGAGACATTTCCTTAAGTTGTTCAAGTTATGTGTGAATGAGATATATATCATTATAGTTGTAACACGTCATGTTTCCAAGTGTTGGGAATACATTTAGGTACTACAAATTACCCCCATTTCAATATAGTATTGATAAATGTTGGATTAATAGATAAGAAACAAGTAAATACAAACCTCACTTCTTGATCATACAATGATGTTGTAAATTCTTAAATCTCAGTACACCAATCCATATAAAACTTATAATCATATGGAAAGGACGCATAGATTTTTTTAGATAAAGGGTACAAGAGGATTTAACCTTTTTTACATTTCTTCATCACTCTTATCATTCATTAAAGAGATTTGTAACTAACTTGCGTAAAACTCATGCGAGGCATGCCAGTAGCTTCAGTTCCCTGAGCAGATGATGACCTGTCAGGCTCCTGTGTATAAAAGAGAAAAATATTAATACATGTACAACATACACGTGAAACAAATTATAATAATAATCTAGTGCAATTAAATGATTTATTAAAAATGTAAGTTTGTACAACTTGAAACTTACGTTTGAAACACGCCCAACCGCAGTAGCTAGCATGTCAACACCGGATGTTTCCTTCACCGGCTCTTGCTATTTAAAATAAAATAAAAATTAGTTTTTTACATGTATGTACATGACGTACAATCATATATATATTAATATCTCAAACATGTGAATTAAACTATTGTACATATATATATTATTTAAATTTATTTAAAATTTACCTGTGAAATACCAATATCAGTGGCTCCAGTTCCAAAAACATTCCCCAACATCTCATCTATAGAAAAAAAATCCTGTGAACCAGCAAATGATGTCTCGCCTGCAGTGCATACGGCACCACATGATCCACAGTGGTGTGGTGCACTAGAATTGGCGCCTCCACCAACATCACCGGATGCAATCTGGGTGCTATGCTGGGTGAGAGTGTCAGTGAGCTCCCTCAATGCATGCAATGTATCAATCTCCACAACCTCCTTCACTGTAGGAGGGATAACTGAAGGCAGTGGGGGTTTTGGGGCATGGGGGATCTTAGGCTGACCTACGTGTGCACCAGGTCTGCTCTGTGCAGAGCCACCCCCTCGACCAAAAAAGTCTGAAAAGTCAAAATAATTCGGGACCTCATTGAGCACAAACTCACAATATAATTTCTTCAAAAAATAAAGAGGAACCTCATTGTTGTTGCATGGTGGATAATCAAAAACCATCCACCATCGGTCCCAAAAATTGTTTTTGATTCTATCATCATGGCACCAATGGATTGGGAACCGTTTGCAAGTAACTGTAGGGGGGGCATTGGTTCTAGGGTCGGTAAATAATGCACAAATGAGGTCTTTTCCAATTTTTTTGTCTTTGACGGCCGCATGAGATAGTTTATCCGCATACCACCACCTACAGTCACTTATGAAGGTGTTCCATCTATGTATTTGGTTGGTTGCAGACTCGACTTCGCCAATCAATGTTTGCAATGTATTGGCTAAAGTCATGCGGGATGGATTTGTAGCATGATTTTGTCTTATAGTTTGAATTAGGTTCTCAATGACAATTTTATTTTCTTGGATTCTTCCAATGATATTATCTTGCGTTCCTGTTGGCTCAGTGGGGACAGAAGGAGCCACAGGGGGCGGATCTATGTTTGGAGGAGGGTTTTGAGGAATGTTCGGAGGGTTTTGAGGAATGTTTTGACGGTTTACATGAGCCCGAGCTTGCCGACCAACTGATAAAACAATAAAATTGTATACATAAACAAACAATTCACAAAACCCATGAAAATGCCAAAAAAAACCTAAAATGCCAAAAAAAAAAACCTAAAATGCAAAAAAATGATTACAATCGGGGACTTACCTCCTCGTCTTGGCGGCATGGTTGAATCTATCGCTATCCAGAAGTCCGATGAGCAATTTTGAGATAGTATTGAAAGTGCGAGTGAAAAAAGTTTAGGAAAAGTCGCGGTTCGAAATGAAAATTAGGAAATTAACGAGTCGCGGGACTGTTAAATTTTGTCTCAGAGTTCCGCGATCGCGGTTTATAATTGCGCTCGCGGTTATAAACCGCGATCGCGGAACTAGGTTCGGTAATTACCGAACCTAGAATTCAATAACCGCGATCATGGTTTTAGGACTGCGCTCGCGGTTTTAAAACCGCGATCGCGGTACCTTTATTTCGGGTTTTTATGTCCACGGAATTGTCCACCAACTTCGTGCACTTACCCAACTATTACATGTTTATTTGCAAACAAAAGAACACTTGAAAATCCTCCTGGAGATCCACTATCTCAATCTCATTTGAATTAATTCTTTAAAAAATAATTACAAATCGTGTTTATACGCCCATATTTGAGCTTCTCTTGTAACTACCAACTATGGTCGTCATACAATGTCATATGGAGGTATAAACTTGTAAGAAAGGAGCTATAATTAAGCTTTAAGAGTTAAATGACCAAACAAACATCATGAAGATACTCCTAAAGACTCATAAGGATTACTAAAACCTTAAAAATGCTTATAACCACTTCTTAAACCCTTACATTAAGCAAGAAAATCCAAAATTGTCTCCAACAAATTCAAAAAATTAATAAGCTAAGAATGGAGGGAAAACTTCATAGTTTGAATTTTTATCTTTGAACCCAATAAAACAACTTGAAAATACTCCTAAGGACTCTAACAAACCAAAATTGGTCATGGAATGACTAGAGTAGGTTTAGGGGTGATGCTCCTGCATCATTTTCTATGTTTTCATTCCATAAATTCTACTTTTAACTAAATCTTCTAGATGTTGTAGGCAGTGCCATTTAGCATCTACAACTTATCCATGCTAAAATTATTAGAACTAATTTTGATTTATAATTTACACACATTCAAGACAAAAGTTTAAGGTGAAATCAATCAATTTTAAACAACTTCTCCTTATCGTTATGCGTCAATCCACAGTTGTGTGCCCAAATTTGGGATCTTTGTCTTTCGTAGCGCAATTAATTTTTTTGGCATATGTTTCCCAGGATCCTATAAATACCTTCTTTAAGAAACAATAGCAAGGGAAAAAATGTACATGAGTTATCATCAATTTATTAACTTTGTAACTTTTCACATCAATATTCATAAAACATTAATGTTATATAGAAATTGAAAATTGGCCATATTATTTTTTACAATTAAATAAGTATTTTCAAAATGAAATTCTCTTTATTTATTGGTAAAGAAATCTTTTATACATATATATATAACAAGCTTTTAGGAGATCATAAATCATCATTTCTTGGGTTGAAATAATAGCAAAGTAATTTTTTGTTGCATTGAACAAGAAAATATTTGGCACTTTCGAAACTCATTAAATTATTTCTCCATATTTATAAGAGATAAAATTTGAATACAAATAAAAGTAAAGCCAAAATATGGAAAGAATGAATTATGTAAAAGAAGAAATCGAGGAAGAGATTCAACTACGAGGACCATTCGGGAAAAAGGTATAAAATGTTGGAATAACTACAACCAATTGCTTCACTAAGAACAAATATTTCCTTCTTCCATTAAATAATCATTATTTCCCATCATTGCACAAACAAATTTATTAAGAAAAGCATACTTAAGACTGGAATAGAGGACAAAGATAGAGGTGGAATAGAGGACAAAGATGGAGGTTGAGCGATTAGCACGACAATTGCAGGCTTACGAAGGCTTTCTTATGCCTCATTCGTAGTTTAGAGTTGGAAACTTTCTTAATAGTTATCAATGTTATTGAAAATATAACAACCTTATTCCTCCCGAAGTGTTTATTTTGAGGATTTTGAAACATTTCTTATAAAAAAATATTTAGATATTTTATGCAATTTAAAGGTTAGGGGATATTAAAAGAAAAAACATCTCAAGTCTGGTTGGTTGTACATGATTCTCACTCCAGGGAAAATTGATCTATGTATTTAATATTTCAGAATGTATTTCTGAAACATGTAGGATTCAAACTACCTTCAAAGTAAAAATACACAATTTAAGTGATATATAACATTGTTAGATACGGATATTTAATATTTCCCCCTACTATTATCTTTGTATCATTTTTATATTAATATTATATTAATATGGTCATCTAAAAAATATAAATGAAACACCTAATAATCTAAATAATAGGCATCCATATTAAGATTATATTTACCTATTAAGATTATATTTACCTATTAGTTCTAACTAATAAGTTAGAAACTAATTTACCTATATTAAGATTATATTTATACACATATAAAATATGAATACATGCCATCTAAATAGGCCTATAAATTTAGATTTATTCATATATTATACTAAGTTCTTACGTATATGCATATACACAGGGAAATTATCAATAGTCACATATTATAATTGAGTCATATTATCAAAAGGCCCTTGGTCTATTGGTGATGATGTTGGCTCCCATGGAGCCCACAAGGGATGAAGTCTTGCTGAGTACAAGGCCTGGAGATACCCAACACAGAGAGTAAAACTGTTGAGGCCAAGATTGTGCCCTAGGTGATTTTGATGGCGAGGAAGCTCTTTACCCCTAGCTACTTAGCTGAAGGTGTTCACTGGTTTAGTTTCTTCGCATACTTTGTATCGTTGAATCTATATGTTCCCTCCGGAACTTAAGCAAAGATGTCATTAAACTATGTAATCTAGTGCCTAATTGAGCATTGCTCAATAAAAAAAATTGAGTCATATTGTATTCTTATTTTATCTTATTGTGTAAGAATACTTATATCTTCTTCAGCACCTTGATGGAAAAAATAAAACTTTAAAAACTATTGAACTATTTGAGAGAGATGTGAAAATGAAGGGTGGTATCCCACATTTATAACCCCAGGTAGGTCACAACTACCACAAGTAATTCACTATTAATATTTAGTAAATTAAATTATTTAATTTTAACCTTTACCAAATTTAATTAAACAAAAGTAAATACTTTAATTATATTTACCCTACATAATTTTATATGTCTCTAGTACCATCTGAGAGGATCCGATTAAATAATATATAGTTAAATTAACATGTAAACATAATAAAATCATTTAAATAAAACCATACAAAAATACTCCATACAAGTTTAACGTGAGAAAAAACTCTTATGAGGTAACAAAATACAAGAATGCAGATTTCCATTAGAGAAACATTAATCGCTTGTACAAGTCTAGCGACCCTCTTTTTCACCTCACTTCCTCTCTCTTTCCCTATTTAATTTAGGGTGATCAGGTGTGACTTCTTGAAAACATTGATTGATTTTAAATTAATTAATATAACCCTTAGTTAATATTTAATAAAAAAAAATATATTCTTATTTTAATTTATTAGCTATAATCTAAAGTTTATAGTTATATTTAATATCAATATTAAATACAATAATTTTAAGAGCATAGTAAGGGGTTAAAAACCACTTGAGATTATTGTTCCAATAATAGATATGCGATGTAGTAGCAATAGTGATGGTAGGAATAGGCATAAACACAGTTTATATAGGAATATGAGCCCCTCCAAAGAGGTAGGCACAACAAAGGTCGGTATAATAGATGTGGGTTGATATCTATCTGTAAAAGATGTGTCATTAGATTTTTAATCACGAGAAATCTTGGATCCAAGTAGAATCTTGATAATAGGCTCAATATAATGTGTATTAGCATCATGAATGTGAGATATGAGATCTACTTGGTTCTTATCTACATTATTCTCCTCATTATGGTCAAAATCAAATGAGTGTTCACTATGGGTCTCAATGTCATTCAAGGAAACCTCATGTGTAGGTGGATCATGAAGAGAGCTAGAAGTAGGAATAGAAGAAGCCATTGCACTACAATGCTTGCGAGTGGGAGGTGAAAGCTCAAGATGTTCAATATATTGATTAGAAAGTTGAGCACTATGTCAGTATGACATATAAGGAAAGCGTATAAAAATTGAATAATGATGATAGTAATGAAAGAAAAAATAATCTATGCGTATATACATAAATGCTATGACCACTAGGGCTAGGGTATAATGTTTTATTAGAAACATTTGGGTTCACCAAATGATTTAAATTTTTTGTGAATCTATTTTGAATTCCCTTTTAAGTTTTTAGTGTGCTCCTAATTAACATACATAAAAAGGATGAAATAATGCAAAAGGTGGATATTAATGTAATTAACTTCCAACATTAATTACACGAATCAAAATAACACTTTTCAAAGTGACTATTGACCTAACAAATATAAAAAGCGCAATGAAGAATTGCAGTTAGCCGATTCTATGTGGATGTGAGAGATTGTGAGAGATCTAAAGAACAAGATGATTTGAGACTAATAATGATTCATTATAGAGAATGACACATGAAACTGAATTTTTCAAAACTGTACGACTAGATCAAAAGTGTTTGTATGGTCCTGACCCTTTTGTACAATCTTAGACCTGCTTGGAATTTGGTTCAGTAACTTCTTGAGTGCTTCACCTTCCTGGAAATGAATGTCGTTATGTGTCATTCTTATTTTCAGATCTTCAGAATGTCTATGTAAACTTTTCTCAAACCTTGGAACCCTTGTAGTGTAAGAAGGATTTCCTAAAAAATAAATTTATGTGGGTTGTAGGAACCCCTATGCACCACTGATGTATCCACTACTCTAAAAAGGGATTTAACCACACATCATTCTCCTAACATGTGATATCTACCGTAGTGTAATTAGAATCTGACAAAAATGATTTGAAAATTCTTTGCTTGAGTTTCACACTTGCTCAAATACTTGGGAGGGGTCACTTTTCTTACTTGTAGAAATAATATGGAGACTCCTACACCTAGAAGGAGACTTCAGACCTGTAGATGGTGTTGTCCTAATGGATGTGTATGAATTATTTTGCAGTTTAAGGAGCTTTTAGTACCCTTTGTGCTTGATTTTACATGAGTTCTTAAATTTTCATGTTTTTAAATGGGGTATGATTGACTTGTTTATATATACTTTTGAAGGTTGTTATGTCATGAAAGGATGACCATTCGGATGCATTTGTTCATAAGAATGTGATATAATTGGAAAATTTAGCACAAAGCATATCAGTACAAAAGTGTATAGTAGGGTCGACTTATAGAATTATACAAATTAACCTAAATTGGAGGTTTTAACCAGGAGGGAAAAAACATGAGTCATAGAATAGATGTTTCTAAATATGTTTTATGCAGTTAAAATTTAGATCATAATGAAAAAGATGTGTGAAAAGATAATCAAGTAATCGAAGAGCTATCATGGTGTTCTAAGAAAGAGTGAGAAGAGTTCATTTGTACATACAAGTGCGCAATGTTAAGATATGAAGTATTAAAGGATACATTTCCATGTTTGAGTGTCTACACATAGGTCGAAATATGAAAATGATGAAAAAATACTGAAATTTCCCTTGGTCAAAATCGCAACGGGGGGGGGGTCAGGACCGTACATATGGTTATGATGAAAGTGTACAATTTTAACCCTGTGTTGATTTCACCAAATTTCCTTATCATTTCTGGTTTCATGTACCTGTTAGGGAAAATCATTAGCACCCCTGGATGTTTATCAAATTTCTAGTATGATGATGGGCATCCAGTGTGATTGCACAACATTGAATCTTTTCCCCAAGTGTGGGACTCATAAAAATGGGAAAAGAATCTCTAGATTAGAGGTTGGTTCCTCAACTCCTTTGGTTAGATGTATTACTTGAAAAGTGCATAGGTTTAATATCAGATCCTACTCTAAATTCCAAGGAGGCAGAGATAAAGATGCAAATAAATAAAACTAAGTAAAGGGGGTGATACACCAAAGGAGTGGCAAACATTTACTCTGCAAATTGAAACAGATCATAGAAATGCAAAAAATATCATGCACAAACTAACAAAATGTAATGAAAGACCAGAAATGAAGCAATAACACAAGAAGAGGACTAAAACTCATTCACAGAGCTTGCATTGTCATTTTCAATATCAAAAATACGTGCATTACAATAGCAGAGAGACAGAAAGCATGTTTCAATTCTGAAAGAGGTCTGGTATTCCACAAATCCACTTGCCATGGTGAAGAAGGGAGCTTGCAGTTCACAAAAATGTTCAACCCTTTACAAATGAGCCAAATATAGCTTTTTAACAATGAAAAATGGGAGCCAAGAAGAAGAAACGTGGGAAAACATGAAAGTATGCTTCAACCACCAACCAAATTGCATTAAAACAACATGGGTACCCTCAAAATTTCATTCCCCAATGTTTTTGACCATGTTGGGAGAGAATGGAATCCATACTTCATTTAAAATGGTGGTTGAAATGTCAGTTCTATTCTCCTTCCCGTGCCAGAGGCATTTTCTTATTTTCTCTATCCAAACCCCACCAAAACAAAAAATTGAGCCCTCCATCATGTAGATAATTTCACCATATTTCCAATGACACCAAGAACATGAAAATCTGATCTCTGGATCAAAAGTTATGCCCTTCTGAAGATTTAGGGCAAAACTAGGGCAAAATTGAGTTTTGGCGGGCTGAAAATTTAAAATTTTCCCTCTTTTTGACCTTTGGGAAAATTTCCCCAAAAATTTCCACCCCGCACCACTTTGATGCCATGTGGTAGGTTTTGATTGGTCCGCTGGCTCCCTATGGTCATTTTACATTTTTTTGGACTTTGGAAAATTTTCCAAAAAAATCTCCACCGGCCCAATGGCCTGATGCCACGTGTCACCCTCTGATTTACTGGCGGGCCATTGCTTCCAAATTTTCCATTGACTCTGACCATCTCCTTGAATGTGACACATGGCGTGTTATCATTGACATGGGCCTAAACTCCAAATTTCCCTTTGCGGACCCGCCTTAATATTTTCGCCTGCCACATGGACATGTGGCAGCTAATGATTGGCGTGGGCCATCGCAGGCGGGCTTCCATTCCATTATTTTTCATAGTTTGGCAAAAAGGAAAATTTCCTTCCACCCCTCCACCTTCTAACACTTTGAGGACACATGGCACATTGTGATTCGTTGGCGGGCCTTCGGGCCGAGATATTCTATTTGCGCTAACTTTGGAAATGTTTACAACTTCTCCCCACCGAGCTGATCTCTGACGGCCCTGAGGACATGTGGCCTCTTCCTATTGGCTGGCAGGCCTTTAGGCCAAAAAATTCCTTTGACTACCCTGACCAATCCTTATAAATTTTTCAAATTTCCCTTCGCCTCCCGCCATTCTGCCAACACATGGTGTTTTCTGATTGGTCTGTGGACCTCCCTAGGGAAAATTTCCCTCCCAAACTTTTTCAATCCATAACTTGCAAAAGACAAGGAGTTAGAAGGAAATCTTGACCTTTCTGGAAAGCTGAGAATATCCTCTATCCAATGAAACCATTTCTAGAAAAAATTTAGTGCCTAAAAAGTGAAAATTTTCAACTAAGGCACAAGGAAGGAAGAAATGAAGGGAGTTAGACAAAAATGAGCAAGGGGTTTATTTTGGATAATAGTTTTGGTGACTCAGAGGGGTCATCTGCCTGCTGGATGAAATTACCAATTTCTTGAAGCAATCCATTGGGAATGGGGTCATCAAATTAACTTCTTGGATACTCTCAACTCATTAGAAAATTACAAGGAGGAAGATTGTGAGGGTAGAACATCACCTGATCTGGAACATGGCCTACAAAATGCATCCCTAGGATAGAAAGCTTGTGCCAAAGCACTTAGGGAAATGTAAAAACTAAGCTACAACAAAACAATGTGCATAAGCACTTGGAGGAATGAAAATCTAAGCTAATATGTACAAGGTGGAGAGCTTCCCTCTAGTAGCAATTTTTTAGATGGATTTCATTAACTGGAATCTGCAGTTCTTCACCATCCAATGTAGACAATTGGAAGGCATTGTTGTTCTTACATTTTGTGACCATGTAAGGGCCACTCCAAATGGCATCAAAATTTTAATGCCTTCCTAGCTTTGCTCAGTCTACATCCCATTTCAACACTAAATCTCCAACTTGGAAGGTTCTAACCTTGGCTTTCCTATCAAAATTTCTCTTGATCAAGGCTTGATCCTTCTCCATTGCTTGGGCTACATGATCTCTAATTTCTTAGAGCTCCATTAATTCTACATATCTAACCTCCATGGGTTCAAACTCCAACAACTCCAATTGCTTCATGAGTTCCAACGTTGGCAACTGAAGTGACATGGGCAAAATTTCCTCTCTTCCATAAACAAGTATGAATGGAGAGTTACCTAAGGATCTCTTGGGAGTTATCCTATCAGCCCACAAGGCTGATTTCAATTTAGTATGCCAAGTCCTCTGATTTTCATCAAGAGTCCTCTTGATGATCCTTAAAAATTTCTTATTGGTAAACTCAGCTTGGCCATTACCTTGAGGGTAATAATTTGATGAAGTGCTCAGATAAATCCCATTTTTGACAGCCTTTTCAGTCACCTTTGATCCTATGAATGCCAAAGTAGTATATGATATTATAGTGGTAGGTATACCAAATCTAGTTACTATCCCCTCATAGAAGTCTAGAATGCTAGATTCAATCACTTCTTTGAGTGCCACTGCCTCAGTCCATTTGGTGAAGTAGTCTATTGCTGTTAGAATCCATTTGTGTCCTTGGCTTGAGTTTGGGTTAATGACTCCAATGAATTCCAAACCCCATTGCATGAATGGCTGGTCAACTAAAATTGGGTGTAGTGGAAGGGCAGCTAATCTTTCCTTTCTTGTGAAGAATGCACAATTTTTTCACCTCTTAATCCATTCATAACAATCACCAAATACCTTGGGCCAATAATATCTAGCCTTCGTGATCTTGAGGGCTGTCACTCTTGGAGAAAAGTGGCCTCCAGCTGATCCACCATGGAACTCTTCTAGCATTATATTAATCTGATTTATTCCAATGCATCTCAGCAGCACTCCATTTACATCTTTCTTAAACAAAACACCATCAACAAGTGCATATGGGACAACCTGCAATCTGAAGTGCCTTCTCTTGGTTTTTTCATTTCTGGAGGGCATAGGCCTGTCTGTAATAATTTCACTATGTCTTGGGTCCAACAAGGAGTGAGTACACTATCATTCTCTTCTTGAACGCCTCTTTTTTATTGGATGTCTTGTAGCACCAAAACAACATCTTTCTCGTTGCATGCTTCCATTGATTTTCTCAAGACCATCTGTTCACATAATCCCTTTCCTCAGACCAGCTTGGTGACTTTGATCTCAATGTCATACTCCATGACACGAGTAATCCACCCTACATGCTTTTCATTTAAATCTTTGTTGAGGAGGAATTCTTTTACTCCCACATGAGAAACCAACAGTTGAACCTTGTTGTTTGAATCTAGATGCTTAAGTTTCTTCAAGATTCTAATCACCACAAGAAATTGCTTCTCAATGAAATAATACCTCACCTCATAGTCCTTCAGGCTTTGGCTAAAGAAATCAATTGGTTGCTCTGCATTTTCTTTGTTCTATTGTATTAAAATTGCAGAGATTTTATCATCACCTCCTAATGCATAAAGGATAAAATCTTTGGAGAAATCTAGGTTAATGAGAGTTGGAGCTTGTGAGATGGCTTCTTTAATTTCCTCAAAACTTGCCTTACCTTTAGTTGTCCATTTGAAATCCATGCTTTTCTTTAACATAATGGTTATTGGGTTGACAAGGGCTACAAAATCTAGGACAAACCTTTGAACAAAATTGATCCTTCCCAAGAAACTTTGAAGGGCCTTCTTGTGACTTGGTAATGACAGTTCTCTTATGGCTTCAACCCTCTCTAGATCAATTACTAATCCTTCTTTAGAAATAATGTGGCCAAGGAGCTTTCCTTCATGAGCTAGGAAAATACATTTTTTAGGATTCAAGGATACCCCAAATCTTCTACATCTTTGGAACACTTGTCTCAAATTAAGGAGATGATCTGTTGCGCTTTTAGAAAATATAGTAATATCATCTAAGTATATCAGCACTATCTTGTTGATCAATCCCTTAAACACCATGTACATTGCCCTTTGGAAGGTAGCTCCTATGTTGGACAGCCCAAATGGCATTTTTTTGTATGCATAAGTTCCCCATTTGATGGTGAAGGCTATTTTGAACTAATCCTCTTCCTTTACCATGATTTGATTATACCCTGAATAACCATCTAGCAATGAAAACCTCTCAGAGCTAGCAACAACTTGTAAAATCTTCTCCATAGAAGGAAGTGGGTAATGATCCTTGAGAGATGCTCTATTCAAATCTCTAAAGTCTACACACAATCTGATTTCTCCACTCTTCTTTCTAACTGGAACTAAGTTTGCTACCCAACTAGAATGCTTGATGGGAAATATGACACTTGCCTCTATTAACTTATTCAATTCCTTCCTCATGAGAGGCTCCATGTGTGGATTGACTGGCCTTTGTTTTTGCCTAATGGGTTTAGCACTTAGATCTAATTCAATTGTATGTTGAGTTAGCTTGGGATTGAAACCTCTCAAGTATTCATAGCTCCAAGAAAATACATCTGGGAACTCTTGAAAAATTTACATGAACTCATACCTTTCTTGCTCGGTTGTCACTTACCAATTTGAAGTGATTTGCCTTCTCCCACTAATATGGGCACTGAATCTTCTCCCTTGACTTGGATTTTTGCCTTCTCCTTCCTAAATTGATCATTAGGATTAAAAATGGACTCCAAAGTGACAAGTTCTTTTGGTAGTTTGTTTGTTCTCAGTTGTACCACTTGATCACCATACTGTTGTTCTAACTTTTTCAGATTTTTGGCTGAGAACTCAGCTTCTTCTTGTAAGAAATTGATGATTTTCTAGTCATTTTCAAACACTTGCCAACTTACATTATTGTCTGGCACTGATGGCCTTATAATCACATGAATGCTTGGCTGTATTTTATCTTTCTTGATACTTTCAATGACATCAAAAACTGCCCCAACTGTTGTAATCCTGTCAGCAGCTTGGTTTTCTTTCCTCAGGATGGAATTGATGCCAAAGCCCTCAAAATCCTCAATGAGATCCCACACCGTATTCTTATAACACTTGAGTAGATCATTCTTGGTAGCATGCCCCCATTTAAATTAGTTGACAATCAGCTCACTATCACCAAAACCTTGTAGGTTTTTGATACCTCTCTTGATTGACCGATGCAATCCTTGTATCAGAGCTTCATATTTATCAATGTTGTTATAACATGCAAACTGAAATCTAAAAGCTAAATAATACTTAATGCCTTTAGGTGAAACAAGTATAGCTCCCCCTCCTGCACCTTGCCTACTTCTTGATCCATCAAAAAATAGTTGTCATACCTCATTGTCTTTCTTATGGTCTGGTTTGGTGATACTAGGAATAGGCTAATTTTCTTCATGTATGCAATAGACTCCTAGCTCAGATTCTTCTATTTCTTGGTAGGGATCAAAAGAATGTGCCTTGCTTTCCCATTCATCAAAATTCAAATATGGGATGCTTCCAACTTTGGTGTCAGCTTCATCTGTGCTTGGATAATCCTCTTGATCAAATCTTGAACAGTTAACCTTGATTTGGCTTAGATTATGAGGCTCAATGTGAAATTTTGCAATAGGTTTAGACATAATTGTGGCCTTAGTTCCATATCTTCCTCTAAACAACATGTGTGACCAATTAGTAGATAAGTAGCCTCCAATTCTAGCTGTGAAATCCCTTGACATAGCATAGGGAAAAGAGTGGTGGAAAATCTATCACTAAGACATCTTGTAAAACAGTGACATTGGGACATGCATGCAAAGTAAGGCTCAAATATTTAACTACCCCCACTGTTGTTACTGTTGTCCCATCCAGTTGCACTACCCCCTTGGATATGACTTCATATTGGAGGCCCAACTGATCAGCTATTTTCTTGGGCATTACAGAACTACTTGCCCCAGAATCAATCATGCAATTGTGTACTAGTTTATCCCCAATGATCAATGAAACATAGAATGGAGGAGGCTTCAAGAATTTACCTTGCTATCCTCCATGATTCCCTTTAGGCTGAGTAGCATTTGTGAGTACCTTCTCTTGCATATGAGCTTGTTGATTTGAAGTTGACCAATCCTTCATGGCAGCTTGTAGTAGATCCCTTTGTCCTGGGATGGATAGTGATTCCCACATAGATATATTCACATTTATCTTCTTTACCTGATCAATAATGCTGAATGGGGATGAAACATCTCTTTGTTGCCCCTTGGTCTACACATTCTTTTCTTGCACATGGGCAGCAAAAGATGGCATTTGAGCTGGTCTAGAAGGTGGCTTGGGCAATCCTTGCATGTTTGGATATGCATTTTACTTACCAACACTTTGTGGAGTGATGGAAGGTTGTGGATCACCTAGAGCTAATGACTTCCCTTCACCAATATTCCTCTTTTTTGACCTTGTGTTGGCTGCCACATTCTGAGACATTACTTGATTCATACCACAAAAATCTTCAGCCTGCCAATTCACAGTGTAGTCTCATTTGGAGTTACATTTTGCTGAGATGTTCCTTGTTGTTGGTTTGTTTCTTGACTCACCTCACTCTCTACACCAGTTGTTGGTCACCAAAAAAGCTTGCTTCAAAGCACCATTGAAGCACATAGATTGGTTGTGAGGTTCATTGCATGGGAAACACCACTCATATTCTTGAGCTATATTATTTTGTACTTGGCACTAAAGGCTTTAGAGGCAGATGCAATATTGGGGTTATAGGGCTGAAATGGTATATTGGCAGGAGGCCTTACTTGATTTTGATTTGCAGCTAGATTGGGTTGATATGTCTATTAGGCTTATATGGTTGCCTATTAGGCTGAGTTTGAGATTGATAAGAAGGTCTAAAACTTTGGGCTTACTGCCTCTTGAGTGTAACCAGCTCATTGCCTAAATTTTGTAATTGTTTCATGACCTCTTGAAGTTCATTTGAGGCACTAGAGGATGAAGTGGAAGTTTCATTTGAACTCTAATTTGTAGGAGTGGGAATATGAGCTATAGTAGGTGCTTGACTAGTGCTTGGATTTTCTAAGTTTGGATATAAGGGCATGGGAGGTCTAGGAGCTAGTTTACCAGCTTGAATTAAACAATTCTCAACTCTAATGGCAATGCTGTAAGCAGCAGGTATAGTTGTACCTCCCATGGATTGAATTAACATAGAAATATAAGAATTTAAGGCTTTGAGGTAGTACAGAAAAGCACCTTCAGCTGTTGGCCTTACTGCCACTGGAATTCTATCCCATGTCCTTTGAAATCTGAAGTTGAAGTTTGTTAGTTGCTCATTGGGAGCTCTCTTGATGGTTGCCAGTTGTTCTAATAGAGACAAGTTATCTCCCTTTTCTCCAAACTGCTCATGGAGAGCTATGCACAAATGGTTCCAATTTTGGATAGAACTAGCCCCAAGGCTTCTAAACCATTGCAATGCTTTTCATTTGAATGAATATGCCAGTAATTTGACAGTAATTTACATCTCAACAATCTCATGGATTGCATAAACATTAGCAATGTCTTTAACATGATCACCAGGAGTGGTCTGATTTTCTCCAGTTAAATATGCAATGTTTTTCAATACTACAACTAGAATTGGATTATGTGCATTGAGAGAAAGTGGGCTGTTGCCAGTGAAATTTTCATAAGGGTTGGGTTGTTTCATTCTGATTAGCCTGAGAACCCTTGTTGATTGAGAGAAAGGTCTACCAGGTGGAGGAGTTGATAGAGTTCTATTTGGTGGAGATGGAGACCTTTGAATCCTTCTTCCTTTCTATCTTCTTCCAAGAGATAGCTGCAGATATGCATACAACCATTATTCTCTGGCTCTTGATCTTGTGTTAATCCTTCTCATGAATCTTCAGACTTGGACTGCTAAAACCAATTGATTTTTCTCTTTGGAGTCACCAAATGTGCATATAAGGGCTCTTTTAAGCAAAAACTTGCAACAAATGCACATCAATTTTTTTGCAATGAATATGAAGACCTCTAAGGTCCCACTGGGCATGCCAAAATTGTTAGGACAAATCAGCAACACCCCTAGATGTTTATCAAAGTTCTAGTTTGATAATGGGCATCCAGTGTGATTTCAAAACATTGAATCTTTTCCTTCAAGTGTGGGACTTGTAAAAATGGGAAAAGAATCTCCAGATTAGAGGCTTGGTTCCTCAACTCCTCTGATCAGATGTATTACTTGAAAATTGTAGAGGTTTAATACCAAATCCTACTCTAAATTCCAAGGGGACAGAGATGAAAGATGCAAAGAAATAAAACTAAGTAAAGGGGGTGATACACCAAAGGAGAGGTGAACATTTACTTCTGCAAATTGACGCAGATCATAGAAATGTAACAAATATCATGCACAAACTAAAAAAAATTAATGAAAGACCATAAATGAAGCAAACAACACAAGAAGAGGACTGAAACTCATTCACAGAGCTTGCATTGTCATTTTCAATATAAAAAATACACGCATTACAATATCAGATAGAAAGCATGTTGTTGTTTTAAAAGAGGTCTGGTATTCTACAAATCCACTTGAGGGTGAAGAGGGAGCTAGAAAACTGTTCATTCACAAGGAGGCAGAGATAAAGATGCAAAGAAATAAAACTAAGTCAAGGTGGTGATACCCAAAGGAGTCGTAAACATACATCTGCAAATTGACACAGATCACATAAATGAGGTATCATGAAAAAAACTAATAAAATGTAATGACGAGAAATCCAAAAATAAGAGGATCTCATTCACAGAGCTTGCATTGTCATTTTCAATATCAAAAATACATGCATTCAATAGCAAGGTGAAAGAGGGAGTCTACAAAACATAAAAAGGGAGCTTACAGTTCACAAAATGTTCAACCCTTTACAAATGAGCCAAATCTAGCTTTTAACAATGAAAAATGCAAGCAAGGAAGAAGAAACATGGGAAAACATGAAAGGATGCTTCAACCACCAACCAAATTGCATTAAAACAGCATGGGTTCCTTGAAATTTCATTCCCTAATGTTTTTGACCATGCTGGGAGAGAATGGAAGCCATACTTCATTTAAAATGGTAGTTGAAACGTCAGTTCTATTCTCCTTCCCCATGCCAGAGGTGTTTTTTAATTTTCTCTCTCCAAACCCCACCAAAACAAAAAATTGAGCCCTCCATCATGTAGATAATTTTACCAGCTTTCCAATGACACCAAGAACATGAAAATCCATGAGCTCTGGATCAAAAGTTATGCCCTTCTGAATATTTAGGGAAAAACTAGGGCAAAATTGAGTTTTGGCGGGTCAAAAAGTTTGAAAATTTTCCTCTTTTTGACCTTTGGGAAAATTTCCCCAAAGTCATTTCACCCCTCTTCACTGCTTCCGATGCCATGTGGTAGGTTGTGATTTGTTGGCGGGCCTTCTCCTATGGTCATTTTACACTTTTTTGGACTTTGGAAAATTTTCCAAAAAAATCTCTGCCGGCCCAATGGCCTGATGCCACGTGTCACCCTCTGATTTGCTGGCGGGCCATCGCTTCCAAATTTTCCATTGACTCTAACCATCTCCCCAAATGGGACCTATGGCGTTTTGTCATTTGCGCAGACCTGAACTCCAAATTTCCCTTTGCGGACCCGCCTTAAGATTTTTTGTCGGCCACATGGACACGTTGCAGCTACTGATTGGTGCGGGCCATCACGGGCGGGCTTCCATTTCATTATTTTCCATTGTTTGGTGAAAAGGAAAGTTTCCTTCTGCCCCTCCACCTTCTGATGCTCCAAGGACACATGGCACATTTTGATTTGTTAGCGGGCCTTAAGGCCGAGATATTCTATTTGCGCCAACTTTGGAAATTTTTCCAACTTCTCCCCGCTGAGCCGATCTCCAACGGCCCTGAGGACATGTGGTCTCTTCCTATTGGTTGGAAGGCCTTCGGGCCAAAAAATTCCTTTGACTGCCCCGACCAATCCTTAGAAAATTTTCAAATTTCCCTTCGCCTCCCGCCATTCCGCCGACACATGGCGCTTTTTGATTGGTCCGTGGACCTCCCAAGGGAAAATTTCCCTCCCAAACTCTGCCGAGCCATAACTTGCAAAATACAAGGAGTTAGAAGGAAAAATTTTACCTTTCTAGAAAGATGAGAAGATTCTCTA
Organism: Taxus chinensis; assembly: GCA_019776745.2. Classification (NCBI taxonomy): domain Eukaryota; kingdom Viridiplantae; phylum Streptophyta; class Pinopsida; order Cupressales; family Taxaceae; genus Taxus; species Taxus chinensis. Next base: position 392,919,296 of record CM034156.1, on the reverse strand, counting down.
TCTAATGAAACCATTTCCAGAAGGTTTTGAATTCCTGAAAAGATGAAAAATTATGAACTGAGGCACAAGGAAGGAAGAAATGAAGGGAGTTAGCCAAAAATGAGTAAGGGGCTTATTTTGGATAATAGTACCCTTGTTATACTTACATCTTCCTTTATAACTCTATCTGTATCTAAAAAAATATAGAATAGACTAGGATAGATTCCCCCTCTTGAGGCATGTGCGAGAACCATGTTGATCATGTGGCTCAAAATAAATGGATGTGTACTGCTAAAGGATATGTCTTGGAAGATATGTAGACTTCTAAAGAGGTGACCACCTTAGAGAACCTATACCGATAAAAGGAGAGGTATTTTTTATGCATGGTAGAAACCATGGTGTTCAACAAAAACAATGCTAGTAGAAAAAAAATCAATAAGTAGAAGCTATAGAAATCAGTAGTACTCAATGTATGTAGGAGAAAACACAAACAAAAAAATGTATCCAATTGAAAATAATGGCATACAAAAACATACGAAAGGATTGGAGCATGTAGATATGGGATACCCACAATGTCATAAGACAATCAATTCTCATAGAATGGTAAACAAAAATAACAAATGATGCATAAATATGTAAACATGGGACATATGTGGTGTCACAAGACAATGAAGGCACTTAGGCCTCAATCAGTGAAGTAAACAATCAATAAGAAACACAAATAGCAAACATGTATAACAACCAAGTAGATCAAAATGTGGTAAACAATAATTTCAATAGTAAACAAGAGATGTTGACACTACATAAGACACATGTGTTAGTCTTGTTAGTTTGAAAAAAAACAAGTAGAAAATGTATATAATTGACTGTAGACGAGGGAGTATAAAGGAGCTATAATAGCACAATAACTCTTGTAGGATGTGGAGGGGTTTCCCCCAAATAATAGGAATGTAAGGAAGCAAGAGTGATTTGATAAGCATGTATCGATATATGTTTCTTGTATCCAGATCAATATCCTAGTCAACACATGTGTGTATAGAAATAAATCACGAAAACTATCAAACCAAAGTGAGAATTAACACACACAATGTAGGATACTAAATCAAGTAAAATGACAGGTCTTGATTTTGTATTTTTACCAATATCTGAATATTTTGGTATTATCACAATGCATAATTGTGTCCAAACTATGGGTATCAAAAAGACTACCAGTTTTCATCCAAGATGTCATCAAGTGATACTTGGAGGGTGGGATGTATGTAATATTCCCTTCTCGAAAGAAATTGGTTAAAAACCCTTAGTCCATTCATTCTTTCTCGATGGCTTAGGGATGAGAAAAAGGGAAAGTAAGTCATAATAAATTAATTATAAAGTGCAAAATAAAACTTTATTATAAGCACTTAAATTAATTTATTAATGAAAAAATAAAATTAGCAAAAGAAAGAGAAAAAAGGAAACCCATATGGGGATAGAAAGCAAAGGGAAAATATTAAATAAAGTGATGGAAACTATTACAAAAATTAAGGGAGTTTATTGGTACTCTGTGTGACTAAAGATTCAAGGGAAAGTTATAAAATCAAGTCTCTGTGCATGGAGAAAGCGTCACTTTTTATCACATTTTCATATTTGAAATTTGGTTGAGCTAATTTCTTTGCATTTTTACCTCAAAGGACAAAACCCCTTTGAAGTTTTGCATTAGAGGATGAAAAACGTCTATTGCTTAGGATTTAAGAATGAAAACTCTTCATCCTTTCTTAGGTGGATCTCTATTCAAGAGTTTCCATTGAGTTTCAAGGATAATTATGAAGTTCTTGCAATGTTTAAGGTCCTAATTTCCAAATTTATGTTACATCCAGCTATAGTTTGAAGAAGAAGAGTGTAGCTAATTTTTGGCATGCATTTACAGCCAAATATAGGGTTATCTACCCCCTTATGAGTGGATTTTGACACATTCTATGGCACAACTGATCTAGATCTCATCTCCATCTTCATTTCCTTATTTTTAGACGCCATTTCCATCTTGCATACATTTGATTTGGGCTTTGAAAACATTTTTTTTAGCCTTGTCTGTAAGCTGATTTTATGCAAACTTTAATAAATTTTCCAAATCTTTTTCTTGATATGAAAAATTATATTTTTGGTGTTCTTGCATCTTTAATAAATCATGAGTTGTTGGGTTAAATATTTGGATGATTATCAATCAATTTTGAGTATCTATCATCTCCAAGGCAAGTCGCATTTCCTTATAGAAATTTAGATCTGTATTATTTTTGTCAAGTGTACCTTCTATAAATTTTTGTTATTGATCGGATTTACAACTATTCCATTTGGTGTTAGAAATTATCCCATTGGGGACATTATAATGTATTATCATATCACATAATATAAAATTCAAAGGTAGCGCATGAGACCAAGAAGAAATGGATGGTCTAGGAGTTGAGCATATTGTTATAGTCTATTGATTAATAGGTGAACCATGTCTTATGTCATGGGAGCAAGAAGGCATAGGATAATTGGTAGTTCAAAGTGTGGGAAAAGGTGTCATAAAGTGATGAGGAAATTTTTTGGTGAGAGTGAGGAATGCATGTGAAACATGAAAGGGAATATCTAGATGGTCAGATAGTGTGGGAGGTGTCCTATGGAAAGATGAATCCACATGTTTTACTTTAGAGGGAGTGGGTTGATTAAATATGTTTAATTTAGAGTTATCAATAGAAAAATATTCAGTGGGATCATCTCATTCAATAGCTTTAGAATCTAAAAGATCTTTAATAATGTGATGAAGCATTAAGTAGATGTCCGTAAAGTGTTGAGCACACTAATGACAATCATAATAGTAACTGGAATTAAAAATTATTTCTTTGAGTTGTACTTATATCGACCTAAAACGATGGAGAAAAAAAATATGAAAAAAATATGCCCAAAAGAAGCGAGCATGATACAAATAGGTCAGGGCACTCAAAAGGATGGGGGCACCTAGGCATTGGTGTCCAAAGTGATATAATATGAAATAGTAAGTCATAGACTGGGTTGTATGGTGTAAGAGGCCAAGAAGAAGACATGAACAAAGACAAAAAGGCCAAAGACAATTATTAATTGCTAGTTTTATCACTTATGAATAATAGTATATGAGTTGGAATTAAAAATGTACCCAAAGTTTTTGATTTAGTGTCTACATTTTCCCCCACTTTATTTTGTTGAGAGAATTCTCGATAATATAAAGTAGATAAGAGATGCATACCTGATAACTATGTAGATTGATGGTGAAAGCGTGTTGAGGAGACAAGAAAAAGCATGGAGTGATAAAATAAAGTGTGGAAGCTAGATAAGAGGAAGTGACCCTAGGGGTGAAATATTATGTGGTGTGTCATGTTGTACCTATTTTCGATGTCTCTTGATGTCTTTGGTGATGTGATTGTTGCTTCCCACTTTTGCTTCCCATAAGGAAGGACCTACAAAAATAAGAGCAAAGGAATAGTCAAATATGTGTATATGAAAATTTTGATCTAAATATGTAAAAAGTGTATAAAAATGCAAAAAATTAGTAAAAGGAACATGTGCACCTAATCTGTGATGATTGGAAGGGATAGAAAAGATCTTGAAAATGTTGTAGAAGAAATTTTTTTTTGGGTGATATCACTCCAAGAGTGATTTTTTGGGGCAATCTCATGCCACAATAGAAGACATTTTGGGGAGAAAGTTCTAGTGTTATTCTCTAACCCCAACTAGTTCCTAATGATTTATACACCACTCTAGATGGTGTGATCCTACTTTGTTTCATTTCAATCAAGTTTGATCCAATTAGTTCCAATGCAAATAGAAAAGTGAGATAAGTTGCATGTTGATTGCTGAAGGATTATGCTTGTTCTGTGAAAAACGCTATGTAAACTACTGAAAAATTTGTTTATTTGTGAAAAAATCCTATAACTTTCCTTGGTCATTTGCACCCAAGAATGGTCAGGAGTACCCAAGAACTCATGTCTGTATCTAGGTGTTGGTGTTTGTGTTGTGACTGAAGACTGTGATTTTCTTATACTATACAGATCTGAATTATGACTATGTACTATTAAATGGGGTGACTGATTCACCAAAGTTATGCCCCCCTCATTTGGGGTGTATGTGACGTTGCTATAAGGATGCAGACCAAAGGAGGACTGAATTTTGATAAGACATTTATGCCCTACAGGGGGAGGGAGTGTGCTTGGAAACATGTATTAGTACAACCAAGACAAATACACATATAAAATACAAAGTGTAATCTAGTAAGAAAGAAGAAGATGTAGACTGTGAAAAGTATGTTTTGAACATGGGACATCACTCATAATGTCACAATACACTCAGGGTTGAAGAATCCAAAATCATATTATGTGCATAAAAGACAAAGGAAAAATCCCGCAAACAATAGCATACAATGGAAAACATTATCATGTTAGAAAGACAAAAATAATTTCAAAATCAGGTATGATCGGATATAGTAGTGTGATAGTAAGAAGATGAAGTAGTATGACATGAAACAATATCACGTGTAGTGTGTACGAAAGTAGATTCCCCAAGAGTCGTTTTGGGATAGGTAAGAGGTACAGTGCCAAGCATCCATGGTGTGTGTAATAAATCTATGTAAAGTTTTCATTCACAACTAGAAGGGAAGTGAACATCCATGTGTATATAGAAAATATAATGACATATAAAATATCCATTTAATATAATAAGAAAACTGTAACATGCAAGTATAAGTAAGAAAGAATAATGTGGAACCAAGATATGTAGTATGTTGTGAGTGTGAATGGAATTGAATGAAATGTGAGTGTGATAGGATTAATATGACCCCTGAGTGATTATGAATGAGTATGAATGAGATGAGATTCATTTATAAATTCCCCCTCAATAATAAAGAATGAACCATAGAACAAGAGTGTTTCATCGGGAAATAATTTAATAGTGTACACTAGATAGATATGATAAATGAAGCATAAAGCGGAGAGAGTGAGTGTGTAGTGAGGTTCATTTCAGATTTTAACCCTCAACATTCGAGTATGAATTATGGGACTAGAGTATGTCATCGGGAAATATGATGTGATGAATGTGTGCTAGAAAGATGTGTCATGAATGCGTCGAGTGTGAAATGTGTAGTGTGTATGATGTGAGTTTCATGAATGTAGCATGCCCTCAATAGTCAAGTGTGAACCGTAGCACAAAATTTTTTCATGTTATGTTTTGGTGCATCTTTTCATGTGTGGAATTTTTGAAGACTATATACTAAAATTACTTTACACTCTCCACAGTTTTCTAATCTGGGTTCAGGGTAGGGGTGGGCCACAATCAGGGATGTAGGGGTTCGGGGGCATAGCTCCTAAGAAAAAACAATATTATCGAAAGATGTGTCTAATACCTCAAGAAACGTGTTCTTATCATATGGGTGGTATTTTTACCCATAGGTTTATGGGGCATTTTTTGTACCCACAGTATTGTAAAACTGCTTAAGAAGTTTCGTATTGATGTGTTTTTGTGTATATGGTAAGAGAGACATATCATTGTAGATGTATGTGACTTCAAGTGTGAATTTAGGATAGTTTGTTGAGCACAACTCCAGACAAATTTGGGTCTTGTATTGAGAGAAAGAGGTGGCTTTGTAATAAAATATGAGTAAGTGATTCTTGGTGGACGTAGCCCAAATTGGACGAGCCATGTTAAATACTGTATTTGTTTTTGTTCTTTTATTTTCTACACTTATTTTAAATCTATGATATTATTCTACATATTAGTTTCTACTATTGCGATTCTGTGTGGGATTGTTCTACATATTTTATCCCTTATTATCTAACAATGGTATTAGAGCCTAGATTGGTTTGTTGAAGTGCTGAATCACAGGGAAATATTTATCTTGAGTGGGAGCTATGGAAGATGATGGAAGATCAAAGGTTGATAAATTCAATGGGCATAATTTTAGTCTTTAGAAGATGCATATGGAAGATTATCTTTATCAAAATTATTTTTTATATTCCACTGTCAAAAAAAGGGAACAAACCCTTGAGCATGATGGATGTGGACTGGGATTCGTTGGATAAGAATACACTAGGGACAATCCAGCTATGTCTTGCATCTATGGTATCATTTAATTTTTCAAAGGAGAAGACTACAAAAGAACTCATGGATGCATTAGGGAAGTTATATGAAAACCCCTCTACCTCTAACAAGATATTTTTAATGAAAATTTAGTTAATCTGAAGATGTCTAAGAATAGTTCAGTTACAGATCATTTTAATGATTTTAATATGGTTGTGAATATGCTCTATTTATTTATAATAGAATTTGATGAAAAATTTAGGGATTTATTAATTTTGTAATCCTTACCTGAGAGTTGGAATAACCTGGTACTAGTGGTAAGTAACTCATCTCTAATTAACTAAAAGTTGAAATTTGAGGACATTGTAGGGGTGATTCTAAGAAAGGAAATGTGAACAAAAATATCTAGGGGATATTCTACTTTAGGGAATTCTTTGATAGTGGAAACTAGAGGGAGACAAAATAATAGAGGAATTCATGAAAAATAGAAATATCGGGCAAGGTCAAAATCTAAAAGCAAGATGGTATGCTAGTAGTGTGGAAAACCTAGACATGCAAAGGACTATTGGGAGATTTTGGATAAGAAGAAATAACAGGAAGAAAACAAGGAGGTAAATGTGGAAACATGTAATGTCTACCAGGGAATTTTGATTCTTTCTTTTCATAATATTGTTGAATCTTGGGTTTTTTATTCAGGGGATTCTTACCATGCTACTCTGCATAGATATTATTTTTTTGATTATGTTCAAGGGGATTTTGGTCATGTTTTTCTTGGTGATGATGAGCCTTAAAACATAGTTGGAAAAGGTTCTATTCAGGTTAAGATGCAGAATGGCAATACATATCTATTGAAGGATGTCATACATGTGCCTACATTAAGACAAAAAAAAAATTGGTGGGACAGTTGGGAAATAATAGTTGTACTATGATATTTACAACAGACTCTTGTAAGGCTACCAAGGGTTCTCTTTTGGTGGCAAGAGGTAAGAAGGTTGGAAACTTATATTTAACCACTAGTAGTACTAATGTTTGTAATCTTGTGGATTCAACCGTAAATACAACATTGTGGCACTATAGGCTTGGTAATATGAGCCATAAGGGCATGCAAATCATAAAGAAGAATTTTCCTAGATTTATAGAAATAAGTTTTGATTTCTGTGACCACTGTGTATATGAGAAACATAAACAGGTAAAGTTTCTCAAGGTTAGACCTATAGAGAAAGGTAGTAAGTTGGAGTTGGTAAATTTTTATGTGTGGGTGCCGACTCAGGTATCATCTTTTTTGGGTTCAAATTATTATGTTACTTTTATTTATGATGCAACAAGGAAATTTTGGGTATATTTTATTAGAAACAAATCTGATGTATTCGATACTTTTGTTAAATAGAAAACCTTGGTAGAGAATGAAACAAATATTAAGGGAAAATGTCTTAGGTATGATAATAGAGGGGAGTATTTCAGAAATGAGTTTGATGATTATTTTTCTAATATGTTGACAAAAAATCATGCACTTTGAGTCATTATCTAGTCTCAATTGCATACTACTATTCATATGGTTCCTAAGTAAGAAAATTACTAATTAACCCATGTCTTTGGCCACCTTTCTTTGCTTTATAATTCTTCTTTTAGTCTTACACTCTTACTTTCTCAGGTTGTCTTTTCACCTTTTGGCATTTTTCATTCTGGACACTAGCACCCAAACAAGACACCAGCACTAGGCACCCCCATCCCCTCTAGGTACCCTTGTCATCTTTGTACTTTGGTCACACTTTTTGGGTCCTTTATAGTCATTTGATCATCTTATCTTTTTTGGTAGTCGACCTTTTCAGGGTTAATTATGAAATTCAAGCAATGGAATCATATAAATATAAAGTTATGTGATCATAATAAGGGACCAAACACTAAGCATCTACTATCTCTACCTAAGGTTGCATCCATGAAAGGCATTTATAGCTCCATTTACATCCATCTATCTTCATCAAAAGGGAAAAAATTATGGTTCATCTGCATCACAGTTCATAGGAGGGGAGTATATTATTTCCATGCACACATTATTTACATTTTACATCTAGCTACTTTCTCACTATCCACGTGTGACTACCAAAAGAGCAGCCTAAGGAACAATTCCACGCACACACACAAAACTGCATTAGGTCTATGATGTAGTGTAATGCTCAGTGATAATTCTATCATTTTGGAAGTTGAGGACAATATGATCACTTCATTTGTATTTTTTATTTTTTACGTTTTGATGCTTTGTTTGGGGGTTTATAGGTGATTCATTCATTCTAGATTTACATAGAAATTCAGTAGAATTCAGTGACATACATGCAACAAAAGGATAACAAGTGTGAAACTCTCGTGACACCTTAGAGGAGGTTTTATGAGCATATACATGGACAAAGGTTCCCACAGGTGCCCTCATCCCTCTCTAGGCACCCCAAGCTAGTCAAATCTACCGAATGTGTATTTTTCTAGGCTTTTATGTGGTGGTCCTTCATATCTATTTAGTCGGTCTCCATTGTGGCACAGTCCAAAAACCTATGCAAATCAGCTAAGGATCTTCTAACCATCTTTACACATTATGGTTTCATATTTTCTAGGTTATTTTAGTTGGGTATTATTGCATTATTTAAGTATTCATTTATTTACTGCTACCATAACATTAGATTAGGTTATTATTTTACATTTTAGCATAATCATTTTCGTGAACCCCACTCATGATCATTCATTTGGATCCTTCTTTGGCACATCATATTTTCTATCATGGCTCCTACAATTCCTCAAATTTCCTTTTTCGACTTACTTAAGATACATCCAAATTGTCAGGCTATTATGCAAAAAAAATCCTAGAAACCATGTATGCCCCTAGATATATGTCTCTGTATCAAGTGAGTGCTATATTCGATCGTTTATCTGGTGACTCTAGTATTCATGAACCTCTATCTAATAAACCCATGTTGGCATAAATTCAATATTTTCATTATTTATTTCAAGAAAAATTCCAGCCTATGGAATCCACCATTACATCTCTTAAATATGAAATCCAATAACTTAAGGATGCCTTTCAAGATCATGTTTGTTATCCTTCTACATCCCATCTACATTATATGTCTACTACATGTGCTCATACTAGTGAGCCTCGAGGCATACCATTACTAAATCCTCTCACCTTTGATTGAAATACTAAACAACATGGCATTCTTACTGAGATCCTTAGTCATCAATTGATCACTTTACCGCATACTCATTATTATCCTCCTTATCGGCTAGCAAAATATCAAAGTTGTCCATATTGAAATTATCATTGAATGAGTGGACATAATGACAAAGATTACTAGGATTTTAAATGAAGAATAAAACATCTCGAGTGTTAGGGATTTATCTCATTCACTTCACAACATTCTATTGAACACTCATCTACAAATGCTACATCTTAGTGGGTTCCTAAACCAAATTTTTCTATGTCTAATGAGCACCAAAACATCACTTTTAATTGTCGTTCTAAGGAAATTCAATCATTTCCTAAGAAAATGCCTCTCAAAATCAATATAGCACCTCCTCCTCTCAAGACATATGTAACATTACCAAGTCAAAGTACACAAACGCCTCTCAAAATCAATCAAACTTATTCTCCTATCAAGTCTTCTGCAGTGTCATCTATACCAACAAAGATGACACCATTCAAACTTTCTCCCCATCCCACTCCACTTCCTTTTCCAATTCATTTTTTCAAAGAAATTTCTCCTTCTACTAATGGTCAAGATGCATTTCAAATTATGCCACCATCGCATGGTCCTGCTGTTGCTTTATCCACACATACTTCCACTGCTTCACATGAACTTGATATTTATTAGGTGCCTCTTATCACCTTACCCCCTGATGACACACTCACGTTCTTATGGTTCTTACATGACTATTGAGGGATATCTTATAATAATAACCCAATTTCATCATTGCATTACATACTCATACTCATTCATATATGCATACATTTACAACCATGACACATACAACATCATTTTCTATCATTTTCTACACCACTCGATCAATCAAACATTACCTCTTACACTTTATCACTATCACACAAAATCTATTCCAAAAAAAACTTCATCACATAACACATCTATCACCATCACTCTTTTCCTCTTACACATGTTGTGTCTCATCTGTTACATTCATCATATGCATAAATCTCCATTACCATTTCCTGATGAGGTAATCTTCTTCAACGGTTCACACTTGAATGTTGAGGGAAGCCTATACACATGAACCTCACACACTACACAATAGACACTACACATTGTGCATATTCACACATCTCACATTTTACATTTTACACAATACATCTTGTTCCTTCATACATTATACACATTCTACACATACCTCACACCTTTTTCATTACATGCTTCCCATCTATTACACATATTTTTCATTTTACACATCTACTATTAGGCATTACACTAACTACCCTATGAATAACTTTAGTCTCACAATACATAATGAACTATTGAGGTTATACAAATAAAATGAACCTCATCATACTCATTTATTCACCCATTCAATCTTTCTATCATGTGTCATTTACACATTCGTGATATACATTTTAGAATAAATCATCACTTCACCCATTATCTTGTTGTGATATACGCTTTAGTTTAAATCATCACACGCTATCACATATCATCTCTATGTTGCATCTCATCATTACACATTCATCACATCGCAATACACACAACATATAGTTTAACCACTTCTCGATGGTGCAATATTTTTTACAGTTCATTCTTGACTGTTGAGGGGGAAAAATAAATGAATCTCATTGCATACAATTTCATTCACTCAGTGGGCATGCAGCTCCTATCATTCTCCCTGCATTCCATTCCATCCACCCACAACATACGGCATATCTTGGTTACATTTACTCTTACTTTCATTTAATTGTACATGTTCACATTATTACAGTTGCTAAATAAATATCTTGTATATCATTATCTTTATGATACACATGTGTGCATTCACTTGCTTTTTAGTTGTGATCACTAATTATACAGGTCCATTACATATAATATGGATGCTTGCCACAATACCCAATACCACTCCCATAGCAGCTCCTAGGGGCATCCACTTTCGTACACTACAAGTATTATTGTTTCAATTATGTTTATAACACCCTCCTTTAGCCATTTACACATGCTTTGACATATATTTTTATCCTTCTAATATGCTAATGAGTGCTTCATGTATAACATTTGTTATGCATGGATACTTGTTTCCATGGTTATTTTTTATATTTCTTATACTTGTTTTTCATTATATACCATTGTTTGTGGGATTTTCCATTTTTCTTGTGTGCACACTTGTTTATTTTCAGCCATTACAACCTTGATTTTATGACGACACCATGAGTGGTATCCCATGTTTGCAACCCACTCTTCACGGTCTATATTATCTTCTTGAGTGTTAACATTATATTTTTAGGCTACATTTTGTCTTATACATGCAAGAATGTATTTTCTTGTACTAACACTTGTCTCCTATCCACTTATTTACGTGTGCCTTGGTTTCTACCAAACACATTCCATTTCCCCTAGCAAGGCACAATTTCAGTGTTTCGACCACTTTTGGGCTGCATGCTCCTACAACAATGTCGAATGCACCCTCAAAGATAGGGTGCATCATTTGGGTGAATCAGTCACCCAATAAAATGGTCTACACACAATATATAACACAACATAGTATCAGTACAATACACTTCAGGGTTCAAAATTAGACTTGGGTCCTTAGTAAGGAGATGCCTTTCCTAGAGAGCCTATAACCAGGGGGAAGTTACATAATTACTAGGTTAAGCACAATCTACAAAAATCATACAAAATGAATTTTATAGGGAAGGTTGTCCTTAGCACATACATTGGTACACATCATTTTCACTATTTTTTTATTCCAAGGAGCAATTAAAGGTTAGAAGATAACAAAAGACCTTCCTCTCTACACTACTTCTATCATGGCATCAGATCATCCAAACAACTAGACAATACAAAGATATCTACAATTTTGGGAAGTGGTTAAAGGTTAGAAGATAAATCAAAATTTCCTCCCTATACTTATTCATCCAATAGTGTGAGATCACCCAAAAAACTTTCACTTCATTCACATGATCCTTTCTACACTCTTTCCTCATCACGTATCGGGTGCACATGTTCCTTTTTCACATTTTCAACATTTTCTTTTATATACTTCCTTACATAATTTTTATACATATACATGTGTATTTGAATACTTAACCATATTCTCTTTTATAGGTAAGTTTTTATAAGAATAAAGTATTCAACAACATCACACACATCAATAATAAAAATATATAAATCACACACATCGATATTTACACACACGTTACCACCCTAAGTTCATTTTCATCACCTTTTTACATTTTGGCATCTTTAGTCTCCACACTTTATCTATTCCCTCTGCATGATTTCTACATCAATCTACATTGATATTAGATACACATCTCTATCTACTTCATGTTATCGAGAATTCTTCTCACCAACATAAAGTGGGGGAAAATATAGACACAAAATCACACACTTTGAGTCATTATCTAGTCTCTATTGTATACTACTATTCATATGTTTCCTAAGTAAGGAAAGTAATAACTAAGACATGTATTTGGCCACCTTTCTTTACTTTATGCTTCTTCTTTCAGTCTTACACTCTTACTTGCTTAGTATTTCTTTTCACCTTTTGGAAAATTTCATTTTAGACACTAGTGCCTAGCCAGGATGCTAGTGTTAGGTGCCCTTGTCCCCTCTGGACATCCTTGTCCTATTTTTACTTTAGTCACACTTTTTGGGTCCTTTCTATCCATTTGAGAATCTTATCTTCTTATTAGTTGGCCTTTTGGGGTTAATTAGGAAATTTAAGAAAGGGAATCATATAAATATAAAGTTATGTGGTCATAATAAGGGACCGAGAACTAAGTATCTACTATCTCCACCTAAGGTTTCATCCATCAAAGGCATATATATATCCATTTGCATCCACCTAGCTCCATCACAAGGGGGAAAAATAACGGTTCATCTACATCACACTTCATAGGAGGGGAGTTTATTGTTTCCATGCACACATTAAATTACATTCTACATCTAGCTACTTCCTTGTTATCCACATGCAACTGACACAAGAGCAACCTAGGGAACAATTCCACATGCACAAACACACACAAAACTAAATTAGATATGAGATGTAGTACAATTTTCAGTGATAATCCCATCATTTTGGCAGCTGAGGATAGTCTGACCCCTTTATTTGCATCTTTCTTTTTAGGGTTTGATGTTTTGTTTAGGGTATTGCATGTGATTAATTCATTCTATATTTACAGATACATTTAACATAATTTAGTGACATACACACGAAAAAGGAGAATAAGTGTAAACCCTCTTGTGATACCTCAAAGGAGGTTTTTTGAGAATATTTGGAGACTAGGGCACCTAAAATTTACAGCCAATCCCCTCTCAAGATGCCCCAATCTAGTCAAATCTATTGGATCTACATTTTTTTAACCTTCTGTGTGACGGTTATCCATCTTTGTTCAACTAGTATCCATTGCGAAATAGTTCACCAAGCTATGTGAATCTACTAAGGCTCTTATAACCCTCTTTACACATTAGGGTTTCATATTTTTAGATTTGTTTTCTTGGGTATTATTTCATTATTAATTTATTTACTACTACCATATTATTATATTAGGCTATTATTTCACATTTTTGTATAATCATAATGGAATTCACAGAAAAAATACGGTTCTGGGAACTCTGCAGCAGAATGGGTTGTCTGAAAGGATGAACATGACAATACTAGAATAAGCTAGGAGTATGAGATTACATGCGGGACTACCTCATTCTTTTTGGAGATAAGCAATGAGTACAAGTTTTTACTTGATAAATAGAGGACCCTCAAGTGCCTTGCATGAAGGCATACCTGAGGAGGATTTATCTGGTAAGAAATTTGATTACCCATTTCTTAGAGTCTTTGGATGTGAGGTGTTTTTTCATATAGCCAAGGAGGATAGGACCAAGCTAGAGGTTAAATCAGAAAAATGCACTTTCATTGGTTATGGTGGTGATGACTTTGTATATAAATGTTGGATTATTAAGGAAAATAAAATCACTCAATCTAGGGATGTGGTATTTAATGAGAAAGTTATGTATAAGTAACAGTTATAGGAAATCAGGGAGGAATCTAGGAAAGAATATGTAGTGATAGAGGGTCTTCCAGATGGGAAAATTACACATGAATCATTTCAGGAACCTAATCAACAGGAACCATAACCTCCTATATTGAGGAGTTATTCTAAGGTAAGAAGAGCACATAAACATTTTTCTCCTTCTCTTAATTATTTATTACTCATTGAAAATGGAGGGCTAGAGATATTCATTGAAGCAATGCAGGTAGATGCCAGAAAGAAGTGGGAAAAAACCATGGATGAGGAGCATCGATATCTCATGGAGAACTATACTTTAGATTTGGTGAGTATACCCAAAGATAAAAGAGAATTTAAGAACAAGTGGGTGTACATATTTAAAGAGGAAGAAGGATTCAAGAAAATATACAAGGCCCAGTTGGTGGTCAAGGGGTTTACACAAAAAGAAAGATATAGATTTCGATGAGATTTTTTCTCCTGTAGTAAAAATGACTTCTATTAGAATTGTTCTACGAATAGTGGCAGTATAAGACTTGCAATTAGAGTAGGTATATGTAAAAACTTCATTTCTCCATAGTGATTTGGAGGAGGACCTATATATGCAACAACCAGAGGGCTATGAGGTCAAAGGTAAAGATGAGATGATGTGTAAACTAACGAAGAGATTGTATGGCCTGAAACAAGGTCCATATCAATGGTAGAAGAAATTTGATAGCTTCGTGATGGAACAAGGTTGTATTAGATTAGATTCTAACCATTACATGTATATAAAGAAATTTCAATATGGTAGTTATATTATCATGTGCTTATATGTGGATGACATGTTGGTTGCAAGTAAAAACATGCAAGAAATAAAAGTACTCAAGAAGTAGCTAAGTGACTCCTTTGCTATGAAGGATTTGGGAGAAGCCAAACAAATCCTTTCTATGAGGATATCTCGGGATAGGAAGGAATGAAAGCTGACTTTATCTCAGGAAAAGTACAGTAAAAAGGTCTTGGAGAGGCTTAATATGTAGAATGAAAAACCGGTTAGGAATCCTTTAGCATACCATTTTAAGTTATCAAAGGAGTTTTGTCCCCAGACAACAAGAGAGAAATTATATGCCTAAGGTACCCTACTCATCATCAGTTGGCAGTTTGATGTATGTCATGGTGTGCATTAGGCTTGATATTTCCCATGTAGTGGGAGTAATGAGTAGATTTATGAGTGATCTAGGTAAAGATCACTAGCAGGAAGTAAAAAGGATCCTTCGATACTTGAGAGGGACCGTGGGGACAGTTTTGTGCTACAGTGGATCAGACACTGCTTTGAGTGGTTATGTATATTTAGACATGGTTAGAGATTTAGACAGTACGAAGAGTACGACATGTTATATTTTCATTTATATTTAGTATGAAAATATAACATGCCCATTGCATATTCTTTAAAGCGGATGGAACAACATCTAATCCACAAATTATTCCTTCGAGTGGAGGAAATTTTTCTAGATATTTTATGAGTCGTGGGTCAGTAGCGAGATGTGTGTTAACAGAAGTTATGATAGTTAATGAAATATTTAGGTCTAGGTGGAAATTTTGGAATGGATTACTATCAGTGGGAACTATATATTTAAATCCCTCCTATGAGAATTTAACACATCGGTGAATTGTAGAAGGAAATTCTTGCATTTTGTGAATCCATAGCCTGCCAAGTAAGAAATTATATGCAATTGGAATATCAATAACAAATAATATTGTAGGAAATTTTTTTGGGCCAACCGTGATAGGAAAAGTAACAGTTCTTATGCATAGATGTGTAGTAGAATCATATACATGGAACAAAATAGATGTTGGGTTAATATTAGCTATATAAAGGTCTATATTTTGAATGAATGATAGAGGAAAAATATTGATCTCATATACATTATCGAATAAAATTTGTTTAGCAACCAAGTAATTGATGGAAACTCGTATATATAGTGGAGTATCATTGTCATAAACTGAAATATTGTCAGCTACAATAGATGGAAATTTAATTTTTTGATAAAATTCATCTATAAATGTTGGATAAACTATTTTCAAATGAATAGTAGAAGTAATGTGAGTATTATCCAAGAGAGTAATTATTTTAGCTCGACAATCAGGATTGGCTAGCAAGAAATCATGAATGGAGATATCTATGATTAGAGGATGAAATAATTGATGAAATGAATACCCAAGGGCATTAAAATATGTCGTATTCACTAAATTATTTAATAAAAATATGAGATTATTAAACCCTAGATGTTGTAGAGTCACAACAAAATCATATGCAATGAAGTACATCTCTGACCTAAGAAATAAGAAAATGGAATTCAAAACCCTATGTGTAAGAAATGGAATAAGATAATTAACTAATTCCATGATAATTATGAAGGTGTGCCAAGATAGAAAATTAATGAAAATGGAAGTAATAATGTCACAACCAAACCCAAAATATTGTAGAACTGTTAGAAATGTTGGGACTAGGGTGCATGGATAAGGTCAAGGGCACCTAGGAATTGGAGACTATTTTTAGGTTCCTGCGACTATGAAAAGCCTCAAAAACTAAATTTTTTAGTATCACAAGATGTTTTTTGATATTCACCATTGATTGCATGTAGTTCGTTGAAATATCACCAAGTTTTCCTATAGCTTGAAAAATAAAATACCTCCTACAAAACCCCAAAACACATCAAATCCTAAAAAGGAAAAGATGTAAATGGAGAGTCAGCCTAACCTCGGAGGTCACCTGACAAAGTGAACTTATGATCCACGTGTTTCAATACATTTTAAAATCTATTTAGTTCTCGTGTGTTTGTGTGTGTGTGCAAGAATCGTGCCCTAAGAGGATCTTGTGCAAGATGCACTTAATAGCAAGAAATAGCTAGATGTAACAATGTAAATATATGTGTGGATGGAAAAATGAATTTCCCCTCCTATGCATCTATACAAAAAATGTAGTCCATTGCCCCTTGAATGAATCTAGATGGATGTTTTGATGCTCTTGAAATTCCTTTAGATATAACCCTAGGTGATATTAATAGATGCTTAGAGTTTGTTCATTTATTATGGTCACATAGATTTATATTTATATGATTCCCTTGATTGAATTTCACAATTAACAACTAAAAAATTGACCCATAAGAAAACAAGATGCCCAAAAGATAAAATATGACCAAAATAATCGAGCAAGATACAAAGAGGTCAGGGCACCCAGAAGGATGGGGTGCATGGGTGTTGGCGTCCTGGCTAGGCGTTGGTGTCTAGAGTGATAAAAGATGAAATAGTAAAGCATCAACTGGGTTGTAGGGTGTAAGAGGCTAAAAAGAAGACATGAACAAAGACAAAAATACCAAAGACAACTATTAATTGCTAGTTTTCTCACTTAGGAATCATACTAATAGTAGTATGTGATTAGGACCTAGAAATGTACTCAAAGTGTGTTATTTTGTGTCTATAGAATGTTATAAAATAAAGTCTAACATTCTCATTTAATCAATTGGAAAATACTAAGATATTTCTTTAAAAAAACAAGGTACACTTGATCTTCATCTCCAAATATATAAAAAATATTCCAAAATCATCTATAAATCAAGATAAGACATAAAAAATTCCTAATTATTTTTGAATGACTACATTCTCTTCCAAGAGCATTCCAACAAAGTTCAATAGAACTTTAAATCTATGTCAAGTATCTACAAGTCAAGGTTATTTAATGATATGTATTCTATCAAAAATATACCTTTAAGAACTTTAAACAAAACACATAAAGGGTACATGTAAAATATACCTTTTTGGCATGATATTTGTTTTGAGGTGTAATGATAAGCATATGGGGATGGTTCTTTATATTTACATACACACTTGCACATACAATAGGAGCACACGTGGAGTATGGGCATTTTCATGTGTTAAATGTAGTGTAGTGGTTGGTTAGGATAAAAAGGGGAATTAGAAACCAAGTGTATTCTAAATCAACCTCAAAAACAACCCTTTATTGTTATATATGCAATTAATTGATAATGTAGGAGATTATGGTGTTTATAATTATAGGTGCATACACAAATTGTTCAAAATAAGTGAAAGTGTAGGAAGAACTTATAGAAAAATAAAAAATTACATATATTGATGTGGGTTTACACAAAAGAGCTATAAATTAGCACATTACATCATAAAATTTCCAAAAAATAGTTTCTAAATGTGATATTAGTGTCCAAGAGTTTCACACCCTGTAATTTAACGATTACTTTTTCTATCATTATGATCAATGGTTAATGGATTAGTTATTAAAAAGTGGATTTGATAATTATATGTATGTTATCATATGTACAAATATATACATATATGTATATGCCCAAATATATACATATATGTATATTCCAAAATATATACATGTGTATATGCTAAAATATATGCACATGCTTATATAAATGCATGTATAAGCACATATGTCTATATGTGTAATTTTTGCGTCATGTGATTGTTTAATTTTATCAAGCCATCCTTTGGATTTCATTAATTGAGTGTTGTTGATTGTTGGATTTGTTAGAATATCATTTTTTGGTTAACATTGTTACATGATAATTACTTGTATCGACTTTATTACTGATTGTGAATATTATCATTATTTGGAAAAGGTTTATAAGAGAAATGTTATCAATATTGGTTTATAATGATTGCATTGTATATTAAACTACAAGCTAATAATAATGTGAAGGTTATTTTGTAATGTTCTAAATCCCCTTCATGACATTGTGAGCTTGGTCATAGATCATAAGGCATTAAAATTACTATTTTAGTTTTGCAAATAAGGGTCTTGGACAGTCAGAAAGCCAAGAATTGTTATGTTTAAGTTATATTTAGGTTGGTCTTAGACTGAAGGAGAAAATGTTAAAGTGATTGGATCATAGACCACTTTACTTTTCATTAGTAACTAATTATTTTTTAATTGGTCTTAGACCATAATACAAAGTTTTAATGTTTGTATATCAATCTTTATCCACAAGTAGATAAAGGTATTTGTTGTTTATTAAAGTTAAGTGGTTCATCAACCCAAGGTTGGCATGTAATATATTGTTTAGTAGTTTTTTTTCAGTGACCATATAAATTTGAATGGGGTTAAATAATGTTTTAAAAAATGGAAATTATTAGATAAATTTAAAATTGGTCAAAGACCAAACTTAACATGTTGAGGAAATACGCATGGTATGAGGAAAGTGGAGATTTTGGAGGGAATGTTATGAAGAATTAACAAGAATTAAATCTATTACTAAACACCACATTTTTTAGAAAATGAGAAGTTTGCATTGCATGTTAAGGCATGCATTCCTCCATTCACATTTTTTGTGGTTATTTTTGCTCTGCTGGAATGGAGAAAATATGGGAAATCTATTGGTTGTTACATGTAAACATCTATAGCTATTTTAAAGGCAAGATGGGTTTATTTTATGCATTTTGGATCTTGAAAAATTTGGAAAATACCTTGTTGTGCATAAACATTTGTGGTTTCTAATTTTTGTAGGAGAAATATGGGTAAAATAATTTACAAGCATGAGCTATTTTACTTGATTCTCTTGTTATTTTTAGTGAGAAATGAATGAATGCATATTGGATTTTCTTAGCTATTTGGAAATTTGGGTTGTTCTTTCTTTTATCATGCAAATTTGGAAATACTATATTGTAATTTTATTGTTAAGAAATGTTAGACGAGAGAGAGAGAGAGAGAGAGAGAGAGAGAGAGAGAAATGAATCGAATGATAAATCAAAGAAAAACATGCTAGTATATACAGTAAAAAATGGTTCATGGGAGGAGCTGTCTCATGTGGATAGATGGATATGCCACGAAGGCATAATCGACATGGTTGGTTGATAAAAAAATGTAATAAATATAAATTAATCTAACATTCCCCCCTTATTACATTTATTTTACAAATGTAGCCCTGAAACAGTTCAAATTTCACCTTTCTCATTGACTTGGTGAGTATTTCTGCTATCTAAGAATCTGTGTGATAGTGTACTAGAGTTGGATGTGGTGGTTCAATACTTGTTCTCAAATGTAGTGACATTCGACCTCAATGCTCTTTATTCTCTCATAGAAAACTTTTTTTTCACAAGCTTAAACACACTCTAATTCTCATAATGAACGATCGGTGGATTTTCTTTAGGAATGCACATATCAGCCAAAATGTGGCATAGCCAAATCACTTTACACAAAGCTCCTTGTGCGGTGGGATACTATGCCTTAGTGGATGAGAGAGAAACAACAATTTTATTGTTACTAATCCATGAGATAGGTCTAGACCCGAGATGAAAAATATAACATGTAGTTGATTTCTTGGCATCAACAGATCCAACTTAGTTTGAGTCTATATATCCCTACAAGAAGAAATGAGATTTTTTTGATACTCCTTATCATAGTCAAGTGTACTTCAAACATATCTAAACACATGTTTTTCTACTACCAAATGACATTTTTCTAGCTCTTACATGAATTTGGAAAGATATCTCATAACAAAGCAAAGATCTAGTCTGGTATAGGTCAAACAAATAAGACTCCCAATAAGTTGTCTGTAGTGAGTACCATCTACTTGAGGTGAATCTTGGAATCTAAAAAGTTTCAAATATTTTTCCATTAGAGTGGACATAATTTTACAATCATACATGTCATATTTCCAATATTTTCTTGGCGTATTTCATCTATGAGATAAAAATATGATTCTTCTTCTATAATATATCTAAGCTAAGACAATAGTGAAGTAGACCCAAATCTGTCATGTCGAAGGATTCCTTCAAATCATTCTTAACATCTTTAACGATATTTTCTAAGCTCCTTATGATCACAAGATCATCCACATACAAAACCAAAATGACAATCTATGTTCCTATCTTTTCAATATATAGATTTGAATCAGAGGGGCTACGAGTGAATCCATGCTGCAATAGGTGATCATCTATTTTAATGAACCATACCCTAGGTGTTTGTTTGAGTCCATAAAGAGACTTAATTAGATGACATGCCTTATATGGATGTTTCTCATTGAAAAATCCTTCTAGATGGGTTATGTATATTGGTACAACAACATTTTCACACAGGAAAATAATTATTTGATATTGTATTCAGCATGATTACAAATAATAATAAGGCTAATAAATAGCCATGGAAATAGAAAACTGACTTCCTACAAACCAGGAAGTCACACAACAAAACACCCGTTAATATCATTACGGGCATAACAAAATTATATTGTTGAAACAATATAACAAACCTGTATTATTAATAATGAGAGCACTATGATATTAAATCCTAACATTCCCCCCCTTAGTGCGAACATGGGGAAAACACCATCATCAACCAAGCAGCATGTCGCTCCGTAGCTTGCACATGGTCTCGATCCTCAACACTGACTATGGGAACTACATCATCCAGGGACCGTTCAACCTATTAGATGAATACATGAATTGGGACCGTTCAACCAATTCACATCAACCATCAAATCAATTTGATCAAGAACACTTCCTGCAATAGTATCAATGGTACAATTTATCATCACGGAGGGGGACACAAAAGCACTGCACTGCACGCAGGAACAGGGATGCTCATCTGTTCTTATTCATCACACAAGACACAAAGATGTCACTAAAGCAGTTTGCGGCCTTTGAGGTAGTGACGAACTCGAGGACGCTGACTGTCCTCCTACCTCCGTTGCCTCCATCCTCCAAAATTTTGCTACTTACTTAGCAGATATGGAAATGAGGCTCATTTACAAACTACTGGGTGTCGGTTTCCACTGAAAATGCACCCCCCCACTTGGACGTCGCGTACAAGTGATAATGCGTCCAATAGTTGAAATGTGAGGCAAAATTTTTATTTTTACAATATTTTTGACAATTTTCCTAATAATCACCTAAATGACGATAAAAAACTGACACAAATATATTTTTGACACTTTGACTCTAACTATTTTGACAGACTAACGAATCAATTTTTGACTAGATTTTTATAAAAACAATAATTGACTCAACAATACTTGAGTCTTACAAATAACATCAGATGACTCTTTTATCAATGATAATCTTGATAACATACAATATAATAAATGACACCTAAAGAATATTTTATTATATAATGGACATGATCAACTCCAAAAGTCTAGAACCCTTAATAATAAACTAAAACATACATAATACAAAGACTTAATAAAGCTACTTTTTGTTGATGAAGACGAATAATAAAAAACTTTGAAAAATAAACATAATACAAAAACTAAGCTATAAAACTAGACAAGAATATTTGAGACTTATGCTAAGACCATGGGTTTAACCCTAAAACCACCAATCTCACCTAAAAACGCTTGAACCAAAACGTATTTGCATTGAAACAAACAGCTGGACCTTGTTCACGAGCCGTGGCAGAGATTACAGAACCAGATCTGTATACGTCTACGCTGAACACAAATAGTGAAAGCCCCTCTGACAGAATTTTGCATGTGGTATGCTGATAGGCACTCATATACAACTCAGATATGCATACTTTAATTCCACAACTTAGCAGATAATACACTTGGATGGATATTATTGCAAACAAAGCAACGAGATATGTTCGTTTGTAGGATCCTTTTTTTTCCGTTGACCAGTTCGATGCCAGAATGTAGAACGTCTTGAACGTGGAAGACAACTCAGCATGCATTACTGAAAAGGACCAGATCAATATTTCTCCTGATTGCATATAACTGCTTGATTCATTTTCATCCACCGCATTATCTAGACTTCTATAATGATGAACAGGTTGAGGGCACGCAAAATCTAAATAGTATGCATTAGAACATATATTACAATTTCCAGTGCTCAAAATAAGACCAATGTGGATTGAATTTTAGTGATACAGTGAATGAAGATCTCACAAGTGAATCGAACCACTGTATTCAAGAAGACATCCAACTATTTGAATAAGCACTTACGTGACTGAAAATGCTTTTAAAAAATATTAGGAATGCATACGTGGAAGCTTGTATTCATTGATGCAATCAATATGAAAGTCACGGTTCAAGGATGGTGACAAATCTGAGGAATATAATCTGCAGAAATTCAGATCTATATGGACAGCATCACAGGAAACCTAGATCTGAAGCTATTCTAAAACCAAAACAATAATATGCTCATCGGATGGGACAATTGTGAAGTATGTACAGTGCCCCTCACTCTCACGCAGATCTCATCGCTCTGATACCAAATATTGGTACAGCAACGTTGTCACACAGGAAAATAATTATTTGATATTGTATTCAGCATGATTACAAATAATAATAAGGCTGATAAATAGCCATGGAAATAGAAAACTGACTTCCTACAAACTAGGAAGTCACACAACAAAACACCCATTAATATCATTACGGGTATAACAAAATTATATTGTTGAAACAATATAACAAACCTGTATTATTAATAATGAGAGCACTGTGATATTAAATCCTAACAATGTATACTTATTTTTATTTGAAATGGCCATTCAATAAAGCACTTTTTATATCCATTTACTAAAGTTTCTATCCTTTTTGTGCTTCTAGTGCACAAATAATTTTTATGGTTTTGCTCTTCATAATGGGTGTAAATGTCTCCTCATAGTCAATTCCTTCTTGCTAATCATATCCCTTTGCAACTAATACTTCTTTTTAATTGTCTATAGATCCATCTACCCTATATTTTGTTTTGAAAATCCACTTACATCCAATGGATTTTTTTCTTGTAGGTAGATAAAAAAATTCCATGTTTGATTATAAATCAAGGATTCATATTCTACACCCATAGCCTTCTTCCAATTTTGATGATTGAGTTCCTCACGAACTATATTAGGTTTTTTGTTAACAAACATTGAGCTCATGAGTCTTATATTTACCTCATTTCTCACTTGTCTTCTTGTTTTAACTCCTAATGAATTATATGGTAGAGAGTTCAGGTGGGAGTCCCTCATGGTGATTTGGACCCACTTTGGAAATTTACGTTACTACTGATCTGAAGAATTATTTTCCAAATTATCAAGATCAATTAATGATTCTCCTTCAAGGTCATATTTATTCTATGAAGAATCCTCATGCTCATTATCTGACTCTGAGAACAATCTATGAGAGGAGGTTGGTATTGATTCTTATTTTTATGGAAATGAGTCATATGATGACTTGTCACAACCCACATCTCTACTCTCATGTATCTTCTTTATCTCAGGATCCATGAGATGATATTATTTTGAGGTAGTACCATACCACAAAAATATGTTCTGAACTATTTTTGCTTTGATTTTATTCCTCTTTTTAGCTGGGACATGCATATATGTTGTGTAAACAAACACTCTCAAATTGAGAAATCAAAGGATTATGATTACTCCATGTATCTTTTGGTGTCTTATCCCAAAAGATATTTGTAGGTGCCTAGTTCAGAAGATATACATTTTTTTGGACTTCTTCCCAAAATATATTCTCCAACTTTGTAATGGAAAGCATGCAACGAGCCATCTCCATGACACTCTGATTGTGATGTTTTGCAATGTTATAATCCTCTCTCAAGGATGTAGTTTTTGAGATTTCAGGATTTCGTATGACTTTGGCTTCATTTCTTGCTCTTCGTTGCAGTTTTTATCACCACCTTAGAGCTATTTTGGAGATATTTTACATCACCTTTGGAGATTTGATGTTCTCTATTTGTTTGAGATCATAATTTTGCATACTTGAAATCTTTGTTTCTATCTTATCAATTATTATGCATTAGCTTTGCAGTTGTTGGGAATATTAATATAGTGTAAACATTGTATTATGAGGTGTTGAGAAACAACTCATAATTACTTGGTATTATATGTGAAGTTGTTACAACAACTTCACGTATATAGTTTATTGTTTGTAACTACTCCTAAATTGTAGGACGTTTTTTTGGCTATTTGTTTGGCTATATAATAGCCATGTATTGTGTATGAAACGATATTGAAGATCAATATATTATTTTACTATGTTATTCTGATCTAAATCTGTAATATGTTACCAGAGCGGCGTTGATCATGGAGAGAATACGGTTCTTTTTGTAGTTTGAAAAACACTGTAGCAACATCCACTTGGAGTAGTCATAGTTTGGAGTGCCATTGGAGTGGTCCACACAATCCACGCATCGTTGGAGCATGAGATGTCACAGTGCAAGCCGTTTGGAGCCATTTGAAACACATCAGTCACAATTTTCCTAAGGACACAGCTACATGGCTACAGGAAGATTCCAATTCTATTTCCTGCATGCCAAGAGTGATAGCAATGACAGAGATGATAGCCAAAAAATCAAAAAAATCATATGCAGCGATAACAATTAGTGACAGAAAACAAAGGTAAAAGTGAACTAACTATAATCATTGCAAAGACTCAATCATTGACAATGTAGAGATATTTTTTAATAGCCAATAGTTTGGATATGCATTATTTAATTGGTAGTAGAGAGATTCTACTTGCAAGATGGAAAAGGCAGGGATGAAACAAACTCAGTACTAAGCATCTAAGTGTGGAAGATAAAAGATAACTACAGTGCAGCATGCAGCCTGTGGCCAAAATTTGAGTTGGATCATCCACACAGCAAACTGGCATACAATAAATTGAATTTTTTAAGTTGATTAAATCGTTTAGAGTATTTAAAAAGTAATTTCCCTTTATTACTTTTTAAATAGTGATTTATCGATACTTGTAAAATGTATTATCTCTGTCAATTAGAGTGAATGTTTTGTTTACAAATACAATAGTTGTGAAAATGGAGAAATTGAGTCTCGTTGAGAAGTTCGAAGGACGTGATTTTCATACATGGAGAATCCATATGCAGCTGAATTTGATTCAGAAAGATTTGTGGGATTTGGTTAAACCAAATGTGACAACACCAACAAATCCAACAGATCTAGCAAAATGGAATATCAAGGATCAAAAGGCCTTGGGAACTATTGGTCTCGGTTTGTCAAAAGCTTACATACACCATGTAGATTTCACAAAGTCTGTAAAGGAAATTTGGGAGACATTAAATAAACTATTTGGATCTGAAGAAGATAGTGCTAAGACAACTCTTAAGCAGAGACTTTATGGAATAAAGATGGATGAAAGTGCAAAAATGGCAGATCACATTAGCAAGTTCCGCTCTCTTCTCAATTAGCTTACGGGTATTAATGAGAAGGTAAATGATGATGATGCCAAAGCAATTATTTTGAATAGTTTGCCTAAAAAAATTTCTCATATAGTTTTTACTTTGAGCAAGATTAAAATTGGTTTAGAGGGAGTAGTTTCTACTCTTCTTGATCAGAATGAACCTTTAGAACCAGAGGAAGAAGTATTATATGTACACACTAAATATAGTACGTCATCAAAAAGGGGAAGGTATAATTCAAATCACGTTCCTACAAAAGGAAAAATAAAATGTTATTATTGTAAAGAAGTAGGACATGTCATACTAAATTGTAAGAAACGGGCACAAGATCTCCTTGATGATAAGCTTGATCAAAAGGCTTATATTGTTGAAGAAGAAACTGACTGGGAAGATTATGCAACTAATGAAGAACTTTCTTTCCCTAGCGATGAAGATTATCTCTACTAAAATAACTAAATAATGGAGGCAGGAGGAAATGGAGAATGGAGGCTACTCAGCACCTCTCATCAGTCACCAACGACGAGGTCACATTTTGTGGTGGTGACATATTTATTTCTAGTTGTGTTTTTATTTTATCTGGTGTGCAGAATAATAGTTTGTGTATGTTTTCTTGGTACATGCGTGTACTCCTATATGTTCTCTTGAAGTGTTGTGATGTGGCGTGGTAGGTGTCAATCAATGAAATAGTTGTATAGGAGAGCAACTGGTGTCTAGAGGAGAGGAGCAGTATGCAGACCTAAAAATATGTGTAGGCATATGATTATGGTTTCAGCTAGACTTTGCCCCATGTTCACACTAAGGGGGTGAATGTTGGGAATATTAATATAGTGTAAACATTGTATTATGATTTGTTAAGAAACAACTCATAATTACTTGGTATTATATGTGAAGTTGTTAAAACAACTTCACGTATATATTTTATTATTTGTAACTACTCCTAAATTATAGGAGGTTGTTTTGGCTATTTTTTTGGCTATATAATAGCCATGTATTGTGTATGACAAGATATCGAAGATCAATATATTATTTTACTATGCTATTTTGATCTAAATCTGTAATAGCAGTTTCATCTTTCATCTTAAAGTTCTTCCCTTGCATTAGCCATCTTCAACATCTTTATGCAATTTTTCATTTCCATCCATTTTCATCCATTAAACCTTAGATCCCTCCCAGGTCACCGTCCACCTAGACTGGTCATCGTCAATGTGATCCACATTTGTTTGGTTTTCTTTCATCCATTTTATAAGTTATTTGTTTTCTAATCCCACAACCACTCAGATCTACCAATCTTTCCATTCTACACACATGTTGGTTCAGATCTCAGTTACATCACACCCAAACATCGTCGATCTACCTCGGTCACTGTCAACCTGATCTACAAAAATTATTATTATCATAAAATTTATCAAATTTCTTACATCCTTTCTATTTCACTTAGATTCGGGATCTCTACATCATCTTGACACCATATTAAGTTCCAGATCAGCTTCAGAACATTTCCTCTAGATATGCATTTTTTGGATGTCTTTTTGGCCTTTACTGCCCCAGTTGATGTTGAATCTACCTTGTAGTCCCAGGTCACCATCAACTCAACCATGTCTGGTTCATTTTTTCATCATTTACTATTATCATATATGCATTTTATCTTATCTAGTTCATTTAAGATTCTCTATTTTAGTTTAGATTTCATTGTATAGTATCATTTATCTATCATCAATTTTATCTATCTCTTGTCAAAAATTGGGTTAACATCCATCATAGGAATTTTTCACTTCTCAGGACCAACATTGTTGGGTAACCCACCCTCATACCTAATAATCATTTTTTGAGTTAAGTTTCTCTTTGTTTTACAAGTAATCAATCTCCCTACGAGGAGGATCTTTTATGCCCGTATCCATCATCATCTTAGCCTTAAACCCTCTCATTATTAGATTTTATTGATTTCTTTGTTACCATTTCACTAATCTACAATAGGAGTGAGAAAATCATCTCAAGACTAGGGATACTTCTTGTTGTGTATTAAGGACGGACCTGCAAAAGAAGAGTGAAAGAGTAGTCAAAGTAATGTATATGAAAATATGAGTAAAGTATGTAAAAGTATGTAAAAAGTAGTAAAAGGAAAGTGTGGACCTGATGAAAATGAGTGTAAAGGATATAAATATGTCTTAAAATTCTGTGTAGAGACATTTTTTTGGGTGATCTCACACCGAGAGAATTTTTTTTGGGTGATATCACACCAAGTGCGAGTTTTTTTGGTGATCTCATGCCACAATAGAAGAGTGTTGGGGAGAGAGGTCTAGTGTTACTTTCTTTCCATGAATGCTTCCTGAATAAACACCATTGTAAATGGTGTGTCCTTATTTTGGTCTGAGTTGTATCGAATTAGTTATGAATTTGTTCCAAGTTACACCAATTGAATAATTTGTTCTGATTAAAGGAGATAGAATGCATTCTACTGTTGGAGGATTGTGCTTGTACCATAAACATTTCTCTGTGAACTATTGTAGAATGTTCTTATCTGATGAAGTGATTATGTGTGCCCCATGACATAGGCACTTAGGGGAGGAAAAAGGAACCTAGGAGCTCTTTTCTAAGCCCAAGCGCTGGTTTCTTTGTTGTGTTGAGGACCCAAGTCAAATTTTGGGTCATTTTTAACTATATCTCTATGTTGTTCCTATACTATGTAGGCATGTACTATATCTCTGAGATGGTGTATGGGGTGAATGATTCACCCAATGTATGCCCCCCTCGTTTGGGGTGCATGTGATGTTGATGGGAGCATGCAATCAAAAGGAGAGGACTAAAAACTGATATGAAAATGTATCCCTGTAGGTGGAGGGAATGTGCATGGTAGAAACCAAGGAACATGCAAACAAATTCAATAAGAACATGCGTTATTGCAATCAAATCAAATATACATAAATTACAATGTACTAAGCAAACAAGAAAACAAGATAGACCATGAAAAGTGGGTTTCATGCATGGTACGTCACTCACAATGCCACAAGACAATCAGGGATGAAGTGGCTAAAAACATACAAGACAAAGGGCATAGCCTGTAAATAATAACATAGAATAGAAATAAATGTCAGTCAAATTTTAATAGACAACCATGGTGGTGTATAGTCCTAAAAAACAAATTTTTCTCATGAATCACCCATTAGCGTGTTAGAAAGATAAGGTGTGTATGTATCAATGTAAAGTAATGTGATAAAAATAAGTAGTAAATAATGAACAATAACACCTGTGATATATGAGAGTAGTAAATGTAGATTCCCCTTGAAGCCTTGGTGGGACTAGTAAGAGGTACCATGCCAATCATCATTACTATGTGTAAATATTTATAGGAAGTCTGCATTCATAACTAAATACCAAGTGAATGTGCATGTGTATGGAGAAAATATAATTGACATACTATGTATCTGTGTAGCATGGAAAACAAAGTGTACATGTGAGTATAAGAAAACAAGAGTAATGTGCAACCAAGATATGCATATGTATGAGTATGATGTGATGGCATGCAAGATGTGAATGTGATAGGAGCAGTGTGCCCCCTAGTGGATGTGTATGAGTAAGATGAGGTTCATTTAGAAAATACCCCTCGATAATCAATAATGAACCATAGAACAAGAGTGTGTCATCGGGAAGTGGTTTGAAAGTGTGCGCTAGAAAGATTAATCTTGAGGTATAGAGCATGGAGTGTGAAAATGGGGCAAGGTTCATTTCATAATTATACCCTCATCAGTCAAGTATGAACTATGAAACTAGCATGCGACATAGGGTAGTATGTTGTGTGAGAATGGAATGCTAGAAATCTGTATTTTGTGTAGTGTGTGAGGTTTATGGATGTACTATGCCCTCAACAGTCGAGTGTGAACCTTAGCACAAGAGTGCATCAAAAGGTAATGATGATACAAGGTGTGTATCAAAGGGTTTGAAAGTGCTTAGAAAGATGCATCATGAAGCGCAGAGCATTAAGTGTGATAGTAGATGCTAGAGACAATTGATAGTGTTAGAAGGGGGGAAGTGCAATTCCTCACACATGTGCCAATGATGGAGAGATATGTGGTGATTTGAGAAGAATCATGCTATGGTGGCAGAGCTTGAAATGTGTCTTGGCCATTAATATAAGGAATATTTTTCTTGATAAAATGAATTAGAAACGATAGTGGAGTAAGATGGGGAGGGATCTTGAATGGTGGTAGCTTATGAAGGTTTCATAATGTTGTATAAGAATTGAGAGGAGGGGTTGGACTGATTTTTAGAGGAAGTTTCTTAGTTGGAGTTGGTAATGCAGTAAAATACTTGAGAGGAGGAGGGGTTGGACTGGTTTTAAGAGGGGTTTTCTTAGTGGAATTTGGTTCGATAGGCATTTCTTGACTTACCAAAGAAGGAACATTAGCAATTATGGAATCATGCTCACTAGACATAGATAGATTATATTTATGAACCCAATGCAATTTAACAATTGGAGATGAACATGTAGTAGCATTTTGTGTAGCAAATGACATGAGACCATAATGATTAAGGTGTCCAATTTGTCATTTTACTTCATAGAAATCATTTTCATTATGTCCATTAATGCGATGACAATTTCAATATGGGTGACCTTGGTATTTTGCAAGCCGATAAAGAGGATAATAATGAGTAGATGGAAAATTGATTGATTGGTATTAAAGGATCTCGATAAGAATATCATGTTTCTTCACATTTAAATCAAATTTGAGAGGTGTGGATAGCGAAAAGACTTGGGGTTCATTGATATGAACACATGTGGTAAACATAGAAGTAGAATGAGATGTAGATGAAGAAATAACATGGGCTTGAGAAGCATCTTTAAGATTTTGAATTTCAGATTTAAGATCTATAATCATTGTTTCCATAGCTTGAATTTTGTTTTGAAATAAAGAATGCAAAAAATTGAATTGAATCTAAGATGGTTTGATTGGATGGTGAATTAGTAGTGATAGAGTTATCAAATAGAAGATTGAAAATGGAACTTACTTGAGTGAGTGGCATATTGCGAGGTAAATACAAAGTGTCTTGGGATTTTTTAATAACATCTTTGCAATGTGGGTTCATTTGAAGCAAGTCATGCAAGGAGATTAGAGGATTTTTTAGGAGCCATGAGAGAATAAAAATGAGGGTCCAAGTGTATGATCATGAGTAGGGTTCACTAAATGATTTAAAATAAATTAGTCTTTTATGTTAAACCCTAATTCCAAAGTAGCTGAATGTATGTTATAATATACAACTGTTAGATACAATATGACACAAGCAATAAACAAGTAAACACAAAACTCTAATTGCAAGAGAGAGAGGAATGGACTTAGCTAATTTTCACTTTTTCTGCAATTGATATGGACTGGGGAAATTGATGAATTGACCATCGTAACAGTTCTCTATAAAATATGGAACTGTTGAATAAGGCCGGACTAGGTCACCTAGATTGGGTCAGGGGAACTTGGGCTCCCATTATTGCGAAAGTGGTCTGAATCTGATTTGTATAGTATCACACAAGTGTCGTTGATATTAATTGTTGGTCGCTTGTATGTCACAATATGATATCTAGGTACCTGTAACCTGCAAAACAAATATTCACCTGCAAAAGCCGTAATACCGAATCAAATCCAAAAAAAGAAGATGCAATATGGGGAGTCAGACTAACCCCAACGGTCACCCAACAGAGTGAACTTACAAATGAGCATTACACTACATCTTAGAATCCATGTAGTTCTTGTGAGTGTGTGAAAGAATTGTGCCCTAGGATGCCCTTGTGCAAGATGCACTAGATAGT
Organism: Taxus chinensis; assembly: GCA_019776745.2. Classification (NCBI taxonomy): domain Eukaryota; kingdom Viridiplantae; phylum Streptophyta; class Pinopsida; order Cupressales; family Taxaceae; genus Taxus; species Taxus chinensis. Next base: position 392,887,104 of record CM034156.1, on the reverse strand, counting down.
AGGCTAGATTTTCTAGATAAATGCAAATGTTTGGATGGAATAAATTGAACTTCCCATTCCTATGTTGTGTATGTAGAAAATACAATCCCTTGTCCCTTGTATGGATGCTAGATGGATGTCCTTTGAGTTCTCTATATTCCTTTGGATGAAAGCTTAGGTGATAGATATTATGCTTAGAGCTTGGTGTTTTATTTTGGTCACATAAATATGTATTTATATGATTCTCTTGGTGGAATTTTGTAATTGACAACTAGAAGGCTGATGCCCAAAATATAAAAGAGACCCAAAAGAAGTAAGATAGAAAATTATCAAGTGCGCCCAGAGAGGATGAGGGCACCTAGGAACTGGTGTCTGGAGCCATAAAATATAAATGGGTAAAATACCGACTAGGTTGTAGGGTATGTAAGACTAAATAGAAAATAAGAAACACAGAAAAAAGGTCAAAGATAGCAGTCAATTACTATTTTTCTCGCTTAGGAACCATATGAATGCTAGCATGTGCTTAGGACCTAGAAATGTACCCAAGTGCATGATTTTGTGTTTGCAGGGTGTGCAAAACTTAAGTGAAGTGACAGTACGTTTGCATTCAAGAGAAACATCAAGGCCCCAAAATTTCATAGGTTATTTTAGGCACTAATAGATGCAATAAGTAGCAAATTATGTTAGATGTTATATAAATGTATGAGTTCTTCTTTTGGCACGGGCATGTGTTGGCACCCAAAATTATTCACCATATTTTGGGGCCTTACAGTTAAAATTTGAAGCTTGAACAATGAAAAAAACTATCATTTTGACGTCTCTCTATTTCTCAACTCACCAAAAATGATTGCATGACATTTCTCTATCTTTACAAAATTCTCAAAAAAATTTAATAAGTTTTGAAATTTTTTAAGCCTCTAGACATTCATTTGATGGCTAAACAGGGAACTTGCTTCATTGGGGAGAATGTTAATCTTAAACTGGGTTAGTGAACCCTATGGCAAGAAGAAATTTGTTGATGGATACATTATTCATTGACATTCAAAAGACTTTAAAACAGATCCTTGAGGGCCATAAGAACATAGTGCATTGATGGATGACAAGTGTCACCCATTGGATCAACGAGCCAAGTCTTGAGTCAAACCTATGATGCTTTATTGAACCAATTAATGAAAAACGTCAGTAATTGGTAAGCTAAAGGCACAAAAACCAAAGGTGCAAGATCCCATGGAGGATGGAGGCACCAATGTCAGCCACATGTCACTCATTGGTAGCCTAAGAATATGGGAAGCCAAAGTGATGTTTTGAAGGGGTCTCATAGAGCAGTGACATGGATTGCCACCGCGTGGAAAAGATCAGTGAAAATTACAAATTAAGGTAATGTTGGAGGAGGGATATGTGGCATGAAGAATTTGGACACATAATATATTAACTATGTTAAATTTGATAGCTAAAATATAAAGAAAAATGAGCTTAGGGATATCTTGGCTAGGAATAATGGCAACTATTAGAGGTTAAGTGTTTTGGAAATAACTTTTCACAAGGAGCTCCAAATCACATAAAATGGATACTGTTGGAAATATTATGAAGAGGGTTGCAAAATGAAAATAAAATTCGGGTGAATTGATGAGCTATTAGTATAAATTTTTATGACAAAATTTTGGGTAGCATTTCCATGCCTGTACTTCCATCTATCAATCTATTTCTTCAGTTTGCTCGCTCTTGCAAATGTGTGGGATTTTTTTGGATGCTCTCTAGGGCATGTGTTTCTCACATAACCCAATAAAATTCCTTCGATCACTTATGAATTTGTAATTGTTTTTCAATTTTCCTACGATCCATGGATGATCTATGCATACTTAATCCTCTTCTCTCATTTGTTCTCAAGATCTAAAATTACCCCAATTTCCAATTCTGGAATATTTTATCGATTAAAAATGGATGAAGGATAGGCTTCATCATATCATATTCTAGCTTGGCCATTCATTGTCTGGATCTTTGATTCCTCTAGTTGTCATGTCTGCAGGTGTTCATTTTATCTATATTTAGATGTTTTGAGTTCTGAATAATTGTAATCAATTCAAGGACTGTGAAATTTAGCTTCGGTAGACTAACCTTTCATGTTTGATTGAGTTATAGATGAGGTAGTGGATTTGAAATGAAGCTATCATTTGAGTCTAAACTTCATTCAATCAATTATCAAAATCTCCATCTAGTTATTTAGTGTAGAGATCTAATGTGTAATCACCAAAGCATTTAGTTATAAAATCCTTACAGATTTTTGGTTTCATTTGCACTTATTTAATTGTCTAATTCTATATTTTGGGTTCTAGATTATAACAATACGATAATTCATTAAATCTCAGTGTATGTGGCATAATCGTTGTCTCAATTGTGGGGAGCTGCATTAATTTTGTAGATTGACGTTGTTATTATTTTATTTTGACTCCCTACCAATTTTGTAAATTTGGCACAATGGGCAAGGCTCATAGAAAGTTGGAATGATCAACCACCATCTTTATAATAATTTTTTTTTCCTACTGCTTTGAGACCATTTTTTTAGCTTGTATATCTTTAGACGCCTCTCCATTATAACTTTGGCTTCATGTTTGCTTAGATGAACTCCTAATCTTTGTTATAAAACCAACAAGTTATGGGTATCCTCATATCTCTATAGTAGAACAATTCAAGTTTGTATATTAACCTACAAATGTGTGGCTCTATCACAAGTGACACTTAATTAGGTGCTTAGTCATGGAGCTTGTATTTGTGGGTAGATAGATAGTGCATGTTTAGACTCATATTATGTAAGGAATTGATATGGTCTCTCCCCTCAACCTTACAAAATTAGAAGAAGTAGAGAAGTGGTCTCCCTTCTCGCATTTGTTAGCCTTGAATCCATTCTTATCTTGTTAAATAGAAACCCCTATGCTACAATTGACTCATCCTTTAGTTGCTCTTCATCAGCTTCAAGGGTGGAACAAATTTGAGGGCCAACAAACATGCACAATCACAAAGCAATGAATTCCTTATAATGTGTAGGTTTGATAGTGTATGAGTTGACTTCATAAACACACTAATGCACTCATATATCTATAGAATTATTGAATTGAATTTATGGCTCTATTGGTATACAAGTCTACTTATAATGGGTTGGAAAGGCTAATAAAAGAAATAGAAAACCTCGTAGAACCTAAAGAATAAGTGTCTTAAGGGTCCATAAAAGCAAAATCTAAACTTATAAAATTGGCAAGAAAGCCCGGAAGAAATATAGAAACAAATGTAAAACATGGAAGAACAAAGAGTGGACAAGAAAACACAGAGCCACAAAAAAAATATAATGTTGAAAGTTGCATAAACACAAAGAAAGACATTTCAAATATTAAACAACACGAAAAACATGCACCAACAAAAACCTAAATTAAAACAATAATTAATTGACACATAAATATGCTAACACCATAGCAATTAACTAATTCCTTACCCAAAAAAAAAGGGGTCCCTAGCTGATGAGTGGTAATAATTAAGTTCATTGGGGAGATCACAAAACTAAACCTTCATTCATTTTAGATTTATGAATATTAAGCAATGAGAAGGCAAAAGTCTTGATATTGCATCGCTGTCCATGTTTGATTACGCAATTATTCTAACGTTGTTTAATTGAATTTTTTGTGTTTGATGATGCCTAACTTGATGTGTGGTCCACGAAACTTGAGGTGGTTGCAAAAATTATATAATAAACATGGTGGGGTCCATCTCCGCTTTAGGAGGAAGGTGCGGTTAGAAGAACAGGCGGTTACCAAGGAGGAAGCACTTTCACTTGATAATATTAATTAATTAATTAATAATGACTACGTCGTTAACTCCGGGGAGTGTGACACCTGCTTTGCCAAGTGCAACTTTGTCTCATTGCCGTCCTTTGTTCACATCTTTATATTTAAGTTGACGGAGACGGCTCTTTTTTAAAAGAATGGCATCTTCATCTACATGCTGACTTGTTTATCCCTCCCCAAGACTTGGACTTTGTTGTGTGCTCGCTCGCTCGCTCCTGCCGGCAGAGCTCGGCTCGGCTCGGCTCGGCTCCTCCGCCGCAACATTCGCTTATATTTCATGCGTGATTTGGATATATATATATAAGTGAAGAGAGATTCATCGTGAGAAACACTTTGCTTAACAATGGCAACTTGTGTGGACGCGGTTCCGCACATGAAGAAGCATATGATCGAGAGATGCGAGATATCTGGATCACAGAATTCATCAACTTCTTCTGGGGTGTGTGGAAGCTTCACCAGCAGCGAAGAAATAGGCGTGCCGAACAAGGATCGGATTAATATTATCAAAAACGACGCCGGTGAAGGAGGGCCCGTAACTCTTTTCGGTTATCCCACGTCTGCTTCTCTCGCTCTACAGAACCAGAACCCTAACCCTAAAGGCGTGTTCGTTGATGCTTCCCCCACTTTTATTGAGCAATCGGATTGTAATGAAAAGGGCAGCAGTGCGGCGGCTGCAGCGTGGGTGGACTCTGTTGTGAGTCAGCTCTCACAAAGCATGCCCGGCACCTCCGTCGAAGAAATTCTGCTCACCATGTCCAACACGTTTTCCACTTGTCCCAATTCTCAAATCTCCACCGCCGTTGAGTCCCGTCTTCTGATGAACAAGACACGAAATCCTTGGAAGAGACCCCGCAAGGATTTCGAAGCCCAAGATCAAACTCCGCAATACAATCGATCCGATTCTGGTTTTCTCAAGGATTGGGAGACTTCCCAAAACGTAGAAAATGCTTCTCACACATACAATCTTGGAGAGGGCGATGATTTTCAGAATCAGAATCTGAACATGGGATATCAATGTAATGAGAATCCGGGGTTTGTGAGAAAGGAGTCGAACCAAGTTGCACCGATGATCCCCAAGTGGTGCAGCGAAGGGCAGGTTTCTGGTGCCGAGATTTTTCAACACCAAACTCATGGAGAGTTGAATCAAAGCAAACTAAATCCGAGGCAGCAGCATAATAGCAGAGTCAAGCCAAACTCAAGCTCAGAGTCTCAGGATGAAGAGGGTTTGCGTCTCTTATCTCTCCTGTTAAAATGTGCAGAGGCTGTTTCTGGAGATGATTTTGAGGAAGCGAACACGATTCTTCCTCAAATAAGCGAGCTGGCTTCTCCATATGGGAGCTCTCTCCAGAGAGTTGCAGCCTACTTTGCGGAAGGCATGGGGACTCGCCTAATAAACTCCTGCCTGGGGATATGCTCGCCATTGCCAGGGGTGCAAATAGCACGCAGCCAGAACATGCTGTCTGCGTTTCAGGCCTTCAACGGCATCTGCCCTTTTGTAAAATTCTCTCATTTCACATCGAATCAAGCCATACTGGAAGCCTTCGAGGGAAAGAGCCGAGTTCACATCATAGATTTTGACATAATGCAAGGATTGCAATGGCCGGCGCTGTTTCAATTTCTGGCTGCAAGGCCTGGAGGCCCTCCACACGTGCGGATCACAGGGTTGGGGACTTGCGTGGACGCGCTCGAATCCACTGGAAAGAGGCTCTCAAGCTTTGCCAGGACTTTGAGATTGCCATTTGAATACCATGGCGTTGCAGAGAGGGTAGGGAAAGTAGACCCCGCAGCTTTACATGTGAGGAAAGGGGACGATGCCCTTGCCGTCCATTGGCTTCATCACTCTCTCTACGATGTCACAGGATCGGATACCCACACGCTTCAATTTCTCCACAGATTGGCACCCAATGTTGTCACCGTGGTAGAGCAAGAGATGAGCTATGCAGGATCCTTCTTGACCAGGTTTGTGGAATCCCTGCACTACTATTCTGCAATGTTTGATTCCCTGGGGGAATGTTTCTCTGAGGACAACATAGAGCGCCATGTTGTAGAACAACAGCTTCTTTCACAGGAGATTAAAAACATCCTTGCAGTCGGGGGACCTGCTCGGACGGGAGAAGTTAAATTTGAGAGCTGGAGAAACTATCTGAACCACTCTGAATTCAGGCAGTTGCCCATGAGTGGGAATGCTTTCGCCCAAGCACAACTCTTGCTAAACATGTTTCCTTGCCAAGGTTTTTCGCTTGTGGAAGATGCGGGAACTCTCAAGCTTGGGTGGAAAGACTTGTGCCTTTACACCGCCTCCGCTTGGACCTCACATTTCCATACCAGGAATTGATTCCTCTCCTCTAACTTCCATCGATTCAAGGAAATTTTACATTCTCTGTCTAATTTTTACTGATTTTGAAATGAAATGGAATTCAAATTTTTAGCTATTTCCATCAGGGACATTGTACAATACCATGAGTTCTACTTCTCATCACCGCACCATTCTCCATTAATGGATTTAATGCCTGTGTAGGTTTCAGAATTATAATTCTTTGAGCTTAATTCACTTAATGTGGGGTAAGTATGGAGTGCAATTTTCTGTTTTATAACTTTTTAATGCAGCCTATTTGAATTGAGGACTGGTTTTATACATGGTCCTTGTGTAGGTATTGATATGCCTTGTTTTTTTTCTTACTATTTGATGTCACTGTACATTTAGCTGCAAATTAACAACTCTGAGAAATGTCAGCGACCGACTCTCTCCATGAACATCTAAACTCTGTTAAACTCAAACATCAAATATAATTAGTTCACAGAAACTACGACTTCACTGATAACACCATTTGTTACCAAACCTATTTGGTTTTATTTTACTGTTAATACCCAGGAATATTTATCAAAATTGAAGAATTGTTTACAAGTAAAACATGTAAAGATTTCACCATGAAGGTATTTCCATTTTAAGTTTTTAAGTTTTTGATAATGGCGATTGAAGTTTGTGGTACAAAATTAAATGGGTTGCGGTCGCCGGAGATCCTGTTCTATATGAATTTGACAGTAAAAATCCTTCAATCCGTTGCAGTTAAGCTCTTAAGAATTCTGTGCAACTGATCCCTACGATTTCAAATTCAATCCAAAAAAAATTGTGACATTAATTATTCATTGACAATGTTTCAATAATCATTTGTCTTAATAATATCTAAATTTAATTGTTTTAGGCTGTGCACATTTGGGGCCGGTGAAGGACGGGAACATTGGAGCATATTTTGGTAACACAGGTTGAATACAAACGAAAAAACTCTAACGTCATTTTAAATTACAGAGTGGCCGCGGAGGAGATAATTTCACGGATGCAAATATATTTCGAAGCAATTCCTGATAAGTCTAATCCACATTTTATTGTCACACACCGTCAGCAGTGTGTGCTCATTTTGGATGTAAAGTCCACGTGGATGCATTCAAAAAAACATGGAGTCCCTATTGGTGCAAGGCTTGATGGTGAAAGAATGTCCATTAAATTAATAATATTATTTTTTAGGTAGGAAGTGTATCCGTAAGTGCATGTGAGAGGCCGATAGATACATAGAAAGATGTATTAAGAAAATTATAAATGTAAATTTTCTGAGACTTGAGAAAAATGTGAAGTGTTATAAATTTAAAATGTATAAATGAAATCTAGTTAAATAGGGTTCTTACATATAAAAACATAAGTCTTTCCGTTTTTACTCTTTCTTTTAGAACCAATTTTTTTAGGAGGAGATTTTAGATATGAGATTATTTATAGTGATACATTAAAATTTAAGAAAATATTAAGTATTATAAATTAATAATGTATAAATTAAATAGGTTAAATATGGTTTTTACATATTAACATAGAAGTAATTCATGTTCAATTTAATTATTTTTTCTCAATTAATAATATTTTGTAGTGAAATAACATTAAAAATGGTAAATATATATATGATTTTGCATAATGAATGCCTAAATTTCTCAAAATTGCTTACCCAATGATATGTAATTACAAAATAAAATAAAATGTGCTAAATAATGCATATATTTATTTCTAAATATACATTTATCTACCAGATCACACTTAAATAACATAAAATTGGTCATACTTCCACAAATGATGGCAATCAAAAATAGGAAAATAATAAATGGTGCTCAAATATAATGATTTTTCCTAAATAATCTTCATATATTTGGTTGTAAGGGATATTTTTCTATACTTATATTTATTTGGTTTGTAACACAATTTAAATAAATGAACATTATAACATCACGTGTTATGGTTTAAAATCATACTCAAACACCAAAGCAATCATTATCATTTTACTTTTTTATGATGTTATTTAATCCCAAACTCACTCACTATCTTATGATTATGTATCATTCTCTATCAGATTATATCCCAATGTAATCATTTTCTCTAAAAATAAATATAAAATTACAGTTCACATAACAATATTTATTGCAAATTGGAACCTTTTTGTCAAGACATATGCATTCTTTTCATGACTTCTTCTCATAATAGATCTAATAACTCACAAAAGCCACTAGTAAATCATAACTTCGTAAGTTCTCCTTTATTTATTAAATTGGATATTTTATTAAATACTTTCTTGGAAAGTCTACAATTTCACAATAAAATATCAATTTATATATTTCAAACAAATTTTACAAACTTTATTTACATCAAGAAGCACGAGTTATTTTGAACTCAAGAATCTAATTGTTGAAATTTTGTGAAAAAAGGAAAATTAATAAATCAATAGTAATATCTCTGAACCAAATAGGTTCCAGAAAAATATTACAGTTAAATAACTAACATGGAATTTGTGTTAAGAAATCACCTCCTAGAAGATAGCCCCCAAAAAACTTGGCAACCTTACTCCTAAATAATGTACCATTGATTTGACTACGGATACATAAATTTTATATTCTGTGTCTAATTTTTACCCATTTTGAAATGAAATGGATTTCAAATTTTTAGCTATTTCCATCAGGGACATTATACACTACCACGAGTTCCACTTCTCATCGCCGCACCATTCTCCATTGGATTTAATGCCTGTGGAGGTTTCAGAATAATAATACTTTGAGCTTAACTCACTTGTGGGGTAAGTATGGAGAGCAATTTTCTGTTTTATATCTTATTATTGCAGCCTATTTGAATTGAGGGCTGGTTTTTATACATTATAAGCCTTGTTTTTTTCTTACTATTTGATGTCACTGTACATTTAGCTGCAAATTAACAACTCTGAGAAATGTCAGCGACCGACTTTCCATGAACATCTAAACTCTGCTAAACTCAAACTTCCAATGGAATTAGTTGACAAAAACTATGACTTCAGTTATAACACCACGTGTTACCAAACCTATTTGGTTTTAGATTAGTAGTTATTTAACTGCTAATAAAACTATTAGGAATTGTGTACAACTAATTCTTAAGATTTCAAATTCAATCAAAATAAATTATAATATAAATGACTCATTAACAATGTTTCAATAATTATTGGTCGAAATAATTTTAATAATATCTGAATTTTATTGTTTTACGCCGTGCAGGGTTGGGGCCGGTGAAGGATGGGAACATTGGAGCATATTTTGGTAAAACAGGTTGATGAATACAAACAAAAAAACGCAAAAACTCTTAACGTTATTTCAAATTACAGGTTGAGTGTAGGTTGGAACATTGGAGCATATTTTGGTAACGTGATTTTAAATTACAGAGTGTAGGGTCAGGGTGGCCGCGGAGGTGATAATTTCGAGGATGCAAATATATTTCGAAACAAATCAACATTTTATTGTCACACACCGTCAGCAGTGTGCGCTCGTTTTGGATATAAAGTCCACGTGGATGCATTCAAAAAAACATAGAATCCCTATTGGTGAAGGCTTGATGGTGAAAGAATGAGCATTAAATTATTATTATTATTATTTTTATTAGGAAGTGTATCCATAGGTCCATGTGTGGAGGCCAATAGATACATATTGGATATATTAACTAACAAAGATATCTTAAATACATCTATTTAAAATACACAAAAAGATATCAATACCGAGATTGATATCTCTGGTGTATTGTAGATGGATGTATTTAACATATCTATGCTAGTTTTTAAATATAGAATTGTATTTATTAAATTTTAATTACAAAAATATAAAACATAAATAAAAATACATGTAAAAGTAAAATCTATAATAAAAAATCTAAAAGTAAAAATACATTTAAAAGTAAAAACTAAAATAAAACTAACCTAAAGTAAAAATACCTAAAGTCAGTCTCTGTTTGGTCTTGCCATTTCCAAAGGGTTTGGTCTTCCCATGTCGAGCCCAAAAAGGCCCATTTTTAATGGTGCATCCTTCATCAGGCCCTTCCGATTGGCACTTAACTCGTTTATCTAAGGTTTAATCCGGTTTGTTTGTGTTGCCAATAGCCGGAATCTCTTAAGCACATTTTTTGGTTTTGCCCTAGGGCGCAAACAGCTTGGAGATGAATTCATACCCTTTTCCAACCCTTTTCTCCATATTTTTTCTCCTCGAAAATGGCTCTTCTAGGGGACTCGGCCATGTTACTTGCAATTTACAACAAATTTTGGCACATTTTCATAATTGAAATATTATTCACATTATGGAAAGATAGAAATAATGCAGTTTTTAATAATGCTACGCTTGATTACGATTTCTCTGTTACTAATGAAGTGGCTGTGATCTCTAATTTCATGCTTCAGATTCAAAATCAGGTCGAGAAGGTTAGGCTCGAGGTGGAGCATCTCCAACGCCTCCTTGATCACTGGGGTTTGGCCCATTGTGTTGTCATTTGGGTTCCCCTAGATGCTCCCATGTGCCGTCGTTCACCACCACCGCATCATCGTTCACTGCCTCTGCCTCGCCACTCTCTGCCTCCTAGCCGTGAGTGGGGGTGAACTCATTGTCGCCCGCAGACTCTTTCACCTCGGCGGAGACCTCCTTGCTTTCGGTCACCTTCGACTGTTGTTCTTCCGACAGGTGGCTTTAGTTGGTTTTATTTTGCTCTAGGAAAGTTTCCTCGGCTTTCGCTAGCCATTTCTCCCACTCGGTCTTCTGATAACTCTAGTGATAAGCAAGCTAATGGATGGGATGGGTTGAATCCTATTACTAATGAGGCTCACTCTTCTGGCTCGGGTTGGAGCGACAAGCTTGACAGTCCCCCTCCCCCCCGCCACCTGTCTCCATGTTCGCGGTTGCTGCTTAGCTGTCTATTTTTTTGTTGAACTTCACAATGTTTATGTAGTTGTTTTGGCACTATGAGTTACCTCTCTCGAGGCTTTTTATAGCTCGATGTGACTTTTGGCATTCTGGGGTGTGACTTTTCCACCCATTTTTGTACGAATGGCGTTGTATATTTTGTTCTATTAATAGAAAAATGCACTTTTCAATAAAAAATACCTAAAGTAAAAATGCATTTAAAACGTAAAAATAATATGACACTTATTCACTACATGTAAAAATAAAAAACTAAAAGCTAAAAATAATATAGATCAATATAATAATATTATACTTACCCATTCACACATATTATTTACTCACAGTAATTATCTTCTAATAAAAAATAATATCCCCGCACTAATTATAAATAATCATATATTTATTTTATTTATTAAAATTGAGTCTCCATTACAATAAAAAAAATTAACCTTAAATATTAATCGACAAATAAAAAAAAATCAATCAACGCACTCTATTACACTCCTTGCCTAAATTATAATATATATATATATATATATATATATATATATATATATATATATATATATACTATATATATATATATATATATATATATATATATATATATCTTGAATTAAAATTTTATGGAGACTTAAGAAAAATGTAAATTTTTACAAATTTAAAATGTATAAATGAAATCTAGGTCAAATAGGGTTCTTACATATAAACACACAAGTATGTTTTTATTCTTTTTCTTGAACTAATTTTTTTACAAGGAAGAACCTTCTTCTTGGATATGAGATTATTTATAGTGATACATTAAGATTTTATTACAAATTAAGAATGTATAAATCAAATAGGTCAAGTATGGTTTTCACATATTAACATAGAAGTAATTCATGCTTAATTTAACTATTTTTTCTCACATAACAATATTTTGTAGTGAAAATGTAAATATATACATAATTTTGTATAATGAATGCCTAAATTTATCAAAATAGCTTAGCCAATGACATGTAATGACAAAATAAAATAAAATGTGCTAAATAATGCATATATATTTTTCTAAATGTACCTTTATCTACCCGATCACACCTAAATAACACAAAATTGGTCATGTTTCCACAAATGATGGCAATCAAAAATAGGAAAATAATAAATGGTGCTCAAATATAATGATATTTCCTAATTAATCTTCATATATTTGGTTGGAAGGGATTATTTTGTATACTTATATTTATTTTGGTTTGTACTATATATTGGGAAATGAAGTAACCCAATTTAAATAAATGGACTTTATAACATCACGTGTTATGGATTAAAATCATACTCAAACACCAAATGACATATAATAGAGGTTGGGTTATGATTTTTATGTGATGTAAAATGGATAGGAGAAAGCTCCAATCTTGACCACAAAAGTGTAATTTTGGGTTAAAACTAATACATATACATATAAATGTATTACCATCTCATAATAATAATAAAATATACTTTTCCTCATAAAAAATCTTTTTGGTGGCATGTATTTTACTTTTTTCTTATGCTAATTAATCCCAAACTCGCTTATTATCTTATGATTATGTATCATGCTCTATGAGATGCTATCCGAGTGTAATAATTTTCTCTAAAGATAAATATAAGATTACAATTCACATACCAATATTTATCGCAAATTGGAACCTTTTTGTCATGACATATGAATTTTTTTCATGACTTCTTCTTAGAATAGATTTAATAACTCACAAAAGCCACTAGTAAATCATAATCTCGTAAGTTATCCATAAATTATGGCTGCCATCATATGAAAATTACTTTGTTCACAATCATAAGGTTGTATCATAAGATGTAGTGTTTCTAAGTACTACTATACAAGGAACATTCCATATGTTCTTTGTTTGCGAAAGACCGTGTCTTATATTGTTATAATCATTTTTCCCTCAATTCCTCAATTCATCATGCTTTGCATATGACCTCAAGGATGTCTTCTTATACCTTGACAAATAATTTAACACCACATTTTTTAAACATTTAATTTTCTTCACAAATCACATAACTTTGAAGTGTTTCATAGTTTTCGTTTGATACGATGCATTAAAACAATGTGTGCATCTAAGAAATAATAAACCATAACGATTACAAGTCTTTCAAAAATATCCATTTTAAAAAATCCTATCAGTTGAAAAATGATCCCTAACCCAATTTTCAACCATTTATTTAGAGTTTTGAGCCTCCCTTTTAAAATAAAAATAAAGAATCTCCTTTTAAAGTTTTTTTTTTCCAAATTTTCCACTATGACTTGAACACTTTCCCTCCTTGATGGGGATGTCTTCACAAAACACTCCTATGGAGCTTTCCATTTAACAATCTATAGTTATAATGTCAAAGTATTTTAGATAACAATTCAAAACAAGGTTATTTAGACAAAATGAAAGAAATTTTTAAAGCAAATATTGTCATGTTAGGTGCCAAGCATGAAGTGGAACACCTATTTTATGAGGGGAAACATATAATTTATCACCAACTTTCTCCTAATAGTTAGTTGATTTTTCCAATGTGTTTATGAGAGCAAGGCGGTAATGATTATCTGGTATTGAAATAATCTCCACCAGCCTAAAATTGGCACCCACCTTAAAGAAAGATTTTTTGTAATATCAAAAAAATGTGAGAAACAATAGGTATCACCTAGATGTATTTGGAGATCTTCAATGCCAACCAATTATAGTCTCTAGGTTTGTGAATCAATAAAAATTGATTTCATAATCTTTTCGAGGTCTTGTTAAAGAATCGTGTTAGCATAAAACAATAATAAAAAATATCAGCAAAATTTCCTTGTAGGAAAACCAATATTTGCACATGGGAGGGCCCTTGGGTGTAAAAGAAACTCTCAACGCCTCTGTAAGAAGAACCACCACCAACCACAATAATCAGATAATAAAGGCCATAGAATCAATTTCCATTAAATAAACTAAGAAATGTTTTACCTTGGAGGTGGGGCCAAAGAGATAATTGTCTGTAGTATAAATAATCCACCACAAAATTTTCCTTCTAAAACACCCAAAGGACATAACCCAGGTTTGTTTAAAAATAGATGCAGACTAAAAAAACACCTAAAGCATAAATAAACTCCCTTGTGAAAGACTACATCTTGAACCATTTATCATTTCGGCTTTGTTTCCTCTATTCACTAGGGTTTGTGATGCCTTCTTAAAAGATTACATAATTTTTAAGCTTTTCAAATTTTCATTTGATATGATTTATTAAAAAAATAAGAATATGTGCATAAAAAATAACTACTAAGATGATTAATGGAGCCTTTTCAATAATATCCACTTTAGAGTGGTTTATCGACCAATTATTTTTTTAATTCAACAAAATAATTATAAAGAAAGAGGGAGTTACAAGGATAATTTTAAGAATGAACTCCTAATTACTAAGATGATTAATGGAGCCTTTTCAATAATATCCACTTTAGAGTGGTTTATCGACCAATTATTTTTTTAATTCAACAAAATAATTATAAAGAAAGAGGGAGTTACAAGGATAATTTTAAGAATGAACTCCTAATATTTTTTATAATATCCTAGAAAATCGTAGAGTTTAGGCATAATTTCATTGATTAATCTTTGGCAAAAGTGATATATAAACATTCATTGATTGGCTAGTCTACCAACTCTTTCAAAAAAACTTTATAATTATTTGAAAAATTAAATGTAATATTCCAAAGAAGATATAGTAACATAAAACAAAAAAAGAAAGTGAATAAAACTAGCTAAAATTTAAATTTTTTCTTTGTTATCCCTCATGAAGAGAGATCATACATTACATTGTGATAAAAAAACAAGTGACGAGGGGGTACGATCCTACACACACACACACAAGTGTGTGCATGCATGTGACATGCGCATGCATGCACACACGCATGCACACACGCACACACGCATGCACGCACGCACACACACTTTTATTTAGATAAACCTTAATTAGAGACGCTTTAAGAGGCTATGTTCACACACGTGTGCACGCACGCACGCACGCACACACACACACACACACACACACACACACACACACACACACACACACACACACACACACACACACACACACACACACACACACACACACACTCACACACACACACACACACTTCTATTTAGATCAACCTTAATTAGAGGCAGTTTATGAGGCTATGTTTGATAAGATGATCATTTAAGGATATGTAGGTCTAACATGTTTTATAACTTGAATCTTTAAATAGTTGTAATGTATAAACTAAAGTTTAAATTATGAAAAATATTCTATCATTGATTCTATAATTGAAATTGTTCAAAAATTAAATTTTGAAATAGTTGGAAGCTTCCATAGAATAAAAAATTAATTAGAATCTATGTCCTAAAACGAATATTAAAGGATATTCATTGTTTTCAAATAAAATTATTTGATTGGCACTACTATGAAAAATGTCCACTTTGTAATTGTGTAGAATCTGCATACTAAATTAATAATGACATATGGTATTTATATTGAAAACTTGAGAATGAATTTGGTTAAAAACTAAAGATTTGGTATGTTCTGACACTGAAGAGATTGTATATTGTGTAATATTAAAAATTGAAACTTGTTTAATGTGGAATTTAAAAAAATAAAATCTCGTATAATGTGTAATATGAAAAAACTTAGACTTATATAGTGTGAGCATGGAAAATCCAACTAAAATGGAAGACAAACAAATAGATATGTAAACCTCCCAGTCATTTCTTCCTTGTAAACCTCATATAATAAGGTTGTGGGAAGGTTTAAGCTTGTATAACCTTGTAGATTATGGATTGTGGGTGCTTTTGAAAGTGGTCTCCAAATGAGAGAATTATAATGTTGCGAACACATATTTGACTTGGATATAGATTCCAATATGCAGATATTGAGTAGAAAATTTCACAGAGTTTTCTTACAATAATCCAAGAGGATTTGTAAAGGGATGGGCATGCTATTTTATAGAGGCTAAGTAGTGGTCTGAGAGTAATTGCAGGTGGTTTCATGCACATGCTAAAAATAATAGTCGAGGGAGGTTAAACAATTCAAATGAATTTATTCCCGTGAGGGGCAATAAATAAATTAAATTATAGAAGTTACATCCGGAAGGTTGGTTGTACGTGTAATTCAATTGCCCCCATCTTTCTAGGATTTTAGAAGTGGAGTTGACTAAACTAGTGAAATGGTAGTTGAATGGACTAGTGAAGTGGAGTCCGAGTGGGGTCCAAAGGGAACCTAAGTGGCAGTTGACTACGAAAATAGGTGTATTTTTCTAGTTAGGTAATTAATTCAATTAGCTACAATGTGTAAGATAACTAATTAATCATTTATTTGATAAATGATAATTAAGCTAGCTAAAGTGCATTAGAGATTAATTTAACTAATCATAACAAGGTGTAATGATTAATTAATTGGATTAGTCAATTGTAAAGATATATGAACTAGGAAGTGAACGAGGCTAATTGGGAATAAGTGTGTAAATTTAGGGTGTCTACTTTTAGTAATTAACGTTCCATAGTTAATTATATCAAAATTTTAAAACAAAATATCGAATGAGTTGAACTCCTCCGAGACTAAAAATATGCGAGTTATCTTACTTACAGTTTACTAGTAAATATTAGGAAGTTATATTTGTGACACACATATACTATTGATGGCATAAAGACACCAAGAATTCAATATTCATAAATTTAAACAAGTATAAGATCACAAAACCAAGACCTTGCATCTAAACACCAAATCTATAGTAAATGTAGACTATAAGTTATTACATTTGCTACTGTCTAAAATACCCACATCCAAAGTAAAAAAGTACTATATTAATTTTAGGCCTTAAAAAATAAAACCATGTAAAAACTTAGTCTATGATGTTACAACATATCTAACTATGCAACATAATTCTTTGCACATCCATCAAATGTTAATATTTAACATAATACCTTTTGTGGTACATATAATCATTACATAATATAAATTAAATTTCATCTGAAGATTTTTTTTAATCACTTCATTATCATATGTATATGATGTTCTAGGGAAGAATCAAGATTATAACATGTAATATTTTTATGTTGAAGATATGATGATCTTTGTTACTTAGACCATCATTTTTTCACTACACAATATCCAACAATGCATAGAAATAAATCTTTAAATAATTTTTATGGGAAATGTTGTTGCTATGGGTAGTGTTATCCATTTTTACCACCATGGAAAAAATGCACAACTTGGAGAAATTGAACTTTGGTAATGGATTGGGACTTTAATGTTGAATCTAGAAATTTTAGTTTATTACTTAGCCAATGTGGGTCAAAATTGTAGAAAATAGGGAAAAAATGGCTTTGGGGACACTTTTATTCCTTTTTCCTAACTCATCAATTTAAGAAAAATCTAAGGAGTTAGTGAAAATTTGGAGAAAAATGGAAAAATGGTCTATTTTAATGTATTGTAGGTCTGGGGGTTGCGGATGGAACTAAGGTTCCCCGCCCTTGACTAAGGCCCAAAATTCTAAGGATTCAATGTAATGCGGATAAATTGTATTTTGGGATCCCACACAGCATAAGTTCCTTCAGGTCTCACCTTCTCTGCATCCCCAAAACGCCTGATTTACATTGGAGATGGGCGGAGATGGTTTAGTACGAAAAATATGGAGTTTGGAGGCCTCGATGAAACAAGTTCCGTCGGGTTGAGTGTTCCCTGTGGAGCCTATATCTCCACAGTACAAAGGAATGCAAGGAAGCCATGGTATAGTGTGGGAAAAATGGGGGATACAGGCACTAAGGGCCCTACTGGAACTTGTTTCTGTGGGCCGCGTGTGCCCCGAAAAGATGATAGACCCGCAATACAAAGGGAAGCAGATGCGTGGAGAAAGTGGGTCAACAAGGCCCAAGTGACCCTTGTACCCTCTGTACTCCAAAAACCTGCAATACCCTCAGTATAAAGGAAATTTTAATTACATGCGAACTGTGGAGTTGCACAGGGAACTCCATTGACCATCTCGAGCTACTGAACTTGAAATGGCCACAACTTTTGACCTAGGGCTCCGATTTTCAGAAAATTAGACTTTTCGGAAAGGTATCGACATCCTCTACACCACAGAAACTAGATTTCTTAATTTTATTGAGGCTAGATATATTAAAACGTGGAAACATGGGTTTTAAAGGATATCCATGATGTTTTGCAATCATTTTATATGATCAGTAAAATAACATAATAAATGAAGTAATAAAATACTAAAATAGTACCCAAACAATCTAAGCAATGCAATGTGAAACCCTAATGTGCAAAAGAGGGTTAAGAAGGGATTCTCTGATTTGTATATGTTGTGGGATTGTGTCGAACTATAGACTAGGTAAAAAGGATGAGGAAACCTTCACACATGAGCCTAAAAAAGTGTAAATATGGACTATTTGGATAGACTGGGGTGCCCGGAGAGGGATTAGGGTGCCTGTGGGTGCCTTGGTCTACGGAAATGGATAGGAAACCTCCTCTGGAGTGTCATCGAATGTTCTCCTGTGTTTTATTCCTGTTGCATGAATGTTGCTATGTGATCTTACAAGCAATGGTAAACCTGCAATGAATAATCACCTGTAAAACCTCAAACTAAGCATCAAACCCCTAAAAAGAAAAGATGCATATGAAGGGTTCAAAATTTCCTCATTTTCCAAATGGTTGAACTTATCACTGAGTACTACACTACTTCTCAGATCCAATGTAATGTTAGGTGTGGGTGTGTGTAATTATCTCGTAGGTGCTCTTATGCCAGTTGCACTTTGTGAAGTAGCTAGCAAGTAACTAGAGGGTAAGTGCACCAAGTTGAGGGTCTTAAGTGGATGCATTTTTCTAAAAAAATAAAAAACTTTAACTCGTACGAGTTTTTTGAAATAGTTACACTCAAAACTGGAAGATGTTGTGTAAACATGAATTGTATCATTTTTAGTCTAGTTTCTAAGATACTAAATTTTATTGAAAATGGATAAGTTTAAGTGGATTAAATAACTAAAATACCAAAAAGTGGTCCTATTTTTGTTAAAAAAACATAACATTTGTGACTTTCATGCCCCCATCAGTTTTTGACAAACATTGAGTAGTTTTGAAAGCCCTTTGGTAGAAAGATAACTAGGAGCATCTAGTTTGTGCTAGATTTTTTAATATTTTTTTTAGCAAATATTTATTTTTTTAATGATTTTTCTAGTACAGAAATTTTATGTTTTGAAAAATAACAGAGCTCCAACCATGTCCCCCCTAACTACCTCAAAAAATATCAAAGTTTAGAATTTTTTTTAATATGTATAGAATTAGGCCTAGTTTGTGCTAGTATAAATTTTTTTTCAATTTTGATGACCCAAAAAAAAGATACACGATGAAAGATATGCATATTTAAACTTCAAAAAATAGCTATAAAAAGGTATAGCTAGAAAATAAATAGTATGGAAAACTTATATTAGTCATAAAATTTGAAAAATTATATTTTTAGAAAGAAGAAACTCTGCTCTATGTTGTGGTATACTTTTTTTTTAAACGAATCAATTGTTTTATGCTGATAAATATCATGGAGGAAGTGGAATTTTTACATTTTCTTGCAAAAACATGTTGTTTGTTGTGTTTGTACAGGTCCATGCCCTAGGCTTGAGGATCCAAATCGGATCCCAAGCCTTGAGGCATGGCTTAGAAAAAGTGAAAACGTAAAACATGTACGTGTTATAACGCGTACGCGTTCTTTATAGTATAAACATTGTATATGCTTTTGGCATGCTTCTATTTACAAAAATAAATGTTTAAGTATAAGTTTTTCATTTATTATTATTTATATTTTATTATTTCTTATACTTTAGGGTCACTCTGCACCTTATGGAACTAGTCTCATAACTCCATTAGTCACGGTTTAAGAGATAGTTTTTTATAGTATAATCTGATCAGCACATAGGTAATTTTCAAGATTTCAACATTCATCCTAAATCTTTTAGCATTTAAATTCTACAATAAAAACCCTAAACCTTAAACCCTAAACCCAAGGCCCTAAAACTAAACTCTAAACCCTAAACAATAATCCATAAACCATAAAACCTAAACCATAAACCTTAAACCCTAAATCCTAAGCCCTAAACCCTAATCCTTAAATATTTAGCCCTTACCCATGAGCCCTAAACCCTAAACCTTGAGCCTTAAGACCTAAAACCTAAACCCTAAACCTCAAACCCTAAACCCGAAACCCTAAACTGTGAACCAGGAGCCTTAAATGTTAAACCATAAACACTAAACCCTGAAAACTAAATCTTAAACCCTAAACCCTAACCCATAAACCGTAAACCGTAAACCTTAAACACTGAATCCTAAACCCTAGAGTAGGATCCCTAAGCCCTAAACCATAAGCCATAAATCCTAAACACTAAACCCTAAACCCTAAACTCTGTGAGCTAAACCCTTAATCCTTAACCATGAGACCTAAACCCTAAAATATAAACCCTAAACCCTAAAACCAAAATAATAAATCCTAAACCATAAACATTAAATCCTAAACCCTAAATCCTAAACCCTAAACTCTTAACCATAGACCCTAGACCCTAAATTGTGAGCCCTAAGCCCTAAGCCCTAAAAACTAAATCCAGAGCCCCGAGCTCTAACCCCTAAACCTTAAACTAGTAACTCCAAACCTTGAACCTTAAGCCATAAACCATGAACCATGAACCCTAAACCCTAAACCCTAATTCTTGAGCCCTAAACCCTAAACCTTAAACCCTGAGCCCTAAACCCTAAACACTAAATCCAAAGCCTTGAACTCTAACCCCTAAACCTTAAACCCGTAACTACGAACCCTAAACCCTGAGCCGTAAACCCTAAACCATGCACCGTAACCCCTAATTCCTAAACCCTGAGCCTTGAGCCCTAAACCTTAAGCCCTAAAGGTCCCAAAACCTAAACCATGACCCATGAACCATGAACCATCAACCATCAACCATGAACCATGAGCCCTTTATGTTAAACCCTAAACCCTAAAAACTAAATAATAAACCATAAACCCTGAGCCCTAAACCCTAAACCCTAAAGACTAAATCATAAACCATAAACCCTGAGCCCTAAAACCTAAACTCTAAACCCTAAGCACTAAATCCTAAACCATAATCCCTTATCCCTAAACCCTAAACCCTAAACCCTAAACCTTAAACCCTAAACCCCAATCCCTAAACACTAAACCCTAAACCCTATACCATGAACTCTGTGACCTAAACCCTTAACCCTCAACCCTTAACCATGAAAACTAAACACTAAATTATAAACCCTAAACCCTAAAATAAAAATAATAAACCTTAAACCCTGAACACAAAACCTTGAACCCTAAACCCTTAACCCTTAATCCTAAACCCTAAACCTTAAACCCTAAGCCCTGAACCCCTAGCCGTAAACCCTAAACACTAAATCCAAAACCCTAAGCTCTAACCCCTAAATGTTGTATATTTCCAGTAGGTCTCATGAGTGATTTCATATTTTTGAATATCTTAGGACCATATTTCCTAGTCTCGTGCCTAAAACCATCATTAAGTTTGCTTTTACAAATACCTTGTTTATGAGAGATGGGCATTTCCATTATTCAAAATATCAACAGATGAAAGACATCAAATTTTGATGAATTACTTTGAATTTTGTTCCTATGAATTCGATGAACCCTTTTCAGTGGAATACTCTTTGTCAATAATAATAAGAATGGGTAAGACACAGAACATTATAGTGAGTGAAATAGTTCGCATGCATTGGGAAAAAGAAGATAGATGTATTGGGTAACATTTATTTGTACCAAATTATTCTTGGATATCTGTAATTTCCCTCCTTTAAAATATCAGTAGATGAAAGACATCAAATTGTGATGACTCCCTTAAATGTTCTACCTATAAAGTAGATGAACCCTTTTTAGTTTAATACTCTCTATCAATACTTCTAAGAATGGGTAAAACATAGAACATTACAGTGAGTGAGTGGGTGAGCCTAATCCATGAGCCTTAAACCCTAAGCCCTAAAACCTAACCCCTAACCCCTAAACCCTAAACCATGAGCCTTAAAACCTAAACCTTGAACCTTTTTCCCTAAACCCTGAACCGTGACCTTTAAACCTTAAACCTTAATTTCTAAACCCTAAACTGTAAACCCCAAACACTAAACCATAAACCTTAACTCCTAAGCCCTAAACTATAAACTCTGAGTGTTAAACCATAAAACCTAAGCTCTAAACCCTAAACTCTAAGACCTAAATCCTAAACTCTAAACCATAAACCCTAAACCTTAAACCCTAAAATCTAAACCTTCATCCCTAAACCCTAAACCATAAACCTTGATCCCTAAACCCTAAACCCTAAGCCATGAACATGAGGCCCTAATCCCTAATCCCTAAGAAAAAACCCTAAACCCTGAAGCCTCAAACATAAACCCTTAACCCTAAACCATAAAAACTAAACCCTAAGGCCTAAACCCTAAACCCTCAACTCTCAACCCTAAACACTTAACCCTGATCCCTAAACCCTAAACCCTGAACCTTGAAGCATAAACCATAAACCCTCAACCCTGATCCATAAACCCTAAGCCCTGAACCTTGAGCCCTAAACCCTAAATCCTAAACCCTCAAGCCTTAACCCTGAGCCATAAACCCTAAAATCTAAACCATAAACCATAAACCATAAACCATGAGCCCTAAGCCCTAAGCCCTAATCCCTAAACCCTAAACCCTAAAATCTTAACTATGAGCTTTAAAAACTAAACCTTAAACCCTAAACTCCAAAACTTGAGTATTATTGGCAAGGAAATTTGTCGGGTGAAAAAATTCATGAATTCATGGCCAATGCTCTGGGAATCTATGTCCCTCTACTTAACCGGTGCAGCTGTCATATATACATGTGCAAGAAAATGTGAATTATTGTAGTGGCCTTTCGACCGGGGATCCAACAGGGGCACTCCAATGACCCTGCAGAAATTGCTTGCAGTTATCTCTAAGAGGGGAATTTACTATGAAGATGGAAAAGGGAGTGAGAAATGAGATAGGGGAAAACTAATGTTGTAGGTAGGAAATTAGATTCCTGCACACATTAGTCAGAAACTTTAACACATGCATTTGTGAGAAGAAACAACCCTGCAAATGGAAACAAGATGAGATAATATTGCGAACTCAAAGTTTCTAAAATCTCCTCATTAAAGAGGCTATAAAATTCGTCTTCTTATATTGATGCTTAAACATAAGTTGTACATAATGTGGGGATGGAAGAAATTTGAGAATGGAGGGAATTAGATGAAAAAGGTTTTCTCCTTTGCTTTCTCTAAGTATAATGCACTCATGAGTTTTCAAGATCAATTGCTAGCCCCTTCTAATGACTTTTAGAGCCCATGATATAGCTCGCAAGAAACGGATACACTTCATCAAGCCAGCAAAAAAAAATTACAACCTATTCTAACTGTTCGTGCCCCTTCAAATTCTTGATTCATAGAGAAAAACTTATGTCGAAAAGATTTTTTTAAAAATATTTGGCTGTTACATTATTTTGCTAGCTACAACATGGGCCGTTCAATTTGATTTTACAACTTTAAATCTGGACCTCCCACATGGAAGGATTTGATTAGAATGGGCCTGCAAATGCTTTAAATGTCTACCTTTTGTTTGGAGGGGCCGTATATCTGACCCTAGACGCATGGAAGGCTAGCGATCATTTGGGACTACCTCTAGATTTTTTCTTTGAAGTTACGTCGGGATGACAAGTGGAGAGCTCCAACGGTTCCTTCATACTTAGCTGATTCGGGCTCTGTTCCTGTTTTACTCATGTTGACCCCTAGACATGTGGAGAGCTGATGCAGATTTGAGTTTCTGCTTTGGGAGTGACTTCTAAAATTTCTCCAAGCTGACGCATGTCTCCTTCCATCGGGGTTATAATTTTTAAAGGAAAACTCTGTCTCTCCAATGACTCTGACCATGTGGCAAGTTGGCACTACTTAGGGACTGACCCTTTGGTTTTTCTTTTGAAATGGCATCGTGCTAATGTGTGACAACCTCCACTGATCCTAACGTGGTGAGCCAACAATCATTTGAAGATGGGCCCTTTCGGTTTCATTTTTAAAATGCATTGTTGAGGCACGTGGAGGCTTCCGCTAAACCACTCATCCCTGGTCAATTTCAACGATTAGCTTTGTCCCTTTTTAGACCTAGGACACATGGAGGATTGGCGCAAGTTTGAGAACTACCCCCATCTTTGAATCTTGAAACTACGCTGATGAGGTACGTGGATCCATCCGCTGAGCCTTCCACACTTAGCTGATTTTGGCTTGTTTTTTCTTCATTTTGGAACTTGGACACGTGGAAAGCCTGCACCCATTTGAGGACTGTGCCTGGGACCCTGCCCCCAGTGTTGCATCGTTTGGATACGCGGAAGCTTCCACTGAACCTTGAAATATGACCAAATTGCATCCAATCAGAGATGCCCATGTACTACCCATGTATGTTGAGGAAAAATTTAAGGGGGAAAATCTGCCCATCATTCCCGACTATGGAAAAATACACAGAAGAAGAAAACTCCACCATTTCATGCTTGATTTTCAAATTTCTTTCACGAGCCAAGGAATTGAAAACAATACAAGGATCAAAAACCCAGGGGCATAGAAAGGTTGAAAATTTCATTCAAATGAGGCCAACAATAAAATTTTAATGTGTCTAGAAAGGAAAATGGAAAATTTATCAAAACACGCAGGTCAGGGATTTGAAACAACTCTAAGGCATGGAATTTTCTATCTCTTCAAACTTTTAAGTTGGATTAAATACTTTAGGAGGTCCAGAGCTCAAAATTTTGAATTTAAATTGGAAAATGAAAAGTAGTTTTTGGGAGACAACAACAGGCTCTAACTTGGGGACATGATATGGACTGAGCATAGCGAAGACATGGTATGAGGATCCAGAATCTCAATTTTTAAAATGTATAAGGTTGACCAGTGCCTTATCCATTGGGCCTTGCAGAGTTATGTATAATTCTAAGAAAGAAAGATCAGAAGAAGGTAACACATAAGCACACAGAAGGAAGGAAACTCATGACACAAAAAGGAAGGGAAAAAAAAACCACACAATGGAAAGGGAAACACACTAAGAAAACACCTATGGTACAAGGAGGGGGACAACCCGCTTTCAATTATGATATAGTTTCAAGTATTTCCCTCTTCGAGGCAATTCCAATGGATTTCCATCCAAGTATGAAAGGAGAAAAACATTCTCACCCCAAGCTCCATGAATTTGGAATGGGCCAAGCCATAATGAATCAAACTTTCCATGGATGCCCTTTGGATCTTTTCTCTTGTCCCACAGTAGGAAAAAGTCTCCAACCTTGAATTCTCTTGCCTTGGACCTCTTTTCAAATATATTCTTCACTTTCAATTGGTGTTCTTTGATTCGATCCACCACTTGGAATCTATTTTCTTCCAGCTTCTCCAGAAATAGGATCCTTTTGTCTAGAGAATCTTTGTATTGACCATCTTCTATCTCTTGTAGCAACTTAAGAGCTGACATCTCGATTGTGAGGGGAATTTCTGCTTCAACTCCATACAGTAGTTAGAATGGAGACATACATATCACCTTCTTGGGAGTTATCCTATCTTCCCACAATGCGCCGTACAACCTTTTGTGCCAATTCCTTTGATTCTCATCCACAAGCTTGTAGACAACGGTCACAATGTTCTTGTTACTTGATTCGACTTGTCCATTTCCTTGTGGATGCTAGTCATAATAATGAGCTTGTGATATTCCATAACTATATCAAAACTTGGCCAACTCTCTTGAAGAGAAATAGGTAGTATTATCTACTATAATCTTATGTGGCACTCCAAAACAGACTATGATATTCTCCTTGATGAAGTTGCATACTGTTTCAGTGTTGGCTTGTTTGGCCGGAATGGCTTCCACCCATTTGGTGAAGTAATATATTTTTGTGAGTACATAGGTGTGCCCCATGCTTGAGTGAGGGCTCAAAACACCAATGAATTCCAACCCCCATTGTTGAAATTCTTCTTCAATAACCACATGCCTAAGTGGTAATTTAGAGATTTGTGGTCTTCCAATGAATTGTTGGCATGCTTTGCATTTAGAAACTTAATCTTGAGTGTCCGTAAATATGGTGGGCCAATAATACCTTCGTCAAAGGATCTTGTGTGCAGTGACCATCACTAAAAAATTTCCACCACATGCTTGGTCATGGTATGTTTCAAATAACTTTTCTTGTTGCTCTTTATCTATGCACCTAAGGAAACAACCATCTGGGCCTCTTTTGTAGAGTGCATGATTCCAAATTACAAATTTAGCTGTCTTCAGCTTGAGTGTTATCCTTTTCTTGTAATCAAGATAAGGAGGGAATTATCCATAAGTCAAGTAGTAGGAAATATCAGCGTACCACTCATTGGTAGTGGTGATAAAGAGAACCTGTGGGTTGTCTTCTGAACAAGTTGAGCAGGCACAATTTTCTTCACCATGTTAAACTTCGAGTGTTTCATCTTCAACAATCAGCTTGCACAAGACATTTCCCCTTACCATATTGGAGGGTCAAATCTCGAAGTCATATTCTTGAGTCTTTGCAATCCAATTTCCTCTTTTAGCTCTGGGATCCTGCTGTGTCCATATGGACTTGATTCCACTGCCAAGGACCATCACCACTGTATGAGAATTGAGGATGTAAAACCTGAAGTTTTTTACAGCCTTGACCACTGCATATGCATGCTTCTCGAATTGGTTATACTTTATCTCATGCTTCTTCAAAATACAACTCATGAAAGCAATAGGTTCTTTAACATCTTCATCATTTTTTTGAACAAGAATAACAGAGAGTGTATGCTTTGATGCATAACAATACATGATGAACTCTTTGTTAAAAATTGGAGACACAAGGGTTGGAGCCTTGACAATGGATTTCTTGATCTCTTCAAATGTTTCCTTCCCTTCATTGTTCCATTTGAAACTTGCTTGAGGTTTCATCATGGAATTGATGTGTTTTGTCAATTCAACAAACTCAAGCATGAAACAACAAAGAAAGTTTACCTTTCTAAAGAATGAATGAAATCCCTTATTGCTTGTGGCTAGGGCTAGTGCTTGAATGGATCTAAAACTCTCAGGATCAATGTGTGCTGCATGTTTGTTCAAAATGTGCCCCAATAACTTGCCTTCTGTGACTCTAAAAATGCACTTTTTTGGATTTAGTGATATGCCATGTTTCCTACACCTTGCAAGTACCTGTTCCAAGTGATAGATATAATCCCCCCATTTCTTTGAAAATATTGTGAGATCATCCAGATATATGACAATACAATGCTTCATAATTTTGAAGGAAAAATCCATTGCCCTTTGGAATGTAGCTCTTGCATTGATTAGGTTGAAAGACATTCTGTTGTATGCAAAAGTGCCCCAAGGTGTTTTAAAGGTTGTCTTGGTGTGGTCCTCCTCTGCCAATTTGATTTGATTATATCTTGAGAATCCATCCATTAATGAAATCATTTCATATCCAGTGACTACTTATACGATATGGTCCATGATAAGAAGAGGATAATTATCCTTTAGTGACACCTGGTTCAGGTTGTGAAAATCTCCACATATCCTTTTTTCACCATTCTTCTTCTGCAATGGCACAATATTAGCTACCCACGTTGAATGGTGGATGGGAAAAATGATCCTTGCATTAAGCATCTTCATTACTTCCTCCTTGATGGAATAATTAATCTTTGGGTTGTACGACCTTCGTTTCTTCCTGAAGGGTTTAACACCCTGCTTCAAAGGAATTGAGTGGTGTATTTCCTTTGGTGGGAAGGATTTGAGTTCATCATAAGAGTAGGCCAAGACATCTGAGTATTCCTTGAGTAAAGAAAGAATCCTTCTTTTTTTTTCAGGAGAGAAACATTTTCCAATATTGACCATCCTTGGCTCCTTCGGGGTACCAATTTTTTCTTTATCAAAATCAGCTGGGCACCAAGAAGATTACTTTTCTTTCTCTTGAATGAATTTGTCTTGTTTGTCAAAGAGGTCTTATAAAGAGACTAGGCATTTGGGAATTTTGTTCCCTTTCAATTTGATTACTCCCTCATCATCAATCCCTTCAATACCTTCTTTCTCTTCTTTGGGGGCTGCTTCTCGGTGTGGATTTTCACCTCCTTCGAAGAAGAGACTATTGAAATTATCCCTTTTCTCTAAAAAGGATAGAATTTGGTTATCATCATTGAAAAATTGCCAATTGTTTGTATTGTCTGGTACACTAGGCCTGAATACCATTTCAATGGTCACTTTGTCTTTACTAAAAGAAGGATGAGGTGTTACTGGAAGTTAACATTGCAAGAGAATCATCCTGTAGACACCAAAATTGGGTCACACTCCCTTTGGTCCCTCATCAAAAAAACACCTTGAACACATTCACATAACCATGTCCCCTTTCATCCCACTCTAATATTAATTTTATTAATTAAATTAAATTAATTCATTATCTCATAATATATATTATTTAAATATCCCAATTGGATAGTGCCCACACCACCACCTCACCTATACACATCATCAAGCCACCTCACCTTAAGACCTATTCTTAGTATGTTACCATAACTAACTAAGACCTACCCAAACCCTAAAAATAAAAACCTATATTCCATCTAACCACATTATTGTCCATTAGAAGGAAGCTTCCATTCTAATCCACGAAGAAAAGTGAGCGAGATCTAAGAAAACCAAAGGGATCTACCCATTTTAGAAAACCTAGGAAATCCCACCCTAACTAATGCTGATTACCCTAAACTACCGCCGGTCAACCAAGAACCACCGTCAATTACCATTTAACCCCCAAATAAACTTTATTTCAAGGTTGGCACATTTATGAGAGATTGACACATATTTTGAGAACAAGAGATGAAACCAGAGCTGCATGCAAGTAGAATGAGGATTCATACATGCATCAGAGCACTCATAGCTAGCATCAGAAGCACCCACAGAGCCATCAACCTTCACGGGAGCATCCAGGGAAGCACCAGCACCACATCAAGTTCCTTCCATTTGATTACCCACCATTACCAACCAGACATCAAGCTCGTACAAATAGTAAGTGATTTGTTAACCAACACTTGTCCATTTATCATTTGGTAGATTCTTTTACTTTTGTTATTAGTTTCTACTCTCATTTCAATCCACCACCATTTTACCTCCATGAAAACTTGACCATCCTTTTACCCACACCCTTGGACTGCCCATATCCATATTTTAATCATTCCTGTGCATACCTGAGACCCACACGAACCTTGCCATTACCCTTCCATTTCTATCTAGCCTCAAATTTGTCACCCCACCAAATTTTTATTGAGTTTCTTGTACCACAACCATACCATCGCCGGTTACCTACAACCATCGCCGGTTAACCTAAACTGACATTGGTCATACCAGACTGACGTCAGTCTTTGTGTTTTTGACCAAAAACCAAGAACAGAGCTTCCACTCTCTACCCAATACTCAAAACAGCCCAGAAATTGACCCTAACCAATACCTGTATTCTAATAGAAACCTTGACCTTCAGATTCAGTCATAGCTTATCTTGTTGTGAACGAATTTGCTTATTGTAGATGAATGAGATACCTAAATCATTTTAACTATTGTAGGATTTCCTTTATTATTAGCATTAATTTGTTTTAAACAGTGGATTAACAGCTGTCTGGGAAGTATCACACTTCTTGGATCTAGCATACACTAGGTAGTCCACTACATATACTATTTAACTTGTATTTGGTGGTCTTGTTTCCATTTCAGGTAGTTCCTCCAAGAAAAAAGGAAGCTCTCACAATTAGTTGTGGATCAAGAAGTCATACGCGTGTAACAACCTACAACCACTATTTCGATAGGTATTCCTCCTAGCCTTCACCTTTATCTGTTTCATCAACATTCGAAGAAATGCTCTAGAATTAGGTGAAACATTTTGGCACGCCCGGTGGGACCCATTCAGGGTTCTTTGCATTCTTTCATTTCTAGGTGAAAAATTGCATGTTTTTTCCTTTCTAAAAGGTTCTTACATTAAAATAATATCCCCTGGAACCTTCTCTTCTTCTATTGTCTAAAAATAATCTTATTTTGGTGCTTTAAAAAGAACATTTCTTCCCTTTCATTAGTATCGCATTAGTGAAAGAGCATCCCTTTTCCTGTTCATCTTTTTGTGTCATCGAATTCAACATTTCAATTTGGGTTTAAAAATCATTTCATTTCATTCTGCTTCTCTACATTAGCTCACATTAATTGAGGGAAACTTATACACTGGAAGTCATGCCCAACTGATAGTTGAAAAATGTATCATAGAAAAGCACAACTTTTCTCTTTCTCTCTCTAAGTCTTACCAAACATCACAAAATTAAAAATTTATACACATTCTTAAACAACATATCAATCGAAAGAAGCTATAGGTGATCACACGATCATGGTACAGTGGGCACCCCTATGGTTATATTTTTCTAGTACCCCATCAGAGGATGGCCCACCCCTGTCATAACATAACCTAAAATCTCTCCTTGTAGATCTCCTTCTTCGTAGGAAGCCATCCTCACCAAAAATTCTATTCTAAAGTTCATGAGTTAGTCCTTAAATAACATAAGCTAAACAAACATAATAGAGAAAAAACACTCTTAGGATTGTATTTTTCTTAGTATTTCTACCTAGCTTGCGTTTTGAGGTGAGAGGTCACGTTCTTCATTTTCTTATTTTCCTTTACATGCTCCTCATTATAGTTGGTGTATTCCAACTTCATCTGAGTGTTCCTGGACCATATTCTCATCATTCTTAGAATTCTAGGTTTGATTCCACACCTAATTTTAACTCATAACCACATTTTCTTCATTGTTGTTTCAATTTCACAGTAACTAGTGTCGGTCTGGCGACCATCGTCGGTTAGCCTTTGATCGTCATTGGTTTCACCCAACCGGCGTCGGTTTACTGCTCTTTTGGTTAACCTACTCAAAAGGATACCCGCTTCACCTTATTTTCTATTTAGAGCCTCTGTCACTCTCAACATATTCACTTTCCAGGTAAATTCCATCAACATCTTGCATACTTGGAAAATTATTGGCCTTTTACCTTGTTTTGAAAAACTGTCCATTCTCCACAGTGACTGAAAGTGGTTAACTGTGACTGGCGTCAGATTATCCTAACTGGCATTGGTTAGGCTGTGCACTTTTTACAGATGACATCTTAACTCTAATTCACCTACCACTGCTTGATTTTTCCTTCTTTTACTATATTTCTGTGTCAATTACAAAAAGCAACCCTACCACGTCAGTACTTATTCACATGGTGTTGACCCGAAGCCAAGAAAACACCCTCATATTCCACGCCAGTCGTCAACCACTCCCACCTAGTCCTTCACCACCTTCTATTTTATCACCAATGGATCCTACCCAACCTATCACTATTGCCACAAGAGATGAAGAGTTCACACGGCTCCTTGACCAAAACCTTGTTGCCTTGCAATTTTATATTTCCCACTCATCCACTTGAGATGCCTCAGGTTAGTTAATATACGGCATGCCCGTATCTATCCCCCCAACACTCACTCCTACTCTTGCTCAAACCTCCTCTGGCTCCATGCTACCCGCACTTGCCTTGCCCCCATTTGTTTCACAGCTAGGCCCCATAACTGTTATGACAGCCGCATCTACCACATCTATTGCACCTGCCACATCTAATATACCTTCGCTAACCACCTAGAACATAACCTTATCCATGCCTATTTTTTCACATATACCTGTAGCTACACAACCACCCCCGGTGTCGATGACCCCCACCCCTTTTCAAAATGTTTTTCTTTCTATTCCACAATCCTTAGCCCCCATTTCCACTAGGGTTACCACAACCCTTCCACCTCCATATATGTACTATCAGAAGCCTCCCGTTTCATCTATTATTCATTCTGGTTATGTACCCCCTATTTCAATCCATTCTTCTTAATCTTCCTATACAGTAGCACCATATACTGGAATGCCACCCCCGTTATATTCCCAACACCAACCACTATTCGCTACAGGAGGCACCCAGCCATCACAACCTACCAACGACCTAATCAGATTAATGATGGATAAGATGTAGACATTAGAGGCATCAGTTTCTTACACACATAGCTCTCTCACCTATGATGATATTTGTAATGATCCCATCCACCCATCCATTCCTATTCGTCCATATCCTTTACATTGGGAAATCCCTAAATTTAACCACTTCAATAGCAAAGAAAACCCGCAACAACATTTTTGATCTTTCAAACACAAGTGTTATCTGATCACCCATGATGATGCTTTGCTCCTGAGGACCTTTCCCATGTCTCTTACTAGACCCACATTAGATTGGTATAGTGGGTTACCTAGACACTCTATAATATAATTTAATCAGGTAGCCCAAGCGTTCTTGGATCACTTCTCCATCAATGTTGTTAAGAAGGTTACCATGACTGACCTCTACTCTACACGTTAGTATGAAAATGAATCTATCGCAGATTTTGTTGCTTGTTGGCGTAGCTTGATCAATCAGCTCACATTCCAACTACTACAAACCAAACTCATCAAACTCTTCATGCGGGCTTGTATCCATTACTGGGACTTGAACTCGGGTCTCTTGGGTTGGCCCCTAATATAGTCACCTTATCTTAAGGGCACATAGGTGCACACGGCCGGAGGAAGTGCAGAGGTTAAGGTGCATAAGGTAGAATTCAAAAAGCGTTCTTGGAGAACAAAGGACGTGTGCACACGCGAAGAATAATTCAGGACTTAGCTATTTTTGGCCTTTTGGACATAACACATGAAGAACGTGTTCCATTTGGATAAGGTTCCAGCCTGGCGATAGGGTTTCCTAGGAGGAATATACCTTGCAATAGGAAGATCCAAAAAGTGAATCATGACATGGAGAGGCATGCACCTGGGGAGACCCACACCTTGACACTTAGGGCCAGATCTGAGGTTACAGAGGAGTTTGTTGGAGCTCAAATGCCTATTTATATGCACGCCCTTGGAAAATAACAGAGACACAAGTGGTAGCAGAGCTTTACAGAATTACTGCAAGAACTATGGGATATAATGGGTAGATGATTATAGGAAGGATGTAATGATGGAATGGGGAATGAAAATTTTATTTTGTAAGTATACATGTATGGATACAGATATGGCACATGACTATGGTCTGCCTCTCTGTGATGCTCTGTAGTAAGACTATGAATGAATATGATAAGGTTACCACTGTGTTTATATTAAGATCTACTTTCTGTATTATCTGCACGTTTCTACTTTTCTTTTGATCTTGTATAATCATGAACCTTACTTTAATTTTGAGTATATTTGTGGATTTACAACTTCTTAGTTCTATTGATTATGTTGCACACTTGCTTTTTTTATGACTAAAGGGGTGTAGAAGTTTTTCTAAGCTCTATAACTTCTTCATGTCTGTTAAATCACTAATTCAAGATCATGAATTATGCCTTCCACTAAACTCACATAAAAGAGAGACTCGGTTCCCTCTCGCGTGCCTCAGGTGAGTGCCCAGCACCCACTGGGTGATAGGCCAGTGTGTATGAGGTTCCCTTGTTCTTGGTGGGGTGTAAAAATTACTACATATTGGTTCCGTTGTTGGGACCTCTTTTCAAAGTTGTAGTGGAACATGGCATATATCATGATCTATGCAAAAAGTTATGGTGGAGCGCTTAACACTTGAAGGTGTTGAAGATTGGTTTACGAGAACAGAGGATGAATTCACTCATAGATTCAATACTTGACCTAGGTTTAAAATGCGAAGATG
This sequence comes from Taxus chinensis, assembly GCA_019776745.2. NCBI lineage: Eukaryota > Viridiplantae > Streptophyta > Pinopsida > Cupressales > Taxaceae > Taxus > Taxus chinensis. The sequence goes on along the minus strand of CM034156.1, from coordinate 392,853,273 downwards.
GGTAGAGGACACTCTTTATCATGAGTTGTATGAAACCTTCTTCTACTGTTTCCCAGTAGAGTTATTTGAATGGCTCTTGGCTTATACATCTAGATCGGGGTGGTTTTATAAGTCACACCCTTGGACTCAAGAAACATATCAGAACTTGCAAGATGCTGATCTAACATGAACCCATGCTATAAATCATTGGTGGAAGGGAGTATTGACTAGCTACACTCTGGAATACACCATTTCCCCGTATTCCTATCTGGAAGTTGTTGAGTCTGAATTTTTGCGGGAGCCCAGAGAATCATTTTTGCGCGCTATCCCCTTGGTGATCAAAATCTTGATGGTAACTATTGGTGTCGAATCACTGCACCCCTGGGACTCCGCAACGCGATCGTTTGAGACTCCCAGTGCGATTGCACAACATGGAGCTTTTCCCAAGTGTGGGACCTCGCGAAATCGGAAAAGCTCTCCGGATGAAGGCCGGCTTCTATTCCTCTGTTCAGATGCACCAATAAAACGCAGAGGTTTACCCCAAAAAACCTAAACTAACCACCAAGGAGATAGGGAGAGAGAAATTCATGAAAAATAAACCTAAGCTAAGGAGGTGATGCACCGAGGAATGAAGAACATATGTTTTGCCAATTAAACATAGACCACAGAAATGCAATGCAATATTATGCATAGATAAACATATTCACAGTGAAAGAGCAGGAGGATGCAAAATGAAACACATAGAGGGTTGAGAAAACATCCACAGTCATGCATTTATTTGCTCCGAAGGTTGATACAATACACTGCAAAAAATGCCCAGAGGAAAAGGTGCATTACAGTTTCAAATGGGAGGTTTGAGCTCCACAACTCCACCTGCCAAAGAGAAGAAGGGAGGAGGCACAAAACAAAAATGTTGGACCTTTAGAAAGAAGCCCCTCCTTACAATTTATAGGAAGAATGAGAGAGAGAAGAGAGAGAAAGTCCAAATCTACCCCAACCACCTCAGGTTGTATTTAATTCATCTCATTATGGTGGTAGGTGAGGACCATATCAAACCCCAAAAGTGGCAAACTGTATTTTGCATTTTTAAGAACTTGTTCCCACCCAATTAAAGATATCCAGTCATAGTTAGGTAGAGGACTCCGTAGGATTTCCGAAAAGTCCAACCTTGTGTGAATCGGAGCTCCCAGTCAAAAGTTATGGCCATCTGAATATCTGGGTCAGGGTCTGCTTCCTGTCAGCGCTCAGAATGTTGCGCCTCTTGAAGGTGCGCCTTGGCGCATCCATATGCATGTTGACAATCCTTTTCGTGCACCAAAGGCACAAATATGTTTGTGTCGACAACCCTTTTTGTGTGCCAAAGGCGCATTCATTTGCATGTCAACACTCCTTTCTGTGGGCCAAAGGCGCAAATATGTTTATGTCGACACATGTTTACGTGCGTCACTTTACCTGCGCCAAGGGCGCAACTTTTTCCGTGTTAACATTCCTTTCTGTGTGCCAAGGGCGTGTCTATTTCTATGTTGACATCTTCTTCTGTGCGCCAAGGGCGCATTTACATTTGTGTCGACATCCTCTTCTGTGCGCCAAGGGCGCATTTACATTTGTGTCGACATCCTCTTATGTGCGCCACTTTCCTGCGCCTTGGCGCACACATTCTCATGTTGACACTCATTGTTATGCGCCATTTCTGTGTGCCTTGGGCGCATCCATTTTGCAGTAGACACTCATTTCCATGTGCCATTTCTGTGCGCCATGGGCTGAGGCTTGAATTTCTTTGGTTTCCATATTCTTCCACTTGTCTATATCTACCCGGGGGGGAAGATATATACAACAATTTGGCGACTCAACGGGATCACCTGCCTGCTAGGTAGAAGATCAGTGGCCCTTTAGCAATCCATTGGGCATGGAGTCATAAGCAATAACCTGAAACCAACCTGATATCTGATCCCGAGCCTGATACCACAACTTCTTCTCTGACAGCATTCTGAATTGTAGAAATCAATCTGAGAGCAACAAAACCTGTGCCAAAGCACTTAGGGAAACAAAAACCTAACTACCACAAGACAATGTGCAAACACACTTAGAGGAATTGAAATCTAAGCTAATATTTACAAGGGTAGAAATTTTCTCTTTTCAGTAGCAATGTTTAAGATAGATTCCGTTGACCGGAATCGAAAGTTCTTCTCCGTCCAATGTAGATAATTGGAAGGCATTGCTACTCTTGCACCCCGTGACCATGTAGGGGCCACTCCAAATGGCGTCAAACTTGGAATGCTTTCCTGGTCTTGCCCAATCTGCATCCCATTTTAGAACTAGATCCCCTTCCTAGAAGGTCCTTGCTCTTGCTTTCTTATCAAACCATCTTTTCACTAAGGCCTGATCTTTCTCAATTGTTTGAACTGCATGTTCTCTAATTTCTTCCAATTCCATCAACTCTGCATACCTAGCCTCCATTGGTTCGAACTCAGCCAACTCTAACTGCTTCATGAATTCTAATGCAGGTAGTTCTAATGATATAGGCAATACTGCCTCTTTTCCATAGACCAACTTATAAGGGGAATTACCTATAGACCTCTTTGGTGTTATTCTGTCAGCCCATAATGCTGATTTTAGCTTGGTATGCCATGTTCTTTGATTTTCATCCAGAGTCCTCTTGATGATTCTTAGCAAATTTTTGTTTGTGGACTCTGCCTGTCCATTACCCTGCGGGTAATAATTTGAAGAGGTGCTCAAGTAGGTTCCATTCTTAACAGCCCATTCTGTAATTTTGGAACCTATAAATGCCAATGCATTGTCTGATATGATAGTGGATGGCACACCAAACCTGGTCACTATTCCTTCATAAAAGTCTAGTATGTTAGACTCATTTGCTTCCTTAAGCGCTACTGCTTCGGTCCACTTGGTGAAATAGTCTGTTGCCGTGAGAAACCACTTGAGGCCTTGGCTTGATTTTGGATTAATGACCCCGACGAAGTCCAATCCCCATTGCATAAATGGTTGGTCAACCAGAATTGGGTGCAATGGAAGTGCTGCTTGTCTTTCTTTGCCTGTGAAGAGTGCACATTTCTTGCACTTTCTTATCCATGTATAGCAGTCACTGAAGACTGTCGGCCAATAATACCCTGCCTTCATTATTTTGAGAGCTGTTACTCGTGGGGCAAAATGTCCTCCAGAATCTCCATCATGAAAATCTCGTAACACCCTCTCAATTTGACTTATCCCAATGCACCTCAATAGAACTCCATTGATGTCTTTCTTAAACAAAACACCATCAACAAGCACATATGGAATGGCTTGTAATCTGAAGTATCTCCTCTTTGCTTTGCTCATTTCTGGAGGGCATAGTCCTGTCTGTAGGAAGTGTATCATATTCTGAGTCCAACAAGGAGTAGGAACATCATCATTTTCTTGTTCTTGACCATCCTGCAGTACCAAGGCAGTCTCTTTTTCATCACCTGCTTCAACTTTCTGACTCAAAGCTAGCTGTTCACATAGTCCTTTTCCACGTACTAGCTTAGTGATTTTAATTTCGATGTCATATTCCATGACACGGGTTATCCATCCTGCACGTTTCTCATTCAGATCCTTGTTTAGAAGGAAGTCCTTGACTCCCTCATGAGAGACTAATAATTGGATCTTGTTGTTTGAGACTAGGTGCTTGAATTTCTTTAAGCTTCTGATTACCGCAAGGACATGCTTTTCAATGAAAGAGTACCTATTTTCATATTCCTCCAAGCTTTGACTGAAGAAAGCAACTGGTTGTTCTAACCCTTATTTGTTTTGTTGTACCAGGATTGCAGAAATTGTGTCTCCACCACCAAAGGCATATAGCATGAATTCCTTAGAGAAGTCTGGATTGACGAGAGTTGGGGCTTGAGATATAGCCTCTTTTATTGCCTCAAAACTTGCCTTGCCTTCAGATGTCCACTTAAATGCCATGCTCTTCTTTAACATCAGTGTTATTGGCTTCGCAAGAGCTGCAAAGTTTGGAACAAACCTGCGGACAAAATTGATCCTTCCCAAGAAGCTTTGAAGAGCCTTCTTGTGACTTGGCAATGGCAATGCTCGAATTGCTTCAACTCTTTCTGGGTCAATCGTCAACCCTTCCTTTGAAACAATATGGGCTAGAAGTTTTCCCTCGTGAGCCAAAAATATGCATTTTTTGGGATTCAATGATACCCCAAATCTTCTACACCTCTGAAATACTTGCCTCAAATGACAGAGGTGATCCGCTGCATTTTTTGAGAATACAGTGATGTCGTCAAGATATATCAAAACTATTTTATTGATCAACCCCTTAAATGCCATATCCATTGCCCTTTGGAAAGTGGCCCCAGCATTTGATAGCCCAAATGGCATCTTCTTGTAGGCATAGGTCCCCCATTTGGTGGTGAAAGCTGTCTTGAACTGGTCATCTTCTTTTACCATCACCTGATTATACCCTGAGTAGCCATCTAGGAGAGAGAACCTCTCTGAACCGGATACTACTTGCAATATTTGTTCCATTGAAGGAAGTGGGTTATGATCTTTGAGAGATGCCCTGTTGAGGTCTCGGAAATCTACACACAACCTGATTTCTCCACTCTTCTTCCTGACCGGAACCAAGTTTGCAACCCAGCTTGAGTGCTTGATCGGGAATATAATGCTTGCCTCTATCAGCTTATTTAGCTCTTTCTTCATTAGAGGCTCAATGTGAGGGTTGACCGGTCTCTGTTTCTGCCTGACGGGATTAGCATCTGGATCCAATTCTATGGTATGTTGTGCCAAATTTGGATCGAATCCTCTCAAGTCTTCCTAGCTCCAAGCGAAGACATCTGGAAATTCTTGGCAAAGTTGTATGAAATCTGATTTCTCCTGTTCAGTGGCCACTTTGCCAATTTGAAGTGTTTTGTCTTCCCCAACCGGAATTAGCTCTAAATCTTCTCTCTTGACCTGTATGTTTGCCTTTTCCTTACGAAACTGGTCATTAGGGTTGAAGATAGACTCCAATGTTACCAAACCCTTAGGAAGCTTGTTCGTCCGCAGCTGTACTACTTGATCCCCATACTGCTGCTCTAATCTGTCCTGATTCCTAGCTGAAAATTCAGCCTCTTCTTGTAAGAAATTGACGATCTGTTGATCATTCTCAAACACCTGCCAGCTTGTGTTGTTATCTGGAACTGCTGGCCTCACAATTACATGGATGTGTGGCTGCATTTTTTCTCTCCTGATGCTGTCAACCACATCAAATGTCACTCCAACTGCTGCGAGCCTATCTGCGGCTTCATTTTTCTTCCTGGGTATGGATACAATGTTGAAAGCTTTGAAATCCTCAATGAGGTCCCATACCCTATTCTTGTAGCTCCTTAGCAAGTCGTTCTTTGTAGCATGTTGTCCCCTAACTTGGTTGACGATTAGCTCACTATCTCCAAACACCTGCAAGTTCTTTATGCCCCTTTTCTTGGCCCAATGAATTCCATGAATCAATGCTTCGTATTCAGCCGTGTTGTTTGAACAGGAAAACTGGAAACGAAAAGCTGAAAAATATTTGATGTCTTGTGGTGAAATCAACATTGCACCATCTCCAGCACCTTGTCTGCTTCTCGAACCATCGAAAAATAATTTCCAAACTTTGTTTTCATCCTTTTGTTTAGGCTGAATGATGTCGGGAATGGGTGAATTTTCTTCGTGTATACAATACACGCCCAATTCAGATTCTTCAATTTCCTTGTATGGGTCAAATTCATGACTCTTGTTTGCCCATTCATCCAAAGTTAAATCAGGAATTCCCTCGACCTTAGTACCTGTTTCTAGATCACTTGAACACTCCTGATCAAAAACCGAGCAATTTGCATTGATAGGATTTGGTACATGAGGCTCAATATGGAAATGCGCAATTGGTTCTGACCTGATTGTTGCTTTGGCTCCATACCTTGTCCTAAAAATCATGTGCGACCAATCTGCAGATAAATATCCACCAATTTTTGCAGTGAAGTCTCTTGATAGACACAATGCAAAGAGTGGTGGGAGGTCAATTACAGACACATCTTGTAAGACTATAACATTAGGACATAAATGTAGTGTTAGGCTTAACCCCTTGATGACCCCAACTGTTCCTACTGCCGTTCCATCTAGCTGTACTACTCCTTTCAGCACTGGTTCATATTTCAAACCTAGCTGATCCGCTATTTGCTTCGGCATCACTGAACTACTTGCCCCAGAATCAATCATGCAGTTGTGTACCAAGTGGTTTCCAACAATCAACGAAACATAGAATGGTGGAGGCTTCAAATTTTTCCTTGTCTGGCCCCCATCATGTTGCACTGCATTAGTGAGAACTTTCTCATGTCCCTGGTTTGATACATTTGTGGCAGACCAATTAGCCATTGCAGCTTGCAACAAATCTCGTTGCCCTGGGATCGCCAGTGATTCCCACATGGAAATGTTCACATGTGTCTTCTTCATTTGATCGATGATGTTGAAGGGGGATGAATTGTCCTTTTTCTGTCCCTTGCTTGGCACAACCTTTTCTGGAGCTTGAACAGGTGCATGTGTTGCTACAACAGGTACCTTAGGTTGAGTCTACACATTTGGAGCTGCGTTTGGTCTACTGACCCCTTGTTGTGTAAGAGTGGGTTGAGAAACAACTGGATTACATGGTTGTCCCTCTCCTATATTTCTCTTCTTTGACCGTGTGTTGGCAGCCACGCCTTGAAAAGGCTGTTGGTTAACTCCACAGAAGTCTTCCATTTGCCAATTTGCCAATGTGGTTTCTGTTGGAGGTCCTTCTTGTTGTGTTTGTTGCTGTTGATTCTCCTCCTGGCTTGGTTCTTGAGCAACACCAATGGTTTGCACCATCAAGGCCTGATTCAGTGCACCATTGAAACATGCTGACTGATTGTGAGGTAGATTGCAAGGGTAACACCAGTCGTACTCCTGTGCCATGTTATTTTGTGTTGGAACCAAGGCTCTTGAGGACGTCGTTGCATTTGGATCATACGGTCGAAATGGCCTGGCAGCTTGAGGCTGATACGGTCTAGCACTTTGAGCTTGCTGTCTTTTGATAGTCACAAGCTCATTTCCAAGGTTCTGCAATTGTTTCATGACCTCCTGCAATTCCTTTGAAGTATTTGAAGAAGTCGACGCCTCATTATTGCTTTGATTCCTAGGAGTTGGAATGGGATTCAACTCTGGTGCTTGACTGGTTGTAGGCTTTCCCATGTCTGGATAGAGAGGCATTGGTGGCCTTGGTGCAAGCTTTCCAGCTTGGATCAGACAGTTCTCTTCTCTGATCGCTATGTCATAGGACCCTGGCAGCGTTGTCCCTCCCATTGATTGGATCATCATGGCTATGTCTGAATTTATAGCCTTTAAGAAATAAAGGAATGCTCCTTCGGTAGTTGGTCTAACAGCTATTGGGATCCTGTCCCATGTCCGTTGGAATCTAAAGTTGAAATCTGCCATTTGTTCGTTAGGAGCCCTTTTGATTATTGTCAGCTGTTCCAATAAAGATAAATTGTCCGCCCTCTCCCCGAATTGGCTGCAAAGAGCAGAACAAAGTTGGTTCTAATTCGTAATAGAGCCTGCTGTAAGGCTCCTAAACCATTGTAAGGCCTTGGCTTTGAAAGATGAAGCCAACAGCTTGACTGCAACATCCATTTCATTTATTTCATGGATTGCACATGCATTAGCAATATCCTGGATGTGATCAATAGGAGTAGTATGATTTTCACCTGTGAAGTAGGGGATATTCTTTAGCGCTGCAACTGGAATTTGATTCTGAGCATTTAGGGCAAGTGGACTACTGCCCGTGAAATTTACAAAGGGATTCGGTGGTAGATGCGCCATTATGATTGGCCTAAGAACCCTGGTTGATGCGAGAAAAGGCCTACTAGGTGGAGGTGTAGACAAAGTCCTGTTAGGCGGAGATGGTGATCTTTGTGGTCTTCTTCCTCTCCTTCCTCCTCCTGGTGATAGTTGCAATTGGACAAATAGCCCCTCTTCTCGAGTATTAGACTTGGTTCGAATTCTTCTCATATGCCTGGGCAACTTTTGCTGCTACACCGCTGAATTCTACCCCTTCGGAGTCGCCAAATGTGTTAGAAAGTGAGCCTCGAAAGGCTAGATCCTGCCAAGTTACACACCAAACTTGATGATATTTAAAAATGGAAAATTGAAAGACCTGTATTTTTTATATTTTAGAGTTTGGAACTTGATTCTGGAATGACAGTCCTGAAAACCCAAAAATGCCAGACTTCCGAAAACCTGAAATCTGAAAATCAAAAACCATGAAATTTTGAAAGTCAAAATCTCAAAAATATAAGAATACCCTTATGAAGATTACCCCCAGATCTATCAGCTGGTGAAATTTTGACTTGTTTCGAGTAAGTTAAGTCCTTGAAAATCGATTTCAAAGCTCAGCCTGGAAGGTGAAAATATGAAATTGTAAAACCTGTAATTTTTTAAGTCCGAATTTCATGAAAACTCCTTCAAATCTATGGAATGACCTCTTGGTCCCACCGGGTGTGCCAAAACTGTTGGTGTCGAATCACTGCACCCCTGGGACTCCGCAACGCGATCGTTTGAGACTCCCAGTGCGATTGCACAACATGGAGCTTTTCCCAAGTGTGGGACCTCGCGAAATCGGAAAAGCTCTCCGGATGAAGGCCGGCTCCTATTCCTCTGTTCAGATGCACCAATAAAACACAGAGGTTTACCCCAAAAAACCTAAACTAACCACCAAGGAGACAGGGAGAGAGAAATGCATGAAAAATAAACCTAAGCTAAGGAGGTGATGCACCGAGGAATGAAGAACATATGTTTTGCCAATTAAACACAGACCACAGAAATGCAATGCAATATTATGCACAGATAAACATATTCACAGTGAAAGATCAGGAGGATGCAAAATGAAACACATAGAGGGTTGAGAAAACATCCACAGTCATGCATTTATTTGCTCCGAAGGTTGATACAATACACTGCAAAAAATGCCCAGAGGCAAAGGTGCATTACAGTTTCAAATGGGAGGTTTGAGCTCCACAACTCCACCTGCCAAAGAGAAGAAGGGAGGAGGCACAAAAAAAAAATGTTGGACCTTTAGAAAGAAGCCCCTCCTTACAATTTATAGGAAGAATGAGAGAGAGAAGAGAGAGAAAGTCCAAATCTACCCCAACCACCTCAGGTTGTATTTAATTCATCTCATTATGGTGGTAGGTGAGGACCATATCAAACCCCAAAAGTGGCAAACTGTATTTTGCATTTTTAAGAACTTGTTCCCACCCAATTAAAGATATCCAGTCATAGTTAGGTAGAGGACGCCGTAGGATTTCCGAAAAGTCCAACCTTGTGTGAATCGGAGCTCCCAGTCAAAAGTTATGGCCATTTGAATATCTGGGTCAGGGTCTACTTCCTGTCAGCGCTCAGAATGTTGAGCCTCTTGAAGGTGCGCCTTGGCGCATCCATATGCATGTTGACAATCCTTTTCGTGCGCCAAAGGTGCAAATATGTTTTTGTCGACAACCCTTTTTGTGTGCCAAAGGCGCATTCATTTGCATGTCAACACTCCTTTCTGTGCGCCAAAGGCGCAAATATGTTTATGTCGACACATGTTTACGTGCGTCACTTTACCTGCGCTAAGGGTGTAACTTATTCCGTGTTAACATTCCTTTCTGTGTGCCAAGGGCGCGTCTATTTCTATGTTGACATCTTCTTCTGTGCGCCAAGGGCACATTTACATTTGTGTCGACATCCTCTTCTGTGCGCCAAGGGCGCATTTACATTTGTGTCGACATCCTCTTATGTGCGCCACTTTCCTGCGCCTTGGCGCACACATTCTCATGTTGACACTCATTGTTATGCACCATTTCTGTGTGCCTTGGGTGCATCCATTTTGCTGTCGACACTCATTTCCATGCGCCATTTCTGTGCGCCATTTCTGTGCGCCATGGGCTGAGGCTTGAATTTCTTTGGTTTCCATATTCTTCCACTTGTCTATATCTACCCGGGGGGGAAGATATATACAATAGTAACCATGGGTTTAAAGGCATTTTCTATGGCCAGCTAAACCACTATGAGTGCTTGGCGATGAAGCCAGGTTGGGGAAAGATGGCTGATATAGTGAGTGAAAAGGAAAGGGAGGAGAGACGACTCAAGTATAATGAAGCGCGTGAAAGGGAGATCGATAGACAACATGGGATTATAAGTGGGCTGTGGAGCCAGACATGGTGGAAAGGAGTTGAGGTTCACGTGGAGGAGTTGGAACCCAAACAATCTGTGATACCCCATCTTGGTAAGCGCAGGAGAGAAAACCCTGCGGCTTCTGATGAGAGTTCGTTACGTAGAGAAAGAAGATTCATTGGCACGCATCTAACCCCATCTAACAACTAAACCTTGGAGCTTGGTTTGTTTGAATGAGAGAAAACTACAGTTGATCCATTTGATATCAGTAGAAGCAACCGATCGGCACATAGAAGGTACAACTTCTCATTTGGGACTTCTATGGCTTCACACACTATTCTAGTATTTGGTGGCATGTTTGGACAAGGCACATATCCAGCTAGTTTTGGAAGCACATTAGGAAGTGGTGGAGGAAATATGACTGGGAGTGGCGTTAGTTCACAAACTTTCGGTGCATAATTCAATGGGATGATGGGAGCATTCGACACAACAAACATGGGCCCTGTACTTAACACAGGAGGATCTAGAGGTGGAAGTGGTGGAGTTGGTGGCTCAGGATCTAGTGAATCCAGTGGAGGAGGGAACACTGGGAGAAACCAAGGGACTGGATCAGGAGGACAAGGGCCTCAGCCACCTCCTCAAGTATTTTTTGAGATGTCTCTACACTTACTAGATTAGAGTGGGATAGAAGCTACCGCAAAGCATGTGCATAAGTGTGAGCTGCTATGGTGCGCAAAAGGGATCACGACCCAGGATCAAAAGGCCAGTCAATTTGTGATGACCTTGCAAGGACACACACATAGTTGGTATAGAAATTATGATCCTCATTAGACTGTTGTGGATTATATGGTGCAGAGAAATGCATTCTTGGTAGAATTCCACATACCTAAGTTTGAACAGAAGAGCATCAGCTCTCTCAAAGAAATCTATTCGGGAATGGCAGAGAGCATGCAGGAATATGATGCATGCTTTAAAGCTCTATTGTCTAAAATGTCTTATGATATCCACCCTTCACAGCATGCTCAGTGGTTTGTTGGAGGGTTGATCACACCCTTTAGGAGGGCTTTGTCTCATAGAACATTCACGAACCCACGTGAAGCGTTGGAAGCTGCTTTGCACGCTAAGGCAGTTGGTAGTGTTAAAACTGGTGTTAGCCCATTTCTGGAGGCTTAGATCACTGCCATGGCTAAGCAATTGGAGAAATTATCTACCAACACATCTCCAGAGATTTGTAGTGGGATGTGGTGCACAGATTGTAATGTAGAAGGGCACATAAAGGATAATGGTGGGATATGTACTTAGAAGGTAGTACACGTCATAGTAGTAAACTACGAAATATGTTACAAGGACCATGATGCAAGTAGGTGTCCCCTGTTGTAGTGTGTGATCCGCATAAATGTGGCTTGTTATTGTAAGATATGTACCTCAACCACACATGACACCAAGGATTATAGATTAATTGACTAGATTCATGAGGAAATTGATCTTGGTGTGCACCAGACTAGCATTGCTAGCAGTTCCAAAGGAGATGAATGTCAGTATGAAGAGTGCAGATATGGAGGTGTGCGTGGAAGAGGGTTTCACGGAGGATTTCATGGTCGTGGTAACCATGGCGGAAGAAGTGAGTTCCTATATGGAACATGAGTTAATTTTGGAGCCACAAACCATTATAAGCGCGAATGTCCAGATATTCTACAATGCTCTTGGTGTGGAAAAAAACATAAGTACGAAGAGTGCCCAAAGTTATACGAACATATGAGTCAGTAGTACCAGAAGGATAAGGGCACTGCCATGGTGAGTATTAAGAAGGTTGACGCGCAATGGCTCCCATGAGTAATACGTGAATCAGAACTAGAGCCTGTTATGGTAACAACAAGGGTAGAGTCCACGCGTGTAAGGGAAGTGCCTAGGTAGAGACCTCTAGTTTTGAGGGAATACATAGTACATGGGAAGTATCCAAATCCGGCTCACCAGAAAGAAGTCTACCAGGAAACCATGGATGTAATTCGAAGCTTACAAGGGGAGATCCAATGCTTAAAAGAGAAAACTAGAAAAGATGAGTAAAGAAGACCAGTAGAAGCACCAAAGGATGACTTGGATGAGGTTAAGGAGGTGTGTAAACTGCTGAGGTAGGAGAATATTATTCCCCTGCTAGGAGCATGGTTGAGAGAAAAGGTGTCACGCGCTGGGGAAGAGCATGAAAGGTAGATCCTGCATGCAAACCTCCCACCTCATAGCCTTGATTATGACAAAGAGATTACCTTGAACACAGTAGTGGATGGATGGTTTCTTAGCAACATCCTCATTGACATAGGCGCAGAGGTTAATGTTCTCACTCTGGATGCCTGGCATCAAATGGGAAGACCTGCATTACAGTCATCTTCAAATGTGTTATATATGGAAAATAAGACAAAGGAAATGCCCATAGGTGTCTTGAAGGATGCAACCATTACCATTCAGGGGACTAGGTTCACTGGGGATTTTGAAGTCTTGGTGCTTGCCGAGGCAGATAATTTCCCAGCTTTACTTGGGTGTCTGTGGTGCTATAAGAATAATGTAGATCTCCGGTTTAACAAGGGGTACATAAGCTTTGAAAAAAAGGAAGAGAGGGTGATTATACCGCTTGCTGATGGAAAGTCCACACCCTATACTAAACCCCTTGGGGAGGAAGTCCTGGATAGAATATATGTGTACTCCATAAGAGATCCAGAGACCATCCACCCTACAGAAGGATTCATCCAGTTTGATGATGCTCAATCTGTCAGTGATACTACCAATATAGCATGTGATAATTGGCCGCATGGGACTTATGAATTGATTGGGTGACATATGAAAGGATCGGTGACCAAGGTAACTATGATGTGTACAGTTCAGCACCTGAGAGGAAAGGAAATAACCAAGTATTCTGGGGATGCATACCCTGAGGTCTTTTTGAGAGAAATTGAAGCTCACTAAAGGGAGGACGAGTGATGAGGTATGCTGAGTTATGTTTTGATAGGAATGATAGCGAGATGGTGGGCCGCGCATAGTGAAAACTTGTTGGAATGGCATGAAGTTAGAATTGTGCTCACTGTCTGATTCTCAAAGAGCAACATACCCACCGCTATCAAGGATTACAATGGCAATGGACCCACCTCTTCCCACATCCAGGCATGTGAGAGGGTCTGGGGAGAAGGCGCAGAAGCTTTACCACCCTCCCTTTGGGTGCACAAGCTATATTCGACACTACAAGGTTACGCACGCACTTGGTACATCCATTCTGAAACACGCCGCCAAATAGGAAATTGGCAGGAATTAGTGGCTGACTTGGTTCACAAATTCAAGTACTAAAGTACCATGCAACCGGTTGATGAGGCATTGCAGACTATCAAATGCCTCACTTTGGGGGATTGCACCATGGTGGAAGATAGATTAGTAAACTTACTTGGTGGACCTAGCTTGGAAGCGGGTTTGAAGAGGAGGAACCAGAAGACATACAATTCGAGTGCACGTGTGCTGAAAAGGAGAAAGGAAAGATGGTATACGTTATTGATGGAGAGGAGATGGAGAGCCTGAATGTCAACCATTCGGTTGGAATGCGTGAAGTAGTTGACAATGCGGATGCATGTGTGCGTGCATATCATGAACCACTCAAAACCAAGAAATTTAACATCGGCTTGGAGAAGGAGCCCAAGGAAGCTATCATTGGGGACTATTGGTTAGACAAGGAAGTATTAAAGATCATCGATCTCTTGCGTGAATTTGAGGATTTATTCCCACGTGGATACCATGAGTTGAAAGGCATCCACCATTCATTAGGGGAAATGAGGATAAAGTTGAAAGATGGTGCGCGCCCAGTCAGGAAGAGGCCTTACAGGATGAATCCCAACATGTGCGTAAGGGTTAAAGAAGAGCTAGACAAAATGATAGCATCCGGTATCATTGAGGCTGTGGAGGAATCAAAATGGATAAGTCCAATGGTGATCAGCATAAAGAAGGATGGGAAGATTAGGATATGTGTGGATTACAGGGAATTGAATGTTGTTTGTATCATAGATCCTTTTCCCACCCCCTTCACTGAAGATATTTTGGAAGGAGTTTCTGGGTGCGAGGTCTATTCCTTTACAGATGGATTCTCGGGATATCACCAAGTAAGGATTGCCAAGGAAGACCAAGATAAGACAACTTTCACCACCGAGTGGGGAAGATTTTCATACACAGTCATGTCCTTTGGATTGAGGAATGTGTCTGTTGTATTTTCGCGCATAGTGGTATAAGCATTTCAGGACTTCATCCACAAGTTCCTTCAAGTATATTTGGATGATTTGATAGTGTATGGGTTGGTCAGGGACCATTGTGATAACTTGAGATTGATGTTTGAAAGATGTCGGCAGTTGAGGATTTCCCTCAACATCAAGAAATGTATCTTTGCAACTCCTTTGGAATGTTGTTAGGGCATATCATATGCAAAGAGGGCTTACTGGTGGATCCCACAAAAGTTGTAGTTATTGTGGGATTAGGGGAGCCCACCAGCCAAAGCGTCGTGCATGGATTTCTTGGACACACTGGGTACTACAGAAAGTTCATTAAGGGATACGCCAAGATCGCTGCACATTTGGAAATATTGCTCAGACATAAGAGTGCCTTTCAGTGGGGAGAGGCTCAGTAGATAGCATTTGAAACTCTAAAAGAAAGGCTTATCACCGCACCTATTCTATGATTCCCATCCTGGGATAAAACTTTCCATGTCCACATGGATGCCTTTGGTACAACAATGGGAGCCGTTCTTGCTCAACCAGGAGAGGGGATTGTTGATCATCCCTTGTGTTTTGCAAGTAGAAAGTTGACACAAGCAGAACAAAATTATACAACGACCGAGCGCGAGGCATTGTCAATGATCTACGCACTTCACAAATTTAGAAAATATCTGCTGGTGACTCCCTTCATATTCTACATGGACCATATGGCCTTGAAGTATCTAGTAAACAAAGCAGTGTTGCAAGGGCGCATATGCCGTTGGGTACTTTTATTTTAGGAATTTGAATTCAAAGTGGTGGTAAAACTGGGAAAGAACAATTATGGGCCGGATCATTTATCAAGGATTGATTCAGGAGAGGATGCACAAAGTATCGAGGAAACCATGCCAGATGCGCAACTATTCAGGTTGTGGCACGCGCCCTTAGAGTTAGAAGACATTGTTGTTTTTCTCAAGGAAGGTGTGGCACCTGAAGGGATGAATGCACTGGAAAGAAAAAGGTTAGCCATACGTGCCACACCCTTCATGTTGATCAATGGGGATTTGTATAAAATTGGCCGCAATGAGGTTTTGTTCCTGTCTGTATTAGAACATGGAAGTGTGGCCATAATAGAAGAAGCCTATGGTGGGATTGCTGGAGGACACTATGTGGGGAATGAAACCACACGCAAGATCTTAGTCACCAAACTATGGTGGGAGATGATTCACCAGGATTGCATTGAGTTTTGCAAGGCCTGTGACCACTACCAGTGCCTTGGAAAACCTGGAAGAAGGGATGAGATGCCCTTGTGCCCCATCGCCAACGTGGAACCTTTTGAGAAATGGGCAATAGATTTTGTCAGACCAATCTCACCAGCTACACGAAGGACTAACTCGTGGTATATTATTACCTGTACTGATTATCTGACAAGGTGGGCAGAGGCCGTGCCCACTAAGGATTGCACCACAGCCACGACTACTAGATTTTTGTGGGAGAACATTATAAGTAGGTATGGGTGCCCATTAAGTTTAACAAGTGATAGGGGCACTCACTTCTTAAATGAAACCGTCAGGATTCTATTGGAAGAATTCATGGTAGCCCATCATAAGACTACCCCTTATCACCCTCAGGAAAATGGGACTACAGAGGCATTTAAAAAAATCCTTAGTCACACATTGACTAAGATATGTGATGTGGGTAGGTAGGATTGGGATGACAAGGTGTCAGTAGTTCTTTGGGCATACAGAACAACGTATAAAAGGTTGAACAAGGCCACACCATTTCAACTGGTGTTCGGCACGGAGGCTATTTTTCCGGTTGAATTTATGCTACCATCGCTGTGTATAGCGCATGCAGGAGGGTTGGACGATGAACAACCGCTGGAAGAAAGAATAGATGAATTGATAAATTTGGATGAAAGGCGCTCACTAGCAAGATGGAGCCAAACAACTGAAAAAGCTAAGCAAAAGGCATGACATGACCACCATATTAAGAACAAATAGTTTGAGGTTGGCCAGATGGTATTGCTATATGATTCAAAATTTCTACACCATCCTGGAAAGTTGAAGGTGCATTGGTTGGGTCCTTATGTAATTTCATACATCCTTGATTCAGGCGCGTGCCAGTTACAAGCGCTGGATGGAACAAAATTACCTGGACACTTCAATGGGAGTAGGCTGAAGCCCTACTATAAATAATGCTTCTTGGTGTTTGTAAATAAGGCAGTTTTGCTAGTTAATTTAGAATTTCCTTTTATGCTTTTCCTTTCTTGTATTTCCCTTTCGCGTTGTTGTTTTTTTTTGTGCCTTGGGCACCGGTAACCTTATTACTTTTTAAACTTATGAATGCGCAGAGGACCATGCATCGATTTAGTGTGGGGTGAGGTGATAAAGGGAAGCATGGAGTTATTCTGCCAGAGGATTGGGTTGGTAGACCATTTGAATTGGCCCTGTTGAAAAGATGCATTAGGAGAAAAGAAGGCAGATGGGTGGCAAAATAAGGTTACATTGGAAATCCACGTACAAGGAGAAAAAGTGCAAAAACATGAGGTAGGTGAAAGCAAGAATCATGAGGATGGAAGAGGTACCTTTGGCGCTAGTAACACAGCACAAGAGTCTTTTGTCAAGATGGATTGTTTGCACGCCAGAAGGTTGGAAAAGTTTTCACGTAAGGATTGGGCGTGGGTGGAAGCAGTTTCGCAAGGATTGGGCGGGTGAAAAATTTTTCGCGCAAGGATTGGGTGCGTAAGGAGAAGTGCTGAAGTCAAGTTTTGTTTGGAAATACCACATTAAACATGGTCATATGGTGGTAGGTAACCTATCCTTTAATGTGTAAAAGTGGAAAAAGCTATAAATACAAGAGTGGGCAGTTCATTATTTTGCTTTGTGAAAACAAGAAGAGTGATTTTCTTTCAGAGCTAGGGTTTCGAGAACTGACTCGTGCGAAGGAAAATCCCAAAAACTTAAGCGCAATCGGTCCATTAGATCTACAAACCAGAGCAGAAGTGATTCACGGGTGTGAGGAATGTTGTGAAGGAGCGTCGTGATCGAAGGAGGAAAATCAGAGATTAGGGTTTGTGTTCTAGGGCATGGGGCGCATGAGGAAAACTCTCAAACAAACTCGCAAGTTAACTAGGGAATGAAAGCAAAGGGTACAATGATGGCCACAAAACTAGTAGGTAAACCTACAGAACAATCCAAGAAGGGAAAGGGTAAAGGAAAAGGGAAGAAGAAACAAGAGGAAATACCCTTGGATACGAACGAAGAATGGTATTCAGAGATGCAGTACCCAGATGGGGTTTTGCTAGGGCAAGAGTGGGAGTCCCACATAAGACAGATGACTGTGATCGACTACAATCACCAGTCAAGCATAATCGCGAAGGAAATGGCACTGGAGCTGGTGCGCTCAACAAACAAATGAACACCTAACGAGTTATCAATCCATGGTGACGTGGTCAAGGTGAAAATGGAGAAGGCAAGGATTCTCTAGCTTTATGGGTTTCCATATTTCAGGAAGCCTGAGTGCTTGTACCAATGGCTGATGACGTGCATACATGAAGACTTCTTCTGCTTCATAGGGCACAAAATTTGCATAACTCCCTAGTTAATTTCACACTTCACAGGCCTAACCTATGTAGGGGACGTGCTCATAGATGACCTCCAGGATGAGGAGGTAATCAGGGAAACCATAACATCCCAGGAATTGAAGAAGGGATCAAGGTACTATGACATCTCGGATATCAGTGATCTAGTGATGAAGATGGCCACGCACCTTGTCTCCAAGCTAAATGGACAAGAAAGGTGGACCCAGGTGAGCAAGCCCTGGCTGAATGTCTGCAGGAAGGTTGTGGAGGGCACCATATACAACATCTCCTAGTACATAGCAAATGAAATCATAAGCAGCATAGAGAACGGAGGAAAAATCCTATTTGGGAACATTCTGTTAACAATTTTGTTCTTAGAAATCAGGGTGCCGGATGCATCTGACAAATTCATGTGGGAGTACCCTACTGAAGATCCCTCACCTACGGAGAGATTCCAGAAATACACATGTGAATCAATGACAGGGGTACACAAGGCATGCTTAGAAAAATGGTATAAGCACCTTAGGAACGCATTCATGGCTGAATGGCAGATCCCTGAACAACTCCCCATGGTAACCAAAGGAGAAGCAGAGTTCACGGTCTACCAACACTTTTGCATTAGTAGGTTCATCTTGGTGGATGGCAGTTGGAGTCCATGGTGTAAACTCCCATTCTCATTTACTGCCCAGTTTTTCCAAGCAAGGGTAAACAGATACAAGGAATCAAAGAAATTAAACCTGGAGTTTTCCACCCTTGACAGAGAGCACATGGAAATGAGAAAGAAGCTGGTCTACCCAGAGAAGTGCACGCATACGTTGAAAGGTACGTGTCACAGGATGTGCATATTGTAAGGCCATTGACCTTACCTATTGCTGGGAGAAATGCCGCAAGGATCTACCTACGCATAAGGCTGAAATTTGAAAAGGGCGCGTACGTGGAGAATGAGATATCCATCCCAGATGACCCTATGGGAAGGAAGAAGCCCACGCCAAAGCACAAGGAGAGGGAAGAGGAAGAAGAACAAAGGGTGGTGGAGAAGCAGAATGTAGATACCATGGGGCCGAGTACCTACGTCTGGAAGAAGAGGAGAATGGTGGTCAGGGAGAAGACCCTGGAGCCTACGAAGCCACCATCCCCTGAAGAACCCTCAGATGAAGAGAGGACAACATCCCCGACTCTGGAGTTTTCTACAAAGGAAGAAGAACAAGGGACGGAGGAACAAGAGTCTGAAGATACAGACAACCCGAACGCCTATATAGGTGAAAAGGATGATGATGAAGGGGAAGAGTTGGAGGTGAATCAGGAACCTATTGATGTCCATGATTCGGAGGAAGAGGGAGCAGAGGATACAAATGATGCTTTCATCTTTGTAAGGAGGAAGGGCGCCCAAGGGGAGGAAGGTGGAGTGAAGAAAGGAGTGAAGGGGCAAGTACTAAGGGGCTAGATATGCCCAAGCTCACTCAGGAGGAGGTGGATGAGAAAGTGACAAGGGAGGAAGAGAAGATAATTAATACCTTGGTTGAAGAGGAGTTGGAGCACAGCATAGAGCTCGTACTCGGTGAATTCAAAGAAGAGTAGAGGGAGAAGAGTGTGGGTAGCACAAAAGGCCCAACTCTTTTAGTAACTATTCCCAAGGGCATGCGCATGGGAAGTAAACACGTGGAAGGGGGAAGAACAATGATGGGATACATTGATGACCCCAACAAAGTTTTGCGTGCACATTTCTAGAGTACCATGCCCACCAAGGAGCTCACTGCCATGGAATCCTTTGACCCTGAGGGTGGGTACCCATGCACAAGGAAGATGCTATCATGGGCATTCAACTCCCACCTTGATGAGCCTGAGTTCAAGGTTAACCAAGGAGTGGTATTAGCACTGTCAGAAGGAAAGGGGGAAAACCCCATTGTAAACACGTAACAACTATCAGATGAGCAAGTGTGTAATGCTCTCAAAAAAGTCTCCGTGGAAATTGAGGCTAGGCTCTTCTACAGGAATGACAGGGTAAAAGTCTTGGAGGACCTGTTGGAGAAGAGGAAGGAAGAAGTAGTGAAGCTAACAAAGGACCTCAGCCTTGAGAAACTAATCAGCGCTCAACTACAGAGGGAGCTTCAGGAGGAAAAGGCCAGGGTACGTGAAGTTTCCAAGAAGGTGGAGCTCATCTCCCAAGCTATTATCATGAAGCACCTAGACCTTAACCCTCCCACACAAAAGTATGGATCCTCCCTGGAATGCCTAGAGGACTTGACTCAGATCCTCACCATGGAAAGGTAGCCTTTGGCCTTGGAGTCGGTAGAGGAGGTAGCTACGCTTGGAGAAGGAGGACAAGCTGAAGGTCATCACACTCGTGGCTGAATACAACAAGGTGCTCGCTGACGTAAAAATAGCTGCACAAACCATGGGGGTCACCTATGACCATTGTGTGGATCAAGACAAGGTGACAGGCATGCTGCTTGCCAGTGACGAGGCCGAGCTGAAGGACTTCAGGGAAAAGAATAAGGGCAATAGAGCCGAGCGAGAAAAGATCATAGCCAAAGTGGAAAAGAAGTCTGAAGCTATTGAGAACTGGTGAGTCTCAATCAAAACCCAGCTAAAAGAGCTCTACAAGGTCATTACGAGGAAGATGGATGCCCTGGAGGATCACGCCAAGGAACTGGAGACTGTGGTGGAGACCATTAGCATGAAGGGGGAAGGGTTAACCTTCCACAAGGTGAGCACCTTGGTTGGTGATATCTACACTAGAGCACAGGATGAAGTTAGTGCTTGGAGTACACTAGAGGCTGACCTATGGAAAAATTTTCCCCTTCTTCTTCTTTAGGCAATTTTCCCTCTATTCTTTCTCTCCCCCATTCTTTATTCTTTCCCTCCATTCTTTTCCAAGGCAAGGCCTTGCAATTTTTGTATTGCATTCTTTGAAAAGGTTCCCGAGGGCAGAGAACAGGTGAAGTGTGGGGTAATGTTGGGCCCCTAATGTAGCTACCAAATCTTAAGGGCGCGTAGGCGTGCACGGTCAGAGGAAGCATGCAGGTTAAGGCACACAAGGTAGAATTCAAAAATGGTTCTTGGAGAACCAAGAATGTGCACGCATGCAAAGAACAATTTAGGATTTAGCTGTTTTCGATCTTTTGGATATAACACATGAAGAATGTGTTCCGTTTGTATAAGGTTCAAGCTTGGTGACATGGTGTCCTAGGAGGAATATACCTTGTGATAGGAAGATCCAAAAAGCATGACATGGAGAGGCATGTGCCTGGGGTGACCCACACCTTGACACTTGGGGCCAGATCTGAGGTTGCAGAGGAGTTTGTTAGAGCTCAGATGCCTATTTATACGTGCGCCCTTGGCAAAGAACAGAGACACAAGTGAGGTAGTGGAGCTCTATAGAATTACTGTGAGAACTATGGGATAAAATGGGTAGATGATTCTAGGAAGGATGTAATGAGGGAATGGGGAATGAAATTTTTATTTTGTGAGCATACATGTATGGATCCAGATATGGTGCATGACTATGGTCTGCCTCTCTGTGATGCTTTGTAGTAAGACTATGAATGAATATGATAAGGTTACCACTATGTTTATATTAAGATCTCCTTTCTGTATTATCTGCATGTTTCTACTCTACTTTTGATCTTGTATAATCATGAACCTTACTTGAATGTTGAGTATATTTGTGGATTTACAACTTCTTAGTTCTATTGATTATGTTGCACACTTTCTTTTATTATGACTAAAGGGGTGTAGAAGTTGTTCTGAGCTCTATAACTTCTTCATGTCTGTTAAATCACTAAGTCAAGATCATGAATTATGCCTTCCACTAAACTCACATAAAAGAGAGACTCGGCTCCCTCTCGCATGCCTCGGGTGAGTGCCCAGTGCCCACTGGGTGATAGGCTGACGCGCATGAGGTTCCCTTGTTCTTGGTGGGGTGCAAAAATGACTAGTGGGTTACCTAGACACTCTATATTCTCATTTAATTAGGTAGCCCAAGCCTTCTAAGATCACTTCTCCATCAATGTTGTTAATAAGGTTACCATGATTGACCTCTACTCTACGCGTCAGTATGACAATGAATTTATCGTAGATTTTGTTACTCATTGGTGTAGCCTAATCAATCAACTCACATTCTAACTAATGCAAACAAAACTCATCGAACTCTTTACATGGGCTTGTGCTCAGCATATCTCACCGACCCTGTAGGTTGAGACCTTCCAAACCTTCAATGAAGCATTCACCATGGCACGAAAGCTAGAGATTCGGGTCATCGAAGAAAAGAAAATCCAACTATACAATAAGAATTCGACATTCAAATCGAATGATACATCTTCTTCTTCAAAACCACAGAATAATTATTCGAAAGGCAAGGGAACTGCATATGTAGTTGTACTGAAATCCAGCCCAGCTCATCCATCAAATCAGGCTAGCCCCTCATCTAATCTTTCTCCTATCCTAACTTTTCAATTTAGATGGGAACAATGGAAATACACCCCAATTGGGGAGCCTTACTCTTCTATCTTAAAAAATATCCTTAAAGCTGGGGCCATCACTCTTCCTCCTATAAAACCACACAATGGTTTTGACCCTTCTCACCCCACACCCGTGTGGTATAAAGAACATGACTTCTACAATTATCATCAAGTAAAAGGTCATAGTGACGAAAATTACATCACTTTCAAAAACATTGTCCAAGAAATGCTCGAGAAAGGTGAGTTAACCTTGGATAATCATAACGCACCTACCAATCAACACCTACACATATTCAAGAAACAATTTCCTAATCATGCCCCTTCTTCTAATCAAACTGGAAAAACCTAAATTCATGATAGCCATACCCACAAGGTCTATGTTATTTTCAGTGATGCACCAACCACTTCCCAATTACCTCATATTCCTTCCATAGAAGAAATTCTAGCTCGAAGTCCTCCACCTATGCTTGAACCTACTTCACCTATTCCTCCACCCACAGAGGAACACCCTTTGTCTCCTCCCTCACCTGTTAAGGAGCCTCCTGTTAACATCGAGATCATTTCACCTTTGACTTCTCCACCTAGAGATCCATCACCTGCAGTACATCTTCAACCCACGGAAGAGGCTTATTTAGCTTCTCCACCCACAAAGGAGCACCCATCATCTCCTCCAACCATAGAGGAGTAGTCATTTTCTCCTCCACCAATCAAGGATCTAGTAGAAATACCTTTTCCTCTAGGTGACCATTCTCCATTAGTTACTTAACAAGATACGGACTTACTTTCAGCTCTCTTACCCATAGAAGCTCAAGCGAGAAAATTACCCATTTCTAAGACACATTTTACAGGAATTTCCATTGGATCCTCATCAACCTCACCTACAACAATGCCTTTTTCACACCTAGCTGATCACCTAGATTATGTGGATAGAGCCTTACTTTGGGGGTGTCTTCTACTTCCTGTCTTAACACAAATGCGGATGTCACTTGCTGACACCTCCAATATCTACCCAAAAATATTTCGGCCAATCGATCCAAACACAACCATAATTATAAAAAAATATTCTACGATACCACTCATGGATCAACTCACACCCCTACCCACAACCCAACATGCATCTACATCCAAACCCACACCTACATCATCTTCCTTTCCTAAACCTATAACTACCTTATGGGTCATCCCAACCGCCTGCCTTACTCATCCACCCATCAAATTGGATTTAGTGACATCCTCCAAAGATGACACCAAGCTTAATTTGACACCCAACTAGAAGAACCAATCGCGTAGAACTCATACTCCAACCTCACCAATCACACCTTCATCACCTTCACCCTTTCCGTCCATCTTAGGACCTCTCCCTTCCAGCACGGTTAAGAAACCTCCACCCGCCGGTAAACTAAAAATGCAGCAACCCATTTCACCCTCGTGGACCTCTACCATACTCAAGCACTTGACATAACTTACGCCCACACCTGTATCATCTTTACTACCCATACCTCTAATACCATCGATAACTTCTGCATTACCCCTGACATTTCAGTCTCTTTCCCTCACACCTCCTTCACCACCTGATCCATCTACCTTCACAACACCTTAGTTATCCCCGTGGGTAACTCCCCCTCTTCCCCCATCTGCTTTTCCATCTATATATCATGTGCCCATATCACCTTTACCCAAGAAGGTGCAACCTAAAGACAAAAATCCACTACCCTCATATAAGGTAGTCAAAACAACCACACACTCTCCTGCTAGTTCATATACCATACCCCTACCTAAGAAAACATGACCAACACCCAAGATCACACCAGCACCTAAAACCATAGCTTGACCCACTCCCCCTCATGCAAAGACCCTTCCTCTATAGTCAGCCACACCTATACCCAAACCCACTTTCACTTCCCATTGTGATCCATTAGTGGGATCCTATGCTAAAATCTTAACTAACCTCCTTGAGACTTTTGTCATCACATTACTGCTGCTCAGACCTTATGACCCTCTCAAACCCAAATCAAAGGGGTTTAATGACACCAAAATTTGTGCCTACCATCATTTGTCAGGGCATGATGTAGAGAACTAAAAAGTTGTAAAAACCATTCTTATCTAGTTGTGTCCTCCCGAAGAAAACTTTGACGATGATGACCTTCTCGATGAGGACCCCATTTCACCAACACCCATTCCCATAGTTCTTCCGTCACTGCCTACTCAATGACCTAGACCTTCACCCCCACAACTCCTAAGACCACCCCCGAGATTTGAAATTAACATGGTTCTCATCAAAGAACTCGCCAAACCTCCACCCAAATGTCGGTTTTCCCAACTCATCTCACAAGGTTCCTTCCCACCATTTGGATTTTTCCCCCCTTGTCTCTATAATTTTCATGGCTCACCTACTTCATCTACCTCCCCTCCTCAAATCAACATGATCCACGTTGCTACTTGTGCTCAGAAGGACAAAGGAAAGGAAAATGCAACCAACCCAACAACCAATCCTATACCAAACATACTATTTGCACCCACACCTAAAATCACTATTCACAGCCCCACATATCCTATTTCTAATGGGGTTACACACTACAGGATGCTCAAACAACTACACCAATCCCCCCTCAAATTGTCTCTATATGACCTCATCGAAACTTCAAAATCCCATCATCAATCTCTCATGGAGGTCCTTCAATCTATTGAGGTTTTACCCAATGACCCTACACCCGTAGCCTCCATTATTACACCCCATAATGTAGCCTCTCTCACCAAATTACCACCTTTATCTACACCTTCACCTAATCACCAAGTAGCCTCCCTTAGCTTCTCAGAGGAAGAGATCACACCGCAATAAACTGATGACCTAGAACCAACTCTCTTCATCTCTATCCACATCAATGATATATGTATACTCCATGTTATGATCGATGGGGGCGCTAGCATTAATATCATTTCCTCTCATGCATTCTCTCAAATGCGCATACCTGACAATTGCATGCATAAACATCCCATCATGTTGCGTTCATTCAATGGCGTTATCACCTCTACACTTGGCACTTTCATCCTCCATGTTTGCGTGGGCCTCTGCATAGTTCCAAAATTGTTTTACGTCTTGGAGGGGGAATTTCAATATAACATGTTGCTTGGTAGACCTTGGATTCGTGTTATGGGTTGTGTTCCTTCCACTTTCCATTGTTTTGTAAATTTTGAGCATGAGGGACACACCTATACCATTCTAGCTGACCCATCACCTTTCAAAACTTGTAACATGCTTTACCGACCCAATGACATGCTCCTACCTATTAAAGCATCTACCACCACAACCACTGCCTCTTCACCTACACCTCCACTCACTAGTGCTACCGCTGCCTCAACTGCACCTACATCCTCCATTCCTACCGCTGTAACAACCTCCATGGCCGAACCATCAGCCTCCCAATCTGTTAGCTCCACTTTCAATCTGACCTCTAACACATCATCTATCCTAGCCACCCGCATATCGACCACCGATCCCTTAGAATACATTTTTCAATGCCTCACTCTGGGGGAGTATCATTTATATAGTGTTAAGACATTCCTTACTCCACAAGAGTATGGAAGTCTTCACTAGCACCCTCGCTATGATCACCATATAGGAGACCACCTCCTTTATGGTCCTCCCCACCTTCGTACCAATCTCACCTATGGGGAACTTGATGCTACCACTTATATACCTGAACCACCAACACAAACCCACCCATTTTTTGCTAACCTCCAGTCACTCACAAATCACCATTTCACCCACACCTTCCTACACCAATGTGCGTGGAAGGGTTTTTGTTTTGGATTTTACGAGCAAGGCCACCATATTGTTATTCCATGTACTACCCACAAACATAACGACCGTCGTGGTATTGGTTTTGCTGAACCACCTACCAAGAAGGCCTGATTTGAACTCATTGAGGACATCAGCCCTTCTCCACCTTCTTCACCCGCTCCACCTTCTTCACCACCTTCACCTACAGATTCAATGGATCTAGAATCCATTCCTCCTAACTTTTGTTTTTCATAAACACCATCTCCTTGGGGCCTCTGACTTATCAATGAGAGGGTGAGGCTCATTCCTCTCTTCCCTTCCTATATCATGAAATGATCGATGATGATACACCTTCGATTAATGTCGTTCAATGTCAAGATGATGAATCTATACTCACCTACCTTGGTGCAGAAGACTCATATATTCATCGATCGTTACCATCTGAGACGTAAACTATGATTGAATGAATCGACTATCAAGATCAACATTCATACTCAAGACGACCCACACATTCTAAAGATCAGACACTCTTTAGATGCTGCTAAACAGGAAGCCATCACTTCTTTTCTAAAAAACCATAACCATGTTTTCACTTGGTCTTATGCAAATATGCCCAGTATTGACCACACTATAGTGGTCCACAATATCGTATCCATTCCCGATGCCAAACCCATCAAACAAAAGCTGAGGAAAATGTACCCTTGCATTTCTCTTTTGGTCAAAGAAGAACTTCAACACCTCCTTTCCATTTCCTTCATCTTACCCATTGATTATCCCCAGTGGATTTCCAAAATTTTCCCTATCACTAAGGCAATAGGGGGACTTCGTATTTGCATGGATTTTTGTGACCTCAACCTAGCCTACCCAAAAGATGACTTCCCTCTACCCAGTATTGACTAACTGGTTGACCTTACCACTGGTCAAGAGATGCTATCACTCATGGATGGTTTCTCGGGATATAAATGAATCTTGCTTTCCCCAGAGGATCAAAACAAAACTACATTTATCACCCCTTGGGGGACCTTCTGCTACCGAGTCATGCCTTTTGGCCTTAAAAATGCCGGTACCACCTATCAATGGGCTATTACATATATCTTCCATGACATCATGCATCGTATATTAAAATATTATGTGGATGATCTCCTAGCCAAATATAAACACCGCTCCGAGAACCTCGCCATCCTAAAAACCATCTTCGACTACCTCATTAAATATTGTGTTTGCCTTCAGCCCAAGAAGTGTGTCTTCGCAGTTCTCTTGGGAAAAATCCTAGGGTTTATCATTTCCTTACGTCGTATAGAGGTTGACCCTACTAAAATCAAGGCCATTCTTGAAATGCTATGCCCACTAACCTTAGGCAACTCTGTAGCCTACAAGGTAAGTTGTAGTTTATTCACCATTTTATTTCACAATTGTCTGATCGGTGTCAACCATTCCATCATCTTCTCAAGAAGGATGTCTCTTTTAAATGGGATGATGATTACCACAAATATTTCGAGGCCTTAAAACAATACTTTCTCTAACCACCTATCCTCATTCTACCTAAAGAAGATCAACCCTTCTACCTATACATCTCAGCTACTGATCATTCCTTGGGGGCCATGATTGCTCATCGTGATGAATAACACAGGAAGAAGGTGGTTTATTACATAAGTTGTACTCTTTTGGACTATGAAACCTGATACACCCATGCCAAAAAAATTTGTTTCGCCTTAGTTTTTGTTGCCAAAAAACTCCACCTTTACCTACTCAACCACAAAACCTATGTTGTGACCAACACCAACCCTTTACACTTCATGTATGCCAAACCCTACCAAAATCAATGTGCCACATGCTAGCTCATTCTTTTGGCCAACCTCGACCTCAAATTTATCCACCAAAAGTCCATCAAGGGCTAAGCTATTGCTGACCAATTGGCTGACGCACCTATTTCTGGGGATCAACCCTCTAATTTTGACTTTCCAGATGAGTCAATTGCCACCCTTTCCCTAGATGAACCTGCTTACCAAATGACACTCTTCTTCAATGGTTCCAAGTTTCATTGTGGGGGGGAGCTGGTGTTATCCTCATTTTGCTTGATGGTGAACCCATGCCTTTTTCTTTCAAGCATCATTTTCATTATACATAAGATATTGAAAAATATGAAGCACTCGTATTGGGTCTCTAAGCTGCATATGCCTTAGATGTTAAATCAATCAACATCTTTGTTGATTCTCAATTGGTCATAAACAAAGTCAATGGTATATACCAATGTCTTAGTGAGATACTTCAAAAGTATAAATATCATGTAGGCATATGTTTGACCACCTTCGACTGTTACACCCTTCAAACCATCCCACGTTTAACTAACAAATTTGCAAATACCATGGCCTGCTTGGCTTCTCAAATCCCCGCTTCACTTGTCAATTCTAAAATATTTGTCACTATACAAAGAATCCAATCAACCTCTTATTTACCTCACGAGGTTTACTCCATTGAAACCACTACCCCTGACCTGAGTGACCTTTGGTATAAACAATATTCAGACTACCTTTCTCTCTCCATCTTGGCTCCCAACCTCACTCGTAATGGAAAATAGGCCTTTCTTAAAAAGGTCTCTCACTACGTCATCATGGGTGGCCTCCTCTATAAATATGGATTCAATGGTATTCTCGTACAGTGCCTTACGAGTTCAGAAATTCCTTATACCATTAAGGAAGTTCATGATGGCATATGTGGAGGTCACTTCAATGGCCTTGCTATTGTTAAGCGTATTCTTTTCCTAGGCTATTACTGGCCAACCCTTAACCATGATTGTTGCAACTACATTAAGCATTGTGTAAAACTTCATCATACACCCAGTCATGCATTGCAGGTCGCCCATGACCTTTGGCCCTTCTCTCAATGGGGTTTGGATCTTGTCGGAGAGATCAATCCCCACTCTTCACAACGACATCAATGGATCATCATTGCTACTAAATGCTACACAAAATGGGTTGAGGCCATACCATTCATCTCCACAAAATCCAAGAAAATATGTGAGTTCATCAACAATCACATTATTTATCATTTTTTGTGTTCCGCATCGTCTCATCACTTATAACGGAAAACAATTTAAAAATAAAACCTTGCAAAAACTCTGTGACACCTTTGACATCCAGATAAGTTTTTCATCACATTATTACCCAAAAACCAATGGCTAAGCCGAATCCACTAATAAAACCTTAAAAAAAATTCTCACAAAAGGGATTAACGATACTAGGAAGGACTAGCATATGCACATTCCTTTCACCTTATGGGCGTACCACACTAGTATTTACACATCAACTGCCACTACACCCTTCTCTCTGGTCTACGGTACCAAGGTTGTCTTGCCTCTCGAAGTCCATATCCCATCTCTTCACATTTCTCTCCATGACATTCTGAATGATGATGAATTTTTTTAGGACCGTTTAGCACAACTTGAGTTATTAGACGAACACCGCCTTAATGATCTTGACCATCTCTAAGTTTATACCAAAAATGTATCAAACGCTGCTATGAAAAACGTGTCCATGAACAAACCTTACAAGTCAGTGACCTTGTCCTGAAAGAAAATCAACATGTAACTAAAGCAGAAAAAAGTAAACCGGGAAAATTTTATCCTAATTGGCTTGGACCATACATCATGACTCATACTTATGGATCAAGTGCTTATCGTTTATCTTCACTCGATGGTAAGCCCAAACCTAAGCCCCTTAACGTCTTACATCTATGACCATTCTATTGTTGAATTTTAGTCCTACCTCACCTTCTACCTCTTTCCATGCTCATCCCTTAAGTGTTATCCACTTCCTACACCATCACCAATGATTAAATAAGAATCATGTATGTCCCCATCACTCTTTTATCTTATCTTAAATATGTGTACCATGGTGTTGCACATGGCATGATTCTCATGGATACTTTTCATCTGCTTTTAGATGAGATCCCATGGTCATTTCACCTTACTTGCTGAACAAGAATCTGATTCTTCACCTTAGTGTTGTCCATGAATTAAAATCCCTCACATGGGATCCAAATCCTTCAGTCAAACTTCCAATAAAAATATGACTCCCTCAAAAAGGACATTTATCTCTCTAAATCTATGCTATGAATAGACTTCTCCCTTGAAGGATAGCTATTTAAAAACCTTTTTTTTTAAAAAAATGAACAAGAAGCAGAAAGAGAGAGAGAATCTGAAGCTTCCCGCATCGATCAGCTTCACGAAGACCTCAAGGATTTAATTTCCTCATCCCATATAGAATTCCCGCATCGATCAATCTATCTCAAATATTAGTCAAAAAAAAAATCCTTTTAGTCATGGAATTTCCCATTGTGAGCTTGGATCTCTTGCCAAGAAGGCATGCTACCTAGTACCATATAAAAACTAACCACTTTTTACCCTGTCACCATTCGCACTTTCATTTCCTACCACATCAAGGGACCTATTAGACCATGAAATTTTGTGATCATATAACTAAATTTTCACCTTTAGAATAATCAATCATGCAATGCTTTTAGGGTCTTACGTTCATCATCCCATCGAAGGTTTGATCCACTCATTATGATCGTTACCAATCAGTTCAGTTTCTTTCCTCCTCTTATATTTTAAACCTTCTTCATTACGTATTGATTACCTTATACAGGACTTGATCCTTGATGCTTATTTTTGGGTAATTTTCTCCTTCGTCACCATAATCAACAAAAAATCACCTATACCAATGTTCCCACAATTCACCCATACCTAACAGACCTAGACTCAATCATTCCTATAACATACCCACCCATACTCATACCTCCTTGCATTCTTCCCTAGCTTATGGGAGAACTACATTGGCTGGAGGTCCCTTTTTGCCAGGACTATGTATGCAACACTCTGAGGGCATGAGGCCCTTAGAGGTTAGCTCGGCCACTCTCTACCCTAACCAATTCATCTTTTATTTTCCTAAATCACATTCTACCCTATTTAGTTTCCTTTTATATCAATAATTGGAAATTAAACCCTTCAAACAACAAATTGCTTTCCACCTTTATCATCATCAAACATACATCCATTATGTCTACCCTTTCCTTACCACTATCATGCATGTACTATAAAACATCTTAACCATGACCCATATCATCATTCATTGCATAAATTAATGAATTACAACCTAACTCACTTCACCTATACCTAACCAACCTAACTCCACTATGCCTAAAACCTGACTCAATCCATTCACAGACCACAACCTGACTCAATCCATTCCCAGACCACAACTTGACTCAACCATGCCTACAACCTAACTCCACCATGCCTAAAACCTAACTCAATCCATGCCTAGACCACAACTTGACTCAACCATGCCTACAACCTAACTCCACCATGCCTAAAACCTGACTCAATCCATGCCTATACCACAATCTAACTCGATCGATGCCTATGACCTGACTCTATCATGCCTACACTACTTAATTTCCATAAAATATACACATCAAAATAACAAGATAACCACAACCATGTATACACATAATGACCATAATCATCATCATCATCATCATCATCATCATCATCATCATCTCTATAAATAAAAATATCCAAACATGTCTCTCCATATACATAATCTCAAATATATTTAGCACGCATGCCGGTACATATAATCAAATCTCTCAAAAATATCATATACAACCTCACCATCTTCGACACGTAGGCTGGTATATGATCAAAAATATGCAAAAATATCGTACATCCTCACTCTCCTCGGCATGCAGGCCAGTATATATCAAAAAATGAATCAAATACATCAAAATAAAGGGATGTACATCAAGCATCATCCTTCCAGACATCCTCGATATCAGTCTCACCTGTCTCCTCCTTAGCTCCTAGCCGGTGGCCTGATAACCTCTCACTACCCACCATAGGTCACGGTCGGGCCCCTGCTGGTGGCCTCACCCTGATCCTGTCTCAAGGCTTGATGGCCCCCTATGCTCTCCATGTTGTGAGTATAGGATATGGTCCTCTCACTCAAGGATTGTTGTGCCATGTACTCTCCATATGATAGAAAATCTATCCCAGCCTCCATCAACTAATCCTGATAATATCTAGCATCACCTAGGGTATCCCATAATTGGGATAGGGGCACTGTCTGTGGTGGCCCCATCATCCTCGGCCCCTGTACCTATCTTGTGGGACGCTGTCCTAGTGCCTATGGAGGTGTCATTAGCTTCTCACCCTGTGCCTATCCCTGCACCTGTAATGCCTAAATATGTGCCTGTGTAGTGGCCAACTAGCCCTGCAAACCTGTAACCTGCACCTGTAGGGAAACTACGTGCTCCTCATCTCTATCTCCATCTCCACCTTGGGCCATCTGCACCTGTAGACTATCCACCTGCGCATGTAATGTGGCTAACTCTACCTCTGAAGCTGCTAACTACCCCTGTACCATTCCTAACTAGGTAATCAAGGTCACCACCTGCCCCTATAGGGAATCTCTTTGCATAGTGATGGTGGCTAAATCTGGCTGCCCCAACCTTAGCAGTACTGCTCGTAACTACGCGGCCCACCACTTCCTATATCTATCAGTCACTCTAGCATCATCAATCCACCTTTCTGTCATCTACTCCTCCCACCCCGTCAGCATTGTCGGCTGTGGTAGAGGCAATGGCCTCTCCACATCATCCCTCCTATACTATGGGAAGGGTGGGGGTATATCCTATGGCAGCCTAAACTACCATCTGACCTGGTCAACTAGGATCATCTTGTGCTCCCCTGTATGGTGCCCCTTTATCCACCTATAAATATGAAATCCTGCTAGCTCCTTTTCCATCCCTCTGTATGAGGGATACCCTACATACGGTTTCCAGATAATGTATACACTGGAAAATCCCTCCAATAATCACCAATAGTATGCTACATCATGAATAGCTCGGTCTTATCGAAGCTCTCTAATCATAGGCACCCATCGCCTATACCCCAGCCAAATAAAACCTAGCTCAAAATCATCTTCCTGGGGCATACCAATCAGAAAAATAAAAACTATGTGCTCGTATACCCAACAGTGAAGAATAAATGTACAACATAGGCTGAACATGCAGAGTTACCCATATGCCCATAGCTCTTTGTATATTTGCATTAGGAATGTTGGCACCCATGCAAAACAGGTCCGGTCCATCACCATGTCATGTAACACTCCCATCAATGATCATGTGAACCTCTCACCCTCTGCATCTGGCAGCATTAAACAACATACTATCTCCATCAGTAATACTACTAGCCTCGTCTCCTCTAGATGGGCCTAGTACATCTCGCCATAGCTCATGCTGACACTATGGAATGTCATCTCTACCAATCCCTCACCAAATACTGTCAACATCAACTCCTCAAACACCTATGAGGAGATCAAATATACATGTGTCCCCAATATGGGTAACCGCAGGATCATATACACGTCCTCTAGGGTGACTATCATCTCACCCGTTGGTATGTGGAATGTGTTCGTCATTGAGTGCCATCTATTGATGAGGGTGACCATCAAGCTTGGCTACTGGACTACATACCAGTAGCGTCTGACTCTGATAAGACAAAAATTCGCGACATGAATCCACTCCTAGACTATTGCAGCCCCACGAACCGTCAAGAGTAGGGGTGGTACCCTGTCTCTCATCTATAGCTGGGCTCTCACCTACATCCAACAACACAATTACATTATTAAAACCCGACCATATCTATCCTCACCCATACCCACCACCTATTTACCCATCTACTCCTACCCATTCGACATCACCTATCTACCCATACCCTCGACCCTTACTAACTCAACTTTACCTATTTTTCCCTTTCGACCTACCAACCACCCTATCCTAACCTCCCTACCTTTCCAACCTGACCTGACCAATTGTTCTACTCACCCACCACCTACCCAACCCCATGTCACCCTACCTCTTTACATACACTCCCCGACATTCCGTATTTACCCACAAGTCTCAACACTTGGCCCTAACCGTCTAACCCTTGCCTATGTTTTCTACCCTCTGACCGGCGCTAGTCCTCCTAGACCGACCATGGTTTCCCATAACTGACATCAATCACCTCATTCATGACTGATTCTGGGTATACCCCACTGACACTGGCCCACCATTGACCGTCATCAGTCACTGTCACGGTGACAAACTATGATAGTGAGCCCTAGATCTACCTATTTTTTCTCCATCTCTCCCCTCCACACCCCCCATTCTTACCTACAACCCTTCCCACCTAGCATACTACCTATTCCTACCCTCCCCCATCCATCTTTTATCCAATTCCCCCCTAACATTCAAATTTCATTTCCTCCCAAACCCATCTTCCCACCACCCATCTTTCTATCCATTTATCTAAACACAACAAACACGAATGGATACTAAATCTTACCTCATCACATTGTTGTTGTCATGGTGGCATGTCAGGCCGCTACACTGGTGGTCCACCCGATCCCTCTCCTACCTCTGCCATCACCGAATGACCTCTCTCTCTCTCTCTCCAACCAATCCAATTGATCCAATCTAGCTCGTGGATCCACCTATCGACCAACTATCACCAACCACATGGCTTGTAAACTCAGTCCTCCATCTCCCTTTATCACTTTCCACCTTTCCCTCTTTCTCCTGTCATTTTCTCCTATTTGGAAAATAAAAAATGATTGTGTAAAGCACAAAATTTTTCTTTTTAAAACATACCCTAATTGACGGGTGGCGGTTTTACCTAAACCGACATCGGTCCTGTGCCGTAGCTTACCATGGTCAGTTAAGCTTGATTAGCATCGTTTCCCTTCATCCATCATCGGTTTCCCTGCTTAGTCTTTTTTCTACCCCCTACCCCCAATTTTTTGACCTGAATCCTTTTTTTTTATCTTTCCCACACCTCCCTTGGCCACTTCACTTGACCCTCTTGACCTTATCATTTCCCCCTCACATCATCCTCATTTTGGGACTCATTATATTACCCATACATCGGCCCTAACTGTGCCATGACCTAGATACTTAGACCTAGAATGTTGCTAGTGACCTTTTACCTCATATGTTCACTATACCTTGCAACACTATTACATGTGTTGATGGACATATTGCCCTTACCTTGCCTCTTGTCATGACCCTTTATCCTGACCCAACCTTTGGTGTACTAGAACATACCTAAACTTTCTTGCACCTAACTTGCGTTGTGTTTCCTGACCATATCCTATACCTTGGATACAAAAATCACTTCAACCTTGTTTGGATAAACCTATCGACCTTATACAATATAGAGTTTTCCTACTCTTCGATCTGGTACCATGCTATATTTTATACGTGTGCATGCATTTCAATTTTACTACCTTTGACCCTAACCCATTAGCTAGATTACCCGAGTAGACGTTTTACTTTTTTTCCCCTGTTACCCACCTTCCTCTTCATCACATTCACCTTTTCTCAAACCACTCACCAATTTTTCCTCCTTCCTCATTAGTTCCTGGTTTGAGGGGAATCAGCTTCACCCATACATGGGGGAACCACTTCTTATTTTTGTCAGCGTCGCTTACTAATACAAGCTACACAACAAAAAGGGGAAAAATGTAGACACCAAAATTAGGTCACACTCCCCTTGGTCCCTCATCAAACAACACCTTGAACACATTTACCTAACCATGGCCCCTTTCACCCCACTCTGATATTAATTTAATTAAATTAAATTAAATTAATTCATTATCTCACAATATCTATTATTTAAATATCCTAATTGGATAGTGTCCACACCACCACCTCACCTATATACATCATCAAGGCACCTCACGTTAAGACCTATTCTTAGTATGTTGCCATAACTAACTAAGACCTACCCAAACCCTAAAATTCAAAGCCTATATTCCCTCTAACCACATTCCCATCCGTTAGAAGGAAGCTTCCATTCTAATCTGTGGAGAAAAGCGAGTGAGATCTAAGAAAATCAAAGGGATCTACCCATTTTAGAAAACCTAGGAAATCCCACCCTAACCAATGCCAGTTACCCTAAACCATCGCTGATCAACCAGGAACCA
Organism: Taxus chinensis; assembly: GCA_019776745.2. Classification (NCBI taxonomy): domain Eukaryota; kingdom Viridiplantae; phylum Streptophyta; class Pinopsida; order Cupressales; family Taxaceae; genus Taxus; species Taxus chinensis. Next base: position 392,817,067 of record CM034156.1, on the reverse strand, counting down.
CTGTCGGTTACCATTTAACCCCCAAAATAACCTTATTTCAAGGTTGCCACATTTTTGAGAGATTAAAACATCTTTTAAGAACAAGAGACAAAACTAGAGCTGCATACAAGAAGAACAAGCATCCATACACGCATCAGAGTGCCCATATCAAGCATCAGAAGCACCCACAAAGCCATCTTGCTTCCATTTGATCACCCACCATTACCAACCAGACATTAAGCTCGTACAAACAGTAAGTGCTTTGTTAACCAACACTTGTCCATTTATCATTTGGTAGATTCTTTTACTTCTGTTATTAGTTGTTGTTCCCATTTCATTCCACCACCATTTTACCTCCATGAAAACTTGACCATCCTTTTACCCACACCCTTGGACTACCCATATCCAGATTTCAATCATTCCTATGCATACCTGAGACCCACATGAACCTTGCCATTGCCCTTCCATTTCTATCTAGCCTTAGATTTGTCACCCCACCAAATTTTTATTGATTTTCTTGTACGACGACCATAGTAATGCTGGTTACCTAAAACCACCTCCGGTTAACCTAAACTGACATCGGTTATACCAGACTGATGTCGGTCTCTGTGTTTTTTAACAGAAACCAAGAACAAAGCTTCCACTCTTTACCCAATACTCAAAATGGCCCTGAATCTGACCCTAACCAATACCTGTATTCTGACAGAGACCTTGAACTTTAGATTCAGTCATAGCTTATCCTGTTGTGAATGAATTTGCTTATTGTAGACGAATGAGATACCTAAATCATTTTAACTACAGTAGGATTTCCTTTATTGTTAGCATTAAGTTATTTTAAATAGTGGATTGACAGCCATCTAGGAAGTATCACACTTAATGGATCTAGCATACGCTAGGTAGTCCATTGCATATACTATTTAACTTTTATTTGGTGGTCTTTTTTCTATTTCAGGTAGTTCCTCCAAGAAAAATGAATCTCTCATGATCAGCTGTGGATCAAGAAGTCATATGCGTGTAATGACCTGCAACCAACATTTCAGAAGGTATTCCTCCTAGCATTCACCCTTATCTGTTTCGTCAACATTCAAATAAATTCTCTAGAATCAGGTGAAACACAGCCCTTTCATTCTTTTCCCTTGGAATAGCTTCAATGTAAAATGCATCAAAAGATTTAATGAAGTCCCACACCTTATTTTTGTAATGTTGGAGTCTTGGATTATTCACCTGATATTGTTGGTGGACCTTCTTTATTACAAACTCTGCATCACCTCGGCATCTCAACTTTTTAATTCCCATGTCCTCTACTACATTCATGCCTAAGAGCAATGCTTCATACTTTGCAGTGTTTTTTTTATCATCAAATTGCAGCTTGTGGGAAAAAGGGTACACCTCATTAGAAGGAGAGTACAATGCTACACCAGCTCCTCAGCCCACACTGGAATGACTACCATCAAATTCCTATGTCCAAATTTGATCCTCTTCTTCCTTCATGAGAAGTAGCAAGTTCTCCTCTTTTTTTGATGTGAGGAAGTAGTTTCCTAGCCCACAATATTGAAAGAGAATGTTTGCTTTCGGATCATCAGAATTTCGTACTCTAAACTTCATCTTTCTTACTGGTAGCAACTTCTTTATCTTTCCTTTTATTGGAATAGTTGCAGGTGACCAATCCATTTTTAACTCTCCACCTAGGTCTCTACAGAAACTCCTACTCAATAGCATACCAAAGGATGTTGGGATGTCTGCTACAAGTATGGTTAGGAGCACCTTATTGTCTGGAAAATCAGCTAGTGCTACCTGTGCATCTTGGATTCTTCCTACCAATGGCACTTGTTTGGATTCCATTGAGTAGCAGGTTCCATTTACCCGAGTCAAGGTGAGGCCTAGAGAATTTGTAACTTTGGTTGGTATCACATTGTCTGAGGCTCCGGAATCTATGATATAATTATTTAGCTGGAAGCCTTTAATGAGGAGTGAAAGGTAGAAAAGTTCAACCCTGTTGGTTTTGGAGGCACTGAGGGCTAGCATGTTTTGGGAAGGTGGTGTGGATGGTGTGGGCAGTAAGCCTTTAGAATTGGGACTCGATGATACAGAGTTACCACCAAGAACTACATTGATGAACTTGTCAAATTGGGCAAGGTGTGTTTGTAGGTATTCTATTTCTGAGAGATGGACTATGATTTTGCTTGCATGTTCCACAAAGTCAAATGGGGTTATGGTGAGCAAGGAAAAGGTTCTAGAAATGGAGGAATATTTACATGATGGAGGATTCACTATTTTGGGTGTTGAATTCTCCTTTTTGGGTGTAGCAATTGGCTTAGGAAGGGGGAGAGGGTGTAGCTTTTGATTGAACCTTAGATGTTTTTGCAGGAACAACATTTAGAGGAGAATTTTTCTTAGCAACTTTTGAGCTGGGAGAAGAATTAGATGACTTACTTAGCATAGTAGCATGATCCATGACAACCAGTGAGTCTGGTTTTTCTTTGGCCGACTCCATAGAAGGTGGCAATGGTGATCCTATGCTGATGATTTTATTTTGGGTGACCTTTGGAGGAGAATTTTCTTTATTCCTCTTATCCTTTACCACAACTATTGAGGATGAAGCACCTTTCCTGGATTGTGCACGAATGAAAAAAGCACACAAGAAACTTAGATCTTATTCATCATCCTCATCTTCATGATCAAAATATTCAATTAGGCCATTGTGCATATCAACTTCCTCAACCTCAAGATAGTTTTCATAATATTCCATATTTTCTTCTTCAGTTTCATCAATTTCTGCTTCCTTTTTTAGCTCTTTGGTGTCACATATGGCATTGACTGGCGGTGCTTCAAGAACAAGCCGACGAGGAGGTGTAGCAATCCTTGGCCTATCTAGAGGGTTTTTTTTCCTTGAAGCATTCCAAATTGTGATTTGAGATAGTTGTTTCTTTAAGGAAACCAAGTTATTTGCCATTTTTTGGAACATTGGATTTGTGGTGACAGAGTTCAAATTCTAACCCTTTTTCTTTCCATTGATGCCTTTCACCTTTCCAAAAAGGATTAGATCATCATCAGTTTCTATTACATGGTCCTTGTCCTCCTTCAACGTTCTTGGTTGGGCTCTTCTGAGGAAGAAACCTACTTATGATGGAAAATCACTGATGGAAAACCTCTTCAAATTATTTTCAGAAGGCACCACATCTTTAGGGATCCTTCTTATCACTCTATCATATCTTGCTATGAATTACCTCATTGACTCAGAGGTTTCTTTCTTCTTTTGTACCAATTGGACCAAAAGATCATAACAATCATTTTTTCTCTTGAACCTGTATTCGAATGCACTTATTTTATCCTCCCAACAAGTGATGGACCTCAGGGGTAGCATGTAGAACCATTTGGAAAATTTCTCTTGAAGTGACTCCATAAAGAGTTAGACTGATACATCTTCATCCTCAACACCCAACACACCACACATAGTGATGAATGCTGCTACATGCTCTTCAGGGAGTTGAGAACCATCCCCTCTAAATTTTTGGAAGTTTTTTCTCGATCCTCTTGGTATCTCATGGAGTGGTTCAGCAACAACCAGTGGACCGGTGTTTCCTCCCCATGGTACATTAGGCCTATGGGACTCATGATCACTCTCACGATCATAATCCCACATTATATTTCTATTTCTAGCTTCCAACCTTGCTAAGGTTTTGGATTCTGTTGCTGCTCTTTCATCTGCCTCAGCTTGAAGTCTCTCAATTTCTTCAAGTTGAGTTCTTATTTCCTCTTCCACTCTTTCTTCTCTTTCTCTAGCTTCTTCTTCAGTCTCTATGTCGGTGAAATCTTCAAGGCTCTTGTTGATGTATGGGAATTCATTTTCCAGAGGATTGGCAACACTCAGGTTCCCAACATGACCGGTTTCTTGAGAAGGAAGCCTTTGGATTCTGAATAGCTCTTGTCTCCTTTGAAGTTACTCAAAAATGGGATCAGTTTTTCCTCCTTTTCTTTGTTGTTGGGTGTATCTTCTATCCACCAGCTTGAAAATCTATGCTCTTATTTTCTGGAATTTGTCTTTTCCTCTCCAATTCAACAACGCGTTCTTCTTTAAGGTCCATAATTCTCGTGACAATGAGGTAGTGATTAGCACTTTGTCTATTATGTCAGATAGCTTCCCTCAAATCTGAAGCAACATCTTCTTGGATGTGGTAGAGAAATTCGGGTCTTTCAACAAGAGGGTTTCCTAAAATATCCATGATTTGAATCCATGTGGCTCATATAGCCATTCAAAATCCATAAAAAAAATTTCTTTTTTGAATTTTGAATTTTTTGACCTTATGGTCACATTCAGGTGCAGATGGTGCTAAATCTTCCCCATAGTGGGTGCCAAAAATTGTTGGCAAGGAAATTTGTCAGGTAGGCAAATTTGTTAATTCCTTGCCAATGCTCTAGGAATCTAAGTCCCTCTACTTAACTGGTGCAGTTGTCATGTATGCATGCATGAGAAAGCGTGGATTTCCATGGTGGCGTTTTAGCCAAGGATCCAACAGGGGCACTCCACTGACCCTACATAAAATTCTTGTAGTTATCTGCAAGGGGGAATTTTCTATGGAGGTGGGAAAGGGAGTGAAAATAGGGGCAGGATAACTAATGTTGCAACTAGAAAATTAGATTCATGTACACACACTAGTTATAAATTTCAACACATGCATTTATGAGAAGAAACAACCTTGCAAATGGCAACAAGATGAGATCATATTACAAACTCAAAGTTTCTATAATCTCCTCATCAAAGAGGCTACATAATACTTCTTCTTGTATTAATGCTTAAAGAGAAGTTGTACATAATGTGGGAATGGAAGAAATTTGAGAATGGAGGAAAGTAGAAGAAAATGGATATTTCTTTTCTTTCTCTAAGTACAATGCACTCGTGAGTTTACAAGATCAATTTCCAACCATTTACAATGGCGTGAAGAAGCCATTAAATATCTTGCAAGAAATGGTTACAATTTCTTCTTTGTTAGCAAGAAACAATTTACAATCTTTTCAATCATTCACATCCGTTCAGATTCTTGATTCCCGAAGAAACGCCAATGGCATAAAAAACTAGACTTTTCATGATGCAGTTGTTACACTCATTTTGTAACTTTAAATTTGAACCATTCATATTGCCTTTGAAACTTTAAACCAGAGTCATCCACATGGGAGAAATTTACTGGAGCGGACGTGGAGGATGCCTTTTACACATTTTGTGACTTTGTAGAGATTTGAAATTTTGAGGACATTTTTGTCCCATGCACCCGCTTTTGATATGGTCTTGAAACGTGGCCTCACTTGAGTGGAGACAGATTTTTGGCTTACTTTTATAATTTTACCTTTTTTCAATACGGGCTCAAAAACACAAATTTCTCTACCGTCCCACCTCCCCTCTTTGACCTTTTGATGTGGGCTTAATATTTGACTTTTTCCTTGGTGTGGGTGGGGCTGCGGGTCACTTTATGACTTTACAATTTTTTTACAAAGAGGCTCATAAACAAAAATTGCTCCACCAACCCACTTCCCCACTTTGACTTTCCAATGACAGGCTCAAGATTTGACTTTTTCCTTTGTGCTTGGCGGGGCTGTGGGTCTCTTTTTAACTTTAAGCCCCTTTAATGAAAAAGGCTCAAACTCTCAAATCTCCCTGACGATTCGCCATTGAGGCGCTTTAACTCTTTTGCCTCCCCACTTTGAATCTTTTGATATGCTCAACATTTGAATTTTTCCCTCTTAGCATGATCGGGGCTGTGGGTCACTTTATGCCTTTTATCCCTTTTTACAAAAAGTCTCAAAAACACAAATTGCTTGTGGCGACCCGCTTCCCCACTTTGACTTTCCAATGGCAGGCTCAAGATTTGACTTTTTCCTTTATGCTTAGCCGGGTTGTCGGTCACTTTTTTAAATTTACGCCTTTTTTACAAAGAGGCTCAAAACACAAATTGCTCCACCGGCCCGCCTCCAATTAGATATGTCTACTTACCCATGGATAATGGAGCAAAAATTTGACGGGGAAGAAAATGCCTATCATTCACGACAGTGGAAAAATGCAAAGAAGAAGAAAACTTCACCATCTTGCGCCCAATTTTCAAATTTCTTTCACAAACCAAGGAATTAAAAACAATACAAGGTTCGACGATCCATGGCCATAGAAATATTGACAATTTCATTCAAATGAGGACAACAATAAAATTTTCACATGTACAGACTGGAAAATGGAAAATTTATCAAAACGTGCAGACTGGAGAGTTTAAACAACTTCAAAGCATGAATTTCTCTATCTTTTTAGACTTCCAACTTTACTTGAACACTTCTAGAGGCCGTGAGCTAAAAAATTTTGAATTTGGATTTAAAATGAGGGGGGATTTTGAGGGCAAAAATAGACCCGCTTCTAGCACCTTAGTGCTTTAAAGCTAATTTTCTAGCTCTCACTCTTGTCATTGAATCGCCACTTCGTGTCACCATATTGATCACCGTAGAAAGTGATGTCCCTCATGTCCTTTTGAGGTGAGGGAAATAAAGGAAAAAAAAAATTCCCATCCATATCTATGCATAATTTTATGAGATATTACTTCCTCTAAAGGCCTCACCTGCCACTTTCTTCTCGCATTCTGTAGCTAATTGAACTCCCTTTATGAACAAGTTCTTCCTCCAAACTGCTCTAGTCAAATGTCACCGAGGTACCACTCCACCATTACTTAACCTGTAAAGTAGGTCTATCATAGTATCGTTTGCCTCCACTCCATGAGACATATGATAAAAGTCTCAGAAGCAGGTTTGGGCAAATCAAGGAAGATGAAGTGAATGAAAGAATGTTTTTAGAGCTAGAAAATAGTGAGGGGATGATCCATTGTCATGAAGCACGAAGATCTCTATAGAAATGATTGCAAATCAATGCATGAAACAACACACCATTTTTGTATATTAACTTCCTCTATAAAAATATATCGTAAAAAAAAACTCATTCAATCGCCTCCTTGTGCTATCACACCTTAAGGAGGATTCACATTACAAATAGATCTTCATTTCCAGCCCGACGATAGAAAAAGTTGGATTTCCCATTCAGGGAACAACGGTCTATCGGATTGAAAGTGAGGGATTTCATCTGAAGCATAAGAATAAAAAACCCACATCAAAAAGTATAATTTTTTTTCAGTAAAGTGGAGGATGAAAACCAAATGTAAAATTTTCAAGGTACCAATTGATGTAGTGTTCCATGTCCAAAAGCCATTTTAGAAGGTAAAAAATCCTTTAAATGACTATATGATTTCCTAAAACAAATACCGACTACAATATATATGACCTGCTCCCAAAAACTACTCTACTTTTTTAAAGCTAAATTCAAATTTGTTGAGCTCATGCCATTCGTTGGTGTTTCAGCCAAATTAGAGATTCAAGAAATTAGTAGAAGTTGTGCCATAGAGCTGTTTAAACCTCTGTTTTGCTCATTTTGAGAAATTCTCCATTTCCGGTCTGTGCACATAATATCCTCTTTACAACCTTCATTTCTGATCAAAATTGTTCACTTGTTCTATGGCCTGGGTCACCAAATCATTGTTTTGCCTCCATGCCTCTAGTTCATGAAGGAAATTTGAAAATTGGACTCAAAATGATGAATTTTCTTCTTTTGCATATTTTCCACAGCTGGGATGACAAGAATCTTTTCTCTGTCAAATTTTGACCCCAATGAATGCAGGTACATTGTTAGATCCTATTGGATGGGAAGGAATGAGGATTTTTGGTGAACTTAACACTTTTGGTCACTTTGGAAAAATGGTAAATTTACCCCATGACGGACCTGAAAAGCTGAATCGCTGAAAAGTCTGACCTCAAAGTGGAAGTCTCCATAAAGGAAAAATTCAAAGTTTAAGCACATTGTTGAAAAGTCAAAGCAGACGAGCGGGCCATCAGGGCACTTTTGGAAATTTAACCAAATTCCCAAAAGTGAAGTAAAAGTTCTAGAATGCTTCATGGCTCCGCCAAGGTCTCGGGCCCAAAGTTGAAAATTCAAAGTGGAAGAGTGGGCCGATGGAGGAATTTGTGTTTTTGAGCCTTTTTGTTAAAAATATGAAAAAGTTAAAAAATGATCCGCAGCCCCAATCAGGCTATAAAGGAAAAAGTCAAGGTGAAGCCCATTGTTGAAAAGTCAAAGCGAGAGAGTACATTTGGCCAGCAGGAGGAAATTGAGGTTTTGAGCCTTTTTCCAAAAAAGGTCAAAATGTTTAGAAAAGTGCCGTGACCCTATCTCTAAGCAGAACGTGCCATGTGTCCTAGTCAAATCGGAGCAGCGGGCCAACAGAGGAAATTGAGTTTTTGAGCCTTTTTCCAAAAAAGGTTAAAATGTTGAGAAAAGGGCCACGACCCCATTTCCAATCAGAAGCAGCCACATGTCTAAGTTGAAAAGTCAAAGCGGGGGTGCAGGCCAATTTGTTCCAAATTGCCAAATCTCTAAAAAATCACAAAATGCAAAGGGCTTCCCCCGTAACCACTCCAATCCCTTCCTGCCACGTGGACGGCCCGATTTCAGAGTTAGAGGAGCAAATCTAACAGTCTATATTTAAACTGGTAAATTGAATGTAACGGTTGCTTTGCAAGATCTGGTTTTAACCCGCCATGAGATTTTTCTTCACAATAGAGGGATTCAAAAAGGTGTTGAGGATTTGTGAAGTTGTAATGGTTTCTTGCAAAGAATATAATGGCTTCTCGACGTCATTCCAAGGGGGCGATTGATTTTTGAAAAAACCAGAGTGCTCTGTACCTGGAAAAGATAGAAAATGCCATTCTTCTTCTATTTTCTCTTCTTCCTTGAATTTCTTCCATTCTCAAGCTATGTACAAACTCTTCTCGAGCTTCAATAAGAAAAGAAGGAATTTTTGCCTCCTTGATTGAGGAATTAATTGGTACTTTGCAACCAATGAGTTTCATTTGGTCTTGTAGCTTCTCCCATGGATTTGTTTTTCTTCTGATTATAAATGCATGTAAATGAAGTTTCTAATTGATGTGTGTGGGCATCTGATATTCTACCCACAACATTAGTTTTTCCTACCTCCATTCTCACTCCCTTTTCCCTTCTCAGAAAAAGTTCTTCTCTAGTGAGAAATTGCTAGCTTTGTCACAGGGACAGTGGAGTGCCCCTGTTGGATCTCTGGTCGAAATACCACCATTGAAATCCACTTTTTCATGCATGCACATATGGAAGCTGCACCATTCAAGTAGAGGGACTTAGATTCCCATAGCATTGGCCTGAAACCCACCAATTTGTCCACAAGACAAATTTTCTTGCCAACAGTTTTTGGTGCCCACCGTGGGGCAGATTTTGCAGCATCTGCACCTAAAAATGACCTCAAGGTCATAAAATACAAAAATATTCTAGAAGAAAAGTTCCTAGAGATTGAATAATCACACAGACTACATGGATGTAAATCATGGCTATTCTGGGAAATCCTCCTGTTGAGAGACCTGATTTACTCTTTCACATCCAAGAAGACATTGCTTCTGATCTGAGAGAAGCTATTTGGCATAAGAGACAAAGTGTCAATCAATACTTCATTGCCATAAGGATTCTGGACCTGGAAGAGGAATGTGTTGTCGAACTGGAAAGGTAGAGACAAATTCCAACACCCCAGAGGAGAGCATAAACTTTCAAGTTGGCTGATAGAAGATACACCCAAAAACTGAGGCAAGGAGGAAAAATTGATCCCACATTTGAAGAGCTTGAAAGAGAGGCAGTTGCTGAGGAGGAGATAAGGGCTCAACTTGAAGAAATAGAAAGACTCCAAATCAAAGCAGAAGAAAGAGTAGCAGCAGAAGCAGCCTTAGCAAGACTGGAGGATAGAAACAAGAATAGAATGGGTGATCGTGAGCATGAGGAACACAGGCCCAATGTACCATGGGGGAGAAATACCAGTCCACTGTCTCTTGCTCAACCACTCCATGAGCTCCCAAGAGGTTCGAGAAAGAACTTCCCAAAATTCAAAGGGGATGGTTCTCAGCTCCCAGAAGAACATGTAGCAGCATTCATCACTGCTTGTGGAGTGTTGGGAGTTGAAGATGAAGATGTTTCAGTTAGGCTCTTTGTGGAGTCACTCCAAGAAAAGGCTATTGAATGGTTCTACATGTTTCCCCCAAGATCTGTCACATGCTGGGAAGATATAAGAAGTGTGTTTGAACATAGGTTCAAGAGCACAAAAGATTGTCAGGACCTGTTGGTCCAATTGGTTCAGATGAAGAAGGAGACCTCTGAATCAATGAGAGATTTTGTAGCAAGGTATGATAGGTTGACAAGGAGGATCCCAGAAGATGTGTTACCCTCTGAAAACAACTTGAAAATATTCTTCATCAGTGCTTTGCCACCAGAAGTTGGTTTCTTCCTCAGAAGAGCCCAACCAAGAACCTTGAGGGATGCTAAAGACTTCACAATTGAGACTGATGATGATCTAATTCTTTCTGGAAAAGTGAAAGGACCAAATGGGAAGAAAAAAGGTCAAAGTTCAAATCCAGTCACCACTGATCCAATGTTCCAAAAAATGGCAAATGACCTAGTTGCTTTGAAGAAGTAGCTATCACAAATCACAATGAGGAATGCTCCAAGGAGATCAAATCCTCTTGACAGACCAAGAATTGCTCCACCTACTCATAGGCTTGCTCTTGAAGCACCACTAGTCAATGTTATCTATGACACTAGAGAATCAGAAGAAGGAACAGACATTGAGGAAACTGAAGAAGAAAGCATGGAAGACTATGAAAACTATCTTGAAATTGAAGAGGTCAACATGCACAATGGCCTGATTGAATACGTTGATGATGAGGAGGAAGGTGATGAAGAAGCTCCAAGTTTTTCATGTGTTGTTTTCACTCGTGCACAATCCAAGAATGGTGTTTCAGCCTCAGCAGTTGCAACTGAGAGTAGGAAGAACAAAGAAGATAGCTCTTCAAAGCCTCCACAAAACAAGATCATCAGCAGAGGATCACCATTACCACCTTCCATGGAATCAGCCAAAGAGAAACCAGATTCACTGGTTGTCAAGGATCACACTGTTGTGCCAAGTAAGTCATCTTGATTCTCCTCTCAACCCAAAATTTGTTAAGAGAAATTCTCTTCTTAATACTGTTTCTATAATAACATCTAAATTTCAATCAAGGTCTACACCCTCACCTCCTTCCAAGCCAATTGCTACATTTGAAAAGGATAACCCAGCACCAAAAGTAACAAAACCTCTACCATTTAAGTCCTCATCCACTGCTGGAACCTCTTCCTCACCTACCATAGCTCCATTTGACTTTGTGGAGCATGCAAGAAAAACCAAAGTTCAACTCTCTGAGATTGAATACCTACAAACACATCCTACCCAATTTGACAGATTCATCAAGGCAGTCCGGGGTGGTAACTCTACACCCCAAATCTCTAATTCTAAAGGCTTACTTCCCACACCATCCATACCACCTTCTCAAAACATGCTAGCCCTCAGTGCTTCCAACACCAACAGAGTTGAGCCTTTCTACCTGTCACTTCTCATCAAAGGCTTCCAGTTCAACAATTGCATCATAGACTCTGGAGCCTCAGATAATGTGATGCCAGAAAAAATTTGCAAATTCTCTTGGCCTCACTTTGACCTCGGCAAATGACACATGCTATTCAATGGAATCCAAACAAGTTCCATTAGTAGGAATAATCAAGGATGCTCAGGTTGCACTAGCTGATTACCCTGACAAGAAGATACTCTTGACCATTTTGGTGGCAGATATCCCAACATCTTTTGGTATGCTTTTGAGTAGAAGTTTTTGTAGAGATCTAGGTGGAGAAATAAAAATGGATTGGTCATCTACAACTATCCCAGTGAAAGGAGAAATGAAGAAGTTGCTACCAGTCAGGAAAATGAAATTCACAATAAGGAAATCTGATGATCCAAGAGCTAACATCCTCTTTCAAGATTGTGGGCTAGGAAACTACTTCCTTACATCACAAAAGGAAGAGAACTTTCCACTCCTCATGGAGGAAGAAGAAGATCAGATTTGGACAATGGAGTTTTATGGCAGTCATTCCAGAGTAGGTTTAGGAGCTGGTGTAGTATTATACTCTCCCTCCAATGAGATATACCCTTTTTCCTATAAGCTGCAATTTGATAATACAAACAATACTACAGAGTACGAAGCATTGCTCTTAGGCATGAATGCAGCAGAGGACATGGGGATCAAGAAGCTGAGATGCAAAGGTGATGCTGAGATTGTGGTGAAGTAGGTCCGCCAACAATATCAGGTAAAAAATCCAAGGCTCAGGCACTATAGAAACAGAGTGTGGGACTGCATTGAATCCTTTGATGCATTCTCCATTGAAGCTATCCCTAGGGAGTAGAATGAAAAGGCTGATTCTCTAGCAGTGTCAGCTTCCTTAGTGACACCTCACCCTTCTTTTGGCAAAGATAAGGTGACCATTGAGATGGTTTTCAGACCTAGTGTACTAGACAATGCAAATCACTGGTAGGTCTTCAATGATGACAATCAGATCCTAGCCTTCTTAGAACAAAGGGATAACTTCAATAATCTATTCTTTGAAGGAAGTGAAAACCCACACCGTGAATCAGTCCCCAAAGAAGAGAAGGAAGGAATTGAGGAAATTGATGAAGAGGGGGTAATTAAACTGAAAGGAAACAAAATCCCCAAAGGCCTAGTTTCTTTGGAAGATCTCTTTGACAAGCATGACAGGTTCATCCAAGAGAAAGAAAAATAGTCTTCTCGGTGCCCATCTGATTTTGATCAAGAAAACATTGGCACTTCAGAGAATCCAAGGATGGTTAACATTGGTAAATGTTGCTCACTAGAAGAGAAGAGAAATTTTTTCTTCTGCTAAAAAAGTACTCAGATGTCCTGGCCTACTCCTATGATGAACTCAAGTCTTTTCAGCCAAAGGAAATGCATCATTCCATTCCTTTGAAGCAAGGAGCTAAGCCCTTTAGGAAAAAACAAAGGCCCTACAATCCAAAGATTGTTGATGTTATCAAAGAAGAGGTGACAAAGATGCTCAATGCTAGAATCATCTTCCCCATCCACCATTCAACATGGGTGGCTAACATTGTGCCAGTAAGGAAGAAGAACGGGGAAATAAGGATTTGTGTAGACTTCCGAAATCTGAATCAGGCATCTCTCAAGGACAACTACCCTCTTCCAATCATGGATCATATTTTGCAAGCAGTCACTGGATCTGAGATGCTCTCTTTGCTTGATGGATTCTCAGGGTATAACCAAATCAAGGTGGCAGAAGAGGATTGCAACAAAACAGCCTTCACAACACCCTGGGGCACTTTTTCCTACAGCAGAATGCCTTTTGGCTTGATCAATGTTGGGGCCACTTTCTAGAGAGCAATGGACTTGGATTTCAAATATTTGAAATATTACATTTTCATTTACCTTGATGACCTCATGGTTTTCTCAAAGAGGAGGGGAGACCATATCAGTCATTTGGAGCAAGTCCTTGCAAGGTGTAGGAAACATGGCATTTCTCTAAATCCAAAGAAGTGCATTTTTGGAGTCACAGAAGGTAAGTTGTTGGGACACATTGTGAACAAACATGGAGCACACATTGATCCTAAGAGGGTCAGAGCTATCCAAGCATTAGCCTTACCAACCAGCAAAAAGGGATTTCATTCATTCTTTGGAAAGGTAAAATTCCTTCATCATTTTGTGCCTAAGTTTTCTAAAGTGAACTAAGCATATAAATTCCATGATGAAGCCTCAAGAAAAATTCAAGTGGAATAAGGAGGGAAAAACAACATTTGAGAGTATCAAGAAAACCATTGCCAAATATCCAACTCTTGTATCTCTATATTTTAACAAGGAGTTCATCATGTATTGTTATGCATCAGAACATACACTCTTTGATGTCCTTGTGTAGAAAAATGATGAAGGCTTGGAAGCACCCATTGCTTTCATGAGTTGTCCTTTGAAAAATCATGAGCTAAAGTACAACCAACTGGAGAAGCATGCCTACGTAGTGGTTAAAGCTGTTAAAAGTTTCAGATTCTACATTCTCAATTCCCATACAGTGGTGATGGTCCCTGGAAGTGCAATCAAGTCCATTTTGACTCAACAAGATCCTGGGGCTAAGAGAGGAAGTTGGATTGCAAAGACCCAAGAGTATGACTTGGAGATTAGGCCCTCTAATCTGGTAAGAGGAAATGGTTTGTGCAAGTTGATTGCTGAAGATGAAACTCTCAAGGCTCAGTAGGGAGAAAAGGATGATGTTTTCCCAACCTGTTCAGAAGACAGTCCACAAGTGCTCTTTGTCACCACTACTGATGAGTGGTATGCAGATATTGCTTACTACCTCACTTATGGAGAATGTCCTCCTCATCTTGACTACAAACAAAGAAGGACACTCAAGCTAAAGGCAAGCCAAGTTTGTGATTTGGAATCATGCACTTTACAAGAGAGGCCTAGACGGTTGTTTCCTCAGGTGTGTAGATAAGGAGTAGCAAGAAAAGTTACTCAGGGCATATCATGATCAAGCTTGTGGTGGAAATTTCTCAGCAATAGTCACTGCGTATAAGATTCTCAGGGGGAGATATTATTGGCCCTCCATCTTTGCAGATACTCAAGACTGGGTTTCCAAATGCAAAGCATGCCAACAATTTGTTGGAAAGCCACAACTAGCTGCATTGCCACTCAGGCCTGTGGTGATTGAGGAACCATTTCAGCAATGGGGGCTAGATTTTATTGGTGTTTTGAATCCTCATTCTAGTGCAGGGCATACTTATGTACTCACTAAAACTGATTACTTCACTAAATGGGTGGAGGCCATTCCAACCAAGCAAGCCAGCTCTGAAACAGTCTGCAACTTCATCAAGGAGAATATCATTGTACATTTTGGAGTACCACAGAAGATTGTTGTAGACAATGCCACCTATTTCTCTTCAAAGGAGCTCACAGAGTTTTGTTATGGTTTTGGAATCTCCTTATCTCACTCTTCTGACTACTACCCATAGGGAAATGGTCAAGCTGAGTCAAGCAACAAGAACATTGTGACCATTGTTCACAAGCTGGTAGATGAGAATCAAAGGAACTGGCACAAGAAGTTGTATGATGCATTGTGGGCCGATAGGATCACTCCTAAGAAGGAAATAGGTATGTCACCTTTCCAAATGTTGTATGGAATTGAGGTAGAGATTCCTCTCACAATTGAGATGCCAGCTCTCAAGCTGCTACAAGAAATAGAAGATGGTCAGTACAAAGACTCCATTGACAAGAGGATCCTCTTCCTGGAGAAGCTGGAGGAAAGTAGATGCCAAGTGGTGGATAGAATTAAAGAACATTAGTTGAAAGTGAAGAAATTTTTTGACAAGAAGACCAAAGCAAGGAACTTTAAAGTTGGAGATTTGGTCCTGTTATGGGACAAGAGAAGAGAACCAAAGGGGAGCCATGGAAAGTTTGATTCATTATGGCTGGGCCCATTCCAAATTCATGGAGCTTGTGGTGAGAATGTTTTTCTCCTCTCTTACTTGGATGGAACGCCATTGGAATTGCCTCAAAGTGGGAAATACTTGAAACTATATCATCAGTGAAAGCATGGGTTGTCCCCCACCTGTACCATAGGTGATTTGCGTAGGTGTGTTTTTCCTTTTCTGTGCATGGTTTTGGTTTTAGTTTTTGTTCAGGTTTTGGTTGTGTGTGGTTTGGCTTGTGTGTTTCCTTCTTCTTCCATTCTTTCTCAGAATTGTACATGACTCTGCAAGGCCCAATGGATAAGGCACTGGTCAACGTAATATGTTTTGAAACTTGAGATTCTAGATCCTCACGTCGTGCCCTAGCAATGCCCAGTTCATGCCATGTCCCCAAGCTAGAGCCAGTTGTTGTCTCCCAAAAACTACTCTATGTTTTCATAGCCAAATTCAATTTTTTTGAGCTCATGCCCTTCATTGGTGTTTAAGCCAAATTAGAGATTCAAGAAATTAGCAGAAGTCGTGCCCTAGAGCTGTTTAAACCTCTTTTTCTCATTTTGAGAAATTCTCCATTTCTCGGTTTGTGCACGTAATATCCTCTTTGCAACCTCCATTTTTGATCAAAATTGTTCACTTGTTCTATGGCCTGGGTCACCAAATCATTGTTTTGCCTCCATGCCTCTGGTTAGTGAAGGAAATTCAAAAATTGGACTCAAAATGATGAAGTTTTCTTCTTCTATGTATTTTTCCCATAGTCGGGATGAAGGTGTCTTTTCCCGTCAAATTTTGACTCCAATGAATGTAGGTACGTGGTCAGATCCTATTGGATGGGGAGGAACAAGATTTTTGGTGAACTTAACACTTTTGGTCACTTTTGGAAAAAATGGTAAATTTGCCCCACGGACCCAAAAATCTGAATTGCCATTGAAAATTCTAACCTCAGCGAACGACTCCATGTGTCGTAACGGTGCAACTCCATGATAGGGTAGAAAAGGTCAACTACCAAATCAATGCCAAATCACCATGTGGTTGAAGGCATTGAAAAGTCAAAGTGGACGAGCGGGCCATCGGGGCACTTTTGGAAATTTAACCAAATTCCCAAAAGTGAAGTAAAAGTTCTAAAATGCTCCGCGGCTCTGCCAAGGTCTTGGGCCTGAAGTTGAAAAGTCAAAGCAGAAGAGCGGGCCGGTAGAGGAATTTGTGTTTTTGAGCCTTTTTGTAAAAAAGGTAAAAAGTTAAAAAATGATCCGCAGCCCTGATTAGGCTATAAAGGAAAAATTCAAAGGTGAAGCCTACCATTGAAAATTCAAAGTGGGAGAGCAGGCCAGCAAAGGAAATTGAGGTTTTGAGCCTTTTCCCAAAAAGGTTAAAATGTTTAGAAAAGAGCCATGACCCCATCTCTAACCAGAATGTGCCACGTGTCCTAGTCAAATCGGAAGAGCGGGCCGATGGAGGAAATTGAGTTTTTGAGCCTTTTTCCAAAAAAGGTTAAAATGTTGAGAAAAGGGCCACGACCCCATTTCTAATCAGAAGCAGCCACGTGTCTAAGTTGAAAAGTTAAAGCAGGGGTGTGGGCCAATTTGTTCCAAATTTCCAAATCTCTAAAAATCACAAAATGCAAAGGGCTTCCCCCGTAACCGCTCCAATCCCTTCCTGCCACGTGGACGACTCGATTTCAGAGTTAGATGAGAAAATCTAATAGTTTATATTTAAACTGGCAAATTGAATGTAATGGTTGCTTTGTAAGATTTGGTTTTAACCCGCCATGAGTGTTTTCTTTACAATGGAGGGATTCAAAAAGGTGTTGAGGATTTGTGAAGTTGTAACGGTTTCTTGCAAAGAATATAATGGCTTCTTGATGTCATTCCAAGGGGGTGATTGATTTTTGAAAAAACCAGAGTGCTTTGTACCTGGAAAAGATAGAAAATGCCATTCTTCTTCTATTTTCTCTTCTTCCTTGAATTTCTTCCATTCTCAAGCTATGTACAAACTCTGCTCGAGCTTCAATAAGAAAAGAAGGAATTTTTTCCTCCTTGATTGAGGAATTAATTGGTACTTTGCAACCAATGAGTTTCATTCGGTCTTGTAGCTTCTCCCACGGATTTGTTTTTCTTCTAATTATAAATGCATGTAAATGAAGTTTCTAATTGATGTGTGTGGGCATCTGATATTCTACCCGCAACATTAGTTTTTCCTACCTCCATTCTCACTCCCTTTTCCCTTCTCAGACAAAGTTCTTCTCTAGTGAGAAATTGCTAGCTTTGCCATAGGGACAGTGGAGTGCCCCTGTTGGATCTCTGGTCAAAAGACCACCATTGAAATCCACTTTTTCACACATGCACATAAGGAATATGCATTGTTCAAGTAGAGGGACTTAGATTCCCATAGGGTTGGCCTGAAACCCACCAATTTGTCCACAAGATAAATTTTCTCACCAACGTGACTCATTTTAGAAAAATGCATATGTATTTCATCTATTTTCAGGTTTTGTCCACTTTTTGGCCCCCCAACTTAATGCACTTACCCTAGATGTAGAATGTAGTAAATTTGTGCAAGGAAACAAAAACTCCCTTCCTATGAATTTTGATGTAGATGAACCATCCTTGTGATGGATCTTGATGGATGAAAATGTAGCTTTAGATTCCTTTCATGGATGCAACCTTAGGTGGTGATAGTAAGTGCCTAGTGCTTGGTCCCTCATTATGGTCATATAACTTTATATTTATATGATTTTCTTACTTTAATTTTGTAATTAACCCCAAAAAGGCCGATCGCCAAAACTATAAGAATCACAAATGGATATAAAGTGCCCAAAAAGTGAGAGGAAAGCATAAAGAGGATCAGGACACCCAGAGGGGACCAGGGCGCCTAGGACGACCTAGTCCTAGTTGGGCACCCCAGTTAGAAATAGGAAAAATATAGTATGAGAATATAGATTGGGAAATTATTGGTGTAAGATTGAATTTAACAACATAAAACAAATAAAAATGGACAAAGACATGGATTAAATATTACTCTTTTCACTTGAGAACCATATGAACATTAGTATGATACCGGGACTAAATATTGACTCAAAGTGTGTGATTGTTTGTCTACAATTTAACACCATTTAGAGTAGTTTATAGGAGGAAAGAAATATCTCACTCCTCCACTACAATACTTAGTTATGATTACAAAATACAAGTTTTTGGGGGCATGACTCTCCTTCTCTAGCATCATTTCAACATCTTACACACTTTTTCTCAGTAATACAACACATGGGAAGGGCATGGGGGCACCCATTCTATTTTATACTTTTATATATATATAAAAGGTTGGTCTTATATACATCTAAAATGATTTGGTCCATCAACTTATGGAAGGTATCAAAGAAAATAATCTATTCATAGCCAATATTTCCTATCCTCATTTCAATGGTAAAGATATTAGGGTTACTTAAAATTTTAATACACGGCCTTCTTCCTTCAAGGGGTGCATTGGTACTTCTCTCTTCTTCTCTCTCTACCTCATATCCTTTATTTTTTCACATGCACAAAACACTCATGTTTCTCCTTTATCACAATGGGGAATGATCATCCCCAATCCTTCAACAAGTTTAATAAAACAATCCAAGCCTCCAACTACAAGAAAGGATTGTGAGCTCTTCCCTTTGTAAAATAAACAGGTGCATGCCTTCCATGTTATCTACAACTCTTTATTTAACCTTATACTAAGTTTAAATTCTATATTTACATTTAATTTGTATTATAGACATTGAATAAACTTTTTGTTGTAGGTTTCTTCATGGAGCATGCCAACACCAACACGTTTGAATGACAAAAACTCTGAGAAAAGACAAAGTGTGTTTACAAACATAGATATAATTTTCCTTTACACATGTAATTATCATTTCATACTTAAAGGGGAGGAATGTAGACACTCAAATTTGTAAATTTATCATTTACATTTTTGGTTGTGAATGTTCTTCTTGGCTAAGGCAAACAACTACATCTGATCACTACTTTATACATTTTTTATCTCTTTAAAAACTTTCTTATTCATATGCACTAATGTGTTGAAATTGTATGAACATGAATGCATAGAATAAAAATTTTAAACTCTACCCATCATGATGCAACTTTTAGATTGCATCCACAATATCCTTGTTTAAAACAATAAAGTAAGGTCAGGATGTATAATTTGGTCTTGAATGACCTGTACGTTCTAGGACTGACATGTCTTCCAACTCTATTTTTAAATATATTATCTTTTTTGGGTATTTTCATATTCCTAGATCATACTTTACATGAAAATTTAACTTCAAATCCCTATATGATAAAGCTAGCATACCTCATTTACACACCTAGAAATAACATAACAATCTCTTGACACGCTCATTATAAATACATTCAAAAGGAACCCAGGGCTCCTTAAATATTTCAAATGTTGATGCACATCCATTAGGGAAACCACTACTACAATTCCGAAGCACTCAACCAAGTCATGGATTTCAGCTTCCCTCATTTACAAGAACTGAAAGAGCCCTACTAAATGACTCATTAGGACCACACCTATCTAATCTATGTTCAAAATTGATTCAATTTTTCAACTATTTGAATTCATTTGGATTTCACATGATAGGCAGAGAAATACGTGTGATTTGAAGCATATTTAGAATAGTGGTGATGTAGGAGGTGCATATATTTCACTTCAATGTAAACATTAACCTTCTTGTAGGACCTTCCACCCATGGTTATGGTTTGAATTCCATTCAGTTTATTTTAGAAAGTTTCAGAATTGTGTAACACTTAGGGTTTGATATAAAAGCATATTTCTATAACATTAATGGGTAATAGGGGAAACCTATAATGAAGTGGATGTGACAAAGAGTGAAGTGAAGGTAATGGCATCAAACCATGAAATAATTAGATATGCACCTATTACTAGAAAACTAGCACCCAATTAAACACTAATGCCGAAATAATCTTGTCCCCTTCTGGGTAGTACTGTCCAGAATAACTTCCAGGTCACTATTTTCTAGACAAATCATAAAAAATCTAGACTGAACCTATTCCACCATCATTCCATCCCAGATCTTGTCCAAAAATTTGGATCCCCGCTAAGTCACTCTTATCCTCTTGTTGGTTGTACTTTCTAATCATTATACTTTGATATATTGTATGTTTATGATTTATTCCAGTCCTATGATGAAGATTTAATTTTTGTTAAATCATTTGGTGAACCCGCTTATTGATCAAACCCTATATTTTCATAGGATCCATAATTTTTATTTCATTATTTCTTCTAACGGTTTTTCATACAATTGTTGACAACACACCCCTATTGTATATTTAGGTTCACATTCATAATGTTCTAGTTAAGCATGTTTTAATTGACAACGGGTTTGATATTGATGCATATAACATCTCTTTTCTCAATCAAGTAGGGATTTCTATTGTTGATTGAACTCATTCTACTATATGTATTTTTGGTTTTGATAATAAACCTTAGCAAGTGTTGGGATAAATCACTCTACCCGTCATTGTAGGACCTTGCACTCTTAATGTTCTATTTCGTATTATGCCTAATAATCTCAATTATAATATCCTTCTAGGTCATTCTTTGTTACATATTATGCAGGTAATACCTTCTACTATGCCATAGAACATAATTATCTTGTAACACCTTCTTCCATGGATAATTCTACAATAGATTCCATACCTCGTGTTGCTCATTTTTGTGATATCCCTCTCATTTATGATCATGAAGACACTACTTACAATGCACATCATTCTATTCCTATGATGGGCTGCAATGCCACTAATTTACATGATGAAATTTCTATCAGAACCCATGATAGTCCTCCCATTATGTCTCACTCTCATCCACGTGATGCTTGATCCCTAATGCATACTACTACACAATTACGTCTATCTAGATACATCTACAATACCTAAGGTGTTGGGAGACACTCACACCCCCCTTCAAAATTTCACCATGACCATGGATTTAAATATGTTTCTTGGAATAACTCTTGATGCAATTATAATGATCATATGCTTACTAAATCCAATATTACATTACTTCTTACAACTTCTCCACAATAAGTAAAAACACAACGTGTTGATTTGATATCAATTCATGATTCTCTTCCATTCCTCTCTTTCCCAACTTCTATGCATGAATTATATGCTACATCTACACTTCATATTTTTTGCATCCATGGGGGAAATCAATCCCCCTCTTTCCAAATTTATGACTATGGTTTCTTCTATAGTCATAGGTACTAATACATTTAACTTTAATGTTTTCAATCTTCCTAAATTGCACCTATTTCTTCTATTGAATCTTGTGTCTCTCCCTCCATTTTTTCATGTCAATACTAATGAGCCTTCTATAAATACATATGTTGCACATATATTTTCTCACACCTTCCTCCTTATGTTTTCATTTCCTCTTCCCACTATTCCCGACAATACCAATGTTCTACCTATTTTAGTTTCTCCCGATGAATACACTCTTATTGTTTATGACATTATACTTACCACTTATATAGTTGTGATCTTAGTATCCATAGGGTTCTACCTTAATTTTTTGACATTTTTCTATGGTAACTCTTGTGTTATTCCCATTTTCTACCCGATGACACACGCTTTCTCTAGTCAAAAATGAATGTTGAGGGAGAAATTACATACATGAACCTCAATTTCCACACATACACACTGGGGGAAAACCTTTCTTCCTTTCCCTAGTCATATAACCTCATATTATAATAATATAAAAACATTTAGATATTTATAAAAAATAGAAAAACATTATCTTAGATCTTAGTTAGATGTATCTTTGTTTTCTTATACTATTCCATGTTTCATTTTACATATAATGTTATCTTGTTTCATAATATGTTCTATCCTTCTACATTTACACGTGTGCATTCACATGGTAGCTTGAGGTGAATAAAATCTATATACATGTTATTACATGATGCATTATTCTTGACATTGTTCTCTACCAATCCCATTGAGGCTCCTAGGGAAGCTACTTTCCCTAACTTTCTACATTTAGGTGTTATCATTGCAATATATACTACTTCCATTTCAATTTCATTCAAATATATGTACATTGTGACATATTATTCATTATTCTAACATGTTAACATCTACTTCATGTGTAACATTTATTTTACAGGCTTACTTTTAACCATGGTTATTTGTTTATACTATTTTCTCGTGTCTTTTCTTCTATGACTGTGATTTATTTTCCATTGTTTCTATGTTATGTCATATGATTTATTGTTTTTTTATATGATCTTCAAGGCCTATATTGTCTTATGACATCCTGAGTGGTTTCCTATATTTTCTAATAGCTACTATGTTGTCCTTGTGATGTTTTATTGTATGTTTGACTTGTTTATATTACATTATGCCATGATTGTTTGTTAATAACACTTATTGCTAGCTTTATTTCCATTGTTTTGCATGTGACATGGTTGTTACCATACACATACCCTATTCCCCTGCATGAATTCTTATTCAGATGTGCACATAAAATTCATGACCCTTTTTTTTTAATTGGGCTCGCATCGATCCATCTCACGCACCCCAAATGATGGTGGAACCATTAGGTGATTATTTCATTCTTGAAAATTCAAAAATCAGAGACAAAATGTAATATAGTAGAATTGAGTAGTAAAGGGTCTCAAAAAATGGTCCATAGTCATACATGGACCAAAAACTACATAGGGATATAAGTGCATAGAGTAGAAAGTAACAGTGGGTACTAATGTCCCACCTAGGCAATTTTTTCCTAGGGGTGAAAACATGTATTTAACAGACAACCCTTCTCAGTGAAAGTGTTTCATAGAATCCAGTAACAAACATTCAACTCCATTTTACTATTCATAACAAAGGAACATAATGAATATATTTTCATATTTTGGGCAAGGGAACTTACTTTTATTTCTCAAATCACACTTTTCCTATTGGTATCTAATAAGGAGCAACACCTAGGGCATATGCAGGGATGACTATATGTCTGGAATGAAGTGTCATCTGTGGCTAGTTAGTATTAGGTTGGTGACCATCTACAGTGAAACTTATCCATGGATTTTTGGGGAAGTATCATGGATAGAGGGAAAATATGACCTCTCTCCCAACACTCTTTCTTCGGTGGCAAGAAACCTAAATCCCAAGATTATTCACATCAGTTCGAGGATTTATCACCCCCGAACCCTTCAAAAATCTCTAAGAAAATGTTATCCAAGGAAAAAATACACATGGACATCCTAATATCTCTCTAAAAAATTAGGTATACTCTATCTTTGATTCACTTGTTTATTTTACACATTTCAATTATGATTTCTCTAAGTTATAATTCAATTTCATACACTATGAGAATTGTGTTGGAAAAACAAAGGACTGAGAGTGGGGGTGAATCAGTCATATAAAATAGTATTCCATTTCCATTTATCATACATTAAAAATCATACAACCATTCAATTAAACATCAACCATATGTGTGTTCACTTAATCATTGAATCAACATACATAAGAGCAAGAGAAAGAGAGTACATAAGAAAACCAAATTTAAATGGGAAAACCTCAAGGAGAAGAAAACCCACTAAATTTTTCTTGTATTACACAAAGAAAATATATTTATTGAAGCATCAACTTCACAAAGAGAACTAAGCCTTAGTTTAGTAAAGCACCAACCCTACAAGGAGCACCAACCTTTAGTTTAGTAGACCACCAACCCTACAAAGAGCACCAACCCCTAAGTTAGTGAAGCAACCACTCCACAGGGAGGATACAATCCCATAAGGTGATCAAGAAATATGAATATGAATATGAATATCATGGAGTATTTTTTTCTTCCACAACTGATGGAGAACACAATTTCAACTCACGCATACACCTTTAAACCCTCATTCACCTAGCTCACTCTTTCTTATTTTTTCATGGACTTGTCTTTATTTCAAACCATTTCTCACATTATCTCTAACACTTATCATAATTTTTAACACTTCATCAGCTCTAAATGGATTCCGTCATACCTATTTTACACTTCTACGTGGGTTACACTTTTCCCTCTGTGAGCACTAGTTCAAAAATGAACTAAAGCATCACTTTTATACCCTTCTCAACTTAAAAACACAAGGGAGATCAGTCTAGATCATTTGTTTAGGACAATAAATCTTAAAAATATCCAATACATCCATAATGGACCCATGTAGGTTTTCCAAGTTCAAATTCCCTAAAGAAGCTCAAAACAAGCTCAAAACCCCATCACTTGGATCACCAAAACTCACAAACCTCATCACCATGGTTATTCAAGATCTAAAATTTCTCACACATTTAAAATATGAAATATTAAAACCATACATGGTTGTAAATTATCTTTCACCATTAAAATTATTCATAACACAACTAAGAAGGCTCGTATCCTTCTCATAATAGCTATTTCCAGGACCCTATCTTCACGTTTGGGCCTCAAGACCATCTAAGAACATATCAAATCTGGCATGTAGCCACTCATTGGAAATCTCCTAGCCTAGAGATAACATCCATTCTTTGTATATATCTTGAAAAATCCATGCATGAAAACTACACCAACTTTCCTCTTCGCCAAAATAAGCTGCCCAAAAATCCATTTTAGAAAATCAACATGTTTACACCCTTTATGCCACTTTCAAGACCCCCAAATTCCTTTAGTAGGAGAAAAATCATCCCTCTTCACTCTCAAACTAATATAAACCATAAAATAATCTATCTTATTCCTCTTCTACCTCCATCGTCTAGCAAGAGTAATCCTTTCATGAGAAATAAGTAATCTTATTCTCCACAAATTAAGTTGGATGACCCATCAAACCTCATCATCATGAGACAAACCATATACCATTATAAATATATATGAATCCTATTTCTATAAAATCTTACATTTCCTTTCAAATCCAACACCTCATAAAACACCACCAAACATGACACTACTAATCAAATTTCATGTTTGACACCCTACTGACACCTCATGGAGACTCGTATGACCTGAAGGTACCCTTTTCCATTAATGGACTTGTCATCAATGACAACACTAACAAACAATGGCAAACAATCTTCCCCTTTGTCATTGATGGCAACCACCTTCAGAAACATTGATGATAACTAGTAAGACCAACACCTACATGACCTCTTCTTCATGTTTCTAATTGCTTCTCTCCCCCTTTGACATCAATGAAAAAGGATACAATTATGACTAGACATGGAAAAAAATGGCAACTCAAGACTAGATCTATAATGACAATAATGCAAAAACTGACTTACATGCTCAAATAGCTCCCTTTAGGACTGAACTTACTCTTATTTGACTACAACAACAGCATTAGGTTATATGAACCTGATCTGAGCCTCAATCCATATCCCCCTGAGTGCATGCTTTCCAATTTTGTCTTTAAACCTATCATACTTCTTCTTCTAGGTCTATCTCTTGTTAAAACCACAAAAATTTCCTTCAATGTTGTCAAATCTAGCTTTAAGACCAAGGTCCCTAAAACCCAATTTTAGTATAAATTTGGAAATATTTACCTTGCTTTAGAATCTCTCATACATCATGAATTGATTCCTTATATCTCCCCATATCAAGATATTGTCTCCCTTTAACTGAAAAACACACGATTTTTAGCTCTAACCTTAATAGAATGAAATGAACACCACTTATCTGTCACTGACTTGAAATAGTTCCTTGGTGGTCTTTGTCCTATTTTTATGTCAATACATTTGTTAGATCATTTATTAGGATCCCCTTACATTTAACCTTGAAATCAATCACCAACATTTCCAAACAACACTATCTTGATGTTATAGACACCTTAAACCCTTGTATGAATATCAATGTCAACATCCTTTGTCTTATGAGTGTAGACACCAATTTTTCAGTATGTTATCCCCCATCCCGCGTTTATTACCCTTATTCCACACATTATTCCTCCCCTTCCTATTCGAATTTATACTTTCCATCCTAAATGCTTATGTCCCCGTCACCCCTCTTGATTCATTTTTCCATCCATAATCCTATCTAATTACCCATTTATCACTTTTAATCATAACATTAATATTACTATCATTATTTCATTACCCTTTTCATTCTCCCTTATTTCTATCCATTATTATTCATCCCCCCATCCATTATATTCCTCACCTACCCTTATTCATCACCCCTTTTAATTCCCCCTAATTTATCCCCATGCATCCATGCACACCTAAAACATCTCCTTACCTCTTCCCTTCCCATTCTAGCCCCCTTTTTTTGAAATCAAATATGACATTTACCTACCTAATTTACAGTATGCTCCATTTTTTGATGACTCATGTTGATCATCATCAACCTTATTTCTACGCCTTCACCTCCTCCTATCAAGCACATGAAATTACTGTATTTCAAGTTATTTTACTAGCTTTTCATTTTTTCTTTCTCATGAGATACAATATGCAACTTGGTGCCCTCTCTAGATATTTTCATGACATCCATAGAAGATTGAATACCTTGATTTTTCATGGAATCCTCCATTCGGGTCTTGTCATTTCCTTCTTGCAGGTTTTACAGGTCAGCTTGGATCTCATCTGTTTCATCATCCTTCTGTGATCATTGTCAAACCTCCCCCTTTCATTATCTCATCTTATCAAATCCCAAGTCCTTCTTCATTCATCATTGACCCATCCTAATCACTGTCAACTTATCTTGTTCCAACTCTCATTTATCTTTGCATCATCACCTTATTCGGTTCCATATCTTCCCTTTTATCTAGAGCACCCTATCTTAGTAACCCACCTATTTATGAACCCTGATCTAGTTTTCTCGACACTGATCGTTGTCAACCTGGCCTAGTCACTATTGACCCTAACAGCTCCCACATTAGATATGTTTCTAGTTACATCATATTTATTCATCAAAATCTTTGTATCAGAACCAACATCCCAGAACCGGCTCCATCTCTATTTCTTCTCATATTTCAATCAACTCTACACCGGTTTTCATAAACTATACTAGTCAATCTCAATTTGCCATCAACCTGAGTAGGTTCGTTTTCCTTTTATTAACATTCATATTTTCATATCTCTATCTCATCATCTAGCACATCCTATATCTTTGTTATCTACATCCTTCTGTTAGTTATCACTTATCAATCTTTACTATCAAACATGGGTTCACATCCATCCTAGGAAGCTATCATTTTCCTGAGATTGACCTTGTCAGGAAGCCCACCATATTATTTACTAATATTTTTCATGTTATCTCTTCTTTGCTGTGTAGGTCATCAAGCTCACAATGAAGAGTTTCTTTTGTGACCACAACTTCATAATTTCCATTTTCATCTACATTCGGAAGTAGCCTTAAACCCTCCCATAGTTTTGAGTTCCTTTATTTCTTGTACCCCTTACATTAACTTGAAACAAGAGCAGGAAATCTCATCAAACATTCTGGAATGCTGGTGGGACTGACACTTTCTCTTTGGGGATTCCTTCATTTTCTTCATTTCATTCCACTAACTTGCAAGTGGGAACCTCACTTTCTCACGTGCTTGGTGGTTTGCTTACTTATATCAACAATGCACTTGTTAAAATAAAATAAAAATAAAAAATAAAAAAACACATTATCCAGGTATTCTTATTTTTGTTCCATGTTTTCTCCTTTCTACATATTATTGTGTGTGCTCTCGTCAAACTTCACATTTCATTTTTGGGCCTAAAAAAACACATTTATTCTTTCTTTTTCATCTGATCTAAGTAGGGGGTAATTTTTTGCATTCACTTATTCCACACACATCCAAACTCATGTGTCAAACTTACACATCTAAAAAATCTTCTACCTGGTGGAACTATTGGTATTTCATCACCTAATAGGAAAGTTTTTGCAGAGTTATGGTTGTGTTATAATTTTTTTACTATTAGTATATCAGCTAAGCGGTTGATGCCCTTATCACTGCGATGTGTGAAGTACAGGGGTAGGCCCCTTTATCAGTCCATGTATGAGTAATCATCACATATTTTTACCTCATGTACCTCTAGGTATAGCAAGGATGCCATCCAAAAAATCCTAAAACCAACCTTAGTTCGGCCATTTCTTAGGTTCCCTTTGAGCCTTTTCTTTTTCTTTTTCATATCTTAAACAAACAAGATAAGTAAAAACATTGTTGTTTATCTTGTTTGTCTTAGTAACATTTGCATAGGTTGTTTTTTTGTTTCATGCCCATTCTTACTAGATTTGAGATCAGATAAATGGAACAAACTACCTTGTCTAACATTCCTACCTCTAAAAAGATCACCCAAAAAACATTCACCCTTGCCACTGGCTCATCTACTCCTCTGATCACATCCTATTCGGTTCCCTAATCCATCATTTATGCGACTCCTTATAATGAATCCTTTTTCGCCCAAAAGCATTCCTAGGTTGAAACTAATCCTTTTCTCTACCACCATTCATTCCCTTTGAGACCAGCTACACCCCCATCTACCATTTCCTTAGAGAACTTTGGGCCTCCTATTATCCCTCGAGGATGTTTGGAATTCCATGAAATTTTGGAATCTAACCTTATTTCTCTTCATGAATACCTTCTCCGTAAATCCAGAAACCTTCCCATTGATGGAACCCCTCTTCGAAAAATATATGCTTATAATTTCACCCCAAATCCACTCAAGTCCTCACCTTCCAACCTATTTTTTCTTATCCAAAGCTATGAATGATCTTTACATGGTGTCACGTGAACTTTTCTCCCATCAATCTTTAGCTCCAATCCTCCAAACTCATCAATCCACTCAACTAGTGGCTCCCATTCCACCCAATCTTTATCATATCAACACTTTTCCCTATTCTTCCATCCCTGTCACCTCTTCATCCACCATTTTTATTAGTGCCCCTAATAAAACTCTGTAGGAATCCCAACTTCTCCTTCCACCACCCAAACAACATGACCAAACTTTTGTCCTTATCTCCACATCCCAAATCCACACTAATGTCATCACCTCATAACCCCATACTTTGGAATCAATCCAAACCCATCAACCTCCTCTCTAGAATTTATTCCACCATATCTTTCCTAATCAATCCACCCAAATATCTCAACTACCCCATACCTATATCCCCACTCATCCCATGTAAAACCAATATAACATCCCCACTCAACAGCAGACATAATCACACCTATCCAGTTATGTCCTCATATCTCAGCAACATCATATCTCCCACCCTATTTAGTAATAATCATTCAAATATCTCCCCTCTTACCAACCGCCTCTGTAGACACCTACCTATCCTCAGCACTATCAATCTCATCCTCAACCCAACCCTTCCACATCCTATGATTCCTAACCTCACTAATCCATCTCCCATCCATCCCATAACCCTATGTAGGATTTTCTAAATAGGTTGGAAAACCTCAAGATGCCACCTTAGGTCCCAAAATCTCATTCACCTATGAAAAAAATTGTAATGAGCCCATCCATCCATCCATCCATTAGTTTCAGTCAAACCTTATACTTTTCACTAGGAACTCCCTAAAATTTTGAAATTCAACAATAAGGACCCTCAACAACACCTTATGGCTTTAGGCATGCCTGTCACCTCATTACACATGCTCAGGGCCTCATGTTCCATAAATTCCCCATGTTATTGGTCAGTGCTACCTTGGATTGGTACAATGAAATTCCATAGCACTCCCTCTTTTCATTCATACAACTCACACAATTATTCTTATAAAATTTCTCCATTAATATTGTGCGTAAAATCACCATCACATATCTTGATGCCATTAAAAAATAAAATTACGAATCCATCATAGATTTCATTGCTAGATGGTGGGGTCTCATCAATCAATTATCCTTCTCCCTTCCTCAAATTGATCCTATCGAGATCTTCTCCCAATCTTGTGCAAATCATATCTCATCAACCCTTCAAATCCAATATTTTTTATTGGACAAGTTTTTTTGGTTCTAATCAAATGAATTAACTACTGATGAAAGAAACTAGAAACTCATAACATGGAGGGTTTATAGTACCTTAGAAGAATGATGTGATGGATGAATAGGTACCAAGTAGATGATCCTTGTTATAGCTGATGACCTACAAATAAGATAGACCGAAAAAGAGATAGATTGGATGGGATATGCAGGGGCTTCCTGACAAATCAAATCCTGTTAGGTTATGGAGCTTGTTTTCATGTGTGAAAGTGTTGAATATTGTACACTAAGAGTATTGTACACTTTTCATGTATCCTTTTTGAGGTTCAAGGTTCAGGGGCATAGCCCCCGAAAAAAAAATTGGGCCTTAAAACGTGCCCGATATATCAGGAAACGTGATTTTCTCATATGTAGGATTTTGACCCATAGGTTTATGGGACGGTTTTTGCCCATGGTTTTAATACCCATGGTTTTGTAAAAACTGCTTAAGCAGTTGTCTACTTATATGGTTTTATGCATATGATAGATGTATGAAAAACATTACAGATGTGCTTTGAATTCGGGCTGTGAATTCTGTAGAGTCTGTTGAGCATAGCTCCAAACAGATCTGGTAATGTATTGAAAGAGTGGTGGTTTGTAATAAAATTTGAGCAAGTGATTCTTGGTAGACGTAGCCCAGATTGGGTGAACCACGTTAAATACTGTCTCTTTGTGTTGTGTTATTTTATTCTACAATTTTATTTGAGATCTGTAATAATTTCTGCATATTAGTTTCTACTGTTGCGATTCTGTGAGGGATTATTCTGCATATTTTATCCCTTATTTCCTAACAATTGGTATCAGAGCCTGGTTTGGTTTGCTGAAGTGTTGAATCGCAGGGAAAGTTTTATCTTGAGTGGGAGCTATGGCAGATGATGGAAGATCTAGGGTTGATAAATTCAACAGGTAGAATTTTAGTCTTTGGAAGATGCAGATGGAATATTACCTTTATCAGAAGGATCTTTATACTCCGTTGTCTGAGAAGGTGAAAAAACCCTTGAGCATGACAGATGCGGAATGGGATTTGCTGGATAGGAAGGCACTTGGGACAATCTGGCTATGTCTTGCATCTTCGGTATTATTTAATGTTTCAAAGGAAAAGACTACAAAAGAACTGATGGATGCATTAGGGAAGTTGTATGAAAAACCCTCTACCTCTAATAAGATATTTTTAATGAAAAATTTGTTTAATATGAAGATGTCTGAGAATGGTTCAGTAGCAGATCATCTAAATGATTTTAATATGGTTGTAAATATGCTAGCTTCGGTTACAATAGAATTTGATGAAGAAGTTAGGGCTTTATTAGTTTTGTGCTCTTTACCTGAGAGTTGGAATAGCTTGGTAATGGCGGTAAGCAACTCGGTTCCAGCTAACTCAAAGTTGAAGTTTGAGGATGTTGTAGGGGTGATTCTAAGCAAGGAAATGTGAAGAAAAATCTCTGGTGAATCTTCTACTTCAGGGAATGCTTTGACAGTGGAAACTAGAGGGAGACAGAAGAATAGAGGAAGCCATGGAAAATCAAAGGATCAAGCAAGGTCAAAATCCAAAAGCAAGATAGTATGTTGGCACTGTGGAAAGTCTGGGCATGCAAAGAAGGACTGTTGGGAGCTTCAGGATAAGAAGAAACAATAGGAAGAAAACAAGGAGGCAAATGTGGCAACGGGTAATGTATGTCAGGATGCTTTGATTCTTTCTTTGCACAATATTACTGAATCTTGGGTTTTAGATTCAGGGGCTTCTTTCCATGCTTCTCCACATAGGCATTATTTTGTTGATTATGTTCAAGGATATTTTGGGCATGTTTTTCTTGGTGATGATGAGCCTTGCAGCATAGTTGGAAAAGGTTCTATTCAGGTTAAGATGCAGAATGGGAATACTTGGCTATTGAAGGATGTCAGACATGTGCCTACATTAAGATGAAATTTGATATCGGCAGGGCAGTTGGGAAGTGATGGTTGTAATGTGATATTTACAGCAGACTCTTGGAAGGTTACCAAGGGTGCTTTTGTGGTGGCAAGAGGTAAGAAGGTTGGAACCTTGTATTTAACCACTTATAGCACTAATGTTTGTAATCTTGTGGCTTTAGAAGTAGATACAACATTGTGGCACTATAGGCTCGGTCATATGATCCATAAGGGCATGGAGATCATAAAGAAGGATTTTCTTGGATATACAAAAACAAGTTTAGAGTTCTGTGAGGACTGCATATATGGGAAACAAAAGCGAGTAAGGTTTCTCAAGGTTGGACCTACAAAGAAAGAGAGTAAGTTAGAGCTGGTGCATTCTTATGTGTGGGGGCCAGCTCAGGTATCATCTCTTGGGGGTTCAAGTTATTATGTTACTTTTATTGATGATGCAACAAGGAAAGTTTGGGTTTATTGTATTAGAAACAAATCTGATGTATTTGACACTTTTGTTAAATGGAAAGCCTTGGTAGAGAATGAAATAGGTCTTAAGCTAAAATGTCTCAGGTCAGATAATGGAGGGGAGTATTGCAGCAATGAATTTGATGATTATTGTTCTAAGAATGGAATCTGCAGGAAAAATATGGTTCCAGGAACTCCACAATAGAATGGGGTGTCAAAAAGGATGAACAGAACAATAATGGAACGTGCTAGGAGCATGAGGTTACATGTAGGACTGCCTCTTTCTTTTTGGGCAGAAGTGGTGAGCACAGCTATGTACTTGATAAATAGAGGACCCTCAAGTGCCTTGGATGGAGGCATACCTGAGGAGGCTTGGTATGGTAAGAAAGTTGATTATTCATTTCTTAGAGTCTTTGGATGTGAGGTGTTTTTCATATAGACAAGCATGATAGGACCAAGCTAGAGGCTAAATTAGAAAAATGTACTTTCATTGGTTATGGTGGTGATGACTTTGGATATAAATGTTGGAGTATTAAGGACAAGAAAATCATTTGATCTAGGGATGTGGTCTTTAATGAGAAAGTCATGTATAAATAAGCAGTTGCAGGAAAATAGGGAAGAATCCAAGAAAGAATATGCAACAGTAGAGGATCTTCCAGATGGGAAAGTGACACATGAATCAATTCAGGAACCCCCTCAACAGGAACCCCAAACTCCTATATTGAGGAGGTCTTCTAGGGTAAGAAGAGAACCTGAACGTTTTTCTCCTTCTCTTTATTATTTATTACTCACTGATAGTGGAGAGCCAGAGAGCTTTGATGAAGCAATGTAGGTAGATGCCAAGGAAGAAGTGGGAGCAAGCCATGGATGAGGAGCATCGGACTCTCATGGAGAAGCAGACATGGGATTTGGTGAAGCTACCCAAAGGAAAAAGAGCATTATAGAACAAGTGGGTGTTCAGAGTGAAAGAGGAAGAAGGAGGCAAGAAAATATACAAGGCCCGGTTGGTGGTCAAGGGGTTTGCACAGAAAAAAGGTATAGATTTTGATGATATTTTTTCTCCTGTAGTAAAAATGACTTCTATTAGAACTGTTCTAGGAATAGTTGCAGCAGAATACTTGCACTTAGAACAGCTTGATGTAAAGACTACATTTCTCCATGGTGATTTGGAGGAGGAACTATATATGCAGCAACCAAAGGGCTATGAGGTAAAAGGTAAAGAGGAGATGGTGTGCAAATTGAAGAAGAGCTTGTATGGCTTGAAACAAGCTCCACATCAATGGTATAAGAAATTTGATAGCTTCATGATGGAGCAAGGTTATATTAGATGTCATTCTGACCATTACGTGTATATAAAGAAATTTGAGGATGGAATTTATATTATCTTATGTCTGTATGTGGATGACATGTTGGTTGCAGGTAAAAACATGCAGGAAATAAAAGTACTCAAGAAGCAACTAAGTGAATCCTTTGCTATGAAGGATTTGGGGGCAGCCAAAAAAATCCTTGGTATGAGGATATCTTGGATAGGAAGGAATGGAAGCTGACTTTATCTCAGGAAGAGTACATTAAGAAGGTCTTGGAGAGGTTTAATATGCAAGATGCTAAACCGGTTGGGACTCCTTTGGTAGGCCATTTCAAGTTATCAAAGGAACAATGTCCTAAGACAGAGCAGGAGAGAAACCAGATGTCCAAGGTACCTTACTCATCAGCATTTGGCAGTTTGATGTATGCCATGGTGTGCACTAGGCCTGATATTACCCATGCAGTGGGAGCGGTGAGTAGATTTATGAGTGATCCAGGTAGAGATCACTAGCAGGCAGTAAAGTGGATCCTTTGGTATTTGAGAGGGACCATGGGGACAGTTTTGTGCTACAGTGGATCAAACACCACTTTGTGTGGTTATGTAGATTTAGATATGGCTGGAGATGTAGACAGCAAGAGGAGCACAACAGGTTATGTTTACATTATAGGTGGGACAATAGTGAGCTGGATTTCATGACTACAGAAGTTAGTGGCTTTGTCAACCACGGAGGCTGAGTATGTTGCTGCCACAGAGGCAAGCAAGGAAATGATTTGGTTACAACAATTACTTGAGGATTTGGGGCAGAAACAGGAGGAAGGAAAGTTGCATAGTGATAGTCAAAGTGCTATACACCTACCTAAGAACTCTGCTTTCCACTCTAGGATGAAGCATATACAGTTAAGGTACAATTTCATTAGGACAACTTTGGAGGAAGATAAGTTGAAGCTGGAGAAGATTCATACTAGTCAGAATCTTGTAGACATGATGACCAAGGTGGTCACAAGGGAAAAACTAAAGTTGTGTTCAGATTTTGGTTGCTCTTCATAGAAACTAGTGAAGGGTTGAGAAGCTTGCTCAGAGGAAAACTAGTCTCCAAGTGGGAGATTGTTATGTTGTGGAGCATGTTTTCATGTGAGAACGTGTTGAAGACTATACACTAAGAGTAATGTACACTTTCCATGTTGTCCTCACTGGGGTTTGGGGCCGGGATGGGGCCTGAGCGGGGGTCTGGGGGCAGCAACCCCCATAGCAGGGGTTCGGGGGCGTGCAGCCCTCGAAAAAAAATTGGGCCTTAAAATGTGCCCGATATATCGGGAAATGTGATTTTCTCATATGGACGAGTTTTTTGACCCATAGGTTTATGGGACTGTTTTAGCCCATGGTTTTGATACCCACGGTTTTGTAAAACTACTTAAGCAGTTGTCTATTTATATGGTTTTTTGCATATGGTAGATATGAATGTAAAACATTGCAAATGTGTTTTGAATTCAGCTGTGAATTCTATAGAGTTTGTTGAGCATAGCTCCAAACGGATCTGGGTATTGTATTGAGAGAGAGGTGGCTTGTAATAAAATCTGAGCTAGTGATTCTTTATGGACGTAGCCCAAATTGGGTGAACCATGTTAAATATTGTCTCTTTGTGTTGTGTTATTTTATTCTGCACTTTTATTTGAGATTTGTAATATTTTCTGCATATTAGTTTCTACTGTTACGATTCTGTGAGGGATTATTCTGGTGCAAAAACAGAATTACTACTGAATCTAAGAAATAACTGAAATTAATTTGAAAGCTGATTAGATTGAAAGGATTGTAAATGAAGGGTTACCTGCTATGGGTTTATAGTGACCTAGATTGTATAGAGGCAGATTAATAAAAAATTGGGTAGGAGGATCTGGAATATGAGATGAATATGTAAACCCTACAAGATCTAGAAGTTACAGAGGTCTAAAGATGTTAGGTTCAACCTACAAGAGGAATATGGGGAAATAGAAGTTGGAAAGTAACATAAAATGGCAGTAAGGGAGGTTGGATGCCAAGCTGATCCAGGGTCAACAACGACCAGGATATAGGTAAGATAGATTTGATATGTAGAAGGACAAAATGATGAATCTGGTAGATAGGGAAGGATGAAAGAGTGAAGTAATTCACTGGAGAATAATTTGAGATAGAAAACTCAATGATGGCAGGGCGGGTCAAATTTTTGATAGGTTTGAAAATTGATAGATAAAAAGGCAACCTAAAAGCAAAGGGGTTGAAACAGAAGGTTGCTGAGTGACCCCTAGATATTGTAGAAAAAACTTTATACCTATAAAATGTTAGATAGAAAGAGAATACAATAATATGATATATATAAGAAAAGAAATGCAGTGATGATGATATATCTCATGAAGGATGAATGTGAGTGATGCAAGCATGTTCTAAGGAAGTCAGGGAGATTTTTGGTTGTTCTAGGAATACTCAGGCACAAGATTTAGTTCACAAGTCATGAGAGAGATCTTGAATTCACATAAGTTTGATTTCTGATCCCTTTTCAGAAATATTTAACTTAGTTTTATAAGGTTGACAACGATTGGGGTAGGTCACCGCTGACTGCGGGGAAAATTTCCCCAATGGGCTAGTTTTTTTTGTTTGTAGCATGATTTCATTTTTTTAGAGTTAGAAGTGTGATTTAAAACATTTGTGTGGGATTAAATTGCTTGGGGATAAATTATGGGTAGTTAGGGCATAAAAATAGATAATAAGAAAGCTAGGAAAAAGCGTAGGATAAGGATTTAGGATAAAAGCATCCTAAATAGAAAGTGGATTAGGGCATGATATGATGTAGACATTAATTAATTAATTAATAGGATTTAATTAATTAAATTAATTAAAGGTGATGGGATGGGCATTTTCATTAAATTAAAGGTATGTATTTAATTAAAGGAGGCCTAGGTAGGATCCTAATAAAATATGGGTGCACGGGAAACAAGGGTAGGGATACCAATTTTAGGTTTCTACATTTTCAAGCCTTTGAAGAGGAATTTATCATGGCTCATAATATGTAACTCAAAACCCTTGGTAGAGCCACATCAAATTTCAATCCAAAAAACCAAAACCATAATTCACCAAGACATCTAGTCACATTGTTAAATCTAAGATTATTGCCAATGTCAACATTGTAAAATATTCTGCCACATCTACCTCCCACACCGAGCCCCCACAAAGGGATCCTTAACCTACTCCCAACTATACCCCTCAAGGAATCATATAGTTCAATCTCTAATAAACTCATGGACACTCGTCTCATCCAACTCCCACCTATTCGCCCTTTCGGTGACACACGTCCTGAGCCCACATGGTACCATGAGGACCACTATTGTAAGTACCATCAAGTATGCGGTCATAACATTTAAATTTTTTAGAACTCATAGACCTCATCTAATGCCTTATCGATTGTGGGAATCTTCATCAAGATATTCCTAACGCCCCTCCTAACCAACCTCTAGATATCTTCAAATAGTTGTTCGCTAACCACTTGCTGAAAAAATAAACATATCCTTTCACATCCCAAGTTCCCAATGCTCACACAATCAATACTTTAAACTAATAATTAGAATCATCATCTATTCCCATTTCCCTCCATTTACCTTACCCACTTCTATTCATTTGACAATGACATCCACACATGTACCCACATCTATCAAATCTACATCCACCCCATCCACATCTATCACACCCACATATCTTGCATCTACATCTGTTACATCCACACCCACCACATTTATATCTTCTACACTCGCATATTCCATATCCGTAATTATTCCTACATCAACATCTGTCTCTACACCCACACATACAATCCCTTATACGCCCACACATTGGGTTATATCCATGCCCACATCTACTCCCACATCTACATCACCCCTTCAAACATATAATATGCAAACATCCTCACTTGATACAGCCACAAATATGTCTCAATCCCATCCTCATCTCACATAACTACTACCACCACTCCTATACCAATACCTTCAAAACCCACACAATTTTTCACTCCTTCTAATCTCATTAAACATATTATCCAAAAGCAATCTCTTCTTCGATATCCTAATATTCAACAACACTTACACCTATGTTACATGGTCCCATCTCTAAGGATCCCCATGTTGAATTCGTCATGATCCCCGCCAAGGGTAAAACATAAAATCATAAATCTAAGAACCTTGGCATTCCCACTCAGAAGTAACTCACCCATCCACATAAGAAGTTGGAACTTCCTCCCTCAAAACCCCATCAATCCAAGTGACCCACCATATAAAAATTTATCTTAGGGCCTCAACCTTATATTTTGGGACCGTTCCCTTCATCCAAACCATCTACAACTACTCAATCTCAAAAACTCCCACAAAATTCACATCTAAAAAATCTATTTCCTCTTCCAAATCCACATCAGATATCCCTCATCCTCAATCTGAATCACAAGTACATAAATAAAAATTTAAATTCAAGGCCCATATAGATCCTCAAAACAAAAAATCACCCCTCTTACCTTCATCACCCTCACCTAGACTGAATCCTTCTAAATTCTATACCACATCACAAACCATCATCATATCTTATACCGAAATCTTCTAAAATCTTCTCCAAGTTTCCAAAATCACCATTCCCCTATCAAGCCCTTTGATCCATGCATACCAAATCCCATGTGGCTTTATTCCAAAAATGTGCGCACCTACTATCATATTCCTAGACATGAAACTGAACACTGCAAATCCCTCTGCACCCTCATCGATAATTTTATCAAAGAAGATTATCTCCTCATGAAGAAGATCACCCCCTCCCATCCACCAATCAATACAAATCCAAGCCCTATCCTCCAACCAAGTGTGTAACATCCAAGGCATATTCCTCATCCACTTCCTTCATCGTTATCCCTCCTCCAATCTTCACCTCATCTAAGGATGGTCCTCCCCTCTACATTGATGCTATCCATATCAACACCCATTCTTGTCCTCATGAGTCACAACCATCTATGCAATCCAAATCAAAATTCATCATCGTTTCTCCCTATAACGATCCCAATCCATCCCCTTCTTCATCTAAGGCTAAATTTTCCATCTTAACCACACCACAAACCCAAAATTCTTCCACCATCAAACAAAGTATCATAAGGCAATTACACAAATATCCTATTAAGATGTCTCTTTACGATCTTATCCAAAGCTTTCCCAATCACTAACAGGATCTCATTGAGGCCTTACAATGTATTCTCATCTCATTTGAAGAATCCCATCCCTTTACAACCCTTTTTGGGGCTCTCACCGCTTTCGCCACCATTTCCTTTTATGATTCATAAATTACAAAAAATTTACATGAGGATCATGACCTCCCTCTATTTATCA
The DNA here is from genome assembly GCA_019776745.2 of Taxus chinensis. Classification (NCBI taxonomy): domain Eukaryota; kingdom Viridiplantae; phylum Streptophyta; class Pinopsida; order Cupressales; family Taxaceae; genus Taxus; species Taxus chinensis. The sequence goes on along the minus strand of CM034156.1, from coordinate 392,777,637 downwards.
TTATATCCATCAATGAAACATTTATGTGTCACTCTATGATATAAAATGGCATGAGCATAAATATTATCTCATCTCATACCTTTGATCAGCTCAAAATTCCAAAATCTATCGTTGTTGAATCACCTGTGGTTCTTCATGCCTTCAACAATGTTGTGGCCCCTGGTTTGGGCATAGTTATCCTCCCCATCCACGTTAGTGACAAAATCCTCTATGAAATATTTTAATTCATTGAGAGTGAGTTTCAATACAATGCCTTACTTGGACGCCCATGGATTTGTGTCATGTGTTGCTTCCTCTCCACCTTCCACTGTTGCATCAAATATGAACATGAGGGGAAGATACATACTCTTCCTACTGACCTTCATCCCTTCAAGGCATGTCTTATGACCTATCAACAAAATTATGTTCTCATCCCAACTCAAAAATCATCCTCTGAAGCATCAACTGGTTGTTTTATACATGCATCTAAAATACCTAATGATAAATCTATTGATAATGTGATGCAACATCTATCCCTAGGGGAGTATCGACTCCTCTCTCTCAAATCTCTTCCCTCCCACAATAAACTTGGTAGACCCAATAAAGCACCTATGTATAAATCAAACATCAGGGATATAATTTATTTTGGTTTTCCTCATCTCAAGACCAACTTTATCTATGGAGGCATCAATCGCCCTTTATACAATATCGACAATTAGCCTCATACCAAACCATACACTAACAGATTTGAATTCCTCTATAATTAATCATTCACCTATACCTACCTCCATTGTTGCATGTGGAAGGGATTCAGTTTAGGATGTTATGAACAAGGTATGCAAGATCTTGTCATTAACCAATCCCACGAGCCTCATGAAAAATTTAGATTGCGAAAAACCCACCAACACCCTCATGCAACCTTCTTCTACATATCCCAGTCACATTGATTCATCAGCCACTCCTTCTCCATACAACAATGCCATGGACATGGATGACACTGTGTCCCTTTCCTCTTAATTTTTCTTAACCTCCACCATCACCCTAGGACCGGTCACTTACCAGAATGGGGGTGAGACAAGGTCTCATCCTCTCATTTTTCCTGACATGATAGAGGAGGATTCTCGTACCATCGATATTATCCAATGCACCGATGAAAAATCCATCCTTTCCTACATAGGGGTATAATATTCTTATCTTCATAAGGCCTTACCTCATGACACATCCACCATCCTTAACGAATCCACTATTGACATCAATGTTAAGAATCTGTAGGAACCTCACATCCTTAAATTTGGCTAATCTCTTGATCCGCAAGAGCTTGAGGCCTTTACCACCTTTTTATCCAAGCATAGTCACATGGTTATACTTTGATATGTCAGGCCTCGATCCTAGCATCATCATCCATAACATCATCACCATTCCCAAAGCTAATCTAGTTAAGCAAAAGCTATGTTGCATGCATCCTCATATTTCCCTTCATGTTAAAGATGAGTTACAACACCATATTTCTACTAAATTCATCCAACCCATCGACTATCCATAATGGGTTTCGAACATCATGCTCATTTCCAAAGCCTTTAGAAAGCTCTGCATCTATACTAAATTTTGAGATCTAAATTTTTCTTTCCCTAAGGATGACTTTCCCCTCCCCAACATCAATTAGTTAGTCAACTTAACCACTAACCATGAGATGTTTTCTCTTATGGATGGTTTCTATGGTTATAATCAAATCCTTATCACACCAGAATACCAACATAAGACATATTTCATCACACCTTAGGGAACCTTATACTATCATTTCATGTTATTCGCTTAGAAAAATTTGAGGGACACCTATCAACATGTTATGACTTACATCTTCCATGACCTCATCCATAAAAATGTAGATGTCTATGTCAATGACCTCTTGGGAAAATCTAAATGTTGACAAGACCTTATTTCTATCCTTGAAATCCTCTTCACACTTCGTATTCAGTTCTTCCTTCATCTTAATCCCACCAAGTGTGTGTTCAGAGTGCTAACTGGAAAAATCCTTGGCTTCATCGTTTCTTTCAGGGGCATTGAAGTTGACCACACCAAAATCAAGGCCATCCTCAATATGCCTCTTCCTTCTAATCTAAATAAACTTCATAGTCTCCAAGGAAGACTCAAATCCATCCACCACTTCATCTCGTAGCTTTTTTACCACTTCCAACCTTTCCATCATCCCATTCACAAAAACACATAATTTAATTGGGATGCCAATTTTTAGAAGGCATTTGAAGATCTCAAGAAATATCTTTTATAACCACCTATTCTCATGCTTTTGCATGAGGGGGAGCCTTTCTACCTCTACATCTCTTCCTTCAATCATGTTCTAGGTGCCATGTTGGCACACCACAATGAAAAAAGAAGGGAGAAATCCTTCTATTATATCATTTGCACTCTCCTCAATTATGAAACCCACTACACGGAGGCTAAAACATTGTGTTGTGCTTTATTCTTTTCCACTTCCAAGATTTTCCACTATATTCTAAATCACAATACCTTTTTCATTACTAGATTTAATATTCTCAAAACCATGCATTCCACGCCTTATCATAAAGATCATACCACTTGATGGCTCATGTTCTTAATTAAGTTCAACCTAGAGTTCATCTCTCATAAGTCTATTAAGGGCTAGGCTATCGCTGATCAACTCGTTGAAGCCACTCTTCCTGAAAATCACCTTCCTTATAAGAAATTCCTTGATGAATCCATCATACCATCGATCATGAATTATCTCCCCTCAAAATGATACTTTTCTTTGATAGATATAAGTTTCAGCAAGGGGGGGTTTTGGCAACATCATCATTCCTCCTTGGGATACTCCTATCCCGATTGCTTATAAACTTGACTTTGAATGCACTAATAACATGGTTGAGTATGGAGTACTCATCTTGGGCCTCCAAACTGATATCATGCTTAACATTCAAATTCTTTACATTTATGGTGACTTCCAACTTATCATTAATCAAGTTAAAGGAACCTATCATTGTAAAAAAAAGTCCTTCAAAAATGCAAGAACATCGTCAACTTTATTCTAAAATAATTTGATCTATGTACCATCCAATTTTTACCTCATTCATCCAACCACTTCAAAGATACCATAGCATCTCTCAAATCTCTCATCCTATGGGAAATTAAAGAATCTAAAATCTTTGTTGTTGTTCATCATCTTAATCATCCATCTCATACCCAAGAGATTCATTGTGTCAATCACATTGATACCAATCAATATGACATCTGATACTCTCAAATATTTGATTATCTATCTCAATCTAAACTCCCCTCTGACCTATCCAAAAATGGTAGGAGGTATTTTCTTCAACGTTCTAATGACTATGTCATCCTTATTGGCATACTCTACAGACATGGCTTTGATGGCATATTACTATATTTCCTTAAGTCCCATGAATATATCCACATCATCCAAGAAGTCCATGAAGACATCTATGGTGGAAAATTTAGTGGTTTTTCTTTCACCAAACACATTCTTCGCCTAGGATACTACTTTCCCACCCTCAATCAAAATTGTTGTGAATATGTTAAAAAGTGTGTAAAATGTAAGTAGCATTCTAATTTTATCTGCATCCTTAGCCAGACCTTATATTTGGATCAAGATATTTGGCATTTATCGTAATGGGGCATCAACCTCATTGGTCTCATCAATTCAAGAAATTCTTGGCATCATAATTCCATCATCACCGCTACTAAGTATTTCATCGAATGGGTAGAATAAATTATACTTGCATCCACCAAAGCTAACAAAATTTTCAACTTCGTCTATTAGCATATCATCTACTACTTCAGCATTCCCCATAAAATCATCACAAAAAACATAAATTCTTTCAAAATCAAATACCTTAATAAGATTTGTGACTATTTTAACATCAATCTAAGCTTCTCTTCTCCTTATTATCCTCAAGCTAATGGTCAAGCCAAAGCCACTAATAAAATGCTTCACAACATTATTGCTAAAAATATCAATAGATCAGGATGTAATTGGCATATTCAAATCCCCTTCACCCTTTGGGTCTACCAAAATAACATTTGCACCTCTATGGGAACTGCTCCTTTCTCTCTTAGCTATGAATTTGAATTCATTCTTCATCTTGAAGTTCAAATCACATCCCTACATTTGTTTCTTTGTGATTTTATCTCTAACGAGAAATTTTTTCAAGAGTGTCTATCCCATCTTGAACTACTAGACGAAAGTCATTTAACCTATCTCCAACACCATCAAGTATACCAAGAGCATATAAAACATTCCTATAATAAACATCTCAAATAATGTGACTTTAACATCGATGACCTTGTCTTAAAATAAAATCATAATGTCACTACTCTAAAGAGGAGATAATGTGAAGTTTTCTCCCAACTGGATTGGACCATATATTATCACATAGAAGTATGGGTCTAAAGCCTTTCTCTTAGCCTCCCTTAATGGTAAACTGGAAATGGAACCCCTCAACACCTTGAATTTGCGACCTTTATATTGTTAACATACCTACCAATGTGACCCTAGTCACACTTAATGATTTTACAATAATCATCATCATTTTCCATCTCTCATTGTAATGATTTGGAATTATATGGTCTACCATCACTTTCCTATCTACAACCTTGAATATGGGCACCCTGGCTCTGCTCGTAGAATATTCCTCATGGATAAGTTCCTCCCTCTATGTGGGAAATCCATGATCATTACATCCATCTCCATCTTATCTACTTATTGGAACCATGCTAAGGATCTACATGTATCACTTGTACATCTTATCATCCCCTCCCCAAGTGGTCTACTTATTTTTCCCCAGCTCTATCCAAAAGTCAAGATTCAGAATGCTCATATCAAAAGCTATCTTATACAAAAAAAATTGCTTCGTCGAAGGACAGGTGCTCATGTCAAGAAAATAATGTCAAAAGTATAGATTGATCCCTCAAAAGATAGATATTATGCATTCCATCTTGCCATATAAAGCAAAAATAAAAAATACAAAGAAAAATCCTAATCATAGGAAACTCCCTTGAAGGATGGCTACTCTTTTATATCATGAAAGAGAAGGCTTCCTGCATTGACCAGCCTTCTTAAAACATCATAATCAAAAGTAAAAGATCAAAAACAAGCATCCCCAGAAAGCTTCCCACATCAACTAGCTTTCCCAATCCTTTGCAAACTTCCCGCATTAATCATTTTGCACCATATTGTTCAAAGTTGGAGCATAAACCTAGGACTATTATCTAAGGAGAACCCATTTTACCCATACAAACTCTATCTTGGATCCTTTTTGTGTCTAAAATGGGTCTAGAAACACACTTTCTATCTTTCTCTGATGATATTAAATGTGAATAACAGTCGTTAGTTATGTGTTAACACCTAACATTGGTCACAAATGCATTTCTCTACATTGTTCTCTCTCACGCTTTACCTCTAACCCAGTTCAAAAGCATATTTTCCACGTACGCTCATCTCTATGATGAAGTGTACTTTCTCCCATTTGTGTCACCCCACCAAGGTCACACCATTTCCAACTAGGATAACCTAAATTCTACATTTATATCTAATCCATCTATTACATCATTTAATCTAAATCCACCATATATCTCTAACATCTAATCAATATCTAAATCACCATCCATCAAATCAATACATTGCCTATATCTACATCATCCCCTACATCTAAACATATATCCATCCATCACATAATATATTTACATATAAAATAACATATATATAAACCCATCACATATATTTTAATCCAAGTCATCTCATATCTATAAAAAATCACATCATTTCCTAATCAAAATCTATCATATCATCATATAACCATTTAATCCATACATCACATCGCATATCCATATCGACATTTAATCATTATACATCTAAAATCTAATAAAAATATCACATATATCAAGTAATCAAAACATAACAACATCAATATGTATCACATCTCATCCAACATCTAAATCAACACCCATAATATAATCACATATCCACATCCATCACATAAATCATCACACAAATCATATAAGACATGAAAAAATCATATGTATATATATCCTCATCTAAATGTGTACATACATATGTGATAGGCCTCTACTAGGTTCTATCTAAAAATACATACATCAAAATCCATACAAAAATCTACATACAATGTTCACCCACTACTCAATGAACTGAAGGTCAAACACTTTGAGTCTCAAACCCTTCCCTCCTAGTGTAGGGGCCTATCTCTCTACCTTTCCATCTATAGATACTTTTTTTTCTGATTGATGATGTTGGTTCTATTGATCTCCCTAGTCTCTGATCCCTGCTAGATAGGTTACATCGTGCGACACATCAGGAAGTCTAGATGTAACAATGTGCTCATACTAGCACACCTCCTTACCTAGTACATTTTATTTATCTAGTGATACTATACTAGGTGGAGCCATCTGGATGGCTCCTTGTGAATCCCCATGTGATTCACTCCCTTTCACCTCAACTATAGAGTCGAGATCTCCATATCTAGCCCTGTTGGCCTCCCTCTACCTGCGGTACTTGTCATGCTACTGTATGACTAGGTCTATCTCCTAGCACAATATTGTGGCCTCCTATTGTGCTACAACCCTCTCCTATTGTGTAGCATATAACACCCATAAACGGGATATCTCAGATGCCTCCCCTATATCTCCACTCTCATCTCCTCTAGGTGCTACCTCCTCCTCTCCTTCTAGCACTACCTCCTCCTCCTCCTCCTCTCCTACCTACACTCTATCTTCAGCCTCCTAGACTACCCCTGCCTCCTATAATGGGTCTGTCATCTTCGGTATAGGAATATCCCACTGTCTCCTCTCGTCAATATCTAATTAGTGCCTCTTGCACATCTGTACTAACCCAAACTGTCTCATCACCTATGAAAACTTAACTTTATCCACCATCTCCGGCCTTCGCCCTTGTACCCATTTAATCCTCCTCATACCAAATAGTTGTATGTGTGTCCTTGGCCATGCTAGTAACACTCAATATGACCTCCATTTCACCTCCTCCACATCTAGTCTTCCCATGCTCTCTCTATACCAATCATCCCCGCCACTCCTCCCTATCCTTGTGATCTTAGTTGGCTTGCCACATCAAAAATCCCGCAACCATCTCTATATGATCACCTATCACCCATGGAAGCGTTGGTAGCCTCACCACATTTATATGCACATAGGCCTAGTAGTGAAGTAATAATCCCACATCCAATCTTGATTTCCTATCACTAACATATATCCATAGTGTGTGATATACCTAAGCCAATACAGTTGTCTTGAATGAAAATACTATCTGGTGCTCTACTATGTCAGCCAAAACCCCTGATAATGCCCATACAAATCTTTCTCCTCCTAAATATGGTAAAGCATAGTATGAAATCACCATCATAATCATACAAATTAGTCAACTCCCTGGTGTCTCTGGATGGTATCATGCCTCTATATGGAATAGCCCTGAAGTGAATGCAATCTATGGGGCATCATCTCCAAACAACCATGTCAATACACCTAGCCTCCTCTCTGCTATAATAGACACTATCGGATCCCCTTTATTGTTAATATTAAAATACGCTACACATCCTCCAATGTAACCATCATCTCTCCAATCTGAAACCATATTGTGTTATTCCTTAGATCCCACCTATTAATCAGTGCTATCATCAACCCTATGTCTTTGGGCACCCTCTGGTAGTGGAAGAATCCACCTAATCCAATTTCCTCTAGGTGGTCCCATTATGCATCCATCACATCCCCTCTAATCCTATCAAACATAGTTGGGACCCTATCTTTGAGATACAAAGTGTTAGTGGCCTGCAAAACCAATCAAACAAGTACCCATCAACATCAACAAATCATCATCATTCCTAATCAATAAAAAAAACTACCTATCTTGTCAACAATGACCTAGGTAAGGTTGAGGTATCCTTTACCCTAGTCGATGCCAACCTTACACAAGTTGACGCCATTTTACCCCAGTCAATGGGGACCATTCCCAATCATTGCTGACCCCCATTGGTGCCCATCCACAATCTAGAAAAATACAAAAAAAATTAAAAAATAAGTAAAAATAAAAAATAAAGCTAGGTTTTAGACTCTTACCATCCTCTAAGTCCTCTAGCACTTCCTCCCTCCTCTATTGGCATTCATCTTCCTCAAATATCCAATGTATCTCTCAATCAGAGCTCTTAATCATCACAACTATGTCAGCCAAATAAGCATTATCAAGAAAATTTTCCACTTATATAGGATACTGATCCTAATCAACGTCGACTCACTATAGTCACCGCCAACTCATCGTAGTCACCACTGACTCACTATAGTCACCTTTGACCCAAGCTAAGTCACCAACGACCCACTTAGTCTCCATCATCCTTACCCTATTTTTATCCTTTTATCCTGTCTATCCTATCACTTCATTAAAATCTCTTATCCTCATGCTTGTGTGCTACCCATAACACACTTCAACCCATCTTGTGCAGCTCACTTTTCCATCTTTGGGCCTACCTATCTATCTCTTCTCATATTTTTATCACATCCTCCAACCTGCCTCATGATCATCTCTATGTTCCCTCTTGGGACACCATTAATCATCCTAAATCTCACCATTGTGGCTACATTTCATACCCGTCCCTCTAGGATGCATATTTTCACTTCCTCACACTTGAAGGAGGGCACATAATCTGTTGCCCCAATTTTTTTCCCAGCCATCTATCATACAATTGTTTTAACCATCATCACATTTATTTGCACAATTGTTGATGTCAGCCCTTGAACCATTGGTCCCCCAACTTGCACATCCATCCAATCGTATTCCCATTGGATTCCCTCCATCTCACTATGATCTTTTCCGACTCATAGGGTTTGTAGGGCATTGATGTTTCCTCCATCACATGTCGTGTTATGTCCCTATCGATGTGTTTCCAAGATCACCATTATATTTTTGTTTTTTATCCCATCAATGGTCACCCCCCCTTCACTTGGGGAAATTGTATTTCTCTTTTCCCATCCATTATGTCCTCTCCCCCCTTTCTCAATCCATCTCTTTCAAACTTGTAATGGATTCCCCTTCATATCATCAATCCCTAGTTTGAGGGGGAGAACCTTAACCATCATCTCTCATTATCACTTCTAGTTTTTGTCTCGTGGCTTGCTTAATGCAAACCACTTGAAAAAAGGGGTAAATATGGACACCCTTTTTTTGGTACATTGTCCCCCATCCCCCGTTTACTTCCCTTTATCTACACATTATTCCTACCCTTCCTATTCAAATTTCTACATTCCCTTCTTAATGTTTATGTCCTGCTCACCCCTCTTAATTCTCATTTTTCCATTCATAATCCTATCTAATTACCCATTTATCACTTTAAATCACTCTCATCATAACATTAATACTACTATCATTATTTCATAACCCTTTTGATTCTACCTTATTTCTACCCTTGTTATGTATCCCACCATCCCTAATATTCCTCATCTATCCTTATTCATTACCCCTTTTTACTCCCCACGTAACCATGCACACCTAAAATAACCCAGTATCTCTTCCCTTGCCATTCTAGCCCCATTTTTTCAAAATCAAATATGACCTTTGCCTACCTAATTTGTAGATTTCATCAATCACCGGTGACTCATGTGGGTAGTTGTCAACCCTATTTCTACACCTTCATCCCCTCCTCTCAAGCATGGGAAATTACTAGATTTTTCACTATTCTACAAACTTTCCATGATTATTTATTCTCATGAGACACAATCTACAACTTGGTGCCCTCTCTAGAGCTTTGCATGCCATCCATAGAATCTTGAAGACCTTGAACTTACTTGGAATCATCCTTTTGGGTGTTGTTATTTCCTTTTTAAAGGTTTTGGAGGTCAAATTGGAGGTCAGTTGTCTTGTCATCCTTATGTGATTGTTTTCAAACCCCCCTTTTTCATCCTCTCAGCTTATCAAATCCTAAATCCTACTTCGGTCTCTGTCGACCTAGCCTAGTCATTATTGGGTCATATTTTTCTAACACTCCTTCATATCTACATCATCACTTTATTTATTTTATAGCTTCCCCTTTATTGAGAGCACCCTATCTCAGTCATCCACCTACTTATCAACCTTGATCTAGTTTTCTCATCTCCTATCTCCACCGACCCTACCAACTCCCACATTAGATCTATTTCTAGAACTGCATCACTATCTTTACATTAGATCCAACATCCCAAAATATTTTCCACCTCTATTTCTTCTCATCTTTTAATCAGCTATACACCAGTTTCTGTCGACTGTACTAGTCAATCTCAGGTCATTGTCAACCCGAGCAAGTTTGGTTTTCTTTTATCAACATTTATCTTTTCAAATCTCTATCTTAGCATCTAACACATCTTATATTTTTTTTTATCTGTATCCTTCTTCCAGTTATCATTTATCTATCTTTATTAACAACCATGGGTTGACATCAGTTGTAAGAAGCTATTGCTTTCCTAGGAATGACCTTATCAGGTAACCCACCATCTTATTTACTAATAATTTTCGTGTTAACTCTTCTTTTTTACATTTCATCAAGTTCACAGTAGAGAGGTTCTTTTGCACCCATATCTTTATCATTTACATTGTCATGTACATCTGAAGGTAGCCTTAAACCATCCCATAGTTTTGAGTTCTTTGATTTCTTGTCCCCCTTGGATTAACTTGTAACAAGAGTGGGAAATCTCTTCAAATAATGAGGTCTTCTCAATCTGTACCATGCTATTACAATTCATGACAGTATTATGTACCTTATCTTTCTTGACAGTATTGATTCTTCCTCCCACTAATTTCCGCAAAGCTCTTCTTGATGCAGATTACATGGTTAAAAACATAGACCAACTTAAAAATTACCTTAAAACTTTGAAGCAGGAACTCATCATCTAAGGATGTCACATCAACTATACTATATTCACATATATAAACGAGTCTCCAATAGAAAAGTAGACACAAAATCTCTCTCAATCCAATGATTGAATGAAAATTCATAACACACCTTGAATTCAAACAACTAACCATGCGTAACAACCTTGTTATGAACCTTTGACAACACATATGCATCTTCAAACACAACTTAATGACCTGGTTACTCATGCACAAACTTGGAAAGGACTTATCAAACCTTTTCTCTTAACATAGAGCATTTTTTCCTCTTCCTTCTCCATGTTTATTGCTACTAACCATTTGAATAGTTTTCATTCTCCTCTGAGTCTCATACCTTGTCAAAACTTCTTTGACTATTTAAAGAGAAAAAACTCCTTCTAGAATCTCATTTACATACCATTATTTCAACATTAGACCAATACAGAACTTACCCTATTATTTTACATTTGAAATTTTCACCTTCAAGTGCCTTCAAACCAATAATCCTAGTTGATAAATCCTTTGTGACACACCATCCTCCCCTAGGACTATAACCCTACAATTTGATCACTTTTGTTAAGACTCATTTATCCTCAATACATCTTCTCATAATGTGAAGCTACAACTGGAACTGTGCCAGAACTTATTCAATCTTGAAAGCATATATAAATGAGTCATAAAATCACAATCATGATGACATAGCATACACCTGTACACTTTACATACCAAAAATTTCATGTAGTGTTCAAAACACTAGGCTTTGACAGACTTGAGAAACCTTTTCAAGATCATGGGATTGAGATAACTTATCTTATTTAACACAATCAATGTACCTTTAAAAACATGTAATCATACATGAAATCAATAATGCAAGCCCAAATCTGTACTTTCTTCACATCTTCAACATGAATGAGCCTTCGAGTTTCTTCAAGGAAACTTTACAATTATGGAGAAAAAAAAATTCTCTTTCAAACAAAACTATAGGTCATCATATATATCTGAATACGACGTGTCATTCTTCTCTTGAATTTGAGATTTCATATTCATTTAAGACACTAGTCATAGGATCATGAAGTCTTTGAATGTATATCTATATTTAACTTCCTCTGACCTTTAGAGTTTGTAGCACCTCATCAATACTTGGTTTGCACATATCTTCATGAAGACAACACATCATGCACTAAACGTAGCCAACATTTTCAAGGGCATAGAGAAAATGTTTTTCCATTGTGACATTAAACATATATCTCCAAACAACTCAGAACAAGAACACACTTAGTTAAGTCTCATGACCTTGTATGATGACCTCAAAATAATACCCTCTTAGTTTCAACCACCTTGAAACCCTTGAAACCTAATCAAATCTTCAATCTTACCTCAAGCATGAGTTATGAACCAAAGAGACTCATGTTTGATTAATACATCTCATATAGTACCTCTGTAGACTTGTAGGCTATCATTTTTACACTTGATGAGCATATTTTGTTTTCATAGTCTTTTTTGCTAAAATGTCATCACAAATATGATTTATAATTCATGTGACCTTGTTGTTGTATAGTAGAAACCATCTTTATAAGCTATCATCTTCATGATTTAGACATGAAAGAGCCTTCATGATGTTCTTGCTTGTGTCTTTCAGTGGATGACCTTCATTCATGTCTTGAACTCTTTGAACTTCAAGTCTAAGAAGCCTTTGTAGTGATAAGATGCAACCATTCTCCTAACTCATGAATGTCTCTTACCCTTGTAATAAGATGATACAAACTACTGAACACTGTTATGATATATGTTCACACTTAATACACCCACACAAACCCAATTGCTTCACTGTCATGGATTGAGAATTGTACCTCTACCTTGACTTTCCCTATTCAAACCTTATGATGCATAAACAATTTGACATAATTCAATAATACAACCATCTTGTTACATTACTTCACACTCATACCATGAATTTGGCTTTAAGAATTACCTAAAATAGCTTTAACAAATCTTGCAACGTAATAACATGAATTCTAAACTTAAAATCAGAAAGAATTCTCAATATAGTTTTTCTTTGACCTCCTTTTGAAAACTTCTTATGTGCAGACCTCTTGTGAGCACCATAGACTATGACTTCATTATGTAGACCACTATGATGACTTAATTCTCAAACCAAAAAATCTTACATCTTGACTCTAAAATGTTTATCTTGAAGCAAAATCTTGACCTTATGATAGATGAATTAGACTAAGAGCACAGTGACATCAAAAATATCTTAGATGACAACTTGAAAAACTAATTTCTTTGAAACTTTATACTGAAAACCAATTATTGACTCGTTGAAAACAATGACTTTGACAAAAAAACCTCTAGAGACACATACAAAACTCACACTAGATGACAACATGACAAATTGAACCAAAAAACTCAGACACCTATCAATAACAAGGGCTCAAATTTCATGAATGAATCAAATCACATACCTTATGGTGCAGGTCTTATGTACCTTTCCACTATATTATTTATCCTAGAAATCTCATCTCCATGGTGTGTCTTACCTTTATTTCAAGGGAACCTAGTTTTCTTGACATAGCTCACACTTCCCCTACACTGAGGATCATCCATTTAACTCTTTAACATAATATACCTGCTCCAAACATCCTTAGACATAACTTTCCTTTGCTACACACACATGCACTTGGATTAGTAGTTATATGGAAGTAATGATGAAATAAATTAAATACCTTACTCCATCCCATATCTTCTCTATGATACACTTCCATCATATCTCTAACACCCTTCATGCCCCTTTCAATCCATTCTCCAAGAACTATGTCCTTTAAGAAAATTTATGCTTGTATACTCTTAGCAACATGAGGATAGACTTAAGTAGCATTTTGGTATAATGATCAAAACTTGTATGCATGTGCAGGGATCACTCTTATGGATCTTAAGAATTTTATCCTTAAATGAGGTGTTATAACCCTTTATCCACTCATACCCATTCAATTCATACTAATTCTCTAGTTTACCCCTATTTGGCTTGTAGCCCTCCAAGCACCTGAACTGAGTTAGTTCTCCAATTTAAATGAGACAACTAACCAATCAAATAGGTGATTTATAGATCCTTTAAGGGGTACTTAAAGATGCTGAAATTTCATTATAGGTTCCTTTGTAGGAATTTATACTTCCTTTGTAACTAGTCATGTCAATTAGGTCCATTTGAGGCACATCTCATGACAGTACACCATTGGAAGAAGAATCCCACCTCGAAGAGAATAGATCTAATTCAAACACATCAAGAGCATGGAGTATAAAAGGTTTAGTGGCTTGAATCCATCATTTCCATCTTCATGCACTCCAATTTCTACTCAAATCGTGCAATGTCACAATCTACCTGAGAAAACTCCTCCAACTTCTCCACACATGTGAGCTAGGTCATGAAACTTCACAATTCTCTTGGAATCATCAAAAAAGAGGTACTCATAAAATTCTGTTAAAATTCAAAGGATAGAACTTGAGATCTTTTTTGCCCTAGTTTGGGTCCGAGTGGGGAAAACTTGAGCTACAGCAAAAATCATGCATTGTCAGGGGTATAAATTTTTTGTGTATATCTCCTCACATGTCCTCAGCTAATCAGGATTTCACAGAGGTCTAAAAAATCTCTTAGAGTGACTGTTCTACTTCAAGCTCTCGGTCGGGGACAAAGTACATCATGTACAGTCAACACAAAACCATCATTCAAGCTAATTTCATACGAAATTGAACCTGTAAAATCCTTAAACATCTTTATCACATATTTTCTATCCTTGTTACATGTCTTTCAAGGTCTCTACATGATCAATTACTGGAACAACTCTCTTATTTCTTTATTAGCCTTAGCTAAATGTCTTATTCTATGCTCCTACATAAGCTCAACAACATAACTATACTTAGTATTCTATCACAACCATCTTACTTTCCCTCTATCCTTCATTCATATCCCTATTACAGCTCAGTGATATAACAATATGTCTTATTATGCTTTGTAAACAACTAATTTTATTCCTACACACACCTAGGTATTACATTTACACACATTCAATTTTTAACTTTAACTTGCCCAAGTAGAATCACTCAAATACACCTAACCAAACATGTCTAGATGGTCTCATATGACCTTTTGACAACTAATCCTTGATGCTCTTGCATCACCTTACAACTCTTCAGGTATCCCACACTCCTAAACTTCTCAAATTCTCATGCATTGGAGACTAAATAGCATATAGACCCATCTAATTTTCTTTTACCTTTGATTTAAACTTCTTGACCTTATTTGCATGGTTAGGATTGTTTTCATCATTGACCAATTTTTTCTCATTCACCTTGACTATGTTTAATTGTTTTTGGTGTCCTAACTTCCTTGATTTTGAGAGTGTCATCATTATTTACTTGCCTTGATGATCCATGAGGGAAAAACCTTGCAATATGACCCTTGTGATGATACTTATTACAAACAACCTCTTTCCTTTATTTTGATTGATGCCTATTTTGATCTCTTCCATTGTTCCAAGGGTACACACAATTGAAAAACTAATCCATTGATATATGACCAAAACCATTGCAAGAATAAAAATGACCATGAAATTTTACATACCTTATAACATTTAGTTGTCTAATGAGATTAGGCATTGAATATTCCTTCTTGCCATGAACACCTTCATCTTCACTTCCTTTAGAACTAGGACCAAATTTTGTATCAGCGAGACTAGGCTTTTCATCTCCTTTGACTTTTAGGGTTTGCATCTCTTCCTTGAGCTTAACATACTCTTATTATTTTTCCTTGATTGTAGTTGGAATACCTTTGATTTCATACTTCAAACTAATTTTCTCCTTTCTATGGAATGCTAAATATTCTTGTAGATCCATCACCGCATCTTTCATATCATCTTGACTATGCATATAAACATCATAGGGATTGTTTTTAAATATTTCCAATTCCTCTTCCTTTGAAATAAAATCTGAAATATCCTTCTCTAATTGACTCTTGATACTTTTGATGGTTTCTTAATCCTTCTTAGTCATGGCTTTAAAATCTTGATTCCCTTTCCTTATTTTCTTATCCATCTTGTGCTTCTAGGATCTCCTCCAAGATGTTAGACTTGCTTCACAATGACCTACTATGATACCAATTGTCAGAAGCACAAATGATTGGGGGTGAATCATTCCTATAAAATATCATTCCATTTCCATTTATCACACATTAAAATTCATACAACCATTCAATTAAACATCAACCATATGTGTGTTCACTTAAGCATTGAATCAACATACATAAGAGAAAGAGCAAGATAGTACACAAGAACACAAAATTTAAGTGGGAAACCATTAAGGGGAAGAAAACCCACTAAAAATCTTCTTATATCACACAAATGATAGAGATTTAGTGAAGCATCAACTTCACAAGGAGCACCAACCCCTATTTTAGTAGGGCACAACCCCTAATTTAGTGAAGCACCCACTCCATAAGGAGGATAAAAAATTCTAATATGATCAAGCACAAACTCAATCATCTAAAGATGAAGATATATGAGTATTTTATTTCCACAACTAATGGAAATCACAATTTCAACTCACACATACACCTTCAAATCCTCATTCACCTAGCTCTTTCTTTCTTCTTTCATGGACTTATCTTGAATTCAAACCCTTTATCACATGATATATAAAAGTTCTTATCATTTTTAAAACTTCCTCATCTCTAAATATATTCCTTCATATATGTCTTACACTTCTACTTGGGTCACACATTTCCCTCTAAGAGTGCTAGTTTAAAAATGAAATCAAACATCATGTTTATACCCTTCTCACCTCAAAAACATAAGGTACTTTGGTCTAGATCATTTAGTTTGAAAAATAAATCTTTAAAAAGTTGCAATACATTAATAATGGACCCATGTAGTTTGACTATGCTCAAATTCACTAAATAAGCTCAAAACCCCATCACTCAGATGACCAAAACTCACAAAACTCATCACCGTGATTATTAAAGCTCCCAAATTTCTCACACATGTCAAATATGACATAAAAAAAACCATTCATGGTCGTAAATTATATTTCACTAATCGAATTATTCATAAAACAATTAAGAAGGCTTATATCGTTCTCAAACTAGTTGTTTCCAGGACCTTGTCTTCACCTTTAGACCTCAAGACCATCCACTAACATCTAAAATATGGCATGTGACCACTATTTGTAAATAATCTAACCTATAGATCACATCCATGCTTTCTATATCTCTTGAAATATACTTACATGAAAACCACTCCAACTTTCCTCTTCACCAAACTAAGATGCCCTAAAAGGAGTTTTATAAAGTCAACTAGTTTTCACCCTTGCTACCACTTTGAAGACTTAAAAATTCCTTTAATAGGAAAAATGAATCTTTATTCACTCTCCAAATAATATAAAACATCAAATAATCCATCTCATGCCTATTCTACTTCCATCTTCTTACAATAAGAATCCTATCCTGAGAAACAAGCAATCTTATTCTCCAAAAATTGAAATGGATGACCCCTCAAATCTCATCACCATGAGATAGACCATAAACCATTGGAAATATATTTAAATTATATTTCCATAACACCTTACATTTCCTTATAAATTTGAGTGGAAGGCCTTCAACCAATTCCATCTCTGAAACTGATCATGTATGCTTCTAGGACTCAAGAACTAAGGTTGAGCTCAACTTTCTCCATCACCTCAAAAATCACTTCCAAGATTAAAAAAATCATGGAAAACCATTAGACATGTTTTCTAAACACTCATCAACATTCACCAAACATGAATAATTCCAAAACAATCACCTTACCTCATGAAGCAACTCAAGACCCTGTTGAACTAGACATATCCCAGATTTGACCCTTAAAGAATAGATCATAAATTATTCATCCATTATCAAAAACATAGTTTGGAAATATATCTAAACCAGAATCACAACATAACTTCAATAAAATTATAACTCCACCTATAGTTCCTGCAATTCCACTTTTACTAAAAACTGCTCCAAACTGCCCCAAAAACGAGTCCTCATAAATAGGACACACTTTTCCCTTTAGAAGCTCAACCATGATCCGAAACTATCATAGAAATATACAAAAAAAATCCTTGGATAAAATAAATATCAAATTATTTTACACCCTTTTTGGGAAACTTTTCTTCAAATTGAGCTTCTTCATAAACATGTATTTTCAGGTGGGGCCCACATACATTCACATGCACTATTATAAATTTCTAGAAAATTGGAGGAGTCCTTTACAACCTCCAATCATAAATTTGGAAAAATTAATAAAAACAAGTGCATTACATACCTTTTTCTCCAAATTACTTTTAGCTAGGGTTTAGCTAAGGTTTCAAAGAAACTTATCTTCTTAACGATCGTTCATAAAAAACAAGATAATCCAACCACCTCATAATTTTTGTGAAATATTTGTAACTGAAATAAAAATCTATGCCAAAGATCTTAGGTTCCTGGGCAAATCACACAACCCACAATGAGCATTTGAAAGTCAATATTTTTCCTTAAAACACATTCTAGAATACCCAGTTTCACCAAAAATGACATATATTGCAATTCCTTCTTCAGAATGACCTAAAAATTGTCATGAAGCATGATGAAAACATCATATAATTGATCATAATCACCATCTATAAAAAATAGGTTTGAAACTCTGTAGCCAATGTCATTTACCCATGATATCTTGTGTGTTCTCACCTTCTTACTTCGCAAGGACCTCATACATGCACTTCATCACTGAGTACTAACATAAATCTCACCATACACATCATATACATGGCCACCACGCTGCTACCATGATTGGTGAGGACTGGTCATCTCTAAAACTCATACCTCCATACCATTTTGGATGTTCGAGGGCTAGGAATAGGCCTAGAATGTCCTGACTCAACCATGACACCTTATGAAATGACCATGTTGACCTTATGCAGAATTTGAGACACATATAACACACCTCTAAGTCCATAAATGACCTCATACCAACCTTCAACAAACTCAAGAAGACTCATATAATGAACATGCAAGATAAACCATGCTCTAGGACCTCATAGAACACCACCAAACATGACACTATCAATCAACCTTCATGTTTTACACCTGACTGACACCTCATGTAGACTCATATGACCTCATGAAACCATTTTCCATCAATGGAATTGACATAGATGACAGCAATAACACACAATGGAAAAAAAAAATTGACTACATTTTTCTTCTTTTCAAAGTTCATCCTTATCTTGAAAAAAGGCAACTTAATTGGAACAAGGAGAAATCTCAACACAAGACACTTAGGAAAAGGAAATATTCATATACAAATGCAAGTATCCTTTTAATTACGTACACAAGTCACCTCGGAGGTTCTTATCCCCTCTTATACTCCATGATACACATCCTATAATTTTTATCTAGAACATTATTGGTTATAATATTCTTTGTCTCTCCACAAGTTACACTCTTCCTATCTACTTTATGATACTGAATATTCATTCACCAACATAAATTAGGGGAAAATGTAGACACAAAATTATTCATTTATTATTACTACATTATGCCTCTAGTATGTCGTTATATGTATGATTCTTAAGTGAGAAAGCTAGACATTGATAACACTTGTTTTTATTTACATTGAATTTGTTTTATCTTTCCATGCTTTCGTCCCTTATTTTCTAGAATTATACATTTACTTTTAAACATCACACAATGTTTTACTCATATGAGCATTTCCTTATTTATTTTAAGAGCTTTATGGACATAAGCACCCAGTGGGGGACAATAGTGGTCAATGCTAGTGTCCCCTATGGGACCTCATGTCCCTTCGCTTATAATTTTCTTATGTTTTAAAAATGAGCCATCACTTGTTTATCTTTTCTAAATGTGTATTGATCACTTTATATGAGCTTCTACTGGCATTAATGTCAAAAGTAAAGCAAAGAAATCATATATATACACAACCTACTAACTATTATAAGGGGCACATGGGATATTATTTTCCATCCACTACTTGGGAAAAAGGAGCAACTTAAGGACCGCATTTGGGCTGCATCAATCACTGCATAGGAAGAGAAAATTATGAATTTCATGACACACATTATCTTAGGGACAAAGAAGTTATAGCTTGCTATCTTGGTGTAACTTGCATAAGGGAAAACTAGCTTTAAGGGAAATGATTTCCATCTCTCTCTCTCTCTCTCTCTCTCTCTCTCTCTCTCTCTCTCTCTCTCTCTCTCTCTCTCTCTCTCTCTCTCTCTCTCACACACACACACACACACACACACACACACACACACACACACACACCATAACTATATTGAGTTTGAAATTTAGTGAAGTGCTCGGTGAAAATCACATTGGGGTGATTTTCGAGGTCAATACTACTGAAGAATATGCATATTTTATTTATTCTAATGTGTATTTGAGTCTTGTGCAGGTAGTTAGGGTAGTTTTAGAGGTTCATGTGCGATAAGAGAACCCTAAAGCGAAGTGGATGTGACACATAACGAAGTGAAGGTGACATCATCAAACATTGAAAGAACCAAATATGCCCCTATTACCATAACACTAGATCCCAATTCAGACACTAACATGTAAGAGATCCTGCCCCCTTTTGGGAGGTACCATCCATAATAACTTTCAAGTCACTATTTTCCAGACGAATCATATAAATTCTAGATTGAACCAGTTCCACCATCAATGCAACCCAAATATAGTTTATGCAGCTAGATATCAACTGAGTCACTCTTATCCTCTTGTTGTTTGTACTTGTTTATCATTGTAATTTGGTATATTAAATTTTATTTATTTAGTCCAGTCCACTGATTAAGATTTAATTTTTGTTAAATCACACATTTCTCTCAAATATGCCAAAATTAGTTACACATTGACTAGAGTAGTCCTTACTAAAGGCCTGCAGAACTCAACTAGGTTAAAGAGTCTAGCTTCCTCCATTTTCAAGTATGCAAAGGTCATAGAGCCACATCTTAGAAAGACCAAAATTACCCCAAGCATTGTCAAAATGTTTGACAAAACAATGGATTAGGTCATGTAGTTGAGGCACACCACATCACACTACTACCACGTTGAGTATATTAGATATTATTTATTTATCCCCCTATCTTTGTATAAAGTGACATGAGGAACCCCTAAAGGGTTGGCTTATATTGCACCCACACTTGCAAATAAACCTAGGAGAAACTACATGGGGATTGATCTCGCATGAGGGAATGTAGCACAGTACTTGAATTGGTTCAATAACTGGGGTTAACCGCCAAGGGTACTCCACCCTCTCCATGATTTCTCCTTTTGGTTTGTTAATGTTTTATTGAAGGGTATATTATGTTTCAAGGGTTTCCACTTTATTATAGGGCATCGCGAAGTTGTGTGAGAAATAGAAACATACATCGAATGGAATTTGTAGGAAATATAAGCATTCAGGAAGTTTCGGGTCCCAACTACTAAAGGGTCTAATAATGTACAACCCAAATCAGGATCGTACTATTTTAGTTTAGACCATACTTATTTCTTACGGTTTTTCCCCTCCTGAGTTTCATATTCCAAAACTCACAACTAGGCATCTCTAGTCTTTGTTCTACCTTAAATTTGACTTGTCTGCACACCCAAATCTCCTTTGTTCTGACCTATATAGATAAGTATTCTTCTCCCCTTGTGTATTTAAGATATATTTTATTGTTTATCAATCGTTACAAGTATCAATGTGTTATTTTGGTTATGAAGGGTTACTTATAAATTAATTAGATCAAAATAATCCTTTGTTATAAAATAATTGCATCCTATTTATTGTTGTGTAATTCCATAACATAGATTTAATTAAGGTATAAACAATGTTGTGTTTATGGTTTGTTCGAGTGCAAAATTTCTAGAAACCACGAGAAAGATATTAATCCAACATATTTCCTTATACTTAAGTGTGCGGAATATGACCAGTGTTCTAGTAAATTAGATCATTAGTAACTTATTGAGGGAATTTTCTTTCCAAACAACCATGCTCATTCATAATATATGGCATTCAAAGGGAATATTTTCTAAGTATAGGTATTGTTCCCAAACACAGTCACTGTTTTTAAGGGTTAACTTATATATTGGCGGGTTTTTGATATCCTTCATGACATTTAAAATTAAGCATTAGAAATGTATGCCTTTATTGTAGATTGAGATGTAGCCACAAATGTATTCTAGTAGTAGGAGTAGATGAATCTTTTGAGTCTAGAAACACATAAATATCTTGTTGAGCTGAAAAACTATGGTCCTTCCTTAATTTGATGGTATGGTGTACACACATTCTTGTAAAGTTCAAATTTTAGACTATGAAAGATCTTTTTAAAAAAAAAAAACTTCGATGAGTTGAAAACCCTGCACTTGAGGTTTCTAATTGTATAAAGTTGTAGGCTTGAGAAACAACCTATTAAACTAACAAAGTAAAGCATTTTTAATAATAAAAATTTAAAATACATTCCTTTACCTTATGGTGACAAAGGATTTGATAGTTAGTAGTTAAATATGAAGCTTCGAGGTACATCTCCCATCTTCCCTTGAAAAATGGTTAAGGTTGGAAATTGCCTTTTCCCCCTTATTAAGATGGTTAATGTTGGAAGTTGACTTTTCCTTTTATTAATCCTTAGTCTATTTTAATAAATTTTATGTTTTTACCTTGTCAAAATAAAATACGATGAATATTATTTATTATGTTATTAAAATATATTTTATATTTAAAAATGTAAAGTATTTTTTTTTTTTATCATTTTATAATGATAGTAGAAGGTGGTGGCGGAGGATTGTAATGGCCTGTGAGTTATTAATAATTACAATTTAATTTTAACTTTAATGTTTATTTATTCATCACAATGGTAATTTCATCTTTAAATTTAATGTTCATTTGACTATTAAAAATTTTCCATCTTTAAAAAATTAATTAAAAAAATTTACACTTTAATAATATAGTAAAATTTAGAATTTTTTTTTTCAAAAAAAATAAACCAAACAAAATATTACAAATTAAGTTAACATAATTTATCATTAATCAATTAAAAATTAAAAAAAACAATAATAAAATTAGTAACCAATATATATATATATATATATATATATATATATATATATATATATATATATAATACCACACTTTAATATTGATATCCATAAATATTTTCCAAATTAATAAGTACTTAAAATATTTGTACTCATCTAGTCTTCTTGACCAAAAAAAAAATCAAGTATTATATTAATAAAGCATCCGTGAAACAATGATCGATATTAATTAAGAATATATTTTTATTGTTGTTATTATAATCATTTAAAAGCTGTTGGTGAATGTGTGTAGTAGTTATTATTATAATAATGATAGTTTGATGTTAAGTTGTATTGAAAGCAAAGGCATAATAAACACATAACTTATCTCCACAAATTTTATGATATTAAAAACATACCATTAAATATTTATATAACGTGAATCGTGATATGTCGGACAAGTGACGTTAACTTTTCCATATCCAAGAAAATAAATTAACATTAACTACTATGTTGACATATGTCGATCTAAGACGTTATCATTTTTTATATTTAGTGAGTTCGAGTTTGAAAAGGTCAGCCCTATTTTGGATAAATGGACGATTGGTGGAGCATTCTTTCTATACACGTTGGTTATTATTATTTTTGTTGGAATGTATTATTATATTAACTAAAGAATCAATATGAGATGGTTACCATAAGAAGATGATTAGATACGAATCACACTTCAATATTTATGTTAGAGAAATTGTACAACTCATCCATAAATGAAAACTTGTTGAAAGAATCAATATGAGATGGTTACCATAAGAAGATGATTAGATACGAATCACACTTCAATATTTATGTTAGAGAAATTGTACAACTCATCCATAAATGAAAACTTGTTACAACTAGCAATTGCATTATGAGAGGTGGAATAGATAATGTATATAGAGGATCATAGGAGAAATAATGCAAAGGAAGTAGGGTGGTGAAGGGGACAAAGGGAAGAAAAATATAAATGAAGGGAAAATGTTAGAGGGAAAGTAGGGGATGCTCTTTGTTTTCTTTTGGTACATATTACCCACGTGTCATTTGGTGTGAATTATTGGAAGGAGAAAAGGGGGTGCGATGAACAAATCCTTGAGGCAACACACTTTAGAGATATCTATGAAAATAAGCCTTTGTTCAATACTCTTAGTGCTTATGTAGACTTTTTTGCTAATAGTGTTATTATCACCAGGGTTTTAAACATATGGCTTGGCATTTTTCTTATTATTTTCTCGTTTCTAGGTAAAACTCCGACTTTGTTCACCCCGCTTATGATCTATACATTGTCATTCTTCCTTCTACTAATAAATGATAAAAATGGATTCACTATTACTTTGGCTATTCATGATACTAGTCGCCATTAAAATATGGGGCCCCAAATTGTATGAAGTTGATTTTGATATGGAACTTGAAATTTTATGGAGCCAACATTTCAGTGTGGGACTTTGAATCATACCATAGGTTTTTTTAGACTCATATCATCTGCTTATACTTTTGATAACAAGAATGTTTTGTCAGCTTCTTTGGTGATGCAAAAACACAATAGACATTGGGACTAATTTTCAGCCTCACATAATTTTGTTGAATCCCGTGAAGAAAGACATGACAACTAACCAGTGCATTCACCATCTGGTGGTAAAAAATCTGTCAAGGAAATGCTTGAGAATTTGTCTTGGCTTATCTTTCTAATGAAGCCTCACGCATGGCACGAGGCCGACACTAATGCAACTGGATTTGAAAGAGATCCAACAGGTGAAGCCATGGTAGATTGTCAATGCAATATTTGTTGAATATTAAATGTCTTAATAGTCGCCAGCCTAAAAAGCCTTACTCTTTAATGGTTTTGTAACTTTTGGGATTAGTGTATTTACATTATTATGTGTTTTAATAATATAAGCGTTGAACAACAAGAATCTGTTAACACAATAAAAATATAAAATACTTTAGAACATAAAAGCATAGTATATTAGGAAATAACATTTCAACACATATTATAAGGTCACAACAAGCTCGATAAATTTAAATATTATTAGTAAAATATAAGTGGAATACATTAGATCGTTGGGGACATTAACTCCCAACACACAACTAATCAAAAAAAATTGCTCCCGCTATTGTAGAAGTGAAAATGTTAGAGCAAATATTTACAATCAAGATTGAAATTTTAACGGTACATGTTATCATTAAAATCAGATTGTCTAAAACTTTTCAATGTTTATCTTATTACGTTGTCAAAACTGGTTAAGAAGTGGATTTTCAATATAAACTCTTCATATTCAAAAGTCATTGGTCTCGTTTTTTGTCCTGACATTGGTTTCAAATTCTAGTTTTCATCGCTTCATTTGGTTGTCAAATCCCCATGATCTTTATCAATATAGTATTTTTGGCTCCTCGTGTAACATAAATAGTGTTTGCATTCCCTACATAAATCATACTTGAAAGATTTAAATTGATTCCCAACTTAGGATTTAGAGAAAATGAGTAGAATGGAGCTCGTGGTCCATTTAAAATATATGGGGGCACCTGAGATGGCCTAATTATAGCGGGAAAATAATGTGGTTTCACATGACAAGGAAAATATAAAAAGCAATATAATGCTAGGAAGCTGAATTCTTATCATGTCTAAAAATAAAAATCTTACAAAATGGGTTATATCATGAGTAATTATATAGATCTAGCCAAATGTAATTGAGACTTTTCCAAATCATTGAGCACATCTTCTCGATAATTAATTCCAGGTCGACTGCTAGCCTGACTCTTTGACCATAGTTCAGTCGACATCATCTGTTGTTTCGAAATCAATTCTTTCCGTGAACTCTTTGTCCTCTTTGATTTGGTGGGTCCCAATACTCCTTCCCGTTGCTACTGAAATCATCTCCGGAAAATTCAAATCACTATTATTTTTTCCGCTCACAGAAACTACACGTCCTTGCCTGTGCCACATCCTGGTCCTTGTGCAAATGAATCATGTATGCATCATTTTCATAATTCCTTGTACAAGGTTCCACTAATTTTTTATAATTTTTGGTATAGCATATATATAATTTTTAAATTAATTTTCAAAGTACACACATCTCGAAGAATGAAATCCATTTGTGTGTTAACCCTCGTAACTTTGAGAAAAATAGTCATTTTTTCTTATTTCTTGCCTTTGCAATAAGTGTAGAATGGTGAGTTTAGAAGAGTATTTTTTTTTGAAAATTTAAACATATTATTGAAATTTGGATGAAAAAATTACATAAACTGTGTACAAAAACGTATCGCATACGTTTTGATCAAGAAAAGAAGGAACTAGTAAAAGAAATTAAGGATGAAATCCTTAAATACTAATAAGATTTTCGAAAGAAGTATATTGTCACCAACGTAAAACTGAGCTTGATTCCATAAAATATGCGATTTTACGGTGGAAATTATGTTATAACTAATGACCTATTTTCCCTTATTTACACAGTGGAAACTTTTAACATGGGTAAGTGCACAAAATGGGGGTAAAACACAAATTACAGCAGTCACAAATCCTTTTTTTGGCCATTTTGGCCATAGCTCTTATGGATTCAGTCGCGAATTTCAAATGCAAAAAAATATGAAACACGCTCACGTTATAATGCACGAGCACGCTATAATGCGAGGGCATTATAACGTGCTTGCGTTCATGTTTGTTATGTGGTATATGTGTTTTTGGGAGGGATATATTTACTAAAATAAATGGTGAAGTATAAGTTTTTCATTTATTAATCTTTATACTTTATTATTTTTTATACTTAAATTTATTTTGGTAAATATAAGAAACTAGGGTCACTCTGCACCTTATGGAACTACTCTCACAGCTCCATCAATCACTAGGTTTAGAAGATAGTTTTTCATATTCTAATATGGTTAGTACATAGGTTATTTTTTAGGATTTCAAGCATTTAACCTTAAAGCTTTTAGGGTTTAGAATTCTTCAATCGATGTCTATTTTGGGAAATAATATAGTCTTGTTTAGGTTTTGAGGCTTTTTGGATTGTTTACCGACATTTGTAGGAGTGTTAAATGTGTCAAAATTATAATTTATAAACCTCACAACTCCCAAAGGTAGCGATAACTTATCTCTCCATCAGTCTACAAACACCATCTTGAATAAGCATATGTATTCACCATTAGCGATTTCAACATATAATCACCATACACAGATTCCCTATATCACAGTGGTTTACAAATTATGTATATGCCCTAAGCCATAAGCCCTAAATCCTAAACCATATTTTTACCACCTCGACCCCTAAACACAAAACCTTAAACCCCAAACCCTAAACCCTAAGCTATAAAACCTAAACCATAAACCCTAAACCCTAAACCCTAAACCATAAACCTTGAACCATAAACCATAAAACTTAAATCCGAAGCCATCAACCCTAAATCCTAAGCCCTAAACCTTGATCCCTAAACCCTAACCCCTAAACCCTAAACCTTGTGCCCTATTCCATAAACCCTGACCTTTAAACCTTAAAACCTAATCCCTAATCCTTAAACCCTAAAACCTCAACCGTAAACCTTAAACCTTGAGCCATAAACCCTAAACCCTAAACACTGAACCCTAAACCCTAAACCCTAAACCCTGAGCCCTAAACCGTAAACCCTAAACCTTAAACTCTAAACCCTCAACCATAAACCCTAAACCCTTAACTCTAAACCCTGAGTCCTAAATCTTGAGCCCTAAACCCTGAGCCCTCAACCCTAAACTCTCTTTTTATCACACTGAACCCTAAACCCTAAACCCTAAACATTGATCCCTAAACCCTAAACCCTAATCCCTAAACCCTAAGCCCTAAACCCTAAACACTAAACCCTAAGCCTTAAACCTTAAACCCTAAACAATATTCCTAAATCTTTCTAAATTACCTCTAAAACTTCCAAGATTTTGTGACATCACCTGCAGATGCTTAATTTATTTCTTGAACTCTCCTAAAGGGTGTTTGATTAGCTTAGAATGGCCTTTTAGGGTTTATGGCTTAAGGCTCAGATTTTAGGGTTTAAGGCTTAAGGCTCAGGGTTTATGGTTTATGGTTTATGGTTTAGGGATCAAGGGTAAGGGTTGAACGTTTAGGGTTTAGGGCTCATGGTTTAAGGTTTAGGGCTTAGGGTTAAGGGCTCAAGGTTTAGGTTTTAGGTTTTAGAGCCTAGGGTTTAAGGTTTAGGGTTAAGGGATTAGGGATTAGGGATTAGGGTTTAGGGTTTAGGGTTTAGGGTTAAGGGTTAAGGGTTAAGGGTTTAGGGTTTATGGTTAGGGCTCAATGTTTATGGTTAGGGTTTAGGGCTCTGGGTTTAGGGTTTAGGAAACTTGAAGATTGTTTAAAATCCCTCTAGTCTACGGTAGTGATTACAAAGTAAAAACTTATCTTGATCTTCTAGATTACAAGAATCAGCAAACCTCATATATTTCCAGTAGGTCTTATGAGTGATTTCATCTTCTGGAATATCAATATTAGGACCATATTTCCTTGTATCATTCCTAAAACCATGATTGAGTCTTCTTGTACAACTACCTTGTTTAAGATAGGTGGGACAAGTAACTAAATGGATATGGCATCTACCTTATGCCTTGAAATTCATATTACACATCTCTGCCAAACCTATTTCTCTCCACATATACTTGCACTCTTGAATGTCACTTTCTTCACACTCTGAATATCATATTTCTATGTATGGTATTATGTAAGCTAGGATAACCCATTAAAATATAGAAAAAGTAACCACATGCTCATACTCACATTCATGATTCAATTTGATACATGTTCATATTCACAAGAACCTCTTCTTCCTTGAAAGTGCTTGGTTTGTCTCACTAACTCGGTAAGGATTACGCATACTCTAGAAACTTCACATTTCTCATGACAGATATGGTTGTTGCCACATGGATGTTCATAATTGGAGTCCAAACTATTAAAATTATCCTTATATTTTATTTAATAGAAAATATGCAAAGGATATCAAGAATGTTTGAGGTAATTATTTGGGATCATCGCAATTGGCCAAGGAAAGAAGCTATTTAATTAAATTTGGACATATATCGAGTGTCTGAATCAGAATGTCGTTGCATCTAAAGAAACATTTTCAGACATTGGAGTAATGCATCTTGGAAAATAAAATTGAACTTCAAAAATCCTCTCAAATTTCTAGTTTGCGCAAACACTGGACATATCAATCTTTGTTCTTTGAATGAAACCTTCATCCCTAACAACTTGCAACTCAAAGAATTATTCAAAATTACATAAAAACAATCAAATTTTCTTGGTATTCTAATCCTTTAGACCCAAAAATTCCTCTAGACTTGTTATTCTCCATTTATAACACTCTTGGAGCTCCAAATATTTCAAAAGCTATAGAAAAAAAGAGATAGTCATATTGGGTAACATTTTATTTGTACCGAATTGTTCTTGGATATTTGGCAATTCCCTCCTTCAAAATATCAGTATATGAAAGGCATCAAATTGTGATGACTCTCTTTGAATGTTCTTCCTATGAAATAAATGAACCCTTTTGAGTTGAATACTCTTTTTCAATACCAATAAGAATGGGTAAGACACATAACATTACAGTGAGTGAATGGTAAGCCTAAACCTTGAGCCCTAAACCCTAAACCATGAGCCTTAAAATCTGACTACAATTTGGAAATCTAAAAATGCACTTATCATAATAATGGAAAATAAATCCAACTAATAACAATTAATCATTAATAAGTGAATCGGTTGTAGGACAATTAATGTCTACCACGTGCCACCTCCAAATTCCAAATTTCATTTCATTTAAATTCGCTTCAAGAAAGGTTGGGGGAAATGAAATTGTCATTTTATTCACACTTTTAGAGGTACAAAATGTCAATTCACCCCAAATTTGGAAAATATGGAGAACTTGGAAAGCCGAATTGCATTTATAAAGATAATCTCGAAGAGAAGGAATGCATTTTGTAAGTAATTCTAGTCATTTTTTTTTCTTTTTTCTCTTAATACCCGCTAAAACTATCCTTGTTATTACATCCTCATAAAAACAAGCTCCCAGGAGCCGAGGGAGATTTTAAACTTATCATACAAGCATGGGGAGTTCTCTTCGATAATACTAGAAAGGCTACATATGACATTGATCCAGAGGACAATACGGAGGAAAAAATGTTCCCTAAATCTCCCAGGATCATTATAGCAGAAAAGTTGACTCCGAGAGATTTTCGTCAGCTATTTTAATGATGAAAAATGGAGTACGTACGTGAAAATGGTGGCTGGTAAAAGTTGGTCAATGCTCACATGGGACCGGAACAACTAACAAGTCACGACATGGAAAAAATAAGATCGCGTGCTCAGGTCGATGTTTTAATCCTCTGGTATTTGACACTCATGTAATATCATCTTCAGTTACAATTGAGAAGAAAAAAATAAGCCACACGGTGGGTCCTTAGGCCACCACATGGCCTGCCACCACTTTTCTCCATTATCCAACTTGACGAGTTGGATACTGAGCTATGGAGTGAGTTATATTGCTACATTGGACAAGCTGGATATGCTTAGCTCGATCGAGCCAAAGACCGAGCTATGGGGAGAGTTATGTATCGGCCGAGCTATACATGTATGGACGAGCTCTAAGTGAGCTATGGATAAGTTGTTCCATATTATGCAATGATAAAAGC
Organism: Taxus chinensis; assembly: GCA_019776745.2. NCBI lineage: Eukaryota > Viridiplantae > Streptophyta > Pinopsida > Cupressales > Taxaceae > Taxus > Taxus chinensis. The sequence goes on along the minus strand of CM034156.1, from coordinate 392,746,998 downwards.
GTATGGATGTGGCTTATACCACAGTTGAATAGTTGGTTAAAGGCTATTTTAAGCCTTATTTCCTTCACTCCCCAATTAATATGGGATAGACCATATCACCTTGCCTCAAAAAAATATTGGCCAAATAACTTGACGAATCCACAAAAATTGCAGTCAACACAATGAATGATAGGATTGGAGGATAGGTAGGTGACATGTGGCGGTGGATATGGCAGGTTCGGTGCAGGTGGCACATGGATGACGGGAGACATGGGCTCGATGGAGCAGTTAAAGCATTCGCCATGAAGTGTTCGAGGTTGGGTCTAAACTGAAAGAGAAAAATGGAGGGTAAGGGATTTGACCCCATGACCTCCCCCATATAATCACAATGACTCAACCAACTCGGCCAACAAGTTGGTTGAGATCAAAGGTGGCCGATAAGGTATAAGGACAAGAAAATTAGGCTGCTTAAGGCCTATATAAAGGCCCTTCCCACATACACTCCACACACAACGAATGCAAAAAGCTTCCAAGTTTTCTCAAAAGGAGCCCGAGGATAGAATAAAGATCTTCCAAGCTATTCGAAGGCATAGAGGAGAATAAAACATTTACAAAGCCTTATAATTTTAAAGGCAATTTTTGTAATAAAGTCCTATTTATTATATATAGGAAAATATTGAGGGAGTGAAGACCTATTATTTTAATATAATAGGCACATTATTATTAGGAGTTATTAAAACTACCCAATAGGCCCATAGCGCCACACTATCTACTTACAAAGCCTGGAGTATAGATCGGAGTACCATAGGGAATCTTAAGAGCATCTGGAAGGCTAACCAAGTTCGGTAGGATTTTTTGCACTAGGAAGGTGGAGGACGGTCCCCGAAATACCATCGGTGTTCCTTTGAAGGTCTAGAGTACTATTTATGCAAGTTTAGAGTTCCATTAGAATTTTATTGTAAAAAACTATATTGTACTTATAAGTTTTGACTAGTGGAATGATTCTAAAGAATACAGAGACACAGGCTATTTCCTAACTCCGTTATCAGCCTTATGTGAACTGTATTTGTCATTATATTGTGCATCTAATTTTAGAGTTGATTTATTTAAAACGGGGTAATTTTTTTTCGGAAAATACTAACACCCTATAGGGGTCCGAATTCATTTAAAATTTTGACCTAAATTTTTGGATCAGACGCCATGAGAAAAAAACAAGGGCACAACCCCACCTTCCACCAATAGAATTCCATAGGCATTACCATTAGCTTTGCCAACAATCTAAATGGGAATAATTATTCAAGTATGGATTATTTTCCTGAAAATTCCATATTCGATGACCACGACCAGAACCAAAACTAGAAATAGAAATAGGACCAGGAACACGACCTATACTAGGACCTGGATGGAAATTTGAGAGGATTTATGAGGTTAAATTTTATTTTCCAAGATGCATTACTAATTTTTTTGAAAAGTTTTATCCAAATGCAAAGACATTCTAATTTAGAAACTCAATGATTCCTGAATGTCTAATCCTATCATAGACCCCAGTAGTCCTCAATCCTTGGATACATGGAGACACTGTTACTTGGATTCCATTTATAATGATAGATATATTTTTAAATTCATGTTATGACCTCTAAATCTGTACACATTTCAAGTTGTTTGGAACTTACATCACACCCTTCACTAAGCTTGATGAGTACCCCTATCTTTTTGAAGGTGATTTTGCAAGAATCCATGGTTTTATAATAGAAGGAATTATCAATGAATGGAATTTCACTAATCCGTAAGCCACCTGACTCCCATTCATAAATAAAAAGAAATATTTACTAGGCGTTTGATAACCCCTTTGTGTTTTTAGCCATTCCCTGTTGCTATGCTTATTTTGTACAAGCAAACTCAATGATGGTTCTATGTATGAGACTAGGAAATATGGTCCTAATATTGTCATGACCTCCTAGTTGAGTAGTTGGAAGCCATATTAGTATTGTTGATACTTATTACTAATTATCCATGAAATCTAATTCTTCAGCTTTCATTTTCTTTTCTCATCTTTCACGTCATACTGAATAGTTGATTTAACAAGGAAGCTTCTCTCTTCAATGAAGATACACTGAATATCCTTGAGAGGGGACGTACACTTGGAGAGGTCTCATCTCATCCTACACCTAAGCTCTAAGCCCTAATATCTAATCCCTAAATCATAAAACCTGAACCCTGAACCCCAAAACCTAATCCCTAAACCCTAAACCATAAGCCATATACTGTAAACCATAAACACTAAACCCTCAACCACAAACTCTAAGCCATAAAATCTAAACCCTCAACCATAAATCCTAAACCCTTAAATCTAAACCCTAAGCCCTAAGCCTTGATCCCAGAGCCTCAAGCCCTAAACCCTATTTTTACCACCCTAAACCCTAAACCCTAAAGACCGATCCCTAAACCCTAAGCCCTAAACAATATCCCTAAATCTTCCTAAATTTCCTCTAACACTTATAAGATTATTTGACATGACCTCCAAATGCTTAATATATTTCTTCAACTCTCCCAGAGGGTGTTTGACTAGCTTAGAATGTTATTTTTAGGCCTATGAGGAAGTTTTCTTCCATCAATTCACACCGAACTCATCAATCATCATATCCAATCATCCTTACACATTAAAATAAAATTAAAAAAACCTTGTTAATAATTTATTTTGATCCAGGTTGAGAGGGGTATTGAGGTAGGCTAGCTAGAGGAAGGACATACCATTGACTAGGAAGCGAAAGATGCATTCCCTAAGCTTGTAAAGTAGGTACTCATCCATAGTATTATTTTACCATATTCTAAGACAAAATTAGGGATTCAACTCCATGTTCATGGGAAAATTCATGAGTCCATATATTTGATCACTTATCACTACCTTTAAGAGTTGTGAGGTTTGTAAATTCTAATTTTGACATATTTAACACTCCTACAAACGTCAATAACCAATCCGGAAGGCCCAAAAACCTAAACAATGACTATATTATTTCACAAAACAAATATCGATGGTATAATTTAAACCCTAAAAGCTTAAAGGATGAATGCTGAAATTTTGAAAATACCTATGTATTGATCAAATTATAATCTAAAAAACTATCTTCCAAACCTGATAGATGGAGCTATGAGACTAGTTCCATAAGGTGTAGATTGACCCTAACTTCTAATATTTACTAAAATAAATTTAAAGTATAATTTTTTATTTTATTAATCTTATAATGTTTTCTTTTATTAATATTTATACTTTATTATTTCTTATACTTAAACCATTTATTTGTGTAAATATATCCCTCCCATAAACACATATACCACATACTAGACAAGAACGCGAGTGCATTATAACACGCTCACATTATAATGTGAATGCGTTTCATCTTGTTTGGATTTGAAATTGCTAAACCATAGGCTTGGATTTTCCTTGGATATCCAAACCAAAGGTTTGGACTGTGTAATCCGTAAATAAATCCATGCTTTACAAAAAAAAACAACAAAATGTCACATGTACACCCTAATAAAAAATGTGTTATAACATAATATTCCAAATAAATTATACTATGAAGTCAAGCTCGGTTGTACCTTGGTGACAATATGCTTCTTTCTAAAATATAATTAGTTTAAGGCTTTTATCCACAATTTCTTTTACTAGTGCCTTATTTTCTTGTGAAAACCTATGCATACATTTTGGTGCACAATTTATGATATTTTCATCTGAATTTTGAAAAAAAAACTTTTCTTCAAAACTCCATTCTACACGCATTAAAATAATAATAATTTTTTTCTCAAAGTTATGGAGGTGCACACACAAATATTTTATTTTCTAGGATGTGTGCACTTTGAAAATTAATAAAAAATTATATATTCATCCAAAAATTATGAAAAATTAGTGGGACTTCACACATGGAATTACCTAACTTTATACCAAAGTGATTTGAAAAATAATTAATAAAACTCAAAAAATGGGGGGGGGGGGGGGGGGGGGGCACACACAATAGGTTCTTATCTTTTTGACACAAAAATAGACATACTTTGTATGCACACCACATTTGACCCTATTAATCTCCACGATTTAAAAAAAAAAAGTACTTTAGAAACTAGATTCTGAGTTCTACGGTACTTATTCTTATCACTTTGTCAAATTTTGAGCATATGCATGTCAAATTATTAGATGAAGTTCAGGTTTCACTAATTTCAAGAAAAATGTGTCCCTTTTTTACCCCTTTTGGCCCCTAATTTCCATGCACTTACCCTTTTAGACGAACTTTGTGAAAAGAAAAAATATACAAATAACAATATATAAATAATTGACTATAACATTTTATATATTCAAAATTTTAAAAAATCTATTCATAATTAATAATAAATTATTGATGCAAATAACTATCTACCCTATTTTAATATTCGAAGGATCTCATCAAGAGGGGAAAATATAAATCTCAATAAACAATATATACATCACAATTTAAAAAATTCATTTTAATAAATTAAATCCGAATACACATCACTTTCAATGTTTCCACGAAGATGAATAACCGTTGAAGTGTGAGTGGTTGAAATTAATTAGTAAATTTGATGAAAATGCATGATAAAATGTAATAGAAATTGTTTTCATAAAATTTAATCAAAACATTTAATTTTATATTGTATACTATTAAGTGATAAAAATTATTGAAAATGTATAAATATAATTTAAAATATATATTTTAAAAAATATTATTTCAATAATTGAATAATCATTTTTAAATCATATATATAATTCAACATAACCACATAAAACAATTAAATATTTGAATCTCAATAATAAATTTTATAATTAAATACATGTCACTAGATTAAATTTGACATTTTAGTCACCTCAATAATAACTTAATTATAATTATATTAGTTTTACATATGCAAGTTTCAAACAAAATGATGAATTTTCCATATTTTCAAAATACATTTAGGACAAAAAAGCATGCATACATGTTAAGAACTTTTTCAAATAGAACTTGGCTGGTCATTGTTGACTTTATTCTTGTTGCATGGGTCGTAAAAACCATCCACACAACCCTACCACCGACAAGAAAATGTGTCTATGGGTTTCATCGGTCTTAGTTTCACGTGGAGTAGTTTCCACCGTCAGATGTCAATGTTGGCATGTTGATTTCTAGGTGTTGTCATTGATGTAAAAGGTCATTATTGAAAAATTTGATTATGGAGAAGTTTCAAATAATTATTAATAGGATGATGACATGGAGTCTCAGGTGCTTTCATGATGGCAAGAATGGATTTAATGAAATTGGCTTGGTTTAGAAAGCCTAGCCAGGTGACCTAGCTAGCCTAGGTGATAGTGCATAATGGTTTGAGTTGCTTGGTGGCTTGAGGAGCATGGTAGCAACATGGAGAGCATGATTGGAGAATTTTTAGGCACTTAAATGAGTTTCAAAGTGTAGGTACAAGTTGAAGACCCAAATTCCAGGATGCTCATTTAAACCTAGTATATGTGCTTGGAGACCAAATGAGGATGTATAGAGCCATGTGAGCTCATTGATGGATGTTGGTGAGTGAGACATGATGTCTCAAGGTATTTTAGGGTCCTTTTAAAGTGATGGGAAGTACGGATATATAAGGTTTTTCTAACTTGGTAATGGTGCACACTAGGACATAATTCTAGTGTTTAGAGGTCTAATTAGGCATGATAGGCACTTGCAAGTGTATGTGTGAGCTCTAAAGATTACTCATGGAGGTATGTTATATTGTTTTCATAATGTATAGGAAATTTTCATAAGTTTCATGATGAGTTATAGTTGTTGGTTCAGTTTTCCCTAGCCTTAAATCATGTAAAAGCCCCAAGAGATAGTCATGTAAATGAGTTTGGTTATGAAGATGCAAAACTATTTGAGCTATATGATGATGATTAGAGATGGTGCATAGGGGTGTCTTTAGAGGTGTAAGAAAAATTTCAAGTCATTTTGAAGAATATTTTGCAAGTTATGAGTGTTTTTTGTGAAACATGGTCCAAGAAAGGGTGATTTCCATCTCGAATTACAACTTATGATGTTCATCATGAATCGTGTGCTTTACATGTGGTAGCTTATGGCTTTCAAGGATTATTTTCCATTGAGTTAAGATAGATTTCATAAAAATAATGAGGTCATTTCATTGTCATGTTTTTATGAACGAACGTTAAAAAGGAAAAATAATTTTATGCAAGTTTGAAACCCTAGGTCAAAAACAGTGATGGAAAGATATTTGCATTGTAGGTAAGTAAGCCCATAATTGATTGTTCTTGATAGTATGATGATTGGATGTTGTAGAGGACTCCTTAATATTTCCAGAAAGGTATATTAGAGCATGTGGTGATTTGTGGACCCCACTTAAACATGAAAGTTTTAGAAGAAGTTTAATTTGGGAAAAAGTTCTCCAAAGGAGGTATGAATTAAATTGACATTGTTTTTATCCTGGGATTTTTAATTTATGTCCATGATGGTTTTAGATCATGGTTGAGGTTCCTAGAGGGAAAAGTGTGCCCTATTTATGAAGAATGGTCTATAAGCAGTTTTGTGGAAATTTTGGAGAATTTTCAGAGATGGACCTAGTTGAAGGCCTTCCACTTGGAGTCTTGGAAGGAAATGTAAGGTGTTCTGGAAAGAGTATTTAGAGATATTTCCAATGGTATATGGTTTTTTTCATAATTGATGAGATTTTATAGTGTCATTCATCTCAATTTGTGAAGAAGAAGGATGTTTGTTTTTTTAGGGTAGGATTGGTTTTTTCTGAGAAGATGGAGGTAGAAGAGGCATGTGATGGATTAGTTAATACTTTGATATCAGTTGGAAAGTAAATAATGGATGAATTATGTTCCTATTGAAGGAATTTGGAGGTGTTGAAAGTTACAGAAAGGGTGCAAACCAGTTGAGTTCTTAAAACAAATTTATCGGCAAGCTCAGTTTAGTGAAGAGGAAAGTTGAGTGTGGTATGAATGTATGTAGGTTTCATGAGCTCTCGACAAGCATGGATGTATTATACATATAGGTCATTGGATTTCCAATGAAATGGTGACACGTCATCGTTTGAGGTGCTATGGTGTGGTATCTAGAGGTCCAAAGGTGAATACTGGTTCTTAGAAACAACTTGTTTGAGTAAAGGATATGAACCTTCTTGAGTAGATGTTATGACAGAATTTTATTAGTGGAATATAATGTGTGACCATTTATGAATGTTTTTATGTCATATTCGACATGTGTGATAAATTTTGGAGTTTTACTAATCATGGTGATGATGGTTGTGGTCTTTGCTGAATCATGTGATGGGATTTTGAGTTGTTTTTAGAGCTTGTATTGTACTTTTGGAGCATGGCTGACCTAAATGGATCTATTTTATGAATGTTTTTATGAGTATATTAGTATGTTTTTGAGTTTTTTTGGTAGAGATAAATGATGAAGTACTTACCTAATCTTATGTTTTTGAGTTGAGAAGGGTATAAAGTGCTTGGTTTGATTCAAATTTTAACTAGCCAAGAGAGAGGGAAAAAGTGTGACCCAAGTGTGTAATGTGAAATAGGTATGAAGGCATCATTTAAGATCTGAGGAAGTGTGTGAAATTACTGATGATATCTTATAAAGAATTGTGTGCAAGGTTTTGAAGATCAAGATCAATGTCAAGAAATTTTCCAGAGTTTGAGTAAGCTAAAGGAGATGATTGTTTGAGCAAGTGTGTTAAAAGGAGTTTGGAGTTGAATCTTGTGATAAAAATCAGCTAAGTTGTTGCAGCATATCAAGACTATGATATATCTTCATCTAAAATCTTGTGTGAGTGAGTTCTTGATCATCTTAGAGATTCATATTCTCCTTGTGGAGTTGTTGCTTCACTATCAACAAGGGTTTAGAGTTTAATGCTCCTTGTAGGGTTAACGCTCTCACTAAAGAAAGGGGTTGGTGCTCCTTTTGATGTTGGTACTATTCACTTGAGTACTTTTGATTTGAATAATATAATCAGAAATTTTTATTGGGTTTTTTTCCCCTTTAGGGTTTCCTAATTATATATTGTGTTATGGTGTTCTCTCTCATGGTTCTCTCATGGTTATGGCTATTTGAATGAAATGTTTTAAGTCATTTTGCACACATTAATGGTTGAATGGTTTATGATTTAAGAATTTTAATTTTAATTTATTAAAGGTTTTAAAGGAATGGTTTACCCCCTCCCCCCTCTCAGTCCATTGTGCTTCCAAAAAATTGTATCAGAGAAAGTCCTTTTAGAGAATTTTGATCAATTGAAAGGATATCCTTGAAGCACATAAAATGGCAAGTCGTAGTGTGGTTATTCTTCTAACAAGGAACCCTTATTTGATGATGTGAAATATGAATTTTGGAGTCTAAGGATGAGGACTCACATCATGTCCTTAGGGTTTGATATTTGGAAATATTTGGAGGATGGTTATATTATTCATGTTACTCCTCCAACAAGTAACGCAAACAAGAAGTTGTGTAGTGACAATTCGAAGGATATGAATGTCATCATGTGTGGATTGTCTGAACTTGAGCTTATGAAGATAATGCATTACAAATAAGATAAAGAAATGGGGGAGAAAATTTAGGCCCTGTATGAAGGATTTTCCAAGGTAAGGATAACCAAGCTTTAAAATTTTAGAAATCATTTTAAAGGACTAAAAATGAATGATGGTGAGCCTATTATTGCTTATTTGCTTAGGGTTGAAAAGGCAATCAAAACCATGAAAGGGTTAGGTGAATATGTGAAGGAAGAAGTTTTAGTTCAAAATTTTGTGAGATATCTAACACCTAAGTTTGATTCCAAAGTGTATGTCATTGAAGAAGCCAAGGATTTGACTATTTTCAAAATGAATGAATTGCATAGAACCCTAACTACATATGAGATGAGAATTCAGAATGATAAACCTTTTAGGAAGGAGATAGATTTCAAATATAAAATTAATACCAAGGGAAAGAAGGATAAGGATGATGGTAATGCTTATTATTGATGATGAAGAACTATTTTCAATGGTTGCTAGGAGATTGAATGTTGGATTTGGTAAGTACAAAGGTAAAATTCCATTTAAGTGTTTCAATTTTGGTGAAGTCAGTTACTTTTCTGCTAAGTGTCCTCATATGCATAAAAAGGAAGGTGATGAAGACCATGACAAGAAGAATCATAAGTACAATAAAGGTAAGAAGAAATTCAAGAAGTTTGACTATAAGAAGAAGGGAAAAAGAAGTATTTACACAAAGGAAAAAGCTTATGTATCTGATGCAAGTAGTGGTGTTCAAGATTCTGAGTTTGAATCTGATCATGAATATGTAGGAGATGAGGTATTGTTTATGACCAAATGTTGAGCCCAAAAAAATGACTAAGTTCTAGATCATAGGATCAATGTGCTAGGAAAGTAGAGTAGGAAGAAGACACATGAGGAAGTGTGTATAGGGATAACCAAGTTGTGTACAGATAGCTTGAACAATTAAGTAGTTTTAAAATGAAGGGCTAGAGTTAGACATGGAGTGCACAGAGGTTCGCTTGGAGGGGAAAAAAAGGGTTTGAGACTTAGCCACATTTTTGGTTATGGTGTTGCATGGAAAACACGTGAGAATGTGGGTAGGCATGATAGTGGATAAGGTTAGAACATTGAGACTTGCATTCCAAGGAAATAATATTATATGATATGGTTATCATGATGGGATTAAGAGATGTAAATTAGAGTTAGATTAGGTGATACTTTCATGTTTATGGTACTCGAGTATGGTGGGGTATGATGAAATTTGACACTCGGTTTTCTCTTGAATGATGAATAGGTGGTGGATAGAATATCCCTACTAGTATCTTGATATGTATTGATTTGGATGGCAAGGAGAAGAGGGTATGTGTGCAAGGGAGTACAGAGATCTAGAAGTAAAATGCGTGGGAATAATGTTATAAGTTATGGGGTAGAGTCATGTTTAGGATGAGAATTTTGTTGATGTATTTGGTCTGTTTTATGGAACTTATCATGTATTTGGCTACTATAACAATGGAGGATGAATAAAATGGTATTGTTATAAATATGTATGCTTTCTGAGTATTTATGTTCATTATTATGTTCATTGTTCAGATCTAGCTCTTGTATGTTCTGTTTAATATTCATAGTCATAATATGGATCATTTAAGCTCAGATCTAGGTTCTTTATCTCTATCATAAGATGTATGCATTTATGTATATACAATGTTCTACTATTCATGGTAATATTCTTGAAAAATATCACATAGAAGAGGTGCCTGGAACCTTCGTGTGCCTTATGTGATATGTCGGGACCTCTTTTGAAGTTATTACAAAAATGGTATGTGATGGAAGAACTATTGACCTTGGACAACATGGAGAATTGGCTTAAGAGCACCGAGGATGATTTTGCACATAAATTCAACACTGGACCTAAGTTTTATACATGTACATGGATAGAGGAGTATTTGTATCATGAGATCTATGAAACATTCCTTTGTTGTTTTCCAATAGAACTGTATGAATGGTTTTCAACGTATGCATTGAGGAGGAGTTGGTACCATCATCCTCATGTTTGGAACCAAGAATATTATCAATGACTTCATGATTCCGATATTATTTGGACTCGTGTTGTTGGTTATTGGTGGAGTAGTGTGTTGACTAGTTACACATTAGGGTACGTGGTTTCTACTTATTATTGCCTAGAGGTTGCTGAGTTCGAGTTCTTATGAGAACCAAGAGGATATTTCTTGTGTGTTATACCGCTAGCCATCAAGATCCTGATCATCACTTTGAGTTTAAAAGCATTTCCTATGGCTAGCTAAACTCCACTAGGTGTGGGACACGAAAGCAGGTGTGGTGAGAAATGGAAGATCCTACAAAAGAAGTGGAGAGAGAAGAGAGAAAACTCAAGTAAAATGAAGCATAGGAGAGGGAGTTGGAAAAAAAATGTGAGATTGTAGGAGCGATGGACATATGGAAGTAGACATTGCGGGAAGGATTTGAGGTTCATGCGGAGAGTGTGGAACTTGAGTAGTCTATGCTACCCCATATTGGAAAAGACGAAAGGAGAACCCCCTCAGCTTCAGGTGAGAGCTCATTACATGAAGAAATAAGAGAGACCATAGGCGCTCATTTGAACCCACATGGAAATCCAACCCTTGTGCTTAGTTTTCTAATTTTTGAGACAAGTATTGTTAGTTTTGTTGGCATTGGTAAGTAAGAAACATCAGGTAGATATCATTTTACATTAAATCCATCTATGGATGTGATGACATTTCCTGTGTTTGGTGGTATCCTCTCAAGCACATCATTTGGACAAGGTTTGGGCTTGTAGAATGTGAGTATTGCATTTGGAAGTAGTTTAACTTCATAGACTGTTGAAGCTCAATTTAGTACAACGGTGGTAATGCAGAGTAACACTACTTTGGGATATGTTCCTGTTATAGGAGGATATGGTGGATCTGGGTGGTCAAGTGTTAGTGTATTTAGTGGATCTGGTGGTGGAGGCAAAAAAGGAGGGAATCAAGGTTCCGAATATGGTGGAAAAGGACCACAACCCCATCAGTATGTGTTTTATGATATGTATCTTCATTTTCTCTATGATAAAGGTGTTGAGGATGCTACAGAGCATGTACATAGGTTTGAATTGCTATGACATGCTAAGGGGATCACTTCCCTAGAGTGGAAGGAAAGCTAGTTTGTAACTACATTGCAGGGGCATGCACATAGCTGGTACTAAAAATATGATCCACATTAGATGGTGGTGGATTATAGTACGCTATGTAATTCCTTATTAACATAAGTTCATATTCTTAAATTTGAGTAGAAGAGCATTAACAAACTTAAGGAGATTCAATAGGGTATGGTAGAAAGTGTGCAAGAGTATGATGCACATTTTAATATTCTCTTGTCAAAGTTATCTAATGATATCCATCCCTCTAAGCATTCTCAGTAGTTCATCAGGGGCTTGATCACACCTTTCAGAGGAGTGCTTTCACAGATCCACGTGAGGCCTTAGAGACTTCTTTACACACTCAAGCCATGGGGAGCATTGATACTGGGGTAAGTCCCTTTTTAGAGGCACATATTACTTCAATGGAAAAGAAAATTGAGAAGTTGTTTGCAAATTCATCGCATGAGACTCATAACAAAATTTGGTGTACATATTGTGAAGTAGAAGGACACACCAAAGATAGTTTCCCTCGAAAGTCAATGTGCACCATGTCATTACACTGCAAAATCATTTAAGAGGATCATGATCCAAGTAAATTACCTTTGTTACAACACACACTTTGTAATAATGTGTCCTACTATTGTAATATTTGTACATCTACTACTCATGACATAAAGGAATGCCAGTTGATAGACCAGACTCACGATGCAATTGATACTGATGTGCACCTAAACAACATTGCAAGTAGTTCTAGGAATGAGGGGCATTAGCATGAAGGCTGTGAAGATGGAAGAGGAAGGGGAAGAAGCTTTCACAGAGGATTCAGAGGCCATGGTGGTCACGACGGAGGAAGGAGTGAATTTCCCTGTGGAACTTGTTTCAATCGTGGGTTTATTAATCACTACAAGTGCGAGTTCCCAAAATTATTGCAATGCTCATGGTGTGGAAAGAAACATAAGTATTAGAAGTTACCTGACTTGTATGATCACATGAGCTAGAATTAGAAGAAGGAAAAGGGTGCGGGAATGGTTAGTCTAAAGTGTGATAAACCTCTGTTCATTCCTATGGTAGTATCTAACGGTGAGCCTGTATTAGTAACTACACGCATTGAAGCTACACGCGCTAGAGAAATACCAAAGAAGAGGCCTCTCATTACTAGAGAAGAGGCATTGGATGCTAAGTACCTTGATCCAACTTACTAGAAGATGATTTACCAGGAGACTATGGAGGTGATTAGGAGTTTTCAAGGAGAGATCTAGTGCTTGAAAGAGAGTCATGGAAGTTGGAAAATGTGAATAATGATGGTATCCCTCAGAAGGATGTGGATGATGTCAAAGAGGTATGTAAGATCCTGTGCTAGGAAAATATCATTCCCCTATTAAGAGAATGGTCGAGAGGAAATGTATCGTGTGTTGGGAATGAGCGCAAGAGGTAGATCTTTCATGTTAATTTCCCCCCTCATAGTCTTGACTACAACAAATAAATCACATTAAATATAGTAGTTGATGGACGGATCTTGAGAAACATACTAATTAACATAGGTACATATGTAAATGTTCTTACTATAGGTGCGTGGAACCACCATTGTTACCATCTTCAAATGTGTTGTACATGGAAAATATAACTAAAGATATGACCATCAAAGTCTTGAAGGATGATTCCATAACCATTTAAGGGGCCAAGTTCACTGGGGAATTTGAAGTCTTAGAACTTGGTGAGGGAAATAGTTTTCCAACCTTACTTGGACGTGTTTGGTGTTATGCGAATAATGTTGATTTGCAATTCAACAAGGGATACATAAGCTTTGAGAATAAGGAGTGCATTATTATTCCACTAAAAAATGGTAGGTCTACGCCTTATGTCGATCCTTTGGATGAAGAAGACATCCATAGAAATTATGTGTGCACTATTAGAGACCCAAATTTTATCAAGCCATCAAGAGAAGGAGTCATTCAGTGGGATGATGCTCAGTCCATGAGTGATACGACTATCATTGCATGTGATAATTGTGCACATGGGACTTATGATTTTATTGGAAGAGAATTAAAGGGCATAGTCACTTGTGTTGTCAAAGTGCATTCGTTTGGGCGTATGGGAATAAGAAAGTTACCAAGTTACATGGGAGAAGGTAAACCTGATGTCTTCTTGCATGCTATGGAAGTCTAGTGGACCTGTGAAGTAAAATGGAAGAATATGCTTAATTATACCTTACGTGGGACAACATTTCAATTGTGGATGACTCATCGGGATACTCATATAGGGTAGTGTGAGGTAAGAATCATGTTCTTTGTTATATTTCTCTAGACCAATGCACCTTCAAAGATATGTGACTATCATGGGAGGGAATCTGCCTTATACCACGTTCAAGAATGTGAGAGAACATAGATGGAAGGCCCATAAGCTTTAGCCCCTCCCTCTGGGTGCATAATTTCTATTCCAGTTTGTAGGGTTGTGCACATGCTTGGTATGTATATTCAGAGTTACGTCGTCAGACATGAAATTGGAAGGAGTTGACGAAAATTATTATTCAGAATTTTGAGTATCTATCTTCTAAACCACCTGTGAATGAAGCTTTATAGGTAGTCACATGCCTTACTCTAGGAGATAGTGCCAAAGGCTGAGGACCTTATCCTATATTTTCTAGGGGAACTTGATTTAGAGGCTTGTGTTGAAGAGGAAGAAATAAATGAAGTGAAATTTGAGCACACGTACCTAGAAAGGGAAAAAGGAAAAATGGTGTACCTGATCAAAGATGAAGAAATAGAGAACTTAGATGTTGATCATACATCGGGTATGCATGATGTTTTTGATAGTACATATGAGAAGGCATGCACTTAGCATGAACCGTTAACAATGAAGAAGGTCAACATTAGCACACAAGTAAAACAAAAAGAAGCAGCAATTAGTGATTACTAGATAGACCAAGAGGTCTAAAAAATAATTGAGTTACTACGTGACTTCCAGGATTTGTTCCCACATGGATAACATGAATTAAAAGGAGTTCATCACTCATTGGGAGAGATGAAGATTAATTTAAAGGAAGGTGCATGCCTGATTAGGAAAAGGCCTTATAGAATGAATCCTAATCTGCGCGTAAAGGTGAAAGAATAGATTGACAAAATGTTGAAATATGAGATCATTTAAGCCATTAAATATTCTAAGTGGGTTAGCCCAATGGTGATCAGTATCACAAAATATACAAGGATACAAATATTTACAGACTACAGAGACTTGAATGTTACATGTGTGATATATCCTTTTCCAACACCTTTTACCGAGGAAATCTTAGAGGGTGTAGTTGGGCACGAGATATAATCTTTTACAAATGGATTCTTAGGGTATCACCAAGTAAGGATTAGAAAAGAAGACCAGGAGAAGACTAATTTCACCACTAAATGGGAAAGTTTTGCTTACGCGTATGCCATTCGGGGATTAAGAATGTGCATGTTGTATTTTTGCGCATTGTGGAACAAACATTCTAATAATTTATTCATAAGTTTCTACAAGTCTACTTGTATGATTGGAAAATGTATGTAGTAGTAAAATATCATTGTAACAATTTGAGATTGATTTTTGAAATATGCAGAAAGTATATCTCTAAAAATTAAGAAAAGTGTCTTTGCTACTCCTTTTGGCACATTGATAGGTCATATTATTTGTAAGGAATGATTATTGGTGGACCATACCAAAGTTAGTATTATTTTGGGTTTGGAGGAACCTTCTAATCAAAGTGTAGTGCATGGATTTCTGGGGCATATGGGTTAATAAAAAAAATTCATCAAAGGTTATTCCAGGATTACTGCACCCTTAGAAGAACTATTGAGGCATAAAGGAATATTTCACTAGGATGAGGCATAACATGTGGCTTTTGATACGTTATAGGAGAAGCTTACTATTGCATCCATTTTGCGGTTTCCATCTTGGGACAAGCCCTTTCACGTACATGTGGATGTGTCACGGATGGAAATTAGAGTAGTTCTTGCACATCCTGGAGAAGGTATTGCTGATCACCCTTTGTGTTTTGCAAGCAGAATGTTAACTCTAGCTGAGAAGAATTACACAACAATAGAGTGTGAAGCATTGTCTATGATTTATGCACTACATAAGTTTAGGCAGTACTTGTTAGATATTTCGTTTATCGTTTACATAGATCACATGACACTCAATTATTTGGTAAATGAGCCTATTTTGCAAGGGTGCATATGCTGGTGGATCTTTTTATTTCTGGAATTTGAATTTTCAGTGGTAGTCAAACTAGGAAAGTGAAATTCAGAACCTGACCATATTTCTAGAATTAATTCAGGTGAGGACACAGAGAATTCAAGACATAATTCCAGATGCATAGTTATTCATATTATAATGTGTGCCCACTTATTTGGAGGATATTATTGTATTTTTACGAATAGGTGTGGTGCCTGATGGATTGAAGAGTATAGAAAGGAAAAAACTTACCATTCATTCTGTGCCTTATATGTTGATTGGTGGAGATCTATGCAAACTTGGTCAGGATGAGATTTTGCGCTGGTGTGTACTAGAGTGTGAGTGCAAGGGTATTATGGAGGAAGCTCATGGAGGGATTTCTGGTGGACACTCTGTAGGGTGAACCACCACGTGCAAGATTTTGATGGCTAGTTTGTGGTGGGATACATTGTACAAGGATTGCCAAGAATATTCCAAGGGATGTGATCATTGCCAGTACCTTGAGAAGATTGGAAATAGAGATGAAATGTCATTGAGGCCTATAACAAGTGCGGAAAATGATTATAATCACTTATAACCTTTTTTTGTCATCTTTTTGTATTACTGGGGATGGATTGGGTATCTTGTGTGCGTAAAATGGTTATAAGTGATTATAACCATAGGACATATATAACTAAGAAAGAGATGACATTGGATCTTGTTTGACCTACAGGAGAAAGAACAAAAGATGATAGCCTAGTGTATGATGACTCTGTGAAGAGAACATTGGAGAAGTCTAGGTTTTTGTAATTTTGGCAAGCCTGAGAGGTTATACCAGTGACTTATGTTACACATACATGAAGATTAATTTTACTTCACAAGAAGGAGGATGCACATAAATGCATAGTTGATCTCTAAGGAAACTGAACTTATCTACACAGGAGAGTCGTTGGTTGATGACTTGGGTGAAAATGAGGATATCAAGGAAACAATTAAGGCATACGAATAAAAGAAGGGAAGACATGCCTTTGATATTGCCAAGATCACTGACCCAGTCATGAATATGGCCACATGCCTATTCACCAAGTTGAATGGACAAGAATGATGGACATAAGTGAACAAGAGATGGTTGAACATTTGCAAAAAGGTTTCAAAGGAGACCATCTACAACATCTCAGCATTCATTATAGAGGATATCATTGATGCCATGTAATATAGGGATAAAATTATATGTGATAATATTCTTCTTACCATTTTTTAAGAGATTGGAGTGCCCATGGGTTGAATACCAACATTTGGGAGTACCCTGATCAGAGCCCCTCCCCAATTAAGAGGTTTGAAGCATATACTTTTGAAATTATGATGCCTGAATATAAGGCACACTTGGATAAGTGGTACAAGTAGATGCATGATACATTTGTAGCAGAGTGGAGGATTCTAGAGCAACAACCAACCTTGGTGAAGGATGAGGCTGAATTTAGTATAACAGAAGTTCTGCATTGGTAGGTTCACATTGACTAATGGCACCAAGAGCCCATGTTGTAAATTACCTTTCCCTTGACAGCGTAATATTTTCAGAGCATGGTTAAAAGGTTTAATGAGGCTA
Source organism: Taxus chinensis (assembly GCA_019776745.2). Lineage (NCBI taxonomy): Eukaryota > Viridiplantae > Streptophyta > Pinopsida > Cupressales > Taxaceae > Taxus > Taxus chinensis. The sequence continues at coordinate 392,729,571 of CM034156.1, read as the reverse complement.
AGAAATTGAGGTTTGATCTAAGTGAAATAGATTAGGAGCATTGTGCATTGCGCAGGACACTTGTATATCCTTAGAAGCAAGTGTATGTGGAGAAATATGTCTCTCATGGCATACATATGATAAGGCCCGTAACATTACCACTTGCAGGAAAAACAATGACAAGGGTGTGCATACACCTAAGGCATAAGTTTGAGAAAGGAATGTATGTTGAGGATGATGTCTCCATCCTTGAAGATCCTTTCAGAAGGAAGAAAATAGTAACAAAGAAGAGAGATAAGGAGGAAACTCCAGAAATTAGGGAACCGGCCATGTATGTGGTTCAGACCATAGGGGAACAAGAGTCAAGAATGGGGACAGGCAATTATGCTCATAGGAACAAGTTTCTAGTGAAGGAGAGGTCATTAGTGAAGGAGATATATCTGGTGAAGAAGAAGCAAAGGGTAGTACAGAGTTTAGACTCTGAGAGAATGGAGAGCATGAAGGGTGATGAGACCAGAGAGGAGGATGAGGAACATGAGTCAGAAAATAACCCCCTGTGTATAATGTACATGAATCTGATGAAGAGTGGAATGAATATTTAGAGGGCACTCGAGAGGGATAAAGAAGTGAAGAAGAAGTGGGGATGATGGTGCTTGAGACCCTGTACCTATTTGGTGAATAGTTAGAGGACACAGTGGAGAAGGAGATGGTGGGTATCATCAAAGACTTGGTCAAGCATGAGGTAGAGTGCAATGCGGGAGAAATGGAGAAAGAGAAGTATGAAGGCATGGATGGGGATAAAAGTTTAGCAGTCAGTTTCCCGAAGGGAGTGCGCACAGGTGAAAAGGCCGTGTCAACATCATAAGGACCCATAATGACGTATGATAATAATCCAAATAAGGTCCTACATGCGTGTTTCTAGAGAATAGTGCCTACAGACCACCTCTTCTATTGGTCATCATTTGATAAAAATGTTACATACCCGCGCCCAAGGAAGATGCCATCATGGGATTTTGACTATCATGTTTATGAGATGGAATTTTAATTCAATGCAGGTACATTTCTAGAGACACTGAGCTCCAAGGAGGTAAATCCTATTGTGTATTCTTAGAAAGTGAATAATGACCATACATGTAATGCATTAAACAAGGTGTAATTGGAGATCAGAGAAAGGTTATTCAGGAGTAATAAAAGGATTAAAGCACTACAGAAGGAGTTGGAGGAAAAGAACAAGGAGATTATAGAGAGAGAAAAGGAGATAAAGGGGAATGATTTTATAATTATGCATTTAGAGAATGAGTTGAGAGAAGATAAGGGGAAGATGCGGGAAGCTTACAAGAAAGTGGAGGTTATCTCAGATTCCATTATTTTAGTGCACTTGGATTTATCCCCCCTTGCACAGAAGTATGAGTTAGCCTTCCATTGCCTAGAGGATTTGACGCACATCATCACGATGGAGAAGTAACCACTTGCACTGGTATCAGCAGAATAAGTTATGACATGGTAGAAAGAGAAGGAGAGATTACAAGTTAATAAGACCATAACTTGGTACACTAAGCTTCTAGCTTCAGTGAAAACCATGACTCACATGGCCAAAGTTTTCTATGACAACTGTGAAGATAAAGACAGGGTTGTAAGTGTGCTGGTTGCCACACATGAGGTAGATTTGAAGGAGTTCTAGGCCAAGAATAGAGGAAATCAGGAGAATGTGATAATATCCTAAAAGAGGTTGAGAAGAAATATAATGCAAATGAAATTTTAAGGTCCTCTATTAAGAATAAAGTAAAGGAATTATATCCCTAGGTGACACATAGGATGGACGTGCTGATCGACCTTATTAGAAAAACAAAGAATATTGTTGATACATTGAAAGATAAGGGTGTAGAGATGACATTTGATGATGTCAATGTGCTGATACGAGATTTATTTAAACATGTGAAAAGTGAGGTGGATGCTTGGAATGAGATTGAATCATCCTTGAATAAAACTTTCCCAATCCTTTTACAACAGTGGAAAAATTTTGTTGTTAATTTGGCGTAAGCTAGATACAGGTTATTTTATTCTTCCATTATTTATTCTTTGTTGTAGATCATATTGTTTCTAAGGATGCACAACAAGTTTAGTGTGGGGTAATGTTAAGCTCAAAAAAATTACTAGGTCTTAGAGCAAAGGATCAATGAGCAGTGAAAGAAGTGTAAGAAGAAGATGCATGAAGAAGCACATGCATGGATAACCAAGTTACGTACAGAAAGATTGAATAGTTAACTAGTTTTGGAATGAAGGGATAGAGTTGGATATGGAGCATGTAGAGGTTTGTGTGTGGGATTAGAAAAGGGTTTGAGACTTAGCCACATTTTGGGTTATAGTGTTGCATGGAAAACACGTGAGGATGCAGGTAGGCATGATAGTGGATAAGGTTAGAACATGGAGACTTCCATCCCAAGGAAAGAATATTCCAGGATATAGTTATCATGTTGGGATTCATAGCTGTAAAGTAAAGTTAGTTATGTCTTAGATGACACTTGCATGTTTAGGGTACTTGAGTATGGTGGGGTATGATGACATTTGGTATGCATTTTTCTCTTTAATAATGAATAGGTGGTGGAGATAATATTCCTACCAGTATCTTGATATGTATTGATTTAGATGGCAAGGAGAAGAGGGTATGTGTGCAAGCGAGTAGAGAGAGCTGGGAGAAAAATTCATGGGCATACTATTGTAGCTTATGAGGTAGATTCATGTTTAGGATGAGAATTCTGTTGATGTATTTGGTCTGTTTTATGGACCTTATCATGTATTTGGCTACTGTAACAATGGAGGATGAGTACAATGGTGTTATTATGAATATCTATGTTTAATGGATATGAGTATTTATGTTCTTTATTATGTTCATGGCTTAGATTTGGTTCCTGTATGTTCTATTTAATATTCATAGTCATAATATGGACCATTTAAGATCAGATATAGTTTCTTTATCTCTATCATAAGAATTATGAATTTATGTCTGTACATTGTTATACTATTCATGGTAACATTTTTGATAAATCTCACATAGAAGAGGGGCCTGGTGCCTTCGCGTGCCTTAGGTGAGATCCCATTTTAGGTTGGGTAATAGGTTGGGGTGCTTGGGAATTAAAGGGTTAGGAAAAGTGACTACACCAAAGATGTTGTAAACTTTATGAGTAATGGTCCTATCAGTTTTTGTGAATCCACATAGTCTGAAGAAGAAGAAGAAGATGTTGAAGATGAATTAGAATGTATCCAAACAGCGTTAATGCATGATGAAAAAAACAACAAGAAGATGAGATCTCAAGTAAAATGATATGAAGATAAGATCCATGATCTAGAAGATAAGCTCTAGTTTGAAACAAATAATATTAATAAGACAATCAGGATGATAGAAGAAAAGGTAAAGTTTCTAGTCACAAGTTTTCAGGACAAATAGAGTAAGCACTCTAAATTTTAAGAGGATATATATTTTATAAGGAAATAATTGTTATAGAATGGTAAGAATACTATGTACTTTCATAAATTTGAGAAAATCACCAAAGATATTGATGATATTCTTGGCAAACAGAGATCTGTAGGTGATAGAGTATGTTTGGGATTCAATGATGACTAGAAGGGTAAAGAAGTGATGCAAAAAGATAAGGTATCAAGAAAAGAGATTGAAGAATAAATATTCAAGGAAGGAAAGAAAGATAACTTCACCAAAGACAATGTGAAGACAAAATTAGTTAAGAAACCCAATGTTTCAAGGTATGAAAGATCATTTAATGGCTATTGTTACACTTGTAATGGTTTTGGACATAGGGCTAAGGAATGTAATAAGTTATCTATATTTTATCATCCTTAGAGAGATAATAGGAGTGAGAAATATAAGAATATAGCATGCTATAATTTTCATGAGAAAGGTCACACTGCTAGCTATTTTCTATAGGAGTCTTCAAGTCAGAGTTGGGGTAATGAAGGATATAAGGGGAGAAGTGAAGTTGTGTGTTTCATTTTTAATATATTTAGACATTTTGCTAGGGAATTTTATGATCCTACAAGGGAATGAAGAAACTTTCAAGGTCCTTATATGAATGCTAGAAGGCAAAACATGATATGGGAACCTAGGAGGAACAATAATAGTTCACCAAGAACTATTATGGACGCAATACAAGGTATGTTTCAGAGTATTGATCTAAATCAAGATGGAAAAAGTGAGGTGAGGGTATTTAAGAGTTCTTGGGAACTCTTTAGGTCACTCTAATAGATTTAACATGAAATTTTATGTCTCTACTAAGCTTCTTAGAGACATAATGATCCATATGAAGCATTAGAGAAAGGTAAGACAACTAGGTTGAGGTATGCTACTGTAAGAAGTGTCTTCTTGATGCCAATGTATGTGTTGAAATATTATTTGGTTATTTAAGTGATGAAATGTGTGTCAAAGATCCATAAGTCTGCACAATCATGTATTCAGGTATGTGTTTTCATAAGTTAGAGTCTATCCAGGTTTGTCCTTGAGTTTTCAAAGTGTAGTTATGACCTAAAATTCAAGTGTCCTGGTGTGAGTATGGTCAAATGGTGTGTTAGTGATCATGATAAGTCATGTTGATATTTATATTCAAGGTTGTCAAGTCTTTTTGAAAGGTATCTTGGAAACAATGTTCTTTCATGATTTCTTTAAGTTAGTATGTTTTTCAAAGGATGTATTTCTCTTAAATTGTGTTCATGTGTCTCAAAGTATACAAGTTAAGTCTTTTGTTAGTACATCAAGTCATCCAGGTGGTCCTATATATAGGTGTCTGATAATATCATGATAAGTTTATCTTTGATCTATGATGGGCCATGACAAAAGCTTTGAATGTGTGAGTATGACTCAATTCATGAATATTTGTGTTTTACATTATACAGTCTATATTAAGGACTACAAACATGGTTGAAATGCTAAGTAATCAAGAAAGACTCTTTAAGAATATGATGAAGAATGATCATTTGAAAAATGAATAAGTATGCATAGGTCTGGGGTGTCAATTAAATCAAGAAGTGTTCATTCTTGATATGAGAAGGGTATAATATTGTTTCTAGGTTTATGAGGAATGATATTGAAGATTTTTGTTGATGATCATGTCTGCCCACCTGTTTATGATGGTTTGGAAGATTGTATGGTTTCCTTAGAAAATTTTTGATATGTCTTGATGGTATAATAAGGCCATATAGTGCTATAAGAAAGAAGTGAACCTTGAATGAAACCTTATAAAGGGTCTACAGATACTTCAGTCCTTGAAGTGAAAGGTATATTTTGAGAAAAGGATGATTTATCTTTGCATGGTCAAGAAGGTTAGCATATATATTATGAAGACTTGTCAAGAGAGAATATGCATCATAGAGGTTGGTTGGAGAGATGAAGACTCTTAATGGTTATCGAAGTCAAATTTTGTGCTCCTATTTGTCATAATTATGTTATATGTCTATGTTTTATTGGTTAAGTGTGAGAAGAGGTAATTTTAAATCATGATGTTCTTAAGATGGTGTATAAGGTCTAAGGGGAGCTTAAGTTATCTCTAATATTGAGTAAGTTGAGGTAAACATGTATGTTGGGTGTGTGTATGCCTTGTTCTTAGGATGCTATAAGAAATCTTGCCCAAAATGATGAGCTATAAGACTCTGTATGGATATTTGGATCTAATATGTGTCTCTAACAAGGAAATGCAAATATGACATGATCTACAAGGTGTCTTGGACTTAGAATGAAGTATTAGTCCCAAAGAAAGGAATGTTGAAATCATGAAAAATAATCATGGATTAGGATACTATATTTTTGCTAACTCATGGAGATATCATAGTGTTGCATAGGTATAAATGTTTACCATAGATTTGAGAAGGTCCTCTAATGCTGAGGAAGGTAGTTTTAGTCTTAATTAAGAGTAAAAGTTGACAAGAATATCTGCAATAGAACAAAGAGTTGTCAAGTAAGTTAAGTTAGTGTCTAAGAAATTTTAGTCGGTATTAATATGATAAGGGTATAGATTGACATGCTATAGGTTTAAGGAATCCTACAAGGAAGGGAGAGCACACTTTAGTATTGAATTAGGAGTGCTAGAAACATGAATATTTGTTAATCATGATTGATTGGAAGAGAAAGTATAAGTGACAAGGCTTGTGCAAAAGTAATGTATGATCATACATGAATCTCTACAGTGCTGTAAATGTACAAGTCATGTAGTGCTACAGGTCCAACAATGAATTATAAGGAAGGGATATATTTTTTGTGATCTCATCAAAAGTGAAAGGTGCTATGAAGGTTTAGTTGGAAAAATGAATAAAGATTTCAAGGTATGAGTGGGTGACAACTTACATGAGTAAAGTGTGTATGATTTCAGAGTATCAAATTACATACTACAGGTCTATAGGAGGTTCCTAAGGAAGGGGAGTTAACTATTATCTTTAACATTGGTAAAAAGTGTCTAAGTGGTCTAAATGGCTACATTTAGGATGGTGTGCTAGTATACTTCAAAGGTAAAATAGTCTATGACTCAAGGAGGTTGTTAAAGCATGAAGAGATACTATGTAAGAATAAGGAGGATATTTAGGGAAGTTTTGAAGTGTTTGATCTATCTTCAAGAAAACCATACAAGGTAAGGAGCTTAATTTTTTTACTTTCTACCAGAGAGGGATGTTATAAGGCCATGGGAATTCATAAGGAGTTGTGTCATTGTGTGTATGGGTATTTAAAACATGCTAAAGTTAGTCTAAAGAAATCTGAATAAGGAGTTTAGGGATATAGGTTTTAGTGGTTGTAGGTGATAATTCTATGTAAAGAGTCAAGGAAGTAGATGAGCAAGATTAATTGAGATGAGCAAGGAAGAAGGGTCTTCTACAATAGCTTCAAGCCACGAATAAGGTTAAAAACAATGCTTAGTGAGGTACGATAAATTTGCATGCTTGTTTGATGATTTTGGTTGATGTTTCCAGCCAAGACATGATCATATGAAGCTAAGAAATATCAATATCATGAGGTTTAGGTATGCACTTTGTCATTAATGTAAAAAGGGGAGAATATTAGGTGGTTTTCCATCAATGAAAAAGGGGGAGATTGTTGGCATATTGAGTTCTAGGTGTTATAATTGATGTTAAAGCTCATTAATGAAAAACAAGATGATGTAAAAGTGTTAAAGAATTCTTAGTAGGATTATTACATGGATACTTACGTGGTTTCATGATGGCAAGAGTGGATTCAGTGAGATTGTCTTGGTCTAACAAGCCTAGTCAAGTGACCTAGCTAGCCTAGGTGATGGTGCATAATGGTTTGTGTTTATTGGTGTTGAGGAGTATGGTAGTAGCATGGATATCATGATTGGATATTTTTTAAGCACTCACACAAGTTTTAGAGTGCAGGTACAGGTTGAAGACCTAGTTCTAAGAGCTCATCTAAACCTAATCTAGGTGATTGGAGACCAAATTAGGAGGTATAAAGCCATGTGAGATCATGGAGGCATGAAGGTAAGTGAGATATGATTTCCTAGGAATTTTAGGTCATTTTGGAGAGTTGGGAAGTATATCTATGAGGTTTTTCTAATTGGTCATCGTGCACACTAGGCCTAATCCTAGTGTTTGGAAGCCTAATTAGGCATGATAGGCACATGCAAGTATATGAGAGCTCTTGAGATCAATCATGGAGGTATGTGATATATTTTTCATCATGTAGATTCATTTTTCATAGATTTCTTGATTAGATATAGTGTTGGTTTAGTTGACCTATCCTTAAACCATGCAAACCCCAATGGCTAGTCATGAAAATGATATGGGTTATGAATATTTAGACATATTTTATCTATGTTGAAAATTTTATATGGTGCATAGGTGTTTTTTATAGGTGTGAGAAAAATTACAAGTCATTATGAAGAATATTTTTCAAGTTATGACGTTTTAGGTGAAACAGGGTCCAAGAATGGGTGATTTCTAGCTCGAATTGCAACTTCTAATGCTTAGCATGAATTATGTGATTTTCATGAGACCTTGTAGATTTTATGGATGTTTTTACTTTGAGATAATATAATTTCATAAAAATAATGAGGTAATTATCATCACATTTTAATGAATGAATGTTAAGACGGTAAACTACTTTTTATGATTTTGAAACCCTAGCAATAAAGTGATAGGAGAGATTTTCATTGTAGGTGCCTAGAATGAAGTTATTTTTATAGTATGATGATTGTTTGTTTTAGAGGAGGACTCATTCATACTTCCATAAAGGTATATTAAAACATGTGGTGATTTGTGGACTCCACTCAAACAAGCAAGTTTATGAAGAAGTTCAGTTTATGACAAAGATGTCAAAAGGATATATGAAATAAATTAACATTAATTTTAGCATGGGATTCATGATTTACTTCCATTATGTTTTCAGACTATGGTTAATATTCTAGAGGTAAAAGTGTTCCCAATTTATGAAGAGTGGTCTATAGGTAGTTTTGGGGCAATTTTAGAGATGGTCCTAGTTGAATGCCTTCCACTGGGAGTTGGAAGGAAATGTAGTATGCTATGGAAATATGATTTATATATATTTAAAATTGTGCATAGTTTTTTTCATGATGAGGATATTTGATGGGTCATCCAACTTAGTTTTTGAAGAAGAAGGTTTGTTGTTTTTCAGGATAAGATTGTTTTTGCTCAAAGATTGAAATAGACGATGTATGAGATGGATTATTTTATTCTTTATATCAGTTTGAGAATGAATTTGTTATTATTTAAGGAATTTTGAGGTCTTAAAAGTGACATAATAGGTGTAAACTAGTTGATTTTCTAAAACTTCTTTTTGGGTAGCTCAGTTTGGTGAAGAGGAAAGTTGGTGTGGTTTGTATGTATGGATGTTTCATGAGATCTATAAATCATGGATGTGATATAAATGTTAGGGGATTTATAAATAGTGGTTACATTCCATATTTGAGGTGATATGATGTGACCTTGAGGTCCATAGGTGAAGACTGGTTCCTGGAAACAACTGCTATGAGAAGGATATAAGCCTTCTTGATAGAGTTATGAATAATTTTATTAGTGAAAGCTAATGTACGACCATGGATGATGTTTTTATGTCATATTTGAAATGTGTGAGTAATTTATGAGCTTTAATAATCATGGTGATAATTGTTTTGATCTTTGATGAATCAGGTGATGGGGTTTTGAGCTATTTTTGAGCTTGTTTGGGGCGTTTGGGAATGACCAACCTATATGGGTTCATTATGAATATGTTTATGAATGTATTGGTATTGTTAAAATATGAATTTTTATATTTGAATGATCTATACCAAATTTATTTATGTTTTTGAGATGAGAAGGTTACAAAGTGATTGTTTTAGCTCAAATTTGAACTAGCTAAGTGAGAGGGAAAACGTTTTACCCAAGTGTGAGTGTGAAATAGGTATGAAGGAATCATTTCAGATCTGAGGAATTGATTTAATTTCTGAGGAGATTTATATATCATGTGTGTAAGGATTTAAATCCAATACAAGTCATGAAAGTGTGAGATATAACACGTTTAAGGAGAGAGGGTTTGAAGGTGTGTGAGATCAATCAACGATCTCCATCATTTTTTGAAGCAAAAATACATCAGATATCTTCATCTAAAGGTGGTTGAGTGGGTGCTTTATCATCTTAGGTGGTTGTATCCTCCTTGTGGAGTTGGTGCTTCACTAAACTAGGGTTTGGTGCTCATTTTAGGGTTGGTTCTCTACTAAACTAGGGGTTAGTGCTCCTTGTAAAGTTGGTGCTTAACTAATTTTTTTTTATTTGGATAATAGAATAAGAAATTTCACTGGGTTTTCTTACCCTTTAGGGTTTCCAACTTGTATCTTATGTTATGGTATTTTCTCTCATGGTTATGGTTATTTGAATGAATGTTGTATGACATTGTGCACATATTAATGATTGAATGGTTTATGATTTGAGCATTATAGTTTGAATTGATTAAAGGTTTTAAAGGAATGATTCTCCCCACCCTTCATTTCATTTTTATTCCAAAATTCAATGTATGTATGATACCCATAACCGCGCCATTGATTTTTTGAAATGTGTTAGTCTTGGTTAACCTCCATCCACTAACAATCAGACTGTGTACACCTTCAGCGTAATTATCTGTTAAAATGATTTAGATTATAAAACAAAAAAAACACGAAATTCAAGTACATGCAACAATGGCATGAGTGGGAGATTGTATATCATATTTAGGAGGAAGGGTCTATAAATTATAAGGCTACTCTATCAGATGATCTAGGGTGGACCGTTCATCCAAATTTTAAGAATTATCATGCATACCCAAGGGAACTGTTATTCCTCAATCTAATGGTGGAGATCCAATAATACAAACTCCACCTTGCACTAGAGAGCCAACAAGAAGAAAAATCAATATAATTTCCCCAAGATAGTGGTGGAATAAAATTTTCCAATTGAATTAATGGGGTGGAGAATCATCCATAATTGGTGAGAAGAATCGGTTGGGCGAGCAACTTCACCATCAACGAGAAACAAGAGGTAGAGGACCCAGCTACATAGGATATATTAGAACACTACTCATTATGCAAGGGACACTTCTCTAGTGTTTTAAAATCTCCCACAAATGTTTAAACTTTGTAACAACCTTCTTGGTTTGTGCTGCTATTTGAAATAAAACAACATTGTAACAATGATCTTATCATTTACATAAAATGTCATGAAATAGAATTACTAAATATAGTTGCATTTATGTCTTTGCTTAATTCAAATAAAATTATCACAGGGGATTCACTATGTAAACTTATTTTCTATCATGTGTATTCATAAGATAATAAATAATACCCCTATTTCCATATCTAAATCTCAATATTCTATTATTAACACCCCCTTCCAATAAAACATTATTATAAAATACCCATTATTTTACCGTATATCCAAAATACTCATTTTCTCTCTAACATTTTTAATACGTCTTTTTATTTCCATTTGTTTAGTGTTGGATTCAATGTCTTATATTTTCACTTAAAACCTTGATCAAATTCTTGTTGGGCTTAGAAAATTACAAACCCTTATTATGTCTAATTTAATATCTATCTTCCTTTCTTTTTCTTTCTACATTTTTCACAATAATTAGAATTTTTATAGTAATGTAAAGGTTCATATATGGTTGCATTATTGTTAGTTAAATTTATTGATCTTCATAATATCCATTCTCCTTAAAAAATTGAATCAAATGAAAAAAATTATGCTTTAGATATGATACTATGAAGGATTTACACTTAAGTATATGTTGATTCTATACAAAAAAAACACTACTTTGAATAAAAACACAATGAAAATTATTTGAATTTAGGTCTTCTTCATCTACCCCATTAATACCCATCCTTATGACTCCACATACCCTACCCATAAAATATTTTTAAAAACTTTTATACTTTAACCCCTTATACCCCTTTATATAAGACAATATATTAAGTTAGTTTTGACTAATATTTAAAACCTTTATATGAACTCATATGATAGGTAATGTTTTGGATTGTGAATTCCCTATGAAAATTATAACTCTAAAATATTTCAAAAGAATTTCTATGTATGTTACTGAGTGATAGTGATCTTAAAAAAAGTCATTTTATTGATTAAATACTTTGGATGGAAGGGATGGAATAGGGAACAAATTTATGTCCAAACATCATTGGGTTGCAGGAAAGTTTAAAAAATGTACTTAAATGTCTTGGGTTTGACACATGGAGGACATTCATGTCTCAAAACACCAATGGGCCTGACTCTTTCATCTATAAGGACACCTTATTAAATAAGACACCAAAGAAAATGTGCGATAAGGGGTATAATGTAACACCCTTGACATTTGTTATTTTCCTCCTTTATATTTCAAGTGTTGACATGTGATTTTCCTTATAAAGATATGTTCTTTTGATTGTTGGAGATCATGCTTGATATGGAAAAATCATTTCTATTCTTAAGATCCTTTGACTGAATTGGAATGGATTTCTTGAATCCATTTTTCACTTCTTGTAGGTGAGTTGTAATCTGGTTTAAGAGTTGTAAACTTATCTATTAATCTGACTCATCCTTGGATCAATTTCAGTGATCCAAGGAATGTTTTAAATATACTCTGTTGAACGAATGGTAAATTGAAATTCTATGAATTAAGAGACATATTGACTAAAATTTGTTGTTACAAGTTCTTTGATTTTTGTGTGAATGTATTTCCATTCAGTTGTATGTTGTGTTTGGGTCCTTGGAGATCGATCATGGCAGGACATTACTGACGAACAAAAAAATACGACCTGTTCACGGTATAGGAATGATTTGGGATCCTAAAAAGGACTATACTATGGAATCCTAAGCTAGGTACGAATATTTTCTACCTAAGCTATGTCATTTAATATAATTCTTATTCTAACCTAAAGCTTCCTATTCTACTTTTTTGGTCGATTGGCATCCTTACCTAAGCTCTATGCTAAAGGATATGGAAAGGTTACTAGCCTATTAAAATTAACATAGAACCTAATACTATAAGGTTTTATGATGATCTAACCTAATGCATAAAACTATTATGTTGTGAATTAATCTAACCTTTGTGGAAACTACCTTAGGCTATGTGTTAAGACCTATGGTGGAAATTTGTTGTTAAGGTTATATCCTAAGGTATATATTATAAACTACCTAAGGTCTAACCTAAGAAATTTGATCTATCCTAAACTAATGGGTATGAAAGGGGAATTATGTGGTCGCATGCATTAAGGGCGACGGTTCCTATGACATTTATGTTATTGATAAGGTTTTAAATGCATAGGGTACTTCCAGTTTTGGTAGGGGCTAGTGACTTGGCAGAGGCTTATGTGGAAGTATCACTAAAATGAAATTTCATGTTAATTTTGATTTAGCATTCACCAGACTTGGAAGGTGGTGGCAAGGAAGGATATTCGGGAAAATTGGAATTAATGAAACTTATTGTTTTCAATTTTTGTACACAATCCGTCTTGGAAGTCATGCAAGTGGGTTTGTCTGGGGTTGTTTCCCTTTGCATGTTCCATGATTTTTGATCTACATGCTATCTAGTTTTTTGAACCAACAAATTGAACTACACTTAATGGCTATTTTTGAAGTCTTATACCTATTTTCGGTTTGTGGGATGTATAAGAGACAATGTGGAAAAAGAATAAGGTTGTTTGATCTTTTGTGGAGAAGAGGAGAAGTTGTGAGCTCAGCTAGAGGTCTCCTTCAATTTGGCAGAAGCACTATCAGGCATGATAGGCTCTAATCTTTAAGATCTCTTGCTTTCTTCTAAATGTTTCATTAAAAAAATTATTCTCTTTTGAGATTCTTGGATTGCATTTTTTTTCTGGTTACTTGTTGCTGGGTTTTAAAATCTCTGTTGTCTTGGATATGAATCCATGGAAAAAATAATGTTGGTTTTGAAATTGTATTTGTGATAGTTTAATAGTGATACATGCATGCAAAGATTGTATTATTAGATCTACTTTCCATTTTTGAAATTTGTATTCAAGGTTGTTGTGTTGGAACTGACCTTCATTGCAATATGTGGATTCTGAACTATATGGGAACCTTGAGTTCCATCTGATCTTGTTGGAGTTTGTGTTTTGATTGAGCTTGTAATCGAGCTTGTATTTGGTTTGGATCTTGTTCTTGGTTTCATGTTTGATGAAAGATGGTGATGGAGGTTCTTGATGCTCTGACCTATGTTTGGGAATCTTGGGTAACCCGGGACTGTTCTTGAAGCCTGTACGTGGCTCTGTACCTGTGGTTTATTCTTTGAAAATATGGACTGTTAATGGAGGTTTGTGTTTTACACCGTACTTGTATTTTGTTACTTGTATAGTTCTAAAATCTTGTTGAAGCTCGTGCTTCTTTTTGAGCTGGTATTAGGACTTCTTGTTTAAATTATAAGCTGGAATGTGGACATTGTGTTGCCCTAAACCTGTGATTAGAGACTTGTGTAGCTCTAAGTTTTTGTTGAGACTTCATGTTCTACTCTATTCGGGTATTTTAAGTTGGGTTTTACTTGTATTAAAAGTTTAAAACTTATAACTCTTCTGTTGAACTAATGTTCAAAGAAAACTGAGAGAATAGTTGGCTGAGTTGCTGGGTAAAATCTTGAGATCTTAATTGAAAACATCTTTGTTTGATGAATGGATTTGGTAATTCATTTTTGAGAACTATTTCATCTTTTCTGAGATGGCAATGGCAGTTTGTCAGGGGTATTCTTTTCCCCTCTATTTTGTGGAAACCCGCGTCTTCAGATATTTTAAAATAAACTCCGGGTTTCATTTAAAAGAAGAGTTTATTACTTTAGTGCTATGAATTGTTATCTTGGGATTACTTTGTCTATGTTCATATTGTTTTTGTATTTAGTTCTTATTGAATCGAGAACTAATTACTCTTTTGTAATGCAATATTGTAACCTAACAATGAGATTTCAATCTTTGAGTTCGTTGATACTCTGAACATGTTTAGCTTACTGATCGATTTGTTTTTATATTTCTTATTGGATATAGTAAATAAAATTTGTATCTTTTTAAAAGAAAGGAATGTGATTCCTTTGGAACAAAAATTTGTTTTAGGACTGTTATGTGAATTTCATTTTGAGATTAGAAATTAAACTTGTTTTTATTGAAGGTAAAGGATTGATAGGAAAATGGCAGTGTGCTTTCTTCTTATAGTTAGTCAATTTTGTTCTCTCTCCTGGGAACTAGCTTATGAATTTTTGTGTTTGAATTAAAAGGAGAAATTCTTTTGTTTGTACAATAAAATGAATTATTGATTGGAACATTTTCTAATTAAGATCCCTTTCTTTCTATTGTTGGGATAAGTTCATTGGTTGAACTTTTCTGTTTTGATTCTCTTATGAAATAGAGATTTCTTTATGAGTTGTTTGGTCTTCCTTGTTCAAATCATTTGCTGAAATGATGTAGGAAGAGATTAGATGATTCGATTTTGTTGAACAAACAATGCATGCTTGTTTGGCAAACTATTTTTTTGACAATGATTTTCTTTGTTTGTTTGAGATGAGTAAGGTTTTGTCTCTTGCACTCTATCTTTTTATGGATCCTCCTTGGATGGACTCGAGTAGAGATTAACTCCTATATGAGTCAACCTTGATTTGTGAACGTTGGTTTCAGATCTTTAAATGTTAACTTCTAACATGTGGAAGTAGATTTAGACTTGTAGGTAGACTGTTTGATTCTCTATTCCTTCTTGGATTGAAATGGGATTTTGTTCTGATGAATATCTTAAATGTTGAAACTTAAGGTAGTTGTCCTTTAAATGAAACCATTAATTCATGTTATGAATATGTTTCAGTTTTTCAGATGTCTTGTGTTTGGGAATAGTTTGTAATGGTTCTTCTTTTTATTTTGCTTAGGAGTTAGATGAATCATCCTAATGAGAACCATGCTTTAAACCCTTCTTTTGGTTAAAGCAAAGATAAATGTTGTATTCTATTATGATAGAATTGGGAACAATGAGATGATATGATTTGTTGTTTGCTTAAAGATAATTGATAGGATCAATTAAACTTTAATTTTTTAAGGCAGATATAGTGGATTATATTCCATTCTTCTCTTGGAAGTGAATTCAATTGGTTAAATGTACTTCTTTTCCATTTGCTATTACTTATATTGATATTTATGATGTAATAATTGTCTCATTAAAGAAGAGTTGTTTTAATGGAACAATTATTGGAATGCACCTCGTTTTAAGGCTTAGTGCTTATCATGCTCAGTTCATTGAACTGACCCGTGCTAGAAATTTTTGCAGATGGACTTCGTAAGTGATAAAAGAAGGAAAAACTTATATGATGCATTGGCTAAATTAAATCTGATTCCTTGTGAAGAATTCTAATTCATTCTTGAGATTGTATTGAAAAAGGAAATGTAGTATTCTTTTATAATGAAGATGGTTGTTATGCAGTATACCTAAATGCATAAGTCTTGTAAATGTATAAGTTATAAAGATAAATTGAAAGTTGAGAGTTTACCTGTATTGGTTGTGTAAATTATTTTGTACTTGTATGGAAGAGATGGATTTCTATCTTGTTTATATTCTTTATATTCTTTTCATGTTAATTGGTTGTCTTTTCATAAGTTGGATAGAGTAATTTAGTTCAATCTCCCTACTTATGATGCAACTTGTTAAGTTGTAGAATATGATATTCGTTATCTAAACTATATAACATAGTAATGTATCATGTGATGAACATACATTAAGAAAATGTGGACATTGGGTAGGATAAACCCTAACATGTAACATGTGGAGAAAGACTCTTTCTCTTTATTAATGGAATATAAATCAAAATGGTTTGCAAGTATGACTACCATTTATTAGACTTCATTTTGTATGAAGTCTACCTTATATTGGATATATTCTGGCATCTAAATTTCTAAAAATTTATTGTACTTTTTATATAAGACATATTATAACACTACATAGTTATGGTTAATTAACAGTTTAACTATGTGATCAATTATTAAAAGCAACTATGAAAATAATGAAGTTCTTAGTGGGCTAAATGAAGTAAATTTAGGAAGAACTTATTGAGCATTGGATTAGGGTTTGGCAGGGTTGCTGTAATCAGGTTTTAATCCAAACTAATAATGTATTAACAATCTCCTTGGGGTATGTACATCTCGATGAGGTAGTTTTTGTAGGATGTTGGCACATGCCAACTGTAGGGCTGTACTTTTGAGAAGGCTTGGGTCTTCTTGAGAATAAAACATTGTAGTTGACATGTGGCATCACCCTTATAGATTGATCATATAGATCTACACACATCTGGAACTAGGACTTGAACCTAGTTTCTCTCTAGGTCTAGATAGGAGAATATTTAGGATAGGAATTAGCTTCCAAAGGCTCAGGGTACGTTTGCACATCCGGATGACTTAGGTCAAATGAGTATGCCCATCTACCCTAAGCCTTTGTGAGCATCTTCCTATAATAGATTATGTTTCTATCTAGGGCTAGGGTAAAACTTGGAACAAGTGGACTGACGATAGTTAGTAAAGACCAATCATTAAGGAGTGAGGTGAATGACGTATTCCAATATGACGAGTATTCCGTCTAAAAATAGTGACATACATAGTATGTTATAAATCTTTGGCCAAAGTATCGCAAACTACTAGTTGCTTTGTCTTATGTCACCAAGTTTAAAACAACGTGATATCAGATGAATATTGGTAACAGATATTCAAATATGTTCTTTAAATAGATCACTCAGTACCTGGTGTAGGGTAGGATGACAAAGTATACGAAGTATACAATATGTATTCAATACATAAGATAACATAAATAGATCGGTAGCTTACCGAGTTATGGAATGAATAGATCGGTGATTCACCGAGTCATTACAGTTGCATATGTTTATCCATTGAATTTGATTGGCATGGAATGTTTGTTCTAAATATTTCTTTATTTAGAACAGTGAACATTATATATATATATAAAAATTTCTCTTGATTCTAAAGTCTTAAAATGGGAATGTTACATCTTGGTATCAGAGCTGAAGGTTGCAGCTCTTGGACCTATTATGTCCACAATCCAATGAAACTTAAATTTTCTTGTAATAGAAAATGGTGAGAACAAGAGGAAACATTGCAAATAACCCTCCACCTGAGGAAGGAGTGGAAACTGCCTAGAAACTCGATGAGATCCTTGCTACCCTGTTGGACATAAGAGATCATTTGGTTATGTTGGAACAACAAGTAATGGGTAATGAGGAGGAAGAAAAAGAAGATGATAAAAATAATTAGCCACCTCTAGGGGACAACACCAATGTGGGTGTTGATAATAACAATGTTAACATACCTGTTCAGCCAGAGAACAAAAAGGCTAGGCTAGTAGCAGAACTCACTAATGACATAAAAAGGATAAGTCCACCCAAGTTTGATGGCACCACATTAGGAGATGGGGCTGAGAACTGGCTCAGCAAAATGGAGAAATACTTTGTAATAAGAAATTTCTCAGAAGAAACAAAGGTGATATGGGGAGCATATCAAATTTCACACAAAGCATCTTCTTGGTGGGATAGCCACAAGGCTAAGTTGAACATTGATGAATCTAATATCACATGGGACCAATTTAAGGGTTACTTTAGGCAAAGATGGCTACCAAAACTTTACTATGATCAGAAAATGAATGAATTTCAGAACTTAGCTCAAGGAAAGCTAACTATAATTGAGTATTGGGAATGATTTACAAAACTCCTTAAGTATGTGCTTCAGTACCAAACTGATGAGAAGTTTAGGATACAAAAATTCATCATGGGATTAAATCTCATTATAGAAGGAGAGGTGGATGTTCATAGCCCAACCACGATGGAAGGGGTTGTTGAAAAATCCATAAGGCAGGAATAGAAATTAAAGGCAATTTATGCTCACAAGGAGGAAGTAAGGAAGAAGAATCCCAACTCCTCTTCATCCTCTCTTACACAAAAGAAAGGACCATGGAAGAAATTTTGAATGAAAATTAAGTTTTTATCAGATACAAATAGGAAAGTAGCAGCAAACAATTTTTCTGGTAATACACGGAACACCTTTACCAAGAACAATAATAACGAACATAAGTCCTATAGGGGTAAGAACGATAAATATAAGGCTGTAATTAAAAATGAGCCTAGGAAGGGACCTGTAGGAGGATGTTATAACTGTTGAAAATATCATTACGTAAATCAATTTCCTTTGAAGAAGGATGATCGCAATCAACAACACAAGATACATGCTTCAGTAGCTGACAAGCCGGTTGAGAAACAAGCCACACCCATAGAAGTTTCGGGTAAGTTATTTGGTTTACCAATAACTATTCTTTTTGATACCGAAGCTACTAAATGCTTTATTTCTAGTAAATTAGCATCAAAATTAGAAATAAAATCTAGAAACATGGATAAAACATGGACTGTACAGTATGGTAATAATGTTGTTCATACGGTTACTATGTGTATTTTTGGAGTAGTCCTTGATTTACCTAACTTTTCCACACAGATTGATCTTTATGTTGCACCTTTAGGGTCTTATGATGTAATCATAGGTGTTAATTGGTTAGCATAACATAAGGCTAAAGTGGACTATTTTGAAAAACACATTAGTTGTTTAGACGACCTGTAGAAAACAACAAAGATTCAGGGTGTGAAACATGATATTTCTATTAGAAAATTGTCAGCTATGCAACTTAAAAAGGCCAAAAATAAAGGATGTACCTTAAATGTAGTAAAAATTACCGAATCAACAGAATAAATCAACGATATTATGGAATGATATCCTCTATTACGAGACTTCAGTGATGTATTTTCGGAAGAATTTCTAGGTCTACCACCCAAAAGGGAGTTTGACTTCATGATTGAAATCAAACCAGGTACTGAACCTATTTCTAAGGCACCTTATCGAATGAATACTATAGAATTAGTAGAGCTTAAGGCTCAATTGCAAGAAATTTTGTCTAAGGGTTTGATTAGACCAAGTGTTTCACCTTGGGGAGCACCCGTAATTTTTGTGAAAAAGAAAGATGGAACACTTAGATTGTGCATTGATTACATAATGTTAAACAAGGAAACAATCAAGAATAGATATCCACTCCCTAGAATTGATGATTTATTTGATCAGATGCATGGAGCATCGGTATATTCCAAGATATATCTTTGATATGGATATCAATTGTGAATTAAGGATGAGGATATTCATAAAACAGCTTTCAGAACAAGGTATGGACATTATGAGTTTACGGTTTTACCTTTTGGATTAACTAATGCACCTGCGGCATTTATGAATTTAATGAATAATATCTTTCAAGAATACTTGGACAAATTTGTGCTCGTATTCTTGGATGACATTCTCATATATTCTAAAAGCATTGAGGAGCATCATGAGCATTTGAAAATAGTTTTGAAAATTCTGAGAAAGAGACGGTTGTTTGGTAAGCTGTCCAAATGTTCTTTTTATGACATAGAAGTGCACTATTTGGGTCATGTAATTAGTAAAGATGGAATTTTCGTAGATCCCTCAAAAATTATAGCTATAACGGAATGGCCTGCATGAAATAATGTACATGAAGTTGGAAGCTTCATGGGACTTGCTGGCTACTATAGGAAATTTGTAAAAGACTTTTCTAAGATAGCTGCACCAATAACTTCCTTACAGAAGAAAGATAAAAAGTTTGTTTGGAGTGAGAAATGTGAAATTACATTTAAAACCTTGAAGGAACAGTTAACTTCAGCACCTATTCTTGCAGTACCAGATCCTAATGGAGATTTTATGGTGGTAACTGATGCATCTGGTGAAGGTCTAGGAGGTATTTTGTTACAAAGTGGTCATGTTATAGCATACGAAAGTAGAAAACTTAAGTTACATGAGTTGAATTATGCTCCACATGATTTAGAGCTTGCTGCCATTGTTCATGCACTCCAAGTTTGGAGGCATTATCTTCTTGGTAAACCATTTGAGTTGAAAACTGATCATCTTGGGCTGAAGTACATTTTTACTCAGCCAAATCTGAATGCAAGACAACGAAGGTGGTTAGAGTTTTTGTCTCAATATGATTTTGACATAAGTTACATTAAAGGAAAAGAAAATAGAATGGTTGATGCTCTAAGTCGTAGGAAGCACATTTCTGCTCTTATAACACTTAGAACTTAGTTTAAGGATGAAGTAAAAAGTGTTATGGAATCTGATTCTTACTTTCAACAAGTAAAAGTAGCACTTGCTATAGATTCTAAAGATTCAAGGTATAAAGGTTTTCACTTTGATAAAGAAGGAATCTTACGATTTGAAAACATATTCTATGTACCTTTACTAAATGATTTGAGAAAGAAATTGTTAACTAAATTTCACAATTCACCTTTTTCTAGACACCCTGGCATTACTAAGATGCTTGCTGATATAAAACAACAATATTTCTAGGAAAGGAATGAAAAAGGATGTTATTGATTTTGTGACACATTACCTTGAATGTCAACGTGTTAAAGCAGAACATATGCACCCAGCCAGTTTGTTGTATCCTCATAGCATATCGTAGTACAAATGGCAGGTAATAAGCATGGATTTTGTACAAGGGTTACCTATGTCAAGAAATAAGCATGATGTTATCTTAGTAGTTGTTGATAAACTAACAAAGGTAGAACATTTTATTGCTGGAAATATGAAGGATGATTCTCCTATTTTGGCAAGAAGATTTGTACATGAAAATTTTTAGATTACATGGAGTACCTGAGTTAATCATTTTAGATAGAGATCCTAGAATGACATCAAGATTTTGGCAAACACTTAATGCAGCTCTAGGAACTAAGCTAAATTTCAGTTCTGCGTATCATCCAGAAACAGATGGGCAGACTGAAAGAGTAAATCAAGTTTTAGAAGATATGTTACAAATGTATTGCATGGATCAACAGTATAAGTGGGAAGAGTATCTTCCATTAGTTGAATTCACATACAATAATACATATCATGCTTCTCTTAAGATGGCACCTTTTGAGGCATTATACAGAAGAAAATGTAGAACCCCTGTTAGTTGGGATAACATAGAAGATAGAGAGGTAATTGGACCTGAAATCCTTACTGAAATGGAACAAAAAGTTAAAATGATTCATGAATGCTTGAAAGAAGCAACAAATAGGCAAAAGAGTTACGCTGACTTGAAGCGGGTTGAAAGGAAATTTGAACTTGGTGAGAAGGTTTTTCTTCGGGTTAAACCGAAAAAGAGTTCTATAACTTTTGGCAAGGCTGCCAAGTTATCACCACATTATGTGGGACCTTTTGAAATAGTTGAAGTAATCAACCCTGTAGCTTATCATTTAGCATTACCACCTGCTTTGTCACGAATGCATGATGTTTTCCATATTTCTTTGCTTAAGAAATACGTTTTAGATTTATCACATGTGTTAAATTGGAATTCCTTGCAGGTCCAAGACCCAGGAATAATCATGGTTAAACCCATATGAGTGCTTGAAACTCACCAGTTGCATTTAAGAAATCGAGAAATAAGTCAATGTAAGGTCCAGTGGGACCAGTTTAATGAAGAGAGTGCAACTTGGGAAAATCTAGAGGATATGAAAACTACTTTTCCATATCTATTTGAATAGAATTGATTCTGTTGATTGATAAAAATTTATGATTTTATCTTTATATGACAATAAGTATGCCAGTTTTGGGCAGATATTTATTTGATTTGAATAAACAACTATTTAATGCTGATTTCTGGAACTATAAGATTTTGGTATATTTGACTTAGGATAAGAGAAGTGAATGAATTGATTATCCTTGGTGAAAATTGTTAAAAGAATTAATCATCAGGATGATGATTATTTTAGGAGGGAAGCATGTAACACCCTTGACAGTTGTTATTTTCCTCCTTTGCATTTCAAGTGTTGACATGTGATTTTCCTTATAAAGATATGTTCTTTTGATTGTTGGAGATCATGCTTGATATGGACAAATCATTTATGTTCTTAAGATCCTTTGACTGAATTGGAATGGCTTCCTTGAATCCATTTTTCACTTCTTGTAGGTGAGTTGCAATCTGGTTTAAGAGTTGTAAACTTATCTATTAATCTGACTCATCCTTGGATCAATTTCAGTGATCCAAGGAATGTTTTAAATCTACTCTGTTGAACGAATGGTAAATTGACATTCCATGAATTAAGAGACATATTGACTAAACTTTGTTGTTACAAGTTCTTTGATTTTTGTGTGAATGTATTTCCATTCAGTTGTATGTTGTGCTTGGGTCCTTGGAGATCGATCATGGTAGGACATTGCTGACGAACATGAAAATATAGCCTGTTCATGGCATAGGAAGGATTCGGGATCCTAAAAAGGACTATCCTACGGAATCCTAAGCTAGGTAAGAATATTTTCTACCTAAGCTATGTCACTTAATAGAATTCTTATTCTAACCTAAAGCTTCCTATTCTACTTTGTTGGTTGATTGGCATCCTAACCTAAGCTCTGTGCTAAAGGATATGGAAAGGTTACTAGGCTATTAAAATTAACCTAGAACCTAATACTATAAGGTTTTATGATGATCTAACCTAATGTCTAAAACTATTATGTTGTGAATTAATCTAACCTATGTGGAAACTACCTAAGGCTATGTGTTAAGACCTATGGTCGAAATTTGTTGTTAGGGTTATATCCTAAGGTATATATTATAAACTACCTAAGATCTAACCTAAGAAATTTGATCTATCCTAAACTAATGGGTATGAAAGGGGAATTAGGTGGTCGCATGCATTAAGGGCGACGGTTCCTATGGCATTTATGTTATTGATAAGGTTTTTAATGCATAGGGTACTGCCAATTTTGGCAGGGGCTAGTGACTTGGTGGAGGCTTATGTGGAAGTATCACTAAAATGGAATTTCATGTTAATTTTGATTTGGCAATCACCAGACTTGGAAGGCAGTGGCAAGGAAGGATAGGTGGGAAAATTGGAATTAATGAAACTTATTGTTTTTAGTTTTTGTGCACAAACCGTCTTGGAAGGCATGCAAGCAGGTTTGTCTGGGGTTGTTTCACTTTGCATGTTCCATGATTTTTGCTCTACATGCTCTCTAGTTTTTCAAACCAACAGATTGAACTACACTTAATGGCTATTTTTGAAGTCTTAGACCTATTTTCAGTTCATGGGATGTATAAGAGGCATTGTGGAAAAAGAATATGGTTGTTTGATCTTTCGTGGAGAAGAGGAGAAGTTGTGAGCTCGGCTGGAGGTCTCCTTCGATTTGGCAAAAGCACTATCAGGCATGATAGGCTCTAATCTTTAAGATCTCTTGCTTTCTTCTAAATGTTTCATTAAAACAAGTCTGCTCTTTTGAGATTCTTGGCTTGCATGTTTTATCTGGTTACTTGGTTTGCTGGGTTTTATAATCTCTGTTATCTTGGATATGAATCCATGGCAAAAATAATGTTGGTTTTGGAAACTTTCTTTGTGTTAGTTTAATAATGAAACATGCATGTGAAGCTTGTTTTAGTAGCTCTACTTTCATTTCTGAAATTTTTATTCGAGGTTGTTGTGTTGGAACTGACCTTCATTGCAATATGTGGATTCTGAACTATATGGGAACCTTGAGTTCTGTATGACATTTGAGCTTGTATTTGAGCTTGCTTCGTATTTTTTGATATGAACTTGTGTTGGAGAAAACTTGATTTCTTGATTCTGACCTGTGTTTGGGAATCTTGGGTAACTTTGGACTATTGTTGAAGCCTGTATGTGGCTCTGTACCCATATTTTATTCTTGTGTTTCTCTGAATTGTTATTGGAGGTTCGTGTTTTACACCGCACTCGTATTTTGTTACTTGTATAGTTCTGAACTCTTGTTTGAAGCTCGTGTTTCATTTTGAGCTAGTATTAGGGCTTCTTGTTTAAAATATAAACTGGAATGGGAACTTCGTGTTTCCCTGAACCTATGATTAGAGACTCGTGTAGCTCTGAAATGTTATTGGAAGTTCATATTTTATACTTCCCTCGTATTTAAATACTTGTGTAGTCCTGAACTTTTGTTGAGACTTCATGTTCGACTTTGTTCTGATATTTGAGTTGGGTTTTACTTGTATTAAAAGTTTAAAACTTATAACTCTTTTGTTGAACTATTGCTTAAAGAAAACTGGGAGAATAGTTGGCTGAGTTGTTGGGTAAACTCTTTGAGATCTTAACTAAAAATGTCTTTGTTTGATGAATGGATTTGGTAATTCCTTTTTGAGAACTTTTTCATTTTTTCTGAGATGGCAATGGCATTTTATGGGGGGTATTATTTTCCCCTATATTTTTTGGAAACCCGCATCTTCAGATCTTTTAAAATAAGCTCTAGGTTTTGTTTAAAAGAAGTTTTTATTACTTTAGTGCTGTGAATTGTTATGGATGGGATTACTTTGTCTCTGTTCAGATTGTTTTTGTATTATAGTACTTATTGAATCGAGAACTAATTACTCTTTTGTAATGCAATATTGAAACCTGACAATGGGATTTCAGTCCTTTGAGTTTGTTGATACTCGTAACATGTTTAGCTTACTGATCATTTTTTTTTTTCTATTTCTTGTTGGATATAGTAAATAAACCTTGTGTCTTTGTAAAAGAAAGGAATGTGATTCCTTTGGAACAAAATGTTGTTTTTAGGACTGTTATGCGTATTTCATTCTGAGATTGGAATTGAAACTCATGTTTATTGAAGGTAAAGAATTGTAAGGAAAATGGCAGTGTGCTTTCTTCTTACTGTGAGTTGATTTTGTTCTCTCTCCTGGAAACTAGCTTATGAATTTCTATGTTTGAATTAAAAGCAGAAATTCATTTTGTTAGTACAATAAAATGAATTATTGATTGGATCATTTTCTAATTAAGATCCCTTTCTTTTTATTGTTGGGATAAGTTCATTGGTTGAACTTTTCTGTTTTGATTCTCTTATGAAATGGAGATTTCTTTATGAGTTGTTTGGTCTTCCTTGTTCAAATCATTTGTTGAAATGATGTAGGAAGAGATTAGATGATTCAGTTTTGTTGAATTGAAAATGTAAGCTTGTTTGGCAGACTGTTTGTTTGACAAGGCTTTTCTTTGTTTGATTTGAGATGAGTAAGTTTTGTCTCTTGCACTCTATCTTTTTATGGATCCTCCTTGGATGGACTCGAGTAGAGATTAACTCCTGTATGATTCTACTTTTATTTGTGAATGTTGGTTTCATATCTTTAAATGTTAACTTCTAACATGTGGAAGTAGATTTAGAATTGCAGGTAGATTGTTTGATTCTCTATTCCTTCTTGGATTGAAATGGGATTCTGTTTTGATGAATATCTTAAATGTTGAATTTTAAAGGTAGTTGTCCTTTAAATGAAACCATTAATTCATGTTATGAATCTGTTTCAGTTTTTTCAGATGTCTTGTGTTTGGGCATAGTTTGTAATGGTTCTTCTTTTTATTTTGCTTAAGAGTTAGATGAATCATCCTAATGAGAACCATGCTTTAAACCCTTCTTTTGGCTTAAAGAAAAGATAAATGTTGTATTCTATTATGATAGAATTGGTGAACAATGAGATGATATGATCTGTTATTTTCTTAAGGATAATTGATAGGATCAATTAAACTTTAATTTTGTAAGGCAGATATAGTGGATTATATTTTGTTCTTCTCTTGGAAGTGAATTCAATTGGTTAAATGTACTTATTTTCCATTTGCTATTGCTTATATTGATATTTATGATGTAATAATTGTCTCATTAAAGAAGAGTTGTTTTAATGGAACAATTATTGGAATGCACTTTGTTTTAAGGCTTAGTGCTTATCATGCTTAGTTCATTGAACTGACCAGTGCTAGCAATTTTTGTAGATGGACTTCGTAAGTGATAAAAGAAGGAAAAACTTATATGATGCATTGGCTGAATTAAATCTGATTCCTTGTGAAGAATTATGAATTATTCTTGAGATTGTATTGAAAAAGGAAATGTAGTATTCTTTTATAATGAAGATGGTGGTTATGTAGCATACCTAAATGCATAAGGCTTGTAAATGTATAAGTTATAAAGATAAATTGAAAGATTGAGAATTTACTTGTATTGGTTGTGTAAATTATTTTGTACTTGTATGGAAAGAGATGGATTGTAAATATCTTGTTGATATTCTTCTATATTATTTTTATGCTTAATTGGTTATCCTTTAATAAGTTGGATAGAGGGATTTAGTTCAATTTCCCTACTTGTGATGCAGCTTGTTAAGTTACAGAATATGATATTCGTTATCTAAACTATATAACATAGTAATGTAACGTGTGATGAACATACATTAAGAAATGTGGACATTGGGTAGGATAAACCCTAACACTTAACATGTAGAGAAAGAATCTTTCTCTTTCTTAATGGAATATAAACCAAAAAGGTTTGCAAGTATGACTACAATTTATTAGACTTCATTTTGTATGAAGTCTACCTTATATTGGATATATTCTGGCATTGAATTTTCTAAAAAGTTATTGTAATTTTTAAATAAGACATATTATAACGCTGTACAGTTACGGTTAATTGACAGTTTAACTATGTGATCAAACATTAAAAGACTATGACCATGAAAATAACAAAGCATTCTTAATGGGGGTTAAATGAAGCAAATTTAGGAAATGAACTTATTGAGCATTGGATTAGGGTTTGGTAGGGTTGTTGTAATCAGGTTTTAATCCAAACTAACAATGTATTAACAATCTCCTTGGGGGTATGTACATCTCGATGAGGTAGTTTCTGTAGGATGTTGGCACACGCCAACTACAGGCTATACTTTTGAGAAGGCTTGGGTCTTCTCGAGAATACAACATTGTATTTGACATGTGGCATCACCCTTCCAAATTGATCATCTAGATCTACACACATCTGGAACTCGGACTTGAACCTAGTTTCTCTCTAGGTCTAGATAGGAGCATATTTAAGATAGGAATTAGCTTCCAAAGGCTCAGGGTACATTTTCACATTCGGATGAGTTAGGTCAAATGATTATGCCCATCTACCCTAAGCCTTTGTGAGCATGTCTTCCTATAATAGGTTATGTTTCTATCTAGGGCTAGGGTAAAACCTGGAACAAGTGGACTGACAGTAGTAAGTAAAGACCAATCATGATAATAGGAGTGAGGTGAAGGACGTATTCCAAAATGACGAGTATGTCATCTAGGAATAGTGACATACATAGTATGTTATAAATCTTTGGCCAAAGTATCGCAAACTACTGGTTGCATTGTCCTATGTCACCAAGTTTAAAACAACATGATATCAGATGAATATTGGTAGCAAATATTCAGATATGTTCTTTAAACAGATCACTCAGTACCCAGTGTAGGGTAGGATGACAAAGTATACGAAGTATACAATATGTATTCAATACATAAGATAACATAAATAGATCAGTAGCTTACCGAGTTATGGAATGAATAGATTGGTGAATCACCAAGTCATTATAGCTGCATATGTTTATCCATTGAATTTGATTGGCATGGAATGTTTTTTCTAAATATTTCTTTATTTAGAATAGTGAACATTATTAAAACAAATAAAAAATTCTCTTGATTCTAAAGTTTAACCCAAAATGAATATATTTGTGTTATTTATATATATCTCTAAATTAGGGATATAAATAGGAGATATATTAAGATTAATTACTGTACATTAACATTCAAATCAAAATATACCTATATTGGCAATTTATAAGAAAGATCAATTAAAACAAGTGCTAAATAAATAAATACATAATAAGAGAGAGGTACTTAGCTAATAGATTGTCAGGAAGTTAATATGGAAGTGGAAGACAGATGAAACAACTAGAAATGATCTATAAAAGTCTTTTTTCTTGATACGGGAGTATAAAATAAAATAGGATGAAACAGTCAGATATGTATGAGATTATCTCCAACACTTCTATATTTTTTTTATGATGAGATGCTAACATGTTGTAACTTGTTCTGCATGTATTAGTGTTTCAAATAGGTCTTCTTGTGAAACCCTAGGTTTCACACATGTGTGAAACCATTTACATGATCTAAAATAACTTTAAACCCTAACCATGGGTATGAGACCCTATAAAAAGGTTACTGGTTGGGTTAAAGTACAATCTATATACTATCTCTTTTATCACTACCCTAAAGAGGCCTTAAACATCACATATATCTCCACCTAGATATATAGTGATCATTTTAATAAGAACCCTCTGAAAAATTACTTTCGAATCATTGGTGAATCTCAAAAATAAAATTTTGAATCATTGACGAATATTTGAGAGAGTGTTATGTGGAAAAGGCGATTTCATAGAGATCACTTTTCCCTCATTTCCGAAATTTTTTCGGGTAGGTTGGTGGGGAATTTCTATTGGGCAGGAATTTGGTCAGATAGGTTGGTAGGGAGTTAGGAGGTGAAGGGGTTCGGTGGGTGATGGTTAGATGGATAAGAGTTGGGTGGGTGGGGTTAAACGAGTGAGGGGTTGGATGGCTACGTGTTGGATGAGAGAGGGTTGGATGGGTGAGGGGTTTGATGGATAAGGGTTGGACGAGTGAGGGGTTGGACAACTAATTGCTGGATGGGTGAGGGTTGAATGGATAAGGGTTGGATGGCTAAGGATTGAATGGGCATGGGGTTGGATGGTTAAGTTGAATAAGTTAGGGGTTGGATGGATAAGGGTTGGTCATCTAGGTTGGTTGGGTGGGGGTTTGGATGATGGTATGGATGGAAAAGTGTTGTCTAGCTAATGGTTGGATGGTATAGAGTTGGATGGTTAAGGCTTGGGCGGGAGGGTTGGACGGTGAAGGTTTGGTCTGGTGGATTGGGTGGCTAAGGGTTGAAACTTGAGCCATAGTGGCTACCATGGCTAGCCAATAGTTTTTTGCCACATGTCCTTTGAACCATACAGACCCATATAAATACCTCTTTAAGGTTCATTTATTCACTTTTCTACAAAAATTTCCTGTGCTCTGAGCTTTCCAATCTTCAAACTTCTCCAAAATTTCATCAATGGCTAGCACCATATCTATTCCTACACCCAAATTTCAATACAAAAACCTCATGTGCCCACAGATTATAGCTATACTAAGAGCAAAAAACACACAAAAGGATTGGATCGAAAACTTAGAATTTACCGCGCTTGTGGACATGCCCCAATTTGATACTAATACTTCAGTCCTTGATTACCTTCTCGCCTCTTATAATGAGAGTGATGGTAAATTTTACGTTCTCCTCGTGCATCCAAGACATCGTAAAATTTCTTTCTCAATTGAACCTGAGGACGTACATCGGTTAACATGTTTACCATTCAAAAATAAGTCAGGCGTTACTACAAAGGGTGTCCTTACAGACAAAGACAAAGTTTTGGAGTCTCATTACAATGTACAGGTTGATGGTAAGTTAATTATTTTCAATTTTTTTTTTCTTAACATTACTAGACCACCCAAGGCTCTAATGTTCTTTTCTATTATTGCAGGTCCTCTTAATCATTCATCAAGAGGCCTTCTTCTACAAAGTATTACAAATAAATTATTTATTGCACTTGCATCAATTTTTCAGTCCAGGATTGTATTACAAGGCAGATCTGTAGACATTCCGTATTGAACAGTTCAATATTTATTACAGACACTAGCAAGGAAACAATTCGATTGGTGCAGTTATTTTTCCAACAGAATAAAAATTGATATCTCCCATGCCCACAAAGCCAATCAATATGATAAATCTAGGACTGTATTCTCTTGTCACAATTATATTCTTGGATTTTATTATGAAGCGTACTACGAAATTCTACAAGATAAAATTTGAATTGCAATCAATGATCAAATGATTGGTATTTGTCTCAAAGAACAACAGGTAACATTTATTTTTACTGTTTACTTGTTATAAGGATTTAAAATTCAATATTTTTGAATAAAATAATTATTGTAAGATTTTAGTTTGTAGAGAAACATTATAGCTGCAACATCTCACAAGGAGGAAATTTCTAGAGGTAAAGCCCCTCCAGAGGTCTCTGCTGATTCTGACATGGATTCAACAGAATCAACACAAGTAAGACCTCCTCATGAAAAGTGACCTCGGGGGTCAATATGCGCATCACTTTTACCATCGCATTTAACTTCAGGTATGAAGTTATCTTTTTTATAAATAACTAATTCAAGCAATTAATATAGATTATGTATGTATTTTAAAAGTTCTAATGTTCTTTTCTACATTTATTGTATTAAAAAACTATAGAGTTTGATGATGAAGACCAAAATCATTTCAAGTGTGAAGATCGAAATGTCACTATTGTGTCTCTATCTATGCAAGGTATATTATAATGTATAATATTTATCATGTTTTGTTTCCTCACAATTTTTTAGCATTTACAAAGCCCAAATGTTATTCTAACAATTTGTTGTTTACTTCATGCAGGTAATAGGACTTCTAAGAACATTCCTATTGCAAGGCGGAAACCAATACCTCCAACACATCCATTCCAAACAAAAAGAATAACTTTAGGAAAGAATATAAGGTTTCCTACAGAGTCAACAAGAATAGTTCATCCTGCTACTACAAAATTCCTGAACTGTCACTAGGTGGTGTTTCAAGTGTAACAACCACACAAATTTTCAACAACATCACCCTTGACGAGGAGTATTTGGGCCTTGAAAGTGGTGATCCAGAAAACGGTAACTATTTTGACACCCATGATATGATTCAATCCACTACACCTTAACCACAACAAAATGTGCATGTAATATAGGGCAGTGAATCTCCTCCTCCTCCTCCAAGAAATGCTCCTCAAACATATGATGAAAAGACACATTTTATATTAGAAAATATGATATCACATAGTATGGGGGAAAAATTCAAGAGGTTGTAATGTACAATGTGGATTTTGTGTGGTCTTGGGAGAGGAGAGCTAAAATTTTGATAAAAGAAATAAATACACGATACCATAATCACGCTCAATGGCATTCATTATTCACTATCGTAGAGAGCTAACTAGCATGGTAAAATGTTTTGCTAAACAAAGCTTAGTCAAGGAATATTTCATATAGTAATGATTACAATGATGAAATCATATGCATAATGCTAAATAGGTTGGATAATATCAATGCTAAAGCACATGTTTACTACAATAAATGGGCTAAAGACAAGACAAATGTTTTAATAGCAAAATATGAAAAAGGAAAAATTGTTGTGAGTGGGATTTTAGTTTTACATGTAAAATCCTAATATTATAAGCACTGCAATATATTTTTCATTTTATCTAACAGACTAAAAATTTAATATTTTTGTTTTGCACGCAAAATATGAAAATTTAAAGAAAGAAGCAGCTGTATTTGAAGAATGCCTGCAAAATACTGAATTCATTTGTACAGCTGAAGGAAAAACTCATTGTTATAAATAAACAAAATAATACATTGAGAAGGATAATAAAGGAGGATAAGATGGATCCAGAAGTCTCACTGAAGGAAAAGATAGATGCAAATGCAACACTTTTGTCTTCCATAGATCTAGCAAGGGAGGAGCTGAATATTCTAGAAAATATCAATACCACAACACGAGATCTGTAAGAATCAAGAGTTATAGAAAATAGCTCTGTACAGATGCATTAGATTCCTCCACCTCTAATGTAAGAAAAAGAACAAACTTTAATTGTAACATAAAATAAGATATGTTAGTAAAGTTCACCATGTGATAGGTGTGTTGTCACAATTCTGACACTGGCGTAGGAATTAAAAGATAATGGTCATCCCTTTTTTAGTTTTTATTCCGTATGGCAGACGTAAGGACCACTATGATTTTGAATCATAGGTAGAAAAGAGGATGAGCTCGTAATGTGTCCTTATATGACATAACTTGTCTGGAAGCTTTGATATGTTATGACAACCCCCTTTTTGGAATTGTATTGGCCAACCATGCTTTATGAATTTGTACTTTTCTTTATAAAGTAATCCACCACATGAGAGATTGATTTCAAAAGAACTTTGGAAATTAGAATTGTATAATGTTACTATATATTGTTAATACAAACAATGTTTCTTTTTTATTGTTTACGTAAATGTTGATTAAATTTACTTGATTTTGTTTCTTTAAAATAGTTACCTTTCTTATTTGTTGCAGATGTAAAACAAATCAATTAACAAACATAAAAGATAAATGTTTCCTTATTTCAGTATGAATTTGAAAGCCAAATATTAAACACAAATGGGATAATTAAAACATATAATGACATTGTTCCAATGGAAAAGTTGTAATCTCTATATGAAATAAATCAATACTTATTGCATACCATTATTGTAATGGAATCTATGTGAATTAGAATAGTCATGGATCAACACTTTCATTTGTGTCTTGGAAATCAACTATAGCATGATATGTGGATGTGTCTCGATCCCCTGGGTCATGCAGAATATTACTAACTCCTCTTCTTTCTACTAGTGAATTACACAATGCCAGTGCTCTATCATATGGAAAATACTCCACTGAGTAATGTGAAACATACAATCTGAGACAACTTTCTAGATTCCTATCCAATTTGTTTTGAACTTTTGACTTTAAAAAGGATAGTATTAATTTTACATATAGTTAAATTTTTACAGAGTACAAAGAGTTCCAAGAAAAGGATGATAAACATAGTTATTAAATTCTGTAAGATTAAATAACTAGTAAATAGCACGTGCCACATACTAATATTTTCAGATGATGCAGAAAATGACTTCATTTTTTTGTGATTTTCCAAAATATCCAAGCAAAGTATTTACACCCTTTTTTGAACTGGCTAAATTTGTAATCTTCTTTCCTTGATTTCTAGTATCCATGGTTGCTTATTGCTTAGGCCCTTAAGGGTGGATATTATGTTTGAAGGATCTGAGAATGGATGGTTTAAGGTTAGATGGTATTGGTTGGAAGGTAAAGGGTTGGATGGAAAAGGGTTAGACAACTAAGTCACTGAGCAGTTTTTATGGCTCACGACTGACGGGTTAGACGCCTAAGTTATTGGACAACTTAAGACTTAGGGTTCAAATGTCTTAGGGTTGGATGAATAATAGGTTGGATGGCTTGGGGTTAGACAAATAATAGTTGGATGACTAGGGGTTAGATGGATTAGAGTTGGATGGCTCAGGGTTAGATGGATCAGAGATGGTCCGATCAGGGTTAGATAGATCAGAGTTAGATGGATCAGTGTTGGACGGATCAGTGTTGGGTGGATAAAATTTGTACGGATAAGAGGTTGGATGGCTTAGATTTTAGAGTTAGACGTGTTAGGGTTGGATGACTCAGGTTTGGATGGCTCAAAGTTGGACGACTTGTTGTTGGACGATTTCAAAATTCAGTGTTAGTGGCT
The DNA here is from genome assembly GCA_019776745.2 of Taxus chinensis. Classification (NCBI taxonomy): domain Eukaryota; kingdom Viridiplantae; phylum Streptophyta; class Pinopsida; order Cupressales; family Taxaceae; genus Taxus; species Taxus chinensis. Next base: position 392,695,800 of record CM034156.1, on the reverse strand, counting down.
ATGGATATTCTTATGTTTTCTTTGGTGAATATGCGGACGATATGATTTGAAATGGTGGCGAATTAAATTCATAAGATCTTATATATGTGTAAAATCTAGGTGAAATGAATAGTATAAGGGACATTTTGGTTGAATTTTTTGGTGAATAAGTCAGCTGCAAACCACATAATATTCTCCAATTCAAATTTCCATAATCCTCAATTTTCATGAGTTTACAAAAATTCACCACTAAAATTTTCCCTGTAGATATATAATATCTATATAGATGTAACTAGCTTCATAAACTTGATCATTGGATAACGTTGTGTATTAAATTATTGTGCCTATTCTTAACTTAGTTTGGAGGGCTTGCAAATTGATATGTTAGAATCTTGAACTTGGTTGAGAGCGCTTTAAATCTATGTGGGGGTTTCTCCTAATTCATATTACTACTTTAGGGAAATTTAGAAGATGTTAAAGTTATTTTAGAATGATATTTGTAAGTAGTGCTCTGTTAGTGTATGCCATATTCACACTTGTTGTGAAGTCTGCCTTAGGTAGTGTTGTAATCAAGGTGAGATTTATTATGTGTACTATATGGTGGGTTAAGAATGTGTCTTAATGGATGGCACTCGTAATTATTCCATTCTAAAATGGTATTGAGGAAACATATCCAAAGGGAAATAATCCCTACACTAGGTCAACCTATGGTTTCCAAGTCACACACTAAAGATAAAGGAGAGTACCTTCCTAAGATATCGGTAAATGGGTGAGAAGAGGTATGTATCGATATTGGATAAAACAATCATGAATAATATAAAAAAATTTAAATAAAGGAAATCTAAGGAGCTGATCAAATAAAACAATATGCTAACTAACATCAATGTACATATAACACTAAGCTAACATAGAACAAAGGGGTAGGGAAATGAACTAATCCATGTAAAAATAAAAAGAGAGTTAGAGCACTTACATGTGGGGAGGTCATTTGATGCATTTATCTCTCTAGAAAAAAACTACATTGAGAGAGAATCATTATTGGGTGGATAAGGGGAACACCATTCCTATCCTAGACTCACTATAGGTGACCGAGTAGTGCAAAAATCCAACCAAGAAGAAGAGTGTCCAATCCAATATAAATCAAGTGTAAGATGAACCAAGGGATGAGTGAGAAGATATGAAGTTGGAGAAAAAAGGAAGAGAAGGTGACATCTCTTATGATCCCGAATTTCTTTCTGAATGTCAAAGTATAATGTGTATATATATGATGCCATTTCCTGTGGGCGATGCCATTGGATAGGGAAAAAAATTAACACATAAACCATTTCCCATGGGAGATTTCATTAGAAAAGTATGATAAATTTCATGTAGAGTGAAAAAGAGGTGTCATAAATCAAGAAAATGGACGAACAAAGTGCCAAACAATGAAATGTAAACAAGGTGTTAGGCGTAAAATTTGAATGAGACATAAAGGGATAAGGGTAACAAATGCAAGGACAACTAAGGTTGGAAACACATAGTGATACTCTCTTTGTGTATTGTCTCCAACCCATAATGACTATGTAGATATTCATACCCCATTCCCTAAAGTCACCTTAAGGCACATGCTCAAGAAATAGATACATCAGTGACCCTTATTTGTAAGAAGAAAATTGTTAATAACAGGTATGAAAGATGAAAATTGAAAAATTAGGTGTATACATATGCCCCAACTGTTGATCACCACATGTTACAATAATAACACATAGGGGTTTTAAAGTAAATAAATAGTCCATAATACTGATATTGAAAGTAAGCACATAAATGACTTGCTAAAATGAAATATACCCACCAATGCATACTTGATAGTTTCACTCATATTGCCATGTGCGGGAGAAATCAACACTGCAAGAATCCTAGAGAAGCATAACTAAAAGGAAACACTAGAGGATCATTAGTAGAATAAGACATAAATCACCTAGCTAAGGTCCCATGGGATGGAAGTCATGTCACAGTGTTGAGATGTCATATTGTCATAGTGGTAAGGTGTCATAAATAGGAAAAAATTTAAGATCATCAAAAATATACGTGTAATAGGTCAAAATGAATGTTTTGAGCTTACAGTCATAACACAACAAAAACCAAATTTTGTGGAGTTCAAGGGAAAAAATGATAGTCACTGAAATATTTAGGTTTATCGTGACCAAATTTGAAAATAAAATTTTAGTTTTATATAGTGATTTGGTTTTTATTTTCTTATAGATCTTTTAAAATTGAGAGAACCGAGCTTTGGAATTCTGAATTTGAGTGTATTCAATGACATAGCATGAGTATGAGGTAACGATGGAGGATAATGAGGTAGTGCATGTGGTAGGACATGACCACAAGTAAGTCAATTGCATTTAATTTTGTTGAATGCATTAGTTGTTATTTGTTTTTTTATTTCGGAGTCGTTAGTGCGTTATTCTTTTCAAATTTATGTCATCGAGTAGGTTAGGACAAATGACAAGTGGGGAGGGGTCTAAATTTCATTTTTTCAAGTTTTAGATTTTTGAGGGAAAGTAGCAAATGTATTTTGGAAAGACACCATCTGCACTAATACAACGAGAGGGTCGATAGTGACGGGGTGGGAGTAATTTTTTTCTAGGTGCCAATGACATTATCCACATAGTTAATAGTGTAGGATATGAGAAAAAGTCTTTTCTAGGGGCCGATTGAGTAGGGATATTTGTAGGTATAAGTTAAAAATGATTATTTTTCATTCCAAATTAACTTTTTCAGAGTTCTAATACTTTTTTATTGTCATTTTTTATGTGAAGACAAGGCCTAGGATCCACCAATGGAGGAGTTTGTATGTATTTTGTCTCATTGGATTGATTCATAAATTGACCTAGGTAGAGGTGACCCAATTATAGTGTTGGGGATTTGGGGGCATCATGTAGATGCATAGGATACCAATTGATTTGGACCTACCAAAAATATTTTTGGCTGCATGGGAGACTATATCCAACATCTTTTAGTGGTGGAAGAGATAGGAGACTATGGAGATGGCATTGAACTTAGAGGAATTTCATGGGATTTTTGGGTTACCCATTGGAGGGACCCATATGTATTGTGATCTAAGTTCAGATGTTGTGGAGAGGAGAGCCTTATCACAATATTAGGTGCTTTTACTCTTCTTTCCATATGATTAAATAGTAAGCTATTTGTCTAACAATTGGTACAAGGATGCTACAAGCACTAGACTAGTCTTATGAAAAATTACTCACTCTCAAGATAGACATCTATTTCATCCTTTACCTACCTTTTGCATAGTAAAATCAAGACAAGTAAGTTTCAAAATCAAACCTCATACTATATATGAAAACGGATGTCATAATTTACAAGATGAACCTTAATGCATAATGAGTTATCTGACATTAGAAAATGGTTACATTCACATGAATCATTTATCAATATTTTGACAATATTATCACTTTTGAATAAATGAAGCAAGTGAGTCTCATGTGAAATTTACCACCATTGTAGAGAACAACATTTATCTATTCCTATAAATAAATTAATCATGAGGTTAATGGACCATGAATGACATTTTTTGTGAATAATAATATTATGTCGAGATTATTCGATGATCAGACTTGGTCATATGGAATAGACCACATAATTTGAGAGATGTCATTATTATGCCATAAATATCACATCATTAACTTGTTATTCCCTTTATTCACACATTGCATCTGTCAATGTAAAACACATCTACATTATGTTTACTTGTTAATTGTTATTGACGTGTTATGAATAATTGAATGTGATCACCCTTGATACTATTCAAATTTATACATATTTACCTAAGAAGGTTGTATCTACAATATTTTGTTACCTGCTTAACCTTAAGGTATCCCTGAAGGTCGATGCTATTATAAGAAAGACAAAAAAATGAATATCAGTTTAATAAATTATCCATGGCCAATTACATTTCCCGTGGGTGATGGTATTGGTTATATATATGTTGCATTATTTTTTACTAAGCACCACAAAAGACACTGTTAATTATACTTATTTAAGCTACCCTTGATAGCTCACATATTTCCACACTATTGTGCAAGAACATACATTTTGTAATATTTAGAATTGGAGATTACATCTTATTACAATTTATTTCACAATGTAGTCACTTACTATATGAATATCTAATATATTTTTTGAATTAACATGGACCACATCATATGCTATTATCTATCTATGTTATTTGTTCATCAATGTGTGATATTTAAGCACTAAGTGGTTGCGCGCATTATACATTCGCGCAGGGATATACATATTTTTAAACACTTAAACACACAAAAACACACATACACATATACACACACACATGCACACACACACACACACACACACACACACACACACACACACACACACACACACACACACACACACACACTACATGTGGGATATTTCAAACTCTAAGCTAGAGTAGGTTTATTAGACATTAATATGTCGTATGTTTTTCACTCATTGCTATATAATACAATATATCTATGTTTTCTTTGATCTATTGCATTTTCTTATTATATTTCATCCCTTTATAACTCTTATTTTGAACCCTAGTAGGATATATTTTTATCTTAGGTATAGGCCTTAGAAACATTTTGCTATCTTTGGCCTCATAGGGTTAATGATTCCTCTAGTATGCATGACACTAGCATTCTTATAGGGAAATAATGCTTCTACACCCTTTATCTTTAACAAGATTATTTCCCTTTATTCTGAGAACTAGTATGATAGAAATTATTATGATTCACAGTGATACATCATATTATTATATGTCCCATTGCAAAAAAAATCCGTGTGTGTGTGTGTGTCACTAACTGTGATAGCAGACATGTAGAATCATGTGTGTGTGTGTCACTCCTGTTAAGTTGCAGAGAGAGAGATCATGAGAGAGAGAGAGAGAGAGAGTAGAGAGACTCTTGAAATAACTACATCTTTTCCTAGGTCATCTAGACACTCAATCACATTATTTCCAAATTATACCTTATATTTATTGGGTGTTGAGATAGTTCCTACCCAAAAAAATATCATTAGGAGGCTCCTCACATTGCATTAGTATTACATTGTAGAGGAGTAGTTCTTAAAACACATTTTCCTATTGTGTGACCTAGCTCCACCTTAATTACATACTACATCTACTAAAATCTTGGACCTCTTTAGCACAACCCTACTTAGCCTAATGTCAAGTGCATTCCTAGAATACCATTTCTTGTATATCCATGGTCCACTATGTTATGTGCATGTAATATCACTATAAAGAATACCATCATTGTCATCTATACTAGGTGCCTCCACTATCCAATTGAACTATAGATTCTAGACTTTAGGGAGACATGTGAATTACCTGCAAAGTCCTCGGACATCATGGAACTCTTCATGAAGGTCAATCTCCAAATAAGGTTGGATTACTTTTATCCTAGCTCACTATGACTAACTAACCAACAATAAACTACTACTAACAAATCTTGAATACTAAAAATTCCAAGATCGACTCAAGGTATGAATGAGAAAAAATCCTCTAAACAAAGTATTGATGTAATGCACCAAACTAGAATAGGGTTTGATTTTGGATCCAAGGACACTGACATGAAAATTTATGCAAAGACCTCAGATAATGTAAACATAACTTGGTAGAAATAAATAGAATAAGACTTAAGACTGTGTTATCCAAAATTCACCGCTCAAGGTAATTTTGATAACATGCATCAAATTATTTAGTCCCAACGCAAATAGATTGATTCAAGGCCCAAAAATTATGTTTTTTTGGGGTCCCCTCGGCTTTCTTTCTAACTCTCCCATCCAAGAAGAAAATCCCAACGAGTTAGAAAAAATGGAAAAAATGTAAAAATAAAGGTTGCAGGACTGTTTTAAGGCATTTCGGGTCTGAAGGGTTCGGGTCGTACTGAGGTTCATTGTACCAAGCTTGGGGGCCGAAAAAAATGAAGAAAATCAGCTAAGTCCTAGTCCAAGCAGTCTGCGGGACAGTTGGGACGTCGGCGCCTGGGACACGAAAAGCCGAATCGGCCGAAAGAGGGAAAAAATTGCCAGGAAGTCTTTTTTTTCGCAGCGGTTTGGAGACATCTGGGCCAAAAGTACACGCGAAAGACGTGCATTGGCCCGTTTGGCGCAAGTCGGTCCATTTCGGGCGGTTCGGAGATATTTGTCCCAGACAGTTTGGGACAGTGCGGGCCAAAAGTGCGCGGAGGATGTGAACCGGCCGATTTGGCCCAAATAGAGGTACTGTCATCCTGGGACAATCTGGGCCAAAAGTACGCGCGGGATGCGGAAAGCCGAAAGAGTCGCCAGAGCGAATGGAATCTCGCTACGTGTCTTCACCTCAAACAGAAACAAGGAATCCCAAATCGGCTGAAGAAGGAGATTTTCATCTGGGACATCCAGGCCAAAAGTACGCGCAGGATGCGAGGGACACGAAAAGCCGAAGTGGCCGAAAGACAAAGAAGAAAAGTCAACGTTTGACCTATGAAACTTCAAACGGCCATAAGTTTTGACTCCAAGGTCCGATTTTCACAAAATTGGACTTTCTGGAACAAGCACGACGTCCTCTACGCCACAAAAACACCTGCCAAACCCAAAATATTTAATGAGGGTAGATATATTTAAAAAAGAGAAATATATTTGTCTCCAGTCAGTTAATGCTCATTCCTGTCAAATGACAAAAAAACACCTCCCAAACCCAAAATAGCTGCCTGCACTCAGAAGGCCATAACTTTTGTATTTCTCAACAAAATCACACAAAATTGGTACCGTTGGAATCGTGGCTCCGATACCAATGCATAACAATCAATAAACTCTAGATTTGATGAGAGATTGATGGATATTTTTATAGAAACGTGTGGCTGGGTTTCATAACAGTGTTTTATTTGGTGGTTGTGAGTGCAATTAAGAGGCATGGTCATCATTCTTTCTCTGCTGCAGCACCTGGGACAGTATGGGGAGCCTTTTGCAAGTAATATATAATCATTTTACTCCATTTAATTCCTCTTACAAGTGGTTGAAGGATAGATTTCAGGATTTCCATTTTCCCTTCTCATTTTTCTATAAATTGGAGTGTTGGGCTCATTGTAAAGGGGGGGAGTTTTCAGATAGCAAAGCTCTGTCAAAATTGCTTTGTGAAGCCAATGTGCTGCAGGCCCTTGTAGTGGACTCCTTGCATGGTGATCCAGGCCCTTATCTTGTAATAGATTGAACTGTGCATATCATGAAGCAATAAAATATCAGTTTGTGGATATATCTTCCCCTTCTGTGTTTTCTTGCATTCTTCTTGCCCCTTTAATCTTTCTACAAGAATATTGTGTCTATTATTATGTTCTTGCAGGGATTCATTATCATTGCATATGCTTGGAATATTTTTGTGAATGCATTTTGCTAGATTATGGAGAACTGTCATCACGTCTTTTAGTGTTCACTTTACCTCTGTATTTCACACATTTGGAGACTACTCTCACACCCTCCTTTTCTGGTGTATCACCGCTTTAGTGTAGGCTTTCATTTTATGCATTCTCTCTCTCTGATCCCTTGGAAATTTAGATTAGAATAGTTAGTTTCCCCTACATTAGAGTAGATTGTGGCAGGTAGTTTAGGAGTAAGAACCAACTTTCTCTGGAGGTCTATCTCAAGTAGCAAGTACCACAACTTGGAGATAGTACCCATGTTATCCAATCACACCGTGAGTTCAAGTATATGCACTTCTATAAACACAGGGGTGCTGTGATTCGGTGATAACAGACTGGTAAGAGGATATAAATGTTCACATTAAACACCAAAGAATTCAAAGGAAATTAATTACACTTTCATTCAACATCAAGAACTTATCCATTTATAGTATAGCAAAGTCAAGGTGCATGAAATCTTCACCAGTGTGTCATAAAGGTCTATGAGTAAAATCTTCAAGCTCAAAAGGGCATAGCTATGTGACGTAGTAAAAATGAAAACTCATTTTATGTGCTTTCACACTTACATTTATAGAAATTAGAGAGAAGAGGAGAAGGAACAAATCACATTCATCAATCAGTGAATTCCACCACCTACCACCACTAAGGACCAATCACCATTTATTTCGTAGTCTAGGTATGGGCTCTGAAATTTCTCCCATCATACACCATCAGATTACAAGTGCAAGAAAATAACATAATTTAACATTTAATTCTAGTTGGTGGAGTGGTCGAGTACCTGGTTTGAGCTAGGCATGGCTTTACTTGTGCTTTGTGGACTTTTGATATTATACTACCTTGATCATGTCTTTTACGGCTTCATTGTCTTGTTTAGCAAAATTTTGGTGATCCACAAATTTATTTGTGACCTTTGTATTAATCAGCGAATGACCGTTTTCACCTTAACTTATTTGTTCACCCATGGTATTGTCATTCTTCCTCCCACATATTTCACTTCCTTCTGTTGAGTCTATATGTTTTGTAGCATTTTCTTTGAATTATGGACTATTTGAATATACCTTTTCCATGTCATTTTCTCCTTCATCCCTCATGGTTTCCTTGATATGCAACTTTTCTTTGTTGTGTGTCTTATACCATGGACCTAATTTTTTATCACCTCCACGCTTTTCTCACTCTCTATAATGTTGCATAGCATTTTTCCTTTGTCCCATAACATATTTCCCCTTGAATATCTTCCTTTGTTTCGTGGCTTTAGAAACCAACGTTCTTTATTTCCACATAACACCAAGTTTCTTTGTTTTACAGATTTAAAAAAAAAAACACCTAAGTCCTTGAATTAAATGAAGTTGTCTAAATATCAAGGTTAATATTTTGGAAAATAATCCCCATAATCAAACAGTATAGATATATTAATACCTATAAAAATACTTATAATATCAATAATTTTGGATTAGTGCGCTCTTCTTAGTGGTTCTATAGTACTACATAAACATATTGAGAATTCCCTATATCTTTACAATATTCTCTAAAATGGGTTTATTCTTTTAGTGGGTAAAAGAAGGCCTCTGTGAAAAAGTTTGATCATAATGATATAGATACCCAAAACTATAACACCCAAAACCAAGAAGGTGCTCCTTATAAGATTGAGTTCCACAAGTACTCTAATACACTGAACTAGTAGGACCTACTCTAGAAGACTTTATCTGGAGGTCATTCCGTACTTTAGATGTTCCCTAAGTCTCCTAGAAACTATTTCTTATGGAATATTTCAGAGTCATCTTTCCAACACATGTTGAATGGGACCAAAAAAACACCGTACACAAGAGATATTGTCCGTGCAAGATCAATTGCTAGTAGACATAAGTGAAGGTACAAGTGCAATGTAATGGAACTAATGTGAGATCACTAAGTGACTTTTTTTGAGTTGACTAGTGGTGTATAGGCATGTAACGATGTATAAGAATGATAAAAATGAAAATACGGGTTTTGGTTTTCAACCTCCTATCTTTGATGGTCAAGACGATCGAATGTGGGACCCAAAAAACCTAGAAAATACAAGTAAAAAATGGTTGACATTTATGTGAAGTGCATATAAGACACTATAAAAATATTCAAATCCCTTAAAAAGGGACACGTGGCATTTGGATATTAAAGGTGGGTTTATGTTTTACTACCCTTGTGAAAAGGTTTTAATTTTTTTAAAATAAATATAGAAAAGCATGCTCCTAAAGCCTAATAAAAGTCTATGTAGGAATCCACATAAGGTGGGACCACTTATATTTAAATTCCCCCCACTTTTTCTTCCCATGCATATGGGATAAGCCCACATGGTTAAATGTTTAAGCTTGTATTAATATGATCAAAAGAATTTTTCAAGGCATCTAAGTGGGAGTGGAGATTAAAATGGGATATTTATCCCTTAAAAAAGTGCAACGCCTTTTTAAAAGGCTAATTCATTGGTGCCCCATGTGGAATGTGGAAAATGTTTAATATGGTGGCTATTTTAAGAGAGCCTTATTAAGGCTATTATGTGGTTATTATCCCATAGAGAATATTTCCGATGAATGGGATTTATTTCCATATACGAGAATTTTTATAAATCCAAAGGATAAACAATTTATCCTAATATTTTGGGGCATGGAATCCTTTGTAAAGGCCCCTCAAAGCCATTTGTAAAGCATGAGCACTAAAACCAAAAACTCTTAAGCCCATTTGATCTAGGAGAAGCTCCTGGAGAAGATATGGGAGTCGGAAGTCACAGTGTTGACGTAGCTTGCAGAGTTTATGGAGAAGAGATCCTAGAATAATATAAAGAGCTCATTGAGAAGATTTTTTGGTGGAGCTCGTGGAGTAGTACAAGAAGTTGCAAACCGGTCCTTGCATTGTAAAGGACATTATCATTTACAGAGATTATGAATGGAGATTATCTCTCGCAGAGATAGTTTATGGATCTGAAAAGTTTTGTAGCCCTTTTCTGTAAAAACGAGTGATTTCCTATCGTTAGTACAAATATTGTTTCTCATCATCAATGCAGACATTGTTTCCCATCATCAATATGGAGATTTTTAAGCCCCTTTCTATAAAAATGAGAGTAATGGTTCATTATTATTATGAAGCTTATAGTCACATCAAAGAGCCCAATTTTTTAACAATGAGAATCAGAGAGCTTTTCAATTGGTAACAAATTTTTTGCAAAGGCCATGTGAGCTCGCTGTAATGACATTATTGTCAATTTCAATGTAGTATGAAATTGTAACTAACCAAGTCATCAAAGAGGCCAGATAGACCATTAATTAATAAAGATGCTAGAGATCCCGTTATTATGTCAACATATTTGGGAGGAGGCCAAATATCTTGTTGGAATAAAATTATTACGAAGATGCCATTAGATCCCCGCTGTTTGAGATCCTATCATCCAATTGAGTCACTTCTCGAGGTGGATTAAGTCATTGTAATTTTTGGTCACACTGAGGGCCCCTAGTGTGGAGCCAAGAGGATATTGATACTGACAGAGCATGAGCTAGAGATGAGTAGCTAGTGTCAGAGCGAGAGATAATTCCAAAGAGACAGAGCCAATACTAATAACTTAACCAAGTTCCAAATAGCTAATAGCCAAAGCTAAGTCGTCTAACATTACAAACAAAGAAGTGATTTAGAGAATATTTCTAGTCATGTTGAGTTCCCATAGTATGGATCCAAAGGTTGTCTTGACTGATATATCCAGAGCATATCCAAATATCCCATAACCAGTGTGAGTTAATAATAGTGAATGCTATGAGTCACGAGCTAGTAGCTAGATCCAGGTCGTCAAACATTGCAGATCAAGAATAGATAGGTGATGTAAGAATTGTATTTTTTCATCATTTCTATATCAGATCATCTTTTGAATGGACCCAGGGATGTAGTCCATTTTGGGACGAACTCCATTATCATCCTAGTGTTCATTATAGTCACGATTTTATGGTTTTTCTTTCTGTTTTGTTTGCAACTTCTTTTAACCATTAATCATACAATAGGGAACATTTTTAAGTATCCAAGGGAATGAGAAAGATGACTTAGTTTTTATAACACCCATTTTCAGATCAAGTTTGGTATCAGAGTTGGTTTCTCCAATGAGTTCTCACTAAACATGTTTAGAAGAGGTAGATACATCTGAAGATCCATACTATTGGTAATTTATCTAAATCTAGAAATGATGCGGAGAACTGATGGTCATACTTATTAGGTTGAGTACCAATTGGTTCTAAAAATGAATTATAGACCATAGGAAAACACTACTAAATCACCCACGTATGTGTAAGAAAATGGGGAGGTTAAGAAATCATTGAGATTGAAATGTGGAATAAACATCCAAGTTTTTCTTACCACTTTTTTAATAAGAAGGGTAAAGAGATACTCTATTAAGAGGGAACATTAATGAGGTTCTCTAAGTTCAGAAGAAATGGAGATGTTGATCATCACTGATGGTGTTCTGGTGGGCCAAAGTTATCTTCCAAGAGAATATGATGTGGTAAGAATCAACATGGAAAGAGGTTGATCATTATCAATGGTGTTCTGGTGAGCCAAAGTGTTCTTCCAAGAGAATACGATTTGGTTAGAATCAACATGGAAAGATGCTGATCACCACCAATGGTGCTATGGTGATCCAAAGTGTTCTCCCAAGAGGAGATGATGTGATCATAATCAACCTGGGAATTACATATTTGGTAAATTGCATTTAATTTTTATCATTATTTTTTTGTGTCTTTGTTCCTTGTGTTGTGATTGTGCAAGGAGAGGACACAATAGATCGAAATGTGAGAGATCGTAGTCCTGTATTGGAAAAAATTTCCTCCTGTGATCATGGATTAAGGAAAGAGACCTTGAAAAATGGGTTCCCTATACTTTGTCAAAAAATAATGTCCTGAGTTAAGAAATATTGTCTCACACCGAGAGATATTACCACCAGTGATTAAGGCAAGAACAACACCTTATGTTGTTTATCCTCCTAAGTTACCAGATGGGTTACAAAAATATTTTGTGGTTGATAGAAGAGAGAAAAAGCTAGAAATGAAGATGGTGTACCTTCATTTACTGAAAATGAATACTTTTAGTGGAACAAAAGCATCTTAGTGGGGAGGAGTAATCTGGAGGTAATTTCATGCTTTAGATATTCCCTATGTCTCCCAAAACCTATTGCTCATGGAATATATTAGAGTCACCTTTCCAACGAATTTTGAATGGGCCAAAATGGACACCATATGTATGAGATACCATCCATGTGAGATTAGTTGTTAGTGGGAAGAAGTGAAGGCAATGGTGCAATGTAATGGAACTACCGTGAGATCACCAAGTGATTGTTTTCAAACTTGAACAATGGTATATTGACAAGTGGTGATGTATAAGAATGTCAAAAATAGAAAATTTGGTTTTGAATTCAACCTCCGACCTTCTACGGTCAAGATGATCTAATGTGCGATGTGAAGTATCAGGAAAATCCAAGTAAAAAACAATTCACATTTATTTGAAGTGCATATGGGATGCTATAAAAATATTCAAATCCCTTGAAAGGGGACACATAACATTTGGAGATTGAAGGTGAGTTATATTTTAATACCCACATGATTTTTTAAAAAACCTATATTAAAAAATAGATATAAAAAAATATGCTACTAAATCCTAATAAGGTGGGAGCCGCCAATTTTCCCTCCCACGCATGTGGGATAAACCCACATGGTTAATAATTTCCTATTAAATATGATCAAAAGCCTCTTTCAAAGAATATGTGTGGGAGTGGAGATTAAAATGGGATATTTATCCTTAAAAAAAGTAAAATGCCTTTTCAAAAGGATAATTCATTGGTGGCCCATGTGGAGTGTGGAAACGTTTAATGTAGTGGATTTTTTAACATGTTGCGTGGAGATCCTTATTAAGGCTATTATGTTTACGCTGAAGGCATTCCCCCTGTAGACACCAAAATTAGGTCACACTCCCCTTTGGTCCCTCGTAAAATAAATACCTTGAACACATCCACCTAGCCATGGTCCCCTTTCACCCCACTATAATATTACTTTAATTATTTAAATTAAATCAATTCATTATCCTCACCATATTTATTTAAATATCCTAATTGGGATAATGCCCACATATCCACCTCACCTAGACACCTCATCAAGCCACCTCACCCTGAGACCTATTCTTAGTAAGTTGCCATAACTAACTAAGACCTACCCAAACCCTAAAAATCAATGCCTACATTCCCTCTAACCACATTCCCGCATGTTAGAAGAAAGCTTCCAGTCTGATCCGCGGAGTAAATTAAATGAGATCCGAGAAAATCAAAGGGATCTACCCAGTTTAGTAAACCTAGGAAATCCCACCCTAACTGACGCCGAGTTACCCTTAACCGCCGCCGGTTACCCTTAACCACCGGCCGGTTAAGCCAGAACCATCGTCGGTTACCATTTAACTCCCAAAACAACCTTATTTCGAGGGCTGGCACATTGTTTTAGAGTTGGGAACATTTCTGAGAGAGGGAGACATCTTTTGAGAATAAGTGACGAAACCAAAGCTGGCATGTAAGCAGAACCAACATCTGTACACTAGCATCAGGACACCTACAGCCAGTACCCGAAGCAATCATACAACCACCTACCTTCATGGGAGCATCCGAGGAAGCACCAAAACTACACCAAGTTCATTTGATCACCCACCATTACCAACCCGGGGCATCAAGCTCGGACAAACAGTAAGTTTGTTAACCTGTGTTGATTTCCTTGTCATTTGAGCAAATCCTTTTACATTTGGCTATTAGTTTCTTCTTTCATTTCCATTCCCCACCCTTTTACCTCCATGCAAACTTGACCATCCTTTTTTCCCACACCCCTTGCATTACCCATACCTGGACCTTCTATCATTCCTGTGCATATTCAGGATCCATAAGAATCTCGCCATTGCCCTTCCACCTTCATCTAATCTTGGATCTATCACCCAGCCAAGTTTTATTGAGTTTCTTGTACCTTGACCATATCGACGCCGTGGTCACCCATAACCGTCGCTAGTTAACCTAAATCAACGTCGGTCTCTCTTTCTTTTACCAAAAACCTAGATCAAGAGCCTAAAACCACCACAAAATACCCTAGACTAACCAGAATCTGACCTTGACCAATAACAATATCCTAACAGTTACCTTGACATTCAGATTCAATCATAGCTGTAGCCTATTGTGAACGAATTTTCTTATTGTAGACGAATGAGATACCTAAATCATTTTTTCTACAGTAGGATTTACTTTATTACCAGCATTAAGTTGTTTTTAACAGTGGATTGACAACCATATAAGAAGTATCACACTTTTTGGATCTAGCACATGCTAGGTAGTCCACTGCACATATATTGTTTAACTTTTATTTGGTGGTCTTGTGTTCCATTTTTAGGTAGTTCCTCCAAGCAAAAAGGAATCTCTCATGATCAGATGTGGATTCTGAAGTCATATGCATGTGCAACAACCTATCAACCAACATCTCAACAGGTATTCCTCCTATGCCCATTACCCTCATTTGTTTCGTCATTTTCTAAGAAACGACTCCAAGAATCAGGTGAAACATTTTTGGCATGCCCAGTGGGACCCATTCAGGGTTCCTTACATTCATTCACTTCTAGGTGAAAAGTTGCATGTTTTTTTCCTTTCCAAAAGGTTCTTACATTTGAATTTCTCCCCTGGAATCATCTCTTCTTTCTATTGTCTCAAAGCACTCGTGTTTTGGTGCTTAAAAAGAACACTTCTTCCCTTTCATTAATATTGCATTAGTGAAAGATCATACTCTCTCCTATTCCTCTTATTGTGTCATCAAATTTCATATTTCGATTTGGGTTTAAAATTAACTTCATTTCATTCTGCTTTTATGCATTAGCTCACATTAATTGAGGTAAACCTATATGCTGGAAGTCATGAACAACTGATGGTTGACAAACGAATCATAGAAAAACACTTCTTTCTCTTTATCTTTCTCCAAGTTTTACCAAACACTCACAAAAATTGAAAATATACACCTTCTTAAACAACATATTTCCTGGAAGAAGCTGTAGGTGATCACACAATCACGGCACAGTGGGCACCCAACTCACTGCTACTTGTTCGAGTCATACTTCAGAGCGAGGCCCGACCCCACCATAACATACCTGAGAACCTCTCCTTGTAGATCTCCTTCTTCGTAGGAAGCCATCCTCACCAAAAAAAAAATCTATTCTACTAGTTCATGAGTCAGTCCTTAAATAGCATAAGCTAAACAAACATAATAGAAAAAGCACTCTTAGGATCGTATTTTTCTTAGTGTTTCTCCTTGGCTTATGCATTTTGAGGTGAGAGGTCATGTTCTTCATTTCTCATTTTTCTCCTTGCACACTCCTCATCATAGTTGGTGTATTCTAGCTTCATCTGAGTGTGCCTGGACCATACTCTCATCCTTCTTAGAATTTTGGGTCTGATTCCACATCAAATTTTAACTCACAATCATATTTTCTTCATCACTATTTCAATTTCACAGTAACAGGTGTTGGTCCATTGACCGTCATTAGTTACCCTCTGACTATCATCGGTTATACCCAACCGGCGTTGGTTCATTGTCATTTTGGTTAACATACCCAAATGGACACATATTCACCTTGTTTGACTATTTTGAGTCCCTGTAACTCTCATCATATTCAATTTACTGGTAAATCTCATCAGCATTTAGCATACCTGGTAAATTTGGCCTTATACCTTATTTTTGACCAACTGTCCACTTTCCACAGTGACCGACAGTGGTTACCAGTGATTGAAATCGATTTTCCCTAATCGACATCGGTTAGCCTGTGTCATTTTCTAGCTGTCATTTAGCCCCAATTCACCTACCACCATCTATTTATCTTACATGTGTTGTATTTCTATGTCACTTACGGAAAGCAATCCTACCATGTTAGTACTTGTTCACATGGTACTGACATGTCGACAAACAAGTGCCCTCGTATTCCATGCCAGTTGTCAACCACTCTCACCTAGCCCTTCACCACCTTCCATTTTATCACCCGCCATGGAATCTATCCAACCTATCTCTATTGTTACCAGAGATGAGGAGTTCACATGACTCCTTAACCAAAATCCTGCTGCCTTGTAGTTTTACCTTTCCCACTCGTCCACTTGAGATGCCTCGAGTCAGTTGATATATGACATGCCCATATCTATCACCCCGACACGTGCTCCTACTTCTGCTCCATCCCCTGTTAACCCTGCATTTCCTACATCTACCTTACCCCTAGTCATTTTTCAGCTAGGCCCTATACCCGCTATGATTTCCGTGTCTGCTACATCCGTTGCACTCGCCAAATCTACCATACCTTCGCTAACCACCGAGAACACAACCTCATCCACCCCTATTGTCTTGCATATACCTATAGCTACACTACCACCCCCGATGTTGTTGACCCCTACCCCTTTTCAAAGCATTATCCTTTCTATTCCATAGTCCTTAGCCTCCATAGCCAATAGGGTCACCATAACCCTTCCACCTCCATATACGTACTGTCAGTAGCCTCACGTTTCATCTATTATTCATCCTAGGTACATACACCCTATTTCACTACCTTTTTCTCAATCCACCTATGCAGTTGTACCATATACTGGAATGCTGCCCCTATCATATGATCAACACCAACCCTCTTATGCTACAGGAGGCACCCAACAATCGCAACCTACCAATGATCTAATCAAATTAATGATGGACAAGATGCATACATTGGAGGAATAAGTTTCTGGCTCTCGAAACACTCTCACCTATGACAAGATTTTTAATGAGCCTATACACCCATCCATTCCTATTCGTCCATACCCCATGCATTGGGAAATGTGTAAATTCAAATGTTTCAATAGCAAGGAAGACCCACAATAACATTTTCGGTCTTTCAAACACAGGTGCTACCTAATCGCCCACGATGATGCTTTTCTCTTAAGGACCTTTCCCATGTTTTTGACTGGACCTAGGTAAGTGCAGCAAGTTGGGGGACAAAAAAGGGTCATAAATGGACGTCATATTGTAAATAACAACTTAATATCAACTTGTAGGGATTATTATAAATGCATACACTCAAAATTATAAAAAGTTATATTAATATGAATTGTAGCATCTGGAATCTAGTTTCTAAAGTACTATTTTTTTTAAAAAAATGGACAAGTTTAGCTATATTAAACACTCAAAATTCAATGACTTGGTGTTTTTTTAAAAAAATGTGTACCCACCATTGTAGTCCACTATACCTGTCATTTGGACCACCCAGAATACAACCTCATCTACACCTATTATCCTCTCATGATACCCGTTGGATGCTACACTATGTACCTCCGGGATCGGTTTTACCCCTGACCCCTTTTCAGAAACATTTTATCCTTTCTGATTTTTTCCGTGACAATCGTTAGCCCCATTGCCACCATAGGGTCAACACGACCACTTTTCACCTGCCCACTATAACTGTACGATCAGTAGCCTATCTAAAATCAAATAATTGTTATTCACTCATGGGTACGTACCCCCTAATTTCACTACCTTCTTCTCATGATCTACCTTACATGGCAACATTCTGATATACTGGAATGCCACCCTTGTTACAGGCCTTAACACGTAGACCCTCTTACGCTACAGGAGGCACCCAATCCATCACAACCTACCAAGTGACCTAATGAAGTACTAATGATGGAAAAGATGTAGACATTGGAGGCATCAGTTATCCTGGCTTCTGCATTCACTTTCACCTACGAATGAGATTTGTACACGAGCCTATACACCCAGTCTCATCCCTATCTGATGGTACCATATCCCATGACATATGGGAGATGCCTAAATTCAACCATGGTTCAAGTAGCAACGGAAGACCCGCAACAACATTTGCGGTCTTGTAAAACACGAGTGCTACCTAATCGACTATGATTTGATGCTTTGCTTAATTGAGGACCAACTTCCCACACTTTAACTGGACCTGGGTTAGATTGGTATAGTGGGTTACGTAGACACTCTATATTTTCACTTAATCAGGTAGCCCAAGCCTTCTTGGATCACTTCTCCATCAATATCATTAAGAAGGTTACCATGACTGACCTATACTTCACACGTCAGTATGATGACGACCTATCACAAATTTCATAGCTCGCTAGCATAGCCTGATCAATCAACTCACATTCTAACTACCACAAACCGAACTCATCGAGCTCTTCACACGGGCTTGCGCTAGACTTATCTCGCCGACCCTGCAGGTCCAGAACTTTCTATGAACCTTCGACGAAAGCATTCACCATGGCACGAAAGCTAGAGATTCGAGCCATCGAAGATAAGAAAATCTAATTACGCAATAAGAACTCGACATTCAGGTCGAATGATACCTCTGTCTTATTCCAAACCACAGAACAATTATTCAGATGGCCAAGGTAACCACTAACGTGGTGGTACTTAAAGCCGGCCCCAACTCATCTGTCAAATCAGGGTAGCCCCTCATTTAATCTCTCATCCTATTTAGACTTTTCAATTCAGATGGGAACAACGGAAATATACCCCAATTGGGGAACCTTATTCTTCTGTCTTAGAAAATATCATCAAAGCTAGGGGCCATTACCCTCCCTCCTATAAAACCACACACTGGTTTTGACCCCTGATCCACCCCACACCCACATGGTATAAAGAACACGACTTCTGTAACTATCTTCGAGTAAAATGGTCATAGTGACAGTAATTGCATCACTTTCAACAACATTGTCTAAGAAATTCTCAAGAAAAGTGAGTTAACTGTGGATAATCCTAACGCACCTACTAATAAAAACCTACACATATTCAAGAAACCCTTTCCCAATCATGCCCCTTCGTCTAATCAAACTGGTTAGAAACCTCAACTCATGATAGCCATACCTGTGAGGTCCATGCTATTTTCAGTGACATTACACCCATTGCTTCCCAATTACCACATATTCCTTGCATCGAGGAAATTCTAGCCCAAAGTCCTCCTTCTACACTTAGAACCCACCTCACCTATTCCTCTATCCGTACAGAGGAACACCCTTCACCTCCTTCCTCACCCGTGGAGGAGCCTTTTGCTAATATCGAGGCTATTTCACCTTTGGCTTCTCCACCTAGGGAACCGTCACCCATAGTACTTCTTCAGTCCATAGAGGATACTTGTTTATCTCCTCCACCCACAGAGGAGCACCCATCATCTCCTCCACCTATAAAGGAGACACCCATTTTCTCCTCCACCTATCAAGGATCTAGTAGAGATACCTTTGCCTCTTGGTGACCATTCTCCATCAGCTACCCAAGATCATGCAGACCTACTTTCGGTTATCTTACCCATGGAAGCCAAAGCTAAATTTTTTCCCATCTCTAAGACACATTTTACAGGAATTTCCATTAGGTCCTCATCAACCTCACGTATAGATGTGCCATACTCACATTTAGCTGATTTTTTAGATTATGTGGACAGAGCCTTACTATGGGGGCATCTTCTACTTCCTGTCTCAACATAGATGTAGATGTCACTTGCTGACACTTCCACTATCTACCTAAAAATATTTTGAACCAATCGAACCAAATACAACCACCTCTATCATTAACTTCTTCTACGACACCTTATCACTACTTCAACATACACCCTCACCCATAACCCAACATACATCTAAATCCAAACCCCACACCTACATCATCTTCCTCGACTAAACCTATTACTACCTTAGGGGTCACCCCAACCACTAGCCTTACTCATCCACCTATCAAACTAGATTTAGCTACATCCTCCACAGTCAACACCCAACCTACTTTGGCACCCAGACAGAAGAACCAAACCCATAGAACTCACACCCTGGCTGCACCAATCATACATTCATCACCTTCACCCTGTTCCATCCATCTTAGGACCTCAACCTCCCAACACAGTTAAGAAACCTCCACCCATCAATAAAACAAAAACACAACAGCCCATTCCTTCCTTGCAGACCTTTAACATACCCAGACGCCTGACATGACTTACACCCGCGCCTGCAACATATTTACCACCCATACCTCCAATACCCTCAATAACTTCTTCACTACCCACTACACTTCAGTCTCTGTCCCTCACACCCCCTACACGACCCATGTCATCTACCTTCATAGCACCTCCATTATCCCCGTGGGTAACTCACCCTCTTCTCCCATCCACTTTTCCCTCTAGATCTCATACACCCATATCACCTTTACCCAAGAAGGTGTAACCAAAGGACAAAAATATGCTACCCTCCAATAAGATCATCAAAACAAACACACACTCTCCTACCAGTTCATCTATCATACCCCTACCCAAGAAAACATGACCAATAGCCAAGACCACACCATAACCCAAAACTATAGCTCGACCCACTCCCCCTCCTAAAAAAATTGTTCCGCAATAATCCACCGCGCCTACACCCAAACCCACTTTCACTTCCCATTGCGACCCACTAGTAGGGTGCTATGCCAAAATCTTAACCAACCTCCTTGAGACTTCTATCCTCACATTACCACTTCTCATACCTTATAACCCTCTTAAACCCAAGCCAAAAGGGTTTGATGACACTAAAATTTACGCCTACCATCATGTGCTAGAGTACGATATGGAGAATTACAAGGCTTTGAAAACCATCCTTATCCAACTATGTCCTCTTGAAGCAAACTTTGATGATGATGGCCTTCTTGATGAGGACCCCATTTTAGTGAAACCCATTCCCATAGTCCTTCCCTCACTGCCTACTCAACAAACACAACCTCCACCCCCACAACTCTTAGAGCCACCCCCAAGATTCGAAATTAACATGGTTCGCTTCAGAGAAATTTTCACACCATTACCTAAATGTCGTTGCACCCAACTCACTTCACAAGGATTTTCTCCCCCGGTAGGTTTTTTCCAATCATATCATTATACCACTCATCCTACACCTTCTCCATTTGCCAACTCCCCTTAGATCAACATGATCCACGTCACTACCTGTGCTCAGAGAGACAAAGGCAAGGAAAAGGTAATTGACTTGCCAACCAATCCTATACCCAACATACTATCTGCACCCACTCCTAAAATTACTATCTGTGGCCCCACATACCCTATTTCTAATGGGGTCACACATCGCACAATGCTCAAACAACTACACCAATCCCCCCTCAAAATGTCCTTATATGACCTCATCCAATCCTCAGAATCCCATCATCAAGCTCTCATCGAGGTCCTGTAATCTATTGAGGTTATACCCAATAACCCTACACCCGTAGCCTCCATTATCACACCCCATCATGTAGCCTCTCTCACCAAATCGCCACATTTATCCACACCTCACCTTACACACCAAATAGCCTCCCTTAGCATCTTAGAGGAAGAGATCACACCACACAAAAATGATGACCCAGACCCTGATCTCTTCATCCGTGTCCACATTGATGATATAAATGTACAATGTGTAATGATCGATGGGGGAACAAGCATTAATATCATTTCATACCATGCATTCACTTAAATGCACATACCTAACAATTACATGCATAAACATCCCGTCATGTTACGTTCATTCAACAATGTTATCACCTCTACACTAGGTAGCATTATCTTCCACGTTTTTGTGGCCACCCACACTATTCCAGAGTTATTTTACATCTTGGAGGGGGAATTTCAATATAACCTGTTACTTGGAAGACCCTGGATACATGTCATGGGTTTTTTTCCTTCCACTTTGCATCGCTGTGTAAAGTTTGAACATGAAGGACACACCTATACCATTCCAGCTGACCCATCACCTTTTAAAACATGCAACATGCTTTACCAACCCAATGACATGCTTATACCCATTAAGACGTCTACCTCCATGACCACTACCACTTTACCTACATCTCTACCTACCAGTACAGTTGCTACCTCAACCGCACATACCTCCTCCATTCCTTCTGCCGCCAAAACTTCCACAACCAACCCATCAGCCTCCCAATCTGTTAACTCCATCTCCGCATTGACCTCCGACACATCATCTATTCTAGATACCCACATACCAACCACCAATCCCTTCGAAGGAATTTTTCAATGCTTCACTCTGGGGGAGTATCACCTATATAGTGTCAACACATTCCTTACTCCATAAGAGTATGGTAGTCTTCATCAGCACCCTCGCTATGATCACTATATAGGAGAACATCTCATTTATGGTCCTCCTCATCTTCGTAACAGTATCACCTATGGGGGAATCGATACTACCTCTTACACACCTGAACCACCATCACAAACCCCGCCCATTTTCCATTGACTTCCAGTCTCTCACCAATCACCGTTTTTCCCACACCTTCCTGTACCGATGTGCGTGGAAGGGTTTTGGTTTTTGATTTTACAAGTAAGGCCTCCATAATGTTATTCCATGTAATACCAGTTAACATAATGACTATAGTGGTATCAGCTTTACTGAACCACCTACAAAGCAGGCCCGCATTGAACTCATCGAGGACATTAGCCCTTCTCCACCTTCTTCACCCACTCCACCTTCATCGCCTCCTTTACCGACGGAGTCGATGGATCTAGAATCTATCCCTCATAATTTTTTTTTTCATAAACACCATTTCCTTGGGGCATTTGACTTATCAATGTGAGGGCGAGGCTCCTTCCTCTCTTCCTTTCCTATACCCTGAAATGATTGATGACGATACACCTTCAAATAACGTTGTTCAATGTCAAGATGATGAATCTATACTCACTTACCTTAGTGCAGAAGACTCATATATTCATCACTCGTTACCCTATGAGATGCACACCATGTTGAATGAATCGACTATCGAGATCAACATTCATACTCAGAACGACCTGCACATCCTAAAGATCGGTCAATCTTTAGATGTTACTGAACAAGAAGCCATCACTTCTTTTCTCAAAAATCATAACCGTGTGTTTTCTTGGTCTTATGCAGACATGCCCGGTATTGACCCCACCATAGTGGTCAACAATATAGTAACCATTCCCGATGCCAAACCCATCAAACAAAAACTAAGGAAAATGCACCCTTGCATTACCCTTCTCATCAAAGAAGAACTTTAGTGTCTTCTTTCTGTTTCTTTCATATTACCCATTGATATCCTTTTTGGATCTCTAACATTGTCCCTGTCACCAAGGCAACAAGGGGACTCCACATTTGCACAAATTTCCATGACCTCAACCTAGCCTACCTAAAAGATGACTTTCCTCTACTTGGTATTGACCAGTTGGTTGACCTTACCGCTGGTCATGAGATGCTATCACTCATGGATGGCTTCTAGGGCTAGAACCAAATCTTGCTTGCTCCAGAGGATCAACACAAAACCATGTTCATCACCCCTTGGGGGACCTTCTACTACCAAGTCATGCCTGTTATCCAAAATTCACCCCCCAGGGTAAATTTGATAACATGCATCAGGATGTCCAAATTCCAAGAAAAATGACTGATTCAGAGCAAAATCAGGTTTCTAGGGTCCCTTCAGGAATCTTTCTAAACTCCCCAGGCCGAAGAAGGAAGGAGCAAGCTTTGAGAAAGTTTGGAGAAGGTTGCAGAAAGCAAGTAGTTTGGGCCAGAAAAAATTGTGAAAATCGGCTAAGTCCTAGTCCAGCACAAGGTGGGGACAAATGGGACAAAGGTACGCGAACCGCCTGAACCAGCCGAAATGAGTCCAGGCGGCCCACTAAGCATTTGGGACAAGTGGGACGAAAGTATGCGGCGGGCGGTGAAATGCCAGTTCGACCGAGAGAGAAAATCGACTAACTGCTGAGAGGGGCAGTTCGGGATGTGCAGGACAAAAGGACCCGAACCGGCCGAACCGGCCGAAAAGAGTCAAGTCAGTCCCAATCAAAGTGGGACAAGCGGGCCAGAAATACCCGAACCGGCCGAACCGACCGAAATTGTCCCAAAAGGTCCAAAATCAAAATGGGACGTCCGGGACGAATGGACGTGAAATACGCGGAAGACCCGGTAGGCCCAAGAACCATTGAGAAATTACCACGTGTCATCAAGGAGAAGCCAAAAGGTCAAAAGGCAAGGTTTGAAGCGCTGGCCCGAGCCAATAGAAATTGGACACGTGTCCAATGGAGCATAGAAGTGCGGAGCTTGGGGAGGAGTTGGAAAGTTTGGCCAAATCTAAGCCAAAAGGGGGTAAAAGAGAAGGAAGACCCGACAGGTTCGTGAACCAACCAATGCATGCCACGTATCCCTAGTGGCGGGGCGTGGGAAAAATGTGAAAAATATTCCAAGAGCACCAAAAGTCAAAATTCAAGAGACAGCCCGCCGAAAAGTAGAGGAGAGAGAATTATTCAGCGAATCAGAGCATGCCACGTGGCGTCCAAGTGGCAGTGCGCGGGAAAATATTTCAAAATCCGTTTTCGCCTGTTCCGTGCCCTAAATCTTCAGATCGACATATCTTTCAATCCAGAGCTCGGATTTGAATGTTCTTGATATCAACGGAAAGCTGCTGAAATTCTCTACATGTTTCCAGGGTCAATATTGCATTTTGGTGTAGTCTGGAGGGATAAAATTGAGAAACGCCTCTGGCACGAAATAACAAGCAGAGGTAATGCTTCAACAACCACTTTAATGCAGACGACAACCCGCCGCTTCTGTTAGGCAAACCGTCGCTTTGCCAGGGGACCCGCCGCTTCTACCATGATGGATGAATTAAATGCAACCTAGAGGTGGTTGGGGTAGATTTCGAATTCCTCCCTCTTTTTCTCTCTCCATTCTTCCTATAAATTGTAAGGAGGGGCTTTCTTTCTGGGTTGGAACATTTTCTACTTTGCACCCTCCCTTCTCTCCTGTTCATAAGCAAGATTTGTGGAGTTTTCAAACCTCCCATATAGACTGTAACACCGTCTTTACCTCTTTGGCCATTGCAATGTATTGAATCGATCCTTGAGCAATATATATGTGTCTGTGGTTGCTTCTCAACCCTCTTACATATGTTATTACTATCATTCTTGATATTTCATTACAAGTTTTGCTATCTGTGCATGATGTTGTATTATATCTGACATGGTCTGTGTTTAATCTGGCAAAGCATATGTTCTTCATTCCTCGGTGCATCACCTCTATTAGTTTAGATTTATTTTATGCATCTTCTTACCCTGTCTCCTTGGCAGATTAGATTAGATTTTGAGAAAACCCTCTGCATATTTCATGTGCACCTGAACAGAGGAATAGGAACCAGCCTTTCTCTGGAGATTCCTTTCTCACTCTTCAAGTCCCACACTTGGAGAAAGGATTCAATGTTATGCAATCACACTGGATATTAGTTTGATCAACCTAGAAATCTGATCAACCTCCAGGGGTGCTGTGATTTTGCACTAATAGTTTTGGCACGCCCGGTGGGACAGGAGGTCTCATTTTTTTTATTGCAGCAGGTTGATGTGCATCTGCTGCAATTTTCTTGCTGAAAAGAGCTATTATTTGCATATCTGGCGACTCCAAGGGGAAGAATCAACTAGTTTCAGCAGTCAGGCCTAAAAGCTTATGAGAAGAATCACAAGGTCAAGAGCTGGAGAAGAGGAAGTGCTGTTTGAATACCTGCAACTATCTCCAAGAAGAAGGCAAAGAGGAAGAAGGATTCAAAGGTCTCCATCTCCACCAAGCAGAACTCTCTCAACTCCTCCACCTGACAGGCCTTTCTTTCAATATACAAGGGTTTTAAGACCACTTAGAATGGCGCAACCAATAAACCCCTATGTCAACTTCACAGGCAGCAGCCCACTTGCTCTCAATGCACAAAATCCAATCCCAGTTGCAGCATTGAAGAACATTCCATATTTTACTAGAGAAAATCAGACCACTCCTGGTGATCATGTCAAGGACATTGCTAATATTTGTGCAATCCATGAGATTAATGAGATGCAAGTAGCTGTCAAATTGCTGGCATCTTCATTCAAGGGGAAAGCATTGCAATGGTTTAGGAGCCTTGGAGCTGGATCTATCACAAACTGGAATCAGCTATGTATTGCACTTCATGATCAATTTGGAGAGAAGGGAGACAACTTGTCTCTTTTGGAGCAGCTGACAACCATCAAAAGAGCTCCCAATGAGCAGCTCACCGACTTCAACTTCAGATTTCAAAGATCTTGGGATAGAATTCCAGTGGCAGTCAGGCCAACAGCAGAAGGTGCTTTTCTATACTACCTTAAAGCTTTAAATTCTGATATTTCTATGTTGGTTCAATCTATGGGAGGCACAACTATCCCTGCTACTTATAGTATTGCCATTAGAGCTGAAAATTGTCTGATTCAAGCTGACAAGCTAGCTCCTAGGCCTCCAATGCCATTATATCCATGTTTAGAGAGCCCAAGTACTGGGCAAGCACCTGTCTTAACTCCTATTCCCACTCCTAGAAATCAAAGTTCAAACGGAGCTTCCACTTCATCTCCAAGTGCCCCAAATGAGCTTCAGGAGGTCATGAAGCAATTGCAAAATCTAGGCAATGAGCTGGTTACTCTAAAAAGACAACAAGCTCAAGGTTTTAGACCTTCGTATCAGCCTCAAGCTCAACCTAATAGGCAGCCATATCAGCCTCAAAGGCCACCTAATCCAGCTGCAAATATGAATCAAACAAGGCCTCCTGCCAATAGACCATTCCAGCCCTATAATCCAAATGCCATATCTACCTCTAAGGCATTAGTACCAGCACAAAACAACATTGCCCAGGAGTATGAATGGTGTTTTCCATGTAATGAACCCCATAATCAATCCATGTGCTATAATGGTGCTTTAACCCAAGCTTTAATGGTAACAAGTGCTGGTGTGGAGGGTGTGAGTAGTCAAGAAAACAGCCAACAACAAGAAATATTCCAACAGCAACTTGCCCCAAATGACACCACATTGGTAAATTGGCAAGCAGAGGATTTCTGTGGCATGAATCAGGCAGTTTCTCAAGGTGTTGCTGCCAACACAAGGTCAAAAAGGAGAAATTTGGGTGAAGAACAGCCGTTAGCCCCAGCCAATCCACAACCTTCCACAGCTCCACAAATGATTGGCAAGCAAAACCCAGTTTCAAATGCACAAGGGCAGCCAAGAACAGCCCCTAGGCCAACTCAAATGCCAGCTGTTGATGCCCACATTCAAGGAGCAAATGTGCAAATCAAGGGACAGCAGAGAGATCCTTCATCACCATTTAGTATCATTGATCAGATGAAGAAGACAAATATCAATATATCTATGTGGGAATCCCTATCCATCCCAGGCCAAAGAAATCTGTTGCAAGCTGCCATAAAGGATTGGCCAACTTCGAATCAACAGGTTCATAGGCAAGACAAAGTGCTTACAAATGCTGCCCAGCCTGAAGGAAATCATGGAGCACAACAAGGTAGAATGCTGAAACCTCCCCCTTTCTATGTTTCGTTAATCATTGGAAATCAGCTAGTACATAATTGCATGATAGATTCCGGGGCAAGTAGCTCAGTAATGCCTAAACAGATAGCTGATCAGTTAGGGCTCCAGTATGAAATAACATCTAAGGGAGTAGTGCAGCTGGATGGGACAGCAATAGCAACAGTTGGAGTGATTAGAAATTTGAGTCTTACCTTGCATGCATGTCCAAATGTTGTTGTATTACAAGATATATCAGTCATAGACCTTCCACCACTCTTTGCCCTCTGTTTGTCAAGGGACTTTACTGCCAAGATTGGGGGATATTTGTCCGCTGATTGGTCACACATGCTGTTCAGAACGAGGTATGGAACTAAAGCTACAATTAGGTCAGAACCTATTGCAGATTTCCACATTGAGCCCTATACTCCAAGTCATATTAATACCAATTGCTCAGCATTTGATCAAGAAGATCACCTTGGCACTGATGAAGCCGACACTAAGGTTGGAAGTATCCCAGATTTGACTCTTGATGAATGGGCAAGCAAGGTGCATGCTTTTGATCCTTATCAAGAAGTAGAAGAATCTGAGCTAGGGGTCTATTGTATACACAAAGAAAGTCAACCTATTCCTAGCATCACCAAGCCAAACCACAAGGATGACAATGAGGTATGGCAACTGTTTTTTGATGGATCAAGGAGTAGACAAGGCACAGGAGGTGGAGCCGTGCTTATTTCACCTCAAGGAGTAAAGTATTATTTAGCTTTTAGATTTCAATTTGCATGCTCCAATAACACTGCTGAATATGAAGCCTTGGTGCAAGGGATGCATTGGGCAATAAAGAAAAAAATAAATAACTTGCAAGTTTTTGGGGACAGTGAGTTGATTGTAAATCAGGTCAAGGGACAGCATGCCGCCAAAAATAACCTACTCAGGTGCTACAAGAACAGGGTATGGGACCTCATGGAAGATTTTGAGGGCTTTGGCATCAAATCCATCCCTAGGAAAGAGAATCAAGCTGCTGACAGGCTTGCAGCAGTAGGGGCAGCCTTTGACATTATAGAAAACATTCAACAAAACAAGGTACAACCAAACATCCACGTGATTGTGAGGCCTTCAGTGCCGGATAACGATGTCAATTGGCAAGTATTCGAGAATGACCAGCAAATCATCCACTTCTTGCAGGAAGAAGCTGAGTTCTCAGCTAAGAATCAAGAGAAGTTGGAACAACAATATGGTCACCAGGTGATACAGCTAAGAACTGACAAGCTGCCCAAGGGACTTGTCACCTTGGAGTCAATTTTTAACCCCAATGATCAGTTTAGAAAGGAGAAAGCAAATATTCAGGTCAAGAGGGAAGATTCGGCATCCATCTTGGTAGAAGAGAACAAGCCACTACAAATTGGAAAGATGACAACTGAACAGGAAAGGTATGAGTTCATACAGCTATGTCAAGAATTCCCTGATGTGTTTGCTTGGAGCTATGAAGACTTGAAAGGGTTCAATCCCAACTTAGCTCAGCATACAATCGAGTTGGATCCAAATACTAAGCCTGTCAGGCAGAAACAGAGACCAGTCAATCCACACATGGAGCCTCTCATGAGGAAGGAGCTGGACAAGCTGATTGAGTCAGCAATTATATTCCCTATCAAGCACTCAAGCTGGGTTGCGAACTTGGTTCCAGTCAGAAAGAAAAGTGGAGAGATCAGGCTATGTGTTGACTTCAGAGATTTGAATAGAGCCTCTCTCAAGGACCATTATCCACTCCCCTCCATGGAGCAAATATTGCAGGTCGTAGCTGGTTCAGAAAGGTTTTCACTACTTGATGGATACTCAGGCTTCAATCAAATTATGGTAAAGGAGGAAGACCAGTTCAAGACAACCTTCACGACCAAATGGGGCACATATGCTTACAAGAAGATTCCATTTGGACTGTCGAACGCCGGAGCAACATTCCAGCGAGCCATGGATATGGCATTCAAAGGCTTGATCAACAAGATAGTGCTGATATACCTAGATGATATCACTGTCTTCTCAAAGAATGCTGCAGACCATCTCTTTCACCTCAGGCAAGTGTTTCAGAGGTGTAGAAAGTTTGGAGTGTCTTTGAATCCTAAGAAGTGCATCTTTCTTGCACATGAAGGGAAACTCCTTGGCCATATTGTCTCCAAGGAAGGATTAGCAATTGATCCAGAGAGGGTTGAAGCCATAAGAGCTCTACCATTGCCAAGTCACAAGAAAGCCCTTCAGAGTTTCCTGGGAAGGATAAACTTTGTTCGAAGGTTTGTCCCAGATTTTGCAGCCCTTGTCAAACCCATTACCAAAATGTTAAGAAAAAGCATGGCTTTCAAATGGACGGCAGAAGGCAAGGAGAGTTTTGAAGCAATCAAAGAAGCCATCTCCCAGGCACCCACTCTCATCAACCCAGACTTTTCCAAGGATTTCATCCTCTATGCATT
Organism: Taxus chinensis; assembly: GCA_019776745.2. Taxonomy (NCBI): domain Eukaryota; kingdom Viridiplantae; phylum Streptophyta; class Pinopsida; order Cupressales; family Taxaceae; genus Taxus; species Taxus chinensis. Next base: position 392,665,573 of record CM034156.1, on the reverse strand, counting down.
TGGAGGTGATGACACTATTTCTGCCATTCTGGTACAGCAGAACAAAGATAATGATGAACAGCCGATTGCCTTCTTCAGCCAAAGCCTAAATGACTGCGAATTGAGGTACTCTTTTATTGAAAAACATGTGCTTGCAGTAATCAGGAGCTTGAAGAAATTCAAGCATTTGGTCTCAAACAACAAGGTCCAGTTGCTGGTCTCACATGCTGGGGTTAAGGACTTCCTCCTCAACAAGGATTTGAATGAGAAAAGGGTAGGATGGATCACCCGCGTCATGGAGTATGACATTGAGATCAAGATCACCAAGCTGGTAAGAGGCAAAGGTTTGTGCGAGCAGCTCGCTTCCAAACAACCAGACAGCCTAGAAGATGAAGAGGACGCTGTCCTGCTATTACAAGATGATAAAAAAAAGGAAAATGATAATGCGTCCACTCCCTGTTGGACTCAGAATATGATACACTTCCTACAGACGGGTATGTGCCCTCTAGAAATGAGCAAAGCAAAAAGAAGACACTTCAAGTTACAGGCTATTCCATATACCATCATTGATGGAGTTTTGTTCAAGAAGGACATGAATGGAGTGCTGCTGAGATGCGTTAACACAGGTCAGATTCAAAGGGTATTAAAGGAGTTTCATGATGGACCAGCTGGTGGCCATTTTGCACCAAGAGTGACAGCTCTGAAAATCATGAAGGCTGGTTATTATTGGCCTAAAATCTTTAGTGATTGTTATGCATGGATCAAGAAATGTAAGAATTGTGCATTCTTCACAGGAAAAGAGAGACTTGCAGCCCTCCCATTACATCCAATCTCAGTTGACCAGCCATTCATGCAATGGGGTTTGGACTTCATTGGAATCATCAATCCCAATTCGAGCCAAGGGCACAAATGGATTTTGACAGCCACAGACTACTTCACCAGATGGACAGAAGCAGTAGCACTCAAAGAGGCGAATGAGTCTAGCATCTTGGACTTTTACGAGGGGATAACTACCAGATTTGGTGTACCTGCTACAATAGTCTCTGATAATGCATTGGCATTCATTGGATCTAAAGTTACTGAGTGGGCTGTCAAGAACGGGATTTACCTGAGCACTTCATCAAACTATTACCCTCAAGGTAATGGCCAGGCCGAGTCTACAAACAAAAACTTGCTGAGGATCATTAGGAGGACTCTTGATGAGAATCAGAAGGCTTGGCATACCAAACTGAAATCAGCCTTATGGGCAGATAGGATAACTCCCAAAAGATCCACAGGTAACTCTCCATTTAGGCTTGTCTACGGAAGAGAGGCAGTCTTGCCCATGTCACTTGAGCTGCCAACGTTGGAACTCATGAAACAGCTGGAGTTGCTAGAGTTTGGGCCCATGGAGGTGAGATATGCAGAATTGATGGAGCTGCAAGAAATCAGAGATCAGGCATTCCAAGCAATGGAAAAGGATCAGGCTTTGATCAAGAAGACCTTTGATAGGAAGGCCAAAGATAGATCTTTTCAAGTAGGAGATCTAGTATTGAAATGGGATGTGGACAGAGCAAAACCAGGAAGGCATTCAAAATTTGATGCCATTTGGAGTGGCCCATACATGGTCACAAAGTGCAAGAACAACAATGCTTTCCAATTGGCCTCATTGGATGGTGAAGAACTGCAGATTCCAGTAAATGGAATCTATCTCAAGCGTTGCTTCTAGAGGGAGGTTCACTACATCTGTAAATACTAGATTAGATTTTCTTTCCTCCAAGTGCTTGTGCACATTGTTTTGCTGTAGATTAGTTTTGTTTTCCCTAAGTGCCTTGGCACAGCTTGCTGTCCATGGAGATGATGCATGTCTTTGCTAAAATCAAGTCTCTTTCCATCTTCCTCCTCGCACATTCTGAGTCAGTTTGGATTCTAAACAGAATATTTGATGACTCCATGCCCAATGGATGGCTTCAGGCAACTGGCCTTTTCATCTAGCAGGCAGATGATCCCGCTGAGTCGCCAAATTGTTATCCAAAATTCACCCCCCAGGGTAAATTTGATAACATGCATCAGGATGTCCAAATTCCAAGAAAAATGACTGATTCAGAGCAAAATCAGGTTTCTAGGGTCCCTTCAGGAATCTTTCTAAACTCCCCAGGCCAAAGAAGGAAGGAGCAAGCTTTGAGAAAGTTCGGAGAAGGTTGCAGAAAGCAAGTAGTTTGGGCCAGAAAAAATTGTGAAAATCGGCTAAGTCCTAGTCCAGCACAAGGTGGGACAAATGGGACAAAGGTACGCGAACCGCCCGAACCGGCCGAAATGAGTCCAGGCGGCCCACTAAGCATTTGGGACAAGTGGGACAAAAGTACGCGACGGGTGCGAAATGCCGGTTCGACCGAGAGAGAAAATCGACTAACTGCTGAGAGGGGCAGTTCGGGACGTTGCAGGACAAAAGGACCCGAACCGGCCGAACTGGCCGAAAAGAGTCAAGTCAGTCCGAATCAAAGTGGGACAAGCGGGCCAGAAATACCCGAACCGGCCGAACCGGCTGAAATTTTCCCAAAAGGTCCAAAATCAAAATGGGACGTCTGGGACGAATGGACGCGAAGTACGCAGAAGACCCGGCAGGCCCGAGAACCATTGAGAAATTGCCACGTGTCATCAAGGAGAAGCCAAAAGGTCAAAAGGCAAGGTTTGAAGCACTGGCTCAAGCCAATAGAAATTGGACACGTGTCCAATGGAGCATAGAAGTGCGGAGCTCAGGGAGGAGTTGGAAAGTTTGGCCAAATCTAAGCCAAAAGGGGTAAAAGAGAAGGAAGACCCGACAGGTTCGTGAACCAACCAATGCATGCCACGTATCCCTAGTGGCGGGGCGTGGGAAAAATGTGAAAAATATTCCAAGAGCACCAAAAGTCAAAATTCAAGAGACAGCCCGCCGAAAAGCAGAGGAGAGAGAATTATTCAGTGAATCAGAGCATGCCACGTGGCGTCCAAGTGGCAGTGCGCGGGAAAATATTTCAAAATCCGTTTTCGCCTGTTCCGTGCCCTAAATCTTCAGATCGACATATCTTTCGATCCAGAGCTCAGATTTACACGTTCTTGATATCAACGGAAAGCTGCTGAAATTCTCTACACGTTTCCAGGGTCAATCTTGCATTTTGGTGTAGTCTGGAGGGAGAAAATTGAGAAACGCCTCTGGCACGAAATAACAAGCAGAGGTAATGCTTCAACAACCACTTTAATGCAGCAGACAACCCGCCGCTTCTGTTAGGCAAACCACCGCTTTGCCAGAACCCGCCGCTTCTGCCATGATGGACGAATTAAATGCAACCTAGAGGTGGTTGGGGCAGATTTCGAATTCCTCTCTCTTTTCTCTCCCATTCTTCCTATAAATTGTAAGGAGGGGTTTCTTTCTGGTGTTGGACATTTTCTGCTTTGCACCCTCCCTTCTCTCCTGTTCATAAGAAGATTTGTGGAGTTTTCAAACCTCCCATATAGACTGTAACACCGTCTTTGCCTTTTGGCCATTGCAATGTATTGAATCGATCCTTGAGCAATATATATGTGTCTGTGGTTGCTTCTAAACCCTCTTACATATTTATTACTATCATTCTTGATCTTTCATTGCATTTTTGCTATCGGTGCATGGTGTTGTGTTATATCTACATGGTCTGTGTTTAATCTGGCAAAGCATATGTTCTTCATTCCTCGGTGCATCACCTCTATTAGCTTAGATTTATTTTATGCATCTTTTTACCTTGTCTCCTTGGCAGATTAGATTAGATTTTGAGAAAACCCTCTGCATATTTCGTGTGCACCTGAACAGAGGAATAGGAACCAGCCTTTCTCTGGAGATTCCTTTCTCACTCTTCAAGTCCCACACTTGGAGAAAGGATTCAATGTTATGCAATCACACTGGATATTAGTTTGATCAACCTAGAAACCTGATCTGCATCTAGGGGTGCTGTGATTTTGCACTCAACAGTGTGTCTTTGTGGTTTTTTCAGGAAAACTCCCGAGATTTATCATCTCCTTACATGGAATATGACGGTTAACCCTACTAAATTCAAGGCCATTCTTGAAATGCTTCCACCCACTAATCTTAAGAAACTCAATAGCCTGCAAGGTAAGTTACAATCTATTTGTCGTTTCATTTTGCAATTATCAGATCGGTGTCAACCCTTCTCATCCATCTTCTCAAGAAGGATGTCTCCTTTAAATGGGATGATGACTGCCATAAATCTTTTGAAGCCTTAAAACAATACCTTCTCCAACCACCCTTACTCATTCCACCTAAATATGATCAACCCTTCTACCTATAGCATCTCTGCTACTGATCACTCCTTGGGGGACATGTTTTCTCTTCACGATGAACACCACAGGGAACAAGTGGTTTATTACATAATTCGTACTCTTTTAGACTATGAAACTTGATACACCCATGCCAAAAAAAAATTCTTAGGCCTTAGTTTTCATTGCCACAAAACTCTACCATTACCTACTCAACCACAAAACCTGTGTTGTGACCAACACCGACCCCTCACACTTCATGTACGCAAAACCTTACCAAAATCAACGAGTTGCATGTTGGCTCATGCTTCTAGCTGACCTCAACCTCGAATTCACCCATAAAAATCTCCATCAAGGTGCCAAGCTATTGTCGAGCAATTGGCTGACGCACCTATTTCTAGGGACCGACCCTCTAACTTTGACTTTTTAGACTGCCAGTCAATTGTTACCCTTTCCTTGGACGAACCCGCTTACCAAATGACACTCTTCTTCAATGGTTCCAAGTGTCAACATGGAGGTAGAGCTGGTGTTATCCTCATTCCACTTGATAGTTAGCCCATGCCTTTACCTTTCAAACTCGATTTTGATTGTACAAACAATATTGCTACTGAATACGAAGTGCTCGTATTAGGTTTTCAAGTTGCCTATGCCTTAGGTCATTAAGTCCATCAATATCTTTGGTGATTCTCAGGTCAGGGTTCATTTTATAGAGACCTCTTAGAAATAGGAGGTGGAAAATACCTAGCGAATATCCTCGATAAACCGGTTTCGCGGGAAGGAAAATTTTTTGGGGGTCTAATAGCAAACTTTTTTCCTGATTTTTAAGTGGTGGGATAGAAGGCTGTAGATGCACGACAAAGATTTCCTGACTGCAACGTCAACATGGTGGCTGACGTACATCAATGAACCAACACTGACGTGTGTCAAAAACCTTGTATGACGTGTGTCCAATGACCATATCGTTGACGCGCGTCATGCCACTATGTTGATGTGCATCATGCAAATCTATGTCGGGCATCTGTAGCCTCCACCATCTAGTCGTACAACAAAAAACATCCATATCATGCATCAAAAAACTCTCTGTCATGCGTCTAGCTATCCTTCGCAACTCAATTGTCGCGTGTCAAAAAACTCTCCTTGTCTCAGGGATCAACAAACTCTCCCTATCACGTGTCAAAAAACTCTTCTAGATCACGTCATCTAAAGCCTCCACCCTCATGTCACTGCATTTACCTCTGTACTTGATGAATACATATGCCCCCAAGTGGTATCCAAGTGAGCTAGTAGTGTTCTACTTGGTGAATAATATATGATTATACAGGGATAGTTTCAAGGGTAGGTGAAGCCGAACCCTAAAAAAAATTCAAACTGTAATTTTTAGGTGAACAGGTCACTGACCTGCGCTAGATATGAATTCACTCTTATTCAAATTTTCAAAAATGGAATATTCACCATAGATGTACGAATATTTGCCATCTAAAATCTATCCCTGATTCTCAATTGGTCGTAAACCAAGTCAATGGTATATAACTATGTTTTGTAATGAGATACTTCAAAATTATAAACATCATGTGGACATACTTTTGACGACCTTCGATTGTTACGCCCTTAAAACCATCCCCCGTTCTATGAACAAATTTGCAGATACCATGGCCTGCTTGGCTTCTCAAATACCTGCTTCACCTGCACTGATTCTAAAATATTTGTCACCATATAAATGACTCCAATCACCCTCTGTACTTACCTTGTGACAAATTTTAATACTGTCAAAACCACTTCTCCTGACCTGAGTGACCTTTGGTATAAACAATACTCAGAATATCTATCCCTCTCCATCTTGCCTCCTCAACCTCAGTCGCAATGGACAACACACCTTTTCTTAAAAAGGTTTCTCATTACGTCATCATGGGCGGGCCCTCCTCTATAAGCATGCAGCTTCGATGGTATTCTCTTACGATGCCTTACGAGTTATGAAATTCCTTATACCATTAAATAAGTTCATGAGGGCATATGTGGAGGTAACTTCAGTGGCCTTGTTGTTACTAAGTGTATTCTTTGCCTAGGCTATTATTGGCTGACCCCTAACTATGATTGTTGTGCGACTATGTTAAGCATTGTTTAAAATGCCAACAGCGTGCCAATATTCATCATACACCTAGTCATTCCTCTACATGTCACCCATGACCTTTGGACCCTTATCTCAATGTGGTTTGGATCTTGATCAGAGAAATCAACCCCCATTCTTCCCAATGCCATCAATGGATCATCACTGCTACCGAATATTACACAAAATGGGTTGAAGCCATACCTCTCATCTCCATGAAAGTTGAGAAAATATGTGAGTTCATCAATCATCACATCATTTTCCACTTTGGTGTTCCTCATCACCTCATCACTGATAATGGAAAACAATTCAAAAACAAAACAATTGTGCAGAAACTTTGTGATGCCTTCAGCATTCAGCTTAGTTTCTCGTCACCTTATTACCCACAAACCAATGGCCAAGCCAAATCCACTAACAAAACCTTAAACAAAATTCTCATGAAAGTGGTTAATGATACTGGGAAGGATTGGCATACACGCATTCATTTTTCGCCCTATGGGCATACCGCACTAGTATTCATACTTCCACTATTGCCACACCCTTTTTTCTAGTCTATGGTACAGAGGTTGTTCTACCTCTCGAAGTCCAGATTCCCTCACTTCATATTTCTCTCCATGACATGCTCAATGATGATGAATTTCATCAGGACTGTTTAGCACAACTTGAGTTATTAGATGAATGTCATCTTAACACTCTTGACCACCTTCAAGTTTACCAAAAATGTATCAAACGTGCCTATGACAAATGTGTCCATGAATGAACCTTCCAAGTCAGTGACCTTGTCCTAAAATAAAATCAACATGTAACCAAAGTAGAAAAAAGTAAACGGGGAAATTTTTCTCCTAATTGGCTTGGACCATACATCGTGACCCATACTTATGGATCAGGTGCTTATCGTTTATCTTCACTTGATGGTAAACATGAACCTGAGCCCCTTAATGCCTTGCATCTTCAACCATTCTACTATTGACTTTTAGTCCTACCTCACATTTTTCCTCTTTTCATGCTCATCCCTTGAGCATTATCCACTTCTTACACCTCACCAATGATTAAACAAGAATCATGTGCATACCTCATCACTTGTTATCTTCGCTCAAATATGTGTACGACGGCGCTGCACATAGCATGATTCTCATGGATACTTTTCGTCTACCTTGAGATGATATCCCATGGTTGTTTCACCATGTTTTCTAAATAAGAATCTTATTCTTCACCTTGGTCTTGTCCATGACTTCAATTCCCTCACATGGGACCCAACTTCTTGAGTCAAAATTCTAATAAAAAGATGACTACCTCAAAAGGACATCTTCCTATCAACAATCATTTCTATAAATAGACTTCTCCCTCGAAGGACAGCTATGTAAATATTTAAAAAAAACAGAGAGAGAATCTGAAGCTTCCCACATCAATCAGCTTCACGAAGACCTCAAGGAGTTAATTTCCTCATCCCATATAGACTTCCCACATCGATCAGTCTATCTCAAATATCAGTCAACATAGAAATCCTTTTAGTCATGGACTTGCCCATTGTGATCTTGGATCTCTTACCCAAAGAGAATGCTACCTCATACTATATAAAAATTAACCACATTTTTTACCCTCTCACCATTTGCACTCCCATTTTCCTACCGCCTAAAGGGACCTCTTAGAAACCATGACACTTGGTGATCATGTGACTACTTTTCACCCTTAGAATAATCAATCATGCAATGTCTTTAGGGTCTCATGTTCATCACCTCCTCCAAGATATGACCTACTCGGTATGATCCTAACCAATTAGGTGGCTTTCTTACCCCCTCTTATCTTTTAACCTTCTTTATTACGTATTGATTACCTTATATAGGACTTGGTCCTCGACGCTTACCTTTGGGGTAATTTTCTTCTTCTACCACACTAAAATCACCTATACCAAGTTGCCCACAACTCACCCACATCCTAACAAACCTAAACCCAAATCATGCCTAAAACCTACCAACTCATTTTCATACCTCCTCATATTCTTCCCTAGCTTATGGGAGAACTACATTGGCCTGAGGTCCCTTTTCGCCGGGACTATGTAGGTAGCACTCCGAGGGCATGGGGCCCTTGGAGGTTAGCTCAGCCACTCTCTACCCTAACCAATTCATCTTTTCATTTTCCTAAATCACATTCTACCCCCCCCCCCCCCTTAGTTTCCTTTTTATGTCAACAAATTGGAAATTAAACCAAACAAACAATAGATTGCTTAACATTTTTATCATCATCATAACATACATTTATTATGACTACCATTTATCTCTACCATCATCATGCATGTATTATAAAGAATCTTAAACATGACCCATATCATCATTTCTCATTGAATCACAAATTAATGAATTTCCTACAACTCAACCATTCCTATGACCTAATTTACAACTTAACTCCATGCTATAAGACCAACTCAACCATGCCTAACTCAACCATGCCTATGACCTAACTCAACCATGCCTATGACCTGACTCAATCCATGCCTAAACCACCTAACTCAACCATGCCTACAACCTAACTCCACCATGCCTACAACCTAACCATGCCTAAGACCTGACTCAATCCATGTCTATGACCTAAATCGATCCATGCCTAACCAACCTGACTCCATCATGCCTCACTCACCTAGTTTCCATCCATATCATGACAAAAATTTAAAATTCTCATAAAACATAAAAAAATCATCAGACTCGCATCCATCTCATCATATAACCAAATATGTGTGTCTCTATATAATATATATGGATAATCCAATCATGTGCATCTCTCAAAAATTTTGGCACACAGGCTAATACTCAATACAAAATGTCATCAGCACGCAGGCCGGTATCATATACCATAAAACAATAAAATAATACAAAATCTCTTTGGCAAACAGGACAATATATGCTTTATTGTATATGATACAAAACTCTTGTACATCCTCACTCTCTTTGGAACGTAGGCCGATATGTGATCAAAAATATCACAACTCTCGGCATGTAGGACGATATATATCAAAAATCAAAACTATGTCAAAATTGGGAGCCATATATCAAACATCCTATCGGCGGACATCCTCCATATCTATATTACCTATCCCCTCTACCTCCTTAGCCCCTGTCTGGTGACCTGTGAAAATATCCCCACCCATCATAGGTGGTGGCTGGGTCGTTGCTGGTACACCAACCAGAACTGGCCTCTAGGAACTGGTGGCCTCACCCTGACCATGTCTTGGGGCTTGCTGGCCCCCTGTGCTCTCCACGCTATGGGTGTGTGATTTGGTCCTCTCACTAGAGGCTTACTATGCCCTATACTCGGCATATGATAAAAAAATTATCCTTTCCATCATCAGCTGGTCCTGATATTACCTGGATTCCTCTCTTGCCTCCTGCAACCTGGATATGGGCACTGTCTACGGTGGCCCCTTTGGCCTTTGAGCCTGTACCTATCTTGTGGGACTCTATCCCACCCCTACCTGTAGACTAGGACCCTTTCCCGGTGCCTATGGTGGTGCCATCAGTCCCTACGTCTGTGCCTGTATTTGGGCTTGTAAAGCCTCAATATGTACCTATGCTATGGCCAACTGGCCCTATAACCCTGTCTCCTGTGCCTATATGGTAGCCACCCGACCATCATCCCCATCTCGATCTCCATCCCCACCCTGGGCCATCTAGGCATGAAGAATAGACACCTATACATGTAACTTGTCCACCTCTACCTCTGAGCTGGCATGTTGTCCTTGTACCATACCCAAATGGGTAATCAGGGTCGCCACCTGCCCCTGTAGGGCATCCCTCTACACCGTGATGGTGGCTATGTTTGGCTGCCCCAGCCTGGGTGGTAGCACTCATAAATGAGCCACCCACCATTTTCTGTATATATTTGTAACCTTGGCATCATTAATCCTTTGGTCTACCACCTACTCCTCCTGCCCTGTGGGCACTGTCAGTTGTGGTAGAGGCAATGGCCGCTCTATGTCATCTCTCCTGTACTGTAGGAAGGGTGGAGGTATATCCTGTGGTAGTCTAAAATTCCATCTAACCCTATCCAATGAGATCATCTCATGCTCCCTAGAACGGTACCCCTCTATCTATCTCAACAACTAAAGACCATCTAACTCATCATGCATCCGCCTGAATGAGGGATAACCCACATACAGTCTCCATATGATGTCCAATCCTGATAACCCCTCTAATAAACACCTGTAATAGGCTACATCATGTGTAGCCTTGTCTGATCACTACTCTCTAATCATAGGTACCCATTGCTTGTACCCCACCCATACCAATCTCAGTGGAAATGCATCTGCTCGGGGCATACCTACTAGCCACACACAAACTATGTGCTCATAGGCCCAACAGTGTAGTAAAAATGTGCAACACAGGATGAACTTGTGTAAACACCCATATGCCCATAGCTCTCTTTATAGTTGTACCAAGAATGCTAGAACCTAGGCAAAGTAGGTTTGATCTATCACCATGTCATGTAATACCCTCATCAACAAGTGAGGAATCTCCCTCCCTTTGCATCTGGCAGTGCGAAACATCACATTGCCTCCATCAATAAAACCACGAGCCTCATCTCCTCTAAATGGGCTATGTACATCCCTCTATAACTTAGAATGAAACTATGGAATGTCATTTCTGCCAATCCCTCTCTGAACACTGTCAGCATCAACTCCTTTACAGCTTCGGAGGAGATTGAATACATTTGCATCCCCAGTAGGTGTATTGTCATCTCACCTGTCATCCTAAACACGTCCTCTAGGGTGATTGTCTTCTCACCTATTGGTAGGTGGAACGTTTTGGTCATTGAATCCCATCTATCGATGAGAGTGACCATCAGACTTGGCTACCGGACCGCATGCCGATAGTGCTAGACCCCACTCAGGCCCACCTCCTCCACGTGCTGCCACTCCTCAGCAGTCGCCGCGCCTCACACTCTCAAGAGTAGAGGTGGCACCTTGTCTCTCATCTATAGCTGATCTCTCCCATACATCCAATACAAAAAAAATTAATCGATATTCATCATACCCATACTCACCCACTAACATTTCCCCAAACCCAATTTTCCCCCCGCCTACTCTAGGTTTTTCAATAATGCACCCTATTCTACCCTTCCCTATCTCACCCACTCGACCTAGGGCCCTTTTGACCCCTTGTTCTCCAAAACTTGACTGGTGCTGGTTATCTCTAACTGACCCTGGTCACCCCTAAACTGGCATTGGTCACCTGTTTCATTATTGATACCGGTTTGACCCTATCGACGTTTACTAACCCCAATTGACACCAGTCACTATCACGGTGAATACTGCGATGCCCAAACCCTCCATTCTCTAAAAAATCCACCTTTCCATCTCTTCTACCCACCCACCCTTACCTAAAAATCCCCTCATCTCCCTCTAATCCTCCTTCACCCACCCACCTCTCTCCCCGTTCCTATTCTACCCAGTTTACCCTACCACATTTCCAATTTCATTTTTTCCCCCACCCAAAACAAACAACCCAATTTTTCAAACCTCAACTTATTCCCTCATCTATCTAACAAAACACAACATGGGTTTGATCCTTACCTCATCATGCTACCATCACCGTGGTGGCACATCTGCCCAATGCACTGGTGGCCTGCCCGATCCTTCTCTGGTCTCCACCATCACTAATCACTAATCACGCCTCCAACCAATCAAATCACACAATCTGATCCCATGGACCCACCTCTCGACTACCAATCACCCACTGTTCGGCTTACCAAATCAACTCTCTATTCTATCTAAACACTTTTTCCCTTCCTCTCTCTCTTGTGTCATTTTCCCCATTCGCAAGAAGACAAATGATTCATAAAACACGTGGATTTTTCATTTTTATAATATCCCCAACCTAACCAACACCAGTTTTACCTTCAACGACATCGGTCTAGTGCCCTAGCTTATTATGGTCAGGCAAGCTTGACCAACATTGGTTCCCTTAAACCATCATCGGTTTCCCTGCTTAGTCTTTTTCCTACCCCCTACCCCCAATTTTTGACCTGAATCCTTTTTTATCCTACACTTACCTCACTTGGCCACACCACTTGACCTTCTTGACGTTACCCTTTACCCCCTCACCTCATCCTCATTTGGGGACTCATTATTTTACCCATACATCGGCCCTACCCGTACTGTGACCTAGATTCTTGGACTTAGAACATTGCTAGTGACCTTTGACCCCATGTGTTCGCTATACCTTGCAACACTGTTACCTGTGTTGATTGACCTAATGACCTTACCTTTCCTCTGGCCATGACCGTTTATCATGACCCTACCTTTGGTGTATTGGAACACACATAAATGTTCCTGCACCTACATGCGTCATGTTTCCTGACCATATCCTATACCTTGGATACCAGAAACACCTCCACCTTGTTTGGATAAACCTATCAACCTTAGACAATGTAGAGTTTTCCTGTTCTTCAACTTGGTACTGTGCTGCAGTTTATACATGTGTGTGTGTTTGAATGTTACTACCTTTGACCTTGACCCATTACCTAGATTACCTGAGTAGACCTTTTTCATTTTACCCCCCGTTACCCACCGTCCTATTCATAACATTCATATTTTATCAAACCCCTCACTGCTTCTACCTTTTTCTTTGTCAGTTCCTAGTTTGCGGGGGATCACCTTCACTCACACCTGGGGCAACCACACCTTATTTTTGTTAGTGTTGCTTACCAATACAAGCTATGCAACAAAAAGGGGCAAAATGTAGACACCAAAATTAGGTCACACTCCCCTTTGGTCCCTCGTCAAATAAATACCTTGAACACATCCACCTAGCCATGGCACCCTTTCATCGCACTATAATATTAATATAATTATTTAAATTAAATTAATTCATTATCCTCACCATATTTATTTAAATATCCTAATTGAGATAATGCCCACATATCCGCCTCATCTAGCCACCTCATCCTAGGACCAATTCTTAGTAAGTTGCCATAACTAACAAATACCTACACAAACCCTAAAAATCAATGCCTAAATTCCCTCTAACCACATTCCCGCATGTTACAAGGAAGCTTCTAGTCTAATTCGTGGGGTAAACAAAATGAGATCAAAAAAATCAAGGGGATCTACCGAGTTTAGTAAATCTAGGAAATCCCACCCTAACTGACACCGGCTACCCTTAACCACTACTAGTTAATCCAGAACCACCATCGGTTACCATTTAACTCCCAAAACAACCTTATTTCAAGGTTGACACATTTATGAGAGAGAGGGACATCTTTTGAGAATAAGTGACAAAACCAGAGCTACATTCAAGTAGAACCAACATCCGTACCAACATCAGAACACCTATAGCCAGTACTTGAAGTAATCACACAGCCACCTGCCCTCACGGGAGCATCCAGGGAAACACCAACACTACACCAAGTTCATTTAATCACCCACCATTACCAACCAGGCATCAAGCTCATACAAACAGTAAGTTTGTTAACCTGCATTGTTTCCTTGTCATTTGAGCCAATCCTTTTACATTTTTTATTAGTTTCTGCTTTTATTTCCATTCCCCACCATTTTATCTCCATGCAAACTTAACTACCTCTTTACCCACACCATTGAACTATCCATACCCAGATTTTCATCATTTCTGTGCATATCCAGGATCCATACGAATCTCACCATTGCCCTTCCACCTTCACCTAATCCTGAAGCTATCACCCAACCAAGTTTTATTGAGTTTCTTGTACCCCGACCATACCGACACCGTTCACACATAACCGTCACTGGTTAACATAAATCAATGTCGGTCTCTATGTCTTTTACCAGAAACCTAAATAAGAGCCTAAGACCTCTACCAAATACCCTAAACTACGTAGAATCTGACCCTGACCAATAACAGTATCCTGACAGTGACCCTGACCTTTAGATTCAATCATAGCCTAGCCTGTTGTGAACGAATTCTCTTATTGTAGACAAATGAGACACCTAAATCATTTTTACTACAGTAGGATTTATTTTATTACCACCATTAAGTTATTTTAAATAGTGGATTGACAGTCGTCTAGGAAGTATCACACTTCCCGGATCTACACACACTAGGTAGTCCACTACACATATTGTTTGAATTTTATTTGGTGGTCTTGTGTTCCATTTCAGGTAGTTCCTCCAAGCAAAAAAGAATCTCTCATGATCAGCTGTGGATTTAGCATTCATATGCACGTAACAACCTATCAACCAAAATTTCAACAAGTATTCCTCCTACGCCCATTACCCTTATTTGTTTCGTTATTCTCCAAGAAACGCTCTAGAATCAGGTGAAACACCCCTATGGGAAGTTACGTGTTGGGTTATGTATGTAACTAATATCAGTATAACCGTGATCACTTTAATTACAATTTGTTGGGTTTTTGTGGTTTTTCATTCTAGAAAGGCTTGCTCGGTTATTTCTTCTGGAATGTCTGGATAGATATATGTATTTTAGGAAGTGGGATCACCCCTATGGGAATGGCTACGTCCTTGAAGGTTATGTATGTAACTAATATCAGTATTTAACTGTTTGGATAGACTTTAATTCACTTATTTGTGAGGTAGGGGAAAATGTGGTTTTTCATTGGGACTTCTGTGATGATTTGACAGTATTGACAACTGTGTGCATGTTTTAGGAAGCGGGATCAATGGAAATGGCTATTTCCTTGAAGGCATATTGAAATTTCATTATTTATTTTTTGGATAGATTTATTCACTTATTTGTGAGGTAGGGGAAAATGGGTCTTGTGTGATGATTTGACAGTTTGACAACTGTGTGCATGTTTTTGCATTTTCTGAATATTTTTAATAGTTTTTTTTTTGTGTTTTTAACCCTAAAATTCCCAAATCCTTATTAATCTTCTCTCCTCTTTCGCCCCTTTTAGCTTTTATCACACCACTCCAAAAAATAGCCTTGCGTTTCAAGCTGTTGACATACAACCATGGACAACTAGAAGAATATGTTCTTTTAATGGATGAAATTGTCATTCATAATTCCTTGAAATATTTCATTACTCCAGAAGCCTGTTAGAAGAGAAATTCTAACAGTTCTAGATCCTCCTCAAGCAGTACTTATATTGACGCCTCTATGAAATACCTATACAAGACTGATATTTTTTGCTCCTGGGAGGAGTTCGGAACCTATCGCTACAACATTAAATGCCATGTTATACAACAAAATTTTAACAATTATGTAATTTTTTCCATAACTAAGCTTAGTCAAATTCTTATGTTCATGATTTGAGTTTTGTCCCTATGATGTATTAAATTGAGCTATATGTATGTATAGCTATAATATCTTGTTGATGGGTTTGTACTAGCATGAGTATTACCTTTACATGTATATTTCCACATGGTTTATATTTGATATCTCTTCTATAATTCCATTCGAGGCCTATAGCTACCTCTCTATAGGGAAGATTGGTTCTAGCCTTATATATAGCTTGCTCAACATGCTCTGCCTGTTGCGTTTGAGGAGAGTGAAAGATCGTTTCACAAGGTAAATTTCCACTATAAACATAATATATTGTGGGTAGGTACACATTCACATGAAGAAGTTATTTTTTCTGTTGGGTATGTGTATATAATATGTAAATGTTTCTTACAGGCTTGAGAAAGATATAAGGTTCATCTATTTTTGGGTTAGATGTGCAAGGCTAATCTATGTAAGTACCATCTTAATCAATCATTGAATAGATAGAATTCTCTCAATTCACTTATTATCTTGTGTTTGAATGTGTTTTGGTTGAATGGTGTGTATAGATTTGTCTACATTTTAAACACTAAGGGTGCCTAGAAAAATGTTCAAAATACTTGTGATTTTGGCCTCATAAATATTCCTTATCACAGGATTCTCCGTTACACTAATTCCTCTAATTTTATAGATGAAGAAATTATGATTAACTACTACCCGCATTACTATTACATTTGGTTTTTAGTTTTTAGTACTAACCATGTATTGAGACTAAACTAATTTCATTTTTTTGCAGGTGAAGTTATTTTATATAGATTGTGTTGGGTGTGTGTATTATCTTCTTGTAGACCGATACCATAATACCAAAAATATATGGATAGACTCTGCAATCCTTGAATTTAGGAAGAAGAGCTTCTGGGTCCACTATGTTTCCTCCATGTATTGGTCCATTACAACATTAACTACAGTTGGATATGGAGATCTCCACGTAGTGCATTCAAGAGAAAAGATATTTTACATATTTTTCATGCTTTTCAATCTGGGTCTCACATCCTACTTGATTGGTTACATGACCACTCTGGTGGTGGAGGGTAGTAACCATACAATGCATTTTGTAAGTGCTGATGAGTTACTTTTGAAGTACACTACATTGTTCATTGCCCACTTTATAAGTAATGAATGATGCATTTTATGTGGTACCATGTATTGAGACTAAACTAATTTCATTTTTTTTATAGGTGACACTATTTGTTGTACATTATGTTGGGTGTGTGTATTATCTTCTTGCAAACCGGTACCCTAATCCCAACAAGACATGGACAGGCTCTGTGATCCTTGACTTTAGGAAGAAGAGCTTATGGGTCCACTATGTGTCCTCCATATATTGGTCCATTACAACATTAACTTCAGTTGGATATGAAGATCTCCAAGTAGTGAATTCAAGAGAAATGATATTTGACATATTTTAAATGCTCTTCAATCTTGGTCTCACGACCTACTTGATTGGCTACATGAATAATCTGGTGGTGGAAGGTAGTAGCCATACAATGCATTTTGTAAGTTTTGATGAGTTACTCTTGAAGTACACTACATTGTTCATTGCCCACTTTATATTTAATGGATGATGCATTTTATGTTGTGTAAAACAAGGCTTAGAAAGGTACTTTCTCTTAAACAACTATCATGCTCCATGTTTTTATATTATTTTTTTAAGTATTTATTGCGGTTCTCAAATTGCTCTGTGTTATCATATTTTATTCTCAATGGTTGATGTTGTGTATGAGCCCTTCCAAATTCATCATATTCATTTTAGAGTGATAAATATTTATATTCTCATGAAAACTTATAGAAAGGGGGCACACATCCAAGGTTTTGGTTTTGATTTGGGAGTGTTGATTTTCAAGTGAATTATGATGAAAAGTCTAAGCATTATATTTTCTGCTGATCCAATTTTGCAAACCGTCTGAAAAATATAAAATAAAATTATAAATTTTAGAAGGATGGAAAGATAGATGAAAATCAAGATGATCCTACTTTAGGCCTTTGACACATTTTTTAGAAGAAAAACAAATCCACAACTTGAAGTAAGTATAAATTCATGGTTTTATTAGCCACATTCCCTGTTACTATGTGTAAATTGTTCTTTAAAAAAATGTCTATGTGTGTTAAGATCACATACTTCCATCATTTCTTAGACATCCTATGTTGGTCTAATTGGCAAAAAAATTGTGGGATTTAAGGTATGTTTATGTTTGGCATGATATTACTAGTTATTAGGGTGGAGCTATGCATGATTCTCAACACTCTTTATCGTCAGTTATACTTACTCACATTCACTCACACTCTGATAACATCACTTTCTATGTTATATAATACATACGACTATTTCCAACAAAGCTTTGTGAAAACTATGTGCAGATTCAAAATCTAAAGTTTTGGGGAAAATCTGTGGTGAGATTTATTAAAATAATCTCTTTTCTATTATTGATTCTCCGAGTTTCTGGTTGCAAGTGATATACTTATAACTGCATTACTGGATAATCACTACATTTGTCCAAATTGAGGAGAAAACATTTAACGATTACTTGGTTAAGCATTTTTTATGCATATTTTGTGAGGGCTTCTTTTTGAACTGAAAATAAGCTCAATGCCACAAGATTTTATCTCAAGCTCTTCAAATTCTATGGTTGCATATTTTTAATTCAAACTACCATTTTATATGATCAAAATATTTATCGAAATTGGGTGGCAAACATTTAATGATAGATTGGTCAATCTGCCTTCATGCAAATTTGGGATGCAACAAGGTGAAAAAAAGTTCGGACCATAGAGGGTCATCACACTAGAGTAGGGACATTAACATAGAGTTCCCACATATTATCTTCCAGAAGCAGGGATCGAAACATCCTTTAACATGATATTTGTGTTCAAGATGACTTTTTCACCAAGCTTGGTGGCCACAAGTCAGAGGTAAGCCTATAATGTTCTTTAGGTGATTGGAGATTAATTTTTTGTAATTAATCTCATGTTGTGATTCTATCTTTTCCATTTGTTATGGTGTTTATGTCTAAATCACATTGAATATGGAATAATTAAATGCAAATGAAAACTGAGTCATGGTTAAATTTTTTCTTGGCTTATAGGTCTGTGGGCTAAAGTGGTCGTATGATAATCGGGAGCTCGCATCAGGTGGAAATGATAATCAGGTAATATGGTTTGCCATACTATACTTCATTACTGATGTGATTGATGCATCATTTAGGTGTCTGTCTATGCATGCTTATGGCAGCATTAAGTTATTTCCTTGCCGATAAAATAATATATATATTTATTGTTGAATATAAACAAAATGCTTACTGAGGATACCCACATCGTGGATATAAAAATGCATGAAAAGGCGCAATTGAATGACATGGAATAAATATTCCCCTACATGATATTAAACATTTATTTTATTATGAGGTGTCTATAACATTTGTATTTAGACTCAATACCAGTTCTGAATCACTGCATTTTTCGTACAGCTTTTGGTATGGAATCAACAATCAACACAACCTGTTGTAAGATTTAGTGAGCATACTGCTACTGTTAAGGCCATTGCTTGGTCCCCTCATCAACATGGTCTTCTTGCTTCTGGAGGCGGGACGGCAGATAGATGCATTCGCTTCTGGAACACAGCAACAAATTCTCACTTGAATTGTATGGAAACTGGCAGCCAGGTATGATCTAATCTTGTTTCTCGACTTGGATAACACTTAAAATATGACAGGCTCTTTGGGCTACTTTTGTATGTATTTCCTGCTTCTGCTAATGAATTCAGTACTTATATACTTCACATCTGCATTACTTGGGTGAAAACGTGACATGCTCTTTGGGTTGGCAAGTTTGTAATCTTGTTTGGTCTAAGAATGTCAATGAACTTGTTAGCACACACGGCTATTCTCAGAACCAAATTATAGTGTGGCGATATCCAACCATGTCAAAGGTTAGACTTCCATTTCCTTGATTTTCAATAGTTTAGTGACTCTTCAAAACTGAGATATCTATTATTTTATTGTTTGTGATAGAATACAATCGGACATTTCACTGATTGTTTCTTCATGCTTATTTGAATTTCGGCTTGCAATCATAGAACACTTTTATTTGAATGGCAAGAGAATAAGAGAGTCTACTTATTTGAACACTTTTATTACAATTGTAAGAGACTTTGCTTGTTTTGTTTCTTATGCATCGTCTCATAGTGTTTTATCTTGCAGCTGTAAAATATTTGAAGAGCCTAGTATTTGCTGTTTAAAATGGTTGCCCTTCAAGTTTGTCAGTTCCAACTTTCATATGTTGCTTAACATAATGCAGTGGAACATTTCACTTGTAACACTTATATATCTTTGTTTGGATTCAGCTTGCAACTTTAACTGGCCACACTCTGCGGGTCCTCTATCTTGCAATCTCGCCTGATGGGCAGGTAAAATCTGCATCCTTTTTTTTTTGCCATTTTTCATCTAACAGCAACTACTATGCTGGCTTTAGTATTCTAGTATTGTTGTAATTACCTGACCAAGAACATGATGATGGAAAACTTATTGGCCACATACTCATAGACCATTGTTACAGGTGTTGGGTATGAAACTCTATGCTTTTGGAATGTGTTTCCATCTCCTAAGTCACAGGTAAATTTTGATTACTGACACCATTATTTGGTGAGGAAAGGTGGAAACTTGCTTTTGGATTGGTGTGGTGGTTTTACATGGATTTTAAGTTATTTTGGTTTGAACGATCTTCCGCTAAAATAAGATTCTTTCTTTGGGTCTATCAGAGTACCATCCGTGATACTGGCGTATGGTCTTTAGGTAGAACTCAAATTCACTAATATATTTCTCTTAATACAAGAGCACAAAGTCTTCCCTCTCTGAAAGATAAAACAACGTGCCCTCCAATTGCATATGTGGGTGTGTAAATTCAGTAAACATATGACTGCTTTTATAAATTGGAAATTGTGCACTATTGGCGGTAGTTAAAGTTTTTTAGTGATCATATTTATCACATTGTACCATAGGTAGATGATTGACCATCGACTACCTATCAGTTTTGTAGTATGTTGTTTTACTTGACTACCAACTAATCTGGGTTGTCAAACACTCAAAGAACTTCAAGGTCATTATACTTCCATAACACTTGGAACTGGAAACCTACAAATTTCACTAAAATTGATGTTGGTTCTCTATAAAGTAATTGACTTCCATATAGTGCATGGGAATTTTCCTTACCCTGTCCATCCAGAATGAATGTCAGATACTTTTGTAGAACATGCAGAACAAGAAGGTTATCCTAGAGCATAGGTTGGTTTCACCAAATTCTTTTAGTTTGTGGATATGTATATTTTATGGGGCTTATTGTCATATGTTTTGTACTTATGTTATTTTGTATCGATTGCATTGCCCAGTCTTGTATTATTAAGTTCCATAGCTATAATGCCCAGTTAGAAGGTGATCCTGGTTTTGGCATTCAGATGTGCAGCTGAATTAAGGCTTCTGATCAAGAGGATGTGTCCAGAGATTATTTCTAGCAGTAAATTTCTTCTTATCAAATTTCCTAATTTTTCTCATGTCTTGTTTTTTTACCCAATATGTGTTCAATGGAAAATTACTGCACAGAATGTTAGGGTTTAGTTGTTTTTCTCTATACGAATTCAATGGAAAATTACTATGTGCAGAATATTGAGGTTTAGTATTATTTTTATAGCTAGGCATTATTAGGATTAGCTGCAATGGATGTATGCCTGATGCAACATCGTTGTTTTGGTTTTGCAGTAAACTTTCCAATTTGTCATATCAATTTATTTTTCCCTTTATTTTTTTAATGGAAGACTATTGTGCAATATATGAGGCTTTGTTTTTGCCATAAAGGTAAGATGTTTTTTAAGATAGGAATTAAAGGAACTAGCTATCATAGATGCATGACTGCTACTGTATTACAAAGTGTTGTCAGCAATCAATTTGGTAATGATCATTTCCCTTCATAATTTGACAGTATGATGACAAGTTATTGGTTGGAATGAAGCTACATCTAGAATGTAAGGATGTCCTATAAAAATTGATAAGAAATATTTGGAATTAGTAGTATTGACATTATGTGGGTGATCATGTGCTCATTTCAAAATTATGCATCTAGCTAAACAAATGTTTGAACTTATGAACAACACTCTTGTGCCTTCTTATTTTATTGTTAAAACTTAAACCATTGGGAGTCTATTTTTTTGGACAGTGTGATCTCATTTTGGGGATGGATGAAATGTAAACATTAAAGGAGTTGATTTATTTATCGGGAAAGTAAAACTCCCAACAGAGGGGCCTGAAAGACTTGAGGAAAGGGCCCACCAAGTCCCATTATTGTGAAAGCAATGTCATTTCAAGTACCAGGCTTCTATGGGTGTATGCTACTGCATCAAGTGACCTCTCTTGATCTTAAGTATGTCAAAGTGAAAGAGTAAACATCATATGAAGTATGTTATGGACCAGGGTAATTGTACTCACCACAATGTAAATATATGTTAAAATCTCAACTTACTAATGTATTCCCAAGCTAATTTTAGATATACTTTGACACCATCAATGCCAGCACTTGCTAGATATGAGTGAATATCCTGTATAATATGAAGCACTCCCAAACTAGATTATATGATTGAACATGTTCTATTCAGTTTATAGAACTAACGGAATTCATTCTATTAATAATAAGATTTTGAGGAAATAGAAGGATGTCTATGTTCATGTTGTGATATCTTCTTACCTTGACCTTATGGTTCTTAAGTAGTGGGCAATCAAAAGCAGACTGCTTCCAAATGTTAATACAGTCTATAATATCTCCATATGGGCTCTGTACTTAATTGAATATTATTTTTATAAACATCATAATATAAATTTTGAGCACATTCGCTTGAAGAAAAAATATGGTACTTAATAAATTTTATGAACTACTTCAACACTTACTTGAATGCTTTTGATAACATGCTTGTTTATTTTTCTTAAATGCTTATGAATCCTAGACAATTTTTTGCTACTCCTTAAAACCAGATGAGGAAAATTATATCTCCATAGCCCATAAAATTTGGCATTAATCTCAGAAAACCCTTCCTTTCCCTCCACAACAAACAATATCACAAATACTGAAAGAGGAATTAAAGCAATCCAAGCCCATGATCTCTTTGTGGGTGTTTCCCTAATGAAGGCTACCTCCATAATAGCATTAACAATAATAAATTAATCAGACCAAACTTCTTTTGCATCCTCATCTTCCATGTCTCTCAAATGTGATCTCTAAGGCTTGTAAATAATAATAGCCATTAGCACACACTGCTATGAATTCAAAAACAATTACTCTCTACCTCAAAATTCAAGGAAAGTAGAGCATGGGTCACTGACTGTAGTTATATAAAATGGACATTATATGCATTCCATTATATTACATCATCTCTTTCAATACACTAATTTATCACACCATTTGCTACACTTATTGGCACTGCAAATCATCTCCTCCAAATTATTAAGTTACTTCTCTTCACACTTTAATTGAAAATCTTCAACTCTTCAAAGGAATCAAAACCTTCCTCACATTTTTTATTAAAATTTTTTGATCTCATTACCTTATGAAATAACAGTTGCTCGAGGCCAATCACATTTCCCTCTATTCACTTTGGTTATTGTGATGAAAATTATTATATAATCTGCTGTAGAATTTCTTTGTGATTAGGTGCCTCAGAGTAATATTAAATGATGTTTTCTTTGGGGACATTCAAGATTTATTGTGTTCTTTGGTGTGTGCTTTTCCTTGCAGCTTACTAAAAATTTGGAATTTGAACAAGCACACTGGAGTTTTTGGCATCTTTAATTGTAAAGGTGTTGGATGGTGTCAGGTTGATAAGAATAATTTGATTCATGAATTCCAATCCAAAACTAATACTGCTACCATTCACCCAAATGATGTGGATTATCTGCCAAAGATTGCGGATGAAAATTGGAATGATGATTTTGTCCTATAATCATAAAGGGAGTAAGATATCCATTTGAAATAAATAAATAAATAAATAAATAAATAATAAAAACTAATACTACCTAACCTGCCCTTACTTTAACCCACCCCATACCGATATTCAAATGCAAAATGAAAGTTAAAACCTAATCAAAGATTTTTTTTTTTAACATTGTAAATTTTTTCAACACACTACAACAATTTTTATTTTAAATATTTTATATTTCATCCTCTTTAAACTCTATAAAACATGATATGTCACACTGATAAATGAAATTTTAAGTATGTTGAATATTTTTAACTTTTGTGATAACTATATTTTTCAAGTGTTTTAAAACTTTATCGACTTAAATTATTATTATGTATGCATTTTTAAATGTATATTTATATTTTATAATTTATTGCATGCATGTTTATGTGTCATTCCATTTCCAAGAGTTTTTGGAAAATCAACATTTCTGCATTTTGGACATGATTCTATTTTGATGTTTACTGATTTGTAAGAATGCCAATCCAATGTGGTATACCAAAACATAGTTGTTTTGTGTTTTCAGGGGCAGTAGCCAATAACAAGTTCAGTGAAATTTTCACTATCTATATTAATTTGAAAATCTATGTTTTGAGTTCTAAAATATTGCTATTTATTTTCCATATGATTTTTTGATTTTTTCATTAGCATTCAAACAAAAAATGATATCTTCAACTGAAGCGTGTCAATTTAACTTAATGCAGAAGTTGGACAATGGCATCACCTTTGCACTTATTGGGTTGATCAGAATGTTCAATTCTATAGGAGTTATTAGTTCATATGTGTCTGATCCAACAAGTTCAATAGTGAGTTTGAAGGCCTGATGTTGTGGTGTTTTTTCAATCTATTTCTCTGTGAAGCCACAAACAATTTTTGTGGATTCAATGAAGACATAATCTAGCTATCATGACAAATATGGTTTAGCTTCCTTCACATTGAGAGTTCCAGACCAAGATATGTATTTATGGGACATAAGAGTTGAGGTCTAAAGATGACAGTATTTCTCAATGAATCTTGTTTGGCTTATTTCACAATGAGAGTTCCACATGAAGACATGTATTCATGGGACATAGGTTTTGAGGTCTAGAGATGAAAGTATTTCTTGAAAAATATGGTTTGGCTTCTTTCACATTGATAAATCTAGACCAAGATATGCATTTATGGGACGGTTCTAAAGATGACAATATTTCTCTTATCTAAATTCTATAATTTTAATGTCATAATTTAGATCATTAGGAGGTCCTTCGGTCTTATAGAAGATGGCTCTTATTATCCATTTTCTTGTGCATTATATGAAATAAAGAATATATGTCCCCTAAATTTCATATTAGATTGGAAATATAAAATAGAATGTACCTCACTTTCAACTTCACAGAGTATTGATAGCCTATAAATCCAATCCTCATTGGGTATGTTGTGATGATTAGTCTTAGTAATTATGCATAGTAATATTATTCAACCCAAACAAATGCAAACAATTTATGGTTTTGATATGGATGTTGTTCATTGCATTGGTCCAAATTTTTTGTTACACAACATCATACATATCCAAGTTTTCTAGTATTTTGACAACAATAGAAGAAAGTATATGGATATTGATCAATTTAAAAAACTACTATTAATTGCATTAGTTAATTGTTGATATCTAAAAACCAAAAGAAACCAAACTGAATTGGTTTGTAAAGGCTGCCCGCAATCAACATCTTTTTTGTCAAAATAATTTCCTAGCAACCCTTTGAGATATTTGGCCTGTACTTCTTTATTTTTTCATGACTGTGGTCTCACGTACATCTACCCATGTCTGCCATTGCTACAACCCTTCATCCGTTTGCAGATTTTTCAGTCTACTTGAATATGATGCGATCTATATATCATTTTAGATAAATACTTTGCATCTTAATTAATTTTTCTCAGCTGAATTTGTTTCTTTTAGAAGTCTCTAGTTATTTCCATTACTCCTACACAAGTGGCTTGGGCAGGGTTTGATTTATGAATAGGTTGTAACAAATTTGAAATGTAGAGATACAACCTTTAAATGAAATGCTTCATCTATATTCCTACACTTACAAAATCAATCACACCCATTATCAACATCAACTACAAAATTAATAATTATCCCTCTAAATCAAATAAAATATACCGTTTAGTGTTCACATTGTGTTATACATATGCGATTGCTAGTTATTATCCCATGCAGAATATGGTGGGTGAATGGGATTTATATATATTATATAAGACTTTTCATAAATCCAAAGAAGAAATAATTTATCCTAATATTTTAGGACATGGAATCCTATATAAAGGCCTTTTATATCCATTTGTGAAGCATGCAAAATTAAACCAACTTCTTTTAAGGCCTTCTGAGCTAGGAGAATATCATGGAAAAGAGTCGAGAATAAGACTTCGTGGAGTTGTTGTATCTTATAGAGTTAATGGAGAATATATCATGGAGTAGTGCAAAGAGATCGTGGAGTAGAGCTTATAGAGAATATTTTTTGGAGGAGCTTGTGGAGTAGAGCAAAGAGTTGCGAGAAGGTCCTTGCAATGCAAAGGATATTATTGCTCATAGAGCTTTTGAATGAAGATTATTTATCATAGAGCCAATTTATGGAGCCAAATAATTTTGTATCCCTTTTCTATAAAAAGGAGAGATTGGTTGTCATCATTGTGGATATTTTTTCCCATTGTCAGTGTGGGGATTATTTCCCATCATCAATACCGCTAGCTTTGAATCCCTTTTCTATAAAAAGTAGAGTAATATCCCATTATTATTATGAAGCTTATAGTTATGTTAGAGAGCCCAAATTTCATAATGATGAGATTTAAATATCCTTTTGATTGGTAATGACATTATCATAGAGGCCGTGAGGTCCCGTTGTAATAACATTATTATCGTTGTTGGTGTAGTACACCATTGTAACTAACCAAGTTGTTAAAGATACCGAAGAGACTGCTAGTAATGAAAAGTTTTCAAGAGATCATGGAGCCTATCAATGCTATTACAAAAGGACAAAGATCCAATCAATAAAAATAGAGGCCAAAGAGCTCGTTATTATATCAACATCTTTTTGAGGAGACCAAAAAACCCATTGGAATAACATTATTATAGAGAGGTCTTTAGATCCCTTCTGTCTAATATCCCATCATCCAAGTGAGTCACTTGTCAAGGTGGACAAAGCCATATTAATTATTATTGGTCATATTGAGAGATCACAATGTGGAGAAATGAGGACATCGAGAATGACAGATCCCAAGCCAGAGCCAAGTAGTTGAGTAACTAGTGTCATAGTGAGAGCTAGTACTAGAGAGCTAGAGCCAGTGTCAGTATCCTGAGCCAATGAAAAAGATCTAACATCCATATCTAAATCATCTGATGTTACATACCGGGAACTGATTCAGAGAATATTGTTGGTCATGTAGAGTGTTGTAGTACAAATTTAGAGGTTGTCTTGACCAATAAAGCCAAGTACAAGTACCTCATAGATAATGCTAGTTGTTAGTAGTCAGTGCTGTGAGTCATGAGCCAGAGCTAAAGCTAGTAGCCCAAACCAGAGCCAAGATCTAATAATAGATATAGGTCTTCATACACTGTAGATCAAGAGAAAATAGGTGATGTAATAATTGTATTTTCTCCATCATTTATACATTGGTTCATCTTTTGAATGGACCCAGAGATGTAGTACATTTTAGGATGAAACCCATCATCATATTGGTGTTCATTGTTGTCATGATTTTTTGTTTTACTTTCTACTATATTTACAATTTATTTTAACCATGAATCATGTAATTGAGAAAAATTTAAATTATCTAGGGGAAAGGGTAAACCGAGTTAGTTTTTATAACGCCCATTTTCAGATCAGACTGTTGAGTGTGTGTCTATTTTATACCCTATCTCCTATCTATGCTTGGACCTTGTTCTCCATGACATGTGACTCTTTGTAAATATTGTGGATAGTACCTTTTCTGCTAATGTGAATGCATTTATGGGATATCAGATTATGGTGTTAAGATGACTATGGGGTTGTATGTGTAAATTGAGTAGTTCTAAATATGCCTCGTAGAGGAGGCTTCACATGACAAGACCTAACATTATGCTGTACATGAATTATATCTTCCATTCTACCAAATTTTAATTTGTTAAATTAGCATTATCTATCACCTCTAAGTTTGGAGGAGAGATTATTTGAAGAACATCTACTATGTCTACATACCCTTAATAAACTTATTCACTTACAATTTATAATTTTAGAGATAATCAACATACTACAGTATATGCAAAAAATATCTCTCATGTAGTACCACTATCTCAATACCATACACAAGGTCATGAAAATCATATATCCTCCTCTACACAAAATTCTCTATCATGTAGCAATCCCCAAATTTCTTCTCAAAAATCACCATATCATGGTGTCTCTAGGAAAATGGAGCTTTGTATCCTCATTTCTCCACCAAATACCCACATCATCCTAAGAAGGTGAATGGATAACCATGCCATAACATTTCTTTCATAAGGATATATCCTTAAAAAACTACCCAAACTCAATAAATGTAGACACAAAATCACACACATATTGCTATTAGACTATGCCATCAAGTATATTGTTATATGCATGAATCTTAAGTAAGAAAATTATTCACTGGTGACAAAACCTCTTTTCCATCCAATTGATGATTTGATTTATATTGTATTTATCTTCTACATCTGTCACTTATGTACTCAGTTATGGTTAGGTCATAGGGATCCCTATTTATCTGTGTTTTCATATATGTCGTCATTTATCTTAGGACACTTGCGCCCATTCTGGACACTAGCGTCCAAGCACTTGTATTCACCCTAGGTTCTCATGTCCTCTTTATTATTTATTTTTATTTTAACATTTATGGCCATCCTTTTTAGATTTATAATCCTTATCCCAAGCTCATAGTCAGAATTTTGTGTCATTATTGTCGAAATTCAAACAACATGTCTATATATATATATACAACACACATACTCTTATATGGGTTGGCAATTCTAAAGGGATATCACATCTACATATTATCACTATCATCAAATGGAATTTATTTTGAGTTACATACACTTCATATGAAGGGGAAGTGTTGAATTCAATCTAACACTTTTTAATTGAAGCTATATATAGGTTGCTATATTGATGTCATTGGCATGATGAAAACCTAAGGAAACTATTTCAAACACTAGCACAAAGAATTGCATGGAGTCTCGAATGTAGTGTAATAATCGGTCATAAGTTCACTCTTTCGGTAACTGCCAGGGTCAGTCTGACTTCACATATTGCATATTTAATTCTAATTTAATGTGTTTGTGATCTTACATAGGTGGATAAGGTTTTTTTATAGGTTACAAGTGCCCTTTGCGTTTAAGGTGTGAACTTTAGGTGATCAACAAAAATTAATTGTGAAACCCTAACGATACAGAAAAATGTAGATAATGAGCATTTGGATAGTCACTGACACGTAGAAGTGGTATTTGGCACCACATTGGCTATTTTTGTAAGTTTCAAAATTAATATTAAACATTTATGACACTCTTCCCTACCTATTTATTAAATTTTCTATTCTAGATCTGTTTTAGGATAAGCGAAAATCAGACAAGTATTCTATCTCTCCTATTTACTTACAAGATTGCATCATTAGAGTACTCAACATTAATCCTGATGGCTAAAGTCTCAAAAGTTAATAGATAAAACCTTTGAAATCATATTATTTATTAACATATTCTGTGAAGTGGCTCTCTCTACATGTCATGAAATATGACTCTAACATATATATTAGTGTGCTGGTGAGTGTTTCTCACCTCAAAATCATATGGAACTATGTGATCCATGTATGTTAAAATGCCTCTTGAGAAGGTATAGTAAAATGTCTCTTGGAACACTCCTTGTGTGCTAGCATGTAGGATATATGATCTAAGGTCTATAAGTGTGTATATTTTCTCTATGAGTGGGTGATATCCATTCCTATATTAAGGTGCATGTAATCCTAAAAATCAACTTGTGATTCCAGACACACGTAAATTTTCGAGGTTGTGCCGAGACAACGAGAGTATGATGGATGAGATGGATAGATAGAGTATAAGTGGGATAGGTGGGAATGATGATAATAGTAGGAATAATAGTCAAGGTAATCGAAGGTTATCAACTGGGAAATAGGGGATTTATTCGTTAAGAGTGATGAATTCTCACTTAACATGTGCAGGGGTGATAGTATGATCAAGGATGATCTCTATGTGTATATCTCAGTATATATCAAGAGATTCAAGTATAGGTCGACCCAATTGGCGGATACAAGGGAAATTTACTTCTTCCTCTAAGTATTCCTATCTGAAGAGGATCATGTAAGAATGAGGAGGTGTGCAAAGGAAAAATCAAGGGTTGTGAGGTCTAACTCTATTGGTTTGGTTGGCCAAAAATTCTTCTGCAATGTGTACCTCGTGGTTCAGGGAAATAAGTTGGCCAATAATATTAGGTGGTACAGGTGTGGTCCTCAAGACTAATTGGCGTAAACCTTAGTCAATATCTACCAGAAGTCTATAAACATTTGGCTGGTTCATGATTGGGTCAAATATTCTCACATGAGGTTGTGGTGGACATAGAATGTTCATGAGGGAACCAAATAAGTGAGGATGGAAATAAGAAAACAAATTAGTATCCAAAGGAACTAAGAGCTAAGTTCTGGTAGCCTAAGTTGCTAGGGAAATAGGAGTTGTGTTCTTTCCAATCATAAATTACCTTAAGTTCCTATCTTTAAATAAATAAATCAAATGAATTTGAATTAAAAAAATATGATTGATTTCTCCTTTTATTTTAAATAAATTCAATTTGCAAGTATTTAATAAAAGAAAATAAAGCAAACTATCTAATAATTTTTTTTTTCCAATGAATCTTTTGAATGAAATAAATAAACAAATGTAATTAAATTCTAAAATATCTTTTTATATTTTCTTGTTATTAAGAAATAAAATAAAATAAAATCTATAGACATAGACAAATAAATTAATCTAAACATAAGATAGTTTTACACTAAAATAAATGAAACAAGGAATAACCGAATGCATCTATTCCTTTGTTGCAGGGTGTGGAATTAAATCTATTTAAATAGAGGATGTATTCGATTTTATAATTCTGAAAATATAATTTCCTCTAACTAACTTTGTCTCAGATTCAAGGGAAGAAAGAAATATTCTTAGAAGTAGTTTCTTCGCTAAATGGAAGCTTCCTCGGTAAAGTCAATAAATTGTACATGTAATTAAAAATGAAGAAATAAATAAAGAAACGTAGACATAAAAAAATAATACTAATTGTTTTATTATTCTAACTTACTAACCACCCACTTTTCACCCTATTTACTTTACCCAAAAAAATTTACATTTTACAAAGCATAAATATAAAACCATATAAGCACTAAGCCATAGAATTCCTAACATCCCCCTTTAGTGCAAACATGGGGAAAACACACATGCATATCAAAACTTCCGCTTCCACGTTGCTCATGATATGTATGGTTTATAAGAAAATACCAATAACCTTTGGATGGTTTTCTAAGTGAATTACCAATAACCACACCAAAGTTAGTTTTCCTAGTGCATTACTAATGACCAAAACTATTAATAGTTTTTCTAGTGGATTATTAACAACCAAAACTATAGATGGTTTTCCATTGGATCCAATAAACACAATATCATGATGCTTCAGTAAATTTCTTATCTCTCACCATTATTTCTCTTCAAGATATTACATATCAGAGTCCATGATAGTGCATAAATTATTCACCCATAAAAAACAGAAATAATGTCTCATTTCCCCCCCACAATGTGAAGTTTCCATAACACAACACAAAAATATGAAATCAACACTCCATGATGAAATAAAATAAAGAAACACATGCACATGTAGCCAAACCAATGATGCAGCCCTGTCATAGGTGACCGATGAGATGACGCTATTTTTCCTCCATCCTTTGTTGCCTCCAACCTCTAATCAGTGATTGTTTAGAAGAGGAGATCATCAGAAACCTATCTAAATTCCTCTTGTGTGGGTTCATATTCTCCTGATGAGTCTTCATTAGTGGCTACATTTGCTTCATCTGTAAGCTTCCCACTGATTAGATCTCTGGATTTTACCTTGCATAATCTGGTAGTATGTCCTTCTTTCTTACAATAGAAACATTCCAATTCACTTTCCTTTTTAGTAAAGTTCCTATGTTTCCTTTTTTGTATATATGGATTTTTCTTCTTTATTTCTCTTCTCTTCAGATAGGAGAGATGAAATCATTTCTTTAAGAGTTTTAGAAGGAATCTATCGTAGAGTAAAAAAATATCTATATTTGGGAGGATAACTATTTAGTAATATGGATTTTACATGCTCATCATCAACAAGAGCATTAACTTCTGCCAATTTTCTAGTAAGTGATCTAAAATCATTAATGTGAATAGACATGGTGACCCCGTCATCCATTTTGAATCTAAAAACCTAAAGTTTCAACTAAAAATTTGTATTGAAAACTTTTCACCAAATAATTTACTTAGATTGTCCACATTACCTTTAATGGTTTATCAAGTTCAACATAGTGCAATTCAGACTCTGAAAGATCTAAAACAATAATGGTTTTGGCTTTATTAACCATTTTTTCCCATTCTACTACTTTATCTGGATCTGAAGGTTTTTTATTCCCATTTACAATCCTCCATAAATTCTTATTCATAAGTTGCATCTAAATTTTCACTTTCCATGTGTGAAAATTGACACCATTGAACTTATCTAATGGGATTACAGATGTTTCCATTAACTTAAAAAATAAATATCTAAAAAATCACACTCAATGACTTACTAATTTAACATAGAGGTTGACATAGTTTAATTATAGTCAGCGGTGACTAGCAATAATCAGTGGAGATTGGGTTGGTTGACGATGACTGGGACCTTCATAGAAAATAGGATTGGTGGAAACTATGAAAAATTAGTGGCGAATGAGTGTAATTTTCAGAAATCGGTGCTGACCGCCTGCATAAAATTTCTAGCCACCATATCTTCATTTTCTCTACAACTTTCTCCAGAAGTTTTCAAAATTCCATTTATTTTACAGAGCCTAAGTTTGCTCTGATACCAAATGAAATATAAGCTCTATATTATTTGATTAAAACACAATTAATATATCTACAAGCTCATATTACTTCATAGGAATTACAAATATTTAACAAACTCAAACTCCACACAAATATATTATAATTTATGAAACATATAACTCCTTTATCTTCTCAATTACATATGACTCCATTATATAGGAGTGGAGGAATTACAAAAATCTCAAAAAAATATGTTTTCTAATGGAACCAATTCTCCCAAATGATTTTAACAATAAAAAAATATAATAACATAATAATAATAATTGTTTTATTATTCTAAAATACTAATCACCCACTTTTCACCCTATTTACATTCACCACTAAAATTTACATTTTACAAAGCATAAATATGAATTAATATGATCAACACTAAACCATATAATTCCTAATTTTTTTTCAAGAAATCAAGAAAATGCTGGAGCTAGTTTAAGAAAACTGGTCATTCTATGTTGTTTGTGTAATTCTCAACAGGATACAAATAACAGTGCAATCACCCACTTTTCACAAAGCATAAATATGAATTAATATGATCACCACTAAAATTTACATTTTACAAAGCATAAATATGAATTAATATGATCAACACTAAACCATATAATTCCTAATTTTTTTTCAAGAAATCAAGAAAATGCTGGAGCTAGTTGGTTGCAAGAAAACTGGTCACAAATGCGAGACTATGAAGGAAAAAATAAATGTACTATGTTTGCAAAGAAATATTTTTCACAATCCCTTGGTAATAAATGTCTAACTTGACCCTTGTTTGTGTAATTCTCAACAGGATTTTGACAACATAACAGTGCAATCAAATCTCAAAATCCTGATTGCACTGTTATAATAAGTGCTCATTGGATTATCCGAGGATACGTAATATTGTGATTACTCTAAAGCATCTACCAACGACACACACAGAAGCTATGCAACCATCACACGCACTCTACACACACACACACAAGAGCACACACGTGGTTATGTAATTGTCATGAATTTTTTCGCTTTAAAGCATAAGTACGAGATTGATTTTAAAAAAATAGATTTTTATTAAACCCTGATTACAAAGTAACTTAATGTAAAATATGATATACAAATTCTAAATACAATATAATGCAAGCAATAAATCATACAAAGTGAAAATCCTAAACAAGAGATATAGCAAGGATGACCTAGCTGATTTGTGTTTGATCTTGAAGTGTTCTAAACTAAGAAAATTGTTGAATAGGAGGTGAAAAATGTCATAAATTCTCAGAATAAATTATGGGGCTCACGATCAATACTAGACATGGGCACTTAGATTGGGGAAAGGTTTCCTAGTCACTAGATACTACTATTGGGAGCCCATGACTAGAAAAATGATTAGAAATTGATTTTTACAGTGTCACAAATATTCTTTGTTGATCTCTTGTATGTCGTTCCTTGATTTTTGAAGGTACCTATAACCTAAAAAAGATATTTTCACTTATAAAACCCATAATACATCATAAAATCCAAAAAATAAAGATGAAATATGGGGATTTGGACTAACCCCTAAGGTCACCTGAAAGAGTAAACTGATGACTAAGTGTTGAACTACATCTCAGACTCCATGTAGTTCTTATGAGTGTGTGTCAGAATTGTGCCATATGATTCCCTTGTGTAAGTTGCACTTGATATCAGGCTAGATCTAGAATGTAGAAATGTATAAGATGTGTGGATGGAATAGAATGCGATTCCCCTTCCTATGTAGTGTATGCAAAAAATTCATTCCCATTTCCCTTGAATGGATGCTAGATGGATGCCTTAAAGTGCTTTAGGTTCCTTTTGAATGCAATCTTAGGTGATAGTAATAATGCTTAGAGATTGGTCCTTTATTTTGAACACATAACTATGTATTTATATGATTACCTTGTTTGAATTTCGTAATTGACAACTGGAAGGCCAACCCGTAAGTGAAAAAGATTCCCCAAAG
This sequence comes from Taxus chinensis, assembly GCA_019776745.2. Classification (NCBI taxonomy): domain Eukaryota; kingdom Viridiplantae; phylum Streptophyta; class Pinopsida; order Cupressales; family Taxaceae; genus Taxus; species Taxus chinensis. Next base: position 392,630,896 of record CM034156.1, on the reverse strand, counting down.
ATAAAAGAAACCTAAAAGGAGTGAGTAAGGTGATAAAGGTTAAAAGGCACATGGGTGCTCATGTCTTAGATGGGTGATAGTGTCTTGATCCATAAAATATAAATAATTAAAATATCAACTAGGCTGTAGGGTGTGTAAGACAATAGAAAACAAGAAACGTAGAAAAGAGGCCAAAGATAGTCGTTCATTACTAGTTTTCTTGTTTAGGAATAATATGAATGTTAGTATGTCTCTAGGATCTATAAATGTACCCAAGTGCATGATTTTATGTCTACAAAGATTTGTTTTTGTTTTTTCTTGCATTTGTATTGTTTTTTTGAGCTTCTTATGCACTTATTAGATTCTAACTTTATCTTATTTCATTGTTTTGGTTTCAGGGGAACTACATCAGATGGATTAAGGCCTAGGAGAAGGATTGGTTGCCTCAGATTCTATAGTTATTAAGACTCAAAGAGAGAGGGGTATTAGAGAGGAAAAACCTATATAAGATATCCTAGATATAACAAATTTCCCCATCAAGTCACCTTCTCTATGACTTCATTTCTTATTAGGATGCAGAACAAAACACATTCTAGTATCCTAGTGTTAGAGGAGAGTGGAAGATCACTTTGGAGGATGTTTATAGGATCCTCAGAGTTCTTGTCACCAACAAGAAGTTGGCACTTCCATTTCAATAGTTGAGGCCTGCAAGTGGGCCACCTATCTTGGTGATTCATAAGAACTTGAAATAGGTGCCAAACAAGGGGTTATACTTGTTACCATCTAGACCACTCCTATGCACACTCTATGCAAATCCATCATTGTTATATTGGCCTTGCATTTGATTAGAGATAAGGGTGATGAAATGTTTTTTATTTTTTTGTGATTCTATTGTTGAGATCATTGAGCTCTATAGTTGAGTATACGCATGGGGAATCAACATACTGGGTACTACATACCAAAATCTATACATGATTGTTAGATGTGGGGTGAGGAACCTTAGCCACCCCACACTAGTGATGGCATGGGTATACGAGAAATTTATCCCCTACTAGAGGGGTGTTGGGCTATCAGACCCCAATGAGATTAGAGTAGTTATGTGGTTTAACAAAACTCCACTTAGGGGAACAACATAGTTGGTATATGAATTGCATACAATATATATTATTGCACTACCATACCAAGATATAGATGGCAGATAGGGAGAGGAGAGGATTACACTAGCTATATGTAGTACTATTTTTCAGTTAGTTGATCACAATAACAAAGTTGAGACATAATGGGTACATCACACACATGATACTAACTATGCACATACATATAGGGTAGATTACACAAACAATACTAACCACGAAGGTACTCCACACACATCAACATATACACACGCGTTTCCACCCTAGGTTCACTTTCATCACTTTTTACGCTTTTGCATCAGTCTCTATGCTACATCTTTTTTTCACTCCACACTTTGTCTAGTCCCTCAAAATGTTTTCTATATCACTCTACATGGATATCAATTACACATTTCTATTTACTTTATGTTACAAATCATTCTAATCACCAACATAAAGTGGGGGAAAATGTAGATACAAAATCACACAATTTGGGTAATTATTTAGTCCCAGTCTCATACTATAATTCATATGGTTCTTAAGTGAAAAGAGTAATAATTAACCCATGTCCTTCACCATCTTACATTTTTTATATTGATACTTTTGATCTTCCACCCATACTTTCCCAATATGTACTTTCATACTACATTCTCCCTATTTTTGATTAGGACACCTTGCCAAGACTGGGGTGTCCACGGTGCCTTCGTTTCCTCTGGGTGCCCTGATCCTCTTTACACTTTCTTCTCACTTTTTGGGAACTTTCTAGTCATTTGAGATTCTTATATTTTTGGTGGTCGGCATTTTCAAGGTTAATTACGAAATTAAATTAAGAGAACCATATAAATATAAAGTTATCTGACCATAATGAGGGACCAAGAACTAAGCATTTACTATCACCACCTAAGGTTACATCCATCAAAGGATTCTACTACTCCATTTGCATCCATCTAGATCCATAACAAGGGACAAAAGATAGTTCATTTACATCACAGTTCACAAGAGGGGAGTTTATTCTATTCCATACACACATTATTTACATTCCACATCTAGTTATTATTTGCTACTTCACAAAGTGTGACTGACATAAGAGCACCTAGGGCATAATTCTACATGCACGCACACACACACCTAAAACTACATTGGGTTTTAGATATAGTGCAAAGCTCAAATAGTAAGTCCACCATTGTGGTTGCTGAGGAAAATCCCACCCCTTCATATGCATCTTTATTTTTTTAGGTTTTTGATGATTTTCTTGGGGTTTTGTAGGTGATTCTTTGATTCCATGTTTACGATGACATCATTGAACTAAGTGAGATATTCCCATGACCAAAGGCGTAGTACTAAATAGACCTAATGACCATATCAAGATAAGATTCCAAGTTGTTTCACAGACCATGACACCTAGATTTCAGACCAGGGCACCCTAGGAACCCTCATCCTTCCCCATGCACCCTAGTTTGGCCAGATCTTCCTCTGATGTAATTTTATGAGGTTCATTGCAATGCTCTGTTCCACATTTCCATCACTCTGTTCAGTCCTAGATCACTGGAAGGTAAGTCCAATTCAGGTAAGTGCCTGCCCCTTTTATTTTATTTCATTTAAAATATCAAATAAATTACTTAGCATTTATATTTTATTTGTATGTCATTTATCATAGATTTAAATTTTTGATACTAATAAAATGCTCAAATTTTATTGAATAATTTTTGTGAGACCAGCCACTTTCATGCTTAGGATCCTCATCTTTCCTCTATCATGAGTTGAGACATTCCTCAAGCCTCTTTGTTTGATTTACTTCAAATGCAGTCTGATTGCTAAGTTGTTCTTAAGAAGGCCCTAGATACCATGTATCTTCCCTGAGATATGGCTCCACATCAAGTAAGTGTTATTTTTTATCATCTATTTGAAAACCCTAGTCCTCATGATCCTCCATCTAATCAATCTATGTTGGACTCAATTCAAGATTTATATTCTTTGTTTCAAGACAAGTTTAAGGTTATGGAATCCATGATTACATCTATCAAATCTGAAATCCAAAATCTTAAGGATGTTTCTCAGGCTCATGTTTGTTCATTTTCTACATTTCATTCTATGTCTACTACATGTTCTCATACCAGTGAGCCTCAAGCCCTACCATTACCGGATCCTCTCACCTTTGATCGTAATACTAAGTAACATGAAATTCTTGCTAAACTCCTTAGTCATCAATTGATCAGTTTTCTGCCTACTCATTTCTATCCTCCTTATTGACTTGAAAAATATCAAGGTCATATGTATTACAATTATTATCAAATAAATGGCCATAATGACAATGACTATTACACTTTACAAATAAGAATCAAACATCTTGAGAATTAAGGTTTTATCTCATTCGCTGCACAAAATTTTGTTACATGCCCATCTATAAATGCTACATCTCAATGGGTTCCTAAATATGATTTGTATATGTCTAGTGAGCATCATGCCATCACTTCTAGTGTTCCTTATTCTACCACTCAAGTGCCACCTATGCAATCTAATCATGTCAAACAACCACCTCTCCAAATTATTCCAACACTTCCTCCTACTAACTCACATACAATATTACCAATATAAACTAAGCAACCCCCTATAACGATCAATTCAACTCCTTTAGCTCTCAATTCATTTGTAGTTAATAAGAAACCAATAGTAACACAATAAAAACACACTCTAGTTGACATATTTCAACTCTCATAATTTAAGTACCCTATCCAGTCCTCGTTGCAGTGTTTAATCACTTTTTTCAAAAAAACTACTCCTTACATTGATCCACTTAACATATTTTGACTAAATCTCCATCAATTACATATGTGGGGGGCATGGTGCTTATCATCCCCCTCACTCTTATAAAAAAAACATGCATATTATATCTTCATCACATAACAATACAACATTAGCTCATTCTACTCATACTTTTACATGAACTTGCATCAAAATTACCCGATGATGCACTCTTGTGCTTTAGTTCAAACTTGATTGTTGAGGGCATCCTATACACATGAACCTCACACACTGCACACTATATACTACACATTACACATCTTCACACATCTTATATACATACAACATACATCCTACATCTTACATCTTGCATCTTACTATGCATCCCCATATCTCATAACATCCACATGTCTTGCATTACATACTACACATCTTACATTACACACTACAAATTACACATCACTTGAAAATTTTTCATTACTAAATCTACTACACATCTTATGTATATTACACATCCACTCATACGCACTGCACTCATTACCCTATGATGCACTCTAGTCTCATGGTCCATACTAGATTTTTTAGGGTATATATTACAAATAGACCACATCAAACTCACACATTCAACCATTCCCACTCTTTCTTATGTGATGTTTCTAGATTAGTGAAATATGCTTTGGGATACAAGGTCAATTCTTCTATCATCCTTTAGTGGTATACGCTGTAGGATACATCATCACTCTTTCAATCATTATTTAGTGATAAATGTTATAGACTACATCATCACTTCCAATTACATCATTTAGTGATATATGTTGTAGGATAAATCATCACTCTTTCCATCATATAATTATGGTATACACTTTAGGGTAAATGATCACACATTCTTACACCTCATATCTATGTCACATTTCATCACTACACATTCACCACAACACACTACACACAACACATAGTTCAACCATTTACCGATGATGCACTCTCATTTACGATTCATTATTGACTATTGAGGGGGCATAAAAAAAGGAACCTCATTGCATATAATTCAATTCACTCAGGGGGCATACAACTCCTATCATTCACTCTGCATTCCATTCCATCCATCCACCCACAACATATTATATATCTTGGCTTTATTTATTCTTTCTTACACTTACTCGTACATGTTCACTTTATTACACATGTTAGATAGATATCTTATATGTCATTATCTTTATCATAAACACATGTGCATTCACTTTATTTCTAGTTTTGATCATAGATTACCCAGATCCATTACATGTAACATGGATGCTTTGTGTAATACCTAGTACCAATCCCACAACGATTCTTAGGGGCATCCACATTCATACACTATAGGTGCTATTGTTTCATTCTCTCCTTATCACTTTACTTTAATATATTATACATGCTTTGACATACATTTTATCTTTCTAACATCCTAATAGGTGCTTCATGTGGAACATTTATTTTGTAGGATTACTTACCACCATGGTTATATATTACTTTTCTTGTGCTTATTTTTCATTGTATGCCTTTGTATGTGGGATTTTCCCTATGTCTTTTGTGTATAATTGTTTTTTTGCAACCATTATGACCTTGATTTTCTTGCAACATCGTGAGTGGTGTCCCACATTTACAACCTACCTTTCATGGTCTATGTTGGATTCTTAAGTGTTTACTTGCATCTTAGATTAGACATTGTCTTGGTAGCTTATACTTGTTATCTACATACATGCTCATTCATACTAACACTTTTTCCTAGCCAGTTGTTTGCATGTGCATTGGTTTTTATCAAGCACATCCCCTCCCCCTACATGGAATGATATCAGCGGTCGTTCCTATTTTGGGTCATAGTCTGCTATCTACGACATTGTAGGCTCCCCCAAAGAGGGGGAAATCATTTGGGTTTACACATAATACAAAACACAATACTGGTACATTTCATTTTTTAATTTTTTTCCATGACACATTGGGTTACACAACGAGTGGGTTCAGACTAGTCTATAAAAATCCATACACAATGGCTTTTACAGGGAAAATTATCCTTAGCATTCTAGGGAGCAGTTACAGGTTAGAGGATAAATCAGACATTATTCTCTACACTAATTTACCTAGTGGTGTAGATTTCCCAAGAAACTAGAGAGTACGGAGATCTCTTCAGTTCTTGGGAAGTAGTTACAGTTTAGAGGATAAATTAGGTTTTCCTTCCTACACTTCTTCGACCAATGGTGTGAGATCACCCAAAAAACTTGTGAACATGTCATCATCATCTACATGATCCTTTCTAAACCTTTTTTACTCATCATGGATGAGATGCACATGTTTCATTTTAATTTTCATACTTTCCTTATACACGTTTTACATACATTCATGCATTTTTACACATTATACATGTGTATTTGACTACTTGATTGTCTTATCTTTTACAAGTCCATCTGTATGGAAAGAAAGCAGCTGAAGTCACACACATGATACTAACCATGCAAGTACACCACACACATCAACATATACACACACGTTTCTACCCTAGGTTCACTTTCATCACTTTTTACGCTTTTGCATATTTAGTCTCCACATTCTATCTTTTAGTCACTCCACACTTTGTCTAGTCCCTCGCCACATTTTCTACATCACTCTATATGGATATCACATATGTATCTTTATCTACTTTATTTTACTAAGAATTCTTCTCATCAACATAAAGTGGGGGAAAATGTAGACACAAAATCACACACTTTGGGTAATTATTTAGTCCTGATCTCATACTGCTATTCATATGGTTCTTAAGTGAAAAATATTACTAATTAACCCATGTCATTGGTCATCTTGCATTATTTTCTATTGCTACTTTTGATCTTGCACACGTGCTTTCCCAGTCTATACTTTAATACCAATTTTTTTTTCCTATTTCTGACTGGGCACCCTGGTACCCTCTAGGTACCTTGATCCTCTTTGCACTTTCCTCTCAATTTTGGGAACTTTCTACCCATTTGATATTCTTATATTTTTACTGGTTGGCCTTTTCAGGGTTAATTACAAAATTAAAGCAAGAGAACCATATAAATATAAAGTTATATGACCATAATGAGGGACCAAGCACTAAACATCTACTATCACCACCTAAGGTTGCATCCATCAAAGGTTTATAATAATCCATTTACATCCATGTAGATCCATTAAAGGGAAAAAATATGGTTCATCTACATCACACTTCATAGAAGGGGAGTTTATTCTATTCCATGCAAACATTATTTATATTCTACATCTAGTTATTTCTCACTACTTCACAAAGTGCGACAGACACAAAATCACTTAGGGAACAATTCCAAACACACACACACACCTAGAAATAATTTGGGTACGAGATGTAGTGCAACGCTTAGTTACTAAGTCCACAATTTTGGCTCCGGAGGATAATATGACTTCTTCATATGTATCTTTATTTTTTAGGGTTTTGATGCTTTGTTTGGGGTTTTGTAGGTGATTCTTCCATTGTGGGTTTATGGAAACATCAAAAAACCAAGTGTGATATTCAAAAAACCAAAGGTGAAGTACTGTAAAGACCTAATGACCATATTAGGATCAGATTCCAAGTTATTTCGCAAACTAGGGCACCTAGATTTTAGACTAGGGTGTCCCAGGCACCCTCATCCTTCCCTAGGCACCCCAGTCTAGAAAGATCTACCTTTACTGCAATTTTCTGAGGTTCATTATGACACTATATTATTCCATTCCATCACTCTGTTCAATCCCATATCACTACAAGGTAAGTCCAATTCAGGTGAGTGTCTTCCCCTTTTATTTTTTTCATTTAAAATATCAAATAAATTATATACCATTTATATTTCATTTGTATGTCATTTATCATTGCTATACATTTATGATTTTAATAAAATACTTAGATTTTATTGAATCACCAGCCAACATACTGATGTGTTCATACTACCCTGACATGTTGTTGTAGAGATGACTCGATTTAGGACCAAGATTTCAGTACACGAGGACTGCGAGAGATGACGAGGATGATCATGTAGTGAAGCTACGACCACCATTCATTCTAGTGGAAATTCCCACCAATCGACACACAGAGGATCCCATGATACCGCTATTCAATCTCGGCATAGGAGTCACAATAGGATTCCCCTCCTTGCTCCTAGAAATGGATCTAAGGGAGATGGATAGGCCTGGGGTCTTTATTACTATGGGACAATTTTTTATGTATATATCATTTTATTTTAATTTTTGGCTTATGGTGAGCATTTTGATCACACTTGTACTATGGTGTGACAACATTATATACGAGACACTTTGAAAGATAAACATACACACACACACACACACATAGACATCTTTTTGGTTTGGCATTCTTTGCATTAGTTGATTTCATCGTGGTTTTCCTCATTTGTGTACTCTTAGATGTCTTATAATTTCTTATGTTTTGTGTTTTTGAGTGCATGCTATAGATGATTAATTAATGTTGTAAAAAAATGATATCTATGATTATGTATATGGTAACAATCTATAATTAGGAAACTTTATCTTTCAAGCAATGTTGAGCACTTTTATTATATTGGAAAAATGTGTTGAATATGGTATGATGATAAGATAACCTCACTCCATTCTTAACTCTATGCAAGTAGTAAGATGTAAGGGACCATCACCGAGAGCAAAGAAGGATGTGAGCCATGTGATTTGAAGAGTATGAACAAGAATTATGACCAAGAGATAAAAATTTTAACAAATATTTATTTAGAAACTTACAACTGAACCCCAATCAAAGTTAACTAACCAACTCAAAATGAATTTTTTCTTGCAAGTTTTGACTAGACTCAGATCCATGGATGGCATATTAATTGATAAGATATAGTTTGAAGGATGGTTGTATATCCTAACATACACATATATTTCATTTTAATTGGAATTTTATTCTTTTAAGAAATTTTATTTCCATTTTATTTAAATTTTTTGATTTATTAATGTGACCCCCTACGTCTTTTCTAACCTCATGCTATTAAGAAGCATGGTATCATCACCAAAGGTTGTGAGAGACGAAAAGTGTAATAATTTACAATTAGAATATTTTTATTTATTGATTATAAACCTTTTTCTTTGTTTTATTTTTTTTGGAGTTGGACTGTGCTTTTTGGGAGAGAACATTTTCCCCTAATCTCAACCCCATGCAACTAGTAAGATGTGAGGGATCATCACCTAAGGTTGAGATATGTGAAAAAATGTTTAGGATGAAATGCTTAGATTTTTTGTCATAGAGAGAGATTTTTAGGGGAATATATATCATCAAGAAGCTTCTAAAGAAATCTATGGGCAAGAAACACCCAAATTGGAAGAAACCACGAAGAAAATTAAGCATGAAAGTCTTTGTAAAAAAAAATTCAAAATTGTGTCTCATGAATGGAAATGATGATAAGGATTAGATAATTTGAATATGTGAAAATAATGAGGAGAGGTATGATTGAGAAGTTTTCCAATGTTTGAAAGTTTAAAAATCACTTGAAAGGTAAGCTTCCATATTAAAATTTCAACAAAATGATAATGCAGGTAATAATACAATGTGAATTTAAGTGAAGACAATGTAGAGATGCAAACGAATATATGTAGAAACGCTTGAGGTGATCCGAGTTGAAGGATTCAAAAAATACTCACCCTTTAGAGTACATGAATGATAGGCACTGCTTTTGAAGTCTTCCATTACTTGATAAGGCCCTAGCCATTTTGACCTGAACTTTCTACCTTCAATAACCTTCTTGGCTATTTGGATGTCAAGTCTCAAAACAAGGTCTCCTGCCCAAATTTCACATTCTTATACCTTTTTATTATACTACTGACACATTATGTATGTATAAAATTGGTGATGTTGTTCGACCCTAATATTTTTCTCATCCAAGTTCTCCAACTCAAATAAGTGTGTGTTTCAATATACATATTTTTCTAGAATTCCTTGAAAATACACATGAATAATAGGTGATTCTACCTCTAGTGGTAAGACCACTTCACAACCAAAAACTAAAGAAATGGGGGTTTCCCCCATTGGTGTTCGAACCAAAGTCCTATAATCCCACAAGGTGGGAAATAGATTTAGGCTCCAATCTATCTTATTCTCCTTAATCGTCTTAAGAATAATGGAATTCAAAGTTTTCTTGGTTACCTCAGCTTGTCCATTGGCTTGAGGGTAGTATAAGGAGGCCATGTGGTGAGATACCTTAAATTGAGTGCATAAATCATGCACCTCATCATTCTTAAAATAAATAATATTATCCTAGATAATGACCTATGGAACATCGTACCTACAGATAATATGGTTCAAGATAAACTTGGATATGAAAAATCTAGGTACCGTAGTTAGAGGCATAGCCTCAACCCACTTTGTAACGTACTCCGTGGTCGTGATTATAAAATCATGGCCATCTATTGACATAGGAGAGAACTTCCCTATTAAATCCGAACCCCAAGTAGAGAAAGGATAGGGTGTCACAATGGGATATAAATCCTGAGCTACGATATATATAGCATATGATAATTCTTGAAACTTATGGTACTTGTGCACATATTCAACAACATCATACTCTAACATGGGCTAAAAATAACCCATTCGATGAATCATACGATCAGTTAAATTCCCTCCAAAGTGGCCACCACAGAATCCACTGTGGGATTCAAAAAGAACTCTCTCTAGGGTAAGTGCATGGAAATGGGGGGCCTAAAGGGGGTCTTAAGTGGACACTTTTTTCTTCTGAAAAATAAAAAATGTTCAACTTGTATGAGTTATTTGAGATAGTTACACTCAAAATTTTATAATGTTATAAGAACATGAATTATATAATTTCAAGTCTACTTTCTAAAATATTATTTTTTTAAAAAAATGGTTAAGTGCAAGTGGGTTAAATATCTAAAATGTCAATAGTTGCTCCTATTTTTGAAAAAAAAATATAATAGACAGTCGGTTGTGCCCCCACTATTTTTTGAGTACTATTTAGTATTTTTATAAACCATTTGGTAGAAAGATAGGTAGGAACATCTAGTTTGGGATAATTTTTTAAACATATTTTTAGTGAGTATTTATTTATTTTTATGTTTTTTGAAGTATAATATTTTAAAAATTAAAAAATAATGGATAGTGGACCATGCTCCCCTAACTACCTCAAAAAATATCGATTTTTTTAATGTGTATAAAATTAGTCCTAGTTTCAGATTGTATAATTTATTTTAAATTTCAAATGAGTTAAAATAAAGATACACGATTAAATATAGACGCGTATAAACTCAATAAAACAACTATAAAAAGACATATAAAATAATTAGTATGGAAACTTTATACTAGTAAGACAATTTTAAAAATCATATATTTAGAAAGAAGAAAGTTTACTCAAAATCGTAGTCATATTTATAATAATATTTTTAATCGTTTAAGTTGGATTTATTATGGAGGAAGACAAATTTTACCATTTTATTCAAAAAACGTTGTTTTTTATGTTTTAGCAGGTCCATGCCTCATGTTTGGGGATCCAAACTATATCCAAGCCAAGAGGTTTTCCTTGGAAAAAGGAAAAATAAAAACATGTACATGTTTTTTTAATATATTACATGCCCTCCAATGTCATTTTCCATAACTCAAAATGTGTACGCGTTCCAAAATTAATATATAACTCAAAATGCGTACGCATTTTAGGTTTGGAAAATACCAAACCTGACTAACCATAATGCATACATATTTTGACTAAACATGAAATAATGATTCGAAGAACCTCACGGTGGTTGCCTCTCTTCTTATATTTCACTAAGAGATCATCAACATATGTTTCCAAAATCTTGTGAATAATATCATGGAATATATAAGTCATGGTGCATTGATATGTAGCGCAAAAATTCTTCAAACCAAAATTCATGAAGGTAAAATAAAAGGTTCCCTAGGGAGTGGTAAATGTAGTATTGGTCTAATCTTCCTTATAGATCCTTATTTGGTTATATCAAAAGAAACCATCCATGAGGGATAACAAATCATAACCAGATGTTGCATCAAAAATGATGTCAATAGAGGGTAATAGGAAATCATCCTTTAGACATGATTTATTTTTGTCTTTAAAGTCGATGTAAATCCTTAGTTTCCCAATATTTATAAGGACTGAGACAATATTGGATATCCACATGGAGTAGTCCACTAGCTTTATAATTCTACCTATAGAATATTCATCACTTATTCTTTGACCATTAAAATGAATTTGGGATTCATTGGTCTTAAATTTTATTTTACGGGGTTTTCATCAGTTTTGTAACTAGATTATGAACCACTTTGTCAGGAGTGACACCCATCATGTATTTTTAACTAAATGTGAAAGATCAAGAATGTTCCTTAAGAAATTTCATATGTTCTTCTATCTCCTTGACTAATAAAAAATAACCAAGCTTCATAATTTTGGGCTCTTATTTTGTTCCAATGTTGATTTCATGTTCCCTCTATTAGGGAGGAATTCCCTTCTTCAAACTCAGGAGGATCTAGATGAAATTCAAAAGGCTCGTCCTCAACTTCATAAATCTCAAGATTTTGTGAAGAAGAGGGATTCATTGTTTTATCTCTGAAGTATGAAGAAGGATGAGGGATAAGGGAAAAACCTTTCTTATAATGTGCAGGATGAAGGTAAGTGTATGCATGGAGGAATCCTAAGATAGATTTATAATTCTTAGTGATGTATAGTGTAATGGGATTATTTTTGGTCTCTACATATGCTAAAATTACATTATTAGGCATCTTATGAATCAATGGTTTAGCTCGGATTGATACTGTGAGTTCTATTTCTTTCAAATATTCACTAGGATAGAAACAAGAGGAAGATGACAGAGTAAAAGTGACAAGTTGATTATGTTCTCTGAGAATCATTTCTATAGAAATAAAATAAAAATATTTACATAGCTCGTGTAGAAAAGACTTGTAAAGATGGAGGTGTCCTTCTAGATAGTCTCATAAAACTCTAAGACCTAGTTTGTGATGAGTTACGAGTCACCTAGGACTCTAATATTATGAACTCCTATCCTCTTGGATATAATGAGGATAATAAGTAGAGCCTCATACTATTCTCCATTGTTAGTATACACTAAGTTTAACTTGAAAGAAAAAGGCATGATCCTACCTTCTAGAGAAGTTAGAGTCACCCCATCCCCTCCACCGTAATGACATTTTTCTCCATTGTAATGGAGGGTCCAACAGTTTTTAGGAAAAATAAATTTATCATTGTTCTTACAATCCTCTTCATGGAATTCATAAAATTAAACCACACATATCTCTTCAAATCCATCTTCTAGGAGAGAGAATATCCTGAGGGAATTTTCCATACTAATGTAGGAGCATCCTCCCTGATTATGTAATTAGGGAATTTAACATCAATATTTGTATGAAATCTTGTATGTGAGTTTAGAAGGTCCTAGGGAGTCATTTAGGAGGGCTTGGGTGTGTGTGGTCCTTTAGAAATTCAAATTCTATATTTTCCCTCCAAAACTGTGGATTTGAATTCTAAATTCTTCTTTCAGCATAAGTTAGGGTTGTAAGGTGTTTTATGGATCTTTTAGGGTATTTAAGTCATGAAATAAGTCCTAGTGGGGTATAGAGGTTATACTGAGTGTGTAAGAAGTCTAACTCTTGGGGTTCTAGTTAACCATGGTGTACCTTACGGGAATTCATGAGACTAAAGGAAGTTGAAAGGGCACAAAAGAGAATAGTAATTGTCATGTAAGGGATATAGAAACCATTTTGTAAATAACTATATAATCATTTGAATGGTCCAATTTTAATGGAATTTGGATCTCCAAGGGATTTGGAACTATAGCTTTGTTGTTACAATATTGAATGATTTTACATGTAAACTCTGCATAAACTTGGGAATTAAATTTAGTATTTTGCATTTAGGTGAGAAGGAAATTTCTTACACTTATAAGCCCTTACATCCAATTTTGCAATGACTAGTGATGTGTTATTTCTTTTTTAATGTGGTAGATGATGGGATAGAGAAGGATCTGTGAAGAAAACTGTACATTGGTCTTGTGCATGTAATGGCCATATTTGAGAGGTGATTTTTGAGCCAGGAAGAGTGAAGATATATCAAAGGTCAAGGTGTTAGAGAAGAAGAGACATCTAAAAATATCTTGCATGAGGAATTTTATCATTTTTTTATTAAAACCCTTACCTATGAAACATACACTATTCTCTTAAAAAAGAGAACAATACCTCGAGTTACATGTGGATTTAAGGAGTGTTCAAAGAAAATTGAGAGTGTATAAATATTATATTAGATGGGAAAATCCTTCTAAAACCCCTAGATTCAAATAAAATTCCAAAATGGGTATAAACTAATTGAAATTCACTTCTCGGGAAGTTATAGTCAAAGATACCTTGTAACTAGGGTTTTCAGATAGAAAAATTACCAAACTCAGGTTACAACCATCCAAAAACCTTGAAATTTGGAAGAGATGACCGTGAGTGGATTGTGAGTGTGTTGTAAAAATAATTAATTTGATTCATATATATTCAAGAGATATCTTTATGACATTTCTGGGACTCAGTCATGGGGAATTAAGGGAGGTAGATTCATTACAAAGGAAACCCACTTTTCACCAATTTTCGGGCCTTGAGACTTATAACATAGTGGAATAAGGGTAATGAGTGATGAAATATCATAGTGATTGGATTTGAAGGTGGTTGTATGAATAAAAAACTTGACAGAGTGGTGACAATGGATAAATTGGGCTAAGCTATAACTAAGGATTCACAAGACAACCTTACCAAGGTAAGTAGGATCTAGTAATTATTTTCCTAGTAATTATTTTCATTCTTGAAAATAGACCTTTAAGAGATTGAAAGGATTGAGTTAAAAAAATAATTAGTGAAAGGAATATTTGTAGAGTTATTTTGATTAGGAAAATTTTGTTTGTAACCTTTTGGAACATTGGTGAAACAAAGGAGTTTTAGAAGGAGAGTAGGAAGACAAGGTTTATCCCCACACTACAAAATTGGGAAAGGATATTAGGAAATAATAAGAGTTGATCATAGGGAAACTCTAGTTATTACATTTATGAACCACGTAGCATGTTTGGCTTAAGAAGCCTTTGAGGATAGTTTGTGTAAAAATATACCATTTTATGGATTCCTATCATTACTAACACAATTTGAAGGTGGATTGAGTATTGAATGAAACCTTGAGTCAGGGATAGAGAAGAATATAAGACCAAATTATTGATTAAGTTAAATTTTTGAATCCTTTAGGGAGGCATTCTAACATAGGAAGGGTGAGTTCTTGACTAGAAGAGTGTTATTCTGGAGATTTGATCTAATCAAAGTTGTTGTGTGACTAATTTATTTAAGGCTCTACATCACATACATATAAAAATAAAAGGGAGAAAAATTGGTAGGTTGACTTCCAAGAGCTTTAATATATCTATTGTTGCTTTAGTAGACACAATATCTACCAAAGAAATTTTACTCTCAATCTTATCAACCCTTTCAACTACTTTGGGTGACTCTAACTTAGTTTTCATAACTAGTTTTGCAATAAGAACCATTTCCTTGGAAGGTGACAATTTGTTCAATTGATTAGCTAGGATTTCAAACTTTGAGTGAACACTCGGTTTATTATTAGGTTTTCTATATCAATGTAAAAAGGCTTAAGATCACCTTTAGCTAAAAAGGCCTTCCCCTAGTAGAGGAATCTTACATCTTGGAATAATTTGGAAGGAATGGATTTCATCTTATGGATCCACGACCTACAAAGAATCATATTATAGTTAGTTTACTTATCTATAATATGTAGTTCAATTAAAATGGTCTTAGAACAAATGGTAAATATGAGAACTATAGTTTTGATAGATGTGGCTTTTAGGCTATCATAACCTATTAGCATGTTTCAAGTGGAGGAGATTTTTTTTTCTCTGTATCCTAGCTTCTACAAGAAGTAAAAAGGATTTTTTTTAACAACATCTCCATCATCGATCATTTCTCTCATAAAATAGTTATTATAGATCCATACTTGCAGATACAACATGGGATCACCTCTCCATGCCAACTTAGGGTACATAAGCATCTTACTAATGTCGAAAAAAATCCATTATATCTCTCGTTTTGGCCTAGGGGATAGAATCAAATTCTATGTGATTAATTTGGGCCTCCAGGGGAGGAATGACATGCACTAGATGATAAAGACCTAAAGCTTCCAATAAGGCAGATCAATGATTGGGTGAATAAATTTAGAAAATACAAGAACGAATGTGAGAGAAGGTTTTTGTGAGATCCACGATTAAATCATAGGCTCCTAATGGTTTGGGAATTACTGGAGAATAATCCCTTATAAGAGGATAAAAAGGAAGAGTTTTTTTCTCTTGTAATTTTGCAGGGGGAAAATTTCACTATCAAACAGGAAAACCATACCACAATGTTTAAAATTTTCAAAGTCAAACCTTCCTAAGACACCCCCAGGTTAGTCCATCCATAGTACCAGTCCTATCCTATAAATCAAATAATACCTAAGTGGTTTCCATCATTCCCCCTAGGTGATTTAGGAAAGTAAAATCAGTCCCCCTAGGTGTTTTAGGATCTTCTGGAATATTCAAACATTCAAGTAGTTTTGGGAAGGGCTACCATCAGCCTTCCTAAGCCTAGTGCATCACCCATGGAGTAGATAAAATGGTTAAAACTCATCATGGAGGATTATTCAAGTGATTAAAACTTTTTGGAGCTGATTTTGGAAGTTTTAGGGAAGTTTCAAAGGTTTTGGAGCCAATTCAACGAAAGTAGCTTTTTTAGTTTGAAGGAGCATGCACTGTGAAAGAGGAATTGAGATTCAAACCAAGATTCTAAGAACCCCATAATAATTTGAAAGCCCAAAAAATTATCAATGGAAATAAATTTCAATGTTCTACATGGTGAAAAAAATGGGACTTCTTGAAACCTCATACATTGTTCGACACTGCTCATTCTTCAGGCGTACAATGAGTGATAATAAGAAATAAAGAGAATTTTTAAGGTGTTCCAGTAAAAATTGGATCTTGGGACCATCACAATTATATTCATTGATTATTTTTTAGGTAGAATCATATAAATGTTTACCCAAAATTTCATCTGTGAGCTCGAGATATCGTCTTTGCAAGTTGGCTCCCAAGGTATGCTCTCCAAGACTTGGTCAATTTTTTATGGGACACGTGTCACCTTGTGGTGAAGGAGTATTTTATATCCCATTTGTACCATTTTAAAAGGTACAAAAAATTATGCCAAACCCTTTTTATCCTCCTCGACACCCATATGACCCAGATGACTCATGTTCAGCCCCCAGGTGCTCTAATTCACCCCTAACTTTAAAGTTTCTCAACGAATAAAAATAAGCCATGTGTCACACCCAAAATGAAGGGGAATTTTATGTCCCCTTTGTCCCTTTTTGAAAGGGATGAAAGGGACACAAAAATTTGCCCCATCCCCCCTTCCATTTTCACACTATAAATACCAACACTTAACACAATTTTACCATTTTCCCCCACGCCTTTAAATGTTGCCATATTTTTTCCAGGAACAAAAACCATATTTTTTTCATTTGAATAAATCCATGCAATCATCCTTCATATAAATACACTAAATATCACAAAATAAATGGATCAAAATGGTGAAAAAACAAATAAAAATGAAGAGACTTTGCTTGAAAACCCTCGAAGTCACCGGAACAAAAAATCTTCGTATCTTGCAAACCGTTGATCTAATCGAGATGCCATTTTTTGCATTCATAAATATTTATAGGTGCCCAAAAATTCCCAAATAATTTTTTTTCATGCATGAAGTGTATTTTTTCTAGCGAGAAAATTTTCATTTCTCAAAGCTAAAAAATGATTTTTAAAATCTCTCATTTCCGACATCAGATTCAGCTGAAATTTCAGAGGGGTGTTGTTAAGAAAAAACCCATGTAAGAAAATTTAATTCCATCTGAATGTGAGTACTAGAGAACCACATATTAAAAATAGTAAGCCTTCCTTCACGGGTGGCTACTATTTTTGGTAGGTCACCATAAGAAGAAGTTGTGAAAAAATCAATATGCACTAAGGAGGGAAACAAGGTCGGATTAATCAGTCAGTCTGAAAAATAGTGGAATTATTCACTTACTAAAAATAGTAAGTCTCCCATATGGGTGCCTGCCATTTTTAGTAATTTGTATCACCAGAGTAATCCAAGAGAAGATATTATACACAGGAGGAGTGATATAGTTAAAAATCACCGCGGCAGGCATCTTAGGCCAAAATCATCACTTACTAAATATAGTAAGTTGTCTTATAGGAACTTTCTATAAATAGTAAGGTGTTTTAAAAAGAATATTTCACAAAGGAAGAATGCAAAGAGAAAAACTTTCAAGTTGACAGCATCAGTTGGGGTTCAGAAAGGTAGATTCTGACACTTACTAAAATAGTAAGCTTCCCTATCTAGATATATTAAGCATCAAAGAATCATAAAGTTCAAGTTCATAGAAGGGGCATTCTTCACTTTCATCAAAAAGTATGCTTATTGGTGTTCATCACATACGTGCTCGGTTTGTGTGATGTTTTTTTAACACTCATTTGTAGGTTCAAAGTATCGGTGCAAAGGAACATTTGTGATCATCATCGGCAAGGGGAAACATGTTCAAAAGTATTTAGAGGAAGGAAAATTTTTCACAGATTATTCAGGAAGAGTTTTTCTTGTGGTTCAAAGGTCCAAAATTCATTATTGCACTAGAAAATTTCACCAATTCATTAGTGGAATGTAGCTAAGCTTCATCAGGGATAGATTGCTCTTCATGCTTCAAAACATCTTCTTCTCTCTCCTTCTCCCTTTCTCCCCCTTCTTTTTTTCTCCATTCTAATTCTTCATTGGGACTCACATTATATTTTGTCTTATTCACTTAAGTGACTTATTTTAATATTATAAAATTATTTTCTCAACATTATAAGAGAAAAAATTTATTTAATGAAAAGCGAAGGGTCATAAGTGGAATAGGAATATGAAGAGTCATGTCAGGGAGGTGAAATGTCAATTTAAATTGTATAAATTGGGATTGCTTCTCTATTCCAAAGGATTTGGAATTTTGAAGAACTTCTACTCTATAGTATTGTGAATCGTGATAGCTTGGTTAAAGATATGTATTCATCAGTAAACATGAAATAAAAGCTACACTTCTTCTATTTTAACTTCCTTTTGTTTCCTCTATTTCCCTCTTGTATTCACTTTATAAGCATGGTGATAAAAGAGATATTTTAATCTTTGATGAATAAGCCTCAATTTTTTTTTAATTTATGTGGGTTTTGTTTGTCTCACTAACCTCTTCATTATTGATTTCTTCCATATTGGATGTTGAATTACTCTAGTTACTAGGTGTGAAGCTCACCCATGATAGTAATCTTCTTGAAATAATTTCCCTCCTTTTCCCCTCAATGTTGTAATGTCCTCCCTTGTACCCCTATACAAGCACTTTTCCACATGTTCAATGGAGTGTCCTTATGTGATCCCCAGACAATTGTTCAACCACAACATTTAGATAGGATTAGGATGAATTACATTCAATAATGAGAGTTGTACCATTTAATTTAGAGGGGCATAGCCTCATGAACATTAGTGGAGACACCTAAGTTTTCCACCCAAATTTTTTTATCACCAATAAGGCTTTAATGTACACTATCAATTGTAAGTAGTGGTATTGAAATCTGGATCTGTCTCTAATTCAACCAAACCTATGATTTTCATTTTGTTTCTCTGGTTTAAGTTAGGAGCTACTCTAAGATCATTAGATGAAGAAGCCTTGTGATCATTATCTATTATAGGAATCCTTTTTTTGGAATTATGAGAATTGGGTTTCCTATTCTCTAGAAGTTTGGGGAAAGGGTATCTATAAATCCCAAGGATGACATGAGACATGTACCATATGAGTGTTATTGGAAGCTCCTCCAGGGTTGGATAAGAGCATGTCAATGAACAACTATCTTTGGTCTTCAGGGAATCATCACATGAACTTATTGTAGTCCCTAAAATTTTGAGCGTCATGACCTATCACTCTATGAAACCCACAATACAAGTTTTGATCGTAATACCTTGACCTATGGTTTTGATTTTGTTGTGTTCCATAGTTCCAGTTATGGTTTTTATACTGATTGTTGTTGTTATAATTTGGATCCCCTTGGCCGAAATTTTGATATTGAAATGGGCCTTAGGCTTGCTGAGGAATTAGATAGTTAAAATCAAATGTGTTGATAGAGGGAGTTATATTATCGATCCTTTGATTGTTCATATTCTTGTTGTTGTTATTTACATTTCCAATATTCATAACATTTAGATTTTTAGGTTGATTGCTTACGCCATTTGTGGTGACACCATGGTTTTAATTCAGAACCTTGGGTCCTTGGTTATTGTTTGAGCTATTTAAATAGTTCTAATTATTTTCATTTGAGGTGACCAACCTACCATTAGTACCATATGTTTTATGACTATTTTCAATCACCACTTGGTCAATGCAAAGCACACATTTTAATACTTCCTCGTAACTTCATAGGAGAAACTTCTGGACCTCCTTCTTCGTTTCCTAAATGAGTGAAAGGAGGAAAATGTCACATAGTTTTGTATGGTCCATATTTGGAGCACTCTCCAAATAGTAGAGGACTTGTCACCACCTCTGAATGAAATGAGCGGAGGACTCATTGGGTTCTTCCTTGATGTGTAAGAAATTTCTATTTCCTATTCACATTAACTTTTTCATGTCGAAAGCCTTGATAAACTCAGAAAAAAATGTTTAAGGGAATATATGGATGCTTTTGGAAAGTTATAATATAATTCAAGGGAAATCCCTTTGACAGTCCTAGGGAATATATTAGTAATGATTGCATCCCAGGGAATCAAATCTCTAATTGGATTATTTTATGCCTTGATATGTGCATTGAGATCGTCCTCTCCTTTAAATTTTTGGAGGTCATGTAATGGCCAAGGTAACATTACATCTCATATCGTAAAATCAAGAGGTTATTTTAAATAATTTTAGAATAAGTTCCCATTGCGTAGGTATCAACCATCAAGGACCCTTGGGGAGGAGGGGGAAGTAGAGAATAGGCCTGATAAGGCATGGTGAAGGTATTATCCAGAGTATAAGGAACCCCTGGATGTTGCGTGTAAGAACCAAGAAAGGTTTACATGTTTGTTTGAGGATATTTAGAATACATATGGACATAGGGTGGGATGACACTAGGATATGGGTTAGTGGTCATATAACAAGGGAATGCTGCATTGTTTAGATGGATAACACTCGATAATGCACTTCCGGCCAACCCTTATATAAGATACACATAAGAAGGATGGGGAGCCATTCCTAGTGTCAGATTCCATAAGGATATCTCCATTTCTTGGAACTCCTAAATAGACTTGTTGTAGTGGTTGTTGCACTGATTGAGAATTAATGGCATAGGTGTAGTTATGATAAAAGGGAGTATTACCCTGTCTAGTTTTATATACAGGTTGTGAAGTCTAAGCGACCTCTAATTCCTTAATACTTCCCACTAATGTTGAAATAACATCATTAGGTAAATAATATGGACCTTGTGTAGGCGTGTGATGTATATTACTTAGATAAGGGGTTGTACGATACCCCTTATGAAATGATATTTAACTGAATCCCCCTTTTGTGGATTTTCCCATTGTTTTGGAAGCAGCGAGGAAACATTATTTTTAAACAAGAGATTGGTGTATACTTGTATCATGTCTAGATATCCATCTAGAGCATCGATTTAGCTACAAATTTGGGTGTACCATGATAACAGTTCATATTTTTGTTGTGAATGAAATGGAAAGGAATCATACTTCATACTAATCTGGGGTTTTGATAAAACCCACACATAAAAACTTTTCTCTCCTGTAAAGATCATGTTGTTGGATCTTGAAAGCCCTGGTTTGAGAGTTGTGATTTGGTTGGACTATTTCATCAATCCTTACAATTGAACCAAATGTAGGAGGGGATATCACGTTTTATGGATAGTTATCAACCCACCTTGATAATGAGGGTGAATGTTGAGGATTCACTTAATTATAATAGGCTTCGAGACCTAAAATAGGCCTGGAATAGTCTGAACCCAACAAATTCTAGGGGTGCATAAACACCTGTAGAATAATGGGTGATTTAATAAAAAATTAAATTTATTAATAACTAAATGCAAAGTAACTGAATGTAAACAATTATACATAATTTCTAAGTACAATATGACATAAATAATTAAGAGAATAAAATATGAAACCTTAAGTAAGAGATATAGAAAGAATAACTTAGTTGATTTACGCTTGATGTGAAAGTTCTTTGGAATGGGAAAACTATTGAACATGAACTGAACATTGTCATAAATGGTCAGGATAAATTTTGGACCTCACGAATGATGCTAGAAAAGGGCACTTGGACTAGGGAAATGATACTTGGGCATTAGAGACTACTATTGAGCACCCGTTACTATGGAAAATAGTCAAAAACTGATTTTTATTGTCATACCCCTCTAGTTTCATTTTGATGAATCTATATTTTGTCTTGTTATAGGAATAATAAGCCTTGTTTTGCATGGTATTTGCACTGGAAACATAGTTATGATTCTGGGATATTGCTAGAAAAATGAAAAGATAACATGTTGGCCATGAGTTTTTATATTCTACATACCAATTTTATATACCTGTGATATTTCATGGTTGATTTCTAACTTTGGAAAAGATATGATGCAAAATCTATACAATTTTCTTCTAACCTAAGTTTCTTAAACAGTGATACAACATTACAACTGTAATGTAAGAAGGCAAAGGCCTTAGTAAAATATAGTTGGTAAGAAAAAATTATGGTAAGAATAAATTAATACTTCATTGTTTATATCTTGACTAGTTATTAGAAGTCAACAACTGTATCAATGTATGAAATTACCTGGTTGCATCCAATATTAAAAATTACACTCCTAGCTCATAAGGCCAGATGGGCCTTTGAAAATGTGGTATATTGATAGCATTGGTTGGATTCTTGATCAGGAAGTAAATGTTATGATATATAATATGCATGCATGCATGCATACATACATACATACATACATATATATATGTTTTCACATACCTTGTATGGTCTTAAGACCATATCCTAAGTTAACCTTGATGGTCCTCAACCATCTTAGGGGTTATTCTTATATTGTTTATTTCGATGATTATGGGATGACAACTTGGTCGAGCTACCACCCGAGCTCATGAGTGAGCAAGTTGGGCAAACCAACTATGACATTATCCACCCAGCCATGTCTATTTAATGGTCCTTAAAATACAAACAGCCAAAGGCCAATTTTCTAATGCTAAGTTTGAAATTTTCAAATGGTCTTAGACCATTCAATGGGATACCTTATGAGATATGGAAGTGGAGATTAGTTTCCAGATTTATCCAACAAGAAAAAAGTGGAAGGAAGTTGGAAAATTTGGAGAGTGGGAGGGAAAACTAGAGATAGGTACCAATTTAATTAATTGTGATTAATCCCAATCATACAGGCATGGGAGGAAGTGATAATATTCTCTAGGTAGCTAATGCCAAACTTAGAGTTAATAATGGTTTTATTTTTGGTGGTTGTCTTTTCACCTACCGAGATCTGCATCGAGAAATTAGGGGGAACTATTTTCATGCAATCTTATTTTTGGATCTGCATGTTATTTTAACTATTAGTGATATTTTTTGGGGTATTAATGGCCAATTCTATGATAAGAATGGGTTTCTTGGTTAACTTGAATATTATTCTTGTTTGGTTTTTTTAGAACACTTGCAAGACTTTTCTAGAAAGGATTTTTGTTGCACAGTAAACTTGGAAAATAAAATGAAAGAAATATGGGAAATATTATTCAGGAATGGAATTTTTCTCCTTCCCCATATTTATTATTTATAGTATTAAGACATTTATATGATACAACAATTTGCAAAAATATTTCTGAGTGAATATATGTTGGGATATTGTGGGTATTTTGTGAGTGTTAGTTTAAAGTATATCTTGTTATCATTTTTCTAAATGCATGATTGTATGAATGTGTGTGTGTTTATGGGCATGTCTATGTGATACTCAACCCTGGTCAACTTGATTGTTTATACCATGAATCGGTGATGGTTTATTATTGACTGTATGTGTATATATATATATATATATATATATATATATATATATATATATATATATATATATATATATATATATATATATATATATAGTTGATTATATTTTGATTAAATTTTGGGTAAAAAACTCTTATTGAGTTCAATTATATTTGTGTACTGGGAATATGATTTATAAAACACTATGTGAATACAATTTAAGGTTCAAATAGAATATTGGGTGTTATAAACATATATACATATACATTTAAGTGTTTTATCTCTTGGTATTTAATGAGTTTCAATTGGAAAATATGGATGGTCTTTTTTATTTTATTGACTGTTAAATAAACCCATCAGGCTTATTGGCTTATACATGGTTATCTTTTGTAATGGCAATGTACAATCATCGTGCTTTATAAGGAACTCTCAGAATTCAAGTTTTTGATTCAGAGTTGAAAGGATGACTAAATTATCTTTACTTTATTATGTGATTATATTTTACCTTCCGGTAAAATACCCATTTGGGTTTTTGCTTAATACATTTCACGATGATATTTAAGTGTCTTTGTTTCACTCTGCATATTGTCTAATGTTTAACCCTGATTCTGGTTTCATATGTGTATGCGAATCTTTAAGTGTGGGAAATGGAAAACATAGCAAGGGAAGTTGCTTCTAGTCAAACTCTATTTATTTATATTTATATGACTCCTATATCCCGGGGTTATGGTATGGATGCATAAGAGCTGGGTTGGAGGTATGAGATCCTAAGTCAACTATGATGGTTAAGTCAAATCACTTAGTTTTCAAATGATATTATTGTGACTTTACTATTTTTTTTATTTAGTTATATTGATGTGGTTAGGATTGTATAAGGAACACTTTTCGAGATTAAGCTAATTCTATATATATTACAAAATAGGATTTATGGATATCTAATGTGGATTTTTTACTACAACTTTCTTTGATTGAAATTATTATTTTGAAAGTTATAGATAATGACTATGCTGATTCTTACAAAGAGAACTATGTGAAACTTAAAATTAATTGGATATTACACTAGACTGTGTGAAGAAAGGTAAGATACTCTAATGATTGGTCAATCCAAAGTATAGTGTTATTTTTGTAGTATAAAAATAATATTTTCATTCAAATTTTGGGATGAAATGGTAAGATTTTATTTAAGAAATTGTCAGATGAATCAAGGAATTAATACTAGGTTTAATTAGAAATTATGCATTTTTAATCATTTGGTTATGAAATGATATAGTCTTAAGCTTAGTTGTTATCTTGTATAGGTATTATTGAGATTGAAAAGGGGTAATGTTATTGAATCTTGATATTATGATACTATTAAAGGATAATCATAGAGATGTTTTAGTGTTATAAATAGTAAAGATAAGGTAGAGGACATTTACATGCTAGTTCGGCTGGAATTGACCGTGTACAATTTTTTTCTTCAACATTTTTAGAATGCAGGATAATGAACAAGGAAAAAGAATATATGTTGGTTATGTTATAAGGATTTGAAATATTTTTGATGTTATTACAAGTTATGATATATCATAAATGCATTTTGTTTGATTATGAATTTAATCTATCTTCTTTTGAAAGGTATGTTGTATAAGTGAGAAAGGGCATAACTGTCTTACTTGTTGAAGGAAGTTTTCCTAATTATGTTGACGTTCCTTTCTAATAAGGAGTATTAAACTTGTATTTAATAATGAGTTGTCATTTTTGAAAGGATTCAAAGTTGATTATATAAATCATTATTGTTACTTAATAAAATTAGCAAAATACTAAACATGTTGGTATAAGCAATATGATTTCTAATGAGATATGAAATATCATATTATTAATTGAGGATCATGGAATAGTTATAAATTTATGTGATTCTACCTTAAGTGGCTATGTTGCATTAAGGCTACATGGTCTACTAAGTTATGAAATAATATGGTAAAATATTGAGAATCATTTATTATGAATTTGTATACATGAAACTAATACTATTATATGTGTTTGTAATTATTTCATTTGATTTTAATATACTTATGGATTATTACAAAAAATTCGTAGATAAATAATAAATTACGGACTACAAAGAAACAATGCAAAACATCTTAAAATAATGGATGTAATTAAATAATTTTGAAGATGATTGCAATCTATAATCAAAACTAAGATATGGAACTTAGGATCGAATTCATATACAATAATGTATTGCTGAATTTTGAAGGAAATTTTTCACAAAAATAATTCTTTTATAAAAAATTAAGTTAAGAATTACGATGTAATTAATATATGGAATTCGACAGGCTAACTTATGTTGACTTCTATACAACAATGTATATTTAATGAAACAAGTCATTAAATGAATACTGCCACATAATAGACATCTTAAGTTATCCCTTGAGATCCACTTATTAAGTCTGTCATAATCCATTAAAGAATTGAGTTACACTTAAGTTGCAAAAGATGCTAATCCTGCATGAGCAAGTCACCTTGGTACCAAATTATGTTGGCTACGAGGAAGAAATTAGTTGTGTAATGATGTAAGTCATTATGTAAGCAACTTCTCTCCCATATGTAACCTAAGTTGGCACAAATGTGATTCTTTGCACGGGTAGAACATGTTAGGTAACTTGTGTGTAGCTTGAATTTAAGTAAACTCAAATAAATAATTTAATTCTAATAACTGAACCAAGTGGTGTAGTGATGGGACATGTTTCTATTGACAAGTGTGCCATATAGAAACTGAGCATACAATGTCTGACTCTTAAATTTTGGCTGAAGTAGTGTGAGTTATTACACTGTTGAGTTCACCTAGTTATAAAAATTAGTGTAAGATTCAAATGGGATTTGATTGACTAAATTCTAGGTAGAAACTTAGAAAATTACTTATAAATCAATGCTGAGAAGGGTACTAAATGTATACTTAGTATACAGACTCGAAAGAGTAATATATGGGGGATTGAAAAATCTAATTGACCCATAGTCATGCACATGAATCATTGATTTTTTACCTAAAGCATTATAATTGTAATGTTTTTGGATTTAAATTTTAGGATGTACATTTAAATCATTGAAGGTAGAAGTTAGTTTGAGAAGATAAATACAAAAATTTCCCATATTATAAAGTAAAAAAAGTAGGTTCTATATTTTTCTTATGAGAGCATAAAACTCAAAGTACATGAGCTAGATTATGCTCCCCATGACTTGGAGCTTGCTGCCATTGTGCATGAAATACAAGTTTGGAGGAATTACCTTTTGGGAAAGCCATTTGAAGTGAAAAAAGATAATCTTGGGCTAACATACATCTTCACACAACCAAACTTGAATGTGAAACAAAAAAGATGGTAATTTTTTTTATCACAGTATTAATTTGATATCAAATATATAAAAGGTAAGGAAAACCAAGTGGCAGATGCACTAAATCATGGGAATCACATTTCCACTGTTGTCACTTTGAGAACCCAATTCAAGGAAGATGAAATGAAATCAATGTTAGTTGGTTCTTATTATCAGCAGGTGAAAACAACACTTTTTATAAATCCTAATGATAAGAGATACAAAGGATTTAGTTTTGATAATGAAGAAGTCCTAAAATTTGTAAATCGATTTTATTTTTCCTTGGAAAATGAACTAAGGATGAAAGTGATAAAGGAATTTCACAATGCTCCTTATTTTAGACATCGCAAAGTGACTAAGATGATTGATAATGTAAAACAACAATATTTTTGGAAAGGGATGAAAAAGGATATTGTAAATTATGTATCTCATTGCTTAGAATGTCAAAGTTTTAAAGCTGAACATATGCATCCAGCTAGATTGTTGTACCCTCACAACATTCCACATTATAAATGGCAAGTAATCAACATGGATTTTGTTCAAGGGATGCCAATGTTGAAAAATAAACATGATGTAATTTTAGTCATAGTTAAAAAAATAAAAAAAGTTGTTCATTTTATACCAAGGAATTTGAAAGATGATTCAATTATACCTGTAAGAGATTCGTGCATGATATTTTTAGATTGCACAATTTTTTTGAATTAATAATTTTAGATCGGGATCCAAGGATGACTTCATGTTTTTGGAAAAAAATGAATTTAGCCTTAAGGAAAAAGCTAAATTTTAGTTCTACATACCATCCAAAAACAAATGGATAGATTGAAATGGTAAATCATATCATAGAAGACATGCTTAGGATGTAATGCATGGATTAATAACACAAGTGGGAAGAATATAGTCCTCTGGTTGAGTTTGCATTTAATAATACTTACAAATCCTCACTGAAAATGGCTCCCTTTGAGGCATTGCATGGATGGAAGTGTAGAACACCTATTAGTTGGGACAATGTGGAAGAAAGAGAAGTAATAGGACCTAATATTTTGACTGAAATAGAAAAAAAAGTAAAAAAAATGTGAGTTAAAGGAAGTTTCTAATAGGAAGAAGAATTACATTGATTTAAAAAGAGTTGATAAAAATTTAAACTAGGAGATAAAGTGTTCTTAAGGGTCAAACCTAAGAAAAGTTCAATTTTGTTTGGAAAATTAGCCAAGTTTTCACCTCATTTTGTCAGACCCTTTGAAATAATTGAAGTAATCATCCTTGTGGCATATCCGTTAGCATTGCCTCCCACATTGTCCAAGATGCACGATGTTGTTAATATTTCTTTTCTTAAAAAATATGTATCAAATTTATCACATGTAATTAATTGTAACTCATTACAGATTCAAGATCCGGGTGTCATTGTGATTGATCCCGTTAGGGTGTTGGAATCTTGCATGTTGCACTTGCGAAATAGATAAATAAGTTAGTATAAGGTCCAATGGGACAAATTTTCTATAGAAAGTGCAACTTGGGAGAACTTAGAGGATATAAAATCTACTTTTCTGCACTTGTTTTAGTGAAAAAACATAAATATTTCTTATCTTTTATAATACTTTTACTATTTATTATTGTTGAATGAATGAAAAATTTCATAAATTTTGATATTTTGGCAAAAACTTGATTAGAATGAGTTGTTACAACCGATACAATTTTGTTTGAAAGCTTTGGAAACTTAATGTTACAAGTTTCAGTTATACTTTTTAATATTATTTGATGTTTAAATAAGTGTATTATTCCTGATTTGGTTTAAAATATGGTTATGTAAGGAACTAATCATCAGGATGATGATACTTAAGGGTGGAAGTATGTCATACCCCACTAGTTTCATTTGGATGAATATATATTTTATCTTGCTATAGGAATAAAATTCCTTATTTTGCATGGTGCTTGGACTGTAAACATAGTTATTATTTTGGGATATTTCTAGAAAAAATAAAAGATAACAGGTTGGAAATGAGTTTTTATAGTCTACATATCAATTTTATACACCTGTGATATTTCATGTTTGTGTTTTGGATTTTACAAAGATATGACACAAAATCTATACAAATTTTTGCTAACCTAAGTTGCTTAAAGGATGATACAACATTATAACTATAATATAAGAAGGAAAATGCCTTAGTAGAATGGAGCTGTTAAGAACAAATTATGGTAATAATAAATTACTACTTCATTATTTGTATCTTGACTGGATATTAGAAATCAGCAACCATATCAATGTATGAAATTGCTTGGTTGCGTATAATATAAAACACTTACACTCTCGGTTCATAAGGCTAGATGGACCTTTGGCAATGCAGTGTATTGATATTATTGGTTGTAGTCTTGATTAGGAAATAATTGTTATGATATATAATATGTACACACACACACACACACACACACACACACACACACACACACACACACACACACACACACACACACACACACACACACACACACATTTATGTTTTCATATACCTTTTATGGTCTTAAGACCATATCCTAAGTTAACCTTGATGGTACTCGACCATCTTAGGGGATATGGTTATATTGTTTATTTTGATGATTAAGGGATGACATCTCAGTCGAGCTACCATCCGAGCTCATGAGCAAGCAATTTGGGCAAGCCAACTGTGGCATTAACCACCCAACACTGTCTATTTAATGGTCTCAAAATTATAAAAGGCCAAAGGACAATTTGCTAATTTAAGTTTTAACTATTTAAATAGTACCCAACTATTCAATGGGATACCTTATGAGATCTGGCAATGGAGATTAGTTTCAAAATTTAGCTAGAAAAACAAAAGTGGAAGGTGGTTGAAAAATTTGGTGAATGGGAGGGAAAACTAGAGATAGGTACTAGTGCTATTAATTGTGATTAATCCCGATCATATGGGCATGGGTAGAAGTGAGAAGCTTCTTGAGGAATCTATTGCCAAAATTAGAGTTAATAGTGGTTTCATTTTTGGTGGTTGTCTTTTTGCCTACCGAGCTCTATATGGAGAAATTAGGGGGAGTTGTTTTTATGTAATCTTGTTTTTGGCTCTACATGTTATTTTGATAATTAGTGAGATTTTTATTAGATATTAATGGCCACTGCAATGATAAGAATGGGTGTCTTAGACGAATTGAATATTTTTCTTATATGGTGTTTCAGGAAAACTTGTGAGAGTTTGTTGGAAATGTTTTTTGTTGCATATAGTCGACTCGGAAATGAACTTGAAGGAAATATGGGCAATATTATTCAGGCATGGAATTGTTCTCCTTACCCATCTTTATTATTGTTGGGGTGATAATGTCAAGTGGGATTATCCACTGCAGAATGCCCCAACATTAAATTGAAAAGTTTGTTAAGAAAAAAATATTATGAAGGTATTTCACATTAAAGAGTGAAGCAACTTGACCAATTCACCCATCCACATTGATTTGGGTGATCCCTCTCAGGATTGGTTGTCTAGATATCTATAACGTATACATGTTGTAATGAATGAATTAAATACTGAGATCTTATTATAAGATACAATCGATGATCATTGTATGATCTAATCAAGAAAATAGCTGAGTAGACAATGTGAATGACTACAAATTAGAATAAGAAGTGTTGCGTTAAAATTGTGTTGAATTCTTAATCAAGATAGTACTTTATAGTTGGAGTTTTTCCTTTGGGTTTCTCCACTTAAATTTGGTGTTATCTCTCTTTGATCTTGTTCATTGTTTACTTTCAAGCTCTATCACTCTAAGCTATACATTCACTATATATTTTTAAGTTATTCATGTTTCTAATCAACTGCATATCATAATCTATAATCTTTGGCTTAAATGGTGGATTTGTAATCAATGGATTATTTATCCCTTGTTAAATCTAACATGGTATCTAATCTTGGTGATTGCGCATGTGTAGGATCAATCTAGAATTGTTTAACTTGAAGAAGTAAAGAATATTAAAGTGTATTTACAAATTTGTGAGACTCTAAAATATCCCACAGTCATATTCAAGCAAACCAAGTTTAAAATTCCAATTTCCATCTAAAAACTGTTTGAAACATTGATAAAATATGGGCTAAATGGTTGTTTAGATCATGTTTAAGCTATTGTATGCTTAGATATTTTCTTTTTCTTCTAGTTTTAGTCATTTGTTGTTTAAATCCATCATCTGTGAGCTTCTTTTAAGTTTTCATGCCATTTATAGCCATTTGGGTCATTTTTTGAATTTGGATATGAAAGATCTATTTAGATCTAGTTTGTTTGAGGATTTAAGTTCATTCTATTGGTAAAAAATCTTATTTTTTAGCTAATTTTGTCCTTGCGAAGCTTGGACCAATCATTTGGTGCCATTTGTCTTCACATTTTCCATTGTTTATTATCTTTTTTCACAAGATTTTCCTTTGTGAAGCCTAGGCCAATTGTTTTGTGCCATATAGCTTCATTTTTTTCTATCTTTTTCAGTTTTGTGAAGCTTGGACCAATAATACTACTCCATGTAGCTTCCTTGTTCCTCTTTTTACATTTTCAAAGCCATACCCACTCTTAGAGTTCCAAGTGGCTTCAGTCTGACATCTTACTATCTTTCTGAAGCTTGGGCCAATAATTTTGTGCCATCTGGCTTTTCCTGACAGATTTTTTGAATTTCTTTGACCGTGAAGCCCGAGCCAATCATATTGCTCCATTTAGCATTGCATTTTCCATTTTTTACAATTCTCGAGCCAATCAAATTGCTCCATCTTGCTTTGAGGTGTTAGAATATTGTTTATCTAATTGTCAATTGAAATCCACGTGCCAATAAGGGCTTTACATATGTCTTCTCTTTGTCAGACATGTACTATCTATCCTCTAACATTTGCAAAATCTGAGCCAATAGAATCGCTCCACATTTCACATTTTTCAGTCATTTATTTGTGGTAGTTATTATCTAATTACAATTTTCCACCTTGTCACATTTGTCAAATTTGTGAAATGTGATCCATTTAAAAGGCTCCACGTTTCTTGTTTGATTTAGTCTTTTTGATTTCATTGTGAAGTGAAATCCAATAGCATTTGGACAAGTATATATCTGTCAATTTTTGGCAAAGTGTAAGCTATAGAAAAGAGACATCTGTCTTAGTATTTTTGCGGTGTCAATCTTTAGTTCTTTGTTTCATAGGTTTAATAAATTTTCTTTGTATTGCGACTTCTAAAAAATTTCTTCATTCCACGAGATTTTTTTAGGTCTGTGAATTAAGAAATGAAAGAAAATTAAAAATTGATAGGTATTTTGCTTTTCGCACTTGTCAGACTCTGCTAAACTTACGAAATAGGAACTAATTATTTTTTAACACGTATTCTCATTGTGTTAGAGTGTTAGTCTTTGCTTTGAATTTCCATTTAGATTGTGACAACTATCTTATTACTTTTTTGGACCCAAAATTTATTTCAAGTTTGGTTTATAAATTATTTAAGCCATTATTTTTTTGACAAGTGGATTGTTTGACTTATACTTACTGTCGCATTGTGTCAGAATGTGAAATGCAATCTAATTAATTAAAGACACGTGTATATGGTTCTGTCTTTTAACTAATTGTCTATCTGTCTTATTAGTTGCATTTGCAAAATGAGAGGTAATTGAAAAGTGACATGTGTATTTGCTGTCAGAATGGCTATAGTCTTTTGACACGTGTCTATTTGCCTTTTGTCGGGGTTTCTTGAATCATTTTAGGACCTGAAAGAGCTTTAAATTTAATTTTTTAAAGCGTCGCATCTGCCCAAGGATCTATTTTAAAGATGACATGTTCCTTTCTTGGTATTGTTGATCTATGCCATGTGTCGTCCCCCACCTTGGATGTTTATTAACTTATTTTATTTGTTAAAATAGCTCATTTTTTAGCTCACCTCATCGAGTTGCAAAATAACTTGTCGATCTTTCTTTGTTTTATGGGTTCGCTAATTTATCTTTGTATTATGGCTTTCAAATTTTATTTGTCTCATGGATTCCAAATTATACCCGTCTCCACTTTCATTTTTTATCTTGCGTAGATCGGTCTTTTATCTCACCAAGCCAAGTTCGTAAAGAACTCGCCGAGCTCCTGTAACTTGACCCCAACTCTGTTATGTCAATTTGATCTTAATTTTTACCAAATAAAGATAATTTTCAACTAAATTTGAGTTGTTTTATTTTATATAGCTATTAAAAAAGATATGTATCTTGTCATTTGTCTTTGTTTGGCTTCCTTGACTCATTTTTTATTTGAATTTGTTTCCATTACCATCTGAGCATTAAAAATGGTTAGTTTTGCCATTTTTTTAATGGATAAGTCTCACTCGCTAAATGGAACAAATTATAACATTTAGAAAGTGCATTTAAAAGCCTATTTTATGGCTAGGAAGATATGGGATCTTGTGAGTGGTGTAGAAAAACATCCCATAGGAAAAAAATCTACCCCTATAAACCTTATCTCTTTCTCTCAGAGATCTCAAGAAGCTCTTTCCATCATATTACAAAATAATAGAGATGAGTTCTTGATGCATATAGGTCACATGGACTCACTTGTAGATGCATGGAAATAATTAGAAACTATGCTTGAAGGAAATAGGTTGTCTAAGATCATTAAAATAGTGTTAGAGTTTCTTACAACAACCATGAAAGGGGATGAGAAGATTGTGAATTATTTAGCTGAAATTAAGAACATCAAAACTCAATTAGATGGATGTAATTGTGAATTGTTTCAAGATAAGTTGCTATATTTTATTATATATATTAATATTCATGAAAAATATAGACATTACATCCAAATTATTAATTCAAAATATCAGAATGAGAATGATCTTCTTTATCTAGACACCTTGCCTTCTTTGTTGATTCAAGAAGAAAGAGTCATGGAGAACTTTGATTCAAAAGAGATAGCTTCTCAAGAATTATTTTCTCAAAATCATAAGCCTTCTTATAATAAGATTAATTTCAATCCAAATCAGAAATCTAATATCAAATCTATATTAAAATCAAATCCTAAGACTAATTCTATAAAGAGAAATATGAAATTTAAAGTCAAATTTAATGGAACTTGTAATAAGTGTGGAAAATTTGGACATAAAGAGTCTGATTATAGAGTCAAGATTAAAAAAACATCTTGGAATTTCAATAGAAAAACCTAATAATTTCAAGAAAAATCATAAGAAAAAGAAAAAAAATGTAGCTGAGAAGTCTATTGCCCTAAATATAAACCTTTCAACTTTAAATGACAATGAATGGATTATTAACAGTGGCGCCTCTAGGAACATGAATTACATTTCTAACATCCTTTTATATATGATCAAATGTGAAGAGAATATCTAAGATATAACTTTATCATTAGAGCTAAAGGTTGTGGCAATGTTAAGCTATCAAATGGTGTAATTAGGAATGTATTGTATGTCCCTAAACTGAAAAAATCTTTTGTCTTGCTCTCAGATAACTAAAGAAAACTATAAAGTTGTTTTTCTATAAGAAAAATGGTATGTCAAAGACCATTTTTAAAATATCATTTCTTTTGGGATCCAAAAGAATGGCTTGTATATATTTAATGCTTCTGTCTCTGAATCTTATTTTTCTTCCTCTTATAGGAATGATATTCAGATTTGGCATGAAAGAATTGGTCATGTAAATTTAAAAATATTTTATGATATGTATAGATTGAACCTTGTTGTTGGTCTTCTTAAGATAAAATCAGATCATAGGACTTATGAAAGTTGCCTACGTGGTAAGTGAAATAATCAACCATTTCAAAAACATCATGATCCAAATTATTCTCATTTACTAGAACTAATTCATAGTGATGTGAGAGGTCCACTTGAGGTTACTTCTCTCTGTGTTACCTTGTATGTTGTATGATTTATTGATGATTATTCTAGAATGACTTGGTCTTATTTTGTTAAAAATAAGTATGTTGTTCTATTTGAATTTCAAGAATTTAAATATCTAGTAAAAAATGCTTCTAATATGAAAATTAATAGAATTAGGACTGATAATGGAGGTGAGTATGCCATAATTCTTTTTGATGAGTTTTGTGTGTCATGTGTGATTCAAAGATAATTTACCACTCCTTATTCCCCTCAGCAAAATGGCATTGTAAAAAGAAAGAATAAGACTGTCTTAGAAATGGCTAGGACTATGATTCATGCATCTAATGTGCCTAAGTTCTTATGGGCTGAAGCTATGAACACTGATGTCTTTATTTTAAATAGACTACCTGAAAAAAATAATTCAGTAAGCTACTCATCATGAAGTATGGACAAAGCAAAAACTAGATATATCTCACCTAAGAATATTTGGTAGTCATGCTTCCATCTTCATTACAAAAGAAAAAGGGAAGAAGCTTGATCTAACCTCGTCCTCTAGTATTTTTTTTTTCTATGGTTGTAGAAGTAAAGGATTAAGAGTCTATGTTCCATTCAAGCATGACATTGTTGAAAACAAAACTATTCAAGTCTTAGAAAGAAATTTCTCTGCTGATCCTAATGTACCCTCCTCAGTTGCTGTAGAGATAGATCTTGATAATCCCCCTAATGACATTATGGGAAAAAAAATTCAAGAGGATGATTATCCTGATCTATATATGATGGATATTGAGGGGGATTTTTTCCAAAATGTCTTGCAACCTAAGATTCCTCAATGGGCCAAACATATTGTTCAAAAATCTCATCCTGATAATCTTAGAAAACTAACTAGAAGTCAGCATACTTATCATGCCTTGATGACCCTCTATGAGGTAGAACCACAATCCTTTGAAGAAGCATCTCAAGATGTTAGATGGATTTAAGCTATGAAGGATGAATACAATTCTTTAATCAAAAATGACACTTGGGAACTAGTGCCTCCTCCTTCTAAAAGAAGCATTGTAGGACCTAGGTGGTTGTTCAAAATTAAATATAATTCTCTAAGAGAGATTGAAAAATTAAAAGCAAGAATGGTAGCTCATGGTTTCACTTAGAAACTGGGTATTGACTATGTTGAGACCTTTTATTTTTTTGCTAAGATGAGCATCATTAGAGTTCTTCTCGCATTGGCTACCCAATATTGTAGGGAGATTCACCAAATGGATATCAAAAATGATTTTTTAAATGGTTACTCGAAAGAAGAAATCTATATGAGTTATCCTAAAGGATTTGAAGTAGCTGGTAAGGAACTTTATATATGTAAGCTCAAAAATTCTTTGTATGGTCTTAAGAAAGCTCCTAGAGCTTGGTATGCTAAAATTAATAGTTTCTTTCAAGATCTTAGTTTTTCTAACTACCATTTTGATAATGATTTATTTTTTAAAGTTGAAAAGAATCATATTATCATAATTATCTTGTATGTTGATGATCTTTTGATCACTAACAATGATAGAAATCTAATACTTAGACTTAAAGAAAGGTTAAAACATCATTTTGAAATGACTGATTTAGGTTTTCTAAATAATTTTCTTAGCATGGTTATATTTCAAGATCATAAGTCTATTGTTGCATCTCAATCTCAGTATGTTATGAATTTGATAAGAATATTTAACATGATTGGCTATAATCCTGTTGCAATTCCTATTGAAGTTGGTGTTAAGTTAGATCCTAAACTAGCCTGTTCTAAATTTGATCCTAATCTATATAAGTAGCTAGTTGGTATTTAATCTACTTAACTATTACTAGACCTGATATCTCTTATGCAGTAAGAGTAGTTTCAATATTTATGCAAGAGCCTTATGAAGATAATTGGAAAATGGTGACAAGGATTTTGAGATATATTAAAGGAACAATCAATTATGGTATTTTTTATTCTCCTTTTAATGATGCATAACTATTTGGTTATTGTGAATCTGATCATGCTGGTGATACTGCAGATAGAAATTCTACTTTTGGATATATTTTCAAGCTTGGTGTAGGTGGCATCAATTGGAGTATAAAAAATAAATCAACAATGTCTATCTCTTCTACCAAGGTAGAGTATATGAGTGTCATGGAAGCTGATAAAGAAGCTATGTGGCTAAAAAGGTTATTGGTTAAGTTGTACATGGATGTCAAAGGGAGTAATAATATTCTATGTGACAGTTAGAGATGCATTTCTCTTGAAAATGATCCAGTTAAGAATCAAAGGATGAAACATATTGAATTTCATACGCATTTCATAAGAGAAAAAGTCCTTAATGGTGATATTGATCTCTTGTTCTGTCTAACTGAATATCAGGTTACATATATCTTCACAAAACCACTATGTTAGGTCAAGTTTTGAAATTTACATGCCTTGTTGGGCCTATTATTGTTTCCCTTGAGGGCGAGTGTGCATGACAATGCCACCTCTTAACAACCTATTGAAAACATCCAACACTTCCTCTATTTGTAATAAGTAAATGTTTCACATTTTTTACTTGTACATCCCAACGAAGCTTCAGTTATGGGTATGCCTTACGTTATAAAAGGCTCCATAGTTTTATGTAAGTATTCAAATTTAAAGGACTGGTCTTAATAGTTATTTATCCCCTGCTAAATCTAAAAATTATTTATAACATTAAGACATTTATATGTTACAAAACTCTGCAAAAATATTTTTGAGTGAATATATGTTGGAAGATTGTGGGTATTTTGTGAGTGTTAGTTTAAAGTAAATCATGTTATCATTTTGCTAAAGGCATGATTATATGACTATGTGTTTTTTTATGGGTGTATTTCTGTGAGACTCGACCATGGCCAAATTGATCATTTATACCACGAATTGGTGGTGGTTTATTATCGATTGTATATATATAGTCATGGTTGATTATATTTTGATTAAAGACTGGGTAAAAAATATTATCGAGTTCAATTATATCTATGTACAGGGAATATGATTTATAAAACACAATGTGAATACCATTTCAGGTTCAAATATAATATTGGGTATTATAAACATATATACATATACATTTAAGTGTTTTATCTCCTGGTCTTTAATGAGTTTCAACTGGAAAATATGGATGGTCTTTTTATTTTATTGACTATTAAATAAACCCATTAGGGATATTGGATTATTCATGATTATCTTTTTTAATGGAAATTTACAGTCTTTGTGCTCTATAAGGAACTCTAAAAATTCTAGTTTTTGATTTAGAGTTGAAATGATGGCCAAACAACCTTTACTTTGTTATGTGATTATATTTTACCTTTGGGTAAAATGCCCATTCAAAATTTATCTTAATATGTTCCATGATGATATTTGGATATCTTTGTTTCACTCTGTATATTGTCCTATGTTAAACCCTGATTCTATTTGCAACTGTGTGTGCGAAGCTTTAAGTGTGGGAAAGGTAAAAAATATCATGGGAAGTTGCTTCCAATCTAACTCTATTTATTTATATTTATATGACTCATATATCTCAGGGTTATTGTATGGATGTATACGAGATGGGTTGGAGGTATGAGAACCTAATTCAACTGTGATGGTTAAGTTGAATCACTTAGTTTCTAAATGATATTCCTATTTAGTTATATTTAGTTAGATTGATGTGGTTCAAATTGTTTAAGGAAATATTTTCGAGATTAAGGTAATTCCATAGATATTATAAAAAAGGGTTTATGGATATCTACTGTTGATTGTTTACTATAACTTTCTTTGACTGAAATAATTATTGTGAAAGTTACAGATAATGGCTATATTGATTCTTACAAACAGAATTTTTTGAAGCTTATAATTAATTGAATATTATTCTTGACTGTGTGAGTAAAGGTAATATACTCTAATGATTGGTCAATGGAAAGTATAGTCTTATTTCCATAGTATAAAAAGAATATTTTCATTCACCTTTTAGGGAGAAATGGTAAGATTTTATTCAGGAAGTTTTTAGATGAATCAACAAATTAATGCTAGGTTCAATTAGAAATTTTGCATCATTTAATCATTCAGTTATGAAATAATATAGTGTTAAACTTAACTGTTATCTTGTATAGGTATTATTGAGAATGAAAAGGAGTAATGTTATTGTATTATTTGCTATTGAATCTTGATATTATTATACCATTGAAGGATAATCATAGAGATGTTTTAGTGTTATAATAGTAAAGATAAGCTAGAGGACCTTTTCATGCCAGTTTGGTTGGAACTGACCATGAACAATTTTGTACTTCAACATTTTTACAATGCAGGATAACAAACAATGGAAAAGAATAAATGTTGGTTATGTTATAAGGATATGATATATTGTTGATGTTATTCTGAGTTATGATATATAATAAGTGTATTATGTTTGATTATGTATTTAATTTGTCTTCATTTGAAATGCATGTTGTATAAGTGAGCAAGGGCATCGTTGTCTTACTTGATGAAGGTAGTTTTCCTAATTATGTTGATGTTCTGTTCTGATAAGGAATATTAAACTTGTATTTAAAAATGAGTCGTCATTTTTGAATGGATTCAAAGTTGATTATATAAATCATTATTATTGCTTGATAAAATTAGCAAAATAATGAACATGTTGGTATAAATAATCTGATTTCTAATGAGATATGAAATATCATATTATTAATTGAGGATCAATTATGGAATATTTATACTTATGTGATTCTACCTTAAGTGGCTATGTTGAATTAAGGCTACATGGTCCACTAAGTTATGAACTAATATGATAAAATATTGAGAATCATTTATTATGAGGTTATATGCATGAAACTAATACTATTATATTTTTTTGTAATTATTTCATTTGATTTTAATATAATTATGGATTTTTATGACAATGTCGTAGATAAATAATCAATTATGGACTATAAAGAAACGAAACAAACCATCTTAAACTACATTAATATGTATAATTGATGTAAGTAAATAATTTTGAAGATGATTGTGATCTAGTATAGAAACTAAGTTGTGGAACTTAGGATCAAATTTATATGCCATAATGTATCATTGCATTTTGAAGGAAAATTTTCGTAAAAATAATTATTTTATAAATAAATATGTTAATAATTATGATGTACTCAATATATGTACTTTAGTAGGAAAACTTATGCTGACTATTGTAGAGTAGCATACATTTAATGATGCAGGTCATTAAATGAATACTGCTATATAGTAGATATATTAAGTTGTCCCTTGAGATTCACTTATTACGTCTGTCAAAATCCATTAAACAATTTAGTTACACTTAAGTTGAAAAATATTCTTATCCTACAAAAGAAAGTCACATAAGTACCAACTTATGTTGGCTAAGGGGAATAACTATCATTACATATGCACCTTATCTCCCATAGGTAAC
Organism: Taxus chinensis; assembly: GCA_019776745.2. Lineage (NCBI taxonomy): Eukaryota > Viridiplantae > Streptophyta > Pinopsida > Cupressales > Taxaceae > Taxus > Taxus chinensis. Next base: position 392,590,348 of record CM034156.1, on the reverse strand, counting down.
CTAAGTTGTCACAGACGTAATTCTTCGCATGGGTTAAATAGGTTTGGTACCTTGTACGTAGCTTAAATTTAAGTAAATTAAACTAATTGATTCAATTTTGATAACTAAACCAAGTGGTGTGGTGAAGGTACATGTTTCTGTTAACGAGTGTTCCATCTAGAAACTTAGCATGCGGTGCATGACACTTAAAATTTGGTTGAAGTAGTTTGAGTTATTAAACTGTCAAGTTCACCTTGTTATAAACATTAGTTTGAGATTCTGGATGGGATTCGATTGATTGAATTCTTGGTAGAAACTTAGAACAAAACTTATAAATCAATGTCAATAAAGGTACTAAATGTATACTTAGTAGACAAACTTGAAAGAGTAATCTATAGGGGATCGACGGATCTAAATGACCCATAGTTATGCACATGCTTTATCGATTTATTATCTGAAGAATTGCAATTGTAATGTTGTTGGATTTAAATGTTAGGATGTACATTTAAATAATTAAAGGTAGAAGTTAGTTTGGGAAGATAAATAAAAAAATATTTTCTGTAATATGAAGTAAAGAAAAGTAGGTGCTAGATTTATTGTGTCACACAAATATAAAAATTTTCTCTGTTGATCACCTGTATGTCACTCCTTGATCAGATAAGGTACCTGTAACCTGCAAAATAGATATTCACCTACAAAATCCACAAAACCACATCAAATCCAAAATATAAAGATGTAATATGGGGATTCAGACTGACCCCAACGGTCACTTGATAGAGTGAATTTATGAATGAGTGCTGCACTACATCTCAAAATCCATGTTGTTCTTGTGAGTGTGTGTAAGAATTGTGCCTTGGGATGCCCTAGTGCACGTTGTACCTGATAACGAGATAGATTTTCTAGAATATGAAAATGTGTGTATGGAATATATTGAGCTTCCCCTTTCTATGTAGTGTATGCAAAAAATGCAGTCCCTTGTCCCTTGAATGGATGGTAGATGGATGCCTTGAAGTGCTTTAGGTACCTTTTGAATGCAAACTTAGGTGATAGTAATAATTTTTAGATCTTGGTCCTTTATTTTGAACACATAATTCTATATTTATACGATTCCCTTGTTTGAATTTTGTAATTGAAAAATAGAAGGCCAACCCATAAGTGAAAAACATGCCAATAAGATAAAAGAGACGCAAAAGGAGTGAGTAATATAAGAAAAGGTCACAGGTGCTTAGAGGGGATAGGGGAACATAGGTGCTCTTGTCTTGACTAGGTGCTAGTATATGGAGCTATAAAAGATAAATAAGTAAAATAATGATTGAGTTGTAGGGTGTGTAAGACCAAAGATAAAGTAAAATATAGAAGAAAGAGGCCAAAGACAATTATCAATTATTAGTTTTATTACTTAAGAATCATGTAAATGCTAGTATACTTTTAGGACCTATAAATGTACCCAAGTGCATGATTTTGTGTCTACATTTTACCCCAATTTATGTCATCGAGTGAATACTTGATAACATAAAGTAGATAAGAGATGCATACCTTTTGTTCTTATAGAGTGTGATGGTGATAACATGCAGAAGAGACAAGTGAAGCGTGGAATGATGTAAATATGAAGAGTGGAAACTAGGAAAGGAAAGTGACCCTAGGGTTGAAGTGTATGTGATGATTTATACCTTTTTATGTAGCTTTTTGTTGTTACTTCTTGTAAGGATAGACCTGTAAAAAGAAGAGCAAGAATGTAGTCAAATTTTTGTATATGATAAACCATAGAAAAATGTGCATATGTAAAAGTATGTAGTAAGTGTGTAAAAGGAAAGTGTTCACCTAATGTGAAAGATTTTAAAGGATAGAAAAGTGTCCTGTAATGCTTTGAAGAGAGAGTTTTTTGGGTGATCTCATGCCAAGTGAGAGTTTATTTGGTGATCTCACGCTAGTGAGTAAGTGTTGGGGAGAGAGGTCTAGTGTTACTCTCCTTCCATGAATCTTCCTAATGAGCACCAGTGTAGATGGTACATCCCTGTTTTGTTTCTTCTATCCTGAATTAGTTCCAAATTTATTTATTTTTTTGATTGAAATGATTGTAGGAGATTGCATGCATGGTGTAACTAAGGGTCTGTGCTTGTAGCTGAAAATATGCTCTGAATGTTTTTGTAAATTGTGATGATATAATAAGATGGTTGTATGTGTCCCTAGGATATAGGTGCCCAAGGGAGGACACAAGAACCCAAGCGCTACTGCCTGGTGGTAGGAACTGGTGTCTATGTTGTGTTGAGAGACCAAGTCAGATTCTGGGACGTTATGTTACTATATTTTTGTTTTGTTTTTGTATTGTGTATGTCTCTTCTGTAGCTCCTAACTACTATAGGGGTAATTTTTTCACCCAATGTATGCCCCCTTGTTTGGGGTACATGAGATGATTGTAGGAATATGTGGCCCAAAAGAGAGGACCTAATCCTGTGCTAAAATGGATCCCTGCAGGGGAGGGGATGTGCATGGTAGAAACCAAGACACATGCAAACAAAGTGGCTAGTAACATGTGTTAGTGAAATCAAAGCTAGTATGCAATTAGAATATAATGTAACAATTAAGTGTTAAAATAAGATAGACCACAAAAAGTGGGTTTCAAACATGGTACATCACTCACAATGTCACAAGCCAATCAGGGCAGAAACATCTAAAAGTAGACTATATGCATAAAATACATAGGGAAAAACCCGCAAATAATAACATACAATAGAAAACAATGAAAAGAAAAATGTATCAGATAACCATGGAGAAAATAGTCCTACAAATAAAATGTTACACATGAAGCACCCATTAGCATATTAGAAAGATAAATAGTATGTTAAGACATGGATGTATCAGTGGAAAGTAATGTGATAGAAATTATAAGTAGAAAATGATGAAACAATATCACCTATAATGTGTGAGATTAGGAAATGTAGATGCCCCTAGGATCCTCAGTAGGAATGGTAAAGGTACAATGTTAAATATCATTATATCGTGTGAAAATATGTAAGAGATCTACATTCACAACTAGATACTAAGTGAATGCACGTATGTATATGATAAATATAATGACATACTGAGTATTTGACTAGCGTAGTAATAAAAGTGCAACATGCAAGTAGAATAAGATAGCAAAAGTATACACAACCAAGATATACAAATGTAGTGGATGAGTGGAATAAAGTGGTATGTAATGTGTGAATGTGATAGGAGCAACGTTCCCTCCAGTGGATGTGTATGAGATGAGGTTCATTTATAAAAGACCATTCAACAATCAAGAATGAACCATATAACAAGAGTGAATCATTGAGAAATGGTTTAAGAGTATAAATGCTAGAAAAATAGATCATGAAGCACAAAGTGTGAAGAGTGAATGAGGTGAGGTTAATTTTAGATTTAGACCCTCTACAATTGAGTATGAACTACAAAACTAGTGTGTGTCATAAGGTAATAATGATACAATGTGTGTATACAAGTGTGTAAGAGTGCTTAGAAATAGGAAATATGAAGCACAAAGCGTAGTAGTATAAATGCTAGGAAACTAATGGTATTAGGAGAGGGAGTAAGCGTGATTCTCCCAAGTGTGTGAGAAGTGTAGATTTAGACAACGATGCTAAAGAGATATTTCCAAGGTGATAGAGTTTGAAATGTGTTTCATCCATCATTGTAAGGATTAACTTGTTTGAAAAAAGTGATTGGTCGCTAAAGTGGAGGGTGGATAGAGACCTTTAATGGTGGTGGATTATTTGGGATTGATAACACTATAGAATACTTGAAAGGAGAATAGGATGGAATGATTTTGAGAAGATTTTTCTTAATTTTACTTGGTAATGTTGTAGATAACTTAATAAGAGGAGGTGATGGAGGAAATATCTTGAAAGGTGATTGTTTAGTTAGAATGGGTTGTATAGGCGATGCTTGACTAACTAAAGAAGGAACATCAGAAGTGATGGCATGATTTTCACTGGTCATAAAAGGAGCACATTTGGGAGCCCATTTGGATGTAGTATTTGGAGATGGGAATTTAACAAGATGTTATGTAAAAATGAGATAAAACCCTAACGATCAAGGTGCTTGATTCTTTGTCGCAAAGCATAGCACTTATTGTCATGATGTTGATTGATTCGATGATAATTGCAAAATGCAAGACCTTGATATTTAGCAAGACGATAAGGAGGATAATAGTGAGTAGTTGGAAAATTGATTAATTGATGGTTAAGTATCTCAAAAATAATGTCATGTTATTTATCGTTGAGATCAATCTTGAGAGGTGTCGGTAGTGGTAAGATTTGGGGTTCACTTATATGAGAACATGTAGAAGTCATAGAAATAGGATGAGAAGGAGAAGAAGAAATAACATTGGATTGAGAAGTATCCTTAATATGTTTGATGTTAGTTATGAGAGATGTGATCATGGTATTCACAGCCTCAATTTTATCTTGAAATAAATAATGTTAAAATTTGATTGATTGACATTAGGACTAATAGAGTCATCATAAAGTCGATTGAAGATGACACTTACTTATGAAGGCGGTATATTGCTACGGAGATATATAGTGTCTAGGGTTTTTTGGAGAAAATATTTGCAAGGTGGGTGAATTTGAAGCAATTAATGTAAGGAGACTCGAGAAAATTTAGAATCCACGAAGAAAAATAAATGGGAAAAATAAGGATCCGAAAGACCGATAGCAAATGGGGTTTACCAAATGATTTAAAATATATATATTTTTAAACCCTTTGTAGAGTAACTGAATGTAAACAATGATATATAGTTTCTCTGTACAATATGATGTAAACAAATAAGTGAATAAAATATGAAACCCTAAGAAAGAGATATAGAAAGAATAAATTAGCTTATTATGCTTGATTTGGAGGTGCTCTAGAATAGGAAAACCATTGAACATGAAGTGAATAGTGTCTTAAATCCTTAGGATAAATTCTAGAGCTCAAAAATGATGCAAGCAAAGGGTGTTTGGACTGGGGCAAGGGTTCTTGGGCACTAGAGACTATTACTAGTGACCATGACTATGAAAAATGGCCAGAACCTGATTTCTACCGTGTCATACAAATATCTTAAATATTCTATGTTGATCACTTGTATGTCATTCCTAGATCACCCAAGGTAATTCTAACCTACAAAAGAGATGTTCACCTATAAAACCCATAAAAATATATCAAATCTAAAAAATAAATATGTAGTATGGGGAGTCAGACTAACCCTGACGGTCACCTGACAGAGTGAAATTATGACCGAGCACTACACTACATCTCAAACTCGATATAGTTCTTATGAGTGTCTGTAATAATTTTCCCCTAGGATTCCCTAGTGTAAGTTGCACTTGATACCCAGATAGATTTTCTATTATATGCTAATGTGTGTATGGAATAAAATTAATTTCCTTTTCTTATATAGTGTATGTATAAAATGGAATCCCTTTTCCCTTGAATGGATGCTAGATGAATTCCTTGAAGTGCTTTAGGTGCATTTTGAATGCAAGATTAAGTGATAGTAATTATTCTTAGAGCTTTGTATTTTATTTTGAACACATAAATATGTATTTATATGGTTCCCTTGTTTGAATTTTGTAATTGAAAACTGGAAGGATGACCCATAAGTGAAAATGATGACCAAAAGATAAGAGAGACCCAAAAGGAGCGAGTAAGATAATAAAGGGCTAGGGGAACCCAAAGGGGACAAGAGTACTTGAGTGATCTTGTTATGGCTAGGAGATGGTGTCTAGAGCCATAAAAGATAAATAAGTAAAATACCAATTAGGATTTAGGGTGAGTAAGACCAAAAAGAAGGAAGAAAGAGGCCAAAGATAGCTATCAATTACTAGTTTTCTTACTTAGGAATAATGTAAATGTTAGCATGCTTTTAGGACCTAGAAATGTACCCAAGTGCATGATTTTGTGTCTACAATGAGAGAGGAGAAGAATGGATGAAAGAAAAATAAATAAATGCATACAAAAATGAACTAGCCCTTCACGTTGGGTTCACCAATTTTGTATTCCCAAAAGTCAACACATGATTCTAGATGGACGTGAATTCTAAAGGTCATGTTGAGATAATTGGAATATGATAGATGGGATTGTAATGTGATGGATATAGTATAAGTGGGATAGGTGGGAATGGTGATAAAAACAGGGATACTAATCAAGGAAATCAAAGGTTATCAACTAAAAAATTTGGGATTTGTTTGTCAAGAGAGATGAATTATTTCCTAACATGTGCATGGGTGATAATATAATCAAGGATGATTTCTGTACGTAGATATTAGTCTATATCAGTAGATCCAAGTATAACTCAACCAAGTTGGTGGATGAGAATGAAATATCATTATTATTCTAAGTATCCCTCTCTGAAGAGGGTCATGTTAGAACGGGGAGGAAGTGTGCAAAGGAAAAATCATGGTTTGTGAGGTATAACCCTATCAACTTAGTTGGCCCAGTATTCTTTTGCAATATCTATCTCATCGTTCATTATAATAAGCTAGCCAATAATCTTGGGTGGGATATGTATGGCCCTAAATACTAATTGGTGTAAACCTTGGTCAATATCTATTTGGAGTCTATCAACGTTTGGCTGGTTTATGATCGGGTCAAATATTCTCACAAAAGGTTGTGGTGGACCAAGAATGGCCATGTGGGCACCAAATCAGCGAGGATGGAAACACACAAACAAACTAGTATCTAAAGGTACTAAGAGCTAAGTTCTGGTAGAGTAAGCCGCTAGGGAAATATGAGTTGTGTTATTTCCAATCCTAAAGTACCTTATGTTCCTATATTTAAATAAATAAAACAAATGAATCTAATTTACACAAAAGATGATTGATTTCTACTTTTATTTTAATTAAATTCGATTTAGAATTATTTAATCAAAGAAAATAAAGAAAACTATCTAATTGTTTTTGTATTTTCCAATTAACCTTTTGAATGAAATAAATAAAAAAATATAATTAACTTATAACATATATTATTAGATTTTATGGTTGTTAAGAAATTAAATTTAATAAAATCTATAGACATAGAAAAATAAATTAATCTGAACAACAATCTAATTCTACACTAAAATAAAACAAACACAGAATAGCTGGATGTTGCTATTCCTTTGTTCCAGGGTGTGGAATTAAATATATTTTAATAGAGGATGTATTCTAATTTATAATTATGGAAATCTAATTTCCTCTAACTACCTCTCTCTCAGATTCACAGGAATAAAGAAATCTTCTTAGGAGTAGTTTCTTCGCTACTTGGAAACTTCCCCAGTAAAGTAAATAAATAGTACATATAATTAACAATGAAGAAATAAATAAATAAATGTAGACACAAAAGATTCCTCCAACTTATTTTCCTTTCAGATCCACTGGGATAACCATAGAAGAATATATCAGCCAAATTTTGTTCATATGCACATAATTCTAGAAATGAATAAATGATAAATTTTAATTCTTTAAAAAAATGTGTCTATTCAATCTAAATATAATATTCACATGAAAGCTTCAAATAAATGTAAATATATCCCCAACTTGGTTATTGTTGTATTGTGACAACTTCCCAAGTATGATGATGGATTTATTACCTCCTCAAATTCTTTTCATTTCTAGATATGAGTTCGAGATGATCCAAAGTGTGCAAATTTGGTTGGTAGTAAGGTGAAAAAGAGAGCATAATGTAGTTGATTGATTTGCAATAAATCAAGAAAATGCTGGAGCTGGTTGGCTACAACAAAAATGGTCACAAATGTAAGACTAGGAAAGAAAAAATTAATGTATTTTGTTGTATGTGTAATTCTCAGCAAGATTTTGGCATCATAATAGTGCAATCAAATCCCAAATTTCCAACCCATCATTCGGTAAACGTTTGGTTTTTATAGAATTATGGAGAAGAAAAATTCTTGAACACATGACAATCAATAAGTGCTAAATCATCAAGAAGAGAGGGAGTTAACACTCTAAAGATAATAAAATGAGAAGAATACTCAAATACAAACTCTTTAAGCCAAACAAATAATAAGCACATGATAAAATGACTCACAGTTTTGAAACATGCATTCAAAACAAGCAATTTGAACTCCCAAATAAAATCACATAGTACTGTTGGTATGCGTAGACTGGAACTTATGCAACCATAACAGTGGTTATGTAACCTTTGGTCTAGGAAGACTCAAGGTTACATAACCACCACAAAGGTTGTGTGACTTAAGGTAAAATGTGGAGAAAAATAGGAAGAAAAACAATTCGTAAAAGTATCAAAAAGTTCAAAGACTTAGAAATAAGGGTAGATAAGTAAAAAATAAACATGTTGAAGGTAGATGGAGAGGATATATATCTCATTTTTGTTCTAGAGAAGGATTCTTACATCATTGTATACTTTACTGTACCCATCAATGTATAAGCGTGCAATTTTGGGTGCATATAGTGCCCATATACCTCAATAGTGTAACATCATACACATGAAGATGACATGCATTAGGTCAATGAAAAGATGGGCCAATTTAAAATTTAATTTTTTGATCCCTAGAGCACCTGGTGTTGAAATTTTTCTTTAATACCAAGTGTAATGACAAAAAAAATCACCTTAAAACTAACCCAATTAAACATATGAAATCATGTAAATAAATTTGTTTTAATAAACAATCACTATTAATTTTCAATCAATAAATTAATTTTTTACATTTTGGGTTGTGGGAAAGTGGACAACCTTAGGGTAGTTACATGCTTAATTTTATCTATAAATTAATTTTTTTATGGAAATTCCATAATAATTCAATTAATTTTCCTAGGTCAAAAAAGTATTTAAAACCAAACTATAAAATTATATTAATGCTAATAGAATAACTTATATAGCTATAGTGAATTTATTGAAAATAAATTTAGAGCACCAAGTTGCATATCAAACCTCATCCCTAGTATTAATCTAATCTTATCCATCCATTTTGGGAAAACCTAATTTATATACCTCATTTTTACTCTTATTAACCATTTCTCTTATTCAAGGGTTGTTAATGCAGTATCCTCATAAGTGGGTGTTGTTGGCCATTGTATGTTAGTGTTGTGAATTCCATTGATGGGAAATTGTGTCATGATTTTTTATGAGTCTCTATGAGGTGTCTTTTAGTGTCAAACAAGAAGGTTGATTAGTAGTGACTGAGTTTGGTGAAGTCCTACAACATGGTTGATCTTGCATAGTAATTGTATAATTCCTTATAAGTAATTAAAAGGTTATCATGAGGTAAAAAATATTTTTTATTATGTGTCAATATTTTTGAATATTATTCATGTGGTTTACAAGGTCAATTCATAGTTTGTCATGGTGTGTAGCAATCATTCTAGGCAAATTCCTAGTCCCAGACCTTGCAGAATGAGTTGGAGGTATGCATTTTGTAGATAATAAGTCCTAAAAAATCATGCTAGAAACATGGTGATAGTGTACCTAAGGTCTGTGATGAGTTTTATGTTAGTTATTACAGGTATAGTGCATGTATGATGTCTTTGGGAAACAAGAAGGTGAAGAAGAAACAAGTTGACATGGGTTAGTGACATTGGTTGGAGAGTCTCATAGATATTTGGTCTAGACTATGAGTATGGAAAGTTATAAGATGTTTTCATGATGCTTCATGAAAAATTTTAGGTCAAATTGAAGGATATTTTGCAAGATACATTAGTTTTGGAAAAACTGGGTTTTCCACATTGTGTTTTGAGGTAAAAGTTGACCTTATGATGCTCACTATAAATTTTATAATTTTCATGGAACCAAAATATTTTTGGGGGATATTTTTCCATGGAATTGAGAAGGTTTAGAAAAAATAATGATTTGGGTTTATCATCACGTTTTTATGAATGATCTTTAAGAAGATAAATTTCTTTGAAACACTAGCTAAACCCTAGCTAAAAGAGACTTGGAGAAAAAGTAGTATAATAAACTAGTTTTGATTGATTTTTCCACATTTTTTATTTTAGGTTGTAGATGAATCCTCCATATTTCCATAAAGGTGTATTAAAGTATGTGACAGTATCTGGACCCCACCTAAAAATGCAAGTTTATGAAAGTATTTAGTCTGTGGAAATTTGTCCAAAGAAGGTGATAAATAAATTGACATGATTTTAGCACAGGAGTTGTTCTAGATGTCCATGATAGTTTTAGATCATGGTTGTGGTCCTAAATGTCACAATGTTCCCTATTTATGAGATGGATTTTTGGGGCAGTTTGGATCATTATGTGGTAAAAGTGGAATTTCAAGAGCTACATGTGGAGTTAGGACTTGATGCAAGTTGTTTTGTGATTCTGGTACAAAGGGATTTCCAATGGTATATGGTTTGTCTCATGATGATTATATTTTATGGGTCATCTAACTAAATTTTTCAATAAGAAGGTTATTGGTTTTTGAAGACAGGATTGGTTTTTATGTAATATTGAGATAGAAGAGGTATGATATGGGTTGGTTAATGATTTATATTAGTTAAAGAGTGAAGAGGGATGAATTTTTTCCTATTTAAGGAATTTTTAGGTCTTGAAAGTGACATTAAGGTTGCAAATGTGTTGAGTTCTTAACATTGATATCTAGACAAATCAATTTAGTGAAGAGGAAATTTTGTGTGGTTTACACATATGGATGTTTAATGAGATATAGAAAAAATGTATGTGATATAAAAGTTTCCAAGATTCAAATGAGTTGTTACATGCCATAGTTGAGGTTTTCTTGGGTGGTATTGAGGCCCAAAGGTGAAGACTGGTTCCTAGAAACAACTATTTGGTGAAAGATATGAGCCTTTTTGAGTGAGTTGTGATAAATATGATTAGTGAAAGATAATTAATGACCATGGGTGGTGTTTTTATTTCATATTTGACATGGGTGATGAATTTGGGAGCTTGACTAATCATGGTGTGAGGTTTGTGAATTTTAGTCATCTAGGTGATGGGGTTTTGAGTTGTTTTCGAGCTTGTTTAGTGCATTTGTGCATGGCTGACCTACATGGGTCCATTATAAATGTTTTTATGAATGTATTGGTCAATATAAAGGATTATAAAAAACCTCATTTCTGTTTTTCAGATGGAAAGCATGAAAATATTCTTGTTTTATTCTTTTTTTAACTAGTGCTCTAGGAGGGAAAAATGTGAGTTGCATGAGAGAGAAAAGAAGGTGTTAGGGAATAAAATTAGAGAATATGAAGTGTGAAAAATTCTAAAGGATTCAAGATAATAAGTGTGTAAGAGATAAAATCCAAATCAATGCATGAACATATAAATTTGAGCGAGCTTAAGGAATGAGGGTTTGAAGAAAGTGTGTGATCTAAATTTGTGATCTCCATTAGTTACATCAGCTACAAAATTCATAGATATTCATCTTCAGATATTTGAGTTGGTGATTTATCATCTTATGGGGTTTTATCCTCCTTGTGGAGTGGGTGATTCACTACATTAGGGGTTGGTTCTCCTTGTAGGGTTAGTGCTCTGTTAAAATAGGGGTTGGTGCTCGTTGTGAAGTTGGTGCTTCACTAAATTTCTTTTATTTGAGTAATATAAGAAAAAAATTAGTGGTTTTTCTTTCCCTTGAGGGTTTCCCACTTATATATGGTATTCATGTGTCTTCTTCTTTGTTTCATATACTTTTAAATGTTTAATACACACATAATGTGCTCATATGTTTATGAATGTTAAATGGATGAATGAAAATATGAATATATGGTTTTGTAAATGAAGTAAAAGTGTTTGTAGGGATGATTCACCCCCATTTTAGTGTACTATGATTTGAAATAATTCCTCAATGGGCCTTCCAGATTTGGGGTGTGATCAAACTTGATCATATGGTCTAGACCGAAAAAATTGAGAGATGTCAATATGTTGTCCTATAAACCATTTTTATATCCTCACTTTGTTTCCTCTCTTGTTAACATTTTACCATCATTATTTTATTTTTTTACATCCATTCCTTGTATTTTCACTACTTTTGGTCATCTTGGACCTTCTTTATGCCTTTATTTATTCTTTCAATTTCAATTCCCATTGTTTTTCACCCTTTTACCATAGGGTTACCCCAAATCTAATGTAATTATCCATGGGTGGTTGTATCAAGTTTTTTTCCCATTGATAACACCATCACTCATGGATGATGGTGTTTGGTATGTATGCCCGGCTCCTTTTTTATTTATATATAAATCAATCATTACTATAAGCACGTCACTTTACTTGCACATTGGAAATTCACATGCATTCATAGTTGTTTGTTAGACTTGAGGGTTTGGATCATATCATTTTGTATTTGGGTCACCATAGTGAGCTAGCACTAGAATTATTACTCTTTTTTCCCCTTTCTCCACTCATAGTTATTCTCTCTCAACATTTTTTTCTTTGGGGAGGATCAAATCATCAAAATTCACACTGTAGGTAAGTATATCTAGCCCTTAGTTATCCTTAATTTCATGTTTATTAATGTGTGGATTTTTTATTATTAATTGTTATAGATTATGGTAGATATATGCTTTATTTTATCTATTTCTTTGTCTTTTTGTTATTTCCATTTGATTTATTCATAACTTGACATATATTTATTTTGAATCATAATAGGATACTTATATTTATCTTATGTATAGTCCCTAGAAACTTGGAGTTATTTTAGGGTTATGACCATTATCATCTAGAACTATCACACTTGCGCTACCTGAGCACCTTTGGTATTTACATCTTATTTTTAGACCTAGATTTGATCACCAAAATTTAATAACATAAGTGGGGATACATATTAACTCATTATACATTTTGGTGAACCTCAAATTACTCTTATTATGCCTTTACATTAATAAAAATTCATTTTAATTTTAATTTTTCTCTTATTTTCTTACACAATCAACCACTGTGTAAATTTCCCTACATGGTTGATCTTACATGTATTATTCCCAAAAAATACATACTAAAAACTATAATAATTTTTTTTTATTATAAAAATTTGTTACACAACACTTAGTGATCACTTAGTGTGACACCACAATGAATGATAAATTTACACAGACATAGAGACACTCATGTGATAGGATACAAGAAATACATTAAACCAAATATAAAGGCAATTAACAGTACCAAGCCTACCTATGAGGATTTTAAAGGGGAGAAACCATCATGTTTACTACCTCTTTAACCTCCACGAAGGAATCCTGACTAGCGTTTGGTTCCTTCAAGATAAACACCTCCACACAAAATCATACCCGTTATTCATCCATTTACGCCACCCTCTTATATCTCCACTAATACTAGTGAATAATTCACTTGGTTCCTCCAATTCAATAATAAACATAACCCTTATTCCTCCCTTCACTAAAAACACCTTATACCTCTAATAAACAATGATGCAATGTCATCCCCACATATAAATGAAAAATTACATACAAGCATTGCAAAAATATATTCAATTTAACACTTTCTCTAAGATTTGATACAACACAATAGATAAAACAAAATATCACTAGGAGATAGATGGAAAGTGATAATACCCAAAATTATATACCTTCCAATACTTAGGTTTTTATTAATATAAATAACTTGTTTATCCTTTTGTTTTCTTCTTATCTTTAAATTACATTTTAAGCGTATAAGGGCCACATAACACTTGCCTCCAAGTTATAAATTTATATTTCCATTAAGTCATGTTCCTCTTAATGAAACACCCACTTTACTTCTGATAAGAGTAATCTAAATGTTTATAAATAGATTATACAAAATAAAATCAATAATCTCTTTACACATTCAATAACATATCATTAGACCCAATGTTAGGAATTGGCATAAGCTACAATATGTTTCAAATGAGTAACCTCATATAAAGTCCTAGAATTAACTCATTCCAATTGTAGCATTTTAAATCTCTCAACGAGATCAATCAATAATTTTATCAAAATGTTTTTATTCCATAATAGTCTAGAACCATTTTAAAAGAAAACAATTATTACCTGATAAGAGAATTTATTTTCCCATAAGGGCATAATGAGGTTACTCACATGAGTCCAAAGATTCAAATGTAAAAGGTACATTGAGTCCACCTTATGAAGGTTTCTCTATAATATCAACTAAGAATTAGTGATTGGTCATCTTAGGCCCCAAAAAAGTCCCATATTACTGAACCACTTTGCATAATACAAGTGAATGTTAGTTCAGGATATAACATAAGTTCTTCTCATATGGTTAAATAATTTCATTTATTTATTCAATTTTGTTAAGATGTATTTAGCAAAAGGGTAATTTTAAGGAACTAATTCATTACAATTTATGTGTTTCCTCCTTTCATTGCCTTTCCGATTTATTCATTTTCTATAAGATTTTAAAGCTACATAGTAATAATATGTTTCCAATATTTAACAACTTAATTAAATCCAATATACAATTCACTAATACATGATATTTTACAAGTTCAAAATCGATTTTTTAACTTTTAAGTGATGCAATTACCATCCATAATACAACTCTTCATTTATTTTAACTACAAAAATCATAGTTTCTTTTTTCAAATAAAATATACATTTTAAATAAATCCATTTAAAAATTAACCAAATACACAAAACATTAAATGTTTTCCTTCTCCTGTCACCTACATAAAAAAAGTGTCAACACAAGCTAGCATGGATCCCGCACCTCCCATATGGAAATTCTATCAATATTTGAAATCAAATTTTTGAGAGAGAACAAAAATAATATTTCTCGCAACATTTCAAATCATAACTAGTTTTTTAGGTTTTAGAGAGATTCATTCATTTTCTTCACATAAAAAATCAATTTATTTACAAGATGAAGAATGACATGGGAGAGATAAAAAGCATTTTTTTACACAATATTTGAATTGTAATCATACTTTAAATTTTAGAGAGCAAAGGATTTTTTATTCCTTCATGCAATTTTTATTTTCATTTCCACAACAAGGGTTCAAGGGGGAACATTGCTTGTACACGTGATCATAAAATCCATTTATCATTTTGTTTAAGGTGTTCATAAGGGTTAATTGAAATTTTATTTATTAAAGGTAAAAGGTATTGGAGGGACCTTACCTAGGAGTAGAACCAAAGGCTCAACAACCAAGATGGGAAATAAAGAGAAATGTGGTTTTTTGATAGGTGGGGGCCACACCCCAGCCAAAAATAAAAAACATAAAAATCACTAAGGTAGGGGATGACTTCCTACAAGAATCCCTACTATAACCAAACACAAAAAAACTACAACATAACAACAACACCACAACAACTACAATGAAAACAAAGATAAAAGGCAGTAATCAACAAATTTATTGTAAACCTTGAGAAAAATCCTGAGTGGATGATAAAGATTCAAAGCAGTACTTGTTGGTGCAAATCAGTAGCACCCCTGGATGTTGATCAGATTTCTAGTTTGACACTTTGGACATCTAGTGTGATTGCACAACATTGAATCTTTTCCCCAAGTGTGGGACTTATAAAAATAGGAAAAGAATCTCCAGATTAGAGGTTGGTTCCTCAAATCCTCTAATTACGTGTATTACTTGCAAGTTGCAGAGGTTTTGCATTCAAGATCCTACTCTAAATTCCAAAGGGGACAGAGGTAGAGAATGCAAAAACTAAAACTAATGCTAATAAGGTGATGCACCAAAGGAGTGGTGAGCATTCTTTTCTTCTGCAGATTGACACAGATCATATAAATGCAACAAAAACATCATGCACAAACTGATGACACTATAATGGAAGATCAGAAATGAAGAAAACAACATAAACAGAGGATTAAAACTCATTCACAGAGCCTGCATTGTCATTTCCAACATCAAAAAACATTGCATTACAACATCTGAGAGGTAGAAAACATAGGTTACAGTCTTGGAAGAGGTCTGATATTTCCAAAAAATCACTTTCAAGGTGAAAGAGGGAGCCTACAATACATGAAAAAATGTTCAACCTTTTAAAAATAATGAGCCAAATCTAGCTTTTACAGTGCAAGAAACGACCTCAGGAGAGAGAAACATGGGAAAAACATGGGAGGGCTTCAACCACTGACAAAAAACATAATAAAACAACATGGACATCCTTACAAGTCCATTCCCTGACATTTTCCACCCTGCTCAGAGAGAATGCGAGCCATTCTTCATTAAAAATGGTGGTTGAAACGTCATTTCTATTCATTACCATGTGCCAGAGGCATTTTTTAAATTTCTCCTCTCCAAAATCCATCTAAATAAAAAATTGACCCCGGAATCTTGTAGATAATTTCACCAAGATTTCCATTGATATAAAGAACGTGAAAAACTGAGCTCTGGATTGAAAGTTATGGCCATTTGAAATTTTAGGGCAAAACAGGGCCAAAACGGATTGGCGGGTGAAAAATTTGAAATTTTCCACTTTTTGCATTTGGGAAAATTTCCCAAAAAATCCCCACACTCCACCATTCTGGGTGCCACATGGCATGATTCCATTGGCCATGGGCTCTTGATGCCTCATTTTCCATCGTTTTGACCACTGGAAATTTTTTCCAAAAATCCTCCATCGGGCCGATGATCACGTGGCAAGAACATGATTCACCGCGGGCTTTCCCCCTTAAATTTTTTTTCGCTTTTGGCCATTTTTTGACTGGACACGTGGAAACCCCATTCAGTTGTGGGATTTTCCTGGACTTCATGTGGGCCTGTCCTATATTTTTTACCGCCACCGGACACGTGGCAAGATTCCATTGGCTCACGTTTGGGGGGCAGTGGTTTTTCCTTTTGAAATTTCCTTTGTTTTGCTTTGGGAAAATTTCCAAATTTTCCCCCATGTTCCAAAGCTCCGGTGCCATGTGGCATGATTCCCATTGGATGTGGGTTTTTGGGGTGAACCTTCCTCCTTGCGCTTTACCTTTGGGGAAAATTCCCAATCTCCCCCTGCTCTCTTCCGGTCTGACCCCCTGGACACGTGGCCTGATCTCACTGGTCGTGGGCCTTGCAGGAAAAAAATTTTCCTCTTGACCTTTACAAAAATACTTCACCAAATTTTCAAATCTTCCTCTGTGGTCTGTGGGTCTTGAGACACGTGGCATGAGGCCATTGGATGTGGACCCCGTGGGTAAAATTTGACCTTGCACCCTCGCCAAACATTTCACCAAAATTCTAACTTCATCTCCGCCCTCTGCCACTTCTTGGCCTAAGGACACATGGTGCAATGTGGTTGGGTGCGAGGCCTTTCCTGAGATATTTTCCATGGTGCCAACACTTAGTCATTTTTTCAATTTTTCCCCCTTGGACACGTGGCATGATCCAATTCGCTGGCGGGCCTGTGGGGTGAAATATTCCTTTTTGAAATTTTCCAAACACTTGGTAAAAAATCCAAGTTTTCCTCTGACCCCCGCCACTTCCGAGGACATGTGGCACCATATTACTGGCTATGGGCCTTCCAGGGGAAAATTTCCCACAAAAACTCCACCAAGCCATAACTTCAAAAATACATGGAGTTAGGAGGAAAACTTTACCTTTCTGGAAAGCTGAGAAAAAGATCTATCCAATGGTGCCATTTCCAAAAGGTCTTGAGTTCCTGAAAAGTAAAAAATTTATGACTAAGGCACAAGAGTGGGAAGAATGAAGGGAGTTAGCCACAAAATGAGCAAGGGGCTCATTTTTGATAACCATTTTGGTGACTCAGAAGGGTCATCTACCTGCTGGATGAAGTTACCAGTTGCCTGAAGCAATCCATTGGGCATGGAGTCATTAAATTCTTTGTTTGGTACCCCAACTGACTAGAACACTGCAAGGAGGAAGATGGAGGGTGGAACATCATCTGATTGGGGCAAGGCCTGCAAAACACATTTCCTGGAACATCAAGCTTGTGCCAAAGCACTTAGGGAAAGCAAAGCTAATCTACAGCAAAACAATGTGCAAAAGCACTTGGAGGAATGAAAACTAAGCTAATATGTACAAGGTGGAGAACTTCCCTTCAGTAGCAATGCTTGATGGATTCCATTGACTGGAATCTGCAGAACCATCCAATGAAGACAATTGGAAAGCATTGTCCTTACACTTTGTGACCATGTATGGGCCACTCCAAATGGCATCAAATTTTGAATGCCTTCCCAGTTTTGCTCTGTCTGCATCCCATTTTAACACTAGATCTCCAACTTGGAAAGATCTATTCTTGGCCTTTCTATCAAAGGTCTTCTTTATCAAAGCTTGATCCTTCTCCATTGCTTGGGATGCCTAATTTCTAATTTCTTGGAGCTCCATCAATTCTGCATATCTAACCTCCATGGGCTCAAATTCTGATATCTCCTACTGTTTCATGAGTTCCAATGTTGGCAACTCAAGTGACATGGGAAAAATTGCCTCTCTTCCATAAAAAAGCTTGAATGGGGAGTTATCTGTAGATCTTTTAGGAGTTATCCTATCAGCCCATAAGGCTGATTTCAACTTAGTATGCCAAGATCTCTGATTTTCATCAAGATTCCTCCTAATGATCCTTAACAAGTTCTTGTTTGTAGATTCAACCTGGCCATTACCCTGAGGGTAATAATTTGATGAAGTGCTTAGGTAGATCCCATTCTTGACAGCCCATTCAGTTACCTTGGATCCAATGAATGCCAATGCATTATCCGATATTATTGTAGCAGGTATGCCAAATCTGGTTGTTATTCCCTCATAGAAGTCCAGGATGTTGGATTCATTTGCTTCCTTAAGTGCTACTACTTCAGTCCACTTGGTGAAGTAATATGTTGTTGTTAGAATCCATTTGTGCCCTTGGCTTGAATTGGGATTAATGACTCCAATGAAGTCCAAACCCCATTGCATGAATGGATGGTCAACTGAAATTGGATGCAATGGAAGGGCAGCTAGCCTCTCCTTACCCATGAAGAATGCACAATTCTTGCACCTCTTGATCCATGCATAACAATCACTAAAAATCTTGGGCCAATAATAGCCAGCCCTCATGATCTTTAGAGCTGTCACTCTTGGTGCAAAATGACCACCAGCTGATCCACCATGGAACTCTTCCAACACCCTATGAATCTGATTTGTACTAATGCATCTCAACAGCACTCCATTCACATCCTTTCTGAACAAAACACCATCAACAAGGGCATATGGGACAGTCTGCAATCTAAAGTTTCTTGTTTTGGTCTTGTTCATCTCTGGAGGGCATAGACCTGTGCTTAGGAAGTGCATTATGTCTTGGGTCCAGCAAGGAGTGAGGGCACCATCATTTTCCTTTTGAGTGCTTCCTTTCTCATGGCTATCTTGCAATGCCAAAACAGCCTCCTTCTCATTGCATGCTTCCTTGTGTTTGTTCAGGACCAGCTGCTCACACAACCCTTTTCCTCTGACCAACTTGGTGACTTTGATCTCAATGTCATACTTCATGACACGAGTAATCCAACCTTCTCTCTTTTCATTTAGGTCTTTGTTGAGGAGGAAGTCTTTAACTCCCACATGAGAAACCAGCAATTGAACCTTGTTGTTTGAGACTAGATGCTTGAATTTATTCAAGCTCCTGATTACTGCAAGAACATGCTTCTCAATGAAATAATATCTCACCTCATAGTCCTCCAGGATTTGGCTATAGAAAGAAATTGGCTGCTCATCATTGTCTTTGTTCTGTTGTACCAAAATTGTAGAAATAGTATCATCACCCCCAAATGCATAGAGGATGAAATCCTTGGAGAAATCCGGGTTAATGAGAGTTGGGGATTGAGAGATGGCTTCTTTGATTGCTTCAAAAAATTTCTTTTCCTTCTTCTATCCATTTGAAAGTTATTCTTTTATTTAACATCTTGGTGATAGGCTTGACTAGGGCTGCAAAATTTGGGACAAATCTCTAAACAAAATTTATTCTCCCCAAGAAACTTTGAAGGGCCTTCTTGTGGCTTGGAAATGGTAGTGCTCTTATGGCTTCAACTCTTTTTGGATCAATTGCTAATCCTTCTTTGGAGACAATGTGGCCAAGGAGCTTTCCTTCATGGGCTAGAAAAATACACTTTTTAGGATTCAAGGATACCCCAAATCTTCTGCACCTTTAGAACACTTGTCTCAAATGAAAGAGATGGTTTGCTACATTTTTTGAAAAAATAGTGATATCATCAAGATATATCAGCACCATGTTGTTAATCAAATCCTTGAACGCCATGTCCATTTCCCTTTGGAAAGTAGCTCCAGCGTTGGACAGCCCAAATGGCATTTTCCTGTATGCATAAGTTCCCCATTTGGTTGTAAAGGTTGTCTTGAACTGATCCTCTTCTTTCACCATGATCTGATTGTACCCTGAATAGCCATCAAGTAATGAAAACCTCTTAGATCCGGAAACAACTTGTAAAATCTGCTCCATAGAAGGAAGTGGATAATGATCCTTGAGAGATGCTCTATTCAAATCTCTAAAGTCAACACACAATCTGATTTCCCCACTCTTCTTTCTAACTGGAACCAAGTTGGCCACCCAACTAGAATGCTTGATAGGGAATATGATTCTTGACTCTATCAACTTATTCAATTCTTTCCTCATGAGAGGCTCCATGTGTGGATTGACTCAGCCTTTGTTTTTACCTAATGGGTTTAGTACTTGGATCCAATTCAATTGTGTGTTGAGCTAGCTCGGGGTTGAAACCTTTCAAATCTTCATAGCTCCAAGCAAACACATCAGGGAATTCTTGACAAAGTTGTATGAACTCATACCTTTCTCGCTCAGTTGTCACTTTACCAACTTGGAGTGGTTTGCCTTCTTCCACCAAGATGGACACTGAATCTCCTCCCTTGACTTGGATGTTTGCTTTCTCCTTCCTAAACTGATCATTAGGATTGAAAATGGACTCCAAAGTAATAATTCCCTTTGGTATTTTGTTGGTTCTCAGCTGTACCACTTGGTCACCATACTGTTGTTCTAACTTTTCCTGATTTTTAGCTGAGAACTCAGCCTCTTCTTGCAAGAAATGGATGATTTGTTGATCATTTTCAAACACTTGCCAACTTACATTGTTGTATGGCACTGAAGGCCTTACAATCACATGAATGTTTGGTTATACCTTGTCTTTTTTGATGTTTTCAACAACATCAAAGGCTTCTCCAACTGTTGCAAGCCTTTCAACAGCTTGGTTCTCTTTTCTAGGAATGGATTTGATGCCAAAGCCCTCAAAATATTCAATGAGGTCTCACACCCTATTTTTGTAGCACTTGAGTAGATCATTCTTGATAGCATGTTGCCCCTTAACTTGGTTGACAATCAACTCACTGTCACCAAAGACTTGCAAGTTCTTTATTCCTCTCTTGATTGACCAATGCAATCCTTGTATCAAAGCTTCATATTCAGCAGTGTTATTAGAGCATGCAAACTGAAATCTAAAAGTTGAATAATACTTAACTCCTTGAGGTGAAACAAACATATCTCCCCCTCTAGTCCCTTGTCTACTCCTTGATCCATCAAAAAAAAATGCCATACCTCATTGTCATCCTTGTGGTCTGGCTTGGTGATGCTAGGGATGAGATGATTTTCTTCATGCATGCAATAGACTCCTAACTTAGATTCTTCTATTTCTTGATAAGGATCAAAAGCATGCACCTTGTTTGCCCATTCATCAAGAGTTAGATCTAGGATACTTCCAACCTTGGTGTCAGCTTCATTAGTGCTTGGATAATCTTCTTGATCAAACGTTGAACAATTGGTATTGATTTGGCTTGGAGTGTAAGGCTCAATGTGAAAGTTTGCAATAGGCTCAGATCTGATTGTGGCTTTAGTTCCATATCTTGTTCTGAACAACATGTGTGACCAATCAGCAGATAAGTAACCTCCAATCTTGGCTTTGAAATCCCTTGACAGACATAGGGCAAAGAGTGGTGGAAGGTCTATTACCGAGACATCTTGTAAAACAACAACGTTGGGGCATGCATGCAAAGTAAGACTCAAGTTTTTTATCACTCCAATTGTTGTTACCACTATCCCATCCAATTGCACTACCCCTTTGGATATGACTTCATATTGAATCCCTAACTGATCAGCTATTTGCTTGGGCATTACTGAACTACTTGCCCCGGAATCAATCATGCAATTGTGTACTAATTGGTTTCCAATGATCAATGAAACATAGAATGGAGGGGGTTTCAACATTTTACCTTGCTGTCCTCCACGATTACCTTTAGGATGGGTATAATTTATGAGTACCTTCTCTTTCATTTGGACCTACTGATTTGAAGTTGACTAGTCCTTCATGGCAGCTTGTAGCAAATCTCTTTGGCCTGGGATGGATAGTGATTCCCACATTGATATGTTTACATTTTTCTTCTTCATCTGGTCGATGATGTTGAATGGAGATGAAGCATCTCTCTGTTGTCCCTTGGCCTGCACATTCATTCCTTGCACATGGGCAGCAGCAACTAGCATTTGAGTTGGCCTAGGAGTTGTCTTAGGCAGTCCTTGCGTGTTTGGAACTACATTTTGCTTGCCAATAATTTGTGGGGTGATAGAAGATTGTGGATTACTTGGAGCCAATGGCTGTTCTTCACCCAAATTTCTCCTTTTTGACCTTGTGTTGGCTGCAACACTTTGGGGAATCATTTGATTCATGCCACAAAAATCTTCTCCCTACCAATTTACAAGTGTGGAATCATTTGGAGTTGATTGTTGCTGGAATGTTTTTGGTTGTTGGTTATATCCTTGACTCCCTTCACCCTCCACACTAGTTGTAGTCACCATTAATGCTTGATTTAAGGCACCGTTGAAACACATAGACTGGTTGTGAGGTTCATTGCATGGGAAACACCAATCATACTCTTGAGCTATGTTGTTTTGCACTGGCACTATGGCTTTAGAGGCAGATGTAGCATTGGGATTATAGGGCTGAAATGGTCTGTTGGCAGGGGGTCTTGTTTGATTTTGATTTGCAATTGGATTGGGTGGTCTTTGAGGCTGGTATGGTTTCCTGTTAGGCTGAGCTTGAGGCTGGAAAGGAGGTCTAAAACCTTGGGCTTGCTACCTCTTGAGTGTAACCAGCTCATTACCTAAATTTTGCAATTGCTTCATGACTTCTTGAAGTTCATTTGAGGCACTAGAAGATGAAGTAGAAGCTTCACTTGAATTCAAATTTCTAGGAGTGGGAATAGGGGCTAAATTAGGCACTTGACTAGTACTTGGGCTCTCTAAACTTGGGTATAATGGCATTGGAGGCCTAGGAGCTAGCTTGCCAGCTTGAATCAAACAATTTTCAGCTCTAATGGCAATGCTATAAGCAACAGGGATAGTTGTTCCTCCCATGGATTGAATTAACATAGAAATATCAAAATTTAAAGCTTTAAGGTAATATAGGAAAGCACCTTCTGCTATGCTGGCCTTACTGCCACTGGAATTCTCTCCCAAGTCATTTGAAACCTGAAGTTGAAGTCAGTCAGCTGCTCATTGGGAGCTCTCTTGATGGTTGTCAACTGTTCCAAAAGGGACAAGTTATCTCCCTTTTCTCCAAACTGCTCATGGAGGGCTATACATAGCTGGTTCCAATTTTGGATAGAACTTGAGGCAAGACTCCTGAACCATTGCAAAGCTTTCCCTTTGAATGAAGATGCCATCAGTTTGACAGCAACTTGCATCTCATTAATCTCATGGATTGCACAAATATTAGCAATATCCTTAACATGATCACCAGGAGTGGTCTGATTCTCTCCAGTAAAGTATGGAATGTTCTTCAATGCTGCAACTGGGATTGGATTTTGTGCATTGAGAGCAAGTGGGCTGCTGCCAGTGAAATTGACATAGGGGTTGTGTTGTGCCATTTTGATTGGCCTTAGAACCCTTGTTGATTGAATGAAAGGCCTACCAGGTGGAGGAGTTGATAGAGTTCTGTTTGGTGGAGATGGAGACCTTTGAATTCTCCTCCCTCTTTGCCTTCTTCTTGGAGATAACTGTAGATACTCAAACAACACCTCTTCTTCTCCAACTCTTGACCTTGTGGTGATTCTTCTCATGAGTTTTCAGGTCTGCACTGCTAAAACCAACTGATTCTTCTTCCTTGGAGTCGCCAGATGTGTAATTTAGGGCTCTTTTAAGCAAGAAACTTGCAAAAAATGCACATCAATTTTTTGCAATGAAGATGAAGACCTCTAAGGTCCCACTGGGCATGCCAAAACTGTTGGTGCAAATCAGTAGCACCCCTGGATGTTGATCAGATTTCTAGTTTGACACTTTGGACATCCAGTGTGATTGCACAACATTGAATCTTTTCCCCAAGTGTGGGACTTGTAAAAATGGGAAAAGAATCTCTAGATTAGAGGTTGGTTCCTCAACTCCTCTGATTAGGTGTATTACTTGCAAGTTACAGAGGGTTTGAATTCAAGATCCTACTCTAAATTCCAAAGGGGACAGAGATAGAGAATGCAAAAACTGAAACTAATGCTAATAAGGTGATGCACCAAAGGAGTGGTGAGCATTTTTTGCTTCTGCAGATTGACACAGATCATAGAAATGCAACAAAACATCATGCACAAACTGATGACATGTAATGGAAGATCAGAAAGGAAGCAAACAACATAAGCAGAGGATTGAAACTCATTCACAGAGCTTGCATTATCATTTCCAATATCAAAATACACACATTACAGCATCTGGGAGGCAAAAAACATGTTACAGTCCTGGAAGAGGTCTGATATTTCCACAAAATCACTTTCAAGGTGAAAGAGGGAGCCTGCAATACATGAAAAAATGTTCAACCTTCCAAAAATGAGCCAAATCTGGCTTTTACAATGCAAGAAACAACCCCAGGAGAGAGAAACATGGGAAAACATGGGAGAGCTTCAACCACCAACCAAAAATGCAATAAAATGGCATGGGCATCCTTACAGGTCCATTCCCTGACATTTTCCACCATGCTGGGAGAGAATGCGAGCCATTCTTCATTAAAAATGGTGGTTGAAACGTCATTTCTGTTCATGACCACGTGCCAGAGGCATTTTTTCAATTTTCTCTCTCCAAACTCCATCAAAATACAAAATTTACCCTAGAATCTTGTAGAGAATTTCACCAGCTTTCCGTTGATATAAAGAACGCGAAAAACCAAGCTCTGGATCGAAAGTTATGGCCATTTGAAATTTTAGGGCAAAACAGGGCCAAAACGGATTGGCAGGCGAAAAATTTGAAATTTTCCACTTTTTTGCATTTGGGAAAATTTCCCAAAAAATCCCCACACTCTGCCATTCTGGGTGCCACGTGGCACAATTCCATTGGCCACGGGATCTTGATGCCTCATTTCCCATCATTTTGACCATTGGATGCGGGCCGATGATCTGAGGGACACATGGCATGATTTTGTGCCGCCCTTAACTTTTCCATCACTTTTGGCCATATTTTTTGACTTAGACATGTGGTGAAACCCCATTGGTTGTGGGATTTTCCTAGAGATTTTTTAATGTGGGCCTGTCCTATATTTTGGCCGCCACTGGACACGTGGCGAGATTCCATTGGCTCGCATTTGGGGGGGCGGTTTTTCCTTTTGAAATTTATTTCATTTTGCTTTGGGAAAATTTCCAACTTTTCACCCATGTTCTAAAGCTCTAGTGCCACATGACAAGCTCCCATTGGATGCGGGTATTTACGGTGAACCTTCCTCCTTGCGCTTTAACCTTTGGGAAAAATTCCCAATCTCCCCCCGTGACCGAAACTCCTGACCCCCATGACACGTGGCCTGATCTCACTAGTCGGCGGGCCTTGGGCCAATAATTTTCCTTTGAATTTTGCAAAACACTTCACCAAAATTTTAAAATCTTCCTCCACGGTCCGCGGGTCTTGAGACACGTGGCATGAGGCCATTGGATGTGGACCCCGCGGGCAAAATTTGACCTTGCGCCCTCGCCAAACATTTCGCCAAAATTCTAACTTCATCTCCGCCCTCTGCCACTTCTTGGCCTAAGGACACGTGGCGTAATGTGGTTGGGTGTTGGCCTTGCCTGAATTTTTTTGGCACCAACACTTAGTCAAATTTTCAATTTTCCTCCCCTTGGACACGTGGCAAGCATCCATTCGTCGGCGGGCCTTTGGGGTGAAATATTCCTTTTGAAAACTTGCAATCACTTGGTAAAAATTCCAAGTTTTCCTCTGACCCTCCACCACTCCCGAGGACACATGGCAGCATATTACTGGCTGTGGGCCTTTTAGGGGAAAATTTCCCACAAAAACTCCGCCGAGCCATAACTTCAAAAATACATGGAGTTAGGAGGAAAACTTTACCTTTCTAGAAAGCTGAGAAAAATCTCTATCCAATGGTGCCATTTCCAGAAGGTCTTGAGTGCCTGAAAAGCAAAAAATTATGACTGAGGCACAAGAGAGGGAAGAATGAAGGGAGTTAGCCACAAAATGAGCAAGGGGCTCATTTGATGCCAAAATGCCACTAATGTTATAGATATGATGAATGTGAACTTACATAAGGTCGATAATTTCCCTGTGGATGGCCAAGTATTTTTTGTGATTTTCTTCAAGAGCTTTGAATTGAGTGGCAAGAGTACTAATTTCATATTTGGGGCTAGAAATGGAGTTAGAAGATGAGTCCTTAATGTTAGACTTGAGGAGAAAATCCACATTATCTTCAATTATTTTCAGAATATCAGCTTTCATTTGAATTTTTTCCAGAATAGAGCAGGTGTCATGATCACATGGGGTAACATGATTGACAAGAAAGGGGATATCATCAACTAGAATCCTTTCATCCTTATTACTACTCCTAAGAATCCTTTTAGGAGGAGTTTCTATGACAGAGTCATGATACATGGGATTCTTGGAGCGGATACGAGGTTGATGAGGAGGAAGAGGGGATAATGGGGGCAAAGGGTCATTGGCCACAACATCAAGGATTTAATGGTGTACGAGAAATATGAACCCTTGATGTAGAGGAACTATCCTCTTATGATCATAGACCTCCAAAACCAACTTTTTCAAGGATTGTAGAATATAGTAAGAAAAACTCACATTAGCCTCATACTTGAAATGGTTTAGAAGGACCAGATGGTGTAGAGGGACAATAGATAACCTTCCCTCGAGAGTTACATATGGAACCATCCTGTGAGCTACTTCGTTAAAGGGCTGTGGGATAGAGGCACATACAATGTCTTCCTTCTTGATTTCAAGGCTTTCACCATCATCTAGGAATACCCTTTCCTCTACCTCTTTGTCAAATTTATTTCTAAAGAACTTATTACCTTCCATGCTTAATCCAGTGATGAAAGAAATGAACTATTAAGAGATATTGAAGTCCCCACCTCTGAAATTCATGTTCCTATGTTTCCAATTTTCCACAAATTAGATATATATGTATTGGTCATGCCCCTTAATCTTTTGAATAAAATTTGTAAAACCCCCACTCTTAAGGGTTTCCCATAGTTCCACATTTTATTTCCATTGTGGATCAAAAATAGGCTTGACTCTGCATGGAGCTCCCCCCATTGTGATTGAATCCAGTGTCTGACAAGGGTAGAGCTTAAAAAAACAAGTAGGCTTACTATTAGCACTCTAAAAACCAAAAAAAATGGTTGGTACAGAGATGAAACCCAACTCCTTCCCACATACCTATTTGAAATGAAAAAAAACTCAATTTTTGAGGTAAGTGGAGAATAAGATTGAATGAATTCGATCTTCTTCAAAAATCGAGGAAATGGGTTCCACAAGTGTAAGAGATGCTGACTAAGGAGCATTGATGAAATTTTCATTGGCCTCATTAATAATGATGTGGCGAACTTTGTGGGTGTTGTCTTGGAAATCATACCATTCACTATAATTATTAATGCATACCCTAACATTGGCTAATGAATCTGCTGATTTATTTCCTTCCCTATACACATGTTGTAACATGATGCTAAGACCATTGCAAAGAGTGAAAGATTCATTAATAAATTCCCTTATGGTCCTACTCGGAGTTTGGGTCTTAGAGAGGTTGTTAATAATATTCATAGGGTCACCTTCCATAATGATTTTTTCCACTTTGAGGTTCCCAGCAATTCTAAATCCCCAGAGATTCTAGGTCCTTCGAATAATGGTTGGTATAAGGGTTAATTATAGTTACAACATAATTTTCTAAAACATTAATTTATTTTTACACATAAAGGGTGTCTTAAAAATTCCAGAACATGTCAACATGACCTAGTCACTCTATTGTTCAAACTATCCCAAGTGTTTATGAAATGGATTTATGAAAGTGTCACCAAACACCCAAATTTCAAATATAACACTTACATATTATTCTATAATGTGGTGATAATAAAAATAATATACTAGGATTAAAATCCAATGATCGATGCTCATTTTAGGAGAACCTTTATGAAGTTATTTAGTGAAGTTTTGGAGTTTGCACTAGAGAAAAATAAGCGAAGGTGGTTCGAAAAAAGGAGAGGAGTAAGTTCTGTTATAGGGAAACAAGTGAAACCAATTAAATCACTCAAGTTTATAATAGAAATAAATAGTCTTGTTGTGGTATAATTTATTTTTCAAGTTTGCATGCATTAAAACTAACGTGGATCTAAAGGGGTTTCAAAATTTCAAGAAGTCACCTCCTAAAACCATCTCTCCAATTTTCTATCAAAAACCAATCAAAGAAATGATATGATGAGTTTTAAGGATTATGTGGAGATAATTATATATTGGATAACATGTTTCAAAGATCAAAATACAAGGGATATGTTTAGAGATGTTTTTCACAAAGTTTATTTTGGAGAGATTTTTGTAACCTTTAACAAGGTTGTTTTATCTTTAAGAAAAAATAGTTTTGAAAGTTTTTCACATTCAAAACTTTGATAATTTATCTACAACTATATATAGGGTTAAGTTTTTATTTACTAAAGTTTTAGATGTTATGTTTTGTTTGTCTAAGTAAGCATTTTATAAATTAGTTACATTATTAAAATATCATTTTATAGTTCATAATGGATATCCAAAATTTTAACATCCATTTTCTATATGCATATACTACTCAATTCAAATTAATCTATTCCAATAAACATGAAAGCAATTAAAGTAAAATGCAAGGACGAGAGAGGAAATCCATGCTTGGTAAATGATGAAGAAGTGAATGAGGTGCTCTAGGCGGGTCCACACATGCATTCCATGACACCAAAACTCTTTTAGTCATTTTTTCAATCATGTTTCATGCTTCGTGTTTGATTCCACATTCCCCAAAAAATATATCCAAGAATTTTTTCAAATAGATCACATGTGTTTTACATGCTTATTGTAGAGGAGGTTACTCATGCCCATAGACATAGTAGATCTATGTAAATTTAGAGAGAATTTCTTGGGCTTGATGACCAACTCCAAAATCCTTTTTTTTCTAAAATTTTACAAAAATCCTTCATGGTCCTATACAATTATATACAATCAACTTTGGAAAATTAATATTTGCCATTGTTGGTTTTGATAATGATCTTTTGTGAAGATAAATACACTCTTTCTAGCTCTTCTTAGTACATCCTAAGATATATTTTCAAGTTTTATTAATCATAAACACTGATATGTTGATTGTTTTTTATATTTCAATACATCAAACCCATATACAAATCCCAATTGATAGGATGTAAGCTATAGTTTTCATCTTTCTCATCCCTGAAAAAAACCGTATAGTTTTGTTAGGATTTTATATCTGGTATTGACATATTTTTATGGTTTTACACCTGCATATCCTCCATATTTTCTTTCATTTTCAAATTCTTTGATGGGTCCTTTCCTCCCTTTGGGTCGGCCTTTCTTTGATACCTTACCTTCAAAACCCTATATAAGAAAGTATAGAATCTCTCATTTAGACACTTATAAATCATATGGCACTATGTTGATACACTCACTTCCTACTCTTTCAAAAGGCACCCAAGTTTCCCTAAATCTCATAAAATCACATGCATACTCATTAGGAAAGAAATCACTATAGGTTTGAAGCCTCATACCAGGTCAAGAAGTCATGTCATCTCACTTGCAAGTACTCAAAGATCCATTCTCTAAGTTTTTTAGCAAGACCTAAACTCAACTCAATAATTGCAAAAGAAGTTTTCAAATCATAGTTGCATTTATTTATATATCACATGCTAGGTGGAGAATGACATTTGGTTTCAGGCCTCTTTAGATTAGTTCCAATGTTGGCAGTGCAAGGGGATACCCACAACCTAACTAATATTTTTATAGGATATCCCAAAAATGGATATGGTTTTAGATCTTATTCATAATATTCAAAGGGATTCATAGCATGACCGATTATTAGGGTTTGGTATCGAAAATTATTTCTGGGAAGACCAAAATCGTAGAAATTTTTAGATACATAAGACAAGTAGGTTAAAGACTGTATAATAGGGTCAAAATCATATGTGCCATCCTAGTAGAGTTGTAAGGTCCTTCCTCGGGTCATTTTCTAGTCACAGTTCTAGGAACAAAGCATCATCAGGATCAGATATCCCAGTTCAAATAGTCTACACACTACAAATTTCTAGAATAATTTTTAATCAGCTAAGCACACTCATTCCCTCATGTTTTCTAAATTTTAGCATATTGTGTATGTAATGAATGTGTTGTTATGATATTGAATGATTAATGTTGGATTTTTTTAATAAGAATACGCCTCGTATCTATCCTTATTTCCTTAGTGTAATTAATTCACTAAATAATTAGATTACGCAATCTAAAAAGGGTGTAAAATTTTGTGAACCCAAATATTTAATTGAACATTATGCTTCCAACCCTAGTTTCCCTAAGGTTTCCCTTTTCTTATAAATATATGGTGTTATTCCCTCTTCATGCTCCCATATCATTTCAATTTTCATATGCTTTCTCCCTATACCCTTTGGGAATATTGCTCACTTTACTAATCAACCTATCGAGAATATTTAGATTTCTTTTCCTACTCAAAAAAATTGTAGTTTTGTGGCTTATTATTCATTGTATGCTTCTATTAATCCATCTATACTTGACTCTTCCAATGAGTTCCCATTATAAGACATTGAAACTAAAAGTGAGAATTATTATGATTACATCCATGATGAGGGTAACACTGTGGTTCATGAACAAGTGGAGCTTACATATCATTTTCTTACATGGATTCATGAAAATCCTCACCACATTGATCTATTATAAAAATCCTTCTTGATACTAAGATTTCTCATGATCAATAATCTAGAGAAGAATACCTTTTTGAGAGGTCTCAACCCTCTTCCATTTTACCAAAAACAAATTCCTACATCTATTCTTCGTACATCCTTGGGGGAACGTAATATTTTAAATGTCTCTATGCCTATTCCTATAACAATTTTTATTACTACAAAATCTATAAGAAATCATAATAGTTTTCATGTTTCTTCATCTAACACAAAAATTCCTGAAACCCTTGGTCATATATTACAAGCTCAAAGCTTAACATTACAAAAAGGTACATCTACTTCTCCTCATGCTATGTATTCTACTAAGTTACTTCACAAACCACTTTCCCCTAAACTAGATTCTTATCGTATGCCTCTTAGATTTGTTACTCCTAAAATTATTATCTATGATGGAAAAGGTGACCTAGATGAGCATCTTCACTCATTTAATGTAGCTCATATTGATTATGAATTTTACAATACCTTTCTCACCAAACTCTTCCTAATGAGTGTTAAGGATTTTCCCTTGTGATGGTTCTTTGACCTCCCCACACATTCTATGTGCTCTTTCACATCTTTAAAAAATCAATTCTTAGCACAAAACTCTATCAGTATTGGGGACAAATTTTCATTTGCACAAATGTTTAAGATGATACAAGGATCTAAAGAAACTATTAACAATTATGTCTTATGCTACAAAACCATTCTTACTAAGACAAGAAATATCTTAGTTGATAGTGAATTATAAGATATATTTACTCAAAAATTTCTTTCTCCCTTCCAAGAATCAATCATAGTTGATAATTTTTGATCATTTGACCATAAATTTCATACATTTAAAGAGAAAAAATATAAGTGTTGACCTTAATCCTAAACAGGGTTATGATTTTAAAGTAGTTCATTCTTTAGGAAGGAATGTATTTAAAGTTTGAATACAATAGATTTCAATAAAAAAATTATATTATAATATTTAAATCAAACATCAAAATTAGAACACATTAAAGTAAATTCAATTATTATACTCATCTTCTTAATCAATTACAATTTGTAGTTCACTTTTTCATATATCTACCCATTCCTCTTCTATTCTCTATTTTTTTAAAGTCTCACATACTTCTTTTATACACCTGTCATATATATATATATATATATATATATATATATATATATATATATATATATATATATATATTCTCCCATTTTATCTATTACAATTATTATAGTGAGTATATAATTGTAAAATTACCCAATATTCACCCCTTTTGGTAGTGACTCCACATCTTTTCTTTTTAGCCTTTGTCTTTATTTTGCATTTCTCCCTATTTTTCTGTGTCTTCATGTGGTGTTTTGTGTAATCTTAATAATTTTTTGCCTTGTCTAGTGTCCTATAGTTTTTTTCTTTGCGACATTTTCATAACCTTTCTTGGTGGGTTTTAGTGATCCAATTTTTTTTCCTTTTTCACTTCCACTTTGTATATATTGATGAAGAATCCTATCAACATCATCCTTGAAATTTAAAACAATGTCTCATCCTTGAGATAATTGAATGAAGAATCCTATCAAAAAATTAAATTATCCCAATTTGTTGTAATGACACTGTCGCAAGTACTAACCTTACATAAAAAATATTCATATATATTTTCTTTCTATCTTTCCATGGGAACTCCAAGGAATCAACCTATAATAACTTAGGTTTCTATCATTAGGAAATGTTCCCTTGATTGACTCACTAAATTATATTTATAGGACATGGGATGTTCCACTAATTTATATAAAAACATATTTATATAATACAATATAGAGAGTTTTGAAAATTCTTCATTGTGTAGCACCAGGTAAATACTTACCATTATTTACAGTAATTTGACCTTAAAACATCTTCCACATGGTCAGATGTTATTTTATGGAATCATGCTAAAGCTATAGTTTGGAATTCTCATGTATGAGTGACATGATCTCGGTTGGGGTTTTTTTACCTTTGATTGCGTCATATTTCCACTTTATAAACGAAAACTCACATTATATTCATGTGATGGCCCTATCTATACTATTTTTGTATTCCTCTATGTCATTTATTTTATCTACCATTGCAATCTATTTTGTGTGAATCTTGTGAGCCAAGTCTATTAGTTTTATCATCCAGTGCCATCATGATCTTTTGTAATATCTTAAGTTGACATTGTTGTATTTAAATCATCTTCAATTTGATCCAACTCTATTTTTTTTATTGATTTGTTACCATTTTCCATCCCATATCATATGTATAATATGTGGAAACATTTGAAATTGTAGTTTCCAAGGATGATATGAAATTATATAGAGTATTATTTATTTCCTTGTTATCTATTGTATACTTATTTACTTCTATGCCTTGATATTTCGTTATTGCCTCCTCACAGATTTTTACTTCTTGCGCTTCATCCTAGACAAAGTATGAGAAAAATTTGAAGGATAATTTCCACTCTCTTCTCAATGTAGAACATAAGTTCTACCTCATATTGGATTATGTATGTATGAATGGAATTTATCATGCTCTCTATTGTGTCTTTTAATACTACACATCCTTACATCCAATTGTGCTTAAATATTTAATCCAATATGGTACTGGTTTTTTATTTTTGAAGAGGGTAATTTAGAAGCATTGTGCATCCTTAGTTTTCTCTACTACCCCATGTTTTATTTCGAAACTTTGATCTTGTTTCCTTTAATCCAAAATATTCTTTATCAATGTCAAGGAGTCTTGCGGCGGATCAAAAGAATCAAACCCTTGAGATAGTAAGATTATGTTATCTTTTGGTGTGTTTGGAGGCATAGTTTTGTGTGGAGAAATAGGCAGAGGTTTTATTTAAAAATTATGAGTATCCACACATAAGGTCCTTACCTATACTTATCCTTCCTATATTTTCTTCTGTGGTTGTTATCTTTATTTCCACGTATGGTTCTAATTTTTTCTCTTTAGTACTCCTTGTATTCATCATTTTGGCCTGGTTTTCCTTTTTTTTCTCCTCTTTCTTTAGTTTCTCATTCTTCTCCTTCTACTCTTAATCCTACGTGTTCTTCTTTGTTGTCTCCTCATACGTCATTTTCCCTCCAAATTTTAGACGCAAATTTAATCTTTTAGTTTTCTCTACTTTTAGTTTTCTTCCCTTCCTCCACCTTTTTTTTCCTTTTTTTTTCTTGTTTTCATCTCTTCCTCTTTTTTCTTGGATTTTATAGATTTTAGCTTTTTTGCCTTTTATTTTTGCTTCTTTTTCTTGTTGATTTGTGGAGCTAAATGGCTTCAAAAATAACATGCTTTACAAAATTTCAGGTTTACATAGTAACCGATGTTGGTTGGGTAACCGACGTCAGTCACTTGGGAGCAACCGACATTAGCTACCTATGCGTGAATGTTTTTATTTTAGACACATATTTTAATCTGACCTCTGGTTATAAAGGTGATAAGATGGTTGTAAATGCATAGATAAGTTTCCCTTATGTTTGTATATGCTTATAAACTAGAAAGCTAGGGTTAGAAGGTAAGTTTTGAGAGGATAGATATTATTGTAAGAAGATTTTTTTAGAGAAATATTAGAGAAGATTATGAGGGAAAAGTACTGTATATCCATGAGAGGTGTGGAAGATTGTAAATCTTCATTGTATTTCCTCTATGAACAAAGAATAATATATTGGTTATTTCTTGGTGGATGTAACCCACAATGGGTGAACCACATTATATCTTGTGCATTTTTCTTCTGGTTTAATTTCTATGTTTATTGTTTCTATGATTCAATTGAATATAGATATGTATAAAATTAGTGTGTGTCTAACCCCAACAACTGGTATCAAATATTTTGTGTTTTGAGGGTTTTGTGTGTTGACATATTTAATCACATAAGGATTTATAATTTGAGTGGGAGCACAACAATGGTAGAAGATAGAAAATACAAAGTGGAGAAGTTTTACGGCCATAATTATCAATTATGGAAGATGCAGGTGGAAGATTATCTATATCAAAAAGATTTATATTTACTATTGGATGTGAATGAAAATACTACAAAGATGACTGATGAATAATGGAAGATTCTTGAAATAAAGGCTCTAAGATATTGAAGATTGATCTTGACAGCATCTGTAGCTTCGAATATTACTGAAGCAGAAACCATGGTATATTTAATGAAATCTTTAGCTAATTTATATGAAAAAAAGTGCTTCAAATAAAGTTTATTTGATGAAGAAATTATTTAATTCAAAAATGTAAGAAGGTGGATCTATATCAAGCCACTTGAATGATATCCATTCCACTGTAAATCAATTAAAATAAGTTAATATTCTATTTGATGATTAATTCAAATCACTTTTATTCTTATGCTCTTTTCTTGATAGTTGGAATAACTTGGTAATGGGTATTAGTAATACAACATCTGCTACTAATATTTTGTAGTTTAATGATGTGGTTAGTATAATCCTAAATGAAGAAATACATTGGAAAAGTGCAGGAGAGTCATCATCTAGAAATTATTTGAATGTAGAAAGCAAGGGAAGGAAAAATGAGATATCCAAGAGCAAGAATAATGGGAAATCAATGTAAAAAATGGGTAGATTTAAATCCAGAGATAAAGGAATAACTTGTTGGAACTGTGGAAAGAAAGGACATGCAAAGAAGGATTGTTTGTTCAAGGAAAAAAGAGAGAATATACTAGAAAAACATAAAGAGTAAAATGTTGTAACTGAGGTAATGCAAGATGCCCGCATTCTCCCTTTGGATGATAAAATAAAATCATGGGTTTTAGATTCAGGAGTTTCTTTCCATGCGACCCCTAATAAGGGTTATTTCAAAAATTATGTCCAGGGTAATTTTGGGCATGTTTATTTAGGTGATGATGAACCATGCAATATTACTGGTAAAGGGGAAATTCATCTAAAATTACAAAATGGAAATACATGGATATTGAAATATGTGAGGCATGTGCCAAGACTCGAGAGAAATATAATTTCTGCAAGATAAATAGGTGAAGTTGGTTGCATGGTTACATTCATAACCAACTCTTGGAAAGTTGCCAAGGGAGATAGTTTTTTAGAAAGAGGAAATAAGGTAGGAACATTGTATTTATTTTCCTGTATTACTGATTCCTTTTCTATTCTATCTACTTTAGATTCATATAAAATCATTTGACATAATTGGCTAGTCCATATGAGTAAAAAGGGAATGTAGATATTAAAAGAAAAGGGTAAGTTATCAATTTTGAAAAATGTAGATCTTAATTTCTGTGAGAATTGTATATTTGGAAAGAAAAAGAAAGTGATATTTATTAAAGTTGGGGCAATAAAGAAGGATAAAAAATTGGAGCTTGTGCACTTAGATGTGTGGGGACCAACCCAAGTGGATTCTCATAGAGGATCCCAATATTATGTGAATTTCATTGATGATGCCACAAGAAAGGTATGGGTTTATTGTATAAGTGTAAATCTGATGTTTTTGAGACTTTTAAAACATGGAAAACCCTTATGAAAAATTTTAAAAAATTAAATTTAAAATTCCTTGGATCTGATAATTGTGGTGAGCAATATAACAAGGCTTTCAATGATTACTTTTCAGTGAATAGAATACCCAGAGAAAGAACGGTTCCTAGAACACCACAGGAGAATGATGTTGCTGAAATAATGAACATAACTATCATGGAACGTGTAAAAAACATGATAATACAGTTTAGATTACCATTACAGTTTTGGGAAGAAGCAGTAGAAACAGTGTCAAGCATGGTTTTACCTTGGTTTTCTTGATGTCTAACAAGGGGTAACAACCTTACTCAACCTCAGTATGGTGGGGTTTCTGGGATACCTGTAATGTGGATTTGTGTGATATTACACACCGTCAAAGACAATGAATCAAGGCTTCCTTTCATGGAATTAAGCCTACAAACAATGCACTTAAACAAAATGATGTTAGTAAAATAAAAGGGTAGGTTGTCTGGTGAAAGACAGTCCCCAGAATCCTAAAGACTCCATTTAATGGATATCAACCTTCTCAAGAAACAATTAAGATTTTTATTGATAATATGATTGTGGTACAATGCGGTAAAAGGAAACAATGACTATCTGGTGTCACTTATTTAGGTGGACATATACATTATAGGATAGTGGTAGGCCTAAAACCACAAATTAGATTATTTATCTGTATTCAAATTTTTAGAGAAGTTAGACCCTACAGAATCAAATTGGCCTTCCTCCTCGGTAACGTTAGATTTGGGTATAGAAATGAAGTCTTCAACAAAGAAATTAGACACTTCCTTCGAAGTTTCGTAGAGACAGAAAAGTGTGGTGTCAGTATCTGGGATGCTATTGTGGCTATCAGTATCAAATTCATGTGTAATGTGGTAGATTTATGATAGGTCTAAACCAACCCCATATTTGTACTCATATTGTGAAATGTGTTCATGGAGCCTTCAAGCCTAGTAATACGCATCCCAAAATGCTTCAGTTGCCTCAAAAATATGCTGAGTTGATGAAAATATGGATTCTAGATAGTCAAAAGGGTGTAGAACGAATGACATAAAGCTCTAGATCATGGAGGAGCTCGTATTTTTCCCAATAAAGAGGATGAGGAAAAATAAGGAAAGAATAAAAAATGGGGTAGTCATTACCATCTAGAGCCATCTAAAATCACCATGCTGAGTAATGTGTTAGAAAATAACAAAAACTGAAAAAATAAGGTTAGGAAGATTATGGAGAATATGGAATAAAGAAATATAACACAGGAATCATTGGTGATTAGGAAAATCACTGACGATTATTGTTAATTTTAACAGAGTTCAAAAAAAGAGATAAAATCTTAATTAGGTTATGATCTAAAGGAGTTCTGAAATTATGTGTGACATAATGAATGAGATATGAATGTTGTTACCTGTAATTAGTGACCCAAAATAGACAAAAATGAAACAATTACCTTACCTGAGTGATTTCATGAAAATCAGATGAATGGAGATGATTTGGTGGTGAAGATAGGTGATACGATGATCAATTTAATGAGTCTAGAGTAGCGTAATGTTGATGGAGCCTAATGGGAGATAATTTGATCTCTGGAGTGCCTAAAAAGAAGCAAATTCTACTTGTAACATGCCAAAATTCTATGCTAAAAAGGATTTTGAGTGCATACTTATATAGATCGCCGATGATTAGGAAAATCACCAATGATTTTGGGAAATCTCAACTAAATGGAAAAAATGAGTGATTTCCTTCTATTTCCAACTCGATTGAGGGGGATTTCAAAGGATTTATGATAAGACGTGGGAAGATCTTGGGAAAAAATGAATTGGTTGGGATGAAGATAAACATTTTTAGAAGGTCGTTTTAGTTGAAACTAGTTGAGTTAGTTAGGGATAAGTTATCGGTGTTTTAATTGTATTTATAGAAGGTTAGTAGGTTAGTTAGTTGGTTAGAGATAACTAGGTGTCTGAGTTAGCATGGCGAGGCGTGAGGGTAGTTATTAATCAATTAAATTATATTTTAGGGATGTGAGGGGTGTAATTATATTAAATTAATTAAAGATGATCCTAATGTTGTGAAGTGTAGCAAACAAAATTGATTGTAAATGGATTCAAGAGAGGGTATGTAAATTTTTGGTGTCTACATTTTCCCCTTTATCTCTAGAAATTTTTGATAAATTTCTAGACTTAAATGATAAAGAAGGATTTGTGTTGGCATGGCTGAGTCTACTATAGTGCAATAAAGTGAACACCGGTGTGCTTTGTTTCAAAGGGTTTATCCCAATCGAAGGGGGTACAAAGCGAAATAATGGAGAATTAATTGACAAGGTGGCCAAAGGGCTCACCGCCTGTGGACATATGAATTTTCTAGGTAAATTTGACAAACGAGAAAACCAAGTGATGGGGGCCAAAGGGCTCATCTCCCATAGATGAATGGTAAATCTCGAATTTGGACTATGTTGTCTTGTTCAAAGGTTTTGAAGGTCAAGGCCTTTTGTAAACATGGCACATTTGTACGAAGAGTGAAAATGGCATGATTCTAGGAATTTTTAAGATAGTAAGGCCTAAAATAGGGAAATCACTGGTGATTAGGGTAAATCATCAGTGATTGAGGCAATCACTGATGATTATATTGCATGGGAATGGGGTTTAAATAACCCAATGTTATTTTTTTTCATTATTAATGCAATTGTGCAACGAAAATGACTGTGTCAAAACCAAAAACATATTTTTTGAAGCAAGAGTGTGTGAAAAGTTGTCAAGATGGCATCTTTGAGCCAAAAATGAAAGCCCATACAAGATGAGGTAAGTTTTTAACTCATTTCATTTTTTTGTGATTTTTTTGCAAATTGTATGAGTTAAGGCCGTATTAGGGCACACAATTAGTCTTAACAGGGATCATCAGTGATTCATCCAATTTCCAATGATTAAGGTGAATCACCAATGATTCACCTATTTGAAAAACAATTTGTATTATTTTTGTTTTTGATGAATATTTTTAGTTATTGTGGAATTTTTTAAGGTTGTGTGCTTAGATATTGGAATTATAATGTTGTTTTGTTGTTTTGATTTTATCATTATGAATAATAATAATGTTTTTCTTGTGTGTTTGTGTTTTATAGGTGGATGTGAAGTTGACCATTTGAGATTGTATTCCTTTGATGTTGGAAAAGGTCTAGGAGGATTTGGATGATGATGACTAGGAGTACTTAAAGGCAGTGGGTTTCAGTGGCATGATATTTTATAGGCAGATCCACAAATTCCGTAGTTTGATAATTTCATTTTTAGAGAGGTGGAACCCTTCCACCAACATGTTTTGGCTATCTATATGGGATATTACCATCACCCTGGAGGATGCTCATCAGATTTCTAGACTACCAATTTGGGGGAAACCTATCTATTATATCTCAGAGGGGGAGAGGGCAGATACGATGCAAAGATTATATGGAGAGGATGCTTAGGGTGTTAGATATTTGTTTGGAGATTTTGAATACCAGGTGTTATATGATGCCGGGAGAGACAATTTGTTGCATATGACTATGGTGATGTTAGGTATCTCTTGTTTTTCCTTGCTAGATTCAGGAGGTGGGAGATTTCCATGGATGATGACTGGGGTAGTTGTAGAGATGATGGAGCACTGTATAATTTTTTAGTGGGATCCTACTTTTTTGGCACATAATTTCAGAGAGTTTTGGGCCTAGACTTCCCACAACCATTATGGGATTGATGTTGGATTCTTATTACGATGTTGGGCACATGAGCATATTGTCATTGCCTATCTGTTGAGGTTTCCTAGCACTATGGATGTGAGGCACCAAGGTTTTATGATATGGAGTGATAGTCTTAGTCAAGCCAAGAAAACAAAGGGGCCTGCCTATTATAGTGATTTGATATCAGGGTTGCAGGTGGGTGATGTTATCTAGCGGTTGTATGTGGATTTCCATGATTGGCTTGAGTTCCCTTAAGAATTCTTATGTTTAAAAAAATACATATAGGTTTACGGTCATAGATCTGAGGAGGATGAGTTGTTATGCTTTAGTCAGGTTAGGAGATAGTTTTTATTAGTTCAGAGTATACCCGAGGATCTGGTTCTATATAGACATGAGAATGGGGATATTGATACCATGTAGGTGGTTGTAGTGAGACCTACAGTGATTGATAAGCATCTGGTTTCCATGGGTCCATATGAGGATAAAAAAATGGTTCCACTTGATGATGCAAAGGTAACCCCAAATTTTGTTGTGTGGTGGGTCCGTTTGTTGAGGGATGTTGAGAGGATGAGGGCAATAGAGAGCATTGCATAGGAATTCATATGATTGTGTTCTCAGGTGGAGGGAGGATCACATGAGCCTAAGGAGGAGAGAGGTGAGGGAGATGTTATTGTAGCTAAAATTATTGTAGTACTAATGACCGAGAAGGCCGCGGTGGAGGCCAAGACAGATGCCACTTGGAGAGAGAATGGTGATATTTTGGGAGTTTTATACACACTTTTTATAGAGCATGATAGTTTATAGGCACATCTTGTGTTTGTTTCTGTTGATAGAGACAAGTACAAGGGTCATAGAGATACATTGGAGAAGGCCTTGGGGATCACATGGTCTTCTATT
This sequence comes from Taxus chinensis, assembly GCA_019776745.2. Lineage (NCBI taxonomy): Eukaryota > Viridiplantae > Streptophyta > Pinopsida > Cupressales > Taxaceae > Taxus > Taxus chinensis. The sequence continues at coordinate 392,549,261 of CM034156.1, read as the reverse complement.
TCTAGCACAGAGCCATCAATGATGGCTCATCATAGGGGAGCATCTACATCACCTAGCATGATTTTTGTGACACATTATGAGGTTGTGTGGGTGGATATATACTATTACGTGGACATGATCATCAAGAAGTACCCTGATGCCACTTTATATGTTGATCATTTAGCTTCCCAAGGTTATGGCATAGCAGTGGCAAGACCTAGAGATAGTGCAGCGAGTGTGGGTTATCCAACTAGGAGGATAGAGAGAGGAGGTGATGGTGATAGAGGAGATGGTGGTGGTTCTTGTGAATATGCCTGTGTAGTGGGAGGAATTGCCACTCCTACAGGAGAGGCCGGTGCTAGCAACATATTAGGAGGCGGAGATTTTACTACCTGATTTATATGTGATTTTGTAGGATCATGGAAGCCCATTTTGTGTATACAAAACATTGTGATGTATCTTGGAATTTGATGATGTAAACCTATACTTGTGTTTGATAGGCTCCTATAAACCCATGATGTTATATTGATTATGTGACCATTTGTATACAAGACTTTTATATATTATGATGATTTATTCTTGTCTTTTGTTTTGATAAGTATATGTTGTGTGCTATATGTGTTGGATGTGTTGAGACCTTAAATGATATTAAAATGTGTATGTTTTATTTTTGATGTTCAATTATTTGTTTAGATATGATAGAGAATATAACTAATCAATGTGTGTTAACCCAAAATATGAATAGAATAAAATGAAGTAAAAATGGAAAGAATGCCCCATTTATGAATTTTAATGTGTAGAAATGGGTTTCAAAAATAACACTTGCACTTGTAGCCTTTCAAAATATTAAATAAGACCGTCAATGGACAGTTTGTATAAGTCACCATGGATTTGGGTAAAAATGCATTTTTTCTAGGATAATGAAAAAGAGGACTTTGTGAGTGTAGATCTTTACGAGGGAGAAAAGATTCTCCTCTTAACAAATTTATAGGGAAATAGTGCCCCATATTTATAGGGAAATTTTCCTGGATGCTTTTGATTCTAATGTATTTTGAAGGTTAATCAAACTGAGAATCCTTATATATGAGTAGCCATCCTTCGAGGGTATCCTCTACATTTTTGAATTTTTGACCTGGATGACTGTCCTTCAAGGGATCTGTCCATGGTTTTCAAATGATAGTTTTCCTTTGAGGAATCAGTCTACTTTTTACTTTTGACAAGATGATATCTAAATAGTTTTCCTTCAAGGGACAAATCTATTTATTTTTTACTTTGATAAGAAGCATCCATAAATATTTTTGACTTTGTTTTAAACTAGAGGTAGGACCCTAATAAAAAAATTTGAGGAGGGGATAAATTTATAGGTGGCCTATACTCATATGACCCATGTAATGATACTAGTATGATTGGAAAAATAAGTTGAAGGGGTTTTTGCAAAGGAATTTTTTGGTTATAATGACGGAATGGTAAGATTTGACCAAAACTGTCATCTTGATAATTGATCATTTAACAATAAAAAGGCCATAAGTGTAAAAACATTTAGAGGTTCCTATTTATGATCCCCATCAAGAGAAGAAAGACGATACACTCTTGACCTATATTTGTGTGTGATAATGTATGAACAAATCCAATATGGGGAAAACTTTCCACGTTTACTTTTTTCTAATTTAGTAATGTTTTGATTTTATTTAAGTACAAGGTCATTGATTTTAAAGTTGCATTCCTTGACATGTTTATTATATGCTCTAGTAATACATTGTTGATAAACTTGATGATGTTCAAGATTTGTTAGACACTTTTCATCTAACAATTCCAGTTGTGCTAAGTGATTTTGATAGTACTCTTCATCGGGGATAAAATCCTTTAGAGAGACACAAAGTGATGGGATTTGAATTTTGAGGGGGATGATGGATTCAAATACATAAACAAGTGAATAAGTTATAGCCCCAGTAGGTGTGTGGATACTAGTTTGATAATCCCATAAGGAAAATGAGATTTAGATGTGCCAGTTCCTACTTGCATCATAAGGATTTTGTTAAGTGTTTTGTTGGAGGCTTTAGCTTGCCCATTTTCTTGAGGGTAGTATGATGATGAAAATATAAGTGTGATGTAGGATGTATCAAAAATCTTTTTAAGTTCTTATTTTTGAAGGATTTACCATTTTCTATGATGAGCTTTATGTGGGATGCCAAAACGACATATAATGTTCTCATATATGAAGTTAATGATGGTCCAAATATTGTTGAGGTTAAAGGTATTGATTCAACCCATTTAGTGAAATATTCAGTTGTAGTGATGATTGAGTGGTGTTGTTGGGATGAATTTGGATTGATTGAACCAATGAGGTCTAACCCCCATTGAGAGAAAGGCCATAAATCCTGTGTAGGTTGTAATGTTTGACTAGGAATATAGATAAGATCAAAGTTTATTTGAAATTTAATGCACTTTTTTATGTATGCAAAACAATATTTGGTGATAGTAGGCCAATAATACCCTAGCCATATGATGAATTTAGCAATGGTGTTTCCACTAAAATGGCCACCACATATACTGTCATGGACCTCTTCAATTTCCTTGCTTGATTCATGTGATTTAAGACACCACAATAATACACCATCAAAACTATGTTTATAAAGGATTCCTCCTATGATAAAAAAGTGGGTGACATGTTGAAGAAATGATCACTTAGTACCTTGCGATAAATCTAGTGGGAGTTTGGATTCAGTGAGATAGTCGTATATCTGTGTGTACCATAGATCTGATAGATTTTGATCAATGAAGTTAATGTAAGGTAGCTCTTTTTATATGAAGGATGATCCAAGCATTGGATTAAAACAAAAATCTTAGTTTTATCCTTTGATTTTTATATTTCAAAAGGGACGAGGGATTTGAGGGATGACCATAGTATCTATGAACCTGTTGAAAGACCTTGGAATAACTTGAATATTGTAATGATCAAATGCACTAAGGAGAAAATAAACAATACCCTTATACTTCTTGAAGTACTTCATTTTTACACAGATATTCTCCTTTGACCTGAATGATGAAGAGGTTTGAATCTTCATAGATTTCCAAGATTTGGACACCTAAGAGAATAGTGTTTTGTAATCCCATGATTAAGGCTTCATATTCTACCATGTTATTGGTACACTCAAAATTGAGTTTGAATGATAAGGGAATGGGAATATTCCATGGCGGTATAATGAAGACACTCACCCCTCCACCTTATTGACATTTAGCACTGTCAAAAAAGAGGATCATTTTGATGGGGACGAAGTCCAATTCATGGTTTTTAGGTTCATTAATGTTATTAATAGATTCATCAGGAAAGTATTCATGAGGTGGTTGATTTTCCACAAGTGGTGCTTCAACACATTGATCAGAAATGGCCTTGAACCTTAATGGAATTTTGTGGTATGATTTAAAGATCAAATTAGGTCATTATCATAAGCCATTGGATTATGAAATCATTGTGGTATTGTTTAGTGTGCATGGATTTAAGTGGATTGAAACTAGTGACGACATACATTTTGTGATTAAGGAGATAATGTCAAAGTTTGGAGGTGTAAAAATACAATGCACAACATAAATTTTTGGCTTCAGTGTAGTGTGTCTCATATTCATGAAGTGTGTGACTAATGTAGTATATGGCATGTTCACGAGATTGAATATTATGCTAGGTGAGCATGGCTCCTAGGGCATGTTATGAAGTGGATATGTATAAATAGAATGGTTCCCCTTTGCGAGGAAGAGTAAGCACAGGTGGTGACAATAGATATTGTTTAATTTCATCAAAGGCCTTTTGGAACTAAGAATCCCAATGAAATTCTATGTCCTTATGGAGCAAGTGGTGAAATGGTTGAAAATGGTTAGGGAGTTGGGATATGAAGCATTGAATGGACTGAAATTTTCCTTGAAGGCTACGTAACTGCTTAAGATTAGAAGGTGAATGAATTTCGATGATTTCTCTAACCTTTGTGGGGTCAAATTCAATTCCACAAATAGATATGATGAATCCTAAAAATTTCCCAATGAGAACACCAAAAACACACTTTGTAGGATTAAGGAAAAGGAAAAATTGGATAATATGGGTGAATATTGATTCAATAACATCAAGGTGATTTCTTCATGATTTGGATTTTCTAAGGAGATCATCAATGTAATCCTCAAAAATTTTATGTATAGGGTCATGGAAGATGTATGTCATGGCATGTTGGTTTGTTTCCCCTGACATTTTTAAGTCCAAATGGCATGAACCAGTGTAGAAGGTTCCTAAGGGGTGATGAAATAAGTTTTTTGTTAATCATCAGGTGCGATGAGAATTTGATTATAACTAGAAAATCCATCCATAAGGGAAAGCATTTCATGGCTGCAATTAGGTCGACGAGCTGATCTATGTTTGGGAGAGGGAAATCATCTTTCAGATAGGTAAGATTGAGATCCCAAAGTCTTGTAGATGCAAATTTTTACCTGAGGATTTAGTTACAAGGAACAATGTTGGAAACCCATTGTGGATAGTCAATGGCTATGATGAAATTAACATTTAAGAGACATTACAACTCTTCTTTAAAAAGGAAAGCTATAGAGGTGCGCATTTTTTAAAGTTTTGTTTGATAGGTTTATCATTGGGGTATGTGACTATGTTGTGTAAAACAATGTTGGGATCAATCCCAGGCATATCACTATATGACCAAGAAAAGGCTTGATGATATTTTGTTAAGAATGTTGTGAAATCATGTAATTCTTGTGGACTCAGAGATTGACCAAACTTAACTATACTGGGATCTTGTGGGGTTCCTAGGTCAACATCGATGGTTTACCTGTTAAGAAGGGTTGGTGTATCATATGGTAAAGATTTATGAAGGAAATGATTCTCATCTTCCATGTGAGAAATAATAACCTGGTCATCTTGATACTGAAGGATATCTATAGAAGGTAAGTCTTCCTCAACCATTTCTTGATGAACAAGCGGTAGTGATTTATTGGAGTGACTATATTGATAAGTAAGTGGTACTAATGATACAACATTGATTAAAAAACAATTATGAGGGAAGGATATATTTTCCTCTATATCCATGGGGTCTTCATGGTTTGTTGATGATGTTAGTTCTAGTTATGAAAGGGTTAGGGATGTAGCAATTTTGGATGTAGTGGCTTCACATATATCAAAGGTAAATATTTTGTAACCTAATGCACTTTTATCATGAGATTTAAGGGTACGCAAGATAGGTTGATCATTAAAACCTTGTTCATAATGTCTAAGGTCAAAACCTTTCCACACTCAATGATGGAGATACATTCGGGAAAATTTTGGGTTGTCAAGGGATTTTAAGTTTAATGTGGATGACATGACAAGATGTGTGTTAACATGATGGGATGGTGTATTGTCAAGTACACCATAAATAAAGTTTTTCTTAAGATAGGATGGGCCATATGAGATAACATCTCTAACATTGGGTTTGTACATGGGATGTTTGTCAGGGTGATCATACATTTATGGTGAAGGGATGGAATTGAGCATGAGGAGGAAATACTCCCCAAGGGTAAGACACATTATGGTTTCAGTGAAACAGGAATGATCTTATAACTCATAATAAGATATTGATGTGATAGTAGATTCTTGATTAGATGATTTAGGTGAGGATTTAGGTACAAGTACATCATTTTGGCAATACATCATATAACAATCAGTGAATGGATTTAGATAAGAAGAAAAAGTATAAGTCTAACCTTCATGTTCATATTTAAGAAAACGATGGAGAGTGGAAGGAACACAACGCATGGTGCATATCCAAGGGTGTTATAATAACATATTGTATTATAATTTTTTTTTAATATTGTATAAGAGTTTGGGTAAGGTTGTGACACCAACTTTGAGTGGTAAGATAACAGTACCTAATGTGGGTGTGATAGTGTCATTGAAATATCATAATAGGACTAGAGTTTGAGAAACAACCATGTTGGGAAACTTAATTTGGTCAAAGGAGAGAGAGGATATGATTTTAATGGTTACACCACTATCAATCATGACTCTTTTGATAAAGATATCATTAATATGAGTAGTGATGAAGAGAGGTAAGTCATGATCTTATGGTCTAAGAAATGGATTTTTAGATGGTTCAAATGATATGGAGGTGGATTGTTTCAAAGATCCCATAAAGTTTATGAGTGGGGATGAGTCATCAATTGTTATAGTAATGGATTAAATATCTCTAATCATGGCATGCTAATGACTAGGTGATGTTTGGACAAGCTCATAAAGTGACATTCAAATAGGAGATTGGTGTAATTTTTTAACAAAGACCTTTTGTATCATAATAGAACATGACATTGCTATTTTTATACAAATCTTGTCTTTTGACGAAGGTGTTTGATGGGATTCTTTGAGATCTAAGGGAATGGACATCTTAGAATTATTAGGTGGAGTTGATAATTCAAGGGGTGGGGGTACAGTTATGGAAGTCCTACGTTTTGAAGGCTCAGATGATCCTTTGTCGTAGTTTTATGAGTGAGTGGTGATGTGGATGACATCGAATTAGTGAATCAACATTTCAAGGATGGATTCTTCTGGTGAGGTTGATGTTGATATTGATGTTGTATTTGATTGGGAGGGATGAAAGAATGAATTGTCAATCTTTAAATTTTTTTGATGAAAGTCTCTACAATCTTCTATGGTATCACCTTATGTTCTATGGTAATCACATAAGGCATTAAAGTCATACCAGCCAGGTTTCCACCCATGATGATCTGATGGATAAGGTGGTGGTAATGTGATGAGTGACTCTTATAATAAGCTATCCAGAATGGTTGCGTTAAATCCTTTAGGTCCAAATGTAGATGGTGATAGGGCTAGGCCTTCATTCTTCTTGAAGAGATTGTAGGCAGGTTTTCTAGTTCCAAGTTGTTTGTTTGTTGGTTGTGGAGGCTTTCTAGCTATTGTGATAGGTGGAGGATGAGGATTTTGTATAGGTGGTGGCTATGGAGGATAGTAGGATTGTGTAGGGGATGAAGTGTAAAGGTCATATGTGGATTACCATTATGGGATAATAGATGTGGAATATAGATTCATGGTGGGGGACTGATGCATGGGGTTTTCCCCTGTAATAATAGAGTGATTAACCACTATGATGGAAGAAGGATTGTGTAGGGAATTTTGATCTGGAAGACTATAATGAGGGTATTTAGGATTTTGAATGATTTTATATTCAAGGGGTCTCATAGGTCTTGGTTTTGTTGTGACAAGAGGATCTCCAAAAGTGGGCATGCCTCTTGGATGAAATGACAGACGTAAAGGTGGAAGATGATAGAAACAATAAGTTTCATCATAATAAGGACTTCTCAAGACTTGAACTACACCCTACTTGTTAGGGCCTTTCAAATTTTTAGATGAACTAGGTACATTCGTCAAGGTTGATGCAAATGAAGGAGGTGGAGTTTGGATGGTATGGTCTTAGTGATTAACAGGTTTTAGATTATTTGTTTATGTGGGTTGAGGACAACTACAACCCTTGATTGGCTTGAGCAGAGGTGGTTGTGCTAAGAATGTTTCAAGTGGTATCATAGTTATGTTTGCAAAATTAGGTGGTAATGTTGGTATAATTACACTAGAGGAAAAGGGTATAGGCTCGATAATAGTATGTGGCAAAGATGTGGGAATGCTTTTAGTAGCAAGTAGTGGTTCAATAATTTTAATCTTGTTAGATTTTGGTATTGGTTCTGTGGGTCTTGGTTTGATAGGTGAAAAAGAAATATGAAGGCTTCGAGTAATGATTTCAATAGGGGGAGACTCTATAGTCATATTTTAGGCTCATTAGGTACCGATTCTAACTCTTTAGGTTTTGTTTTGTTAAATGACAAGGCAGACAAAGAGACTGGCTTAATTTCAGTTATTGTATTAATAGTGTCGAAAACATTTTTTTGTAGTTTCTCGAAAGAGGAAGGGGGACTTGGGAAAGGCTATTTAAATATGTAGAGACCTTGATTTGGGGGACATTCAGATTGTCTAAGTGAAGGTAACCCTTTTCAATCAAGTCTTGAAGTACATTATAGAATGTGCGACACCTTTCAATGTCATGACCATTGACCCTATGGTATTTGTAATAATTTTTATCTCGATACCAAATGGGTTTTGAAACTGATATATTGATGGGTCAAATGGGAGGAAGTGATATTACATTGGAGGTAAGAAATTAGTAGGTTTCTGCTATGGGTGTATAGTTGCGTTGTTGATGAATGCGTTCAATGGTAGGATTTTATTTAGGAGCATATTTGACTAGGACTGTGTTGATGTATTTTTTGGACTTATCTGAGTTGGGTAATGACTTGGATGAGAATTCCACTTTTGATTTCTTAGGACAATCTTTACCCATCCATCTTCTAGAGCTCTCAATTCTAGCTAATGGGCCATGGTAAACACCTCATCGAAAGTTTGGAAGGTTTGAATTTGTAAAGTGGATGAGATATATTTGGCACAAACGCGACAGAACATCTCAATCAATTTTTTATTTGGTAATGTAAAAGTTAGTTGATTAGTGACATCCCTCTAATGGGAGATAAAATAATTGATGGAATCATATTTAAATTTTCTAATGGCATACAAATCATTGATGGTGATTTTACGGGCTATGTTTATGGATAACTGGTCTAAGAATAGTTGTGCAAGTTGTGCGAAAGAAACTAGTAAGTGTTGTGGAATGTTGTTGTACCAGTCTATTGCGAGACCGACAAGGGAAATAGGAAAATTTCTCAACATCAAGTCTTGATGGTGAGATATTAGATAAGATGCATGGAAAAAGGCTCAGATATACTATTAGGGATCCTCCTTACTGTAGAATTTGATAAAATTAGGAATATCCCAATGGGGAGGATATGGCTTATATGGTACATAGGGATGAATGGGCTCATTTCAAGTTTTATCATAAGAGATAACATTATTGGATGTTGATAAAAAAACTTCTAAACTAGATATGCAGTTTAGAAGGGCCTGAAGAGATTCATTTTGCGTTGATTATTGTAGGCAAGATCTAGGTTGATAAAAAGACTGATTAGGTTGTGTGTGGGCTTAATACTGATGTAGGATTTTTTATTAGTAGGGGGTGTTATGCTGAGGGATGTTGTGTTGATATGAGTCATTTTTCCAATAAGGGTTGTTTTGTTGTGAGATATGGTATTGCTGAATGTTCTATTATGAGATATGGTATTACGGAATGTTCTGTTGAGGTACGAAATTATGAGGTATGTGTTGTTGATATGGGACATTTTATTGGGGGATATTTTGATGATAGGGGACATTGTGTTATAGGATATTTTGTTGCGAAGCAATAGGATGCGAGGTTTGAACATACTACTGTAATAACATCGAGGCATGCGTAAGAGGTCGTGAATATGTAGGTGTTTTTTGAAAAGATATGGCTGAGGCGGTAAAGGAATTTTCCTATTGTGGAACACTTTGTTGTGGGATACAATATTGTGGGATTCTTTATTGAGGTATGTACTATGGTGCAGAGGTCAATGTATTTAAAAGTTATGGCATGTATTGTGAAACAAGATGTGTACTAGGAATTGTGGTAGTATTAACCAATAGTGTTATTGTAGGAACGGACATAGTGATGTTCTGGATGGGAGTAGTAACCTATTAGGAAGGTATAACTGTAGAAGGGGTGATGAAACTCAAAGGATATGTTGGTACCTATGAGGAGGATGGAGGAGTGGATGAGGAAGAAATGGTACTACTTAGAGGAGGTGTGGATCCCCTGAAAGATACTGGTGAAGATGTGGATTGCTAAGGAGATGTGTTTTATGATGAGATCATGTGAAGGTTATAGACAAGAGATGAGGAGACATCGAGTGTTTCAGAGTGACTATTGAATAATTGTTCATTTGAAATTTTGAATGGGTTAGTAAAGTTGGTTTAAATCCATGGTTGACTATTTTTTAACATTTTAAGTTGATTTGAAGTGTAGGGATATAACTGTTGGACAACATGATCTTGATTTTGAACAATGAGTTGTGCAATGGAAGATCAAGGATTGAAAGTGTGTGGAGTGGGTTTGGGTCTGAATGGTTGCATTTGGACATTTATTGATGCTAAGTAATAATTAAGAGCAATGGGATTTGAGTCTAAAATTTCTTCAAAAAAAGGGTCTCCCCTATTATAGAAAGGAGGTTCAGATGTTGTGGGAGAAAATGAGTGTTTTGATTCTGGAGTATAAATACTTTTTCCATGATATTGATGTGGGGAATGAAAGGATTTTTGTACTGTTTTATTATTATAATTGATCCTTGATTCAATCCAAGTTTGTGTGTTAGAAAAGGGACTGGATGTGTTTGTTTGAAAAAGTAATGCTCATGTTTGCATTGGCGAGGAAAAGGGTGAAGGTGGTGGCGTTGTATGGAGTGGGGCTTGTTTTTGAGATTAAACTGAATAGGTAGACATGTCTTCAAAAGTTTGATTACGTGTTTGTTTTCTTATAAGTACCATGATAAGTAAACACATATAAAAGCAACTAGAAAATGGAAAATACCTAGATGAGTTATTTTATAAACAAAAAGCAAGAACAAGTGAAGTATTTGTTTTTAGTTATCTTGATTAATTATGATAAATGAAATGTGTAAGATGGCTAACAAGGGTCCTAATAAATGGTTGTCTATGGTTATTTTTAGGTATGTTTAAGGGTGGAGTCCTCAATATACCCAAAGGCACGTGAGGTCCAATTCTGTACTATTGCTGGTATGGGCATGGTATTGGGGCCTACCCCATCACTTCATGGTCCTAATGTGATAAGAAATCCAATTTCCCTGTTGGGTGATGAAATCCCAATCAATTTTACCTGGGTGGGAGATGTTTGAGTGCGTTTTAGATTTGAAGTGATTTGGTTGTGTGTGGGGGAAAGATAGGTGAATGTAACTAGTTATGTAGCCTATTTAAGGCTAAATGATCATGAAATATGTAATGGTTTGTTTTAAGACCCAAAACGAGGTGTTTTAGCTTCAATGAGAGAAATAAAACAAAAATTAAAAATTGATAGCAAAAAGGAAAGTTTCAAGACTCACCTTAATATCACTCCTATTTTATTTTATTTTATTCAAATTTTAGCAAGTTACAGACTGCGTGTTTAGAAAATTTGGAGGGTACATTTCTGAGAGAGAAATACCCTATAATAAAATTAATAGAAATAGAAAATAGAAAATAAGAAATAACAAGATGATTATGAGATGATAAGAAAACAATACAGGGAAATCGCTAACGATTAAGAAAATTGTTGGCGATTAAGACAATCACTCATGATTGGAGGTCAGTGAAAATAGTGACCAAATTAATAATAAAATGAAATAGTTAAAAGGGATAAGGGTCCTACTAGGTGTGGAAAAATGTCAACTACGGTTTTACCATGGTTTTCTTGATGTCTCAAAAGGGGTAACAACCTGACTTAACCTCAATATGGCAGGGTTTCTAGGATACCCGAAATGTAGAATTATGTGATATTGTGCACCGTGAAAGAAAATTAATCAAGGCTTCCTTTCCTACAATTAATCCTATAAAAAATGCACTTAAACACAATAATGTTAGTAAAATAAAAGGGTAGGTTGTGTGGCGAAAGCCAGTCCCCAAAATCCCAAAGACTCCCTTTAAAGGATATCAACTTGCTCAATAAAAATTTAATAATTTTATTGATAATATGATTGTGGTAAAATAAAAATATGACTATCTGGTGTCAATTATTTAGGTGGAAATATACATGATAAGATAATTGTTGGCCTAAAATCACAAATTAGATTCTTGATCCATATTCAAATTTTCAGAGAAGTTGGACCCTACAAAATCAACTTGGCCTTCCTCCTCGGTAAAGTAAGATTCGGGTATAGAAATTAAGTCTTCAACAAAGAAATTAGAGACTTCCTCTGGAGTTTCATAGAGATGAGAAAGTTTGGCGTCAGTATCATGGATGTTGTTATGGATATCAGTATCAAATTTGGGTGTAATGTGGCAGTCTTCTGATAGGTCTAAACAAACCTCATATTTGCTCTCATACTGTGAAAGGTCTTCATGGAGATTTCAAGCCTTGTAATACGTTTCCCAAAATGCTTCAGTTTCCTCATGGATATAATGGGTTGATGCAAAGATGGATTCTAAACATTTAAAGGGTGTAGACCAGATAGCACAATTCTCTAGATAATGGAGGATGTTGTATTGTTCCCAATAAGGATGATGAAATCACCATGTTGGGAAATGTTTTATAAAACAAAAAAAATAAAAAAGTAAGGTTAGGTAGATTATGGAGCATATGTAATAAAGAAATATAACATAGGAATCATTGGTGATCAGGCCAATCATTGGTGATTACTGTTAATTTTAACAGAGTTCAAAAACAAAGGTAAAGTATTAATTAGGTTATGATCTAAAGGAGTTCTTAAAGTATGTGTGACATAATGATTGAGATATGAATGTTTTACCTGTAATTAGTGACCCAAAATAGAAAAAATTGAAACAATTACTTTGCTTGAGTTATTTAATGAAAATTAGATGGAGGAAGATGATTTGGCAGTGAATAGGAGTGATATGAAAATCAATTTAATGATTCTAGAGAAGTGTAATGTTGATGGAGCCTAATGGGAGAGAATTTTATCTTTAGAGTTCCTGAAAAGAAGCAAAGTGTACTTACAACATGCCAAAATTCTATGCCAAAAATGAGTCTGAGTGCATACTTATATAGATCGCCAACGATATGGAAAATCACCAGAGATTTTGGGAAATCTTAACTGAATGGTAAAAATGAGTGATTTCTTTCTATTACCAACTTGATTGAGGGGGGTTTTGAAGGAGTTATTATAAGATGTGGGAAGTTCTTAGGAAAAACTAATTTTTTTAGGATGAAGGTAAGCATTTTGAGAAGGTCATTTTAGTTGAAACTAGTTGAGTTAGTTAGGGATAAGTTATCAGTGTTTTAGTTGTATTTATAAAAGGTTAGTATATTAGTTAGTTGGTTATAACTAACAAGGTGTCTGAGTTAGCATGGTGAGGTGTGAGGGTAGTTATTTATTATTTAAATTAGATTTTAGGGATGTAAGTATATTAAATTAATTAAATGTGATTGAAAAGGTGATCCTAATGTTGTGAAGTTTTGCAAACGAAATTGATTGTAAATGGTTTCAAGAGACGGTATGTAGATTTTTGGTGTCTACAAATGGATGTATATTTAATCAACCATGGGCCTTCAATTTCATTAGATGGTGGAATACCAGAAGAAATTTATACTGGAAAAGAGGTAGATATTTATTTTCTTAGAGTGTTTGGTTCAGAATCTTTTGTGCATGCTGATAAAAAAAATAGGTAGAAGTTGGATGCTAAATACAAGAGATGCACTTTTATTGGTTATGGATTTTCTAATTTCGGATTCCATTTTTGGGATTTAGATGATTCTAAGATTGTTAGGAGTCATGATATTTAATAGAATGAAAAGATAATGTACAAGGGATGATCCCTAATTTTGATACCCAAGTAAGAACCAGTGGAAGATTTTGTGGAAGAAAATACATTTTTTGATTTAAAACAGACACCTACAAGAACCGGTGTTAGTGACAGAAATTGGTGTTGCCAGCCCTAACCGACGTCGGTAGAAGATTAGGACTGACATTAGTCACTTAGACCGATGCCGGCTACAGATGACCGGCGTCAGTCATTGTCAGATGTTGAAACGAATATACAAGATGTATAAAATTAGCCTCTGACAACCCAACTTTCTATGAGAAGGTCACAATGGGTAAGAAGACCTCCAAAAAGATTTACACCTTTTTTTATTTTATCTCTTATCGTTTGATAGTGGTGAGCCCAAAAGTTTTGAAGAAGAAATGCAGGGGGATACCCAAAAGAAGTTGGAGCATGGCATGGATGAGGAGATGGACTCCTTGAAATAGAATCATACATGGGATTTGGTTAGGTTGCTAGAATTTAAGAAAACATTGCAGAAAAAATGGGTTTATAGGATCAAGGAAGAAGAGTGTGGACATAAAATATACAAGGTAAGGATTGTGGTAAAAGGATTTGCACAAAAAATAGGTATTGATTTTTGTGGGATTTGTTCTCCTATAGTAAAAATGACTTCCATTCATAATGTTTTGAGTTTAGTTGGAGTAGAATATTTATAATTTGAAGAACTTTATGTTAATACGAATTTCCTTCATGGTGATTTCGAGGAAGAGATATATATGTAACAGCCACTTGGTTATAAAGTCAAGGGTAAAGAGAACCTTGTGTACAGGTTGAAAAAGAGCTTGTATGGGCTCAAGAATTCTCCAAGGAAATGGTATATGAGGTTTGATAGTTTTATGCATGAACATGGTTATATGACATGTGAATCTGATCATTGTATTTATTTCAATAAGCTTGAAAATGGAATATATATTATTTTGTTACTGTATGTAGATGATATCCTTATTGAAGGATCTAGTATAAAGGATATTGTTGAGCTTAAAGAAAATTTAACTCATACATTTGCAATGAAATATTTAGGAGCTATAAAGAAAATCCTTGGCATGCAAATTCATAGAGACAGGAAGAAAGTGAAATTATATTTATCTCAGAAACATTATATCAATAAGGTGTTGGAAAGGTTTAAAATGCGGAATTCAAAACCTGTAAGTAACCTATGGCTGAAGACTTTAAATTAAAAAAATATTAGTTTCCTACATCACATGAGTTATTCGAGTACATGGCATAGGTTACATATGCTTCAAAAATTGAAAGCCTTATTTATGAAATGGTTTATACTAGACTAGACATTGCACAGGAAGTGGGAGTTGTGAGTAGATTTATGGCCAATCTAGGTAAAAAGCATTTGAAATCAGTCTAATGGATACTTAGATATTTGAGAGGGACATCCAACATGTATTTATGCTATGGAGGGTTAGATACTTCTTTATGTGGTTATGTTGATTTAGATATGGCTAGAGATGTGGATGGTAAGAGAAGTACCACTGGATATGTATTCACAATAGGTGGCAGAAAATTTATCTAGATTTCAATATTGCAGAAGGTTGTGGCCTTGTCTACTACAAAGGCTGAATATGTTGCAGATATATAGGATAACAAAGAGATGATATGGATGAGAAGGTTCATGGAAGAGTTGGGAAAGGAGAAGGAGGATTGTAGATTGTATTGTGATATTCAAAGTTGGATTCATCTAGAAAATAACTCAGCATTTCATTCAAGAATGAAACACATTCAATTGAGATATCACTTCATATGACAAGTGTTGGAGGATGGGTAGATAAAACTAGAGATAATTCATAAAAATAAGAACCCTGTGGATATGCTAACGAAGTCATTGGAAAAGGAGAAGTTGGAGATTCAGACAAATTTTGTTGGTCTTCAAGCTTGATACTTGAAGAGGAAGAAACAAGCCAAGGAAAAGATCCAAGGATGGAGCTGTATCATAAAATGTATAAATTTATCTCCAAGTGGGAGATTTTTTAGTTGTGGAGATAAATTGCTTCACAAATAGTAAGCTTTACTAACTTGTAGGTTTACACAGTAACCGATGTTGGTCACCTGGGAGCAACTAGAATTATAAGTTCGGTAACTAACATTGGTTACCTATGCGTGAATGTTTTTATTTTAGATGTTGGTTTTAATCTGACCCTTGGTTATAAAGGTGATTGGATCGTTGTTAATACATAGCTAAGTTTCCCTAATATTTCTATCTGCTTATAAGCTAGAAAGATATGGTTAGAAGGTAAGTTTTGAGAGAATAGAGATTATTGTAAGAAGATTTTCTTGGATAAATATTAGAGAAGCTTGTGAGGAAAAAGTAGTATACATCCGTGAGAGGTGTGGAAGATTGTAAATATTCATTTTATTTCCTCTATGAAAAAATCATAATAGATTGGTTATTTTTTGGTGGACGTAGCCCACACTGGGTGAACCACACTATATCTTGTTATTTGTCTTTTGGTTTAATTTATGTGTTTGTTGCTTATATGCTTCAATTGAATATAAATTTTTACAACATTGGTGTGTGTCTAACCCCAGCATTTCTTCCTCTTCTACTTTACAAATTCTTCTCTTTTTTCCCCTCTCATTTTCATGTGTTATTTTTCTTAAGTTCTTACACTTCTATATCCATGGATTTTTCCTCCAAAATTTATTCTAACTATATTATCCATGCCTTATCCCTCACAGATCTTTTCTTCTTAGTGAGTAGTGACCTAAGTTATAATTCACTTTTCTCTCTAATAATTTTATCTTCTAATTCTAATTTTTTTCTTATGTTCTATACTATGTGATCGATAAAGTGATAGGGCATTTCTTCTACTCTTCATTGAATATAGTATTTCTTCAATTATTGATACTTACTTTGTTTTACTACAAGTATCATCATTTTCTACTTTTCTTAGGTCACCTTGGCAAAGACATGCCTAGTAAAACGTTTATGCATCTAGAGACAACTCAGATTGTTCTCAATATCACTAGTATACGCTAGGTTCAGACACCAATTTTTTATCTTAATCCTTGATGTGGTTGTGTGGTTTAATTATTTCATTCTTTGGTAAGGAATGTAACAGAATTTTGGATACAACATATTTCAATAGCTAATTATACTATAGTATGTAATTTAAACATCATAACTAGATACACATTGAACCAAATTTAGTTATTATATTAATCTTCTTAATCAATTGTAAGTTAAGAGTTGCATATTTCATATATCTACCCATTCATCTTATATTATCCATTTTCTCTAAGTATCATGTATTATTCTCTACACCTATCATATCTCTATATATCTATATGTTTATTTTCCTCTTTTATCTACTACGATTATTACAATGAGTATATAATCCTAAAATTACCCAAAATTCACCCCTTTTAGTAGTGAATATGCATTTTTCCTTTGTATTCCTTATGTATTTTTTCCTATTGTTTTCTGACTTCTTTTGGTGTTCAAAAGATTCCCAATGATCTGTGGCTTTATCCAGTGTTCCACTTTTTTTTCCTTTACTGCGGTTTATATCCCTTGCCTAACATGTTTTAGTGATCTGCATTTATTATTATTTTTTTCTTCCACTTTTTCAAAATAGATGAAGAACCCTATTAATAGTATTTATTATGACATACGAACAAACTGAAATATGTTTCTAGAAATCCTAACCCATATAATGCCAAGTTTCCAACAAAATCTACATTTAAATGCAAGACTACTAATGCTAAGGCTACATCTAAGGACAATGTCAACGATATTTCTCAATCAACTAAGCTATAATTAAAACATGCATGAAAATAGTTTACACATTTAAATTTTTTTCCCGTACATGGTATTGAAATAATTACTTGAGTGTAAAAGGTGTCCCTCCCTCCACTATTTGAGGTTGAATGTAAGTAATCCTCAAAGTAATATTTTTGATGCAAATGCTTACTGAATTTATCATAGATGCATTGGTCACTTAATTGACTAGTGCTTTAATATATTTCACATTATCCAATATCTTATTAACTCTAATGCTATTGAATGGGATACACCCACTAGATATTCTAAGCCAACCGACAATAATACTAAACTGAATATATTCAATTATCCACTTCCTAAGCATCAAAATGATAAATCTACTTTTCAAGTGTACAATACTCATCATGTGGTACCACCACCATTTTCTTAGGATCACCATTCAGGGAAAATTTTAAGACCCCCCATAAATAATTCATTGGTGAATATATGAAAACTTATTTTCACGCTAATGACAAATATGAAGAAAATGCAAATATGGTGTCGACTGGTAACATTTTTTATACTACCATCTAAAAAATATATTATGTTATCGACTGATAGTATATGATGTCAGCCAAAAAGATATGTATTTTTTGAAAAATTAATTTTTGACAATAGCAGTTAAAATTACTAGCTCAATGAGAAATATGTCCTCACAAAATATGGCACAAACAATTTTTTTTTTAAAAAGTGATTTTTTTTGGAAAAATACAGATTTCATTAATTTTGTATGGATTTTTTTTATGTTAGTAATTAAAATTATCATCTCAATGAGAAATATGTCCTCCCAAAATATGGCGTAAGAAAAAAAAACCCATACTCTTTTTTCTAACGACATCACTATATAATGCTACCGGCCGGTAGCTTTTTTGAATGCTATCGACAAGTAGCATAAAACATGTTGTCAACTGCTAGCATGTTTTAGGATACTGAACGATAACATAAAGGATAATTTCATGATTTTTATATTTCATGGGAATGGAAAATTGGCCTCTAAAATTAACTTGTATCTAGAAAGTTTTGGCAACCCAGTTCTAATTCCTACCCTAAAAATTTGCTGATTTCAAATTTTAAAAATAAGAATATTCGTGAATTAATGAATGTACAACACTAAATTTTCCTTGTCACCCTTTGGATGTATTTATTGGCACTACTACTCACATGACATATCCTCAACTAATTATTACTTTTGATAAATCTGATATAGATGATAAGATTATTTTAGATACCTTTTCCATTCCTATCTTTATTCATCAGGTACATATACATAGTGTGCTAGTTTATCCACATTATAAGGGTATTTTTTCCTCTTTTATATTACTTCACTCTCTTTGAATTTCCACAAAGAATATTTCATTTAATTATAATCCTTTTCATGGATGCATTACTCTCCCTATTATATTTGGCTCTCATACTACAATGGTTTCATTCTTGATTGCTATTACTCTTAACTATGGTGCATTATTATGCTTAGGTGTCCATTTATTGATCTCTTAGGTTCATTCCATAAATTATTCACCAATGTAACAAATTTATTCATAAATAGGAAGTTATCACCATTGATTTTTATCCTAGCTTACCTATTCATTCTTCTCCAGTTTCTATCCATACTCCTAGTGCATCTACACATAGAGATTTTGATTTACATAATGTATCTACCGAATCTAGATCTCCTAGGTCTCCTGATAGACCTATGGTTACACATACTATCTATATCATCTCTATCCCTCCTAGGTCTCTTGATAGGACTTTGTTTACACATAATATCTCTAAAATCTCTATCTGTCATAGGTCACTTAATAGGAATTTGATTGTACATACTATATCTATTGGTTCTATTCCTCCTAGGTTTCATCACATGACATTGGTTTAGTAGTTATATCCCACCAAGGTCTCTTGCTAGGCATTCTATTCCAAAAACTATCTCTAGTGGATTACATTGTCATAGGATATTTTTTAGGTTCTTTAGATTGGATGATCTCTCTATAATTTCCTATAGATATTTTATTGCATATGACATGTCTAGGAGCACTCACTCTTCTAGTCCCTCATACATATACTTTGCTTCACACACTACCCATAGAGATACTTCACTGTGATATTCTTTCACACTTTCTTTGGTTCACATCACTACTATGGTACCAATTTCACTTGAGTCACATCCTTTGGCACCATTTAGTCTCATACCTCTACCATCTTTGATAGATGATTCACCTTTTCATAAGGTTCTCCTTCCGTAGCTCTTGTGCTATCCAATTTCCTTGTACATAGTTAAGTATTTAAAAATATAAATATGTTGACACAATGAAAAAATAAAAAAAAGTTCAAATATTTACAAAATTCCAAAATTATGACCTATGCAATTAACATGCATTGTTAGAACATTACATTATACATGTTTTTTTTTCACATTGGTGTGATAGATAACATATATCCTTCCTTTTTACATACATACATTCACACAGTATATTGAGCTTGATGCATGATACATGGATAAATCCATGCTAATAGGATTTACCATGGTTTCTTACATTCTTATCTTAGGGTCATATCCTCGCATTATGTAGGTTATATTATTTCATTATAGTTCCTCATTATGATTTATTATATACATTGTGTTCTTATTATTTTTTAGACTAACACATGTATCTTGTGCGGTGCTAACACCTCTTATTTCACATATATTTTATCATTCACTTTCAATTTAAAATTCTTGTTTGACTTACATTTTTTTAGTCATGTATGTTACTAATTTTTTGTCTCCTTGATTGTGGCTTGGGTTCCTTTCTCGTCTTGTGACACTGTGGGTGCCCCATGCTTTTGGCTCTATGAAACTTTTCCATGACATTGTTTGTAGGCTTAAGGGACTTGATGGTATTGTGACATCGTGATGCATGATAATCAATCCAAGCATGTACATATGGTTTGTAATATCTAAAATGTGGCTTGTCAATGTGTTTTTACCTGTTCAAGAGGTCATTTAGAGTCATCTAAGTGTGTTATTTTATGTCTAGTCCTTCACTAATTTAAATTTTGACTTTTCCCTCCAAAAGTGTAAATTTAGATTTTTAGGGGAATTTTGGATTGGATTACGTTTTCTAAGGTATTATATGGTTCATTTATGTATTTTCAATCATGTGATCAGACCTATAAAGTTCTACGAGTCATAAATGTGTGTTTTAAGAGTTTAGACCTTGGATTTCTAGTAAAAATATTAGTATAGTGTCAAGAGTTCATCATGAGACCTAGGGCTTAAAGAGCTCAAATTAGGTTTAAGGGACTTTGTGAACACATATTTAATAAAATTTTAATCTATTTTATTCATTCATTCAATTCAAAAGGTGTAGAGGATCTCAAAGAATTAAAGAAGGAAGAAGTTTTGTTTGCAAACAAATTGTATATCAGCCTTGTTTTGTGGTTTAGGTACTTTGAAGATTGAAAAACATGTGTTAAAATGATGAATCTCTTGATGATGGCTTTAAAATTTGGAATGGAATAATCATATTAATCCATACGTGTGATCATATTTTGCTAATGTTTTTTTAGCACTTCCTTGAAATCTATAACATGGTGTATTAGAGTGCACTCAACGTAAAGAATCTAGTGGAATCAGTTTTGGAAAGGTGAGGTTAAAAGTTTAAGAGTTTGGAGTTGTTTTATATAGTAGCTAAGATTTTATTAATCTTCAAAAATCTCTACAGTGATAGTAAATACCTTATTTTTATTGGAGTGGTTTTATATAGTAACTAATATTTTATTCATCTTCAAAAATCTCTACAGTGATAGAAAAGACCTTATTTTTTATTAGAAACCCTTGCACAACATAGGAATCTCTATTTCTATGGGCAAAGTATGAAGAAATTTGAACTATTTCCACAGTGATAGAAGTAAGAAACCCTCACTGGTAAAATATTAAGATGATTGTTTTTAGAACAAACCTAAGGATGGTGTATTAATTTTTGATTTTGGTTATAAAAGTTTTTGTAATGATATTTCCCTTCTCGGGTTTAGTTATAAACCCTCTTAGAGTAGAAATAATAAAATAAATTTGAGGGAGTTAGCGATCAATTCGAAGCTTCAAAATTTATCGATATCATCTATAAAACTTGTGGACGTGTATTGGAAGGAATTTAGGGTTAGAAGTTGTTAAAACCTCCTCCTTTTATGGATAGTATAACTGTAGACCTTAGAGAGGGTTTAGAAACCTAGGGTTTATAAACAAAGCGTAATTTATGTTTTTGATTATTATTAGAACTTGATAATTATAGTAAACCTTTTCACAGAGTCTACATTGAGATTTAAGAGGATTTATTCCCTAAGGAGATCTATAATAGTGGAAAAAAAAGATACAACCTACTAACAAAACTATAATAAGCCATGAAAGCCTAATTGGAAGGATGTAACTATGGTTTTGGAATAATTTTTACAAAGAAGGTCATAGAGAAAAAATTTACTCTAGAATAAGATTCAAATGTGTATATATATTAGTGATTTTCTTATATATTGGGTACTTGTAACAAAATTTATTTTCCAAAACATCCTCAGACATGGCTAACAGAATACTAAACAAGTGAAAAGGAGTGAAGGTAAAAAATGTGGTCTAGAAAAGGATTGGAGAGATAAAATTTTACCTACACCATAAGAGGCCTAAAGGGTAATCAAATTTGTTTTTGTTTTATTGTACGTAGGTTTGGATTTCTCCAACCACTAACTCACCTATGGAATTCTCTTAAGAAGAATTGTGAAGGAAGTTCTGAATGAAGGTAAGAAGGTTGAAATTTTTCATTGATTTGAATCATTTTGATGGTTTATTTGAAATGGTTTAAGGTCTAATTACATGATCTCATGCTTGAGTAATTAAACTAAGGTTGTAAATTCTAAATTTACATGATTAAATGATTCTTTCTTAGGAAGAAACAACTTGTTTTGAAGGCTTAAATGATTATTTTAAAGTTTTCTGATCATTATAACATCATGGATTGAGTGAAGTGAATGTCGACTTGAATCATTTTGATATCAGATTAGGAAAATAAATTTTAAAAACTATAAAAAATATTGGTACATTACAAAGGAGAAAGAGAAGACAAGATAATACAAATTAGAGAAGAGAGAAGGCCATCTTCGGAAGAGAAGATGGATAGGATGATGGAGGTTTTTATGAGAAGGTTGGACGGTATAGAGGAAAATTAGAGAAGAATGAGAGCGTATATGATTCTTATTAAGATAAATGGGACAAATAACCAGGTTCAATTTATAGGAAATTGTTACAGGTGTTGGTGGTGTAAATTAACCTGCAACAATTAATTTGTTGTTAACTAATCCACATTCATTTAATCATCAAACCAAGGGACATAAAATTTCAATAATTTCAGTGTTGTATGCACAGTTACAAGGATTTCAGGAGGTATGTAATAAATTTTTTGTCACAACAATGCTGTAAATCAAACTAAACTAATACTGAAAGTAAATAGATTATAAACACTATGACTAAGGAAAAGCATGTAAATTCAAATTGTAGATAAGCGGTTACATTTATTGTTAATCTAATTATGCAATAAAAAAAGTAAAAAACTATGAAGGGGTTTATTAGATCATAAGTGGGCACTTCCTTGGGTGCTAGTCCCTTCTAATGATTGTAATTAAGAGCTAATAAACATAAATCAAATTATTTATTGAATTGGAATGAATATTACAAAAAAATAATTCTCTATCTATGTATCCTCTACTTTCTAATTATCTATCTAGATATCTACATCATCCAACATACATTTCTAACTTTGATATATTTCTCTTGTACTCCTTATTTGTATTAAAACATCAGAAGAAGAGTTTGACTAGGATTTTAAACAAATAAAGTAAAATATCTCAAACATAATTAATTAGTAGGTGTTTATATGTCAAAAAAATAACTGAAGTATCTAATCAATTCAATCAATCAGTTCTCAAATCACAAATTCAATCAATCAATTCCTCATTTAGTTGTAACAAATAATCAGATCTAGAGTTGAGTTATCTTCAGCTCTCATGTTCTAGTTTTTAACTACCTCTTCTAGAAAACATACATACTTGGAGTGTCATCCTTTATGTTCCAAGAGATGTTTCCAATCACATCTCCTTTGCTATAGGTTATCTACTTTAGTTGCAGATGGGTTGCTGTAGACAAGTCCTTTGGTTATAAGTGAGTCCCTTTGGCTGTAGATGAGTCACTTTCGATGGGTCCTATGATGCATATAACAAGTTTCTCAAAAAAAAGAGTGGCATCACACATATCATCATCCATACAAATTATTGCAACCATACGAATAAATGTATTTTTAAAATACCATAAAATAAATTTAACTAGTAATAACTATATTAATCAATATTACCCAATAAGTTCAAGTTATAGCAATGATGTTCAACAATATGAAAGGGGAATACAAGGTCATGGATTCAATGTTTCAAAATATAGAAGATGAGTTGTTTATAAAAGGAGGTTTAATCAACTCATCACACCACCGATATTAATTTCTTAAATGTCCTCAGTCAAGTTTCTGAGGTTTCGCATGAATGGTGTTGCATACTCATCTGAAATCCACTGAAGTATCTATTCCTTTTAGTTCATAGAATAAGTAAGCTCCATTTATCCTAAGCCTATTTATGAATACGTCCTATATTATTTCATTCATTGGTTAATCATTTGTCCATGTCAGTATTAGCCATTTTTCTGCATAGTTAGTGGCAATTTCAATGTATGCATTCACTCTTCTTATGTTTGGTATTATTATAAGGTATGATTTCATTTCCTTCTATTTTAGTTCAGGAGACTTGTCATTCCAGCGCATTCTATAGGATCAAACTTTCTAAATTCCATGATCTTTAATCATATCTCTGACCTCCTTAAGAGCTACTTTCCTCATCTGTGACACCCTTCTTCTAATTTCCTTATTTTTCATATACTTGGAATATTGCTCTACAACTTCTTTAGTGTTATTATCTTCATTCCTGACCATTAGTGGCTGTAATTTCTCTAAATTCCTTTAGTCCTCCATTTGTATCTCTTTATCTAACTCATTAAGAAAAATAAGAACAAAGTACTTTAACATGAACATCTCCAATTTATAGGATTGAAATCTAATCCCTATCATACTCAAGAGCATAGTTATACATGTAGAGTTCACAAAGTAGAATTTGAATTTCATGAGGGATATTCAGATATAACCTAAAGAATTTCCTAACTCCATTGATATCAAATGGCATGCCAAATTTGATACATGTAAGGTTGAGCTGCAACATCTTTTCTTTTTAAAAAATAAGATAAAAATTTGAAGGAGGCATGTGTTTGAATATTTCATGGGCCACGTTAATTGAATCTTCTTGATATTTATTTAGCCTTTCAATTTCTCTATCTTTTTCCTCAATTTCTTGCTTGCGTTGGATGATGACTTCTTATTTTTCTCTTTCCCACTTTCCTTTTAACCTAGTTGACGTTGTTTGTTTTTCCATCTCCCTATAAAATGGTTTGACATGCTCTCTTATGACTCCTTTGAGGATAATTTTTGGTTGCAATGGGGAAAAATTTACATGTTGCATGCTAACATGTGGAAAAAATGGTGTAACTTGTTCAATTACATCAGCCATAACTACAGGGGTATGTTATGGTACTTTTTAAACTCCCACAGAAATATTCTCTTCCTCAATTCCATGAACCAAGTAGTTAATGACCTCCTCAATGAATTGGGGTATGTGTTCAAGTTCAATTGGTTCTCTAATTTCTCCTTCCTTGTCTTCCTCAGTAATTTTTGATACATGAAATGTTTTGTCACATTTCTTACTAATTTCTTCTCCCATATACTCCTCATATCCTTCCATTTCAAAACCTATCTCATCAGTATTAATTACTATTGTATGCTCCTCCATGGATTCTCTAGGGTATTCCTATCCAGTTTCTCATTCAAACTCTTCTTTCTCTACATGACCTTCCATTCCATAAATTTTCTCCACCTTCTGGGATTGGTCTTCTTATCCCTCCATGTGCTCTTCAGGGAACTTTTGTTCACAAAATATAGCATCAATACCTCCCTGTACTATTTCCATTGAATTGGGATCAATATTCTCCTCTGTAGCTTCCACATCACTATTAAGTAATATGGTCTGGGATTTTGTTAGCTCAGAGGTTTTTGATCTTTTATTTTTAGTCCATGAGAGTTCCTTGGTGGTGTAGGAGTGGACTTGGAGGAATTCCTTTTACCCTTGGAGGTAGATGATTTGGGAGTAGATATTTTTAAAATGGTTTCAACAAGAAATGTTCTTTCAGGGGAGAAATGGACATGATTTTTTTGAGTAGGTGGTAAATTTTAAGAAACAGGGTGTTCTTGTGGTTGTTTTTCAGTTTGGGAGGTCGATGGTACATCCTCTTTGATATGCTCAGAGTCTCTTTGAGTACTATTTCTCTTCTTTCTTATCTTTCCCAAAAAATCATTTATATCTCTTGACCTTGAAAATTCCTCCCACCTTATTTCATAATAATCCCTCTACACGGTGTTTTTTTCAACAGGTTACCTAGGGAGAGGGTCGTAGCCCATTGTGGCATCACTAGCCCACGCCAGTTATGGAACCATCTAAGAATGAAAGTTTTAAGCTCTCAGCTAGCCCAAAAATTAAAGTACATTATCATAATACCCTATCATCAGGGTATCAAAAATGTCAATAGTAGGTTGCCTTAACAAAAATCCAATATTTGAACCTTGGACCTCCTAATTACTAAGAGACCCAAGAACCATTACACCACTACTTGTTGGATAAAATTGGTTTGGGATAACTCTTGTGCCGTAATTCTAGAGATGCCTCATCACATTGAAAACAATATTCATGCATGACCCCAATCCCCATCACATTAAACACCGAGATGGTTTGGCACCATGTCGAGATACCACCTCTGCCACCAAAGCAACTGAACCGCCTGACACTAACTAGATGAGTAACGATGAGCTATAAAGGTGGACATCTTAGGGAATGGAACCTGAGACCTCCCACATATAGCCCACATTCCCCACCACTAGGGTAAACCAAACGGGCTGTAAAAGTGGTTTTGGATAACTCTCGTGCTATAATACCAAACATGCCTCATCAAATTAAACACAGGATTCATGTCCGACTCTGACCCCCATCACATTGAACACTGAGCCAGCTTATCACCACGTCTAGAGACTACCTCTGCCACCAAAGCATTTGACCCACCTGTCACTTCCTATCCAATTAACGACAAGCTATAGAGGTGACCATCCCAGGGATGGACCTCGAGACGTCCCACATATAACCCATAAAAAGTTGTTTGGGATAACACTTGTGTCATGATTCCAGAACATGCCTCGTCATATTGAACACATGATTCATGCCCCTGCTGGACCTACATCACATTGACCACCAAGTTGGCTTAGTACCACGTCAAGAGATCACCTTCACCACTAAATTAGCTAACCCATCCGACACTACCTAGCCGAGTAATGACGAGCTATAGAGGTGGCTAGTCTGGGGAACAAATCCTGAGACCTCCCACATATAACCCACATTCCCCACTACTAGGGTAAACAAGACAAGCTTCTCTACATGGTGTTTTTTACTATCAAGGTGATGAGACAATTATGTGATAGTGAAGACCTACCTCTTTATGCCTCCCTACTCATTTTCTTAAATATCTCATTCATGAAATTGGGCACATTCACTTATTTATTATTCTTCAGTTGATTTAAAAATTTAAATTGAATTGTTTTCATCCTAGAGTATCTCCCCTCATAGGAAAAATACTTGATAATATAATTTGTAACTTTAGCGTGAAGAGGTTTAAGAGAAGTTATGTGTGTACCTCTTCTATAATTGAAAAATACAACATCTTCATCGGTGAATTCCCTTTTGGCTGCCTCCGGATTTGCTTTCTTTGGAAATAGTTAACCCTATGCAAGAAGTCCAGTTACTTTGGCCAAGATATCATCACTAATTCTTATTGATAAATCCTTTATCTTTGTTTCACCTTTACTGAGTGTTATAGAACACTTTTCAATCATTTTTCATTAAAAACTTAGAACTGGTTTATGTAGTCTAGCCACCCATTATCTTGAAAATAATATAAAATTTGAGGGTTATAAGAAGTTGAGAGTCCTTTGTGGGTTAATGGTGAATCAATTATCCTCTCATTGTGAACCTACAACTTTTTTTAGTATCAACACACAATCACACAATTTTTTTTGAATAAATATGCACAATTGAGTTGTGTGAATGTTTTGAGTATTTTCAAATTTTGAGGCTGAAAGGATATACAACATGATTACAGGAGAGATAATTTATTGATGTCACTATATGAAGTGTGCAAATTTAATTGAATTGACAACATGGTATTATGTGGAGGGACACATCATAACATGAAAGGAAATGATATTTTAAATTAATTGAATACTCAATGACTTAGCATGAACACTAATCAATAATAATCATTCTAATTATACCTTAATAAAGTGGTAGTCAAGTGCACTTATCTCGATGTTGATTTTAGAATGATTATTATATATGATTATTGATTTTTCTCCATTTATACATGTTGGATTTATATTATGCTGTAGATGTTTCTATGATGGTATAGACGTGCATTAGATATATATTGTCTACTTCTTACTACAATTAGCCAACTCCCAGAGAGGGAACACTAATCTGTTGGGATACCAACTATCTTGTACTGTCATTCACACGTATAAATATCTTTGATCTTCTTCATGAAATCATAAGCTTTGTAAAATTTGAAAAAACAAAGGGGTTTGCTGCATGTTGTTATAAGTGGAACATCTAGTCATTGTATTCTACCCTTATGATGGAGATTATGTATGCTTACAACTATCCAACATCAAATCCTGCAAAACATAAATTCTAAGAAAATAAAATGTCAGCAGAGTATTGCTGATCACCTAGAGGGATGATCACAACAATTTTATTTGTCCTTAGAGTATTCAACAAGTTGAATATACCAAGGCTACTGAAATATCTCAATCCTTTGAAATATCAGAAGATAATCTAGTAGGCTTGACTTATGATTTCCATTCTGATGTGCTTATTTCCATCTTGCTTTTTCCTCCTCTGAACTATATGATGAATGTATTTCTATTAATTGGTTTCTTGTACAACCTCAACCTGTGATAATTTACCAATATCTTGAACCTTACAGGATCTATGGTGGTGAGTTTTGTAGCTCCATCTCATAGGGGCCTAACCACCTTTTCCTAATTTTTCCCATATGGTCCTTGTACTTGGAGTCAAACAAGATTTCCTAATCACCTTCTTGAAAATGTCTTGTGTTGATGTACCTGTGATGCCATTTGATTCTTTGCTTCTGCATTACCTCTATATTATGCACAACCTTTCTTCTCATTTCATCCAACTCATTGAGTTGGATATCTCTCTTCCTTTATGTTGTTGGAAACTTGGACAATGAGATGATGGGTGAATCAATGTCTTCTCAAATTAGTTATTATTAACACATGATGTAGCCTAGAATTTACCAGTAAAATCCCAAGCGAATCGACACATCACTCAACCTAGAATAAGTGCTCAACTAAAGTATGAAAAGGTACCAAGCCCCTCTTTAGGGTTGTTGTTGCAAGATGTTAGCATGATGAATAATTAATTTATTCATATCCATCATTAATAAAATAGAGCATATTCAGGTCTAGATATTAAAGAATCATGAATCACACGATACACATATCAAAATCATTTATGCAGTAATAAAATATAACCATGATTAACACCTTGATTCGAAAGTAATCTCCATTATATTAAATGTAGTAATACATAAATTTTTTCTTACAATAACAATAGTATACACTTATGCATGTAACAAAACTTGACAACATAACTTCACAGTAATTCATTACTTACATATCTATCTTTGTATATATCATACTACACAAACCATTACATATTTATAAGGGTGGAAACTTTTCCTTCACCTCTTATCCAATCCCAAAAATAGGTTGCATGCTATTATTAGCCATGCTTCGTTACAATAATAGCCAAACATGCAAATGCACTAATAATAGACTTCTTCTATTTAACTATCATTAGTAAATCTATTCTCATCATGTACTCATACAAAGTGCTTCATAGCCAATCCTCCAAAAATAGCCAATGCGTGTCATGTAAGTCTTTAACCGGTTTGTGTTTTTGGCTCATTATCTCCAAAAATGGATAAGTCCCAAATATATCTCTCTTCTTCATGCGCGATCCTTTCTTAGCCCTTCCATGCCTTTAAACGTAATCTATTCTTCCACATGAACCTTCTGTATGTTTTTCACTAAGTTCCATATTTTGAATGAACAACATTACCCCACACTAATTGCATTACCACCCTGGAAATGGTTTTCTCCAAAATGAATGAAAGAATATGAATAGAATAATAGGAAGAATTTTTATAAATTAAGGACTTTACCTTGTAGCATCTTCTGCTTCAACCGAAAGAATAAATTCTAAATATTCTTCTTTTATTTCCACCTCTAAATTCTACCAATCATTGAGTGTAGCCTCTTCCTTCTCTAGAATATCTACTACAATTGACTCTAGCTCATCTTGTGAAATTTCTTCTTTCTCATTCTGCAAGAACAAAACAATAATAGTAATTGTAATAATTATTCCTTCTAATAATTATATATTTTGCATGATGAGTTTCCCAAGCTCATATAGACTTTCGTTGTGTGGTTCTTGTGCTACGGTAAGGGCCTCACGCTTCTACTTGACAAGCGTTAATCATTCTACATGGACTAAGGTATCATCCTTCATGGCTTTCAGGACTTCATTGTCTTCCATAATGGTCCTAATCCTTATAACGGATTCTAGGGCTCTACAAATATTTAGCACTCGATCTAATTTCTTAAGTTCATCTTGCAAGCTTTTGAGCAATCCCTCATATGATGCAATCTTCCTCATCACCGAAGCCTTTTCCCTCTCCACTTCCTATGTTGGATCCTTTGGTAATGGCATGCATAGAGGTCCATCTTAAAGCACCAAGTCCACCAAGGTGCGTACATAATGCATCGCTAAAGGAAAATTTTTTGGTACCTGAGATTCCAGGCGTGGTCTTGTCTTTAGGAAAAAGTTTCCAATTTCCTATACCATTCTTATAATGCACTATTATTATTTTACTCGAAGTAATTTTCTTGATTTAGGCATGATATTTCTACATCCTTAGTTTTGAGTTCTTCTCTTAGCACCCTAATTGTTACAGCCTTATCCACATTTCATTGTGCCACCTCTATCGAGACTTTTACCAAAGCATTACTTATTCGTATGACATAACAATAGGCTTTACTGTTATCTATCTGGCATGAGGTGTCTTCTTCAACCTCCTTGATACAAATGACTCTTCACATGCATCAAATTCTGGTTTGTCCATGTGTGTGTGCATAGACCATGAAAACTACTTCCTTGTGTGCATGGTTTCCATATCTTCATCCATTACATCCCACCCATACAACTCCTTTGGTGTTACTATGCATTAAAAATGGGCGTGGAAAATTTTACTAGTGTCCTTAGCATAGCCCATGATTTTTTAAGTTTATTATCCACTTTTTCTTTTAGATCTTGTCCCCTTAAGAGCTTGAGCATCAAGATTTGGAGCTTGTTCTGTTATTCCTTGAGTAGTATCTTGTGTTTCTCATCTACCTCCTTTTATCCTTCTTCTCCATCCTTCATTTATTCATCTTGTTGCTCTTCTATGTCCTCTGGAGGTGTAGGAGATTCATGCATGCTCTCCTCAGACTCTTCCACCTCTTTGTTCAGCTTCAATGTCCTTCTTCTCTTCTCAACTGGATCCTTCTGTGGAGATATTTGTGGTGACTTGCACACTTATTGTGGAGTAACACCTTGGGTTCTAGTTCTCCTAGACACCCTTTTAATATTATGCTTTCCTTGGAATTCATCCAAGTCCTCATCACCTTCCTCTTGTGGCAGGAGTGGATTAGTCGTGTTCTTAGCTTCTACCCGATCTGTAGGTTTCCTCCTACCTCTATGCTCGAAACCATCACTATCTTCGTTCTCATCTTCTTAATCATCTACTTCTATTGTCTCTGTGGGCTTAGGTGTTGGAACATTTTCCATTGTATGCTTACCTTTAGGTGGCTCTGGGAGGGAAAATTCATTCTCCACATACTTATTGTTCTCCAGCTTGGGCTTTAGTTGAAGGTACACAAGTGCTGCTCTAACGTCTCCAACGACCAAGCTTACTATATTCACACTTATTATATCTGAGATAAGCCTCTCAATGTAGAAAGTCCATCCTAGATATACATATGATTTTGTTAGTGTATGGTAGTTGCAATCTACCTTGTCTTTATTGAAGCTTAGGCGGCATGCATCCGAAAACCAATGAACTAATGCCTAAAAATAGCGTGTTGTGAAGGCATATGGTAATTTGCACCATGGTCTCTAAGCCCCATCTTTCATGGTGAACCACACAATGCAAAAATGTTGGCATACCATAAACAACATTGCCTTCCCTACTACTGAAGGTAACTCCTTGGAAATGCACCATTGTTTTTTGAATGCCATGCGAAGCATATCATAACACTTCTCTACCCTCTTCTTGAATTTTCCGCTCATTGGTCCTTCGCACAAGTACTTGCCAAATCTTTCTGCAAGTGACTTGTTCTCTATAGGGTATTCCCATATTTTCTCCTTTGGCCCATCGGGCACCTTAATTTCCATAAACACTAGAGACAACATAATTGCCCCAAAACTGATTTTCTCTCTTATGTGCACTTATTCAATGATTGTTTTAACTACGTGATCCATGAGATTGTAGATTAATAATTGAGACATCTTCTTTGTAACATGCAACAACATTGTATTCACCTGAAACCACCTTTCTTGGTCATTCAACTTTGTTACAAGATGGGCAACTACCTATACTACTAGTTACTTCTTCAATTTGTCAATTTCCATAGTGCATGGACCCTTGGTACACCCCAACTCCTTCCTTATATCTAGGATTACAGACTTATCAATTAAATCATTGTCTATATCTACCCCTGTGCCTATCAAGCCTTTTACTGTTGAGATCAATGCGGCTGTGATCCTTACTTTGGGTCCTACAAAGTAGAATAAATATTCATGTAGCCTTATCATCAACCAATGGTACAAGGGTTCATATTTACCAAAGTAGGGGAGCTCATACAACTAGTAAAATTTAATCTTCTTCAACAACTTCTCCCTAGCGTCATCATATACCGGCATGTCTTCTATTGTGCGCTTATTTGTCTCTGTGTTTAATAATGCATCCAACTCATTATTTCCAGGTGTATGATGGTTTTAATCACTGATATTTCTCTTCCATATGTGGGAATCCCATTCTTGAGCCACAATCACACCCTCTGGCTACTACATTTATGATAAATTACTCTTAGGAGTCATTTCAACCTCTACTTCCACTTTCTTCTTCCCCTTAGCTTCTATGGTAGGTTCTTTCTTTGCTAGCATCTATAACCTGTAATATTCTAAGTTCTAACACTCACCTTCTATCTCTTGTAACGTGTAAACCCAAACCCTAGCTCGATTCAGTGTGCTCTAGTTGAAATTATATGCCCTAGCTCTTTTGCAATGCCTTGCTTTGCTCAAACCCTTTGTGACTGGGGAGACAATATTCCTCTATGTACAAATCCACTCATCACGTCTCGATTCACACTCTTCGCACTTGAATACTCTTCTTACATCTCGGTCACACTTGGATTTTTTAAAATATCACAATTGTAATGATAAGAATGAACTTGCATCCCATCCTTATATAGATTTTCAAAACTTTAGTGCATTTATTGCTCCTTCACCTACCAACAATCCTCATTCATTGATCCTTTTTCCATTTTTTAGTGTGGTACATCTTCACGCCCCAGTAATAACCTTCTAGTGTGCCATCCTACCTTTTGGCTACAGAATCCTCTTCAACATGCTTCCATGCACCCGAGTACATTGTCACTGTGCCTTTCACTAGTAGTCTTTATGGCCTCCTCTTACCTTGCATTATACTATTCCATAATTTATCTCCATCGATGGTCATCTTGTCTAGAAGAAAAAAATTATCCAACTTTGAATAGTACCTGTAGCAGTTTGTCCCTTTCATGTGTACTTATTTTCAACAGTCATGTACCTAGATATCAATAACCACCCCACACTTAGGGTATGTGTAGTCCTCTGCACATATAAATTCTTCAAATAGTAATTATCTTCTGGGATGTAAACACGCCTATTACACAAAAAAACCAACTAAATTGACAAATCATAATGAAAAATAAGGAAATACATTAAGGAAAATATAGAGTTGAAACCCTAATATAAATGGAAACATTACCTTATTACAAACACCAAGAAGACTTATTTAAAGTAGGGCTTCAACCTACTCCCGTTGAAGTAACTGTGTAAGAATGTTCCATCAATTGCCTCTAATTGGCAAGCACCTATTTCAAGTATGTGAGTGATAACATACGACCCCAACCAATGTAATTTAAGCTTACTTGGATGGCACAAAAACTTTGAGTCATAAAGGAGCACAATTTGTCCAACCTCAGGCTTCTTATCCCTAATGTGCCTGTTATGCCATGCTTTTTGCCCAGCCTTTTCTTGTTTTTGAATCCAACTTGCTATTGCTCGTCACTCATCTAATTTGAGTAACTTGTCAATATGTTCTTTTAATTCTTGTTCATTAGCTAGACCTCCAGCATACGTAATACGTAAAGATTGTAACATGAATTCCATAGAAAGAACTCCTTCCATGCCAAACACTAACTAGAATGGTGTGGATTTGTTCAAACTTTTATATGTTGTGCAATATACCCAAAGCACTAAAAATACTTTATCATCCCAATCCTTTCTTCCAACATCACAAATTTTTGTCAATGTATGGTTCAATTTCTTTTTGAAAGCCTCAACAGTCCCATTTTCCTGAGGATGATATGGTGTAGTCTTATGGTGCACAATCATGAATTCATCTAACAGTATCCCGACTGTCTCATTCAAGAATGTGTACACCTATCACTCGTTAAAATTAATGGACATCCATACCTTGTACGAATATTTTCCCATAAAAACCTAGCTGTTGTAGTTGTTGTAGAATCCTATATAGGGGTTGCTTCTTCCCACCTTGTAAGGTAATCTATGCAATTTATGATATAACACGATCCATTCATGCACGCAACTTGTGAAATAGGACCAACAAAATCTATAGCCCATTTCTCGAATGGTTCTACACTAGTAATTAGTCTTAGAGGAATTTCATCTTGTTGACCTGGTTTCCCAAGGCACTGACAGTGATCAAAAGCCTTGCAATATGCTTTACAATCTTTATACATGGTCTCCCACCATAATCCAACAAGTAGAATCTTACACGTAGTAGCATCACCTACATAGTGGCCATGAACAATACCACCATGACCTTCCTTTATGATTTCCTTGCATTCATGTTCCAATACACAGTGGTGCAATACTTCATCCTGGTCTAACTTGTATAGATCATTGCTAATCAACATATAGGGTTCCACACATATAGCAAGTTGTTTCTTCTCCAAGGATTTCGTTCCTTTTGGTGTCATGCCTATTCATACAAAAACAACAATATCCTCTAATTATGATGGTGTGCATTGTAACCTATATAAATCTTCATCAGGCATGGTATCTTCAATGGCTTGTGCTTCTTCTCCTGACTATATTATGGATAAATGGTCTGGTCCAAAACTAATTTTACCTAGTTTTACCACAACTGTGAAATCAAATTCTTGAAATAAGAGTACCCATCTGCATATGTGACCCTGTAAAACAGGCTTGTTTACCAAATACTTCAATGCCATGTGATCTGTATAAAAGAAAAATGGCATAGCTAGCAAGTACTTTTCGAATTTATGTAGCACATAGATCATTAACAAGGCTTCACACTCTGTAGTTGTGTAATTTTGATTTGCAGGGGTTAACTTCCTACTAGCAAAATAGATAGGATGATCTATAATACCTTCTCTCAGCTGAGCCAACACTGCAGCAATGGTCATGTCAAAGGCATCCAAATGTAAATGAAATGGTTGGTCCCATGAAGGAAGGCATAGAATAGGCACGGTAGTAAGTTTCTCCTTTAATGTCTTAAATGCACACTGCTATGGTTCCCTCCAGTAGAATGTACCTTTCCATTTTAGTAGCTCCTCCAAAGGTGCAGCAACCTCTGCATACCCCTTTATGAATTTTCTATAATATCCTATGTGACCCAAGAATCCTCGAACCTTAGCTGGATCAAACAAAAAACCTTCCTTACAGATTATGTGTCCTAATAGTATCCCAAATGGTGTAGGAAATATTCACTTCTTGATGTTTAAAGATATGTTCAACTATCTACATCTTTCAAACATTAAGTGTAGATTGTCACAATGGTCTTTGACTAGTCCATACACTGTTCAATCATCTAAATAAACCTGTAAGAAGTTGTGAATAAACTCTTTAAACACCTAAACAACTATGTGTGAAAAATGCAAGAGGCACAATCTTTAGACCAAAAGGCATCACAGTATAGGTGAAACTACCCCATTCAGTAGTAAAGGCATTTTTTTCCTGATCCTCTTCAGCAATCCTAACCTGATGATACCTATAGAACCCATCTGTAAATGAATAGATTTCACACCCTGCAATGCCTTCTAGTATTTCCTCAATGAATGGTGTAGGAAAGGGATCAATCACACATGTAGAATTCACCCCCCTATATTCCACACAGATCCTAATCCAACCATTATTCTTGATACTGATCACCATTGGACTAACCCATTCTAGCTTGTCTAGGAGCTTGATGATTCCATACTTCAACATTTTGTTAATCTCTTCTTTGAAATTTTCACGCAATTTGGGGTTCACCCTATAGGGTCTCTTTCTAATTGGGTGTGCAACCTCTTTAAGCTTTATCTTCATGTCCCCTAATGATTCATGCACACCTTTAAGCTCATTGTACCCCCGAGGGAATAAATCTTGATAATCCTGTAGTAAGTCTATGATATTTACCACTTCAGAGTCTGACCAATAGTCTCTTATTATCCTCCTTAGGCTCAACATCTGATCCAATATTCACTTTCTTTATCTCCATAGGTTCATGATAGGCACGCGTGGTCTTATATACACTGTCTAACACCTAACACCTACCTGATGAATGGTGTACATCCAAATTTTCTACTTCCTCAACATCCACTAAGTAGACCACTTTTCTTTTTTATTTCTCAAGGCAAGTGCCCTGAAGTAGTGTGGCATCGGCCTCTATTTATTTTTAAAAATGTGCTCCTAAGTTTCCTTCATCCAATAACTCGTAAATGATTTCTTTATCCTTGGAACTATCTCCCATAGCTAAGTACTTTATGAATTTTAATGCTTCTTCCACCGGAGGCTTGGTAGAGAAGATTTAAAGCATCTGGGTCATTCCTACAATTAAATCCTACTAATTTCCAAAATCTCTATGCAGTTCTACATATACATACCATGCACATGCATAGCCTTATAAAGTGGACTAAACATTGTGCACCCAGAGCGAAGGTGGTAAAGCTTCCTACCCCTTTGTCCAGATTCTCTCAAACTACCGAACGTGGTGTTGAACAGGTTGATTACCATAATAAGTGCATATTTGAGTAGGTGCATTGCTCCTGAAGAACCTAGTGGTAAGAGCAATCCCAATTTCATTCCATCATACAATATTATCCTTGTAAACCACCCAACAACACGTTGTTTTCCCACGTAGGGTATACGCTAGCATATTCCCTCTCTCCAGTGGTTCTATCCACTATTCTTCCATGGCACACAAGAACATTGTAGGGTCTCCTTCTTTAGTATAACAAGGTATCAAGTTGTTACCTATTATCCTGTTATAACATGATTTGTTGACCCTAGGAAATATTCTCTTTACTTAATGCCCTACCAACTCATAAGTGTTATGAGCCCAATTATCACAAGAAACACTTGTAGTATCACTAATAGACTATGCATCCTCCCACTGAAGGATTCCTTCTTTATATGGCTCAATCACCTCTGGATCCCACATGACACATACATAAATCCTATTCACATCTTCTTCAATCAAAGGATTAGCATAAGGTGCATATTTTCCATCTGTTAAAGGGATAATAACTCTTTCCTCCTTGTTTTAAAAAATGATATAACCCTTTTTGAACCAAAGATCAAAATTATTTACATAGTACCAAGGATGCCCCAATAGAGCTGGGAAGCCATCTGACTCTTCTAGTGCTAAAACCTCAAAACATTGAATGAACTTGGCTACTTGTATGGTAATGGATGCATCTTTTAAAAATCTGATAGGAGTGGCCTTATTCTAGTTAACCATGAATAATACATTACAGGATGGCTGCAATGGAGGTCTCGCCATTTGTACCCATGCATCTAAAGTAATAAAATTGACTTCAGCGCTTGTATCAATCACTATATTACTCAATAACCACCCTTTCATAACAACATTCAGAGTTATTTGCTTGTCATAATCTAGGCTATGAGGGGGAAGATTTATATGTTGGATCTACCATATAGTCTCAGTAATTACACGTAGAATGTTTCCTTGTAACCAATTCCCTAACAGTGGGATGATATTCTCCTGGTGCAACAATTTGTACACTTCTCTCAGGTCATCCATATCAGTTTTGACCATCTCCCATGCTTTGTTTTGCTCCATCATCCATGATTGTTCCTTTAAATATTATATTTCACCCTGAAGATTCTTGAGTACCTCCATGGTTTCCTTGTAAAATTCCTTCTGATGGGCAGGATCTGGGTACCGTGCATGTAGAACCTCCTCCTTAGTGATGATAGGCATCTATTGCAATGCTTCTTTGGCACGCGCTACTTCAACACGGGTCGTGATTTTTACCTGTAATGCCTTGAATTCTGCTTCTAACTTGGGCATCAAATGATTTTCCATAGTGTGTTATATCTTAACCATCCCTGCACCTTTTTTTCTTGTTTATGTTACTTACTAAGATGCTCATACAAGTCCGAGCATTCATCATAATTATGATTCTTTCAACAAAAAGAACATGTAATATTCTAAGGACATTCTTGCATGTAGTGGTCAAGATATCCACATGTGTAACATGTTTTTTGTAGGAACTTACCTCTTCCACCACCCCAGCCTCATCCTCCGAATCCACCACGGTATCCTTGACCTCTTCCATGA
This sequence comes from Taxus chinensis, assembly GCA_019776745.2. Taxonomy (NCBI): domain Eukaryota; kingdom Viridiplantae; phylum Streptophyta; class Pinopsida; order Cupressales; family Taxaceae; genus Taxus; species Taxus chinensis. Next base: position 392,510,816 of record CM034156.1, on the reverse strand, counting down.
CCACCTTCAAAATGCCCTTCACTCTGATCATAGCACACTTGATTATGATTTTGATCGTGATGCTTATTCTTTCCTTTAGAGTTATTTGAAACTCATGTCTATCATACACCAATGTTTATAACATCATGGATCTGACCAATTAGCTGGTAGTCTTTTGTTTCATGAGTCATGGACCTACAATTTTTTCAATAGAATGAGACGTTCTTCCTTATCACACATTGTAACAATGGGAAATGGCTAAAATCATGGTTTAAATGACATATCTCACAATCCAACAACAACTAGTGGACTGATCTATGGGGACAACTATCCTTTATGTGACCTTCTACTTCACAATCTATGCATTAAATCCCTGTGCATGTCTCATGTGCTAAATTTTCCAATAGCTTCTCCAACTAGTTTGTCATAGCTTTGATCTATGCTTCTAAAAATTGTCTCACCATAGTGCCTATAATTCCAACTGGCTCAGGGTGTAAGGCTACTTCAAGTGCTTCTTGTGGATCAGTGTATGTCTTATGTGATAACACCCTTCTAAAAGGTGTTATCAGACCTCCAACAAACCATTATGCGTGCTGGATTACATGGATATCATAAGACAACTTAGATAACATAGTTTTGAAATGATCATCATGCTCTCTAACACTCTCAGTAGTGCCTTTCTTAATATCCTTAAGCACACTTATACTCTTCTGCTTGAAATTAGGGATGTGAAACTCTTTAAGGAAATCATATTTTAAGGCTACATAGTCTACGCAAGTCTGGTTAGGGTTAAACTTTATGTACCAACTATGTGTGTGCCCTTGTAATGTAGAATAAAATTGAATTGAAATACACTTAGAATCCGTGATTACTTTTATGCGCCACAATATTTCACACATGTGCACATGTTCAACAACATATTCTATACCCCTATACTCCGGGAGATGAAGATACATCTCCATGTAAATATTCTAGGGTTGGTGCAGACCTTTCCCACCTAATCTAGAACCTCTTGTGTTTCCTCTACCTCCAGAACCACCAGATCCACTAGAAATAGATCCACCCATACCTCTTGATCCTAACCCCATAGCTAGAGTCAGACCAGAAGATGCACTTCCCTATGTCCCAACAGTAGTACTAAACTACACTATGATAGTCTGCGAAGTATTACTACTCCTATAATAGAGTCTAAAAGTATGCATGTCTAAACTCTGTGTGGATGATACACCCAAGAATGTACTCTCATATAACAATGAATTAGTTTGCGCTACCATTTTTGTGATTTTTATATGACTCACTCCCACTCTCCCACTACCTAAATTATCTTGCTGACTATTTGTTATACTAGATACTAGAAATACAAGCGCAAGGGCAAGGTTGCCAGGTGGCTTTAGATGTGCATCCACGACCTAGGTCATCTCTATTAGCATGCTTCTATGTGAGGTCAAGAAGGGTTCCCTGTCATGATTTCCTAAATGGGGGAGTTCCTGATGCTCGGGTTCCATGTCTTCTACGTGAAATTCAAACCCTTCCCAAACTATATCTCTCCACAAGGCCATTTACTCTACAACATCCCACTGCTTCTCTATCTCCCTCTCATGTGCCTCATTATACTTAAGTTGTCTTTCCTCTCTTTTCCTTTCTATCACTAGTTCTATCATCTTTCACAAAACCTGTTTCATCCCCCACACATGGTGGGGTTTACTTTGCCATTGGTTTGTTCTCCAAGTTCAGGGTTACCATCAGAATTTTGATCGCCAATGGAATACCTTGCAGGTAAGTTCCCTTAGGATATCGTAAAAATTGGAATTTAGCTACCTATGGGCACGAATAAGTGGAAATTGATTACTACAAGATATGGTTGTTCAAAGAACCACAAAACCACGTATCCACATTGTGATTCCAAATCAGGTCAGCATCATAAATGGTCTAAAATTCTTCTTTCATCCAGACAAGTATGATGCCTAGAATTTACCAGTAAAAGCCCAGGCATGCTCACAAATCACTCATCCTAGACTACTCACTCACCCAAAGTGTGCAAAGGTACTAGGCCCCTCTTTAGGGTTGTTGTTGGAGGATGTTATCGTGATGAATACTTAATGCATTCATATCCATCATTAATATAACATAGCATATTTAGATCCAAATCTTAAAGAATCATGAATCACATGATAAACACAATGAAATCATTTATGCAGTAATAAACTATAACCATGATTAACACCTTGAATTATCCAATAATCTCCATTATATTAAATGCAGTAATACATAGAATCTTCCTTACAATAATAGTCATATACGCTTATACGTGTAATAGAACTTGACAACATAACTTCACAGTAATTCAATCCTTCCATATCTATCTCTGTATATATCATACTACACAGACCATTACATATTTATAAGGGTGGGGATTTTACCTTCACCACTTATCCAATCCTAAAAATAGGTCTCATGCTATTTTTAGCCAAGATCCTTTACAATAGTAGCCACACATGAAAGTGTGCTAATAATAGACTTCTTCTAGTTAACTGTCAGTAGTAAATCTATTCTCATCCTGTACCCATGCAAATAACTTTATAGCTGAACCTCCAAAAATATCCAATCTGTTTCACACAAGTCTTTAACTGGTTTATGTGTTCGGCACGCTATCTCCAAAAATAGCTCGTACATGTGAAAATTACTAAGTACCAAATCTATCTCTCTTCTTCACGCGTGATCCTTTCCTGACCCTTATGTGCCTTTGAACGCACTTTGTTCTTCCATGTGAACCTTCTGTATGTTTTTTGCTAAGTGCTATATTTTGACTGACCAACAACACATTAAACTACACACAAGAAATTAACAAGGAAGTACACATAGAGACACCAATTTTAATGTGGGAAACCCAAATTGGGAAAAAACCCACTGAAACCAAAAACTAGACTTATGACCAAATTTCCCTATATCAGTTATATTGATTTCATGATTGAGCTTCTACTCAACCTGGAGGTGTAAATCTTAAGTTTGACCAGGTTGCTAATAGTTATAGAGGATCCAACCCCCTATAATTTGACCAGCTACAACTGATCTTTAGTAAGTTAATACTTACAAAGAGATTGTAACCCCCTATGTGATAAGTAAAAACTTAGAATTTTTCTCTTTTTGGGTCACACTTTGTTTACTATCTTACACAACTGATAATTACCTCTAGATTAACACCCTTTATTTGGTCTTCTCCTATCTACCTTTTCTTCTTATCATATAATCACATCCACTCTTTTTCATACAAGAATCAAGTTCTTTTCTTACTTCAGACCTTCAACATGCTGCAAAAACCCTTTCTTTATGTCTCTTGAAGTAATTTTTGTCTCTTCTTGACTAATCAAATCAAACCCCTAATCAGACTATGTTATTCATTACTCAAGAACTCTCTCCTACTTCTCAATTTCATGAAACTCCATCTAGTCACCCATTCAAGCATTCACTATTTGTATACTGCTATATTCAACTTAATATTTGGTGCATAGATCTCAAACATAAAATTTTCATGGTATACTCTACTTATCTTGTGCATTGACTAATCTAATATCCAAACTTTCTCAAGCTTGAATACATGGTACATGCCTGTTTTGATTAATTAAATAATTATTCATCACATACTCTTCACTAATATTTGACTTCTTAAGATTTCAACATTTCACAATTCAATATTTTACATCTTCTTTATAATAAGAGATATTGTCTCTACAACTTGCATTGTCACAACAAATCATTCCTTCACTATGTATTATTCCCACAACTATTTCCTATCTTGACAACATTTTCATCACAAGTTCTATCTTAGCTACACCACATATGTTTCAGACTATTACTCCATTCATTTACTATTGTCTCTATTTTTTAATGCTCTGTTGTATTCTCACACTCTACACATCACCTGCCTCTAATATCACTCACTTAGTAACATCCTATTCATGTATATCCAAAGGAAGACATTCCTATATTCCTCTCTTCATATCTCAGTGTACACACTTTCAAAAATCACACACTATTTTGTCCTTGAATTTTCACCTCCTATACAACATATCACACACAATCAATTACTCTATAGTTTTATAGGTTCATCAACTCAAATCCATAGTTACATTTTCTCATGTATTTCTATACACACCAAGCACATCTTGTTGGTTTTTTTTCAAGAAAAAAGACTTCTCATATACACTTCAAGAAACTAGAGATTGTCAATGAATTTTATTTTTCTTGTCTACATAACATCTCATAAGTTAAAATTACTCAAAATTTTCCACACTTAGAGACATATTTTATAAATTCTTTCCTTTGGCTTCCATCCCTTTTGGAAATTTCATTTCCCCTGGAAAAGACTATAATATTCATCTCCTTGAATTTATCACAAGTATAGTTCAAGTCAGCTGAGGAAATAACAAGCTTGTAAGACTCTTCACCTTCTTCACAGGTTCCTTCACTTCCAATAAAAACGTTTCATGGCTTTATAATGCCATATTTGGTTAAAACACATCTAAGAAACTTTGATAACATTCTAATGCTTTAAGCTTTTCTATTGACCACTAACATCATTGTTAGGTTCCAAGATCATTCAAAAACATTTCAAATTTATCCAATCAATGTCAAATGATGTACACTATGTCATTTTAACTCTTTGCTTTGGAAGTGTTCAGTTTTACTAGAGGAAGAGTGCAAGCATACAGTCTGACTGATTCATTACTGTCACAAACTTTTGGCATATTTAAAACCAAGATAGACCTACACAAGGTTCCCTAATTCATTACATGACCTTTAAGACATTTGCAAGATTATTTATATCAATTTAAATGAATAATTTTCAATAAAATAAGTTTCCTATCTGTTGTCATGCAAATGTGCAACAGGAAAATTGACAGTTTTCATGTATGACAACGATATCCTTGTGCTAAAATTTTCAAGTCCTACCCCTTTCGAGGCACTTAAGTTCTACTCAATCAGTTCAATGACCTCTCAGATGATGTTAACTTAGTCCCCTAGGTGATTTTGGAAAGTCAAGTCAACCCTCCTATGTGATTTTAGGAGTTCTTAAAAAATGCAAATTTTGGGTAGTTGTGGCAAGGGCTATCACTGACCTTCCTAGGACTGAAGCAACCCCTAAAATAGAAAGGAGGAGATAAATATGACATGGAGGTGAATTGAATGTCTAGAAAACATCATGGAAGTGATTTTGGAATATTCGGGGAAATTTTGGAAGAGTTGGTGCAGTTTGATAAAAAATAGGGTTCCTGGGCCTAAGTAGTGTATACGGCCACAAAAGCTACTGAGCTTCAAGAGGTGATTCAAGGATATCTAGGTGAAGTTAGGATCCAAACAATATATCATAGGAAATTTAATTCCAATATATAAAATATGGTGAAATCATTTTTTTCACAACACTTTGGCACAATAGGTTTATAACTAGTTTTTCCATGCACAACTAGGAAGCTAGATCAAAAATCAAAATATTTATGGTTTAAATGGAGGATTAAAGATGTGAGAATACAAAAATTAGATTCAAGAGGACATTTTCAGTCAATTTATTAAAAAAAAAATTGAAAAAAATCCATCGGGAGCTCAAGATATCACCATTTGAAGTTGCCCTTAAGGAATGAGTTCAAGAGTTAGTTAATTTTCAATGAAGACACATGTCAACTCCAGGAGCCTGACATGAATTTGTAACCCTTTAATCCCTCAAGATAATGGACATGAGAGAAAACAAAATTCACCCAGCCCCAATAATCCTTCTATTCACACATGGAACATCTTAGATTGCTAGTTCAGCCCCCAGGTGCTTGTCAAAAGCTCATCCCTTCATCGTTCAGATCATGACAACTGTCAACACAATGCACCCATGAAAATTGATGACCCTAATTTCTCTTTTTTCTAAGGGACATGAAGGAAATAAAAATTCACCTAGCCCCAAGAATTCTTTAGGTCATCCATGTGAACCCCCTCTAGTGCAATTTCTCAACTCCGAGGAACTAGTGGAGCCAAATGGGCAACCGTCAGATCTTTGCCAAGTGTTGCGATGAAGCGTGACCCTAAAAATTGATGTCCCTCATGTCCTTGAAACCTTAAGGGAAATGAGGGACACAAAATTTTTCCCAAATCCTAATTTTTAAAATTTCTAGTTCCTTTTTTGCTTCTTACTTCTTGTCCATTGCGAGAAGAACGCTACAAAGAACACCTTAGTCCTCCATTATTTCTCTGAGAAAAATATACCATGGAAAATAAACCCTCTACTCCATTATATACATACATTTTAGAGGTAATATTGATTAGAAGAGATCAAGGATCAAAGAACAGAAGGATAAGAATGAAGAAATTCACCCAGAAACTTGCATTGTCGTAAGACGAAGATCTGAACATAAATTGCTAACCAGAGAATGAAGCGAAGAACTATTTGCTGTTGTGTTATTATATATCAAAGGAAATTGAAAAATCACCTTAAAATACCCTAATTATGCCGTGAATCACTCGTAGAAAAGAAACCTTCCTTCCGACTCTATGAAGACAAAAATATGGTTTGTCGTCAAACTAAAAATTAGTTTGAAAATAAATTCCACCAGTGGAATAAGAAGAAGAAACCCACAACATAAATGTGATTTTTTCATTAATGTAGAAGAAAAATAGACCTATAAATTTCAAGGTCCATTAATGGCTATCATTTTTAGAGGTGCCGCTAGGTCAAACTTTTGAAATTTTAAAATCTCCCAAACCACTGATTAGGTAATTGTAATATTTCAGAGGGGCGATATTGTGAAAAACCTTTATTAGAAAAATTCATTCCATGAAAACCTGACCACCAAAATATAACTTTATAAATAATAGTAGTGCTTTTGCAAAAAGGATTGTTATTTCGGGAAAGTAACCAACTAAATTAGCTATAAAGGAGGATGTGAGCACCAAAGTTGTATTGTAGGGAGAAACCATCGAAATGTTCACCTTAGTCCAAAATTGACACTTACTAAAAATAGTAAGTGGTATCACAATCACCGGCCAAAAATAGCAAATTGTTTTAGAAGGTGAGAGGAACGCAGGGAGAAAGGGAAATATGAGTTGCAACATCCAGTTGAGGTTTGAGGTAGCTGATTTTTCATGCTTACTAAAAATAGTAAGTTGTTTTTTTAAGAAATCAAGAAGCATAAATGGACAGGGTAGAATCTAGGTCTTTTGCTTCCAAGTAAGAGATAAAAAATAGTGTAGTCTCTATCATCATACTATGTAGAGTAGGTGATGGTGAGGATGTCAATAGTGTCTTTCAACACTCATTTCATGCTTCAATTGGTATGCGGGAGGTGGAATTTGTAGTCAACACAGTCATACCATTTATAAGATGCTTCATCAGGATCATGTCAAAATCAGCCGAGCAGCACAACAACATTTTAGGGAGTCAAGGAAATATTTGTTTCAATGCTCTAGTCCCATCAGAGGAGGATTTTCATGAGTGAAACTCACGACCACCGAATGATTCATTCAATAGTTTTTTTAAACATTTAGTTCACGGTGTTCACATTTCATACAAAGGAAGTTTCTCAGTGTGCATAAGAATTCAAAGATTCAAAGTTCATCACATTGGATTGTTTCATTGAGTCATCAGGAAGAATCAGTGGGATTTATCGGAGGTAGAATGTCATCATCAGTATCTTTATTCCTCTCTCTCTCTCTCTCTCTCTCTCTCTCTCTCTCTCTCTCTCTCTTCTACCCCCAAATTTCTCTCTCCTCAATATTCTAATCTTGCGTTGAGGTCACATTGTTTCTTTGCATGCCTTAGTTATAAAAGGGGACTTAATGTTTTCCTAGGAATGTGAAAATTTTCAAGGCATACGAAGCGCAATTGGGGGTTATTTGAAGAGTCTTTTATTTTCCTATAAATTGTAAAGCCATTCCCATTTCAAAGGTTTGGTGATTGATTTTTTATACTCAAAAGTGCATTGAGAGAACAAAGGAGATAGCCAAATTCTTCCATTCCCCCATTCTCAATTTCCTTCATTTATCAATTATGTACAACTTTTGTTTGAGCAATTAATAAAAGGAGTTTCTAGCTTTCCTTAACTAAGGGATTTCTTAATACTTTGTTATCACGAATTCTATTTGGTCTTGATGTTACTTGTAGAGTTGTTTCCTCTTAATTTTAGTGCATATGCTAAAACTTCTAACTAGTGTGTGCATGAATCTTATTTTCTACCTATAAAATTAGTTCTCCTACGTCCTTTCTCACTCCCCTTTCCCTCTCTTCAGAAAAATTCTTCGCTAACAAGAGATTTCTAGCTTTTCTGTAGGGTCAATGGAGTAAATTTGTTGGATCCCTAGCTGCAAGGCCATAAGAAAAATACACCTTTACTCGTGCATGCATATACTAAAGTTACACTGGTTAAGTATATGGACTTAAGATTCCCAAAGCATTGGCAATAAATCCACAAGTTTTTCCACCCAACAAATTTTCTTGCTAATAATTTTTGGCACCCACCGTGGGCTAGACTTGGCAGCATTTGTACCCAAAATACAAACGCAAGGTCCAAAAATTCAAAAAAAAAATATTGAAAAAAAAAAGTTCATGGAAATCCATTGCTGAAAGATTCAATGTCAATTCCTACACATGAACTTTCATATTCCATAGTCTCCTTTCATATTCCCACTATAAAAATTTCTAAAAGTTGACTAAAAGGAGATACACCAGGTTGAATAGATCAAGAGGAATTATCAACCCCTCTTTCAAGGCTTTGAAAAATAAGAAAGAACAAGTTAAGGACAATCCCTACGACTTTTCTCAAGCCTCATCCCTATCCGGGTCATCAAGTAGTTCACCTAGAAATCCCATTCAAACTCTTATTGATACTCTCCCTTCAAATTCTCCTATTTTTCAACCACCATTGAGCATTGAGTTCCCAAAGGAAGAATAATTTGTAGAAGTAAGAGAAGAAATAGAAACAATGATGGCAGATGAAGCAGAAATACCTCAACCCATTGTTCCATGTGGAAGAAATACAAGTCCGCTCACTCTCAAACCACCTGTCCACGATCAACCAACAAGTTCTTGCAAGAATTTCCAAAGTTCAAAGGTAATGGCACACAAATTATTGAATAACACAATGCCACTTTCACCATATCATGTGGGATTCTTGGAGTTAAACATGAAGACATTTCCATAAGATTTTTCATGGAATATCTCCAAGAAAAATTAGCATAATGGTTCTACCTCATGTCATCCCAATCCATCACTAGTTAGAATTACATCAAGACTACCTTCAAGGAAAGAATTAAATTAACTGAATATTGTCATGACCTCTTAGGTGCAATTGGCTCAAATGAAGAAAATATAAATTGAAACTATGAGAGACTTTGTGGCTCATTTGTAATTGTTGCCTCACAAGAACCTGAAAGAAGATTCACCATTTGAAAAAATATCAAGAGATACTTCATCAATTCTCAATCACTGGAGGTAGGATTTTTCCTACAAAGAGTTCAACCAAGGAACATTATAGAAGCAAAAAGGATGGCCATTGAACTTGATGATGATCTCATCCTCTCTGGAAAGATCAAGAATTCATCAAAGGGAAAGGCCCAACATCTTGGGGATGAGAGAACCAATTCATATTACTTATTTGAAGAGGAAATTATTTAAACAAGTATTACTTATATGGAATATTTGAAGAGGGAATTCTCCAAGAAATAACACAAATCAAATTACAGGAACACTTGGAAGGATTTCCTTGGAGGTCCCACTCATGAATGCAAATTGCAATATTCACGAAAGTGAATCAAATATTGAACAAGAAAGTGAAGGTGATGATCTCTTATAAGTTGATGAGTTGGAGAATGATACATAAATCAGATTTTGTGACTATTTTGGAGTTGATGAAGATGATGAAGAAGATGCACCTAGTTTCTCATGTGCGGTATTCACTCATTCTCAATCTAAGAAAGGAGCACCTCCCTCTACTATTGTAAAGAAAAATAAGGCTGATGATCCTTCAATGGCATCTCTAGAAAACAAGATAATAATTCAAGGATATACACTTCCACCTTATATGAAGTATATATTTGATAAACCTGATCATGTAGTGATTAAGAAGGCTCTTGTAATTCCATGAAAATCTTCCAATGCCTCTTCTAATTCTAAGTCTAAATCTACTCCTGTAAAATCTAGTACTTTGAAAGTTGCTAGTGTACCTTTCAAAATTCTCTTTATTCCTAAAAAATATACCTACCCCTGCTACGAAACCTACCCCAACTCTAAAATCATTCCCTTCATCCCCCTTGTCCACATCTTCTCCCTTTGAATTTGTAAAATATGCTAACAATGGCAAGGTGTAGATTACTAAAACTAAATATTTACATAATCACCTTGAAAAATTTGAGAGATTTGTTTGATATATCAAGAGTGGTAGTTTAACACCCAATGTTGTAACTCCTATTTCTAAAGGAATACTACCAAACCCACATACACCTCCATCACAAAAATGATTTCATTGAGTGCATCCAATATTGATAAGGTTGAATCTTTTTATGTATCTCTTCTTGTTGGAGATTATGTATTAAACAACTGTGTAATTGATTCCTCCAATAATGTAATGTCTGTAAAGGTCACAAAGGCTCTCAAACTCACCATGACTCCATCCAGTGGATCTTGTTACTCCCTAGAGTTAAAAGAGGTCCCAATTATAGGAAAGGTCAAAGATGCACAATTGGCTCTCACTAAATTTCCAGATAAGAAGTTTTCAGCGATGATTTTGGTAGTAGACATTTTGGCTTCATTTGAAATGTTTCTAAGTAGGGGTTTCTATCAACAGTTGGGGGTAAAATTCAGATGAATTGGTCTTCTACAACTATACCAGTGAAGGGAGACATGGATAAATTATTTCTAGAAAATAAGATGAGGTACATGGTGTGAAAGTTGGGAAGTTCAGAAACCAACATCTTATATCAAGATAGCAAGAGGATGAATATTTTCATATCAAAATAAAGAAGAAGAGGACATTGTCATCTTGATAGGGCCATACATGCCTTCCCAAAGAAGTATGGACCTTGAAGAAGCATTGAGGATATTTTATTTATAAGATGGCATCCCTGAATTACCAGATGACACAAACCAAGAAGATGAGGAAATGGTTCTTGGCATATCTCAAATGGAGAAACCAACTTATACGCTTACCCATGAAGAGAAGATGTTGTCATTCTCATTTAGAGATGAAGGTGATCTTAGCCATGCCATTCATGGAGGGACAAGACTATATTTTTATGATCCCATGAAATTTTTGAAAGAACTATTTGTACAAGGAATGGTTAGAGCTGCGGAAGAATGGAAGACCCTGAGCTAAGTCTCGAACTCCTAATGGAAGCCATGAACTTAAAAGACAAGCATGAATATGAGTTGGAAACCTTAACCAATGTGAATATTTCCCATGTTGAAGTAAAGTAAGATGATAAATACGATGTCTCTCCCCAGCCAATATTTGATGGATACAACAATGAAATGGAGGTATTTTCTTTCCCATTTGAAGAATAAAACTCTTTCCATGATGAAAAATATGAGATAGATGGTGTTGAATTCATTGAAGGTAAAGATACCCTTGAGAAAGAAATAGCATAATGTAATAAGTTTAAGGGAAATGAACTATTCCATCCAGATAGATTCATTGAGCTTCAAAATGAAGATTCTTCATAGATGTAAAAAGAAGAACCATAAGAAGAAACAAATCAAAACTCCATGCAAGAAATCATGGATGTGGTAGAAATTATGAAATACCCTGAGATAATTCTTGATCTCTTAGCTCGTGTCATGGCTATAAAGGAAAAGTATGAGGTTACTTCTTATCCTCCTTTCAATCTTAAAGCACCTCATAATGGAGTAGAGATAAAGGATGAATCTAATGTTTCTCATGGAGAAGATGTCAATGAGCATATACCTATGAAAGAAAGTAACTCAAAATAATCAATAAATTTGAATGAAAATTAGCTTTGGGGCAACGATGAGATGGTCAACGAAAAATTACATATGTGGATAAACACATAATGCAACTGAAACTATGAAACTGATTTAAAAGAGTGTGAAGGCAATGGAATTCCTAAGTGAAGGCCTAGGCATCAATAATCTCATGTAGACTCACTCCTACCAAGTACACAGACAATCATGAAAGCACCTGAATTTCATAAATAGTTAAGGAAAGGAGGCTACTTTCTGGAACCACTCAATGGCTTCACAGAAAAAACATCACTTTGTGTTGCCCACTTAGGGGTAACTTTTGAGAAATGAAAAGTGCTTCAGTGAAAGCGAGTTGTCACCCACATTGTACCATATGTGATTATTAGGTGTTTTTTCTCTCTCTGTAGTGCCCAATGGATAAGGCATTGGTCAATGAATTACGTGGTCTAAAGATGAGATTATAGGATTCTCCATGTCATGTCCCCAAGATAGAGCTAGTTGTCTTCATGGAAATGTGCAACAAGGAAATTGACAATTTCTAAGCATGACAATGATACCTATGTGCAAAAATTTTCATGTTTAATCCTTCCAAGGCACCCTAGGTATACACAGTCATTCTATTTACATCCCAAATGATATTAAATCATTCCCCTAGGTGATTTTTGGAGTTCTTGAAAAATGTAAATTTTAGGCAATTGTGGGAATGGCTATCATTGGCCTTCCTAGGACTGGAGCAACCCCCTGGAACATAACAAATTATAAAAATCAGACGCAAAGGTGAATTTAAGACATAGGAACATCATGGAGGTGATTCGGGAATATTAAGAGAGGATTTGGGAGAGTTGGGGAAATTTCACCAAAATTAGAATTCACAAGTCTGAGCAGTGCACAAGGTATTGGGCCCCTAAAATATTGACTAAGTACAAAAAGGTGCATGATCATGCAAGGAGAAGGTGCACAAGGTAGGGCTCTAGAAGGGTTTTAGAAGGACCTGTGATATGTGCTGGTAGAACAAGGTCTTGGGACTTAGCCATATTTGGCATATCAGGAAGGACATGAGAAAAGTGTGACCCGCCTGCACATGATGAATGGATAAGGTGCCATCCTAGTGACGGGTACACCTAGGAAGGAATATACCCTATATTGGAATCTTCTAAAAGACCATCATGATAAGGATTATAGAGCTTAGGCCTAGAGGAGCATGCTCCCATGGAGGACCACATTGGGACACTCGGCGATGGATCTGAAGCCTTATAAAGGTGGTTGGCAGTTCAAGAGGCCTATAAATACAAGTTCCCACAGATGAAAAGGAGAGTAGATCAATAGAGATTGGAGCTTTGTAGAAAATTTGTGAGGAGTTGTATTGGGTTGGGTAGATAAAATATAGGATAAGGATGCATTGAGGGGCTTGGGATTGTAAATTTTATTTTTGAGAGCTAAGGGATGTAAATCTAGCTACGATGTATGACTTCAGTCTGCCATACTATGATGTTTTGTAATGAATATAATGGATGTAATGAGGTTACCAACTTATTTGAATATGATCATTAATGATTCTAGTCCATACATATATCTTCATAGTTTTGTTTCATGTATGTTTATGGAATGATTATGGATCCTTATGCATTTTCCTTTCTGTTTTGGTTCATTCCTATAATGTATTAAGTATCTTCTTGTGTTAAATGACTGCATTTGTCTAGAAGATGTTTTGATATCTATGATGATTACATGTCTCATTTCCACTTACTCTCTTTAATTTCCTATCATAGATGATGTTTACCACTAAACTCACACAAAGGAGAGACTCGACACCTATGTATGCCTTGCATGAGCACCCAGCACCCACTGGGTGATAGGATGGAGCACATGGGATTCCCTTATTATTTTGTGGGTGTAAACATGACTACATCTTAGTTCCTTTTCTAGGACCTCTTTTCAAAGTTGTAGTGGGAAATAGCATACATCATGATCTGTGTAATAAGTGATGACAGAGTGTTTAACTTTGGAAGGTGTTGAAACACAGTTTAAGAGCATGGAGGAAATTTTTTCTGAGAGATTCAACACTGGAGCTGATTTTGATGCATGTAGATGGGTAGAAGATAACCTCTACCATGAGTTGTATGAAAATAATTTCTATTGCTTCCGAGTAGAGTTGTATGAAGGGCTTTTAGCATATGTGTCTAGATCAAGCTGGTATTAAAGATCACATGCATGGACCCAAGAAGAGTACCAGAGGTTACAAGATGAAGATATGATGTGGACTCATGCTTTGGATCATTGGTGAAAAGGAATACTAGCTAGCTACACCCTAGAATACTTTATTTCTACATATTCTTGTCCGGAAGTCACTGAGTTTGAGTTTCTAAGGGATCCCAAAGGATCATTTCTACATGTTATTCCCCTGGTAATGAATATCTTGATTGTTACCATGAGTTTAGAGGCATTTACGATGGCCGGCTAAACTTTTCTAAGAAATAGGTGAGGAAGCTAGGTTTGAGGAAGATGGCAAACATTGTGACTAAGAAAGAAAAGGAGGTGATACGACTCAAGTATAGTGAAGCATGTGAAAGGGATATTGCTAGAAAACATGAAGTTGTAAATGTGATGGATTTATGGAGGTAGACATTGCGGGAAGGAGTTGAGGTTCACACAGAGGACATGGAACCTAAGTAGTATGTGCCACCCCATCTTAGAAAGCACATAAGAGAGACCCCTTTAACTTCTGATGAGATTTTATTGTTTGGAGAAAGAAGAATCGTCAGCACGCATCTAAACCCACCTAGTAACCGGACTTGGGTGCATGGTTTTCTAGATCAAGGAAGGAGTATCATTAACCTAGTTCGTATCAGTGGAAGTGACTGATTCACACCCAAGAGATACACTTTTTCATTTCCTACTTCTATGGCTAAGCATACTATTCTAGTATTCAGAGGAATTTTTAGACAAGGAGAAAATACACAAGGCTTGGGTAACCCCTCGAGGTGTGGCGCGGGACACACATCTAGTAGCGGCACAATCTCACTAACGTTTGGTGCACAATTTAGTGAGACTTTGGGGACATTAGGTGTGACCACTTCATGCCCATTACTGGCAATGGGAGGATATGGAGGTGGAACTGGTGGATCTGGAGGCATAGGACCTGGTGGATCTAGTGGATATCGTGGAGGGAATACCAAAGGGAACACTGGAGGAGACCAAGGATCTAGGCCCTAGCCACCTCCTCAACTCTTCTTTGAAATTTCTTTACATTTTCCATATTACCGAGGTATTGAAGATGTTGTGGAGCATGTTCACAAGTGTGAGTTGTTATGGCATGCAAAGTGTATCACAACCCTAGAGGAGAAGGCCAGTGACTTTGCAATGATGTTGTAATCGAACATGTATAGCTAGCGTAGGAAGTATGACCCCCATAAGATAGTGGTAGATTACACCGCATTGAAAAATGCCTTCCTAGCATAATTCCACATCCTTGAGTTTGAGTAGAATAGCATCAACACTCTCAAGGAGATCTAATAGGGAATGGAAAAGAGTGCACGGGAGTATGATGTATGGTTCAAAACCCTCCTATCAAAGTTTTCCTATGACATTCACCCTTCACAACATGCTCAATGGTTTGTTGGAGGGTTTATAACACCATTTTGAAGAGCTTTGTCTCATAAAACTTTCACTGACCCGTGCAAGGTGTTGGAAGCTGCTTTACGTGTTGAAGCTGTTGGGAGTGTTGACACTAATGTTATCTCATTTCTAGAATCTCAAATCATTGCTATGGCTAAGCAGTTGGAAAATTTATCTGCGAACTCGGCTCATGAGACTTGTAGTGGAATGTGGTGTATAGATTGTGAAGTAGAGGGGAATTCCAAGGATATTTTCCCCCATAAGACAGTACGGGCCATAGCAGTAGACTGTGAGATTTTTCATGGGGACCATGATGCAAGTAGATTTCCCTTGCTACAGTGCACAATTCAGGGGAATGTATCTTCCTACTATAATATTTTCACCTCTACAACCCATGATACTAAGAATTGTAGGCTTATTGATCAGATCCATGAGGCCATTGATCTTGGTGTGTTCCAAATGAGCCTTGCAAACGGTTCTAATTGTGATGATCACCGTTATGAGGAGCACGTAGATGGAGGTGTGTGTGGATGGGGATTTTGTGGAGGATTCCATGGTTGTGGTAACCATGGAGGAAAAAGTGAGTTCTCATGAGGAACCTATTTTAATTATGGATCTACGGACCACTACAAGCGTGAGTGTCCAGACTTATTGCAGTACTTATGGTACAGGAAGAAGTGCAAGTATGAGGAGTGCCCTGAGTTGTTTAAACACATGAGCTAACAGCACCAGAAAGATAAGGGCATTGTAATGGTAAGCATTAATAAGGATGACACATAATAGATGCCACAGGTGACACATGATGCAGGCTTGTAACCTATTATGTTAACAAGAGTGAAGGCCACGTATGCAAAGGAAATTCCAGGGAAAAGAGAGGAGGTCATGCGTTCAAAGGAAATGGCAAGGCAGAAGAATCCAGTTTGAAGGAAGTATGTAAAATGTTAAGCAAAGAGAATATTATTCCCTTACTAGGAGCAAGGTTGAGAGAGAAGGTACCACACGCCAGATAAGAGTGCAAGAGGTAGGTATTACATGTAAACCTTCCTCCTCAAAGCCTTGACTATGATAAGGAGATCATGTTAGATTTAGTCGTGGATAGATGGCTCCTTAGTAATATCCTCATTGACATAGGTGCGGAGGTCAATGTTCTCACCTTGGATGCATGGCACCAGATGGAGAGACCTGCATTACATCCATCTTTAAATGTGTTTTATATGGTGAAAAAAATGAAGGAAATTCCCATTAGTGTCTTAAAGGATGTAGCTATCACCATTCAGGGGGCTAAGTTTATTGGGGACTTCAAAGTCTTGGCGCTTGCCAAGGCAGCAAATTTTCCAAAATTACTTAGGTTCCCATGGTGCTATAAGAATAGTGTGGATCTTCAGTTCAACAAGGGATACATAAGCTTTGAAAATGAGGAGGAATGGGTCATCATACCCCTAGATGATGGAAAATCAACACCCTATACTAAACCACTACGATAAGAGGTCCTGGATAGAATATACGTGCACTTAATCAAGGACCTTGAGATAATCCATCCCATAGAGGGATTTATCTAGTTTGAGGATTCCCAATATGTGAGTGATTCCACAAGCATGGCCTGTGAAAATTGGGCACACGGGACCTATGATTTAATTAAAAAAAATGATAGGATTGGTGACAAAGGTGAAAAGGGCATGTACATTTTGGCACCTAGGAGGAAAGAAGCTACCTAAGTATTCAAGAGGAGCCTTCCCTAAGATCTTTTTGCAGGAGATGGAAGCTTAATGGAAGAAGGAGAACAAACAAAGAGGGATGTTATGTCCTGCTTGGCATAGCATCACAGTGGTAGACTACACATTAGGAGAAACTCCTCAAATGGCGCAAGGTGAGAATTTCCTTCTCCCTAAGGTTTTGCAGGAACAACCCACCCATGGCTATAAGGGACTACCATGGAAGAGAGACCGCTTCCTTCCATATCCAAACATGTGAGACACACTAGATGAGAAGTATAGAATCATAACCACCTTCATTATGGGTTCACAATTTGTACTCCACCCTATAAGGTTGTGCATGCACGTGGTATATCCACTTAGAGATGTGTCGCCAAACTTTTAAATGGCTAGAATTAGTGGTTGATCTCATTCAAACATTCGAGTATCAAAGTAAAAAACCCTTTTTGGATAAGGCATTGCAGGTTATCAAGTGCCTTACCATCGGGGATATTGTTATGGAGGAAGAAAGAAAACAAGACTTGCTATGTGAACTTGGCCTAGAGGCACACTTTGAGGAAAAAGAAATAGAAGAGATACAGTTTTAGTGCACTTGTATAGAGAAATAAAAGTGGAAGATGGTGTATGTTATTGATGGAGAAGAGGTAGCGAACTTGGATGTTAACCACTCTGTAGGGATGCACGAAGTCATAGATAGTGTTGATGAATGGTCACACACCTACCATGAACCTTCAAATACCAAGAAGGTTAACATCAGCTTAGAAGAAGATCCTAAAGAGGCTATCATTAGAGACTATTGGTCGGAAAGGGAAGTATCCAAGATCATTGATATTTTACCTGAGTTTGAGGATTTATTCCCACATGGGTATCATGAACTCAAATTCATTCACCATTCCTTGAGGGAAATGAAAATTAAGTTGAAGAAGGGTGAACGCTCAGTCCAGAAGATCCCATACCGAATGAATCCTAATCTACGCGTGAAGGTCAAGGAAGAAATATAAAAGATGATAGCATCAAGCATCATGAAAGTTGTTGAAGAGTTAGAGTGGATAATTCCAATGGTAATTATCATCAAGAAGGACAGAAGGATAAGGATCTATGTTGATTATAGGGACCTGAATGCAGTGTGTATCATTGATCCTTTCCCAACCCCATTTACTGAAGAAATTTTAGATGGAGTGGCAGGATGTGAGGTCTACTCTTTCATAGATGGATTCTCGGGCTATCACCAGGTAAGGATCGTGAAGGAGGACCAGAGGAAGATGAATTTTTCCACTGAGTTGGGAATGTTTTCCTATAAAGTCATGCCTTTTGGGTTAAAAAATGCGCCTGCAGTGTTCTCACGCATTGTGGTCCAAGCTTTCCAGGACTTCATCCATAAATTTCTTCAAGTCTACCTAGATGATTGGATAGTATATGGGTTAGTGAAGGACCATTGTGAAAACTTAAGGATGATGTTTAAAGATGTTGGCAATTGAGGATATCCCTCAACATTATGAAATGTGTCTTTTATTACCCCATTTGGAACATTATTAGAGCACATCATATATAAGGAGGGCCTACTAGTAGATCCCATAAAAGTTATAGTAATTGTGGGATTGAAGGAGCCTACTAGTTAAAGCGTAGTGCACATATTTCTTGGGCATACGACGTATTACAGGAATTTCATCAAGGATATGCCAAGATCATTGTGCCTTTAGAAGAGTTTCTTAGACATAAAAGTTCCTATCATTGGGAAGGGGCACAGTATAAGGCATTCAACACTTTAAAGGATAGGCTTGTCTCCGCACCCATCCTATGTTTCCCCTCTTGGGATAAGCCCGTCCATGTTCATGTTGATGCCTCAAGGACTGCCATTGGAGAATTACTTGCACAACCTAGTGAATTGATCATTGATCATCCTTTGTTCTTTATAAGTAAGAAGTTGACACCAACGGAGTAGAATTATACTACAATTGAGCGTGAAGCATTTTCAATGATCTACGCATGCTACACAAGTTTATACATTATTTGTTGGCAACCACTTTTATATTTTACACTAACCATATGACATTGAAATATTTAGTGAACAAGCCCATTCTACAAGGGTGCATATGTCGGTGGGTACTATTGTTTCAAGAATTCAAGTTCATCATGGTTGTTAAACCAGGAAAAAAAAATTCTGAACCTAATCATTTGTCTAGAATCAATTCAGGGGAGGATGCACAAAGCATTGAGGATACCATGTCAGATGCACAACTATTTAGGTTACGGTGTGCACCCTCATACTTAGAAGATATTGCAGTATTTCTCAATACAGGTGTAGCGCCAGAAGGGATGAAGGCATTGGATTAAAAGTTGTTAGCTATACGCTTCGTGCCCTACATGTTGATTATTGGATATTTATACAAATTAGGACATGATGAGGTTATGTGCTATTGTTTGTTAGAACATGAGGACCTAGCCATAATAGAAGGGGTGCACAGAGGTAGTGCAAGTGGACACTATGCAGGTGATGACATTGCATGCAAGATATTAATGGTTGGATTATGGTGGGAGACCCTATATTAAGACTACAAGGCATGTGACCATTTTTAGTGCATTGGAAAACTAGGGTGAAGAGATGAAATTCCTTTGCACCCTATTCCCAGCACTGAGCCATTCTAAAAGTGTGAATATAGACTTTTTATGCCCTATTACACCAGCCGTGCGATATGAATGGATCACAATATATAAGAACTTGCACATAGATTACTTGACAAGGTGGGTAGAAGTAGCACCTACTAAGAATTGTATCAGCAGCTACTGCAGCAAGGTTCCTATGGGAAAACATTATTACAAGGTATGGATTCCCTTTGATGTTTGACTAGTGCATAGGGGAACACATTTCTTGAATGAGACAGTAAGGATTTTGTTCAGCATAATTCATGGTGGCTCATCACAAGACTACCCCTTACCATCCACAAGTAAATGGAACTGATGAGGTGTTTAACAAAATAATTAGTCACACGTTGACTAAGATCTTTGATGTTGGTAGACAGGATTGGGATGAAAAAGTATCAGCCGTTCTTTGGGCATATAGGACAACCTACAAGAGGTTCAATAAAAAATCAGCTGAAGGAGTTGTACCCACATATTACAAGAAGGATGGATGTTCTTGAGGACATAGGAAAGGAAATAGAAGGAATGGTTGAAACAATAAACACTCAAGGAGATGGAATTGGTTTTGAGGAGGTAAACACCCTAGTTGGTGACCTCTGCCAGAAAGTTGAAAATGAAGTCGATGCCTAGAACAAGTTGGAGGCCGACTTGCAAAGAGATTTTCCAATCTTGTTACAGTAATGCCAACACTTCCCCATTCTTTCATCTTTCCCAAATTCTTCATTCCCTTAATATTTTCCCAAGATATTAATTCTATTGTAAATATTTCTTTTATTTTCTTTGGAGAAGTGTTCCTAAGGGCTGAGAATAGGTAAAATGTGGGGTGATGTTTGGCCCCTAAAAATATTGACTAAGTACAAAACGTTGCATGAGCATGCAAAGAGAAGGTGCACAAGGTAGGGTTTTATGATGGTTTTAGAAGAACCCATGATACGCACCAGTAGAACAAGGTCTCAGGAATTAGCTGTATTTGGCATATCAGGTAGGACACAAGAAAATCGTGACCCACCTATGCATGATGAACAGATAAGGTTCCAACCTGGCAATAGGTTGGCCTAGGAAGGAATATACTCTGCGTTGGAAGCTTCTAGAAGACCATCATAGCAAGGAGTGGAGAGCTCAGGCTTGGAGGAGCACACTCCCATGGAGGACCACATTGGAACACTTGGCGATGGATATGAAGCCTCAGAAAGGTTGGTTGGCAGTTCAAGAGGCCTATAAATATAAGTGCCCACAAAAGAAAAAGGTTGTGGATCAAGAGAGAGAAGAGCTTTGTAGAAATGCTGTGAGGAGCTATATTGGGTTGGGTAGATAAAATATAGGAGAAGGATGCATCAAGGGGCTTGGGATTGTAAATTTTATTTTTGAGAGCTAAGGGATGTAAATCTAGCTATGATGTATGACTTCGGTTTGTCATACTATGATGTTTTGTAATGAATATAATGGATGTAATGAGGTTACCAAATTATTTGAATATGATCATTAATGGTTATGGTCCATACATATATCTTCATAGTTCTATTTCATGTATGTTTATGGAATGAGTATGGATCCTTATGCATTTTCCTTTATGTTTTGGTTCATTCCTAGAATCTGTTAAGTATCTTTCTGTCTGGAATGACTGCATATGTCTAGAAGCCATTCTGAGCTCTATGATGATTGTATGTCTCATTTCTGCTCACTATCTTTAATTTCCTGTCATAGATGATGTTTCCCACTAAACTCACATAAAGGAGAGACTCGGCACCTACGTGTGTCTCGAGTGAGCACCTAGCACCCACTGGGTGATAGGTCAACCCACATGGGATTCCCTTGTTCTTTGGTGGGTGTAAAAATGACTACAACAATACATCATCAGAAAGGTAATTCCAATATCTACAAGATGGTGAAATAAAGTTTTCCACAACACTTTTGAGAAATAGGTTTATAACTTATTTTTTCCATGCATAAGTAGGGATCTAGATAAAAAAATCCAATTTTTCAAGGCTTAATGGAGGAATAAAGATCTGAGACCCACACCATTGGATTCAAAAGGTTATTCTTCAGTCGATTTCATATAACATTTTTCCAAAAACTTCCATCAGGAGCTTGAGATATCACCATTTGAAGTTTCCCTCAAGGAATGAGTTTGGGAGTTTGTCAATTTTGTGTGCCTTTCATCCCTCAAGATAAGGGATATGAGGGACAAGAAATTTTTCCCAACCCCAGTAATCCCTATGGTCACACATGGAACCTCTTGGATCGTCAGTTTAGTCCCCAGGTGTTTGTCAGAAGCTCATCCCTTCACCATCCAGATCGTGACAACTGTCAACACCAGAAGCATTGTGAGAATTGATTACCCTCATGTCCCTTTGTGTTGAGGGACATAAAAATTCATCTAGCCCCAAGAAGCCTTCAAGTCATCCATGTGACCCTCTCTAGTGTAATTTCTCAGCCCTTGGGAGCTAGTGGACCCAAATGGACAACCGTTGGATCTATTCCAAGTGTCACAATGAGGTGGGAAGTTAAAATTTATGTCCCTCAATACTTGAGGGACATAAAATTGTGCCCAAGTCTAACTCCAATTTTTGAAAATTTCTATCTCCTTTTTCGCTTCTTACTACTTATCCATTATGATAAGAAAGTTATAGAGAACACCTCAATCCACCATTGTTACTCTGAACTAGCTCTACCATGGAAAATAAACCCTCCACTCCATGAACATACGTATGTTTCAGAGGTAATGGTGATTAGAAGAGATCATGGATCAAAGAGAAAAAGGAGAAGAATGAATAACTTCATCCAGAAACCTCTATGAACATATCTTGCTAACCAGAGCACAAAATGAAGAACCACTTTCTACTATGTTCTTCAGTCTTGAAGGCCATTAAAACCTCACCTTTAAATCCCCTAGTTACAGCAAAAATCACTCATAGTGAAGAAACCTCCCTTCCGGATCTACGAAGACAAAAGTCTAATTTCCCGTCAACCCATAATTGGTTTGAAGAAAAATTCCAATAGTGGAATAAGAAGAAAAACTCACCAAAAATTTGATTTTTTTTACAAACAGAGAAGAAAAGAAAACCTACAAATTTCAAGGTCAGTTAATGGCTACCATGTTTAGAGGTGTTGCTAGGTCAAAATTTTGAAATTTAAAAATATCCCAAACCACTGATCAGGTAAGTATAATATTTTAGAGGGGTGATATTGGGAAAAAACCCATATCGGAAAAATTTGTTCTGTAGTGATCTAACCACCAGAAGCTCACTTTGTAAAAATAGTACGTCTTATACATAGGGGACTTCTATTTTGTGAAAGCCACCAAATGAAGAAACTATGAAAGAGGCAGCAAACACAACAGAAGTATTGTAGTCGAAAATTCATCGAAATTGTCATCTTGGTCCAAAATTAAAACTTACTAAAAATAGTAAGTGGTCTCATGAGCACCTGCTAAAAATAAAAAATTGGTCTAGAAGGTGAGAGGAATGCAGTGAGAGAGGGAATTTGAGTTGCAATACACATGTAACGCCTCCAAACATGACTAGTACCTATGATGATTTCTACTTTAGAAGGAACAAATGTTTACTAATTATTTTTTCTTATGATGGTGTACTCTTATGACTTTAGAAATGATGTTTGCATTAGAAAATAATTCATCTATTGAGCAGGTACATTCTGTTATGTTTTTGTTTATTTATTAAGAGCAACCCACCTCCTTCTGCAGAATTAGTTCACTTCTTAAATTAAGAAATTTAGTTTATGTTTTAATAAACTCTTCTTTCAAAACAAAATTACCTTGGATCAATTCCATTTATCCAAGGTATGCTTTTAATTCATAATTTAGTGGTCATAACAACCAAGTATGTTAGATCAGTTGATTTTTGGATTCAGACTATGCTAGAGAATTGGTGAAGTCTTCAAATCCTATTGTATGTTGAATGCAGATGCCATGACTGGTTCTTTTTTTAGCATGAAATGTTTTCTTTAAATGGGAACCTACTGTATCTATGTCTAAATGTTAGTAACTATGTCCTAAAGATAAGTCTGACCTATCTCTCTATGATCTTTTGTTAGTTTGAATGTTAAGACTTAAACTTATACCTACCTATGGACCTATGATGATTTCCTAAACTAAAGTTAACCTAAGGTAAAGTATAGCTAACCCAAACGGGGCATAAGGGAATGACATGGGAATTAGGTGGTTGGTGGCATTGGTTTCTAAATATTAAATGAGATTTAATGTTGTCTTATCTCTTCCTACTTCCAACTTTGGTGTGGGAATTGGAAAAATTAGGGGAAGTTGAGTTGGCACCTCCACCGAGTTTGGTTGTATACAAATTTGAATTTAGTATTTACCAAAAATGGAGATGGCAGTGGCATGGAAAAAGAAGGGAACTGATAGCCCTTGGCATTTAATGTTTTTGAACTTGGAAAAACTACCTACGAAGATGCATGAGGGGTTTTGCATGGTTGTCTTGATCTTTCGGTTCATTTTCAAGATCGATCTCTACATGATTGTTTTCAGTTCTTCAAACCACGAGTTTGATTATTACATGACTGGTTATTTTTGCATTGCATAGAGCTATTATTGGACTCTATAAAAACTATAAGAAGAAGGTAGAAGTGGTGTAAGTTAGTTGACGTTGCATGGAGAAGAACATGATGTTGAAGTTCTTCTTGGAAATCTTCTACAAATCGGTGAAGGAGAAGCTCTATCATGCGTGATAGGATCTACCCATTAAGTTGTTTTTCTTTTACTTAATTTATTCATTAAAAAAAAATTTCTCTTCTTGGGAACAATATGGTTTTATCATGGTTTTTTAGATACTATTTACATGTGTTTATTTTTGTGATGTTGTGTTATATTGAATCCTCTGGTATGAGGGAAGTGTGATCTAGGTTTTTTTTCTCTTGATTGATTTGTTGGGTTATGATTTTATCCTTTTGCATGATCTTGAGTTGATTTCAAAGTTATTGTTGATCTTGTTTGGAACTATGTAAACTTTTAAGTGGCTCAGTTGCTTAAGTTTGTGGGACTTTTTTTAGAATATCGTATCTCACCACTATGGAAAGACTTCAGGTGCTAATCTATTTTAATAACTTGTTTGATGTTTTGAACTTGATGAATCTGTCTGAAGGATAAAATTTTGGGACTCTGGTTTTAACATATTCTTCTAAGTTCTTATAGAAGGCTCAAAAAAATTGTGATCGTGTTTATTTTCTTATCACTTTTGAGATTGTGATTTTGGGTTCTTGTTTTTACCCTCCCCATTGAAGTCTTCTGTCTCTGTGATTTTTGGGGAAAGATAAAATTTTCAGGGTTTTTGCATGGAATGGATTTTTTTCTATTTGGTCTTGCTATAACTTTTCATTCTTTAATTGAGGGTATGGTAAGTTTCATCTTGTTAGCTCCTCGAAAGGAATCCTTGCTTACAGAAGTATAATTCTCTTGGAATCTTCATAAGGGAAGTTTCATTCTGTTCTATTCTTTTAAGTATTTGGGTAACCTATGAAATTGAGGCAACTTTTGCTAAAAAGGAAAAAATATTTTGGGTATTGGAATACTACTTTAAAATTGCTATTGTCAACTTGATTATCTGGATAGTTCTATGGAAATTGTTTGATGTGTTTAATTGCATGATCTTTGATCTTGGCCATCGAACTCGGTTTTAGTTCATTTATATTTTTGAAAGTATTTTTTTGATGAAAAATAATGGCTACCCATGTTGGTTAAATCACATTATATGCTTCCTTCCTCTTTTTGATCTAAGTTAGAAATATTGAGTAGACTTACCCTTTAGATAATCTTCTTCCTTTCTCCTCTGAGTTTGTTGAAAAATGGTTACTAGTTCTCTTACAGATTTAGGTGTTACCTTTATTATCCCTATTGGATGATGAAAGGTAATGATATTTTGGTTTGTCATTTCTTCCCTTCTTCGGGGTTGTCGTTAAATTTTATCCCTGATTCATTCTCTATTTGGGATTTTGGTTTGGGACGATATATATTGTTGTCCTTTTATTGGTACCATTATTTAACTTCTAGACCTATTTGATAATATTGATTTCTAGTTGTGTTAGGTAAGCATAGCTGAAGTAGTGAGTGGTTGGATTGATTATTGCATTTGGTTGGAAATATTTTAGTAAATATTTGTGTTGGTAGAAAATATTACTATGATTGATTTAGCTGTATCTGATTGTCAAATCTTACTATCCCACTCTCTTGACTTAACGATGGTAATTATTGTATCTCTTTGGGGATTGAGTGTAGTCCCAATTGCAAGCCAATTTAATCCTATCCTTTTGATGAGTTATGTTAGTGTTGGAATTTAACTTAAATTGGGTTATAATTCTGAAATTGAGTATTTGGATATTTAAATTAGTAACACATTTAAATTATGTGATTTGGATCATCCTAAACTTACTCTTGTGTTTCCAATTTGGATTATTGGCATCAAATAATTTAGGATGAATTTACATGAAAGAAATGTCGAGATGGATGTATTGTTGTTTTATGTACTGCTAAACTATTACTAAAAGATAGTTAAGATAGTTTTCTTCTTATGTTAAATAAGTTTAACTAAGAAGAGAATCATGTAAAGTAATATATGAAAATCATATTGAGATTTTGATGAAACATTACTTATTTGAATTGCGGTTTAATTATTTTTTATGAATGATAATTGTATAGAAGGTTGAAGTTGTTATATCATGATCTATTCTTACTTATGTTATGGTTTATCAATTTTTCTCTCTCTCTCTCTCTATTAAATGTGTGTGGTAACTCCTTTTGGTATGTATTTCTAAATTTCTCAAGACTGTTTCATAACATCATAATTCTCTTTATGAAATAGTTAGCTGAAAGCACATCGTTTTAATGTTTTCTGCTTATCATGCTCATTTCAATGAACTGACCCATGCTAGAAATTTTGCAGATGGTCTTCTTAAGTGATGAAAGGAGAAAATATTTATAGTAGGTTAGATTTGTTACCAAACAGAATGGATCTTTTATGATGAAATATGTTCCTTATTGAAATTTATTTGATGGAAAAAGGAAGTGGTACTTGTAATTTTTCTTGATATTGTTGTTTGACATTGGAATGTATGAAGTGGTTGGACTTATAATGTATGAATCATCATGATGAATGAAATATTTGTGGACTTTCTTGTACTTGATGTGTAATCCTTTTGGAGTATTCTGGGAATGGAAATTTTATGTTCTACTCTAATTTTTCTATTAGTAACATACCATTTTGGGTTGGAATAGATTGAATAAGAGATCAGGGGTGCTAGATGTACTACCCTCTCTAGTGAAATGTAACTTATTAAGTTGACATATGTGCATAGATATTAAACTATATCACTATGGCTATATTAAATCAAATGTTTTTGGGTGAATAAAGCTATGATAATAACTTATAATATACTTTGGGGTTATAAATGAACATTTACCCCTTTATAAAAAAATGGAAGACAAATTCCATGCAACGAAACATAGAATTGTTTGAAGACATTTTTGGAATGAATTTGAATGTTATCCTTGGATAGTGGAAGGTGTGCTTCCTCTTGATTAGTTCCTTAACCAGAATAGGAATGAAGAAAAATAAAATAATTGGGATTAGAATTCATTCCAATGAAGTCTAATATAAAAAGAATTGACTCAAAACTTAAGTAACCTAAGAATTGGGTAAGTAATTAAGAAAACATCAATGGAATGTATGTTGGATCTGTTATATAAAATATAAATATGAATGTTAATGGTATAAAAACATAACTTATGAAATGAGTAGGGAGAAAATGTGTTTGCATACCTACTTCTAATTGCAGTTTTAACTCAGAATCCTAATGTTCAATGATCTGGTTGCTTGGTAGGGTCACTATAATTAATCCTTAATGATATAATTAATAAGTCATTAAATTTTTCTAAGGTATGTTCATGCAGATGAGGATAACTCAAATGGATGTTGAAACACGCCAATTGTAGTGTAGTACCTTCATGAAGACTTGGGTTATTAGGAGGATATTGTGTTGCAATTTCCATGTTGCAACACCCCTCTGAGTTTAATTAGCTAGATCTACATCAATTCTAACTTGATCACAATTATACCCTAGGTAAAGTTAGGGGCATGACCTAGTGTCGGGGTCAACTCATAATGATTTAGGATAGCTAGAAACACACAATCAACTTAGGTTGATAGAGTATGTCTATGTACCCTTAGTCACCATGAACAATCCGCCACACTAGTCTATGTTGCTAACCTTGTCTATGGTTAAACTATGAAAGAGTGGACTGACAGTAGTCAGTAAGGACCATTCTAGATAACAAATTGAGTGAGTTGAAGGGCTTATTCCATTTCAATTGCATGTCATCGGGGAATATAAAAATGAACAGTATGTTTAAAATCTTTGGCCAAAGTATCACAAGTTGTTGGTTGTGTTGTCCTATTTCACCTAGTTTAAGAAGTGGGATTTCAGATGAATATTGGTAACAGGTATTCAGATAGGCATCTTAAACAAAGTAATTATTACCCTGAAAAGGGTAAAGGAACCAAGTATATGTAGTATAAAATGATTAATTTAACATGAGAGATCGGTATGATACAGAGTCATGAAATGAGATATTGGCAAATTGATTGTTTGGTTGTGAATGTGTGTTCTAAATTATGTTAATTTAGAACAAAGAACATTATGAAAAAAAATAAAAAAATTCCCTTGTTTCTAAAGTCTTAAAATGGGAATGTTACAACACAGTTTAGGTTCACATGAGCTTATTTTTCATACTTACTAAGAATAGTAAGTTGCTTTTTCTAAGAAACCATGAAGGATAAATGGATGGGACAAAATTTTCACAACCTTTTGCTTCTAAGTATGATATGACTTAATGTTTACAATGAGGTTACCTACATGGATCTCAACATTATCTTTCGACACTCATTTCACTCTTCAATTGGTATGTGTGAGGTAGAATTCATAGTTGACATAAACTATTCATGATGTGTTTTATCATGATCATGTTAAAATCAACTAAGCAGTGTGGCATTGTTGCAAGGAATCAAGGTGGGATTTGATCCAAAGTTCCAGCCTCTTTAGAAAGGATCTTTATGAGTGATGTTCATGGTCACCAATGGAATCATTCGACAGTGTTTTTAAACACTTAAATCATGGTGTTCATGTGTCATTCAGAGGAATTCTCTCATGGTATAATAAATTTGAGGATCTAGATTTCACAATATTGGAGCATTGCATCAGATCGATCAAGTGGAACAGTGGATCAGAAAGGCATTTTATTCATTAGCTTTGTTCTCTCTCTCTCTCTCTCTCTCTCTCTCTCCTCTCACCCCCCAACTTTTTCTCTCCGCAATATTGTAATCTTGCATTGAGGTTACACTTTTTCATATGACTTAATGTTTTCAATGTAATAAGTCACGCTTAAGTTATAAAAGGGGACTTAAAGTTTTCCTAAGAATGTGAAACTTTTCAAGGCATATGAAGGGTCAATGAGGGATAGGTGAAGGGACTTCCAAAACTCTATAAATTATAATGAGCTTCTCATTCTAAGGGGTTCTAATTATGAGATTCTTCTAGTTGATTGTATTCTTGTAAGTTCATGAGAGATATTTTACTTACTTGTGAGTGAAGAGAGTTGGCCATTTTTCATTTCAAATTTCTTAATTTTTCCACTATATACAATGTTTTTTTGAGCAATCATGATGCAGCCTAGAATTTACCATGAACAACCCAGGAACACTGACACATCACCTAGCCTGAAATGAGCGCTCACCCAAAGCATGCAAAGGTACCAGGTCCCTCATATTTTTTGTACAGGATGTGAACATGATGAAGATGCAATGCATTCATATTCATAAAAAACATAAATATTCCACAGAGCATATTCCAGATCTAGATCTAATAGAGTAATGAATTAAGCGGTAGAAATAATGAATTCAACCATGTAAGAACTAGTTACAGTCATCTTTAACACCATTATTCACCCAACACACTCCATTATATTAAAATATAACAAACATAGAAGCTTCTTATAATAAGTAGTATCATAAGTTTATGCATGCAATAGATTCGGCATCATAACTCCATAATAGCTCATACATAACACACCATTAATATACACAAATTACTATGTATTTATAGAGGTGGGGACTTTCCCTTCACCTCTTTTGCATTTACAAAAATAGGTCACATGCTGAAAATAGTGATGTGCCTTTACAATAACATGCACACATGCAAGTGCGCTAATAATAGAAATCTTACAGTTAACTGGTAGTAGTAATCCTATTACTAACTTGAAATCATGCATGAAACTTAATAGAATCTCTTTCCATAATAACATTTGTGTGTCATGTAAGTATCCATATTGTTGTGTGATCCATACGCTATCTCCAAAAATATCCCGTAACCATGAAAAATTGATAAGTCTCGAATCAATCTGTCTTTCACGCATATTTCCTTCCTTATCCTTTCGCACCTTTAAATATGCCTTATTACTGTGCATGAATATTCTGTGTACCCTATCCTTAGTGCCATATTCTATCTGCTCAACATTACCCCACACTAAACTACATTGTCATCCTGAAAATGGGGTTCATCTTGATGTTCCCAAAGAATAAATAATAAGAATCAAAGAATGTAAATAAGTACTTTACAAAGAATGGAATCCTATTTTGTAGCACCTTCTACTTCAAATGATAGGATCAACTTGGGATATTGTTCCTTAATCTCAGCCTCCAAGTCTTGCCAATCATCTAGCACATTTCTAGTCCTCTCCAGAAAGTCTATAGTGATGGAATCCAACTCATCATGGGTCATCTCTCCCTTTTCATTCTGCAATACTATGACAATGTTAGCCATAATAGACATTCATCCCTCCAAAAGATCCATATTTTTTGCTATGAGGTTTCCAAGCACATTTAGCCTCTCCTTATGTGGATATTGTGCTGTTACAAGGGCTTCATGATTTTACTTCACTAATGCCAATATCTTTACGCACCCTAAAGTCTCATCCTTAATTGATTTCAGAACTTCATTATCTTCCAATATAGTTCTTATTTTGATCACTACATCTAGAGATGCATAGATGTTCAAAGCTTGATCTGCTTTCTTTAGCTCGTCCTGTAAAGTTTAGAGCAATGTCTCATATGAAGAAATCTTTCTAATCACAGAGGCTCTTTATATCTTTTCTTCCTGTTTAGGGTATTTTGGTGCTAGCATGTGAATCGGTCCATCCTTAAGCACCAAATCAACTAACGTATGCACATAATGCATAGCTGAAGGAAACTTCTTAGGTACCTTAGATTCTGAATGTGGTCTTGATTTTAGGACATAGTCACCAATTTCCTCTACTATGATGATGAAATATTCCTTATTTTTCTATTCTAAGTCCTTTTACACTTTTAGATGAACTATTTATGTAGCCATTTCCTTCTTATCTTCTCATAGTGTTCTAGTACTGGAAACCTTATCTATGTTCCTCCACACCACTTTTGTAGATACCTCAACC
This sequence comes from Taxus chinensis, assembly GCA_019776745.2. NCBI lineage: Eukaryota > Viridiplantae > Streptophyta > Pinopsida > Cupressales > Taxaceae > Taxus > Taxus chinensis. Next base: position 392,479,429 of record CM034156.1, on the reverse strand, counting down.
AATGCATTTCTTACCTTCTCATTAGACATGAGAGTGAGATTTATAGTCATGTGCCTACTTTGTGGTGCCTTCTTCATTCTTTGGGACACACATGACTCCTAAAATACATCAAAATTAGGCTCATCCATGTGAGTTTCCATAGACCAGGACAATTGTTTCCTCACTAATGTAGTGGCCATGTCTGGGTCCATAAAATCCCATCCATATAACCCCTTAAGGCCTATTATTCTCTTGAAATGGGTGCAGACAATTTTATTAGTGTCCTCAGCATAGTCCATGCTTGGCCCAACATACTCCTCACTAATTCTCCTCATTCTTGGCCCGTTAGGAACTTGAGCACCAAGGTTTAGAGTTGGATATTTGATGTTTTGAGAAATATCATGCTCTATTTCTTCTACCTCCTTCACACCTTCCTCTTCATCCTTCATATCCTTATCGCTGGGTTGTTCCACATCTTCTGGATGTACATGGGTTCCAGACGCCCTCTCTGTAGACTCCTCTACCTCTTTATTCAGCTTTAGTTTTCTCTTCTTCCTCTCATCTGTCTATTTCTAAGGAGAGATTTGTGGTGATCTCCTCACAGGCTGTGGGGTTCCCACACCTTGGGTCCTTTTACTTCTTAATACCCTTTTTAAGGAAGAACTCTCCATGAACTGCTTCTACGTCCAAGTCTTCTTCTTCTTCTTGTACCTGAGGTGGAGTACCCACATGCTCAGTCTCTGCTCTGTCTATGGGATTCCTTTAGCCTCTATGATCTAATCCACCACTATATTCATGTTATTTCTCATCCTCATCCATCGCTATTGTTTCTATAGGTTGTGGGGTTGGCATGTTCTCCACTGCATGTTTTCCTTTAGGCAGCCCTAGGAGTGCAAACTCATTTTCTACATACTTGTTACTCTCCAGCTTAGGCTTAAGCTAAAGTTACATGAGCATGACTCCACTCTCTCTAATTTATAAGATTACAGGATTCATACTTATGAAATTTGAGATAATCCTTTCAATATCACCATCCCAACCTGGATACACATATGCCTTCCTTAGAGTGTTGTAGTCACACTCTACCTTGTCTGCATTAAATTTCAAGTGGTGCGCATCAGTAAATCAATGGATTGATTCCTAGAAGTAGCATTTTGTGAAGGCATAAAAAATTTTACACCATGGGCTCCATGCCCTATCCCTCATAGAAAATTGTGTGATACATAAGTGTTGGTACACCAAAAAATATACCACCTTTCCCACCACTAAAGGTAGCTCCTTGGGAATACACCACTCTTACTCAAATGCCACACGAAGTCAGTCATACCACATCTTTTCCCTCTCTGTAAATGGCCCACTCATTTAACCTTCACATAAATATTTTCCAAACCTCTTTGTGAGGGACTTCTTTTCCATGGGATACTCCTGAATCTTGTTCTTTGGCCCATCATGCACTCTAATTTCTACAAACACAAAGGAAAGGAGGATAGTTCCAAAACTTATCATCTCTCATGTGCATGTTTCCTCAACAATGGTGTCTACGATGTAGCCTTCTAGGTTGTAGACTACTCCTTGAGACATATTCTTCACAACATGCAACCACATGGTATTCACCTACGACCATCTCTCTTGATCATTCAACTTGGTTACCAAATGCGTTGTTGCTTGCACCACTGGATAATTCTTCAATTTATCGATTTCCATTCCACGTGGACCCTTAGTATACCCCAACTCCTTTATTATCTCTACGATTTCTACTTTATCAGTCAGATCACTGACAAGGTCTATCTTTGTGCCTTTCAATCTTGTCAGTGTCAAAATCAGGGCTACTATGATTCTAACCCTTCATCTTAAAAAATAAAAGAAGTCCTCATGGACCTTGCTCATTAGCCATTGGTATAATGGTTCATACTTTCCAAAATATTAGAGCTCATACAACTGATAAAATCCTACCTACTTTAACAATTTATCCCTAGTGTCATCATATACTTGTATATCCTCCACAATGTGCTTGTTGGTCTTTGTACTCAATAATGCATCTATCTCTTTCTTGTCGTTAGATGTAAAGTGGTTTTAATTACTTATTTTGTACCTGCAGATGTGGGAATCCTACTCTTGTTTGACTATCATACCTTCTAGGTACTGCATTTTTGAAAAATTACTCTCAGGAGCCATTTCAACTTCATCTTCTACCTTCTTATTTCCTTTCATGCCTGTTGTAGGTGCTTTCTTTGGTGCCATCATAAAAATATGCCTTTTCATTGTATATAACGAGAAAAATAAAACCTTAGTCTTGAATCCACATGCCCTATCTTGAAACTACATGCCCTAGCTTGTTTTCAACACCTAGATACTTTGCTCAAACCCTTCACCAATGGGGACGCAAGCCACTTCTGCGCAATAATCTACTCTCCACATCTAGTTTCACACTCTATGAGCCTCAATATGACTCACTTGGCATCTCGATCATACTTAGCTCACTCAAATACTTGTGATCAAAAAGGTAAAAATGAAACCCGCATCATGTCCTTATATAGAATTTAAAAAAATTAGCACATTTATTGATCCTTCAACGACCAACAATCCTCATCATTAATTGACCATTTTCATAATATCCACATGATACATCTTCACGCCCCAACTATAACCTTCTAGCATGCCGTCCTACCCATCTAGTTATAGACTTCTCTTCAGGACATGCTTCCATGTTCCTGAGTACCTCACTCACTGCACCTTCCCCTAGTAGTTTACATTGCCGCTGCTCACCTCACGTTATATTATTCCCTCATTTTTCTCCATCTATGGTCATATTTTTAAAGCAACCTCATTTCTAACAAACTCTTCTGCAAACTCGAATAACACATGTAGTAGTATATTCCTTTATGTGTGCCTAGTTGTAAATAACCACCCCTACACTAATGGTATGTGTAGTCCTCTACACATAAAATTTCTTCAAATGGTAATTATCTTTCAGTGCACAAATACACTTATTACACAAAGCACCGACTAAATTGAAAAAGCATAGCGACAAAAAGGAAATACAAAAAAGAAAACCTAGTCTAAATGACAACATTGCCTTATTACAAACAATAAGAAGATTTATTTATAGTAGGGCTTTAGGCTACTCCCGTTAAAGTAACTCGAGTAATCATATTCCATCAAGTGTCTCTAACTGACAAGATCCTGATTCAAGTATATGAGTGATAATATATGAGTCCCAAACAATGTACTATAAGATTTCCTAGTATGGCACAAAAACTTGGAGTCATAAAGAAGCACCATCTGTCATATCTCAAGATTTTTGTCCCTGATGTGCCTATCATGCCATGCCTTCTTCCTGGTCTTTTCCTACTTTTGAATCCAACATACTATGACGTTCCTCTCATCCAACTATATCTATTTATCAATTCTTCCTTCCAAATATTTCTCATCATCTAGACCTCTAGTGTGCACAATACACCAAGAAGGTAACATGAATTCCATAGGAAGAACTTATTTTGTGCCGAACACCAACTGAAAAGGTGTGGATTTTTTCAGCCTCTTGTATGTTGTTATGTATGCCCAGAGCATGAAAAAAATTATCATCCCAATATTTTCTTCCAAAATCACAAAATTTTTGTCAATGTCTGGCTCAAAATCTTGTTGAAGGACTCAATAGTCCCATTTTTTTTAGGATGATAGGGTGTATTCTTATGGTGCGCAATCATAAATTCATCCAATGGTATCTTGAATGTTTCATTTAGAAATTGTTTACCCCTATCACTTGTCAAGCTTGGTGGAAATCCATACCTTGTAAGAAAATTTTCCCATAAGAACCTGGCTAGTGTAGTTGTTGAACAATCCTTATTAGGTGTTGCTTCTACCCACCTTGTAATATAATTTATGTAAGTGATGATGTATCGCAATCCAATTCTATGTGCAACTGGTGAAATAGGACCTAAAAAGTATATAGCCCATTTCTCAAATGGCTCTACACTAGGAATAGGTCTTAAAGGCATTTCATCTGTTTGCCCAAGTTTACCAATGCATTAACAGTGATCACACTCATTACAATATACTTTACAATCCTTGTAGAGGGTATCTCACCATAATCCAGTGAGTACAATCTTACACGCAGTGGCATCACTTGTATAGTTCCCACCTACAATACCACCATAAGCCTCATCCATGATGTCCATGCATTCGTTCTCTAGAAAAAATTGATGTAATACTTCATCTCGACCTAACTTGTATAGGTCACCACTAATCAACATAAAAGGTTCCATGCAAATTGTAAGTTGCTTCTTATCCAAGTATTTTATTCCTTCTGGTGCCACACTTGTATGTGAAAAGATAGCAATATCCTCCAAATCCAAAGGTGCATGTTGCAATATGTACAAATGTGCATCCGACGTTGTATCTTTAACTGTCTGCACATCCTCCCTCGACTAAATTTGTGATAAATGGTATGGGCTAGAATTACTTTTACCTAGTTTTACCACAAATGTGAAATCAAATTCTTATACTAAGAGCACACATCGACATATGATCCCTTGTAAAAAAATATTGTTTACCAAGTATTTTAATGCCATATGATCGATGTAGAATACAAATGGTGTTGCTAAAAGGTATTGTTTGAATTTATGTAGTGCATAAATCATTGACAAGGCTTTGTGCTCAGTAGTTATATGATTCTACTCTACAAGAGTCAATTTTATACTAGAAAAACAAATAAGATTATCTATAATACCTTCTCCATGATGAGCTAACACCATGCCAATGTTTGTGCCAGATGTGTCCACATGTACATGAAACGGTTGGTCCCATGAGGGAAAATGTAGAAGAGGTGTTGTAGTAAGTCTCTCTTTCAATGTCTCAAATGCGTGTTATTGTGGTTATCCCTAATAAAATGTCCCTTTTCCTTTTAGTAACTCTTCCAAGGGTGCGGCAACCTTAGTATATCATTTGATAAATTTTCTATAATACCTAGTGTGACCCAAGAATCTGTGCACCTCACTCTAACTGGTAGGATATTTCAGGATGACAATAAGTATAACCTTAGCTTGATCTACTAATAAACCTTCCTTGCAGATGATGTGCCCTAATAGAGTGCTAAAAGGTGTAGCAAACACACACTTCTTGATGTTCAAAGAGATGCTTAACTGTCTACATATTTCAAACATTAATCGAAAATTGTCATAATGATCCTTAACCAGTCCATTCACTGTCCAATCATCCAAGTAAACTTGCAACAAAGTGTGAATAAATTCCTAGAATGCTTGAACAACTATTCACTAGAATATATTAGGCATGTTTTTTGAACCAAAGGGCATCACAATATATGAAAAAATTCCCCATTTAGTGGTGAAAGTTATTTTTTTGTGATCCTCCTATGTAATCCATACCTGATGATACCTAGAGAATCCACCTATAAAAGAATAGATTTTGTGCCCTGTAACACCTTCTAATATCTCCTCTGTGAAAGGTGTAGGAAAGGGATCAATCACACATGCAACATTTAGTTCTTTGTAATCCACAAAAATCCCAATTTGACCATATTTCTTTATATTGATAACCATGGGGATAACCCACTCTGATTCTTCTGGGGGCTTAATGATGTCAGACTTTAACATCTTGTCAATTTCTTCTTTGACCTTTATGTGTAAGTTAGGGTTCATCCTGTAGGGTCTCTTCCTGAATGGGCGCACACCTTCCTTAAGCTTTATCTTCACCTCTCCTAATGATTCATGCATTCCTTTAAATTCAAGGTAGCCCCTATGAATTAAGTCCTAAAAATCATGGAGAAACTTCACTATTTTTGTTACTTCAAATTTAGACCAATAATCTCCAATTATTGCCTCTTTAGGTTCAACATCCGTACGAATATTCACTTTCTTTGTCCTCATAGGTTCATGATAGCACACATGTTTTTATCTACACTTTCCAATATCTCAGGCATACCAGCTGAATGATCTATATCTAGATTTTATACTTCTTCATCATCCACTATGCAGACAATCTTCCCTTTTTATTTCTCAAAGAAAGAACGTTGAAGTAACATGGCATCTGTCTCTTCTTCTTCATAAAAATGCTCCCCTAAGTCAATCTCATCAAATAACTTCTAAATTATTTCTTCCACCTTTGCACTATATCCCATAGTTAACAACTTTATAACCCTTAATTCCTCTTCTACAGGAGGTTTACCAGAGAAGTTGTCAAAATTCTTGACCATACCTATAATCAAATCCTACCAATTTCAAGTTTCTCTATGTAGCTCTGCATATACATACCAAGCGCATGCACAACCTTGTAAAGTGGAATAAAGTTTGCGCACCCATAGAGAAGGTGGTAAAGCTTCCTAAACCTCTGTCAAGAGCCTATCACACTGCTAAATGTGGTGCTAAACAAGTTGATTACCATGATATGTATAGATTTGAGTAGGTGCATTGCTCTTGGAAAACCGAGTTATAAGAGAAGTCATGACTTCATTCCATTCTACAATATTATCCATGTGAACCACCCACAAACACATTGTTGTTCCATGCAGGGTATATGATAACATACTCATTCATTCCAACTTGTCTATCCACTGTTCCTCCATGGCGCGTAGGAATACCATAGGGTCTCCTTCCCTAGTGTACCAAGGCATAGAGTTTTTACCTATCCTCCTGATGCAACAAGGTTTGTGTTTCCATGAAAATGTTCTCCTTACTTCATGCCCAACCGTCTCATAAATACAATGAGCCCAATTATCACAAGCAATACTTGTAGTATCAGTAATAGACTATGCATCTTCCCACTAAATGATTCCTTCCTTAGATGGCTCGAGTACATCTAGGTCCTGAATGACGCATACATAAATCCTATTTATATCTTCCTCACTCAAAGGCTGAACATAAGATGTATATTTCCTATCTATTAAAGGGATGATAAATATTTCCTCCATATTCTCAAAACTGATATAACCCTTTTTGAACCAAAGATCAACATTATTAGCATAACACCAAGGGCACCCAAGCAGATCTAGGAAACTATCTGCTTCTGCAAGCACTAAAACCTCAAAATCCCCAGTGAACTTGGCCCCTTGTATAATAATGGATGTATCTTTTAAAACTCTAATAGGAGTGGCCTTAGTTTTATTACCCATAAACAATACATTAGAAGATTACTGCAATGTAGGTCTCCTCATTAGTACCCATGCATCTAAAGTAAGCACATTTACTTCTGTGCCTATGTCATTCAATAAATTACTCAAGATCCATCCATTGACAACAACATTTAGAGTGATATCCTTGTCATAATATAAGCTATCGGGGGAATATTTGCATGTAGGATCTGACGCCCATTCTCAATATTTTTACATGGAGTGTTTACCTATAACCAAATCCCTAGTAATCGAATAATATTCTCCTAGCACAACATTATGCATACCTCCTTCAAGTCATCAATATTTTACTCGACCGTATCTGTTTCCTTCTTTAGTTACATCTTCTGTGATTACTCCTTTAAACCCTATATTTCCCCTTGAAGGTCTCTAAGTACCTTCATGGTCTCCTGATAAACCTCCTTCTGGTGTCCAGGATCTGGGTACATTGCATGTAAAACGTCCTCCTTAGTGATGGTAGGATTTTTTGATAACGCCTCTCTAGTGTGTGCAGCTTCAGAGCATGTGGTGATTTTCATAGGAAATACCTCAGGTTCCAGTTCTAACTTTAGCATCCATTGATTTTCCACAGCGCGTTGTATCCTAACCATTCATGTGCATTTGTTCTCCTATTTATGTTTCTTGCTAAGATGCTCATATAGATATGATAATTCCTCATAGCTATGATTATTCCAACAAAAAGAACATGTAATATTCTAAGGAAAGTCATGCCTGTAGTGTTCAGGTGATTTGTATGTAAAGTATGTTCCACGAGGGAATTCACTTCGTCCACCACCATGGCCTTGACCTCTAAATCTACCATGCAATCCTTGACCTCTACCACATCTTCCTTTATAACACCCCTCATTTATATCATGATGTAATTGATTTTGATTCCAATCCTAATATTCATCTTTAATCTTAGAGTTATCTGATACATGTGTATGTCACACACCAATATCTATAGTATCATGGATCTGACTAATCAACCTGCAGTCTTCTATATCATGAGTCGTGCACTAGAAAATCTTACAATAGCAAGATATCTTCCTTATTACATGTTATAATAATGGGAAATAACTGACGTCATGGTTTAGGTGACATATGTCATAGTCTAGCAATAATGAATGTATTGTTCTACGGGGACAACTATCTTTGGTGTGGCCCTCCACTTCAAAGTCTATACACCAAATCCTTGTGCATGTATCATGTGCTGAATTCACCGATAATTTCTCTAGCTTCTTTTCCATAGTTGTATTTTGTGCTTCCAAGAATGGGCCGACTCTAGTGTTTATACTCCTAAATGCCTTAGTGCACAAAGCTGCTTCAAGTGCTTCATGCAGATCAATGTATGGATTATGTGATAACGCCCTTCAAAAAGGTGTTATAAGATATCTAATGAACCATTGTGCATGCTGGATTGCGTGAATATCATAAGAAAGATTAGATAAAAGTGTTTTGAAATAGGCATCATACTCTAGGACACTTTAAGTAGTTCCTTGTTTAATATCCTTGAGCGCACTTATACTCTTTTGGTCAAATTCAGGGATATATAACTCTTTACGGAATGCATCTTTAAATACTACATAATCTACACAAGTTTGACTAGGGTCAAAATTACTGTACCAACTATGTGCATGTCCCTGTAATGTAGTTGCAAATTGACTTGCCTTGCACACAAAAGTCATGATTCCTTTCACGTGCCATAGTATCTCACACATGTGCACATGTTCAGCAACATCTTCTATGCCCATATACTCTAGAATACGAAGAGACATCTCCATTTAAATATTTTGGGGTTGGTGCAGACCCTACCCACCTGATCTAGAACCTCCTGTGTTACTTTTTCTTCCAAAACCACTAGAACTAGAGCCACCTGCACCCCTTGATCCTCCACCCGTATCTGAAGTGGAACAAAATATGTACTTCCCTATGTCCCAACAATAGTATGATATTGAACTCCTATAGTCTGTGTGGTGGTACTACTCCCAGAAGTGAGCCCCAAATTATGTGCACTCGAATTATGTGTAGATGATGCACTTGAAAAGGTACCTCCAAAAAACAATAAAGACATTTTCCCTTCCATCGATGTATTTGCTATGCGACTTACTCCTACTTCCCTACTACCCAAATTAGCTTGTTGATTATTCGATGTACTAGGTACTGGAAAATCAAGCACAAGATCTAGGTTTCCAGGTAGATTCAGATGCACATCTACGGCCTAGGTCATATTTTTTTGCACAACCCAGGAGGGTTCCCTTTCATACTTTCCCAAATGGGGGATTTCTTGATGCTCTAGCTCCACACCTTTTGCGTGAGCTCCAAATCCTTCATGAGCCATCTCTCTCCTCAACACCATCCACTTTGTAATGTCATGTTGCTTCTCTATCTCCCTCTTGCATGCCTCATTGTACTTAATTCACCTTTCTTCTCTCTACCTCTCTACCACTAGGTCAACCATCTTTCACCAAACCTGCTCCTAACCCCACGCATGGTGGGGTTTGGCTAGTCATCAACTTTTCCTCTAAATTCAGGGTTACCATCAGATTTTAATCGCTATTAGAATGCCTTATAAGTAAGTTTCCATAGGATACTGTAAAAATTGGAACTCAGCTACCTCTGGGAAAGAATAAGTAGAAATTGAATATTCTAGGATATAGTTGTTCAAAACACCACGGAACCAAGTATCCATAGTGCGTGTCCAAATTATATCAACATCATAAAAGACCTGAAATTTTCCCTGTGTCTAGATAAGTGTGCGATACCTCTAATTTTTCTTAGACACATAAGCAACCATCCACTCATATAGTTCTACCAGGAAAATAACAAAGAATATCTCATATAGGAAGTCATACAGATTATTTTCCACCCACATGCATTCATCAAACTCAAATCCTGTGTTGAATCTCTATGTGTACTCTTCTTCTAGATCTTTTACCCACTCCTCAAAACTTTCTATGGTCAACCAACATGTCTTCATCGTGAACCATCCTGAAAATAACTAAAAAATAGGTCCCAGTAATAAAACTAATGATGCAACCTAGAATTAACCGCGAGCAACCTAGTCGTGCTAACACATCACCCAACCTGAACTAAGCACTCACCCAAAATGCGCAAAGGTAACAGTTCCCTCCTTATATTTTATTGTACAAGATGTTAACATGCTGAAGATGTAACATATTCATATCCATAAACAACATAAATTTTCCACAGAGCATATTCTAGATCTAGATCTAAAAGAGTAATGAATTAAGTGATAGACATAATGAAGTCAACCATATAATAACTAGGTACAGTCATGTTTAACACCATTATTCACCCAACACACTCCATTATATTAAAACAAAATAAACACAAAATCATCTTACAATAAGTAGTATCATAAGTTTATGCGTGTATTAGATCTGGCAGCATAACTCCACAATAGCTCATACACAACACAACATTAATATACACAGATTACTATATATTTATAAGGGTGGGGACTTTCCCTTCACCACTTATGCATTTACAAAAATAGGTTTCATGCTAAAAATAATCATTCACCTTTACAATAACATGCACACATGTAAGTGTGCTAATAATAGATCTCTTACAGTTAACTTGCAATAATAATCCTATTATTAACTTGAACTCATGTATGGCACTTAATAGATGTTCTTCCCAAAATAGCATTTACATGTCATGTAGGTCTCCATCCCATTATGTGATCCATACATTATCTCCAAAAATAGTCCCAAATCAATCTGTCTTTCGTGCGCATTTCCTTCCCTATCCTTTTGTGCCTTCAAATATGCCTTGTTACCACACGCGAATCTTCTATGTTCCCTTTCCTTAGTGCCATATTTTTTCTGCTCAAAAAATCATTACAAGAAGAAGGATTTCCTATCTTTCTTTGACTAAGCGATTTCTTGATACTTTGTGATCATAAATTCCAATTGGTCTTGTTGATACTTGCAAAGTTGTTTCCTCTTGATTTTAATGCATGTGAAGAAACTTCTAACTATTTTTTGTAATAATCTAATTTCCTACTTGTAGCATTAGATTTCCCCTAATTCATATTCTCACTCCCTTTCCCACTCTCTTGACATAATCCTCTCTAGCAATAAATTGCTAGCTTTGCTGCAGGGTCAGTGGAGTTCCCCTATTGGATCCTTGACTACAAGGCCATAAGGAAAATACACCTTTACTCGTGCATGCATATATAGATAATAGTATCTTCATCGGTTAAGTAGAGGGACTTATATTCCTAGAGCATTGGCAAGAAATCCACCAATTTTTCCCAGAAAAAATTTCTCACCAACACTACCTCTGCAAAGAGCCTGTCATGCCTTCTTCAAAAAATCGTCAATAAATTATCCTTCATGGATTTATGAAAATGTTTTATACTCTTTTAAAGTGTCTGTAATGATGACATACAAATTTATTTAATATTCTAATAAATTTCATTGGATGTAAACCGAGTTTCATTATTTTTATTCCTCCAAACCCTAAATCCAATGTTTATTCTACTGTGTATACCTGAGACCAATAAGAAATTGATTTCTTATTCAAATCTCAATGAAATTAAAAAATTTCACTTTCTATGAACTCATGCAAATGTTCTTTATCTATTACATGATTTAATTTTATTTGGAACACCTCTAATTTATCCTAGTCCAAGAAAAAGAAGCACACAATATGATAGTGTTGTAGCAGTCTAGATACAATTTTACTTTTATTACTATGAGATCCTTCTAATTCATTTTAGGGAATGAATTAACAATTTTAAGAATATTCATAATGATAAGAAAATCTTGCTACTTCATCATTCACAAACTAACTTGCTAATCTTGCACCAATACAAAGGAATGTAGTTTGCACTATGTCCATAGTTTGGCTTCACAACTTTCAAGTTAGGTTTCTACACAACTACATTATCTTGAGACCATTACTGGTAAAGTGTAGGTTAACTGTCAACCTTCAATGCTTTGAAAATCACCAGCATATGAGATGAGACTCACCTTTCCTCACTTGAATAATGCATTCCATGAAATTTTCATAGAAGATAAAGAAAGAATAAGAAGGGAAGGTTTTCTTCATGTTGTCTATCTAACAACAAAAATGATTTATTCTCATTCAGATATGACTAAAATATATAAGCAACTTCTTTTTCAAGCTAATTGCTTCATTCAATGACAATTTCAAGACTGATTCATCTCACAACACACTTATAGACATATCTTGTGCATACCCAGAAGAAATTGTTAGTGCAGAATCACAACACCCCTGAATATCTACAACCAAATGAGTTAATACTTTCAGTGTGATTACACAACATGGAACATCTCTCAAAGTGTGGGACCTTATGAGTTGAGAGAGCTCTCTGGATAAAGGTCAGTTCCTATTCCTCTGTTTAGGTGTACACAAACTAAATTGCAGAGGATCTATTCCAAACCTACTCTATCTTACCAAGGAGACAGGGTTGAGAAGATGCAAGAAAATAAACCTAAGTTAACAAGGTGATGCACCAAAGGAATGTTAGACACTCGTTTTGTAATTTAACACAGACCAGGGAAATACAATACAAACACCCTGCACAGATAACCAAACTACAATTAGAGATTAGAAAGACAACAATGAATACATGAGAGGGTTAAGAATCATTCACATATGTATATATTATTTCTCAGGAGTTGATACAGTATATTGTAGTGGCCAAGAATAAAAAAATATCATTATAACCCAAATGAGAGGTTAGGAAAGCTCCAAAAATTCTCTTACGAACAAAATAAGAAGGGAGGGTGCAAAACTGAAATGTCCAACCTTTTACAATAAGCCCCAACCCTTCCTTTATAGATTCTGCAAAAAGAGAATAAGGAGAGAGAGGAAGGAAAATTAATTTGAGACTCAGCTACTGGCCATCAATGCCTCCTACAAATCCACCCTAAATATGTCATGTCTGCATTGATTACTTTTTCAGCACGTTAAAGGAGGAAGAACGGAGGATCAGATCAAATATGATCTAGTTGTAGGAGAAAATATATCTTATATTAATGGCGCGAAGAAATTTTCATTTTTCCCACTTAACTTCTTTAAAATTAAAGTTTCAGGTCTCCATGGCGTATAAAAGGTTGAGATCTTTCCAACGGTGTCAAATTAGTCAGATTTTGAACACTGAATCAAAATATATGCCCATTTGAATATTTGAATTGGGCCCATACAAAAATGGTAGAAACCAGTTATCAAAACATGTCTTTTGGAAACTAGACACGTGGAGGGATGGCACATGTTTGGAGACCACTTTTGGATTTTTCTTTTCAATTTTTGATGGGATAACATGTGGCATCTTCTGTGGCTTACCCAATTTCCTCATGTTTTGGCTAAGTCCTTTTTCTCAGCGGGGCCATACATCTTACCAGGGACAAGTGGAGGCTTGGTGCTTGTTTAGAAACCCATCCCAAATTTTACTTTTGAAGTGGCATCGTGCTGACACTTGGCTCCCTCTGCTGGCCTATCTCTGCCTTGACTATTTAACCCTGACCCTATCTCCTTTTTGGACATGGGACAAATGGAAGGTCCCTACTCATTTGGAAATCCACGCATGAGTTTACCTTTGAAGGAGTGTCAGGTTGACATGTGGAATCCTTTCTCTCATTTGAGTTTGCGCTTTGGGCCGTGCCTTTAAATGTGCACCATTAAGACATGTAGTGCCTTCTGCTTGTAGTCTTATACTTAACCAATTTATGCCCACTTTTGGATTTGACCTCTATTGACCCTTGGCCACATGGAGGGCTGGTGAAAGTTTGATTCCCCATCTTGGGCTCCCATCTTGAAAATGCGTTGTTAAGATGTGTTTCTTTCCAATTGTTTGGATTTTTCAACGGCTGGCTCTATCCTTTTTTCAGGCTTGGGACACATGGAAGCTTCGTGCTCATTTGAGTCTTCCCTTTTGAGCCTAATCTTTGGAGATGCACTAATGAGGCATGTGGGGGCTTCCTCTGATTCTTCCATACTTAGCCAATTTTGGGGCTTGTTCTGAATCATTTGCAGAGCCCAAAGACTTTAAGCCTTCTCTATTTCTTTTCCTTTGAGTCTCTCATTTCTTTAACATTGTTTTCTTCCTTCCCTAATCATGCTCCATTTTAGAAGTTTCCTGTAACCTGCACATTGGATTTGAAGCGTGGGTTCATTCGACGGAACCATTTCTTGAATTTCTTCCTACACGGGGTCATGTTTGATCAATTTGTTAGGTGGAAAAATAGAGATAACAATTTGGTGAATCTCAGGGGCATCTACTTGCTAGATGAAGAGTTCATTTTCCTTATTATATCCATTGGGCACGGAGTCATGATTGGTGACCTGAAGTTGATAATGTTCTTCTGAAAATGAATCCTTTGGAGCCCGATTTTGGTTGCTCTGTATTTGTTCTATTAGAAAATGAGCAACTGTCATGGCAACTATGGGTCTCCCTACTGCAAATGCTGAAGGGACTAGCACATTCACTTGGAGACATGTTGAATTGTATAACAATGCAAACCTAGAGCAACAAAGAACCTATTCCACAACACTTAGGGAAACAAAACCTACACTACAAAAAACAATGTGAATACACACTTAGGGAAATTAAAATACTATGCTAATATTTATAGGGTCGAACCTCCTTTCTAGTATCAGTGTTTGAGATGGATCCCATTCACTGGGATCTACAATTCTTTGCCATCCAATTTATCCAGTTGGAAGGCATTGCTACTATTGCACTCGGTGATCATTTAAGGGCCACTCCCGATGGAATCAAATTTGGAGTGATTTCTTGTCTTTGCTCGATATGCATCCCACTTTAGAACTAAGTCCCCTTCTTGAAAGGTCCTCGTTCTTGACTTCTTGTCAAAACTCTTTTTTATCAATGCTTGATCCATTTTCATGACTTGCATTACATTCTCTCTTGCTTCCCCTTGTTAGGAAATAAGCGATAAAATATGCGGAATAATCCCTTACAGAATCACAATAGAAGAAACTAATATGCAAAAAATATTATAGATCTCAAATAAAAAAGTAGAATAAATAACACAACACAAAGAGACAATATTTAACGTGGTTCACCCAATTTGGGCTACGTCCACCAAGAATCACTTTCTTAGATTTTATTACAAGCCTCCACTCTCTCAATACAATATACATATCCGTTTGGAGCTATACTCAACAAACTCTACAGAATTCACACCCGAATTCAAAACACATCTGTAATACATTTTCTTGTGCATCTATCATATGCATAAGACCATATAAATAGACAACTGCTTAAGCAATTTGATACAAAATCGTGGGTATCAAAACCAAGGGAAAAACCATGGGTATCAAAACAATGGGAAAAAGACCTAAAAAACCATGGGCCCAAAAACAGCCCATAACGGTTACCCATTACCCATGGGTTAATAAACCACCCATGAAAATTTTCTTCGGGGACTTCGCCCCTTAACCCCTCTGACCCGCTCACCGGTGAGTGGGACCGCCATAAAAATACCTGAGTGTAACACATAGAATGTGTACCACATTCTAACATGCAAATAGGCTCCACAAACATAACAATCTCCCACTTGGAGACTAATTTCCACTGAGCAAGCTTCTCAACCCTTCACTGTCATCTGCGAAGGCCAACCAAAGCTGAACATAGCTTTAGTTTATCCCTTGTGACCACCTTGGTCATCATGTCTGCAGGATTCTAACTGGTATGAATCTTCTCCAACTTCAACTTATCTTCCTCCAAAGCTGTCCCGATGAAGTGATATCTCAATTGTATATGCTTCGTCCTGGAGTGGAAAGTAGAGTTCTTAGCTAGGTGTATAGCACTCTGAATATCACTATATAGCTTACATTCCTCTTGCTTATGCCCCAACTCCTTAAGCAATTGTTGTAGCCAAATCATCTCTTTGCTTGCCTCTGTGGCAGCAACATACTCAGCCTCCGTGGTTGACAAAGCCACCAGCTTCTGTAGTCGTGAAATACAGCTCACTGTTGTCCCACCTACAGTGTAAATATAACCTGTTGTGCTCCTCTTACTGTCTACATCTCCAGCCATGTCTGAATCTACATAACCATGTAAAGTGGTGTCTGATCCACTGTAGTAAAAAACTATCCCCATGGTCCCTCTCAAATACCAAAGGATCCACTTTACTACTTGCCAATGCTCTTTACTTAGATCACTCATAAATCTACTCACAGCTCCCAATGCATGGGAAATATCAGGCCTAGTGCACACCATAGCATACATCAAACTGCCAACTACTGATGAGTAAGGTACCTTTGACATCTGGTTTCTTTCCTACTTTGTCTTGGGACACTGCTCCTTTGATAACTTGAAGTGACCTGCCAAAGGAGTCCCAATCGATTTAGCATCCTACATATTAAACCTGTCTAAGACCTTCTTTATGTACTCTTCCTGAGATAAAGTTAGCTTATGTTCCTTCCTATCCCAAGATATCCTCATACCAAGGATTTTTTTAGCTGCACCCAAATCCTTCATAGAAAAGGATTCACTTAGCTGCTTCTTGAGTACTTTTATTTCCTGCATGTTTTTACCTGCAACCAACATGTCATCACATACAAACACATGATAATATAACTTCCATCCTCAAATTTCTTTGTATACACACAATGGTTAGAATGGCATCTGATATAACCTTGCTCCATCATGAAGTTATCAAACTTCTTATACCATTGACATGGAGCTTGTTTAAGGCCATACAAGCTTTTCTTTAATTTGTAAACCATCTCCTCTTTACCTTTGACCTCATAGCCCTCTGGTTGCTGCATATATAGTTCCTCCTCCAAATCACCATGGAGAAATGCAGTCTTTACATCAAGCTGTTCTAAGTGCAAGTCTTCTACTGCAACTATTCCTAGAATAGTTCTAATAGAAGTCATTTTTACTACAGGAGAAAAAATCTCATCAAAATCTATACCTTGTTTCTGTGTAAACTCCTTGACCACCAACCGGGCCTTATATCTTTTCTTTCCTCCTTCATCTTTGACTCTGAACACCCACTTATTCTGTAATTCTCTTTTACCTTCAGGTAGCTTCACCAAATCCCATGTCTAGTTCTCCATGAGAGCCTGATGCTCCTCATCCATTGCTTGCTCCCACTTCTTCCTGGCATCTACCTACATTGCTTCATCAAAGCTCTCTGGCTCTCCACTATTAGTGAGTAATAAATAATAAAGAGAAGGAGAAAAACATTCAGGTTCTCTTCTTACCCTAGAAGACCTCCTCAATATAGGAGTTTGGGGTTCCTATTGAGGGGGTTCCTTAATTGATCCATGTGTCACTTTCCCATCCGAAAGATCCTCTACCGCTGCATATTCTTTCTTTGATTCTTCCATATTTTCCTACAATTGCTGCTTATACATGGATTTCTCATTAAAGACCACATCCCTAGATCAAATGATTTTCTTGTCCTTAATACTCCAACATTTATATCCAAATTCATCACCACCATAACCAATGAAAGTACATTTTTCTGATTTAGCCTCTAGCTTGGTCTTATCATCCTTGTCTATATGAACAAACACCTCACATACAAAGACTCTAAGAAATGAATAATCAAATTTCTTACCATACCAAGCCTCCTTAGGTATGCCTCCAACCAAGGCACTTGAGGGTCCTCTGTTTATCAAGTACACCGCTGTGTTCACTGCTTTTTCCCAAAAAGAAAGAGGCAGTCCTGCATGTAACCTCATGCTCCTAGCACATTCCATTATTGTTCTATTCATCCTTTATGATACCCCATTCTACTGCGGACTTCCTGGAACCATATTTTGCGTGTGGTTTCCATTCTTAGAACAATATTCATTAAATTCATTGCTGCAATACTCCCCTCCATTATCTGACCTGAGACATTTTAGCTTAAGACCTGTTTCATTCTCTACCAAGGCTTTCCATTTAAAAAAAGTGTCAAATACATCAGATTTGTTTCTAATACAATAAACCCAAAATTTCCTTGTTACATCATCAATAAAAAGTAACATAATAACTTGAACCCCTAAGAGATGATACTTGAGCTGGCCCCCACACATCAGAATGCACCAGCTCTAAATTACTCTCTTTCTTTGTAGGTCCAACCTTGAGAAACCTTACTCACTTTTGTTTCCCATATATACAGTCCTCACAGAACTCCAAACCTGTTTCTGTATATCTAGGTAAATTCTTCTTTATGATGTTCATGCCCTTATGGCTCATATGACCGAGCCTATAGTGCCATAATGTTGTATCTGCATATGAAGCCACAAGATTACAATCATTAGTACCATCAGTGGTTAAATACAAGGTTCCAACCTTATTACCTCTTGCCACCACAAGAGCACCCTTAGTAACCTTCCAAGAGTTAGCTGTAAATATCACAGTACAACCATCACTTCCCAATTGCCCTGCCGATATCAAATTTCTTTTTAATGTAGGCACATGTCTGACATCCTTCAATAGCCAAGTATTCCCATTCTACATCTTAACCTGAACAGAACCTTTTCCAACTATGTTGTAAGGTTCATCATCACCAAGAAAAACATGCCCAAAATATCCTTGAACATAATCAACAAAATAATGCCTATGTGGAGAAGCATGAAAAGAAGCCCTTGAATCTAAAACTCAAGATTCAGTAATATTGTGCAAAGAAAGAATCAAAGCATCCTGACATACATTTACCCGTTGCCACATTTTCCTCCTTGTTTTCTTCCTATTGTTTCTTCTTATCCTGAAGCTCCCAACAGTCCTTCTTTGCATGCCCAGGCTTTCCCACAATTCCAACATACAATCTTGTTCTTGGATTTTGACCTTGCCCGATCTTTTGATTTTCCACGATTTTCCTCTATTCTTCTCGTCTCCCTCTAGTTTCCACTGTCAAAGTATTCCCTGAAGTAGAAGATTCCTCTGGAGATTTTTTCTTCACATTTCCTCACTTAGAATCACCCCTACAACATCCTAAAACTTCAACTTTGAGTTAGCTGGAACCGAGTTACTTACCGCCATTACCAGGCTATTCCAACTCTTAGGTAAAGAGCACAAAATTAATAAAGCCCTAACTTCTTCATCAAATTATATTGTAACCAAAGCTAGCATATTCACAACCGTATTGAAATCATTTAAATGATCTTCTACTGAACTATTCTCATACATCTTCATACTAAACAACTTTTTAATTAAAAATATCTTGTTAGAGGTACAGGATTTTTCATACAACTTCCCTAATGCATCCATTAGTTCTTTTGTAGTCTTTTCCTTTGAAACATTAAATAATACCGAAGATGCAAGACACATAGCTGGATTATTCCAAGTGCCATTCCTATCTAGCAAATCCCATTTTGCCATCTGTCATACTCGAGGCTTTGTTCACCTTCTCAGATAGCGGAGTATAAAGATCCTTTTGATAAAGGTAATCTTCCATCTGCATTTTCCAAAGATGTGAAATTCTACCCATTGAATTTATCAACCCTAGATCTTCCTTCATCTGCCATAGCTCCCACTCAAGATAAAACTTTTCCCTGTGATTCAACAGTTTAGAAAACCAAACCAGGCTCTGATACCAATTTTTAGGAAATAAGAGATAAAATATGTGGAATAATCCCTTACAGAATCGCAACAGGAAGAAACTAATATGCCAGAAAATATTACAGATCTCATATAAAAGTGCAGAATAAATAACACAACACAAAGAGACAAGATTTAACATGGTTCACCCAATTTGGGCTATGTCCACCAAGAATCACTTGCTCAGATTTTATTACAAGCCTCCACTCTCTCAATACAATACCCAGATCCGTTTGGAGCTATGCTCAAAAAACTCTACAGAATTCACACCCGAATTCAAAACACATCTACAATACATTTTCTTGTACATCTATCATATGCATAAGACCATATAAATAGACAACTGCTTAAGCAGTTTGATACAAAACCGTGGGTATCAAAACCCAAGGGCAAAAACGGTGGGTATCAAAACAATGGGCAAAAGACCGAAAAAAAACCATGGGCCCCAAAACAGCCCATAACAGTTACCCATTACCCATTGGTTAATAAACCACCCATGAAAATTTGCTTCGGGGGCTTCACCCCCGAACCCCCCTAACCCACTCACCGGCGAGCGGGACCTCCATAAAAATACCCGAGTGTAACACATAGAATGTGTACCACATTCTAACACGCAAATAGGCTCCACAAACATAACACCCCTACCTTCATCTACTATGCATACCTAATTTCCATAGGCTCAAACTCGGCTAGCTCCAACTATTTCATGATCTCTAAAGTGGGTAATTCCAATGAGATGGAAAATATTTTCTCTTTTCCATATACAATTTTATATGGGGAGCTGCTTGTGGATCTCTTTGATGTGATCCTATTATCCCATAGAGATAATTTGAGATTTGTATGCCAAGTCATCTGATTTTCATCAAGATTCCTTCTGATAATCCTTAATAGGTTCTTATTTGTACACTCTGCTTGGCCATTACCTTGAGGGTGATAATTTGATGAGGTGTTGAGATACACACCAATCTTAACTGCCTATTTAGTGATCATTATACTAAGGAATGCCAATGCATTATCTGATATAATAGTGGCAGGGACTTCAAACTTGGTGGCTATTCCTTCATAAAAATACAAGATCTTGGATTCATTTTCTTATTTTAGTGCCACTGATTCAATCCACTTGGTGAAATAATCTGTTACAATAAGTATCCACTTGTGGCCTTGGCTTAAATTTGGATTAATAACCCCAATAAACTATAGTCCCCATTGCATGAATGGCCGATCCACTGAAATGGGATGAAGGGGAAGGATAGCTAGCTTCTCCTTTCCTGTGAAGAATACACATTTTTTACACTTTTTGATCCATGAGTAGCAGTCCCTGAACACTATAGGCCAATAATAACCAACTTTCATGATCTTGAGATCTGTTACTCGAGGGGTAAAGTGACCTCCTACTTCTCCATCATGGAACTCATGGAAAAAACACTCAATTTGGCCTATCCCAATGCACCTCAATAGAACACTATTGGTATCCTTCTTAAACAAGACACCACCAAAAAACACATATGGGATGGCTTATAGTCTAAAGTATCTTCTCTTTGCTTTGTTCCATTTTGGATGGCAAAAACCTATTTGAAGGTAATGCACCAAGGCTTGGGTCTAACATGGAGTAGGTTCATCATTAGCTAGTTATTCTTGATCATTATGTAGAAATAGGACAACCTCTTTTTCACCCACTGAATTAGCATGTTGCTTAGAGGTGAGTTGTTCACACAGACCCTTGTTGCAAACTAGTTTGGCCACCTTGATCTCAATGTCATATTCCATTACCCGGGTGATCCAACCTACTATCTTCTCATTGAAATCCTTATTTAAAAGGAAGTCCTTAACATCAACATGAGATATTATAAGTTGAATATTGTTATTTGAGACCAAGTTCCTAAACTTCTTCAAGATCCTGATAATAACAAGGACATGTTTTTCAATGAAAGAGTATTTTACCTCATAGTCCTCCAGGATTTGACTGAAGAAAGCTATTGGTTGTTCTGAGCCTTCCTTGTTGGGATAGACCAAGATGGCTAAGATGGTGTCTAACCCTCCAAAATCATATAACATGAAGTATTTTGAGAAGTCTAGGTTAACAAGAGTTGGAGCCTGTGATACTGCGAGCTTGATGGCCTCAAAAGTCTCTCTTTTCCTTCTGTTGTCCATTTAAATGCAAGACTCTTATTTAACATCATTTTTAAAGGCTTCAAAAGTGTAGAAAAATCAAGTACAAACCTACGAACAAAGTTTATGCTCCCCAAGAATATTTGGAGAGACATTTTGTGTTGTGGAAACAAAAGTGTCCAGATGGATTCAACCCTTTCAGAATCAATTGTCAATACCTCTCTTGAGACAATATGGCCCAACAATTTCCCTTCATGATCCAGGAACACACACTTTTTTAGGTTTAATGACACCCAATACCTTCTACATCTCTAAAATAATTTTCTAAGGTGAAAGATATGGTTTGCAACATTCTTTAAGAAGACAGTGATATCATCTATATACACCAAGACTATATTGTTGATTAATCCTTTGAATGTCATATCCATAGCTCACTGAAATATTACTCCAGTATTTGATAGTCCAAATGGAATTTTCTTATAAGCATATGTACCCCATTTGGTGATGAAGGTTTTCTTGAATTGATCTTCCTCTTTTACCATTATCTAGCTATAGCCTGAATACCCATCTAACATAAAACCTCTCAGAACCGGCTACAACTTGTAAGATCTGTTCCATTGATGGAAGTGGGTGATGATCCTTAAGTGATGCTCTGTTCAGATCATGAAATTCCACACACAGCCTGATTTCTCCATTTTTATTTCTCACAAGTACCAAGTTAGTAACCCAACTCAAATGCTTGATAGGAAAGATGATACTGGCCTCAATTATCTAGTTCAATTATTTTCTCATGAGAGGCTCAATGTGGAGATTTATTGGCTTTACTTCTATCTAAAAGGCTTAGCTCCTGGATCCAACTCAATGGTGTGTTGTGCCAGCTTTGGGTTGAAACCTCTTAAATATTTATAATTCAAGGAAAAGACATCTAAGAACTATTGAAAAAGTTGAAGAAATTCATATTTTTCTTGTTGAGTGCTTATTACCTTGCCAATCTGCAATGTTTTTCCTTCTTCTATAAAAATGGGTTCTGAATCTTTACCCTTTATCTAAATATTTTCATTCTCCTTTCATAATTGGTAATTTGGGTTGAAGATTGATTTCAAAGTGACAATACCCTTTGGTAGTTTGTTGGTCCTCACTACACTACTTGATATCCATACTATTGTTCCAGTTTATCTTGATTCCTAGAGGAGAAATCAACTTCTTCTTGTAGAAAGTTGACAATTTGTTGATCATTTTCAAAGACTTTCCAAATTATGTTGTTGTCTAGGACAGTTGGCCTTACAACCAACTTGATATGGGGCTGATGCTCATCACTCTTGATACTCTCTACGATATCAAATGCTTCCCCAATTGTTGCCAATCTATCTGTTGCTTCATTCTTCTTCCTTGGGATGGAGATGATGATGAATGCCTCAAAATCCTCAATGAGGTCCCATACCCAGTTCTTGTAGCTTTTTAATAGGTCATTCTTGGTAGAATTTTGTCCTCTGACCTGATTAGCAACTAGTTCACTATCGCCAAACACTTGTAAGTTCTTTATTCCTCATTTCCTTTCCCAATGTAGTCCATGGACCAAAGCCTCATACTCTGATGTGTTGTTTGAACAAGAAAATTGGAAACAGAAGGTTGAATATTATTTCATACCTTTAGGTGAGACAAGCATAGCTCCTCCTTTGGCTCCTTGCCTACTTCTTGAGCCATCAAATAATAAATTCCATACCTCATTGTCATCTTTGTGGTCTGGCTTAGTGATGTCAAGAAGAGGATGATTCTATTCATGTAAACAATAGACTCATATCTAAGAATCCTCCATCTCCTTATAGGGTTCAAAAGCATCTTTCTTGTTTTCCCATTTGTCAAGGGTCAAGTTTAGGATACACCCCACTTTGGTATCCATCTCACAAGTTCTTGGGAGGTCCTCCTGATCAAAGCCTGAACAATTGGCATTGATTGGCTGGGTACATAAGAATCAATATGGTAATATGTAATGGGCTTAGACTTGATTGTGTCCTTAGCTCCATACCTTGTTCTAAAAATCATGTGTAACCAATCAATAGATAAATAGACTCCAATATTAGCAGTGAAGTCTCTCGACAAACACAATGCAAAATGTGGTGGCAATTCTATGACTG
Source organism: Taxus chinensis (assembly GCA_019776745.2). Classification (NCBI taxonomy): domain Eukaryota; kingdom Viridiplantae; phylum Streptophyta; class Pinopsida; order Cupressales; family Taxaceae; genus Taxus; species Taxus chinensis. Next base: position 392,455,524 of record CM034156.1, on the reverse strand, counting down.
ATACATTTTGCAATATAGTCACATTGGGGTAGGCATGCAGTATGAGGTTCAAATATTTGATGATTCCAATAGTTGTCAATGTTGTCCCATCTAATTGCACTACCCCTCTAGAGATGACTTCATATTGAAGACCCAATTGATTGGCCATTTGTTTTGGCATTACAAAACTACTTTCCCCCAAATCAATCATGCAAGTATGTACCAATTTGTCCCCAATGATCAATGAAACATAAAATGGAGGAGGCTTCAAATTCTTACCTTGTTTTCCTCCATGTTTCTTTCGGGATGAGCCACATTGGTAAGCACTTTCTCTTGCTAGTTAGGGGGCTGATTTGAGCTTGACCAAATGTCCATAGAAGTTTGCAACAGATATCTTTTTCCTAGAATGGCCAATGACTCCCACATTGAAATTTTCACATTTGTCTTATTCATTTGTTCAATGATATTAAATGATCTATCCTTTTGCTACCCCTTTCCTGGCACACTTTTCTCTTGCATAAGGGTCATTACAACCGGTGTATGAGTGGGTTTGGAAGGTGGCTTGGGCTAACTCTACATATTGGGGGTTATATTTTGAGTGCAAATACCTTGTCGAGTAATGGAGGGTTGAGGCTTACCTGATTTTGGTGATTTTACATCTCCAATATTCCTCTTCTTGGACCATGTATTGGCAGCTACACTTTGAGAAGGGACTTGATTCATTCCATAGAATTCTTCAATTTTCCAATTAACAAGCATAGTTTCACTTGGAGGTGCCTCTTGTTGAGCTCCTCACTACTGATTTTCTTCTTGGCTAGACTCTAGTGACATGCCAATGGTCTGTACCATCAAGGCCTAGTTTATTGCACCATTAAATCACATTGATTGACTATGGAGCTGATTGTATGGGAAACACCAATCGTATTCTTGGACCATGTTGTTTTGTGTTGTAACCAATTCCCTTAATGTTGAAGTTGTGTTTGGCTCATATGACCTGAAAGGTCTAGCAGCTTGAGGTTGTCCTTGGTTTTGATTATGATTTGCAGCTTGAGGTTTTCCTTGTTTTTTATTCTAATTTGCAGCTTGAGCTAGTGGCCTAATCTACTGATATGGGGGTCTAGCCCTATACTGAGCTTGAGGATGATATGGCCTAGAACTCTGAGATTATTCCCTCTTGATAGCTACTAACTCATTCCCTAGGTTTTGTAGATGTTTCATAACTTCTTGAAGCTCTTTTGAGGGTCTAGAGGATGAGGTGGAGGCTTCAAATGAACTTTTATTCCTAGGAGTAGGTATAGGAGCTAATGTGGGTGGTTGGCTAGTGCTTGGATCTCCTAGTTCTAGATATAGAGGCATAGGTGGCCTAGGAGCAAGTTTTCAGCCTAAATTAGACAATTTTTAGCTCCTATGGAAATGTTGTAGATTGCTGGTAAGGTGGTGCCTCCCATTGATGGAATCATTAAAGCAATATCAAAATTTAGAGCACTAAGAAAGTATAAGAAAGCACCTTCATTGGTGGGCCTTATAGCCAATGGAATCCTGTCCCATGTCCTTTGAAATCTGAGGTTGAAATCTGTCAACTGCTCATTAGGGGCCCTTTTGATTGTTGTCATTTTCTCCAACAAGAATAGATTATCTCCCTTCTCTCCAAATTGGATATGAAGAGCTCTACACAGATGGTCCCAGGTCTGAATTTATCCTGCTGTTAGACTCCTAAACCATTGTGAAGCTTTACCCTTGAGTGAAGAGCCGAGTAACTTGAATACAATGTCCATCTCAGTGATCTCATGGATTACACAAACATTTGCAATGTCTTAAATGTGTTCACTAGGAGAAGTCTGGTTCTCTCCAGTGAAATATGAGATGCTCTTTAATGCTACCACTGGGATTGGATTTTGTGCATTGAGAGTGTGTGGGGTGCTGCTAATGAAGTCAACATAGGGGTTAGGTGGTTGTGTCATTCTAATTGGCCTAAGGACCCTTGTTGATTGAATGAATGACCTACTAGGAGGAGGTGCTGAAAAAGTTCTATTTGGTGGGGATGGAGACCTATGGGATCTTCTTCCCTTTCTCTCTCTGTCTAAGGATAAGTGCAGATAGAAAAATAGTCCCTCCTCTCTAGTTCTTGACCTTGTTTGTATTCTTCTCATGAACTTGACAAGATTGGACTATTGAAACTAGTGGATTATGTCCCTTTTCGAGTCACCAAATGTGCAACTTTCAAAGCTTCTTAAAATCTAAAAATTTCAACAAGTGCACATCAATCTTTCTCCAATAAAAAATGAAGACCTCTTGTCCCACCGGGCATGCCAAAATTGTTAGTGTAGAATCACATCACCCTTGAATGTATGTAACTATATGGGTTAAGAATTTTAGTGTGATTTCACAACATGGAGCATCTCTCAAAGTGGGGGACCTTGCGAGTTGAGAGAGCTCTTCAGATTAAGTCTGGTTCTTATTCCTCTATTTAGGTGCACACAAACTAAATTACAGAGGATCTATTCCAAACCTACTCTATCTTACAAAGAATACATGGTTAAGAAGATGCAAGAAAATAAACCTAAACTAATGAGGTAATGCACCAAAGGAATGTTAGACGTTCATTTTGCAATTTAACACAGACTAGGGAAATACAATGCAAACACCATGCACAGATAACCAAACTGCAATAAGAGATCAAAAAGACAACAACGAATACATGAGAGGGTTGAGAATCATCCACAAACATATATATTATTTCTCAGGAGTTTATACAATATATTACAGTGGCCAAGAAGAAAAACTTGCATTACAACCTAAATGATAGGTTAGGAAAGCTCCAAAAATCCTCTCGTGAATAAAAAAGAATAAGGGAGGGCGCAAAACTGAAATTTCCAACCTTTTATAATGATCCTGACCCTTCCTTTATAGATTCTGCATAGAGAGAAGAAGGAGAGAGACACAGGAAAATTAATTCTAGGCTCAGCTACTTGTCATCAATGCCTCCTACAAATCTGCCCCAAATCTATCATGTCTACGTCGATTACTTGTTCGGCGCGTTGAAGGAGGAAGAATAGTGGATCAGATCAAATCTGATCTAGTTATTAGAGAAAATAGAATTTGTATTAATGGAGCGAAGACGTTTTCATTTTTCCCACCTAACTTCTTTAAAATTAAAGTTTTAGATCTCCATGGCATAGAAGAGGTTGAGATCTTTCCAACGATGCCAAATTTGTTAGATTTTGAGCACTAAATCAAAAGATATGCCCATTTAATATTTGAATTAGGCATGTACAAAAATGGCAGAAACTAGTTATCAAAATGGGTCTTTTGGAAGTTAGACATGTGGAGGGCTGGCGCATGTTTGGGGACCACTTTTGGATTTTTCTTTTGAAGTTACACTAGGCTGACACATGGCATCTTCTGTGGCTTTCCTAGTTTCCTCATGTTTTGGTTAAGTCCTTTTCTTAGCGGGACCATACATCTAACTAGGGACACCTAGAGGCTTGGTGCTTGTTTGGAAACCCGCCCCAAATTTTACTTTTGAAGTGGTGTCCTGCTAACGCTTGGCTCCCTCCATTGTGTTGTCTCTGCTTTGACTATTTAACCTCGAACTTGTCCCTTTTTTGGACCTGGAACATGTGGAAGTTCCGTGCTCATTTGGAAACCCACTCAAGAGTTAACCTTTGAAGGAGCATTGGGTTGACACGTTGAAGCCTTGTGCTCATTTGAGTCTGTGCTTTTGGTTGCGCCTTTAAATGTGTGCTATTAAGACATGTGGTGCCTTCCACCTACACTCTTATACTTAACCAATTTAGGTATGATTTTGGATTTGACCTCTGTTGACCCTTGGCCACGTGGAGGGTTGATGCAAGTTTGAGTCCCCCCCTTGGGCTCCCATTTTGAAAATGCACCGTTAAGACATGTGTTTCTTTTTTCTTGTTCATATTTTTCAACAACCGAATCTATCCTTTTTTGGCCCTACGACACATGGAAGTTTTACACTCATTTGCATTTTCCCTTTTGATCTTAATCTTTTGAGATGAACCAATTAGGCACGTGGGGGCTTCCGCTGATTCTTCCATAGCCAATTTTGGGGCTCATTCTGAATCATTTGCATTGCCTGAAGACTTTGAGCCTTCTCCATTTCTTTTCCTTTAAGCCTCTGGCTTCTTTGACACTATTTTATTCCTTCCCCGATAATGCTCCTCCATTTTATAACCTTCCTATAACCTGCTCATTGGATTTGAAGAGTGGGTTCGATCGACGGAACCATTTCTTGAATTTCTTCCTACACGAGGTCATGTTTGATCAATTTGTTGGGTGTAAAAATAGAGATAACAGAAACCTTGTACTGACTCTGACTATCCTGAAGACCTTGAAAAAAAAATATACATGGAAACACCATTAATAGACAATTTATAACTTTGAATAATCTTATTCAAGTGATTTGAGGACAAACAGATAACTTGTTCCATTATTGACTCAGGAAAGTTCTTGGGAGTGAAAAGAAAAAGGATAGAAGAATGATCATAACTTTCTTAAAAATTGTCCAAAGTTTCTCAAAAAAAATTCCACATGTTAGGATTGGAATCCTTTCTAAAAAATTTCTTTGATAATTTATCTAAAGAAGTTTCGATATTTTTTCTTGGGTTCTAAGAAGACAGGTGACTCATTTTACATTTCTTAAGGAACTTGTTTTGGAACGAACTACACAAATTTCACATACCTTTTTAGAAATAGATGAAATTTGGCATGAAGTACAAAAAATCACCCATGCACATGATCCATAATTTATTTATCATAAAAATTAATGTACTATTCAAACATATCTCATTTGCATTAGTATACACTGTTAGTCCCCAAAGGTAGCTTTGGTGAGCTTTTGAAGTATGCCTCTAAGAGCTAAAATACAACTTTATATTTCTCATATATTCCATAGACAACATTCATATCTCCTATCATGTTCACATAATCTTTTCATGACATATACCAACCTTTCACACCTCATTAGGTTCTAGAAACAAGCCTAAATGAGCCAATTTCAACTAAGACTTCCACTAGATGACCTAAAACCCACTATAAGACCTATTTCACATAATTACATCATCATATATGACCTATAAAACCTTTGAACCAAACATACCTACCATTTCTATACCTTCAGTAGACTCCTACCTCATAAACCAAGCCTACAGAACACTAACACCAATTTGATTGAACACTAAACCATTGAGAAGACACTACCAATCAACCTTCATGCCTCTTAGAAAGCCTTACTTCACCACTCACTAATTTTCCATCAATGCTACTTGAAATCAATGAAAACACCAATGACCAAGGTTCAATAATCTACCGTATTATCTTTGATGACAATATACGCAAAACATTTCATGGAAAATGCACCTACCAATAGCTTCATAACCACCATTCCTACTTTCTGACAACTTTTTTCCCCCTTTGAAATCTATGAAAAAGGTTTTTTGGAAACTTGAGATGAAATAATGACAATTAAGGAAAAATATGCATAAGTAAGTGAACTTAGTTGTCGACAAGCTCCCCCTTGGATGGTGTTTTCTCTTTCTTGAGATCTTATACAAACCTTGAGTTCTATCTTTCATGTGTTTTATTTTTTAACCTTTTCTTGACCAAGCCAAGCTCTCCCTGAACGCTAGCACTCTTATCTTCACTTCCCATGAGCTTATGCCACCAAACTTTAACTGAGAATGGAAAATTTGAATTGCTTACCTTGTTCACTTACTTTTTAGAGGTGACAAACACTTAACCCATGTGCCAAACTACATATGCTCAAGACTAAACTTCTGAGTTGATTAGTTTAGCATTCTTCACAAATTCTCTTTATTTTCCTTCAGGAATCCACTTATCCCATCCATGACCTTTAGCATGCATTAAATCTACCTAGGTTCTAGAAAAATCTTCAATACTATAGCTAGAAACTTACACATGAAACAACTTCTTTACATTCCTCCAATGCTCACAACACTTTTATACATTCTAAACCAATGATCTTTGACTTTTCAGCCAAAGAAGGAATGAGATAAACACATCAATCCTACCTGTACCTAATCAAAGAGACTTTTGAAATCATAGTAACATGTAGAGATCAATACTTCTTCATGTGTTCATAATCATGCTCCTTATATCAACAAACCGGTTAAGTATAAACATCCCTTAGCAATCAAACCACTTATATTAATGTGATCAATGCTTATAACCTCTATAATATCACACACAACATAGCCTTAATTACTTCAATTCATGGTGAGAATTTATTATTAATTTTAACAACTCATAACCTAGTTGTGTTTGATACCTCTCCGTTTATAATTTTGAGGACTTTCAAATTAACAAGTCTTCACACCTTCATCCTATAATAGTACCTTTTGTAATATTTGGAGAGAAACATGTGACATATAAATAGATATTTGATAGAAATATTCTAAGTGGAAGCTTTCAAATATGATAGAAATATGATTAAATTCTTCATATTTAAAAGCCTGCAATTCTTATAGATTCTATTCAAGAACAATCTCTTATTCTCTTCATGAAGATGAAGATTCTATAAGCATTAACAATATATAATTCTCACATATATATATTCAAGTATACTGATCTTGACTAGATATAATCCTCTTTCTTTACATGTTGCATAGAAATTGATCATCTTTGTATATTTGATCTTCTTTACGTGACACAATGGAGAATTGTGGTCATACTCAATAGTTTGAGAATGTTCCTTGGGGCACACATACATCACAGTATTAAACGTTACCACACCATTGAAAGTTAAATTTGACAAACTTTTGACACTTGCATATCCTTATCACAGTCATAACTCACATTACACATACTCATTTTTCAATTTGGGACAATTTTCTAGGAATTATTAGACATATTTCATAATGATATCTTTCATCATGACACATGAATAGAAATGATAAAAAACCATGATTAAGTGACAAGCTCATAGAATGCTAAGACACTTTTCTTTAGGGACAAAGATGAGACTTCATAAGCTACGTCCCTTAACCATAATTTTGGAGGATAGACATATCTAACCATATGACTTCAATTATACATATTTCAAATTCCTTATGTAGACACCCTATATAAAAATAATCTAATGAGAAAATTTGATTTTAAAAAATGTACCTTTTGACTCTAGATGCATTTATAAATATAAAATATCTTATCATCACTTGATGATGGTGAATTTTCTTCAAACACACTAATTATTCTTCTAAAAGAGTATACCTTCTAGAAGCTTAGAGAAGGCACTCTATTCTTGATAGAATTTCTCAGAACAATAAGAAGTCATTAAAAATTCTTGATGACTATTAGAAGCACAAGGGAATGAGGGGGATGAATAATTCCTATAAATTAATTACTTCATTTACTGTTAGAATCAACAAGTAACATCATTTATCCATTCACATACATTCAATCATAGCATAATAAATGTGCACAATATCAACAATAAACTACAACATATGCAAGAGATCTCATAGACACAAGATTTAAGTGGGAAAAACTCATGGGGAAGAAAACCCACTGAAACATAAAGATTATATTTTCATGCTTCAAATTTAGTGAGGTACCAAACCCACAAGGAGCACCAACCCCTAGTTCAGTGGAGCACCAACCCTACAATGATCACAAACCCCTAATTTAGTGAAGCACCCACTCCAAAAGGAGGATACAACCCCCTAAGTATGACCAAGCACCAACTCATTAACCTAAATATTTTTCAACTCTATAAATGCTTCTACCACAAGTCATGGAGATCACTATTTCAACTCAAAAACCCTAGCTCATAACCTAGGGCATCAAACTTTTTCTTTCTCCTTCTTTCTTTTCTCTATCCTATTGATTTCATGCAATCTGAATTTCCTAAACCTATCATTCTATTTATAATCCTTAACAAAATTCTCACATACCTGTAAAATATCTTCCTCTAGGTTGCACACCTTCCCTCTAAGAGCACTAGTTCAAAAATGAACCAAATAAGCACTTAAATATGATTTTCTTCCTTCCAAACCAAATGAGGTCAGTCCATCATGATAATTTCTACCCCAAAAAAATATAAAATTCACCAATTTTAATTACAATAGTCACATATGACCCAAATAGGTCAGCCTAGCATAAAACCTCATTACATGTGCCAAAAATGGCTCAAAACCCCATAGGCACATTATTAAAAATGTCATAACATGAGTACCATACTTTTCATGACCAATTAACCCTTATAAATGATTAAAATATCATAAAATATTCATACATGGTTGCAATTAATATCAACCAATCAAATTATTTCATTTACTGGGCCTAGTTCCCTTTACAATTCTCAAAATAGTTGTTTCCTTCACCCTTAAGCACCCTGGAAACTCCATTTGATCACAAAATAAATTTTTCTCAGCTAAAACATGCAATGGGACCACTCCAAAAAAATTGAAAGCCTATAGAACAATTATAATAAATTTATAAGTCATGAAAAATCCTTCACTTTAAACCATAGAAATAGTTTCCTTTACCAGATCAACCTACCAAAATGGTTGTTTCCAAGGTTAGCTCACAAAATAATATTTACATATATTAATGACCTTGAAATTGATTAAATTTATGCCAATGTAATCCTAATTAAAATTTCAGGTGATAAAATCCACGAAAGGAGTGGTTGTTGATGAAGCTACATGTGAATAGACAATAGAAAATAGCTGAGCAAAGAGCAAGACCAGTTTCAAACTGCACGTGTTGTGGTGTGTAACAATCAACAATGGAATAAAAAACACCCAATGCATAGAACCATGTGTTGCTAAACAAAAATTCTGAGTTGTGTGCCTTGATACCACCAATAACAACTTTATAGAGATAACCACGACCATGCAAGTTTAGAGATCAAGTCTGAGGTGCCAAGACAAGTACAAGCACACAGAGCCAATAGCCAGAATGGTGAACACAAAGACCAAGTGCAAATAGATTCACCACTACCCCTAACTCAGTAAAACACACAAGAATGCATACGCAGATGGTGAAGTGCAGACAGGCTTAAGGAGTGCAGTGCATGGAGAAGGTCAATTGGAAGTCTCTCAGTGAGTTATCAGGTAGATAGTGGTTCATATTTAATAGAAGCACTACAAACTGGTGATAAAAAATGTGACCCAAGTCACCAAACAATGAGGGTTGTGCAATACCGAGCCACTTCAACCTGTAATGCAAGTAAGGAGCACAAAAAACAAACCACTGAAAAATAACCACAAGAATATAAAAATATGCAAGTAAGGCATATGCAGAAAGTGAGCCTTGCACAAGCAACTACATAGTGGATAAACAAGGGTGGGTAGCGTGATTCCAGTCCCCTAGCTCGGATACCATGAAGGAGTGGAAGACGATGGTTTGAAAGGAATATATGTGCATCAACCAGTTGCACTTCACCAAGAAGGAGTTGTAAGATAAAGTAAAATTTTGAGAGACAATGTGCATGCATGAGAGCTCAAGATTCAAAAATGGAGTGGAATGGAATGCTCTTAGATTTTTCATGGACCAAAAGAAGACTACAAATAGGGGAGTAAATGTGTAACTCCCATGTAAGAGAATATTCCTCCATAATGGAGAAGAGGAGTTACTTTCCCAAATGGGAATGTAACTCCTATGACACACTAACACATATGACAGATTCTATAAGAGAATCTATCATAACTTTGATGATACCTAGATCCATGTCCACCTAAGTGAGATGACTCACCCGGTGAGGTGGAATAACACTAAATAATTAAATAAAGTGATAAAAAACACCTACACCAACACCCCCCCTTCATCGAAACTAGGATGGGGCTAGGAAAGTCAGCAAAACACACAAGAAATAGGTCCCAGCTATAAGCTTGATGAGGTACCCATGCACAAAAGGTCTCAAGTAGTGAGGGAAAACTGGGGGGGGGGAAACCTCCACTTACAAGAGATAGCAAAAAAAATCTCTTAAACTACTAAGAAGAATGAGAGAAGAACAAGTCTATCCAGCCTCCCAAGAAGATGATCCAGTCATGAGCCACCCTGTGCTAAGTGAAGAGGAGGAAGAATACCCCCAAAGTGCCAAGGTGTTGTGCTGGTCTAAGGAACAATGCTCTGTATGTGAAGTGGAGAAGCTAGCTACTTGATGAGAGAAATGTAGATCCTGAAGAAGTGGCAAGGAAGGAAGGTGGAATGGCCTGAACTTGTGAAGAAGTGTACCCAATGCCTGATGAGTCCTGAATCATAGTGCCTACTCCCTAAAGTGTCTGAAGTGGACTAGAATTGAACAGATCAAGAGACAATTCCTCAAGATTTGGCAAGTGATAAGTGGATGGTGGAGGTTGGTCCCCATCATCAACTATGCTAGAAGAGATGTCCACAACATTAAAAATGGGTTCAGAAGTATCCTCAAGTCCTGTTGACTCAGAATCTGAAGGAGGATAAAAGTGAGAGAAAGAGGACATCGAAGTGTGATGGTCAGCTATACCAACTGCAAAAATAGTATCACTGTGAATCTTCCTAACATAAACTAAGTATGGAGTGAACTTAACTCAGATGCCCTATCCAAGATGAGTGATCTGATAGACTGGAAGAAGGTTTGTTGAAAGTAAAGGGATACTTAAAACATTATTGAAAGTACCACCACTTACTTCAACTAATCCTCTTCTAAAAACCTATCTGGTGGTGTTGTCACCAAGTTGAATAGAGGACATGTCACATGGATCAAGGGAATCAAACTCAATGTATGATGATGCCATGTGATGATTTGCACCCGAATAAATGATCCATGTAGGGGTAGGTGGCACAAATGTCACTAGAGCTCTTCCCTTTGGTTTCTCCTTATTGGATTCTTTTAGTTTTTCTTTCTCTTATACTTTCTCTTTTTCACTCTCTTTTTCCTTAAAATTGTCGTGGGATGATGAAGGTGTTTTGAGAGAATCTGGGACTCCAATATTGTGCTTCTCAAGTAGATTAGTGAGGAGAGTGATATTTTTCTTCAAGCACTTTTCTTCATCATGCATGCCATGGCAATACCCACATTTTATTCATTCTTTGGAATTTTGGGAGGTGGAAGAGTTGTTTTAAGGTTTGTCCTTCTTTTCATGATCTTATTTATTCTCCTTAGAAGCTTTCTGTTTTTCCATTCCAGTAATGAGAGCATAGGCTTTTGTGGATTTCAAGGTTCCCATTTGAATCAATTTATTTTTTTCCCTGATAAAATCTGCAATAAACTCATCAAGAGAGGGCATAGACCAACTTTTTCAAAGTGCCCTTTTTTTTCATGGAAGATGCAGACAAATACAGAGTATTCGGGACCAAGTTTGGTAAGGACAGATAAAATGAGTTGAGACTTCTTTTTCTTTATTCCACAATCTTCTAACTACAATATGAGTGATATGAATTTGGAGAAGAAGTCTTGAAGGGTGTCAAAATCATTAGGACTAAGGCTTATTAGGTTATTCTCAAGTTCATGTCCTCGCATTTCATCTTGTTTCCCTAAAATTTCTTGGAGAGTCTTTAGAATTTCTTTGGGTGTGGTGGAAGAGGAAATGTGAAAACACAGCTCTAGAGATACACACGTGGTCATGAACCCAATGGCTTCATCACACTTATCGAGCCACTTTTCTCTTTCTATTTCATCATTAGGTTTAGCTTGCAGATCAGTGGCAATGCAGAATAGTTTCTTTCCTTTTAAGGAATTTTTCATAGCATTCAACCATTCTTGATAGTTGAATGGGGTGAAAAAGGGAACACCATGATTATTCATGACAAAAAAAGAAATGCGAAAAAAGGAAAAAAAAAGATACCCCCCACATGTGGCACTTTATAACATAGTGTGTTTTACAAAACTGATATTCCCATCATGTAGTGTATGGAAAAAAACGCAAATTTGACTAAAGAAGTGCTAAAAAATGAGCAACCAGTCAAAAGTTATGGCTTTAAAAGGATTCTCATGACTGATAAGAAAAAGCTAGTAAGCCCTAAAAAATATTAAAAAAATGCCCGAAACACATCCGAAAGGTATCGTGTTTGTTCCCATTGGAATCGGCATAAAATTTTAGAAGGGGTTTATTTTGACTATGAGGGGGGATTAGCCTCCTCCCAATCCCGGACCTCACCCTCTGCCTTTGACACTTGAAATAAAGGAAACCCAAGCTTATTTAAAGCCAAAATAAATGTTTTTTTTTACCTTAAAAAATAAAAGGATTGAATTAGGCTAAAAAGGCCATTACCAATCTCCATGTGTGAGGAGGGGTGTGATATCAACTGCCCAAATAGTTCCAATTTTGATGCAGGTTGCCACGTGTTTGCATCAAAGGAATCCAAGAGCTGCAGCAGGGAGATAGAGATAAAATCCATGGAAGGAGTGACTATTGATGAAGACATGTGTGAATAGACAGCAGAAAATGGCTGAGCAAAGAGTAGGACCAATTTCAAACTACATGTGTTGTGGTGTGTAATATTCAATAATGGATAAAAAACACCCAATGCGTAGAACCACGTGTTATTGAACAAAAAAATTGATTTGTGTACCTTGATACCACCGATAATAGTTGTGCAAAGATAGCCATGGCCATGTAGGTTTGGAGATCAAGTATGAGGCACCAAGACAAGTACGAGCACAAAGAACCAATAATAAGACCGGTGAAAACAAAGACCAAGCACAGATGTCCTCATGCAAACCCACAATGAAGCAAGTCAGGATCCTGAAACAAATTCACCACCACCCCTAACTCAGTAAAACACACTAGAATGCATACACAGATGGTGAAGTGTAGACATGCTTGAGGAGTGCAGTGTGTGGAGAAGGCCAAGTGGAAGTCTCTCAGCAAGTTATGAGGCAGATAGTGGCTTAGATTTCATAGAAGCACTATAAATCGGTGATAAAAAATGTGACTCAAGTCACTAAACAACTAGTGATGCACAATATCAAGCCACTTCAACCTGTAATGCAAGAAAGGAGCACATAAAACAAACCACTAAAAATAACCACAAGAATCTAAAAATATGCAAGCAAGGCACATACAGAAAGTGAGCCTTGCATAAGAACCTACATAGTGGATCAACAAGGGTGAGCACTGTGATTCTAGTCCCCTAGATCTGATACCATGAAGGAGTGGAAGATGAGGTTCTGGAAGGAATACACGTGTATCAACAATTTTCACTTCACCAAGGAGTTGTAAGATAAAGAAAACAAACTTTTGAGAGACAATGTGCATGCATGAGAGCTCAAGATTCAAAAATGGAGTGGAATGGAATGCTCTTAGATTTTTCATGGATTAAAAGAAGAGGAGTACAAATAGGGGAGTAAATGTGTAACTCCCATGTAAGATAAGATTCCTCCATAATGGAGAAGAGGAGTTACTTTCCCAAATGGGAATGTAACTCCTATAACACACTTACACATATGACAGATTCTATAAGAGAATCTATCATAACTAAGAGGACACCTGGATCCATGTCCACCTAAGTGAGATGAATCACTCGGTGAGGTGGAATAACACTAAATAATTAAATAAAGTGATAAAAAAACACCTACACTAACAGAAGCATCAAACAATTCATCTCATGCTTCAAATAACATCGAACTTTCATCAAAATAGATCCTATCCTGAACTGTCAAAAACATTCTTGCTGAAATAATTCCCTAGAAACCCTATCAAATCAACTTATCATGAAACTATGTGTGTGTGTGTGTGTGTGTGTGTGTGTGTGTGTGTGTGTGTAAATATATCTAAATATATTTTCCAACACAGCTTAAATCACCTCAAAATTCCATTTGTAGCTTAAGTTATGGCCAGAAAACTGGACCCTACTATTTGAGACCCCAAAATTTCCCTTTGACTAGTCAACTTGTTTGATCCTCAAAACACCATGAAACTACATGAACATGTCTTGAAACCTCCATGTAAATCAGAAAAATATCCCGTAAATCATGCATAATCAATTTTGCATGCTACTCCTTTGTACCATTTTTTCCTAAAACCTTCTTCTCCAGAATTTGCTATTCTTAGGTGGGGCCCACTTATCACCATGAACTCAACCATATATTTATGAAAGTCCTAAGGAGTCTTCTACAACATCCAATCATCAAATTTTAACTTGCAATAAAAATTGGGTCAATATACTTCACCTTTTGCAAATTTATCCTAACGAGGGTCTTAGACCACTTTATCTTCTTAACATTCATTCATAAAATCTTGATGATAAAAAAAATTGATTGTTTTTATGAAACCTTCTAAAATAACCTTAAAATAATCCATAGAAGCCACAAGGTCTTGTGAAATAACACCATTCACAATGACCTTCTGAAGTTGCACTTCGAGTTGGATTTTGCATTGTTTTTCACCCTGTCTCACCAAAACAATCATATCTTGCAAAATTCACATCATGAGAACCTAAATTTTTTATGAGAGCATAATCAATCATCCATATAACATATCAAATCATCATAATTTCAAATACATGGATCAATATCTTCAGTCACTAAGACTTACCTATGTTTGCATGTTAAATTCTCACTGTAACAACTAGGGCCAACTGAAATAATGCAATGACTCAATATGAAACCTCTGAAAATGACCCAAACATACCTAATATGACATGATACACATAATTTAATGAGACCACCTCTAAAAATGACCCAAGCATACTTCATATGACATGATACACATGATTTCATACTTTTATGAGCTCATATAGCTCTAAAACACTCCAAACATACCTGATCCCAATGAGAACTTGTAACACGGTAAACCACATATGCCTACACCATACCATTATTTTGAGTGGTCAAGAAACCTCAAATCATTTTATTCATCATGCCAACATGCTTCCTAAACATCCAAGAAGCTCAATCTGCTAAGTAACCCCTCCCAAGCACTTGTATAGGCTTACAAGAACAAGCATGCATCACTGAATCCCACTGTAGCAGTTGATAAACATCTTAACCAGTATGTTAGCACCATAAAAAACACTATGAAATCACCCTACATCATTAAATTTGTCATTAATGTGGTTTTCTATCAATGAAAACACCTATTGGGACACCATGCCAACAATGACTCACTCTCTCCTTATTTTTCTTGTGAAGTCTTGTTTATCTTTTTTGATTTACTAATGATGTTCTACTTTCATTTCCCAATACTTCCCTAATTTTCAGACATGTATGGTGTGTCTCATATCTTTTTCTTCTTCTAACTATGAGTGAGTGTTCTTCACGACTTTTCCTTGTCTTTCTTCCACTCTTCTTGGCTTGATAATCTACTTTTGGTGTCTTGTTTGATCTTGCTTCATCTACCCACACTATTTTTTTGTCCTTATTTGCTTCCTCAACCTTTGTTCATGTCTCCATGACATTGTATATCCATTTATCTTTCTTCTTTTTAGAAGCTATTTTAACCATGGCTGACTTAGTCTCATTTCTAGGATTGATCTTCACATTTGATGCCTTCTTATCTTTCTCTCTGAAGGTATAGTACTTGTTCATGTACTTAGATTACTTATGATAATATTTTTTTATTAGATTAGGCAAAAAAATAGGAATTGGCTCCCAGGGGCTAGTACAAAAGAGAGGAACACAACTAGAAAAAAAATAGGAAAAACTCTAGAAAGGGGTCCCAGAAAGATGAGTTAAACAGGATTAACTCTTACATTGTAGGATCTGGACCCCATAGAGGACAAAAAATACCTAAAAGAAATAGGACACCACAGTTCACTAGTAGTCCGCACATAGTTTAGAGAAAAAAAAACCTCCGCAACAAGCAAAAAACCACCAGAGGCCCTAGGCCAATAGCAGCCATACTGGATTCTAGTACCACCTACTCCTCCTCTGAGCTACTTATGCGAAGGTTAAATCTCTTCCTTTTATTTTCCCCTTCAATCCCCTCCACTCTGTCAAGCAGAAATTTAACCTGAATCTTTGGCTCCTTCATTTTGTGTTTTATCTGGGCCTAATCCATAACCATATTCTTCAATTTGTTGATGATGTTCAGAATGGACTCCCTTTTCCCCTCGTTCATGTCATCCATGACTTTTAGGACCCCTTCTAAATACAACATCTTCCTGCTCCATTCTTCAAATACAATGGGGTCTCCCACACATTCATTCTTCCTTGAAGCACTGGCTTCTCCAACACCACCCTCATTTTTGTCTTTATCTTTATCATTCCCCTAGGGGATACTCTTACCCACTTTCATTTTAGTTAGACACTCCACAAGAGTAATATCATCTTCCTTAGCTTGCTCCTCCAGGGTGGTTATCACAGGATAATTTAGAACTAACTTTCCATCTCAACCAGAAGAAGAATCGAGCCTTTATGGAGGGGAAGCTTAGCTTTCTCATTTTGGAAATCCATCAGCGAATTCGAAAGAGAGGTGGCGAGAAAAAAGGGAATACTAACCATAAACTTGTGATGGAACATGTTGTGGAAGGTCATATGATGGGTATAGATTTTTCTATACTTGCCCTCCAGCATAATATATTTCATAACTTGAAGGCAAACATCCTTCCAAAGCCCAGGAATGCACAAATGTGCAATTCCAATCATGAAGAAGTAACATGTTTCCTTTCCAATGAAAAAATGATGAACCTCGAGGTCTCTACGGGTTATTTCCTTGTAGATATTTAACCCTTCCATCTTCATATCAGTCACCTTGGCAATATTGGACTCTGAGACCTCAACCTCCACATTGCAGACAATAAAAACCCCCTCTTTCTAGGATTTTATTAATTCCTTTGACAGAGCTCGGTCGTGACCATGTAATTTAGAAACATAATTGCTAAAAACTCCAACTTTAATCTTGTTCCAAAGATCTTGGTTACTCTCCTCCATGTTTTGACTTGCGGGTTGCACTCAAATCCTTTCACCACCCATCTGCACGTTTCCAAAGTTGTCTTCCCAACAAAATATTTCCACAACCAACAAGTTGTTCTCCCTATCAAAGGTTGAACAGAAACAATACTTTTTGTAAAAGATAGCATGGTATGTGGAATACTTTCCCTTGCTCGTGCCGGGATCATTTATCCTAGCACCTTCTATCCTTAATGATTTCATCATTAATATTAGGGGGTAATATCTCTCCTTTGCACCAAATTTTGTACTCATCACTAAAGACTCCTGCATTGGCCATCTTATCCACACATTTATTTCCCTGCATCAAATTATGATTGATAGATATCTTATCAAAATACTTTAGCAATTCCTTGATATCTTGAATGATGTTTTTTAATGACCAATTGATCTTGCTCCTATTGAGGAGAGCATTTATAATAATTAAGGAGTCAACTTAAATTTGGATGTCCTTAAGGCCTTTTTCCTTAGCAGCCAAAATACCCCATAGGAGGCCTCTAGCTTCAGCCATGTTATTAGTCTACTTTCCCAAGGGACCCACATAGACGAATAGCCAATCACCTTCACTATTCCTTAAGATATCCCCTCCCCTAGCTTGACCAGGATTCCCCTTTGAAGCCCCATAAAAATTGATCTTGATCATATTTCCTATAGGTCTAATCCAGTAAACATTCTTACCAAGGATTTTGATCTTGACTGGACTATAGGTGAACTTATCTGACACTTCTTGCTCCAATTTCAGGAAAGGATTTTTTGTTTTACCTTTAAACAATTTGAGATTTTCCTTTATGGTAGCTAGGATTTTCCTTTTAGCCACCATAATCAGAGGTTTCTAATCTCTAAAAACACTATCATTCCTTATTTTCTACAAAACCCATTAGAGATGAGGCAGAGTAATCTTCCAGGCCCAAGCTAGATAAGGGAACCTAAAAGGGCTCTCCCATTGAGTACAACAATCCTCCATATTCGAAGGTATAATCCATTGCATGTTGAAAAGTTCTGAAATCAGTGAGAATACACCTTTAGAGAAAGGAAAATGTAAAAAAGGTTGGTTCACATTCTCTTCCCCTCTCCGAAAAAGAGTGCACCTATTAGGTATCTGCATTCATCTTTTTATAAGATTTTCAACCGACAGGATTCTATTTTGAACTACCAACCAATAAAAAATATTGATCTTAGGGACCAATTCCTTAAGCCATAACTTACCCCAATACTCTTTTTAAAAATATTTCTTGAAGTGTAAGCTATAGGTGGTTTTAACAGAATAGTTTCCAAAGTCTTCCTCTTTCCAAATGATGGAATCCTCCTTAGTTTGGAAGATGGGGATGTGGAATTCCCTGAGTTTCTTATTGAGTTCTTGAAAAGATTTGATATCACCATCATAATTAGGAGGAGGGACTATGGTTTCCCATTGGACCTTATCATCATGACTCCAGAAATATCTTATCCAAATTTTACCATTCTCCTCATAGAATTGAGCCACCTCCTTCCATATATCCTGATCTACTAAAGGGGAATCTTCAATCCAACTATCCCACCAAAATCTGATCATGTTCCTCTTTCCAATCTCCCATAAGGATCCCTTTGAGAGGATATATTTCAATTCCAATAGATAATTCCAGAAGAAGGATCCTCTAGGGAGATTTTCATGAAAGAAGAATGAGTCAATTCTACCTAAATTCCGCAGATATTTATTTTTTATTATATCAATCCATAGTCCTTCCTCTCTAGCAATTCTCCAACCAGATTTAGCAACCAAAGCTTTGTTCATGATAGGTATACTTTTCAAACCTAGACCGCCACACATCTTTGGCCTAGTGACCTTCTCCCAGGACACCAGAGGGAATTTATACTTTTCCAAGGTCCCAACCTAGAGAAATCTCTTCTGAATTTTTTTCCAGAGCATCAATAATTTTGTCCAGGAGTTTAAAGAGATACATAATGTAAATGGGGACACCTTGAAGAGAGCTCATAAGGAGTTGAATCTTTCCAGCTGGTGAGAGAAGGAGACCTTTCCAGGAGGAAATTTTCTTGTTAACTTTGTCTAACAGGGAATTCCAAATAGAGATGTTAGACCTTTTGTAGATAAAATGCATTCTTAAGTAAGATTCCGGAAAACACTTGATTTTGCAACCCAGAATGTGAGCTAGCCTTAATTGGACTTGTTTATCCACATTAGCAAAGTAAACAACACTTTTGAGAAAAATAACCATCTACCTTGAGACTAACTCATAGTCCTTGAGAGCAAGTTTTAAGTTGGTGGATTCTTGGACAGAGGCCTTTCCCATAAGAAAGTTATCATCAATAAATTGGTTGAGGTAGATCAGAGGGAGACCATTAGAAATCTTGATTCCTTAAATACTCCTAGAAAACAAAGACTGCTTGTAAATTCTACACAAAGATTTATCCATTATAACATAGAGGAAAGGAGATAGGGGGTCACCTTGTCTCAAGCCTCTACCAACTTTGAAGAAGCCCTCTAGGCTGCCATTAACCAAGACCGAATAACTAGTAGTAGATATGTAGGTCATAATCATTCTAACCAAAGTATTATCAAAACCAACTTTATTTAGGATGGCACCAAGGAAAGACCAAGTAATCTTGTCATAGGCCTTGTGCATATCTAACTTAAGGAACATAGCCAATCTATCAAAATTAACAATGGAGTGGATGGATTCCTAAATCACCACAATACTGTCAGTAATTTGCCTGTCGGGGACAAAAACACCTTAATTTTCAGACATAAAATGGGAGAGAACCAATACTTATGATAATATAATTTCTTTGCAAAATTCCCAAATTTGTGGCAAGTGTAACACATGACATCACTATTTCCTCTGGCTTGGTGTAGACTATCATTCCTATCATAATTTACAACCTTGAACTCATGACATCTTTTAACATAGTGTCAAAATTTTTTGCAGTTATAGCACACTAAGATGTCCATGCCTCTTAAGTGTTTTTTATCACAAAAATAACTTGAAGGTTCTTTTAAACAGTTCCTGGAAGTATGCCCTTTTTTCTTGACAATTGTAACACACTATACTCTTCTCATAATCAGTTATATAGCTTCTCCATGGATGTTCTCTGTCAAAAATCTTCATGCAGTCTTTTGCTCTATGTCCAAAACCATAACATGAATACAAATACCCATTAAAATTTATTTCTTACCTCAAAGCCTTAGGTTGTCTAATAGGTTTATACCTTCTTTAATTTTTCCAATTAGTAGTCTTCATGTTTTATTGTCCACTTGAACCAACTTTTTCATCTTCACTCTTCTTTATAGAATCTTTAATGAATCCTAGTCTAGTTTTGCATCTATTGCCTTCTGTTTATTGAGCATTTCATTTAGAATCTCAGAGCCCTTTTCTAACTTTATATACATATTTATTCTCTTTGTTTCTTCTTATAATTCAGCTCTCAAAGATATCGGCTCTTCTTCACATCTCATGCAGGTTTCTTCTTTGGCATGTAAATCCTTTTTCATTGTTTCAACCTGAGATTTCAAATCTATACTAATTTTGAGATGTTATTTTTCTTTATCTCTAAGAGATGTTGAGACCAAATCCAATTATTCCTCAATATATTTTAGTCCCTCTTCATCTTTCTAATTTTGACTCTCCTCAAGAAGCTTGATCTGCTCTTCACACTCTTTTAACTTGACCTTCAATTTATTTTTATTTTTCCTTTAATATTTTAGTTCATCCAGAGCACTTATTAGTTTTTCTTCAATATTTACCTTTGCTTCATCTTCATATGATATTTCATTCTCACTGACATATTTGTCTCTTCAACTGTTGCTAGGAATTTCTTCAATAACCATGCTTGTAATTCATGAAGGACATACTCTAAGTTGTTAGACTTGATTCAACTAAACCTTGTTATGATACAATTTTTTGGAAATATGGACACTGAGGGGGGGTGAATCAATGTCTTCTCAAATTTACTTTCTCAAATTAGCTATGATTAACACATAAAACCACACAAAAGAAATTAAAAAGGAAGTACACATAGTGACACTAATTTTATTGCGGGAAACCTAAACTAAGAAAAAACCCACTGAAACCAAGAACTAGGCTTAGGAAAAAAATTCCCTATATCATTTACATTCATTTCATGGTTGAGCTTCTACTCTACCTAGAGCTGTAACTCCTATTTTTTTCTAAGATGGTACTCCATCTGGAGGATTCAACCCCTTGTAATTTAACCAGCTATAACTAATCTTTAGTAAGCTACTACCTACAAGAAGGTTGTAACCCCTTATGTGCTAAGTTGCAGTATAGACATTTTCTATTTTTTGGTCACACTTTACTTATTTTGTTACACATATGATAATGACATATAGATTATCACCCTTTCCTTTTTCTGGTCCTATCTCCCTTTTCTTCTAATCATCTAATCACATTCATTCTTTTTCATATAAGACTAAAAGTTCTTGTCTTACTTCAGACCTTCAACATGTTGCACACACCCTTTCTCTATGTCTCTTAAAGTAATCTTTGTCTCTTCTTGAAAAATCAAATCAAACACCTAATCAGTCTATGTTTCTCATTACTCAAGAAATATCTCCTACTTATCATCTTAATGAAACTCCTAGTCACCATTTTAAGCATTTATTGTTTGTATACTGTTGTATTCAACTTAATATCTAGTGCATATATCTCAAGCATGACATTTTCATGGTATACTCTTCTTATATTTTGGATTGAATACTCAAATCTCCAAAGTTTCTCAAGCTTGAATACAAGGTACAAATATGTTTTGATTAATTAAATAATTATTCATCACATACTCTACACTAATCGTTTACTTCTCAAGCTTCAAAATTTCATAATTCAATAATTTACATATTTTTCATAATAAGAGCTCATGTCTCTACAACTTGCATTGTCACAACACCTCATTCCTTCACCATGTATTATTCCCACAACTATTTCCTATCTTGAAAACATTTTCATCACAACTTCTATGCCATCTATAATATATCTATCTTAGACTATTACTCCCTTCATTTATTATTGTCTTTGTTTTTCAATGCTCTATTGTATTCTCACACTCTACACATCACCTACCTCTAATATCACTCACTCAACAACATCATATTCTCTATATCCAAAGTAATACATTCCCATATTCCTCTTTTCATATTTCAGTGTACACGCTTTTACAAACATTATTAATATTTATCACCTTTTTACTAGTTCATACTATTCTTTTATGTGCTCAGAACTTAAAACTATTGTCCTTTGAATTTTAAGCTCATATACAACATATCACACACAATCCATTACTCTCTGGTTTTATAGGTTTATCAAGTCAAATCCCTAGTTATATTTTTACATATAATTCTATACACACCTAGCACATATTATTAGTTTTTTTCAAGAAAAAAGACTTCTCCACTTCCCATATACACTTCAAGCAACTAGATATTGTCTATGAATTTTAATCTTCTTGTCTACATAATATATCTCATAATTTATACTTGTTCAAGATTTTCCACACTTAGAGAATGATTTTCAAAGTTGTGTCCTTTGGCTTCCATCCCTTTTAAACCTTTCATTTCCCTTGGAAAATACTAGACTCTTCATCTCCTTGAATTTATCACAAGTATAGTTTGAGTCAGCTGAGGAACTAACAAGCTTGTAAGACTCTTGACCTTCTTCATAGGTTCCTTCACTTTCAACAAAAACATTTCATGGCTTTATAGTGTCATGTTTGGTACAAACACATTTAAGAAAATCTGTTAGAATTCTAGGGCTTTAGGCTCTTCCATTGACCACTAACATCACTATTAGGTTTCAAGACGATTCAAAAAAATTTAAAAATTCTCCAACCAATGTCAATAAAGGTACACTATGTCATTTCAACTCTTTAATGAGGAAGTGTGAACTTTTACAACCTGTAGGGGTAGAGTGTAAGCATACAGTCTAACTGATTCATTATTATCACAAAATTTTGGCATATTTCAAACCAAGAAATAGCTACACCAGATTTCCTAATTCATTTCATGACCTTTAAGAGCTTTGCAATATGATTTAGATCAATTTCAATGAAGAATTTTCAATAACAAAGTTTACTTCCTCTTTATAGAGCCAGTCATGCCTTATTCAAACAAATGTCAATGAATTTTCCTTCATGGATTTCTGAAAATGTTTGATACCTTTTACAAAGTGACTATAATGACCACATATATATTTATTTAAGATTATAATAATTTTCATTAGCTGCGTTTGAACTGATTTTACAGATTTTTAATCCTCCAAACCCGAAACCCAAGGTTTATGGTACTATGTATGCCTGATACCAATAAGGAATTGATTTATTATTAAAATATTAATAAAATTTGAAATTTTCACTTCCTATGCACTCATGAAAATGTTCTTTATCTATTCCATGATTTAATTTGATTTGGAAAACCTCTAATTTCTCCCAATCTAGGAAAAAATAGTGCACAATATGACAGTGTTGTAGCAGTCAAAATATAATTTAACTTTCATGTCTAGGAGATCCTTATAAATAATTTTAGGGAATAAATTAACCATTATAAGACTCATCATAGTTCTCAGAGAACCTTACTACATCATCATTCAAAAACTGATTTTCTAATCTTACACCAATATAGAGGAATGTAGTTTGTACTATGTCCATAGTGTGGCTTCACAACTTTCAAGCTAGGTTTATACAAAACTCCAAAATCTTGAGACCATTACAAGTAAAGTGTAGGTTACTTGAAAACTTTCAATGCTCTGAAAATCACTAGCATATGATGTGTGAATCACCTTTTTTCATTTGAAAATTGTATTCCATGAGTTTTTTAGAGAAAATAAAATACAAACAAGAAGGGAATATTTTCTCCACACTGTCTGTATAAAACCAAAAAATATCCATTCTCATTCACATATGAATAAAATAGAGAATAAACTCATTTTACAAGATCGTTGCTTTATTCAATGACAATTTCAAGACTAATTCATCTCAAAGCACACCTGTAGACATATACCTTGCATACATAGAAGAAACCTTGTACTGATTTTGACTAGCCTGAAGTCCTTGAAAACATAGGATACATGGAGACACAATTAATATAAAATGGATATATTTTAATAATATTATCCAAGTGATTTAAGGAAAAACAAAAAAAAAATTCCATTGCTGACTCAGGAAAGTGATTGGGACTGAAAAGAACATGGCTAGAAGAATGGTCATAACTTTCTTAAAACTTGTCCAAATCACCTCAAAAAAATTTCCACATTTCATTCTTGGAATATTATCCAAAAATTTATTATATTATTTATCCAAATAATTCTTCATATTTTTACTTGGGTGCTAAGAATACAGGAAGCTCATTTTACATTTCTTAAGGAACCTATTTTCGAACAACTTACACATCTTTCACATGCCTCTTCAGAACTTGATGAAATTTGGCATGAAGTACAAAATATAACCAATCTACATGGTACATTATTTTATTTGTCATAAATATTCATGTACTATTCAAACCTATCTCATTTTCATTATTCTACACTGTGAGTCCTCAAGGAAAACTTTGGTGAGCTTTTGAAATATGCCTCCAGGAGCTAAAATAAACCATTTTGTTTCTCATAAATTATCTAGAAAACATTACTAGGCTCCTCCCATGCTCACATAATATTTTCATGACCTATAAAAACCTTTCACACCTCATCAGGTTCTAGAAACATGCCTAAATGAGCCAGTTTAAATTGATACTTCCACCAAATGACCTGAAGCCCACTGTAAGACATCTTTCTCATGATAAAATCATAATATATGTGCTATAAAACTTCTAAGATAAGAATACCTACTATTTCCATACCTTCACTAGACTCCTGCCTCACAAACCAATCCTGCAAAATACTGAAACAAATTTGATTGAATATTAAACCACTGTGAATGCACTATCAATCAAACTTCATGCCTCTTATAGACCCTTACTTCACCACTCACTGAATTTCCATCAATACCACTTGACATCAATGATAATACAAATGACCAAGGTTCAACATGTGCTTTAGATAGATATATGCTTAGCTCAAGTGCAGTCATCAGTGTTTTGTGCTCAAATTCAATTAGAGGAACAACAGTCTTACCATACAAGAGTTCAAATGGTGTGAAACTAGATTTTTTTTCCATGTTGTGAGTTGTTCCCATATTTCCTTTCTTCCCAATATTTCATGTGGAGTGCAATGGTCTTTGTCAAGATAGCATCTATCTCTTTGTTTGTTACCTTTACCTTTCCAGTAGATTGGGGATGGTATGGTGTAGAATTCCTATGCCTGATTTCATACTCTTTAGATAGATTAGAAATTACATCAGCAATAAAGTGTGTACCATGATCTTTGAAAATATCTCTTGGAATTCCATATCTAGTGAACATATGATCATAGAGAAAATTGGCTACTTTCTCACTTTTCTAACTTGGCAGTGCTTTCACCTCTTCCCACTTGGTTAGATAATATGTGCATACCAAGATGTATTCCTTCTACTGATATTTAGGATCTGTAAGGATAATGAAGTCTAAATCCCACTTATTAAAAGGCTATAAGACCAATTGAGGTTGCAATGGTATTTCATCAGATCTAGTAGGCTATCCCATTCTTTAACACTTATTACATCTCCTAGTGTCTAGTTTTGCATCCTTATGCAATGTTGGAAAATAATAACTAGTTGTTAACACTTTTTGCGCTATTATTTTTACAAAAAATGTCCTCCACAAGGTTACCTATGACAATGATATGAGGAAATATTATATATCTTCATTATATATACACCTTATCATGATTTGATCTTGTCCAGTATGAAATAGAAATCCATCTATCTAAGAAAAATGCACTCTTTTCAACTATGTATTTCTTCTCAGAGTATAAGTAGTGTGGAGGTGTTTTTCCTAGACCCAAATAGTTGTATATATCTACATACCAACGTGTTTTTAGTAGAAATAAAAAATAAATTCTCATCTAGAAAGGATTCATCAACTACCTCTTCTTCACCATTAATATCCATTCTTGAAATAAAATAATCTACCACGTTGTCCTTGCCAGGATTATCCAATATTGTGACATCAAAGTCTTATAAAATGAGAAAACACTTGATGATTATTTTTCTTACTACTGGTTTATTTATCAGATATTTGATTGCATCATGGTCAATGTGAATGAACACTAGATAACATTTCTTTTTGTAGTGCCAAAATTTATTGATAGTGTATAAAAATTCTAGTAACTCCTTCTCTATTACTATGTAGTTGAGTTTAATATGATGCAAGTTCTTGCTAACATAATAAATTGCATAATTTAGAATTCCATCCTTTTTTCCTAAGAAAACTCCAATGTCATGGTCTAATGCATCAATGTGGATGTGGAAAGGAAAGTTCCAATCAGTTCCTCTTAATATAAGATCAGTAGTTAACATTTTCTTTAATTTTTGGAATACAATCTCACATTTTTCAGTCCACTCAAAGGAAGCATCCTTCCCTAATAATATAAACAATGGTGTTGTAATCTTACTTAAATATTTTATGAATATCTAGTGATAACGAGAATGTCCTAAAAATATCCTAAAATCCTTTTGTTTCCTTAGTGTTGGTAGATTTACAATAGCAAATATCTTGTCCTGATTACCTTGAATTCCATCAGAATAAAGATAGTGTCCCAATACTATACCCTCATACATAATCATGTAGAATTTTTCCATGTTGTGATCCTTACATCTCTTTAATAAATTTTCCATATTTATCATGGCTTCTTCAAAATTTCTTCCATGTACTGTGAAATCATCCATGTAAACCTCCATGCAGTCATTTTTTAGATCTGAAAATATGCTCAAGAATGCCCTTTGGAATGTAGGAGGTGCATTACACAATCCAAATGGAGGACCAAAATAATAAAAATTTCCCCATGGGCATGTGAAGGTAGTTTTGTCTTCATCCTCAGGTGCAATTTGAATTTGATTATACCCACTATATCCATAAAGAAAAGATAAATACTTCTTACTAGTGAAAGTGACAAGTACCTAATCAATGAAAGGAAATGGAAAATGATATTTCTTTATTACCGCATTCAACTCTCTATAGTCTACATAGATCCTCCATTTTCCATTATTATTTGGCATAATGACAAGAGGTGATACCCATTGACTATCTAATATTGGATATATAAATCCAACATCCAGTAATTTCTTCAATTCTCCTTTTACAATTTCTCTCACCATTAGGTTCATTCTTCTCTATGGATTTTTGATTGGATTACAACTTTCCTTGATAAAAATATTATGAGTGTAGAGATTAGGATGAATTTTATACATATCACCATATTCCCATGCAAACACTACTTTATGTTTTTGCAAAAGAGTAATCAACAAATGCTCTTGCTACATACTTAGCATCTTGTTTACATTAAGTGGACTTTTTGGAGTTATTTCCACTTTCTTAGAGAGATAAATCATTGGATATACATTTTTGCTGACATAATTTAGTATGAAATCATGGGGAAGAAGTTGATGGAAAATACAATTCTTATCTGGAATATCCATGGGGCTTTGATTTGGTAGAACTTGGTTCAAGGGGTAGTTTAAAAACTTTAATCTGACATCCACTTATTTGTTTCTTACATAGTTATTCTACAAGACATTAGAGAGAACAACCTCTTCTTCTTTTCCTTAAATTGTACAAGACTTATCCAACATTATGATTTATTGTACAAATTTTTGATTTGCTTCTGGTTCTTCCATCCAAATGGTTTGATCTTCATCATTCAACAGTTGGGTAGGAGGATAAAGCATCAACGTTTTAGTACCACTTACATTAGAAATAATCATGTTAGCAGACCTACAACCTATGAATGTGTGAGTAGTAACACACCATGGAATTCCTAGAAAAATAGGATATACTCTTAAAATTTCCTTTAGTTATATAAAAATAAATTCCACAGGGTATTCCCAAGATTTTACCACCACAATTATGTCCTCAAGGACTCCTGGTCTCACTATTGATCTATCTACAAGTTGTAAGACTGTAGTTGTTGGCCTTAGTCCTTCCAATTTCAGGTCATCCATAATTTTCTTAGTCATGAAGTTAATTTCTGCCCCCAACTCAATTAGATTATTCTTTATTGTTGTGTCATTGATTGTAACATTTACCAAAGGACTTCTTAGATCTATATACTTTGGTTAAATTGAATTTCTAAGCATGATATCAACCAACTGTCCAATAAAATGTACATTGGATGGATCCTTTTTTTTTTCTTCTTGGTTTTTTAATGCATAGATCCTTAACCAACTTTTTATAGATGGGCATATCCTTAATGGTTTAAATAAGTGGTATTTTGACACAAATATCCTTTAGTTGTTTGAAAAAATTAGAATATGATTATGATTTGAGGTTAGTCTTATTTTCCTCTAATCTATCTAGAAATGGTGGTTCATTATTATGTACTTTAACATTTCTAGAACTCTGGTCAAGTTGTTGTGGATCAACTTACATCGTATTTTGGATTTTTTATGAATCAGTATGTAGTAAATGTGGTTTATATTTAATCTCTGTAATGGTGGATTTAATAGGTGGAGGACGTGTTCTCCCTGAGCAAAGATTGATGTTCTTAACATAAAATGAATAGGTAGGGTATTGAGCTAATTCATTGAAATAGGCTAGTTGAAAAGATTTATTATTGGGCTTAGGTGTTGGTTGAGGTGGTAGTTGGGTTATTTTTAGATGAGAGCTAGAATGAGGATTTGGCATCAGAGCTTGTTGTTGTAGATAAGGAGGTTATTGGTAAGATTGCAATTAATTATGAGGTGGGTTATTCCATTACTTCCATCTGATCTAAGATTTCTACCATGAAGAAGGAGGTTGTTACCACTATTTTTGGCTTGAAAATTGAGGTTGTCATTGTTGTTAGTATTGGATAGGGTATGGATCCCAAACTTACTATGGATTATCCTAAGGTGGGGGTTGCATATATGGATTAATGTACTAATTATGAAATGATGACATAGAGTCTTGTGACATACCTCCTTGTCTTGGAGGCCATAACTTTATTTAAGCAACATAGAATACTTATCCATCCTCTATTTCTATCATCTTAAATTCCAGTGAAGGCTCACTTTCTTGTGTAATGCTAACCAATCCTCTGGATATGCATTCAATTTCATTTCTTCTACATGTATGGAAAATATCTGTAAGTATTTCCACTACATATTCTCTTTTCTTCTTGGCATACAAAGTATCTAGTTGAGTGGCCATGTCATTTACAATCTCCCACTTCATGTTCTTAAACATGTTGATAATATTTGACCTGGATATGCCCCCAATTCCTTTAGTAGCTGATCCACCCTTTGATCTTACATTTCTTATTATCTTCATAGTTTCTCTAGAGTAATTCTTAAAAAATTCAAAAATTTCCTCAAATGTATCATTTGAGATATCTCCAGTTCCTATCAGGTCTAAAGTGTCCATGTCATCCCCATTGAGTCCCTTCAAGAAGAGTAATTTGAGAGATTCAAAAGCTATTCTTTTGTGCCTTATCTTATGAATGTAGAACATGAATATTTCTATATATTCTTCTAGTGGATCATCCTCCTTCTACACCATATTAAATATTTCATCACCTCCTCTACTTCTCAACCTGTATTATTCATGGTACGTAGTGAGAAAATTATCCTTCATATGTTCTTAGATGGTAATGAAATGAGAAAATTATCCTTCATATGTGCTCAAGTGGTAATAAAATATCTTCCTAAACCCATGAATAATCTCAAGGTTGCATCCTTGAGTGTAGTAGGAAATAAATGTATTTTATGTTTGTCAATAATATAATAATAGCTCCTGCATAAAACATCAAAATCAGACAAAAATGTGTTTGGACCTTCAATTATGGATCCATGGAAGTTTGGAAGGGTTGATGGAGAAATATTTTTCATAGCAGTAGGTTCATCATTGTTGCAAGTGGGAAACTCAAAGGTAGTTTCCTTGCCTTCAAAATTTTGGTTTACTTCTTCTACCATATTTGGCTAATCAGGAGAAACTTCAGAACTTTCACTTAGAGTGTGATATTTTAATATTAAACCTTGTACAGAGGAAAATATATCTTCATCAGAATCAGATATAGAAATATGTGTTAATTTTGGATTAGGTAAGAATATACCATGGTCATCTCTTGGATGGTGCCTACATCAATAACTCAAGTCACTCAACATACATTAGTGGGTAGGGTCAGGAGGTGGAATTTCCTAAACCTAAATTTATTATAAGAAATTAAAACCCTCTCAAAAACCTTATAACTTGGCAGTATCCCTGGGTCACAGTGCCAAAAATGGTGGTGCAAATTCAGTCATTTAATCATCAAACCAAGGGATGTAAAATTTCAATAATTTTAGTGTTGTATGCATAGTTACAAGGATTTCAGGAGGTATGGAGACAAATTTTTGTCACAAAAATGCTTGAGATAACTATTCTTGAAATCAAACTAAACTTTTAACTGAAAGCAAATAACTTCTAACACTATGATTAAGGAAAAGAATGTAAATTCAGAATGCAAATAAGGTGATAAATTTCTTGCTAATATACTCATTCAATGAAACAAAATAATAAAAATATAGAGGGGTTTAAAATAAAACATGTGGGCCCTACCTTGGGTGTTAATCCCTCTTAAGGATTGTAACTAAAAGCTACTAAATAGAAATGAGATTATTTATTGAATTGACATGAAGATTAAAAAAATAAACTTCTCTATCTTTGTATCCTTTAATCTCTAATTCTTTATCTAGATATCTACATCATGCATCATACATTTCAAGCATTGATCTCTTTCTCTTATAATCCTTGTTTGCAGAAGAATGTGAGAAGCAAAGTTTGACTAGGAGTTCAAAAAAATCAACTAAAATATCTCAAACAAATCATCTTGAGATTCGATGCATGCAAAAAAATTAATTAGCAAGTGTTTAGATGTTAAAAACATAACTTAAGTATCTGATTAGGTCAATCAATCAGTTCTCAAATCATGAATTCAAACAATCAATTACCCATTTAGTTGTAATAAATAATGAGATCTAGAGTTGATTTATCTTCAGTTCTCATGTTCTAGTTTTTAACTGCCTCTTCCATGACATGTACAAACTTGGAGTGTCATCCTTCATGTTCTAAGATATATTTTCAATCATGATTCCTTTGATGTAGGTGATCTTATTTGGCTACAGATGGCTTATTACGGACAGGTACTTTGGTTATATGTGAGTCTCTTTGTCTACGGAAGGGTCCTTTACTGCATATAGGTTGTTACATATAAACATTTTCTCATAAAAAAGAGTGACATCACACATATTATCATCCATATAACTTATTTCAACCATACAAACAAATGCATACTCAAAATACCAAAAAATAAAGTTAACTAGTAATAACTATATTAATCACTATTATGCCAATAAGTTCAAGTTATAGCAACAATGTTCAACAATATGAAAGGGGAATACAAGTACATGGATTCAATTTCTTAACAAAATATAGAAGATGAGTTATCTATAGAGGAGGTTTAATCAACTCATCAGGTGTCAGAGATTTGTAGGACACAAAGCATATGAGTGTTATGAGATGGATTAAAGGATGAAAAATATGGAAAGAGATGATGATCCTATTCTTTAGAATAGAGGTAAGTCTCTTTTGTTCAAAATATTTTGATTGAAGCCAAGTAAGGAACATCCGGTTGTAACTCAAAGAATAAATTTGTTTAGAAATATGTGTAAAAATAAGGGAAAATGTTTTAATATGATTATGGATAGTGTAAGTAGTGAGAATTTAGTTTCTTTTGAGATGGTAGAGAAGTTAGGTGTGAAAACATAATGTACCCTAATCCCTATAAAGTATCTTCGATGTAGAAGGTTCATCATAATTTTGGTCAGGGAATAATGTCACATATAATTTTAGATTGGGAGATACAAAGACAAGGTATTTTTTGATTTAGTACCTATGGATGTGTATCATGTGATGTTAGGTAGACCATGGTAGTATGAAAGGAAATCAGTGCATGATGGTAAGAAAAATACTTACGCTATTATGAAAAATGGAGAGAGACATAAAATTTTTCCCATTACATCTGAAAAAGAGCCACAAACATGGCTAGTTATGATGATTTCAACTAACAAATTCTTGTTGGGAACTAAAGAAGCATGCAAAGAAACACTTATAAGGGAATTTAATCATTATATGACTAATTTGAATATTGGTTTTGATGATTATAGTGGAAGTATGAAGGTTTTATGGGAAACCAAGGAAGCTTGAGAGAAACAAATCTTTTGATATTCTTGAGAAAAAAGAGGATAAGTAGAATCAAATGAAAAATAAGAGGTATATAGCAGGTAAATAGGAAGATGAAGAGGTCTTAGAAGAAACCTTAAACATGTTTCTACAACTTTAAGATAACATGGATAATGTAGTTCACAAGAAGGAACTTAAGAAGGAAAGTGAAGAGAAGCTCAAGAAAGATGTTATGGAAATGGAAAATGTAGCAGTATTTGAGGATGAAAATCAGGTTTGTGAAGATATGGATAAGGCCTCAAGATAAGAGAAGGTCGAAAGAGAAGAAGATGGTGTAGTGAAATAAGATAGATGAAAGATAGAGTGAAGAAGCACATGATGAAGTTCTCGTGGATCAAAAAGAAGGTTTAATGGAGGATGAATAAGTAGTTATAGATAGTAGCGGTGATGAGAAAATAAAATTTGAGAAAGATACAATGAACATGTTGTATGGAGAATTCATGGGTGAAGAAGAGGAAGAAAAAGTCATGAAGAAGATGAAAGTGGTATTTAAGCCTCTTTTTTTAATTCTAACATTACTTTGATATTTGAATGTGCAGGTACAAGTAAGATGAATGAAGATGTGAATTATTTAATGAGAGGAATGCAAAATATAAACAAGGAAATGCAAAAATCATAGTATGAAGCAACCATGAAGCAATAAGACCTTGAGAGAGAAGAAAACAATCTAGAAAGATGGAGAAAAACAAACCAAGACGCACAAAAAATGAAAGATCATGAAGAACATAAGTGTGTTATGGAAAAGGAGATCAAGAAAGGTAATGAAGATAAATTTTCTCAAATTAATTTGTCTCTAGGTGTTGTATATCCAAGTTTAGTATTTGAGTTAATGAAGGGGTAGTCAAAATAAGATGATCCTTTCAAGTAAAAGTTAGTGTTTTAAAAATTCAAGGATGAGATGACTCAAAATGGAAAAGAGGAAGATGAAAAAGGTAGTTTAACATTCATGAAGGATGAGAATGCATCATATATAAACATGGAATAGGCGTACATACTTAGACCCAAGGTGCAAAAGACCACATATAGAACTAAAACTAAAAGTAGTATCTTATTCAAGAACATGAGAATTTTAAAGGAGAACAAGCTTGTAGAATATAAGAAACAACTAATGAAGATAAATCACAAATGGTATTCAGTAAAATATCACTTCAAGAGGATCATATTCAACAGGAAACAAAGATATAAGAAGAAGAAGAGTTTACAAAACATAATTTCTAGGGAATCTTTTTCATTCCTTGGGATTATGATGTATGAGCATCACTCCGAGCATGTAAATATGGTTTTTAATATCTAAATGGCTATATCTCAATGTGTTTGTAGGTTCAAGAAGTCATTTAGATTCATCTAGGTGTGTTATTTTTTTATCTAGTCCTTCATAATTTTGAATTTTGCATTTTCCCTCCAAAAATGCAAATTTGAATTTTGAATGAAATTTTGGATCGGATAAGGATTTTTAAGGTATTATATGGGTCATTTATATAATTTAAAGCACGTGATAAGACCTATAGAGTTCTAGCAGTCATAAATTTGTGTATTAAGAGTTTAGACCTTGGAGTTCTAGTCAAAATCTTAGTATAGTGTTAAGAGTTAATCATGAGACCAAGAGCCTAAAGAGCACACATTCGGTTTAAGGTACTTGTGAACACATATATAAGAAAATTGTAATTGATTTTATTCATTCATTCAAGTGAGAAGGTATAAAGGATCTCTAAGATTCAAATAAGGAATAATTTTTGTTTCCAAGCATACTATATATCAGGCTTATTCTATTTTTTTGGTACTTTGAAGCTTGAACACCATGTGTTAAAACGGTGAATCCCTTGATGATGGCATTAAAATTTTATAAGGCATACTCATATTAATACATGCATGTGATCACTAATTTGCTAATGTTTGTTGTGCATTTCCTTGAAATCTATAGCATGGTGTATTAGAGTACAGTCAACCTAAGGAATCTAATGGAACAAGTTTTGGAAAGGTGAAGTTCAAAGTTTAAGATTTTGGAGTGGTTTTATAGAGTAACTAAGACTATCAATCTTTAGGAATCTCTATAGTGATAGAAAATACCTTATTTTTATTGGAAACCCTTACACAACATAGGAAACTTTGTTTCTAGGGGTATAGTAGGTAGAAATTTGAACTATTTCCATA
This sequence comes from Taxus chinensis, assembly GCA_019776745.2. Taxonomy (NCBI): domain Eukaryota; kingdom Viridiplantae; phylum Streptophyta; class Pinopsida; order Cupressales; family Taxaceae; genus Taxus; species Taxus chinensis. The sequence continues at coordinate 392,421,208 of CM034156.1, read as the reverse complement.
GTGACATAAGTACGAAACCCTCACTGGTAAAATATTAAGATCAAAATTATTGGCATAGACCTAAGGAAGGTAAATCAATCCTTAAGATTGGTTCTAGAGGATTTTGTAGTGTGATTAACTAAAATTGACTAAACTAATGTAGTAAAGTATAGTTAATCTAATCTAGGAGGACATATAAACATAACAAATAAGTGTATTAAGAAATCATGTAAATGATATATATAAATAAGATAATGAAATTAAAAACCATAATGTGCAAGAAGGGAAAGTGAAAGAACTCAACTGATAACTGATGATTGTCAGATTGTCTCGTAGTGATGTATAGACAATGAGAAAGTAGGAATGACCGTGTAAGATTGTAGAAAAGGATAGATCTAGGTGTTGTGCACAGACTAGGGAACTTGGAAGAGGATTGGGGCATCCATGAGTGATCTGGTAAGGAATATGGGTGCCCCGGTCTAGGAAAAATGTCTGGAACTGGTGCTCACAAGGTCAGAAGGTGATTTGAAACTTTAACTTCCTGTCGTATTAATTTTTTTGTACTATGTCGAATGCTCCAAATTTTCCAGGAGGAATAAATAACCTGTAAGATGCCAAAAGGAAGTATTAAAACCCTAAGAAAATAAATATGCAAAATGAATGGGTCAAACTGACCTCATCTGCTACAACAGTGGGCTTAATAATGAAGCATTCCACTACATTTTGGGCTTGGATATGTGTGTGTGTTTGTGTGTGTGTGTGTGCGCGTGCATGTCGTGCCCTAGGTGCTCTTGTGTCAGTCATACTTTGTGAAGTAGTGAGCAATAGCTAAATATTGAAAATGTAATAGAATGTGTGCATGAAATAGAATGTAATCCCTCCCCCTATGAAGTGTGATGTAGATTTCCTAGCTTGTGCCTTGATGATGGAGCTATGTGGATGAAAATGTAATAGATGGATGCAACTCTAGAAGAAGTGATAATAGTGTATGGTGTTAGGTCCCTCATTATGGTCTCATAACTTTATATTTATAGGGTTCTCTTTCTCTAATTTTGTAATTAACCGAAAAGGCTAATCAAAAGAAAGATAAAGATGAAAAATGGCTAGAAGAGGCCCCAAAAGTGGTAGGAAAGTGCTAGAAGGATCAGAGTGCCCCCAGGTGGGACCAAGGTGCCCATGGACACCCCAGTACTAAATTTGGGTGCCCCAGTCGAGACTAAAATAACACATGATTTCCAAAAATGGCAAGGCATATGGGTGTAATAGGTCACAAATTATGAAATAAAATAAACAAGATTGTCAAAGGATGGGGGTTAATTATTACTTTATTTACTCAAGAACCTTCCAGATAGTAGTATGAGATTAGGATAAATAAAATGTCTAAAATGCATGATTTTTTTACTACATTTTTCCCCCACTTTTATTTGGTGATTGGAAAGCTCGGTAACATAAAGTAGATAGATATGTGTACCTAATTTTCATGAAGAGTGTAGTAGAAGTGTTTAGAAGGACTAGACAAAAGTGTGGAATGAAAAAAATATGGAGGATCATGGAAACTATAAATGAAAAATGTGTAAAGAAAAGTGATGAGATTGAACCTAGGGTGAAACACATGTGTGCAGCTATTGCATAGTGTAGTGTACTTGCATAAAAGTGTGATTGTTTGTTATAGTGTGCTACCACATAGTGTTTTTTTCATCTTCATTGTTGTTATTTCCCCCATTTGACTATTTTTTTCTCATACGGATGGACTTACAAAGAGGAAACAATCAATTAGTCAAATATATATGTATGTAAGTTTAAACACGCTATGTAAAATATGCATGTGTATGTAAATGTAAAGTACACAAATGTAAATGGGACACGTAAATGTAAATGGAACATGTGCACCTGATCCATGTCAAGAAAGAGTGTAGAAGGATATCATGTACTGTAAGTTTTTTTAGGTGATCTCACACCATAGAACAAACAAGTGTAGAGAGGAAATGCTATGTGTCCTCCAAGCTCTAACTGCTTCCCTGAATGTGTGTAGTAATCTCTATATTGTCTCAGTTTTTTGGGTGATCCGACGCCACTGGCCGAAGTAGTGTAGTGAGGCACACCCACTATATTATTTAATCCTGTAACTACTTCCCTGAATTGCTAGGGACACCATGTCCTATAAAATACATTGTGTATGTGGTTTGTAGACTGGTATGAGCCCACTCACTGAATATAACTAAACCAAAATGGTGTATAATCTCTATGTTAGTATGTAAATCCCCAAATTATGCCCCCCTCTTTGGGGGCACATGCAACGTCGATAACATGAGACATGTGGCCCGAAAATAGGGCAAACTACATATACATTTAAAAGTTCTTGGTAGAAACCAAGGCACACATAAACAATAAGCATAGCCAAGGACAAGTGAAAACATGCTTGCATGAAGAAAACAATGTATAAGCTATGTAAAAAGTGTAAAAACTACCAAGAACTATAATGTAAACACACTAGAATACAAGTATGCCTCCAAAAGTGGGTTGTAAACATGGTACATAACTCACAATGTTGCAAGACACAAAAGGCCATGATGGTCACAAACAATAGACAAGTGTGCACACCAAACATAGGGTAAGGCCCATAAACAATAGAAAACAAGAGAGAATAATGTAACAAACAAGTATGGAAACTGATATCCCTACATAAATTTTTTTTCATATGAAGCACCTGTTAGGATGTTAGAAAGATAGTTATTATGTCAAAATCATGTAGAAGCAAGTAATGTAAAGTGTTAAGTACAAAATGATCCATAACACCGAGAAGATATGAATTTGGATGCCCCTAGTGACTAGTGTAAGAAGGGTAGAAGGTGAGAATCCATGTTGCATGTAAGATACCTATATCTATGATCACAACTAGAATGAGTGAATGTGAATTTCTGTATGATATATATAAATGGAATAAAAGTAATCAAAATATCATGTGTAATAAAGTGACCATGAACAAGAAAAACTAAGTGTTATCCAATTTTGTACACATGAAAAAATAGACAACGGCGTCCTATTACGATAAAATTACGACATTAGTCTCAGGGACCTGGACCCACTTCCAGTCATCATGGAGATAACATGATTAAAATAATTAATAAATTGATAACTGAGATCACCTAGCCCAACTCGGGCTCAACTCAGTGTTATCTCGATGTGTATCCCAGTGCCAACTTGGTGCAACCTCAAAGAGGGCTCGATTCACGTAATGAGTGAGTCACAATGGTTCAATGCAAGGGGATCAAGATCATTATAATAATAAATTACATAACTCATAGGTTTGAACTAAGGGAGACTAGAAGGAGCTCAAGTTATTCAGTCATTTTGGAACTCAATTGGGATCTCAAAAACTTTCTCAACTCGGGTCCTAGCTCAGTTCTAACTCATGGAGGTACTCAGTTGCAGAAAATCAAGCTAGTGAAAAATGCTCGACAAAAGAAAGGTGTGTTAGGTTTGGAGGATGGCTTAGTCGATACAACCAAAGAATCAAAATTTCATAGCTCACATGACTAATCTCATTGATGTTGATGCAAGGATGTCAGTGTATTGAATCATGTTAAAAACTTAGTCAAGTGAGTGGGGAAAATGATCTAAAATGATCTCATATATGACTCAACGCATGCTAATAGATCAGTTAGGAAAATTCTCTATTGTAAGAGTTTAATGAGGAAATAAATCTGAGCTCATATTTTGGCCTGATTCAAGAGGGACAAGAAGAGTTCAAACTCATTTGCAGTACCATAAGGACAACAAAGAGCAACTCATTTCCAAGCCAAGAAGTATCTCATGATTAAGCTCAATAGAGTTACACAATTTGATTAAAGAGGAATCTTAGTTTGGGCTCATTGTGGGATGTATTTATGTGATGTTTTTTTTAGGTCAGGCTCAAACCTTCAATTTTGGGTGGGAGAGTTTTTTTATTTTTTACAATACATTGACAATATAGATCAGATATTCCATGTCAGGTTTTAATACACAATTTTCTAAGAATGTGAGGAATTCGGGAAATATAAGCCATACACCTATGTCGATGGATGACAAGATGGTCTTAAGGTCACAAATTTTGTCATGCCAAACATGAAGATTCATGGGTAATTCACCAAGTGGGGAGAATATGATGGCAATCCATCATGATAATTCCACCTAGTAAGGTGTGGTCTGAGTCGTATTGCGAGTCGCTAGGGGAATTTACGTAACGGTTGAAAAACTTGGTGGTGAGTCATCCTCTAAGCGATGGGGGAAGATGATAGTGACACCAAGAAATATTGTGATGGTTGAAGATGGGTCGATGTTGGAAAAAGTATCGAGTTCTAGTCTCATCAGATCGAGAGATGAAAAATATCATAGGAGTTTCCCGACAATGATGCACAAGGCAGAGCTTGGATATGCATTAAGAGAAAGGAGCTCAACATTATAGAAGAGCTAGAAATTCTAGGTAACATGAGGTCATATAATACAAGGTAAGTTGGTTAGTTGAATGAGGAGCATTTTGAGTGGAACTCATTGTTCTTGGAAACACCGTGGTGAATCTTAGAATAGGCATGTCAGCATCAAGTTTGAGGAGATTCAATTGAAGGCACAAATCTTAGTGAATGTAGAGAGCTCACTTAGTATAGGGCTCGATGCATGAAGATGGAGGGAATATCGGTAGTCGGGTGATCCTGAGTAACTTAGCTTGATGCGAGGTGATATGATGTAGGGTGGCTCAGTAGTGAGTGTGTGCATTAAAGATGGAGCCTAAATTTCAATACAAGTGAGAGTGCTTAATGCAAAGGATCCTGATGCAAAGGAGGAGAAAATTGGTATCTTGGTCATCAATGGAATGGAAAATCAAGGCTCAAAATGTTAGCTTGGTCAATATTAATTTCAAATGTACCATGCAAAGATAACCATGTAAATACTATGAAGTTGACTCAGCGTTGGAGTATGGAACTTAGTCAGGCCCTAAGAATAGCTCGTAGGCCAAGCTATGAGATGACAAGGGTGAGTCCTTCCCCAAGTTGAAATCACATTGCAAGAAGGAGTTCATTAAATTTTGGTATGGGAAAAAGGACCACATTAACATTCACCCATATAATGGGTAGTGAAGGATCTGAGATCGTTCATAAGAAGAACCATGTACATGATGAAATCACCACTCGTTTGCTTGATTTTGGTTGAGGTTAACATGACAAAGGCCAATAAATTGAAAAAAATACCGAGATCTTGTTGTAACACCTTTTACAAACATTTATATTTTCCTTTCACATTACAAGCGTTGGCATGTGATTTTCTTGAATGAGGTGTGTTCCTGGATTGTTGAAAATCATGCTTGTTATGAATAAATTATTTCTGCTCTTAGATGCATTGGACTGAGTGATATGGCTTGTAAGAATCCACTTTCACTTCTTGAAGGTGAGTTACAATCTAGCTTTGAGAGTTGCCAACTGATCTCTTTTACTGACTCATCCTTGGATCAATTCCAGTGATCCAAGGAATGTTTTAAATCTCCTTACCAGACCGAATGGTAAAATTTACATTCATAGGTGGAGATACGTAGCAGACTGAACTTTCGTTGTTACAAATTCTTTGGTCTTGTATGAATGTTACTTCATTCAGTTGTATGTTTGTGCTTGGGTCTTTAGGATTGATCCCTTCAGGATATTAATGGCGTAAACAAAATTCAGTCTACTTCATGACTAAGAAGGGAATCATAATCCTAAAACTAAAGGATTATCCTAATGGTACCCTAATCTAGGTAAAAACACCTAATTCCTAGCTATGTCTACTTATTTGGGTTTCAATCTAACCTAAGCTCATGTGCTAAATGAATAAGGGAAAGATTACTATAGTAGTGCTAGGCTATTATAAACCTAATGCCTAATACTATATGGTTGTGAATTGATCTAACCTAAGGTGGAAATTACCTATGGTAATGTTTTAAGACCTAAGGTAAATATTGTTAGACTAACCTAAGTTTTGGGAAATCTATCCTAAACTATTAAAATATAACCTAAGGGGTTGCATGACACTATGGTGATGGTTCTAATGGCATTTAATTGATTCTATTTTGGTTAAATGAATGGAGGTAAAACTAGTTTGGCAAAGGCTAGTAAACTTTAGTGAAGGCATACGTGGAGGCTTCACTAAAGTTAGAAATGCATGCATAAGTGGAAATAGGTTTTTCTAGTTTTAGGAGGTGGTGACATGGAGATATAGGTGGGAGTTTTATAATTAATGGCATTAACGGACCTCAGTATTTGCTTGTAAACTGTCTTGGAAACAAGGGAGGAGGATTTGTGAGGGGTTGTTTGGTCTTGCATGTCTCATGATTTTTTATTTGCATGGAGCTATCTGGTTATTATAGCTAGCAATTTGAATTTTACATTGTGGCTATTTTTGGTTTCTCTGGCCTATTTTTGATTGAAGGAAAGTATTTGCAGAAGAACTATCAGGCATGATAGGCTATAACCATTAGATTTCTTTCTTTCTTCTAAATGATTCATTAAAACAATTATTCTGTCATGAGATAAATGTTTTCATGATTTTTATAGTTATTTACTTTCATGGCTTTATGAATCTCTTTGGTTTTTGGATGTAAATCTATTGCAAAAAAAGTTATCTTTTGGAAACTCTCTCTGTGCAAGTTGAGTGGTTGCATGCATGTGAAACTTGTTTTTGAAGCTCTATATTTCGTTCTAAACATGTGTTCGAGGCTGGTATTATTCTCAACTAGCATTCATTTCATTGTGTGGTTTTGAACTTTTATTGAGCCTTGTGTTTCATTTGAACTTGTATTGGAACTTCATGTTTTGTTATGAGCTTGTACTAAAGCTTTGCATTTTTTTGAACTTGTGTTCAAAGCTTCGTGTTCGGCACTAAATTCATATCCAATACTTGTGTGTTCATAACTTACATTAGAGACATTGTGTTTGGTTATGTACTTATATTCTGAGCTTTATTTTTTACTCGTATTCAAGGTTTTGAAAACTTAGAACTCATTATGGGACTGTTTTCTCGAAGAAGCTTGGGGAAAGTAGTTTTGGTTTGATAGATTTGTTAACCTCTTTTGAGATCTTCTCCTTGTAATTTTTTTGAGTTAGAATGGATGTGGTACTTCTGTCTTTGATACTGTACCATATTCTTGAAATGGTAAGGGCATGTAAGTATTGAGGTTATTCTTTCCTCCTTAGCCATGATAAATCCCGCATCGTGCTGAAGACTTGATTGTTTTGTTTAAAGGATTAATGACTAGAAATGTATCTTGTTGTGGGTTTGGTTTGATATAGAGTTTGTTGAAACATTCGTTAATAGTTTTTGAGGTTTTATGGTAATGCAGTATCCATTCTCCTTTTTGTGATTAACATTTGAAATGAAAACCTTCTCTGTCGCAATCTTTGTAGATGGAACTTGAGAGTCTTTGTTTTGATTTTGTTTCAGTCACATAGGTGGTAAATTGGAGACATTTTTTGACTTGTTCATTTATTGGGTTTTCTTACTCACTTCCTCATCCTCTTAAATTGACTTTTGGATTTTAAGGAAGGAAGAGTTGAATGCTCTCTAATTATGAATCTTGCTGATAGGATTTATCACCTCTGGTTCGGGGTTGTTTCACTTAATTTGTCTTCATGAGGACCAAAAACTTTATGTCTCTATTATTTGTATCCATGTAAGACCTAGAAGTCGGGAATGCATTTTCTTCTAGGTTTGAGAGTTTAATTGAAACTTGTTTATCTTATACTATTTTTGGTTTTGTATTCTTTGTTGGATTCATCGAATGAATCTCAGGGTCAATGAAAAGAGAAAGGAATATGTTCTCTTGTTGACAATATACTATATTTGGGACTGTACTGTGTACTCATTTTTGTGAATTGAATTCAAACTTGTGTTTAAGGAATTGTAATAGATAAACCATGTGGTAATGATTTGAAGGGAAACTTGAAGTGTGATTTCTTCTATCTGTATGTTCGGTTTTGTTTTCTCTTTGGGAACTTGTATAAGAACTTCCGAGTTGGAAATTAGAAATGAAACTCATTTGATATTAGAAATGAAATGAATTATTTATTGGAAATTTTTCCTTTTTAGATCCTTTAACTTTTGAAAAGATAAGTTCATTTTATTGAACTTCTTTGAATCTCGGTTCTCTTCTTGGTTGTAGAATGATTTTTCTCTTAGGTCTGATCAACTTCTAGGGTTTAACTTTCTATCCTTTTGTCTTGTAGGAAATAGTGGGGAACCACTCTTCTGAGATGGGAATTTCCTTGTGGATTGTTTGGTCTAGTTGTACTAATCATTTGTGCTAATGATGTGGAAAGAGAATAACTAAGTCGATTTGTTTAAAATAAAATAATAACATACTTAGACTGATTACTTTGTTTGACTGAGTCATACTTCATTTGGATTTGATATTGGAAGATTTCCTCTTTTTACACTTTGTCTTATTGTGAACCCTTCTTGGATGGACTTAAGAAGAGATTAATCCTGTGTAAGTCTAGATTTGATTATGGAACATCTAGTTTAGATATTTGAATGATATCTTCTAACTTGTAGAAGTTATTAAGACTTGCAGTTAGATTGTTTTGATTCTCTATTCCTTCATGGATTAATATACGATTATTTTTTAGATTTTGACTCTTTAATAATGAATCCATATTGTTATCTTTGAACTGAAGTAGTTATGAGTGTTTGAACCTATTTCTATCTTTCGTATGATTATGGTATGGGGAATAGAATGAATTGATTCTTCTTCTTTTGCTTATATGGAAGGATGAATTATCCTAATATGATTTATGTTGTAAATAACTTCCTTTGCTGTGTAGTAGATATAAATGTTGTCTTTCTATTCTGATAAAATTATGAAACAATTGAATGACAAGACCTTTTATTTGTTTAAAAGTAATTGATAGGATCAATAAAACTATATGTTGTAATGCAAATGTTGCGGATCATATTATGCTCATTTCTTAAAAGTGAATTCAGAATCTTTAATTGTACTTCTTTTCTAGTTGATATTACTTATGCTTATTTGTATTATGTATTAATTGATTCATTAAAGCATAGTTGTTTTAATGGAACAATTAGTGGAATGCACTTCATTTTAATGCTTAGTGCTTATCATGCTTAGTTCATTCAACTGACCCATAATAGCAATTTTTGCAGATGGACACCGTAAGTGATAAAAGAAGGTAAAAAAAATTATGATGCATTGGCATATTTAATTCGGGATCTTATGTAAAGAGTTTCGATTCATTCTTGACTTGTATTGGAAAAGAGAAGTGATATTATTTTATGATCTTAATGAATATTGACATGCAGTATGTTTGAAATACATAATATTTTAAATGTATATTTATCACCTTGAAATGGAAGGTTTTGAGTTGGACTTTAATTTGTGGTGTGAATTATTTTGTACTTGTATGAGGGAAATAGTAGTGATATCTTGGCGGTATTGTTTATATATGTTTTGTATATTATTGTTGTTATCATGTAATAAGTTATATTAAGGGTATAGTACGACCCCCCTTACTATAATGAACTTGTTAAATTACAAAAGATGTCATTATTTATCTACACAACTAAAGTTTAATATGAAATATGCTTTGGACATATAATTAAACTATATGAGTAAAGATTGGTAAAAAGGTTAAGTTAACCTTAACATATAATCATTTAGAGGAAGAATCTTCCTCTCTCAAAAGAATGAAAGATAAATAGGAATAGTGGTTATGATCTGTAATCTTTATACTTTGTTTATAAGAAGTAAACACTAGCTGAATCTAGGTGGATGACACACTTGATTTGGACAACTAGGTTGTGTAAAGAATTAAACACTTGTTGTTTGTTGTCCTATTTTTTGGGATGATTGCTTGTTATTCCATGTTAGTAAAAATTAATGCGAACATAATTTAATGAAGTTATCAATATCAAATTAGGTTAAATATGTATATAGAACTTAATGAATGTTGGAATTATGGTTAGGCATGATTGCTGTAATATGAATCTTAATACAATTTAATTATTAATCTAATGGCCACTAAGGGATATGTACATCATGATGAATCAATCCTAAAGGATGTTGGCACATGGCAACTACAGGACTATACATTTGAGACGTCCAAGAAATTATCGAGGATACTATGTTGCAGTTGACATGTGGCAACACCATTTTCTATTATTCATCTAGATCTAGACACATCTGCACTTGAACTTAGTTTTCTCTCTAGGACAAGTTAGTAGCATGTTTGGAATAGGGAGTAGCTTTCTATGACTCAGGGTACCTTGGCACATTCGGTTGACCTAGGTTGGTCGAGTATGCTCATATAACCTACATCATCGTGATCGTCTTCTTATAACACATTATGTTGCTAACTTGAGCTAGGGTAAAACCTTGGGCAAGTGGACTGATGGTAGTCAGTAAAGACCATTCTAGATAACAGTAGAGTGAGGTGAAGGATGTATTCTGAAATGACGAGTATGTCGTCTAGGAATAGTAACATGAACATTATGTTGAAAATCTTTGGCCATAGTATCGCAAGTTGTTGGTTGCATTGTCCTATGTCACCTAGTTTAAAGCAACATGATGTTAGATGAATATTCATGACTAATATTTAGATAGGTTCTTTAAATAGATCACTTAGTATCTGAAATAGGGTAGGAGAACAAAGTATATGTAATATACATAAAGTATTATATACTTTAAGTCAACATGAGAGATCAGTTGGTAACTGAGTCATGGAATGAGATATCAGTAACATACTAAGTCATTACAATTGCATATGGTTATCTGTTATGAGATTGATTGGCATGGAATGTGTGTTTTAAATGATTTTTTATTTAGAACAGAGAACATTATGATTCAAAAAAATCCCTTGTTTCTAAAGTCTTAAAATGGGAATGTTACATCTTGGTATCAGAGCTGAAGGTTACAACTCTTAGACCTATTATGTCCATAATCTGATGAAACTTAAACTTTCTTGTTAATAGAAAATGGTTAGAATAATAGGAAATGTTGCAAATGATCCTCCTCCTAAGGAAGGAGCAAAAAATTCCCAAAAACTTGATGAGATCCCTACTATCCTATTGGACACAAGATATCATTTGACTGTACTTGAAAAAAAAGTAATGGGCAATGAGGAGGAAGAAGATGCTGGTAATAATAAACAACCACCTCCTGAGGACAACGCTAATTTAGGTGTTGATAAAAAAAATGTGAACATACCTGATTAGCTTGAGAACAAAAAGGCTAGGCTAGCAGCTGAGCTCAATAATGATATAAAAAGGATAAGTCCACCCAAGTTTGATGGCACCACATTAGGATATGGAGCTGAGAATTGGCTCAAAAAAATGGAGAAATACTTTGCAATAAGGAATTTCTCAGAAGAAACAGAGGCAGTATGTGGAGCATATAAACTTTCCCATGAGGCATATTCATGGTGGGGAAACCATAAGGATGAGTTAAACATTGATGAAACTAATATCACATGGGATCAATTTAAAGGTTACTTCAAGCAACGTTGGCTGCCACAAATTTACTATGATAAGAAAATGAATGAATTCTAGAACTTAGCTCAAGGAAAGCTAACTATACCTGAGTATTGGGAGTGGTTTACTAAACTCGTTAAGTATGTACCTCACTATCAAATGGATGAGAAGTTCAGGCTATAGAAATTCATCATGGGATTGAATCCCATTATAAGAGGAGAGGTGGATGTTGACAGCCCAACCATGATGGAAGGGGTTGTTGAAAAATCCATAAGGGAAGAACAAAAATTGAAGGCAATTTCTACTCATAAGGAGGAAGTAAGGAATAAAGTTCACAACTCCTCTTCATCATCTCTTGCACCTAAGAAAGGACCATGGAAGAAATTCGAAATGAAAAGTAAGTTTCCAAGTGATAATAATAAAAAAGTAGCAACAAACAAGTTTGCTAGTAATGTACGAAACAACTTTGTCAAGAATTATAATAATAGACAGAAGTCTTGTGGACGTTCGAATGATAATTCTAGGACTGGAAATAAATCTAAGCCTAGAAAGGGACCTGTAGGAGTCTATTATAATTGTGGAAAATATCATTACGCAAATCAATTTCCTTTGAAAAAGGATTACCATAATCAGTAGCACAAGATACACGCTGCAATAGCTGACAAGCAGGCTGAAAAATAGGCCATGCCCATGGAGGTTCCAGGTAAGTTATTTGGCGTACCTATAACTATTATTTTTGATTCCAGAGCTACTAAATGTTTTATTTCTAGTAAATTAGCATCTAAACTAAAAAGAAACGCTAGAAATATGGATAAAACATGGACTATACATTTTTATATTCCCCACTCTTTTCCATATTTGTTTGTTACAAATTCTATGGTCTTGTATGAATGTGACTTCATTCAGTTGTATGTTTGTGCTTGGGTCTTTAGGATTTTTCCTTTTAGGATATTAATGGCATAAATGAAATGTAGTCTGCTTCATGACTAAGAAGGGAATCAAAATCCTAAAACTAAAGGATTATCCTAATGCTACCCTAAGCTAGGTAAAAGCACCTACTTCCTAGCTATGTCTACTTATTTGGGTTTCAATCTAACCTAAGCTCATGTGCTAAATGAATAAGGGAAAGATTACTAAAGTAATGCTAGGCTATTATAAACCTAATGCCTAATACTATATGGTTGTGAATTGATCTAACCTAAGGTGAAAATTACCTATGGTAATGTTTTAAGACCTAAGGTAAATATTGTTAGACTAACCTAAGTTTTGGGAAATCTATCCTAAACTATTAAAAGGGGACCTAAGGGGTCACATGACACTATGGAGATGGTTCTAATGGAATTTAATTGATTTTATTTTTGGTTAAATGAATAGAGGTACAACTAATTTGGAAAAGGATAGTAAAATTTAGTTGAGGCATATGTGGAGGCTTGAATAAAGTTGGAAATGCATGCAGAAGTGGAAATAGGTTTCACCAGTTTAGGAGGTGGGGGCATGGAGAGATAGGTTGGAATTTTGTAATTAATGGAATTAATAGACCTCGGTATTTACATGCAAACCATTTTAGAAACAAGGGAGGTAGATTTTTGAGGTTTTGTTTGGCCTTACATGTCTCATAATTTTTGCTATGTATGGAGCTATCTGGTTCTTTGAACCAACAGTTCGAATTTTACTTTGTGGCTATTTTTGGTTTCTCTAGCCTATTTTTGATTGAAGGAAAGTATTTGAGGCATTTAAGGAAAATATGTTTGATTATTGATCTTTCATGGAGAAGAAAAAGAGTTGGAAGCTCAACTGGAAGTCTCCTTGGAATTTTTAGAAGAACTATCAGGCATGATAGGATCTAACCATTAATATTTCTTGCTTTCTTCTAAATGATTCATTAAAACAATTATACTCTCATGAGATAAATGTTTTCGTGATTTTTTTGGTTATTTAATTTCTTGGATTTATGAATCTCTGTGGTTTTTGGATGTAAATCCATTGTAAAATAATGTTATCTTTTGGAAACTCTCTCTGTGCAAGTTGAGTTGTTGCATGGATGCGGAACTTTTTTTGAAGCTCTATACTTTGTTCTGAACATGCATTCGAGGCTGGTGTTATTCTGAACTGGATTTCATTGCTTTGTGTGGTTCTAAATTTTTATTGAGCCTTATGTTTCATTTGAACTTGTATTGGAACTTCTTGTTTTTTTTTGAGCTTGTACTGAACCTTTGTGTTATTTTGAACTCATGTTTGAAGCTTCGTGTTCAACACTAAACTCATATCCAATACTTGTGTGTGCAGAACTTGCGTTCAAGACATTGTGTTTGGTTCTGTACTTATATTCTAAGCTTGAGTTTTTACTCGTATTCATGTTTTTGAATACTTCGAACTCATTATGGGACTATTTTCTCAAAGAATCTTGGGGAAAGTAGTTTTTGTTTGATAGATTTGTTAACCTCTTTTGAGATCTTCTCCTTGTAATTTTTTTGAGTTGGAATGGATGTGGTACTTCTATCTTTGAGATTGTGCTATGTTCTTGAAATGGTAAGGGAATGTAAGTATTGAGATTATTCTTTCCTCCTTAGCCCTGAGAAATCCTGCATCTTGCTGAAGACTCGACTATTTTGTTTGAAGGATTACTGAATAGAAATGTATCTTGTTGTGGGTTTGGTTTGATATAGAGTTTGTTGGAACAGTTGTTAACAATTTTAGAGGTTTTATGGTAATGCAATATTCATTTTTATTTTTTGCAATTAACATTTGAAATGAATACCTTCTCTGTCATAATATTTATAGATGGAATTTGAGATTATTTGTTGTGATTCTATTTCAGTCACGTAGGAGGTAAAGTGGATACATTGTTTGAATTTTACATTTATTGGGTTTTCTTGCTCACTTCCTAACCCTCTTAAATTGACTTTTGGATTTTAAGGAAGGAAGAGTTGAATACTCTATCATTCTGAATCTTGTTGATAGGATTTATCACCTCTGGTTCAAGGTTGTTTCACTTAATTTGTCTTCATGAGGACCATGAACTTTATATCTCTATTATTTTGAGCCATGTAAGACCTAGGAGTTGGGAATGTAGTTTCCTGTAGGTTCAAGAGTTTAATTGAAAATTATTTATCTTATATTATTTGTGGTATTCTATTCTTTGTTGGATTCATCGAATGAATCTCTAGGTCAATAAAAAAGAAAGGAATATGCTCTCTTGTTGACATTATACTGTTTTTGGGATTGTACTGTGTACTCGTTTCTGTGAATTGAACTCAAACTTGGGTTTAAGGAATTTCAATAGATAAACCAGGTGGTAATGATTTGAAGGGGAACTTGAAGTGTGATTTCTTTTAACTATATGTTCAGTTTTGTTTTCTCCTTGGGAACTTTTATAAGAACTTCTGAGTTGGAAATTAGACATGGAATTCATTTGATATTAGAAATGAAATGAATTCTTTATTGGACCTTTTTCCTTTTGAGATCCTTTACCTTTTGAAAAGATAAGTTCATTTGATTGAACTTCTCTAAATCTCAATTATCTTCTTGGTTGTAGAATGATTGTTCTCTTAGGTATGATTGACTTATAGGGTTTGGCTATTTGTCCTTCTATCTTGTAGAAAATAGTGGGGAACCACTCTTCTGAGATGGGAATTTCCTAGTGGATTGTTTAGTCTACTTGGACTAATCATTTGTGGTAATGATGTGGAAAGAGAATAATTGAGTCGATCTGTTTAAAAGAAAATAATAACATACTTAGACCGATTGATTTGTTTGAATAATTCATACTTCATTTGGATTTGATATTATAAGGTTTCCTCTTTTTGCACTCTGTCTTATTATGAACCCTTCTTGGATGGACTCGAGAAGAGATTAATCCTGTATAATTCTAGCTTTGATTTGTGAAACATCTGGTTTAGATCTTTGAATGATATCTTCTAATTTGTAGAAGTTAGTAAGACTTGCAGTTAGACTATTTTGATTCTCTATTCCTTCATGGATTGATATAGGATTCTTGTTTAGATGTTGACTCTTTAATAATGAATCCATATTGTTATCTTTGAACTGAAGAAGTTATGAGTGTTTGAACATGTTTCTCTCTTTCATATGATTAGTGCATGGGGAATAGAATTAATTGATTCTTATTCTTTTGCTTATATCGAAGGATGAATCATCCTAATATGAGTTATGCTATAAATAACTTCCTTTACTGCGTAGTAGATATAAATGTTGTCTTTTTATTTGGATAGAATTATGAAACAATTGGATGACAAGACCTTTTATTTGTTTAAAAGTAATTGATGGGATCAATTAAACTATATGTTGTAATGCAGATGTTGTGGATCATATTATGTTCATTTCTTAAAAGTGAATCTTTAATTGTACTTATTTTATAGTTATTACTTATGATTATTTGTATTATGTATTAATTGATTTATTAAATCAGAGTTGTTTTAATGGAACAATTAGTGGAATGCACTTTGTTTTAATATTTAGTTCTTATCATGCTCAGCTCATTGAACTAACCTTGCAGATGGACATCGTAAGTGATAAAAGAAGGTAAAAATTTTTATGATGCATTGGCATATTTAATTATGGATCTTATGTAAAGAGTTTTGATTCATTCTTGAGTTGTAATAGAAAAGAGAAGTGATATTCTGTTATGATCTTCATGAAGATTGACATGCAGTATGTTTGAAATGCATAATCTTGTAAATGTATATTTATCACCTTGAAATGAAAGGTTTTGAGTTGGACTTTAATTTGTGGTGTGAATTCTTTTTGTACTTATATGATGGAAATAGTAGTCATATCTTGGTTGTATTATTTATATCTGTTTTGTATCTTTTTGTGTTCATCACGTAATAAGTTGTATTAAGGGGATAGTACAATCCCCCTTACTATAATGAACTTGTTAAATTACAAATTATGTCATTCTTTATCTACACAACTAAAGTTTAATATGAAATATGCTTTGGACATATAATTAAACTATATGAGTAAAGATTAGTAATAAGGTTAAGTTAACCTTAACATCTAATCATGTAGAGGAAGACTCTTCCTCTCTCAAAAGAATGAAAGATAAAAAGGAATAGCGGTTATGATATTTAATATTTGTACTTCATTTATCAGAACTAAACAATAGCTGAATCTAGGTGGATGACACACTTGATTTAGACAACTAGGTTGTGTAAAGAATTAAATGCTTGATTTTTGTTGTCTTATTTTTGGGATGACTACTTGTTATTCCACATTAGTAAACATCAATGCAAACATGAGTTAATGAAGTTATAAATATCAAATTAGGTTAAATATGTATATAGAACTTAATGAATGTTGGAATTAGGGTTATGCATGATTGCTGCAATCTAAATCTTAATCCAATTTAATTATTAACTAATGACCACTAAAGGATACGTACATCGTGATTAATTAGTCCTAAAGGATGTTGGCACATGCTAACTACTAGATTGTACCTTCGAGAATTCCAAGAACTTCTCGAGGATACAATGTTGCAGTTGACATGTGGCAACACCCTTCCGTATTGTTCATCTAGATCTACACACATCTGGACTTGAACTTAGTTTTCTCTCTAGGTTAGGTTAGTAGCATGTTTGGAATAGGGAGTAGCTTCTATGACTCATGGTACCTTGGCACATTCGATCGACTTAGGTTGGCCGAGTATGCCCATATACCCTAAGTCACCATGAGCATCTTCCTATAAAAAATTATGTTGCTAACCTGAGCTAGGGTCAAACCTTGGGCAAGTGGACTGACGGTAGTCTATAAAGATCATTCTAGATAATAGTAGAGTGAGGTGAAGGACCTATTCCAAAATGACGAGTATATCATCTAGGTATAGTTGTTTCTCATAGAATTTAGTTTCGGAATAGAGTTTCTTTTATCCTTTCATTCTCTTGAGAAACAGATAAGGGTTAGGGCTAGGAGGAATACCTGTTGAGTGTTGGGAAGGTGTGCACATACCGTAGAGGGATCAGATCGATTGTGAAGAACTCCTTTTTGTCTAGGAAGGACTACCTGTAAGTAAGAATACAAGACCACTAGATCTTAGTTAGACAATAAGTGAGGGAATTGCCTTAGGCCCAGGAAATATGAGACTTCCTTTCGAAGGTGGTCAGTTCCCCTTTTAATATGAATTAAAGAAAAATGGTAACAAATAACTACAAGATACTACCTACTGGTTCCTGATGAAGATATAGGTCCAAGGAATGTTGTGGCGGTAGTAAGGCTTAATTGGGATGATCCGATATTGGAAAGCAAGCTGATGAAGCTATCCTCAGTATTTTCCAATGCTTGAACGAGTGTGACAGCGATCCAGTTGTTCAGTTATAGTCTTGGGCTCGATCCTCTTCTCTTTTTCCTCTTGCCAAATGAATTCCGGATCCTTTCTTTTTGGTTTGGGGAGGTCATTAACAGGGAACTGATGGCGGTTACGTAACCGATGGCGGTCGAGTAGGAACCGATGTCGGTTAGGTCAAAGTGGCTATTTTTAGTAAAATAGCCAACTTTCCCTCCTTTTCTCCCAAGGGATCAGTTGTGGGCTTGGTCAAGTCATTATTAGGCTCGTTTTGGTGCGGGTGAGGGGTGATGAGTCATGGCTGTGAGTCTAGACCAAGTCATAGGTCTTAATTAGGTTGGTTTAGGGTTAGGGCTAGGCCATGGTGAGGTGGCGAGGTGAGTTGGCAGGGTTGGAGATGTGGATTTATTAATTATCAGGTAATTAATAAATAATTAAGTGTGTAAGGTTTACGTGGTGAGGTGGGGTTAGGTTGCGGGACGATATGCGGGGTACAGGGTGTCGTAAGACCCAAATTTGATGTCTACATTTGCCCCTTGTTGTCATGTAGCTTGCCTTGTAAAGCTGCACTAACAATAATAAGAAGTCGTCGCCCTAGTTAAGGGTATAGGTAATCCCCCTCAAATCTATCACAGATTGAAGTGACGTGAAATCATGGATAGGGTTGATAAAGGGTGAATGATGATGGTAAGATGGTGGGGTAAGTTCAAGGAAGTAGATGCACGTTGAAATGTAGTAGTGCGACCAGGGTACACGATTTGAAGAGCAAACAAGCAATTCATAGGAAAAGGTCGATAGTTTATCCAAACAAGGTTGATATAATCCTGGTATGCAAGGCATAAGAAGTAGCTCTAGGGGATATAATGGGTAAGGTACCAGAATGTTTAGGCATGTTTGGTAGTACCAAATGGTTGGTTTGGTTGAAATAAATGTCACGGTCTTGGTCTAGGCAAAGCTGGTCGGCGGAACAAGTCAAGTATCCTAGTCATGCTAAAACATGAACAGGTGAGCTTGATTGAACAAACAGTAAATGATGGGTGGAGAGAATTATTGATTTGTGGGCCTTAGTTGAGGTACTTAATTGGTGCGGATGTGGGTCAGGCCAATTGGTTGGTTATGGCCTTGGGTCAGGCCAAGTGATTGGGTGTAGCCTTTGGTCAGGCCGATTGGTTTGTTGTGGCCTTGGGTCGGGCCGATTGGTTTGTCACGGCCTTGGGTTGGGCCAAGTGATTGGTTGTGGCATTGGGTCGGGCCGGTGGGTTTTTTACGGCCTTGGGTTGGGCTGATTTGGTTTGTTGCGGCCTTGGGTTGGGCCAAGTGATTGGTTGCGGCCTTGGGTCGGGCCGGTTGGTTTTTTGCGGCCTTAGGTCGGGCTGATTTGGTTTGTTGCGGCCTTGGGTTGGGCCAAGTGATTGGTTGTGGCCTTAGGTCAGGCCCATGAATTCAAAATAAGGCTATTTAGCAAAGCCGGGGGTAGGCGATGTGATGAGAAATGGAAATTGGTGGATAAGGGTAGGAATTAGGAAAAACTGGGCATGTAACCGATATCGGTTAGTTATGACCAGTATCGGTTAGAAGACCGATATCAGTGTTTTAGGGCGCGCTCTAACCGATATCGGTTATAGGTCAAAACCTATAAAAGAAAAATATGGCATGTCATTTTCACATTGTCAATGTGAGTGCCAACCTTTTGCTTGTCTAAGTTTTGAATTGATTTTGTTGAGTTTGTGGGTTGAGTTGGCACTAGTTTAGTGGAATGAGTTATTGGTAGGGCCTAGTAATCAGGAGGCAAAGTTTGATTGGTTGAGGACCCTGCTGAGGAGATTTGAAGCCATGGCACAACCTGGAGGAGTAGGAGGTGCTGAAGGAGCTGGAGCACCACCACCTATCCCACCACGACGACGTGTAGTCGTACTGGTAGGCTCTAAATCCCTATTTGTGTGAAGTTGATGAATTTAGCTAGGATGTGGGTTTTGGGGTAGGAATCTAAAATGTGATAAAATAATGAATAAATGAAGGTAAATCATAAAATGGAGTGGGTAGATATGTTAGGTAAGTCAACACGGCAGGGTGGGTAAGTTTTTAGGTAATTGGGCTAGGTAGATAGGTTAAAAATAGAAAAAATGGGATTTGGGGGCCGTTTTCGATCCGGCCCCGAAATCCCACAGTGACCGATGTCGATCACTAAGCAACCAACATCGGTCATGACTATAGAATAGTGGTTTGTGAGACTAGCGTCGGTCATGTGTTGATCAATGGAGGTCGTGGGTGACCGGTACCGGTCACCATGGGCAGGAGGTAAGGTTGTGAAAGTAGGTGTATTGATTTGTTGTAGGCAGGTAGGATAGAGTTTTGGGGTGAAGGGGGAGAAGGTAGAGGGTTAAGGTAGTTGTGTTGTAAAGGGTAGGCTTGATGGAGTGGGTTGTTTTTGTAGGCACGCCAACAGCTGACTATGCGGGATCGGATGCCACCTCTACTGGGGTGGATGCGGCCACATGTGACTACAACGCAGTGGGCAGTCATGTGGGAGGTTGGAATTGGTAGAGTCCAGAGATATAGGGCTGTAGATAGGGACCACAGCTTGATGGTTTCCCTCATCGAGAGATGGGATCCGGCAACCAATGTATTCCATCTCCTGACTGGAGAGATGACAGTCACACTAGAGGATGTGTATCACATCTAGATATTTCCGATCATAGGGGAGGTGGTGTTCCAGGTGGATGCTGAGGTAGTGATGGATAGCATCCTGTAGGTATTCGGGGATACAGCTCCATTAATTACATATCATAGCACGAGCATCTACTACGGTGATATGTATTGTGCACATCGACAGGAGACACGGCTTGCCGTGCTGATGATGATTGGTATCACCTGCTTCACCCCCCCAGACTCAGAGGGAGGTCACTTTCCACGGGATTTGATGGGAGTATTACATGAGATGGTGGAGTAGCACACCTGCTATACATGGGCACTGGTGTATTTGGTGCAGCTATACAAAGAGCTCTGGTGCTATCGCCGTATGAGGCGATTCGAGATATGCTCAACATTCTTGCTACACTACTTGGCCTACGAGCATATCATGTGTTTACGACTTGTAGGGATTCTCGAGTATCCAAGGCCACAAGTAGTGTATAGGTATGGGTTTCAGAGGTGGTTGGGGGTAGTGGGCAAGTCACGAGCGGTTATCGCGGGGTGAGATGTGGTATACTACAGATATATGTTAGAGGGCCTGACCATACTAGATATTGTATGGAGGCCATACAGAGGCCATCAGCCTCATGGAGGATCCCGAGCATAGCTACGATGGATCTAGTATATCTTCTAGATAGCTGGATGGAGACTCGGGGAGCATGAGTAGATTCCCCTAGAGAGGGTACGCCGACAGTTAGGCCTATGACAAGATGAGCCACCTCCCTTCCCACAATATCGAAGGGAGGATGTAGAGGCACCACTGCCTCTTCCATAGCCATTGGACCCAGTCTGGGTCGTGGAGAGACCAGCAGATGATACAGTGGACGAAGCCAGTGTTACAGGTGCATTTTTGGTTTGGTGGGCAGGGCAGAGGGCAGCCATGAGAGCACAACCCGCACAGCCAGATTTGGTGGTGGTCATAGCGGAGAGGGACCGTCTCTTTGGCCAGGTGCAGTTATTACAGGGAGATCTTGCTTCTACACAGCCACAAATTGGAGTGCTACAGGGGCAGTTGGCCCAGGCACAAGGACAGATATAGGGACAGGCACATGTACATGCACAGGCACAGCCTCAGGGCCAGATCCTTATTCAGGCACATACACAGGTCCCTGTTTAGGCTCCGATGGCAGCTCCACCACCACCATAGGTACAGGCACAGGGTCAGGGTGTACAAGTAGGGTAGGGCCCCATTATATTAGGAACCGTGGGACCAACCTCACTAGCCATGGTGGTACGGGCCAGATACATGGAGGTGAGAGTGGAGGCCCACTATTACTAGGATGTACTAGATGGTACCGGGGCCGACTATTAGCCATATGTAGCTCACAGAGCTGAGATGTCCCAGAGTCACAGGTCTTAGGGGGCCGCAACCACAACCGGTGGGTCAGTGACGGGTAGGAGGTGAGATCTGGCACAGGGGCCAGCTGAGAGACGAGCCGAGGGAGAGGGAGAGAGATGAGTCACCCCAAGAGTAGAGATGATTTTTTTTATAGAGACACCGGTCTATGAACTGAGTGTGTATATAGAGGCATGCGTTCCCTCCTAGGATTCATGTATTCTTTCTTGTTATATATACTGGCCTGCGAGCCGAGTACATGTTGTATAGTTGATACCGGCCTGTGAGCCGAGTCGAGATTTTGACAGAGACAACGGCCTGCATGCTAACTTTGTATTTTGGATTACAGAGGCCCCATGTAGGGCAAGTTGTATATTGTAACACTATTTTGATGATATATATGGATGATGAGGTTGATCCATATGGTGTGTATATTTTTGGATGTGAAGCATATATTATAATGTTTCATGTGTTTTGTCAATGGTATTAGAATTGGATGTATATTTTGATGATGGTTTGATGATATGCATATGTGTTGATGGTATTATGATGATGATTTTTGATAACTATGTCATTATGCTTGGAAAAGAGGTGGGTGCCGCCAAGGATTTGCAAAAAAACAAAGAAAGGAACTACAAGCAAAATGGAATATGTGACCGATATCAGTTATTTAACCGATGTCAGTCACATATGACTGATATCAGTTACGTAACCGACATCGGTTATGATAAAACGAGCTTTTCTAAATATAGAAAAGCTTGGGAGGTGACTTAAGTTCTTGTTTTTAGAGTCATGAAACATGTTAAATACAAAGATGCGAGGCTGTTTGGCATCCATACAGGGTAATTGCATGGGAGAATCGAGTAAGGAGGAAGAGACAAGTAAAGTGATCGTGGGCTTGGATTAAGAAGGTGTACAAGAAAGTTATAGTGAAGAGGGTGGTGAACATGGCTAAACAAAGAGAATCATCCAGCGGGCAGAGAGGAGAAGGAAGACAGGTTCCATCTCAAACTGCTGCATCCCTAGAGGTATAATTTGTTTTGGTTGGAATGAGATTTTACATGGTTAAAAATAGAATGTGGTAAGGTAAATGGGTAGAAAGGTCATAGGCAAGAGTTTGGGTGGGGTGAGTGTTGTAGGGTAGGCAATCAGGTGTTTGAGATATGTTCGTAGGTATAGAGAGGGGTAAATGAGTGAAGAAGTGATCATATGTGGTGTTTTTGAGAAGGGTGGTTGGAATTGACAGTGACCAATATCGGTTAGGAATAAATGGTATTGGTTACTGTGTAAATTTGTAGATTGCAATAAAAAACACATTGGAAGTTATTTGTTGATTTGTTGTTTGTTGGTTTAATGTGTGCAGGCACATGAAGGGTTAAGGATGAATGATAGGGTGCTAGCTTTGTTGTCACGGGTCCGAGCGGATGTAACACCAACTGAGTGGGCATTAATAAACCGTGTGGGGTTAAGTGGAATCCGCTATTATTCACGGATCACACGTAATCATGCTATGTTGCAGGCGCTGATTGAGAGATGGAATCCTGAAAAAAATACCTTTTATCTGCCAACAGGGGAGATGAAAATGACATTAGAAGATGTGTTCCAAATTTTGAGATTCCCAATTATAGGAAGACCAGTGTATCAGGCAAGGCCTAACACGGCGTAGGTAGCGATAACGGCAGTATTTGGTCTAGGCACACGAGATTTGACACAGTGAGGTTTGACATTCACTTATGGTATAATGTTTGCGACACACCCTGAGGCAACAAGGTTGGCAGTGGTATTAATGATAGCGGTGGGGTATTATGCATTACCTAGAGTGGATGGGGGAAGATTTCTGAAATCATTGATGTGTATTATTCATGAGATGATAGAAGGTAGCGTTACTTTTGCATGGGCACCTGCATATCTTGCGGAGCTATACAGGGGTTTATGGGCATGCAGGTGAAATCACAGGACTACACTGGATTGTGCATACTTATTACATTGTTGGGCCTATGAGCACATCGTGTGTGTGTGACCAATAGGCCAACAAATCCAGGGAGGAGAGACTGGAGTGTAGAGGTTGGGATTTAGATGATGGGTCCAGACAGAGCAAGAGGCAAGAGCCAAAACCATGATAGATGACGCCGATTATTATAGGTAGATGTGGGGGATGGTGACAATTGTGGATATTTGTTAGAGACCGTACGGGAACTACATGGTGACGATAAACATAGCTGAGGATTTGAGGGCTGTAGAGTGATTAAGGTGGATTACAGGACACAGGCCAGGTGAGTACGAGAGGATTCCTCTTGATCGTGTGCGGCGACAATTTAGATTTGTTCAGGATATACCCATGGCTCATAGACCATACAGGTGGATCGATGCCGAGGCACCCTTCTCACTGCCACAACCGACACTTCCAGAAGGACCAGAGGAGACAGCAGCCAATAGCAGGATAATGGATGCAGGAGTGACAGAGTCTTATATATTATGGTGGGTAGCAGAGCTGCATGGTGCACGTGAGAGGGCTGATCGTCCTGACATAGCTATGATTATAGTGGAGAGAGACCACCTGCAGGGTTTAGTTCACCAGCTTCAAACACATGTGAATGAGACAATGGGATTGTTAGAGGTTTCACAGTCACGAGTGGAGAGACTAGAGGCAAGATTCCTCCACGCGAGAGGGCGTATTCGTATGTTACAGGAGAGATTGGTAGATCAGTGGGAGGAACCAATAGCAGTGGCCCCTTTGAGGATGGAGAGGCCAGGTGAGCGGCATCGATGATCACCATCACTACCTGGTTTAGGATGAGGTGCGGGGGCCTACGTGAATTTCATAGGGGTAGAAGAATAAATAAGGATGCCAACCTGCGCATCAATGATAGAGAAGATGTATTTGTTTAACATCTAAATAAAATTGAATATCTATGTTGATTTTGAGGTTATGAAAATAATAAGAAATGTTTGTGGTTTGAATGTTTGGATTGGTAAAGGACAAAGGTGAGTGTTATCAATATAAATATGTGAAAACATTTATATTTTTAAGAAAAACATCATACATGATAGGTTATGGTAGGGGATGGTCGAGCTAACCTTGGGAGACCCCATGTCTCCTAAGTGCTGCCTACATAGCCCATTGCACAAAGCAAGGAGGGGCCTCAAACCGATGTAGTTCTCCCTTAGGACCAGGGAGAGGTGAATTCAGGTAATTTGGTTGTGGTTAGGAAATTTGTTGGTTGGTAAAAATTTTGATATTGGTAGGGTAAGGTTGTTGGAGTTGGTAAGGTATAGGTGAAGCGAGGGTTAGCTTACCCAAGCATTAGGGAACCGTGTCCTGATTAAGGTCAACATATGATCCCAGATTCGGGCAAAAGAGGAAAAAGTGTCCTTAAGTTAGAAAGAGCTAAACAAACCACAAATTATTGTAGGATGAGCCTGAATCCTTAGGTACCTTGCATAGGCGAGAAGTCAATAGGTGAAAAGAGTTGTATAATCACAATATATCGGATATACGTCACGTCCCTTGAGTTTTTTTGTTGTGAAGAATGGTGAGGTGAGGTGGATGGTATAGCTGGGATGTAGAGAACTTGTTATAAGGTGATTATTCTGACGAAATAGATCCAAACATAAATAGATGAGTCCATGACTCAAAAGTGCTTTTGAATACTACTTTTATTTTTCTGGATATAGACTGATTGATGCAGGAAGTCTATATGGGATATGAATTTTGTTGTTTCTTGAGGTCTTCATGAAGCTGATCAATGCGAGAAGCTTCTAATAGAGGCTAAATTTATATAGCTATCCTTCAAGGGAGCAGTCTACTTATAGTAGCATGATGCGGATTTGCACATAGTTGTCCTTCAAGGGAGTAGTCTAGTGTATAATAGCAAATGTGGCTTTGCACATAGCTGTCCTTTGAGGGAGCAGTCTAGTTTAGAGCGTAGCGGTCTAGATGTCCATATGAAGCATCGAGTTTTGCAGGAAGTTTGACTCAAGAATATCCCAGAATCATATACTTGAGAACTTGTTATTTTGATACTTTTAAGTCATGGAACAGACTAAAAAGGGGAAGGCATCTTTAAGAGGAGGTGATGATCAAACCATGTGAGCTTGATTCCATTTTGAGATGCACGAAACAAGGTGTATGAGGTGGTAAATGAGCTCAAGGGATGAGCGCAAGGTAGATAAGAAGTGATGTAATGCTAAATTCAACAGTAGAATGGTCGAAGATGAAAGGCATTAAGGGGTTCAGGCTCAGGTTTACCATTAAGTGACGCTAAACAATAAGTACCTGATCCATAGGTGTGAGTGATAATGTAAGGCCCAATCCAATTAGGAGAAAATTTTCCACATTTGCTCCTTTCTAGTTTGGTTACATGTTGATTCTCTTTGAGGACAAGATCACCAATCTTAAAGGTACGCTCATGAATTTTCTTATCATAAGCACGCTTAATGCACCTTTGATAAAGTTGTAGGTGGTCAAGAGTTGTAAGACGACGCTCGTCAAGAAGCTCTAATTGGGCTAACCGCTCTTGGTGGAAGTCATCATTGGTGAGAAAATCCTGAAGAGATATTTTGAGAGAAGGAATTTGTATTTCAAGAGGCAAAACAGTCTCGGTACCATACACCAGGGAGAATGGTGTGGCATTAGTGGAAGTACGAATGCTGGTACAATAAGCCCAAAGGGCAAAGGGGATGTGATCATGCCAGTTTTTCCCAGAATTGTTAACGACTTTCATGAGAATTTTGATTAAGGTTTTGTTAGAAGATTTGGCTTGTCCATTTACTTGTGGATAGTAGGGTGATGAGAAGCTAAGTTTGATACCAAAGTTTTCACAAAGGTCTTGTAACAACTTATTTTTGAAATATTTTCCATTATCTGTTATCAGGTGATGAGGAACACCAAAACGACAAATAATGTGATGATTGATGAACTCAATGATTTTTTCTTTTTTGGTTGAAATGAGTGGAATGGCCTCCACCCATTTAGTGTAATATTCGGTTGCCGTGATGATCCAATGGTGATGCTGCAAAGAAGGTAGGTGAATCTTGCCAATAAGGTCTAAACCCCATTGTGAGAAAGGCCAAAGATCTCGTGCGACCTATAACGGGTGGCTAGCAGTATGTTGAAGGTTGGCATGTTGTTGACACATAACATAATGCTTAACATATTCACAGCAGTCTTTATTGATAGTAGGATAATAATATCCTAGGTGAAGGATCTGCTTGGCCATGGCGAGGCCACTAAAGTGCCCACCACAAAGTCCGTCATGGATTTGTTGGGTGGTATGAGCAACTTCAGCACCGGTTAGACAGCGAAGGAGTATACCATCAAAGCCACACTTATAGAGAAGTCCCCCCATGACGACATAACGAGAAACACTTTTAAGAAAATCACGTTTGCCATTACTAGTAAGGTCAGGTGGTAGAACAAAGGTTGTAAGGTAGTCGTGAAATTGATGATACCAGGTATCCTGTGAATGAGCAGATACATTATTTACCATAAAAACATCCAGAACTAAGTAAGATGGGGTAAAGAGTTGTTAGACCAAGAAAAATATGTCCGAGTCAGTTGGCGAGGCCAGAATTTGCAAGGCCAAGCAAGCCATAGTATCTACAAATTTATTAGTTGAGCGGGGAATGGTTTGGATAGAATAATGAGAAAATTAGGTCAAAAGTGAATACACGTAACATTTGTACTTTTGAAGTTCCTCATTTTTACATTGGTAGATGCCAGTAACCTGATTTACTACCAACTGAGAGTCACCGAAAATATTAATAGACTTCACACCTAAGTGTAACATAACATGGAGACCCAAAACAAGGGCCTCATATTCCACTGTGTTGTTAGTGCAGGGGAAATCAAGCCTGAATGAAAGAGGCATAGGTTCACCTTCAAGAGGAATGAGAACAACACCTGCCCTTACACTGCGTTGGCATTTAGATCCATCAAAGAAGAGGGTCATTGGATACGACACATCACTGAGTGAAAGAGTTGCGATGAGCTCATCAGGGAAAGTAAAATTGGTAAATTGTTCCCCAGGTAAAGGGGCTTCCACGAGTTGGTCTGCGATAGTTTGTCCTTTGACTGATTTCTAGTGTACAAACTCAAGGTCAAGGTCAGTGAGTAGCATAAGCCATCGGGTGATGCGTTGGTTTAGATGAGGTTTGGCATACATATAATGTATGGGGTCAGCATTGGTGATGACAAAAGTTTTGTGATTCAGGAGGTAATGTCGGAGTTTGGTGGCCATAAATGATAGGGCTAGGCACAACTTTTCTACATGTGTATACCTAGTCTCGTAATCCACAAGAGTACGGATTATGTAATAAACTACTTGTTCTCGATGCTCAGAGTCACGATGTGCAAGCATGGCTCCTACAGCATGGTCGGTGGCAGAAAGGTAAAGGTACTAAGGGTGATCATCCTGAGGTGGGATAAGCACGGGTGGCTGCAAGAGATAAGCTTTAAGAGCCTTAAAGGCTTGGTGGCACTCCTCGCTCCATTGAAAGACAATGTCCTTTTTAAGGAGATGATGGAAAGGTTGACATTGGTCCGAGAGTTGTGAAATTAAACGTTGGATAGATTGGAGTTTGCCTTGCAAACTACGCAATTGTTTGAGGTTAGTGAGTGGGGGCATTTCTAGGATTGCTTTGACTTTAGTTGGGTTGACCTCAATGCCACGTAAAGAGATGATAAAGCCAAGGATTTTTCCCGAAAGGATGCCAAAGACACATTTCTTTGGTTGAAGATGAACATAGTATTGTAACAGGTGATCGAAAATAATGGTTAAAACATCGAGATGTTCACTACGATGTTTGGATTTTCTAAGAAGATCATCAACATAATCCTTGAGGATAGTGTACATAATGTCATGAAAAATATAAGTCATAGCCTACTGATATGTCGCACCAGCATTCTTAAGGCCAAATGGCATGACACGATAGTAGAAGGTCCCCCAGGGGGTAATGAAGGCGGTTTTATGTTGATTGGCCGGGGCTACCAAAATTTGATTGTATCCTGAGAAGCCATCCATGAGAGAAAGCATCTCATGGCCCGCAGTGAGATCAACAAGTTGATCAATGCTAGGTAGGGGGAAGTCATCCTTTGGGCAAGCAAGGTTAAGGTCCCGAAAATCC
Organism: Taxus chinensis; assembly: GCA_019776745.2. Classification (NCBI taxonomy): domain Eukaryota; kingdom Viridiplantae; phylum Streptophyta; class Pinopsida; order Cupressales; family Taxaceae; genus Taxus; species Taxus chinensis. Next base: position 392,392,292 of record CM034156.1, on the reverse strand, counting down.
ATGCATATCTGAAGTCCCCTCATCACTTTAGTGACAAGTACGACATTAGAAATCCATTGCGGATTGTCAATAGGTAAGATGAAAGAAACAGAAAGGATGTGTTGAAGCTCTTCTTTCACCAAGAGGGCAATGCGTGGATGTATTTTTCTTAGTTTTTGTTTTACTGGTTTAGAGTCTGGTTTCAGAGTGATGTTATGGACATCAATGTCAGGATCGATTCCTGGCATGTTGGCGTAGGACCAAGAAAAATCTTGATTACGGGCATGGAGGAAGGTAGTGAAGGCAGCTTGTTCTAATGCGTCGAGAGATTGTCCGATATTTATAATGTGAGGATCTTGCTCTGTGTGGATGTTGATTTCTATAGTTGATTCATTTAACATAGTTTGGGTGTCATATGGTAAGGCACGTTGAATATAAGAGTCATCCGCACCAAGGTAGGTGAGGATGGAGTCATCATCCTGGCACTCCACAACATTAATTGAAGGCGAATCTTCTTCGATCATATCTAGATACAAAATGGGGAGACAAGATGGGTCCTCACTATCGTGTTGATAAGTGAGAGGACCCAGGAAGATAGCATTCACGAAAAAAAAAGTTAGGAGGGATAGATTCCGGGTCTATCAATTTTGGGGGCGAAGATGGAAAAATGGGCGATGATGGTTCGGAAGGGGTGACTTCATTGTTTTCCTAGATACAATTGACATGAGGTTTCTTCGGTGTAGGTGGTTTAAAAAATCTAAGACCACAACAATCTTTGTGTTTGCGGGTAGTTACGGGAATGATCGTATGTCGGCCTTATTCATAAAGACCAAAACCAAAACCATTCCAAGCATAGCGTGTCAGGAAGGTGAGGTTGAAATGATGGTTGGTTAAATATCAAAAATCAGATTGGAAGGGAACCACACCAAGGGGAGGTTCAGGAGTGACAGAGGATGTTTCGACACCCCCATATGTTAAGTTGGTGCTGTAATTAGGTGGTCCGTAGGAGATCACCTCCCCCACACGACGGTCATAGGTAGGATGTGCATGTAACTATCCGTACTCCTGTGGGGTATGGAAGGTGCTAACATTGTATAGGTGGTACTCCCCTAGTGTAAGGTATTGAAAAATTTCTACCAAGGGATCTGAAGTTGGGATGTTGTCCGCAGGGAAGGAAGTGGTATTCGCGGCGGTGGATTCATTAGTCGAAGGTGCGAGTGTGGTTAAGGTGGATGGCTGAGGCGTGGTTGAAGTAGATGGTTGGGTTGGATCAACGGTTGCCTTAACTGGTACAAGCACATCATTAGGGTGGTATAACATATTACAGGTTTTGAAAGGGGAAGCGTCAGCTTTGACGGTGTAAGACTTCCCCTCATACTCAAATTTGATGCATCTATGTAAGGTGGAGGGAACGCATCCCATAGCCCGGATCCAAGGGTGGCCTAACAATATGTTGTATTGGAGTTCTCCCTCAAGGACATAAAAGAGTTCAGGTAAGGTACGTGGCCCTCCACAAATGTTAAGGATCACGGTCCCTAAGGTTGAAGTAATAGCATCGTTGAATGAACGCAACATGGTGGGGTTGGCACACATGCAGCTAGGAGGGATATTCATCTGTTAGAAGGCTTTGGAAGAGACGATGTTTAGGTTGGAACCCCCGTCAATCATAACATGACATACCCAGATGTCTTGGATGTAAGCCGAGATAAAAAGATCTAGATCAGGATCTTCTGCACCAAAGACGACAATTTCTTCTTCGAAAAAACTGACAGCATCAGCTTTTTTTATAGGGACAGAAGTGGTTGTGAAGGTAGGTTGTTTGGTGAGAGAAGCAACGTGGTTGGGTGTTAAAATGGAGGCGATGGGCAAGGTTTCATTAGGTAGGACCTTTATCCCTTGAAGGATCTCAATTAAAGCTTGTCGATGTGATTCAGATGTTTGAACGAGATCATAGAGTGTTATTTTGACAATAGATTGGTGAAGTTGTTTGATCATGGTGCGGTGGGAAACTCCATCAGAGATGGGATTGGTAGGTCCATGAATGACCACTTTAGGTGGTGGTGTGATCGAGATGGCAGAAGGAGAAAGAGAGGCCACATGTGTGCTTTCTTTAGCTTTTCCATTGTTTTTTTGACCTCAAGTAGCAATGTTAATCATGTTGATCTCGTGAATACGAGAGGAGGAAGATGGCGGGGATAAGTCATTGCTCTCGAGAGGCGGGGTTGCAATAATGATATATTTTGGCGAGGCGGGGACAGGTGGTAAAGGAGAAGGGCTTGAAGATAAAGGCTTCTCTCTCCGTAAATTATCTTTCTTAGGCTGTATATCCAAGATAGGTGACTGGCAAAGGATGGCTTTCAAATATTTTCATCCTTCTACATCGTGTCCTGGTGTGCGATGGTAAGCACAAATTTTAGATTCATCATAACCTATAGGTCGAGGCTTAGATGGATCATAGAATCTGAGCAGGGGTAGGGAAATGGTCACATCCCCTACCAACATATCAAGGATCTTGGAGTAAGATCCTTTGAGCGGGTCAAATTCAAATGAAGATGAGGCTGTTGATTGAGTAGGTGAGATTTTTGATTGTTTTGGTAATGGTCGGGTACGAGTGGTTCATATGGGTGGTGATTTAGGCAAGGGACTTTGATGATTGGTTTTAACGAGGCATGGTTTCTTCTACATAGAAGTTATGTTTAGCTAGTTAGATGATGAGGCTCCAGCTAATGCAGTGGCATAAAAAAACCATGGGGAGAGAGGAGCGACAGCAAACAATTCCTTTGATGATCGAGTTTGCTTAGGGTTGGAAGGTAGGCGAGATACTTGGGGTGATGGTGTTGAGATGCCCGTGAGTGTATGTAGGGGTGCAAAAGGTATAGGTCGTGTTAAAGAAGATGTGGGAGGCAAGGTGTATTGAGGCAAGGTGGAGGGGTGAGGCCCTAATATAGAAGGTAGGTGTGATGGTGAAGGCTGAAGCTGAGCCTGTTGTATCGGTGTGATCGGGGGTGAGGGTTTTAGTTGTGGAAGAGGCATAGATTAGACTCGAGGAGATTGGGTCTATCTCCTAAGTGGATTGATGGCAGTATTTTTGGATAAATCTAGTCATTTAGGTGGGTGTGTCAGGCTGGGAATTGGTGAAGTTCCAAGTGTAAGGAAAGGTTTGGTTAGGTTGATAGAGGTGGCTGAGGGATTCGATAGAGACGAGGGGGGTGAAGGTGAGGACATGGGCATTTTGAGCTTTTGTAAACACCTTGGGTATATGGTAGAGGTCTTTGGATTAGTCATTTGCATTTGAGTAGAGTATGGTGTACTCAAATACTCCCATAAGACTCATCTATCTTCTGAGGGATGACACTCTTCACGTGTGAACAAGAACTTTGGTATGGAAGAGAGATGGGTTGTGATTCCAGTCCACTATGGGTGTGATACAGGGGGTAAATGAGGCACTGTATCAATGGGTGTTAAGAGGTCAACTGGTCACTAGAAAGATTTAGGTGATGAAGCACTAATAGGTAGGAGGGCATGCTCAAGGGGATCCGTCATGATTAAGGAGTTTGGTGATGTAGGCTCAAGGGGTTTCTCCTCTAAGGATGACAGAAAAAGTGGCAAGCCTTCTTCTGTTGTAGCAAGAGTGGTGGAAGGAGATGTTTGGGAAATAGATAAGTTAGATAACATCTGCTCACAATCTTGCAGGGATGTGGTGTAAGAAGGTTCATTTGTGAGAAGAGAACTCTAGGTGGTTAATTCCTTTATGGGTAAAGGAATAGCGAGACTGTCCTCTTATCCTGATGAAGGAGAAGGGGGCGAGAATCCCTGTGTTGGTGAGGAAGATTGATTTAGAATTTCCTCAATGGAAGCCTTGGGTTGGGAGTTGAAAATTGCATGGATCTCATGCACACTCTTCTCCTTGGCTGAGGTGTCTTGGTTTGTGCTACTGTTAGATGCATGGTTTGGAAATGGTTTGTTGAAGATTTTAAAATTTTGATTAGCGGGGGCATTAGGATTATCGAGAGTTATATCCCCTGCATCAACCATTTCCTACACTATGTTTTTCAACATCTTGCAGTTTTCGTGACTATGTCCCTTCACGCGATGGAAGTTACAGAAGTCATTTTCTTTATACCAAGAAGGAATAGCGTGGGTGGAATCAAACCTGGAGTGAGGTTTAACAGGAGGTAAGGTGATAGCTCCTGCTTTAAACAATTTGTCTAAGATCACACCATAAGTTTCTCCCAAGGGAGTGTAGTTGATGGGCTCGGCTTTATATTTATAAGTGGCTTTTGACTGGGTATTAGAAAGTGCTTGAGATTTGACTGTCACTGCGTGTACTGCACCCTTTGATTTCGAAGTAGCCGATGCATGAGAGTTGGTGGTGTTGGGTTTGGTGGTAGAGTCTTGCATCCAAAAATTTGAGCTTTTGTTGCGTAACCTCAATTTCTCTTCCTCTATGGCTCGAATCTCTAGTTTTCGAGCCATAGTAAAGGCCTCATCAAAAGTGCAGAAAGTTTAAATTTGGAGGGTGGGGAAATGTGTTTAGCGCATGCCCGCGTAAAGAGTTCGATGAGCTCGGCCTGAGGTAAGGCGTAAGTAAGTTGGTTGATGAGGCCCCGCCATCGTCCAATGAAATCTACGATAGACTCGTCTTCAAATTGTCGGATGGCATAGAGGTCGGTAATGGATACTTTCTTGGCAATATTGATGGAGAAGTGATCCAAGAAAGATTGGGCTAACTGGTTAAAGGAGAAGATTGAGTGTTGGGCTAAAGCACTGTACCACTCTAAGGCAGGTCCTGATAAGGACATGGGAGAGGTATGGAGTAGTAAGGCATTGTCATGAACAATCAGATAGCAGGCATGTCTGAGCGATCGCAAGTGTTGTTGTGGGTCCTACTTACTATTAAAGTGAGTAAATTTTGGTAATTCCCATTGAGGAGGATATGTATGAAAGGGGACAGAGGGATGAATAGGCTCCCAACAAACTTTCTCGTATTTCAGGGTGTTACGACTTCCTGAAATAGAAGCCTCAAGATTTTGCATCTTGTCCATCATCTGTTTGATTAAATCATTAGTTGGGTTAGATGATGATGCTGTCATTGTAAACAGAGGAGGATTGGTCTAAGAGCCGCTACTAGAAAATGGTGGGATTGAATGTGGATAAGATAATGGTGTTGAATGTGTTGGGGTAGCTGAATAAGGGTGTCCTATATAAGAGGTTGAGGCCACTGGATGAATTTGTGGAAATGAAAAGGTGGGTAGAGCTTGTGAGGGAAAGCTCATGTGTATAGGTGGCAGGGAGCAAGTTATAAAAGATACAGTCTGTGAGAGATATGAGGTAGGGTTAGTGGATGATAGTGACATGGGGGGCCCCAGATTAACGAAAGGAAAGCTAATTGGTGCAGTATGAACCACCGAAGCTACTGAACTGGGAGATGGGGCTAAGGATGAAGACGGTGAAGCGGAGTTATTAGGTGGGGAAGGGGCTAAGTGAGCGGCGATACTAATAGGCATACCAATGAGGAGCTGACCATCTGGTATACGGTCAGGGGTATGAGACAAATAATATTGTACGGTGCTAGGATTAGCATCCAAAAATTTGGTAAATTCCTTATCTCCTACAGGGATCATGGGAAAATTACTAGTATCCGTAGGATTCCCCATAGGATGCGAAGGGGGTGACTCAGGCAAAGGCACAGAATAGGCATGTGAAACCATGGCTGTTGCTTGTTTTCGGGTGATAATAACCATAGACAAGAGGACACAACAGGGATTTAATCAATCCAGAATGAAAACAACAACAAAATGTTGGAATTGATAGGTTACTGGTTTGTCAAGAACTGTTAAACACAATAACTGATATCGGTCAGATAACCGATGTCGGTCAGAATGTAGCCAGTGTCGATTAGTTAACTGATGTCAGTAGTATGGGACCGGTGTCAGTCACTGTGAAAGCAAAGAGAGGATGTAAGAAGCTGTTAGTTTGGGGATAACAATGCTTAATATACCTACCAAACTGTCTTGAAGTGATCACTGAAATAGTGTATGACAGAGAAACATAACTAAAAAACAAGCAAGATGCACAAGCAAATCAAGAGACTAACCCTAGGACTATCTTTAATCACTTTGGGCTTATGCCTTAGATGCCATATGATGTCAATCCTAAACAAGAGATCTAAGGGAGATGTCAAGTTTGTTTTGGCTTATAAGGCTACCTCAATCGGGCGGAGGAATACCGTGGGAGAGGGGGGATGTTTGAGCTATTGTGTTGATTATGATGTGATTTGGTATGTGTTCTGTAGTGAGAGTAAGATTAATTTCTCATCAATACCATGGATATCACCCCCTCGTGTATGACCTGCTACTTAATCTACGTTCACTAGAATTAAAAACAACAAGCAAGAATGTGATGCACGTGTTTTAAACCCAAATCGAAAATGATATTCGATAAAGCAAAGAAGATGACTTTCACTAATGCAAAGATGTGAAAGAAAAATAGATTATTTTACCAAAATGACAAAATATTTTGTGAATATGTAGAAGAAAGAAACAACAAGTGTGCTCTCTATATGAAAGCAAGCAAGACAGAAAGAAACCCGAAAAGGGTCCCACCAGGCGTGCCAAAATGTTTCACATAGAATTTAGTTCCGGAATAGAGTTGCTTATATCCTTTCATTCTCTTGAGAAACAGATAAGAGTTAGGGCTAGGAGGAATACCTGTTGAGTGTTGGGAAGGTGTGCGTGTAAGGTAGAGGGATACCTGAAGAGTTAGGGCTAGGAGGAACTACCTGTTGAGTTGTTGGGAAGGTGTGCGCGTAAGGTAGAGGGATCAGATCGATTATGAAGAACTCCTTTTTGTCTAGGAAGGACTACCTGTAAGTAAGGAGTCACTGAGTCATGGGTGTGAGTCTGGACCAAGTCATAGGTCTTAATTAGGTTGGTTTAGGGTTAGGGCTAGGTCATGGTGAGGTGGTGAGGTGAGGTGGCAGGGTTGGAGATGTGGATTTATTAATTATAAGGTAATTAATAAATAATTAAGTGTGTAAGGTTTAGGTGGTGAGGTAGGGTTAGGTTGCGGGATGAGATGCGGGGTACAGGGCGTCGTAAGACCCAAATTTGGTGTCTACAATAGTAACATGAACAATATGTTGAAAATCTTTGGCCAAAGTATTGCAAGATGTTGGTTTCATTGTCCTATGTCACCTAGTTTAAAGCAACATGATGTCAGATCAATATTGGTGACAAATATTCTTATATGTTGATTAAAAAGATCACTCAGTACCCAGAATAGGGTAGGAGAACCAAGTATACGTAATATACATAAAGTATTATATACTTTAAGTCAACATGAGAAATCGGTTTGTAACCGAGTCATAGAATGAGATATCGGTAGCATACTAAGTCATTACAACTTCATATGGTTATCTGTTATGAGATTGATTGGCATGGAATGTGTGTTCTAAATGATTTTTTATTTAGAACAAAGAACATCATGATTCAAAAAAAAAATCCCTTCTTTCTAAAGTCTTAAAATGGGAATGTTACATCTTGGTATCAGAGTTGAAGGTCGTTGTGTCCATAATATGATGAAACTTAAATTTTCTTGTTAACTGAAAATTGTTAGAATAAGAGGAAATCTTAAAAATAATCCTTCGCCTGAGGATGGTGCAGAAACTACCTAAAAACTTGATGAGATCCTTGCTGCCCTGTTGGACATAAGAGATCATTTGGCTATACTTGAACAAAAATTAATGGGCAATGAGGAGGAAGAAGATGCTGGTAATAATAATTAGCCACCTCCTAAGGACAATGCTAATTTAGGTGTTGATAATAATAATGTGAACATACCTGAACATCTTGAGAACAAAAAGGATAGGATAGCAGCTGAGATCACTAATGATGTAAAAAGGATAAGTCCACCTAAGTTTGATGGTACCACATTAGGAGATGGAACTGAGAATTGGCTCAGCAAAATGGAGAAATACTTTGCAATAAGGAATTTCTTAGAAGAAACAAAGGTAGTATGGGGAAAATATAATCTTTCCCATGAGGCATCTTCATGGTGGGATAACCATAAGGCTGAGTTAAACATTGATAAAACCAATATCACATGGGATCAATTTAAAGGTTACTTTAGGCAATGTTGGCTACCGTAACTTTACTATGATTAGAAAATGACTGAATTCTAGAACTTAGCTCAAGGAAAGATAACTATAACCAAGTATTGGGAGTAGTTTACTAAAATCCTTAAGTATGTACCTCAATATCAAACTGACGAGAAGTTAAGGATATGGAAATTCATCATGGGATTGAATCCCATTATAGGAGGAGAGGTGGATGTTCACAGGCCAACCAAAATGGAAGGGGTTGTTGAAAAATCCATAAGGTAGGAACAAAAATTGAAGGCAATTTCTACTCATAAGGAGGAAGTAAGGAAGAAAGTTCCCAACTCCTCTTCATCATCTCTTGCACCTAAGAAAGGACCATGGAATAAATTTAGAATGAAAAGTAAGTTTCAAGGTGATAATAATATGAAAGTAGTAGCAAACAAGTTTACTTGTAATGTATGTAATAACTTTTTCAAGAATACTAATAACAGACATAAGTCATATGGAGGTCAGAATGATAATTCTAGGACTGTAAATAAATCTTAGCCTAGAAAGGGACCTGTAGGAGGCTATTATAACTGTGGAAAAGATCATTACGTAAATAAATTTCCTTTAAAAAATGATGATCATAATTAGCAGCACAAGATACACGCTGCAGTAGCTGACAAGCAGGTTGAAAAATAGGCCATGCCCATAGAGGTTCCAGGAAAGTTATTTGGCATACATATAACTATTATTTTTGATACCAGAGCTACTAAGTGTTTTATTTCTAGTAAATTAGCATCTAAACTAAAAAGAAAAGATGGAAACATGGATAAAACATGAACTGTACATTATGGAAATAGTGTTGTTCATACTGTTAGTATGTGTCTTTTTGGAGTAGTCCTTGAATTACCTAGTTTTTCCATAGAAGTTGATCTTTATGTTGCACCTTTGGGGTCTTATGATGTAATCATCAGTGTTAATTTGCTATCTGAATATAAGGCAAAGGTGGATTGTTTTGAAAAACATATTAGTTGTTTAGATGACCTACAAAAAATAGCAGAGATTCAGGGTGTGAAACGTGATATTTCTGTCAGGGAATTGTTAACTTAAAAAGGCTAAAAACAAAGGTTATACCTTATATGCTATAAATATTATAGAAACGGGTGAAGAGAACAACGGTTTCAAGGAACAATATCCATTGTTACAAAACTTCAGTGACGTGTTTCCGTAAGACTTACCAGGTCTTCCATCTAAAAGGGAATTTTATTTCACAATTGAGATCAATCCTGGAACTGAGCCTATTTATAAAGCACCATATTGAATGAATACTATATAATTATTAGATCTTAAGGCTCAATTGCAAGAACTTTTATCTAAAAGTTTGATTAGACCAAGTGTTTCACCTTGGGGAGCACCAATAATTTTTGTGAAAAAGAAAGATGGAACACTTAGATTGCGCATTGATTACAGAATGTTACACAAAGAAACAATCAATAATAAATACCCACTCCCTAGAATTGATGATCTATTTGATCAGATGTGTAGAGCATCGGTATATTCTAAGATAGATCTTTGATCTGGATATCATCAATTATGGATTAAGGATGAGGATATTCATAAAACAATTTTCAGAACAAGGTATGGACATTATGAGTTCATGGTCTTACCCTTTGGATTAAAAAATGCACCTACAACATTTATGAATTTAATGAATAATATCTTTCAAGAATACTTGGAAAAAATTGTGCTCGTATTCTTGGACGAAATTCTCATATATTCTAAAAGTATTGAGGAACATCATGAGCATTTAAAGATAGTTTTGGAAAATTTGAGAAAGAGATAGTTATATGGTAAGCTATCAAAATGTTTTTTCTATGACACAGAAGTGCACTATTTGGGACATATAATAAGTAAGAATGGAATTGTTGTAGATCTTTCTAAAATTGTAGCTATAACCGAGTTTCCTACACTAAAGAATGTACATGAAGTTAGAAGCTTCATGGGGCTTGTTGGTTACTATAGAAAATTTGTAAAAGATTTTTGTAAGGTGGCTACACCAATAAATTCATTACAGAAAAAATATAAGAAGTTATTTTGGAATGAGAAATATGAATCTACATTCATAACTTTGAAGGAATAGTTAACTTTAGCACCTATTCTAGCTGTACCAAATCCTAATGAAGACTTTATGGTAGTAACAGATGCATCTGGTGAAGATCTAGGAGGTATTTTATTACAAAATCATCATGTCATAGCTTTAAAAAGTAGAAAACTAAAGTTACATGATTTGAACTACACTCCACATGTTTTAGAGCTTGCTGCCATTGTTCATGCACTACAAGTTTGGAGGCATTATCTACTTGGTAAACCTTTTGAATCAAAAACTAATCATCTTGGGCTGAAGTATATTTTCACTTAGCCAAATCTTAATGGAAGACAACGAAGATGGTTAGAGTTTATATCTCAATATGATTTTGACATCAATTACATTAAAGGTAAGGAAAATAGAGTGGTTGATGCTCTGAGTCGTAGGAAGCACATTTCTGCTCTTATAACATTGAGAACTCATTTTAAAGATGAAGTAAAAAGTGTTATGGAATTTGATTCTTACTTTCAGCAAGTAAAGATAGTGCTTACTACAGATCCAAATGATGTGAGGTGTAGAGGTTTTCACTTTGACAATGAAGGAATCTTAAGATTTGAAATCAGAGTATACATACCTTCGCTAAATGATTTAAGAAATAAATTGTGCCAAATCACTGCACCCCCCGAATGGCCAGGATGTGAATAGGACGTTCGGTGTGATTGGGACACATGGGATCACCTCTCAAGCTGTGGGACTTGGGCTCGAGGTGAACCTCCGGAGAAGGCCGGCTTCCTCTTCCTAAACTAAGTGCTGTACTACTCCTAGTGTAACAAAAATGATTATCTAGTCCTATGCTAACATTTTCATGGGGTTTTAGGGAAAGAGATTTACAGAAATGAAACTATACTAGGGATGGTGATGCACCGAATAAAGGGTGTCTTCAGATTCAGGAAGGGTTAATTTGAAGAGGGTGTGTGCACCACAGGTCAACTTCACCTACTGCAACTTAGAGAGGGTACAAGATACCACAGGCTAAGAGACACGCGTTCCTTTTGTTAAACTTTATCAGACTGAGAAATATACCAGTTTCCCAGTGAAGAAGGATGAACTCAAGAAGGGTGAACAGACACCACAACTCAACTGCATGCAATACTTCACCACTCGATAAGCACAGAACTCCAAGAACCTGCAATAGAAACTTAAACTTGCACAGTGTACCTGCAAGTATGAGAAAGGCACAAAGAAGCATAGAAGGATGAAAGGACCGAGATTAGTCACAAAACACACACTTTTATTGCTTCAATAACATGCACAATGCATCATACATTCAGAAGAGGCAATAGTTGCCATTACAGTCTTGAAGAGGAGGCTTGAAAGTTCTCTCAACACACAAGAACAACTTGCAGAAGAGAGAGGATTTTTGAAAAGTATACACTCGCCTGAGATATCTAACTGTCCAACTTGTCTGAACTGTTGGAACCCTTTGAAATGAGCTTCCAACTTACATTTATAGAAGAATATGTGAGAAAGAAGAGGAAATGGTCATAATTACCTTCCTAAAATGAAGGCCCATGATGTATTTATTACAGTTAGTTGAACTACCTGAGAAGGTTCCATCATAGGTCATTAATTGCCTGATGACCAAGTCTTCTCAATTAATTAAAAGAATATTTAAATAAAATATTTAAATAATAATAATAAATATTATTATTAAAATATTTAAATAAAAATATTAATTTAATTAACATAATGTTGGGACCCCCCCCGTTGACCCGTTTGACTTGAAGAGGAGGGGGGTCCATGTGGATAGAGTCTGCACAAATCTCAACTTCGTGAGCTTCGAATCCGCTAACTCGGTGTTGCAATCGATTTTTGACCCTGCACTAACTCTTTCCTTGCTTTGGTAATCGCGCTCTTTTGCATTGAGTCCTCCGAATGGTGGGCTATCAAACTTGATTCTTATCATTTTCCTCTGTTAACTCGAGGCCATTTATGCATTCCTCGTTCAAACTTCATGAAACATCACCACGAGCTCCCCCGAGCACCCGGTTGGCTCAACTCGGAACATGTCTATGTACCGAGCTCATATTTACCATCCTGCACATCTGATTTCCTTACTCCCTGAACAACAATGGGTCTATTGCTCATTGGTTATAAACTCAAGCACTAGCTCATGCATTGAGCTCTTCTTTGATTCGGTCGATCTCTCGAGCTATTCTATGCTTTGTATCTGCGGGAAATATTAAGATTTGTTCGATCATGTTCACATTTTCACGCCTCTAAGAATGGTTTTACCACAATGCTCACGGTTCTTCCTTATCATATAACACTTGTAAGCACAATTGTATCCTCCAAACAATCTAGAACATGCCATTAACAATAAAGACCTAATGCTGCCATGATGATGACCCAGGTTCATGCCTATTAAACGTCAATAGACACCCTTAAGACTGATTCTTGGACAAAGAGACCTTCGGTATTTTGGCAGTGCATTCTGCAATCTAGGCTCCAACCAACAATTATGCCACTATTGGGATCTTAGTATGGAATGGGTAGCTGCGAGCTACACAATATACTCATTTTTTCAGAAACTAAAAAGATCCTTCATGTTACAATTTGCAACACATAAAAGAAGCCCTTCAAAAAATACATTGAACAACGGGGGCAGCCAAGAGGACCTTGGAAAAAATGTACAGTAACAACCATATGAATTCCCCCTTAGTCGTGGATCAAAGCTAATAGAAATAAAGCTCGATAAGATTAGTTTGAAACTGCAGTATAATCGTCCATTGAAAAAACACAGTTTCTCTGCATCTGGTAAAAGAATACTTTTATTGTCTGATTGGACGTACATAATGGAAGAGTATAAATATTGCCTCTGCTCTCGGATTTTTTCGAAGAGACCATTTACGAGTAACAAGAATATAGCATGCAAAACAGCCGACTGGGTATTTTCAGAGTTGACCTTCACATTCAATTCGTTTCTAGGAGAAAACTACTGAGCAATATGAATCGTTTCATTCTGCACCGAGTTCCATTCACCAAAATCCTTTTCCAACTTGCTACTCGAATTGAGCTCGACCCATGACTCCTTCGAACAACGTTGATCGAGCTCTTATAGCTTAGAATTCTACCTTCTTGGGTCTGGCTCCTTGAGCTCCATATCTGAATACCCTGGCCCGACATTCTTGTTGCCTCTGCAACGATGGAAATCAACGTCCTTTTATGAGCTCTGAGTGAAACTTCACCGTATGCGTGCTCTTATTAGTCGAGATACCTTATTCACATGACCTATGCAACATATTTACCGTGAAATCAAAGCCATATGATATCACGAATCTTCTGCACCCCTTGGTCTATAGAGCTTGATCTAAAACGAGCCTATAGTGTAGATATCGTTTAAACTTGAAACAACTCAATCGAGCCCTTTCTTGAACCGCTCGATGCTACACAATTATGTCGGCTCGTATCATCTCCTCCTCTCATGTGCATAGACTCATCATGAGCTTGTATTCAACCTGGTTACCTGTTGGCTTACTTACCAAGCTCCTTGCAATCTTCGATGCATCGATCTCCATATGGCTAGCTTCTACGCGAGTTTTACCAAGCTCTACGCATCGAGCAGATCTGCCCTCGACTGAACTCAGTCACTAGATTGCTTCAATGCAGCTGTGTTGCCCATAACCCAAAGCGTTCTACGAGCTCGTGTTAATGTCACATTCATGTGGCGATGCTGGAAGCGTTCAAAAGGCTTCTACTGTACTGCGACATGCCTGCTGCCTGTGCGTGGGAGCTTGGCCGAGGAAGAACTGTACAGAGGACGAGGAGAAGGTCGTGGAGTTTTCAGCATTGCTTTCCCCGTCAAACTCTTCGCATATGAGCCCCGACTGAGCCATTAACGCATCGCCTTCGTTGGGTCTGCCTGTAGCCTCCGCTGAAATTGGTATCACGTCGCGTTTTTTAATCCATGACCCGCTCCAATTCACAACCGTCTCATTAATCTTCCTGGCGACTCGCACAAAGACTCGGACCACTCCAAGCTGCGCGGATTTCGTTTACATGGTTCATGCGGAAGTCTGATGTTGGATTGCCATCGTCAAATCTCCACGCTTGGCAGTGCTGCTCCAAATCTCCCACGCGCGGAATTTCGGTCATGGTTTGCCAAACCAATATTTCCACTTCTGGCAGTTTGACCGGATTTCTCCCATTTTTTGGCAGTAGACTCAAACTTCTCCCACGCCCGGGATTTCTTCTTTGGCTTGACATCACGTCATTTCCCCTTGGCATTGCTTGCCTTATTTCCCACGTCCTTGGCAAGATGAAACTCGGGACCCCCTTTACGTGAAAACCTTGTGTTGGCTTTCCACTGCAAATTTTCCACCATGTAAATCGGGATGAAGATATCCTATGTGGGGAAATACTGATTTGGCTTGCCATCATCAAATTTATGACCTTGGCAATATACTGAAATATTTCCCATGTGGGAATCTTACAATGGCTTGCCATCATCAAAGTCCAACCCGACAAAAGGGATGAAAATCTCCCAAGCCAATGCCTTAGCACGGATTTGAACCCCAACTTTTCCTTCTCGACTTACAATCGAACCAAACAAAACTCTGGATGCTCACGACCTTGTCAGGCTCGACTGAGTGAGCCAATGCTACCACGTCTGAGCTCCATCCTCAACTGATCGATTCTTTTCCATTGGCCAGGCTATACACGAATGTTCAGGTGATCGGGGGTGGTCAGGTGTTCGTTACATTTCATGAAATAGTTTGAATGCATGTATAGGATGTCCATGCCTTCTGTAAGCTACAATTACCATATTCCATGAGAAGAGATCTGGATCAGTCATGCAGTTGAAGACTTTACGAGCATCCATCAAACTTTCACACTTGTCATACATGTAGATAAGTTTATTTGGTAATAGCGTGAGTCTTCCAAATGTGTGTCCCCTATTATTGATGTGAGAGTGGATTTGCTTGGCCTCCGCAAGGGCTTTCTTAGTAATGCAAGCCTGTAGTAGATGAAGATATGTTAAAGAATTTACAGATGGATTATGTGTTGTAAGAAGAACGTGTACTGCCTCCTTCAAGCGACCCTCTCCATAGAGTGCTACGAGATTTTAATTGAGATGTATTTGGTTGCTTGGTTGCAAGCATTTTTTTTTTATTTTTAAACACTACCAGATGACCTCATCGTCATATCTGCATAATCTCATATCATCTTGGTCAAACAAGATAATTTTCCCAAGTGGTTGGTCGAGCACTGTCTTAGTGGATTAAACCTGGCCTCATGTTAACTTAGCTTTCCTTGACTCGGCCTTCAGATATTTTTGCATCGATCTCCACCGGGATCCTTGTACAGTTCCTTTCATTCGTCAATTTTCAACGAGCTATATTTTGCATTAACAAGACCATCGTCGAGCTCTTACAACTGAGAGTCTCTACTGAGATGATTTCCGAGATGACTATCAATTTGACACCGGATTCTCTATCAACTCGACCCCGAACTCTTCACTGAGTCGAGATCAACTGGGTGCCTTTCGATGCTAGGTGATCTCTTCATATGCAATTTAGGAATTATTTTTAATTATTGCATTTCGATAATAACCGAAGGTGGGTTCCTGGGACTATTATTTTATTTTGAACGTGATAGGACCCCGTTGTCCAATCTTGCCAGGTGTGCAAAATTGGATAACATTTTTGGCGACCTCTCGGGGATGATTGCCTGCTAAGCATGATTCCAGTAGCCTTAAGTCATCCATTGGGCATGGAGTCTGTGTTGGAATCCTGAAAGTAGTATGATTTTCTTTGACACATCCCGAAATCTCCTTGAACATTGTCGATATCCTGGACCTCCCTGGAATGCTAAGCATGAAGTATATTGAATCTGTTGAATGCTTGACATCCATGGAACACTGCAAAATTTTGAATGAAGCAGATTTTGAACTGTTATGGAAACCTTGAACCTTTCTTCTCCTTGACACCTTCCAATGATGAAACAATGTGCAGAACAACACAAAACACAACAACAAGGAAAGCAAAGCAACAACACACAACAATGTGCATAAGCACTTGGAGGAAAACACCTAATTTTAACTGTACAGGGGGTGGAACGCTTCTCAAAAACAAGCTTTGAGATGTATCCCATTCACATGAATGGGCAGTTCTTCTCCATTGAGCCTAGATAGACGAAATGAATTTGCCTCTTTGCAACTTGTGATGATGTATGGTCCACTCCAGAGAGCGTCAAACTTGGCATGCTTGCCTGGTTTGGCCCTGTCTTCATCCCATTTGAGAACTAAATCTCCCTCTTGAAAATGTCTGTCGGACGCCTTCTTGTCAAAAGATTTCTTAACTTGAGCCTGATGCTGCTCCAAAGTTTTCATAGCCTTATCTCGTACTTCCTCTAACTCCATGAGTTCAGCAAACCTTACTGTCAGAGGATCACTCTCTATAACTTCAAGTTGATGAGCTAACTCCAAAGAAGGTAACTCCAATGAGAGCGGGAGTTTTGCCTCTCTTCCATATACAAGAACGAAAGGAGAATTTCCGATGGCCCTTTTAGGTGTGATTCGATCTGCCCATAAGGCGGTCTTAAGTTGTGTATGCCAAGTCCTCTTGTTAGTCTCCATTGTGCGCTTAATAATCCTTATGAGGTTTTTGTTGCTAGACTCAGCCAATCCGTTTCCTTGCGGATAGTAATTGGATGAAGTTTTGAGGTATACCCCATTTTTAACAGCCCATTCACTCAATTTCGTACCAAGAAAAGCCAACGCGTTGTCTGAAATGATTGTAAACGGAACACCAAACCTCGTCATTATACCCTCCAAAAAATCTAGAACTGCCTTTTCATTGCTCTCTTTTAATGCTACCGCCTCTGTCCATCGAGTAAAATAGTCTGTTGCGGTAAGGACCCACTTATGTCCGTCACTAGATGGAGGATTAATCATTCCGATGAAGTCCAACCCCCATTGAACAAAGGGTTGATCCACTTGAATTGGATGCAGTGGAAGAGCTGCCAGCTTCTGCTTACCTGTGAAAAAGGCACATTCCTTACATTTCCTTACCCATAGATGGGCATCCTTGAATAAATCCGGCCAATAGTAGCCAGCTCGCATGATCTTGGTAGCTGTTGTTCGTGCGGAATAATGTCCTCCAGATAGGCCATTATGAAATTCTTCTAGTATCTTACTTACCTGTTCTGGTCCTATGCACCGAAGGAGAACGCCGTTCAAATCTTTTCGAAAGAGAATGCTATCTACCAAAACATATGGGATAGATTGAAGACGGAAAGTTCGTCTTTGGTTTTTATCCATGTTTGCTGGGTATGCTCCTGAGAAGATGAAATTCTTCATTTTGGATAACCAGTCAGCTTGATCAACATCCTCATCAGTATTTAGGAGTGTCACGTCCTCATTACCTTTTGATTCCATGTCTGCAGCAAGTTGCTCACATAAACCCTTACCTCTGACAAGTTTAGTGACTTTGATATGCACGTCATACTCCATTACCTTCGTGATCCATCCAGCACGCTTTTCGTTCATTTCTTTGTTCAGCAAAAACTCCTTGACACCTGGATGAGACACCATCAGATGAATCTTGTTGTTGGACAACATGTGCTTGAATTTCTTCAAAGCTCGAATAACCGCAAAGACTTGCTTTTCAATGAATGAGTATTTGAACTCGTAGTCTTTGAGGGATTGACTGAAGAAAGCGATTGGTTGCTCCATCAGGTTGTCGTTTTGTTGGGTGAGGATCCCTGAAATGCTCTCTTGACCTGCAAAAGCATAAAGGATAAAATCTTTGTCAAACCTGGGGTTCACAAGCGTGGGAGCTTGGGAAATGGCTGTTTTGATGGCTTCGAAGCTTTCTCGTCCTTCCTTTGTCCATGAGAATGGCATGTTTTTCCTTAGCATGGCTGTCAGTGGTTTAGCCAATGTCGCGAATTGGGGGATGAATCTCCGCACGAAATTTATGGTTCCCAGGAAGCTCTGGAGGCCCTTCTTGTGACTTGGGAGAGATAAGGACATAATCGAATGAATCCTGGCTGGATCGATTGATAATCCTTCTACTGAAACAACATGCCCCAACAATTTTCCCTCGTGCACTGCGAAAATACATTTCTTGGGGTTAAGTGAAACCCCAAATTCCCTACACCTTTGGAAAACTTTCCTTAGATGCGTGATGTGATCTTCTGCATGCTTAGAGTATACAGTTATATCATCAAGGTAAACCAAAATAATATCGTTGATTAGTCCCTTAAATGCCACGTCCATGGCTCTTTGGAAAGTAGCCCCGGCATTGGACAATCCGAATGGCATTTTATTGTAGGCATATGTGCCCCACTTGGTAGTGAAAGCCGTTTTGAATTGGTCAGATTATTGGACTAGGATTTGATTGTAACCTGAATATCCATCGAGCAAAGAAAATATTTGAGCTCTTGCCACTATTTGAAGGATCTGCTCCATCGATGGAAGTGGATAATGGTCTTTTAATGATGCACGATTCAAGTCCCTGAAATCTACGCATAACTAGATCTCTCCGTTCTTCTTCCTCACGGGTACCAAATTGGCTACCCATGAGGAATGCTTGATGGGAAAAATTATACAGGCCTCGATGAGCTTAGTTAGCTCCTTTCTCATTAGTGGCTCAATTTTGGGATTAATTGGTCTTTGTTTCTGACGAACTGGCTTAGCATTAGGATCCAGTTCGATGGTATGTTGCGCAAGACCTAGATCAAAACCACGTAGATCTTTATAGCTCCATGCAAAGATGTCATGATACTCTTGAAAAAGTTTGATGAAAGTTTCTTTCTCCTCAGAAGTACACACTTTTCCGATCTTGAGAAATTTTTCATTTGATACTTCGACTTCCTCAAAATATTCTTCTTTGACCACCATGTTAGGGCTTTGTCTTGTGGCTTGGTCATCTGAATTGAAAATGGATTCCAGAGTGACTAAACCTTTTGGTAACTTGTTGCTTTTCAACTGGATAATTTGTTCACCATATGAATCTTGCAACTTATCTTGATTTTTTGCAGCAAACTCCGCCTCTTCTTGTAGGAAGAGGAC
Organism: Taxus chinensis; assembly: GCA_019776745.2. NCBI lineage: Eukaryota > Viridiplantae > Streptophyta > Pinopsida > Cupressales > Taxaceae > Taxus > Taxus chinensis. The sequence continues at coordinate 392,373,065 of CM034156.1, read as the reverse complement.
AATTTGGTTGTCACTATCGAACACTTGCCAACTACTCACATTATCAGGGACTGCTGGTCGAACCACCATTTTAACAAATTGCTGCCCTTCTTTCATGATATCAACTGGTATGTTGTATCGTGAACCAATTGTAGCAAGCCTATCCGCATCTTGATTTTGACCTCTAGGAACTGCATGAATTCCAAAAGCTTCGAAATCTTCAATCAGGTCCCAGACTCGATTCTTGTATGATCTTAAAAGATCATTTTTGGATGCACTACGTGCTGAAACTTGATGAACAACTAACTCACTGTCTCCAAAAACAGTTAGGGCCTTGATTCCCTTCCTTTGGGCTAGCTGAATTCCTGCACAAGAGCTTCGTATTCAGCAACATTGTTGGTGCAACTGAACTGTAACCGGAAAGATGAGAAGTACTTATCTCCCTCTGGAGAAATTAACATAACACCAGCACCGGATCCATTCTTACTTCTTGAGCCATCGAAGAACAATTTCCATAGTCCTTTAGAATCACTTGGTGTTTTGACAGTTGTGGTATGATTGTATCTTCTTCATGGATACAGTAGGTACCTAATCCTGTTTCTTCCAAGACCAAAAAACCAGCTTCTTCTTCTGCCAATACATCAGCGTAGGGATCGTACTGATGATCTCTACTTACTTCATCCAGTAAAGTATCAGGGACTTCTTCAACAGGGTGGTTGGTTCATGATCGGCACCTTCCTCTTCTGGATCCCGATGGTGTGATTTCCATTTGTGGGATTAGAAGTGTAGGGTTCTACATGATTATGGCAGATTGGTTCTGCCCTTATAGTTACTTTGGTTCCATATCGAGTCCTGAGAATCATATGCGACCAATCGGCTGATAGGTAACCACCCATCTTGGCGGTGAAATCCCGTGATAGGCAGATGGCAAAGAGGGGGGAGGGAGATCAATGACTGATATATCTTGGGTGAATGACAAGCTTGGGCATGCGTGGATGGGTAAGTTGAAGTCCTTTGATAACCCCAACAGTCTTAACAGCTGTGCCATCCAGTTGAACAACCCCTCTTGCAACTGGCGGCATATTGTATGCCTAGTACATCTGCGATTTGTTTCGGCATGACAGAGCTACTGGCAACCAGAATCGATCATGCATTATGTACCCAGGTGGTCGCCAATGATCAGGGAAATGTAGAATGGTGGTGGTTTGTTTGCCGTAGGAATGATCTTCCCTTCCGGTTGACACAAATTTGTAGCATTTGTCACTCCATGGCTTGGTGATGCGCTGGTTGTGCTAAAACTGTTTCAGAGCTTCTCGCAGCAGGTTTCTTTGAGAAGGAATCGAGAGTGCATCCCACATGGTAACGCTCAGATTGGTTTTCTTCATTTGTTCTAACGATGCTAAAGGGAATCGCTCCAACTTTATTGACACTTTTTTGGGCATTGGGGTCCTCCTTTGGAAAATGTTTGTTGGGTATCGTGATGCCTGGAGAACCATCTTTCCCTGCGGCGTGGCTAGCCGATGTTTCTGGTGATTTCTTTCCGCATTTCTATCAACCGCTATTTGTAACCCATGTTGAGAAGTGGATGCTAGATCAGCTTCGAGAGGTTGAGGCTCCATTGCTCTCTTTTTGGAATGAGTGTTTGCTGCCACTGATGAAGAATCTATATTCAATCCGCAAAATCTTCTTCTTGCCAGTTTAGTAACGTGGATTCTTCAGGTGCCTGTGGTTGATCTGCCGCTTCTTGTGTAGATGAATTATTGTTAAATCTGAAGGGGAAGATACACTTTGAACCATAAGGGCCTGGCTAAGAACCCCATTGGGACAAAGATTTTGATTGTGAGGTTGAGAGCAAGGATAGCACCATTCGTAGTCTTGAACTAGATTATTCTGAACAGGTACTATAGCTCTAGATGAGCTAGCTGCAAGAGGGTTCCGGAAGTTCAAGGGCCTGACATTTGCAACTTGACTCGTAGTTTGATTTTGGGGCTGATTGTTTCCTTGAAAGGGAGGACGGCTAGCCTGATACTGCTGATTTTGTGGCTGATACGGACGATTGTATTGAAATGTTGCCTTTTGAGTGCAACGAGCTCATTTCCAAAATTTTGCAGTAGTGACTTGACTTCAAATAGGTCATTTGAAGAGCAAGGGAAGATTGAGATGGTTGCTTGATCCACTGGAAGAGGAGCAATGATAGGCCTGATGATTCTAGATCTGGAGAAAAGGGAATTAGGTGGTCGTGGAGTCTTTTCAGCCTGAATCAAAAGAGTCTCGTGCACTTATGGCAACTCGTAAGCATCAGGAAGTGTAGTCCATCCCATAGACTGGATCATAACTGCTTACATAGCTATTAGGCTCGCAATAGTACAAGAATGCAATGTTGCAGAAGCTTTATGAGCGCCGGAATCCTATTCCAAGTCCTGTGAAATCGGAGTTGAAAGCATATGTAGTCTTGGGGAGCTCTTTAGGTAGTAGTGTCCAAAAGGGATAGGTGATCACTGTTGTCTTAATTGTTTAACATAGCTTTTCTTCCCTCCGTCTCAACACCCTACTTACCCCCAAGTCATCACCATCCATTCGCACACAACCTTAAGTTGTCCCCCGCACCCTGTTCATCATTTAGCCGTGTTCATGCCCCCCTATCACAACCATCTTTTTCCCCGCCACTGCCTCCCACTCGCCTTCCCCCTCCTCCAACCTCCTCTTCACACCTATTTTCCACCTCCTTCTCCCCTTTCTAATTCCCAACGCATAAACCCCCAATGTGTCAACTCCCTCCCCCCCCCCTCTTCTCTGCCCACCCTTTGCTTCCCATCCCCTACTCGGTTCCTCCCCACCCCTCCTCCCTCCATCCTCTGTTAACACACCCCCCTTACATAATCATTCTCATTTCCACACTTGTCGTCCCTTCCCTCTGGCCTCCTCCACCTCTATCCCTCGACCCTCCGTTGAGCCCTCCAATCTCGTCACGACCGTTCTCCTACCCTTTTTCCCCTCCCACCCGTCCGGTGTCCCCCCCCCAACCTCTAACCGCCCACTCCTACACCTTGCTTTCCATATTACGCACACCCCGTTTACCACCCATTTCCTTTCCCAACTCCACGAACGCGCTCCCGCTCACCACCCTGACTCCCCACCCTTCCCCTACCACTTCGGCCACCCTCTTCCCCCTCCCTAGCACAACGCCCCCCTCGAACCATCCCACCCCCACCCCTCATCAACCCCTAGACCCTCTATCCTCTTATCCACCACTCTCTCCCCCCCTTCCCCTACACCACCCCCTCCTACCCCCCCCTCCCCTATCTGTTTACCCCTGCAATCACCCCCCCTCCCATCACCTCCCCTCTCGTCACTTCAGCAACTATCCCGCCCATCCTACCATCCCTCCCTTACATTTGTTCTTCCTCTACCACCCCTTTCTTACTGTCGTGCTCATGCATTCCCCAATACCTTCCCACCCCATCATCGAACCCACTCTCCAAGACACCTCTCCTAGCCCCTCCCATCGTCACCGTACATTAACGCCCAACACGTCCCAAGTGGTTCTAGTGCAAACACCAACCCGCCGAAACCATTGAAGTGCTTTTCCCTGAAAGAGGTGTCAGGTAGCAAGAAGTCTAACTGCAACATTGTCTTCGGTGATATTATGTACTGCGCAGATGCTGGCTACATCAAGATATGCTCCACTGGAGTAACGTGAGTTTCCCCCCGTGTAGAAGGGTAAACTTTTGAGTGCCGCAACAGGTATCGGATCACGTTGAGCCAACATAAGAGGACTGCTTGCATTGAAAGGGGGAAAAACTTGGTTCCTCGCCATAGCGACGAAAGGTTGATTGTTCCTGGGTGGAGGAAATCTTCCGTAAGGAGGAGTTGAATGACCCCTAGTAGGTAAATCTAAAACTGGGGATGTGGAAATGCCTCTTCTTCTTCTCTTTGGAGGAGATAGGAAAGTTCGGTATGCTGATAATTTCCTTTCTTGAAGAAGCTCTTGTCTGAATTCTTCGCATAAGTTATCGCACTGAGATTTGGAGCCAAATCACTGCACCCTCCGAATGGCCAGGATGTGAATAGGACGTTCGGTGTGATTGGGACACATGGGATCACCTCTCAAGCTGTGGGACTTGGGCTCGAGGTGAACCTCCGGAGAAGGCCGGCTTCCTCTTCCTAAACTAAGTGCTGTACTACTCCTAGTGTAACAAAAATGATTATCTAGTCCTAGGCTAACATTTTCATGGGGTTTTAGGGAAAGAGATTTACAGAAATGAAACTATACTAGGGATGGTGATGCACCGAATAAAGGGTGTCTTCAGATTCAGGAAGGGTTAATTTGAAGAGGGTGTGTGCACCACAGGTCAACTTCACCTACTGCAACTTAGAGAGGGTACATGATACCACAGGCTAAGAGACACGCGTTCCTTTTGTTAAACTTTATCAGACCGAGAAATATACCAGTTTCCCAGTGAAGAAGGATGAACTCAAGAAGGGTGAACAGACACCACAACTCAACTGCATGCAATACTTCACCACTCGATAAGCACAGAACTCCAAGAACCTGCAATAGAAACTTAAACTTGCACAGTGTACCTGCAAGTATGAGAAAGGCACAAAGAAGCATAGAAGGATGAAAGGACCGAGATTAGTCACAAAACACACACTTTTATTGCTTCAATAACATGCACAATGCATCATACATTCAGAAGAGGCAATAGTTGCCATTACAGTCTTGAAGAGGAGGCTTGAAAGTTCTCTCAACACACAAGAACAACTTGCAGAAGAGAGAGGACCCTTGAAAAGTATACACTCTTGCCTGAGATATCTAACTGTCCAACTTGTCTGAACTGTTGGAACCCTTTGAAATGAGCTTCCAACTTACATTTATAGAAGAATATGTGAGAAAGAAGAGGAAATGGTCATAATTACATTCCTAAAATGAAGGCCCATGATGTATTTATTACAGTTAGTTGAACTACCTGAGAAGGTTCCATCATGGGTCATTAATTGCCTGATGACCAAGTCTTCTCAATTAATTAAAAGAATATTTAAATAAAATATTTAAATAATAATAATAAATATTATTATTAAAATATTTAAATAAAAATATTAATTTAATTAACATAATGTTGGGACCCCCCCCGTTGACCCGTTTGACTTGAAGAGGAGGGGGGTCCATGTGGATAGAGTCTGCACAAATCTCAACTTGGTGAGCTTCGAATCCTCTAACTCGGTGTTGCAATCGATTTTGAACCCCACACTATCTCTTTCCTTGCTTTGGCAATCGCCTCTTTTGCATTGAGTCCTCCGAATGGTGGAGCTATCAAACTTGATTCTTACTCATTTTGCCTCTGTTAACTCGAGGCCATTTACGCATTCCTCGTTCAAACTTCATGAAACATCACCACGAGCTCCCAACTGATTCGACCTGGCTTTGTTTTGCATATCAACCCGAGCACCCGGTTGGCTCAACTCGGACTCTCACATGTCTATGTACCGAGCTCATATACCTTACCATCCTGCACATCTGATTTCCTTACTCCCTGAACAACAATGGGTCTATGCTCATTGCTTATAAACTCGTTCAGCACTAGCTCATGCATTGAGCTCTTCTTTGATTCGGTCGATCTCTTGAGCTATTCTATGCTTTGTATCTGCGGGAAATATTAAGATTTGTTCGATCATGTTCACATTTTCATGCCTCTAAGAATGGTTTTACCACAATGCTCACGGTTCTTCCTTATCATATAACACTTGTAAGCACAATTGTACCCTCCAAACAATCTAGAACATGCCATTAACAATAAAGACCTAATGCTGCCATGATGATGACCCAGGTTCATGCCTATTAAATGTCATAGACACCCTTAAGACTGATTTTTGGCCAAAGAGCCCTTCGGTATTTTGGCAGTGCATCGGCAATCTCGGATCCAATCAACAATTATGCCACTATTGGGATCTTAGTATGGCATAGGTAGCTGTGAGCTACACAATATAATCATTTTTCAGAAACTAAAAAGATCCTTCATGTTACAATTTGCAACACATAAAAGAAGCCTTTCAAAAAATACGTTGAACAACTGGGGCAGCCAAGAGGACCTTGGAAAAAATGTACAGTAACAACCATATGAATTCCCCCTTAGTCGTGGATCAAAGCTAATAGAAATAAAGCCTGATAAGATTAGTTTGAAACTGCAGTATAATCGTCCATTGAAAAAAAACACAGTTTCTCTGCATCTGGTAAAAGAATACTTTTATTGTCTGATTGGACGTACATAATGGAAGGGTATAAATATTGCGTACTGCCCTCGGAGTTTTTTTTCAAAGAGACCATTTACGAGTAACAAGGATGTAGCATGCAAAACGGCCGACCAGGTATTTTCAGAGTTGACCTTCACATTCAATTCGCTTCTAGGAGAAAACATGCTGAGCAATATGAATCGTTTCATTCTGCACCGAGTTCCATTCACCAAAATCCTTTTCCAACTTGCTACTCGAATTGAGCTCGACCCATGACTCCTTCGAACAACGTTGATCGAGCTCTTATAGCTTAGAATTCTACCTTCTTGGGTCTGGCTCCTTGAGCTCCATATCTGAATACCCTGGCCCGACATTCTTGTTGCCTCTGCAACGATGGAAATCAACGTCCTTTTATGAGCTCTGAGTGAAACTTCACCGTATGCGTGCTCTTATTAGTCGAGATACCTTATTCACATGACCTATGCAACATATTTACCGTGAAATCAAAGCCATATGATATCACGAATCTTCTGCACCCCTTGGTCTATAGAGCTTGATCTAAAACGAGCCTATAGTGTAGATATCGTTTAAACTTGAAACAACTCAATCGAGCCCTTTCTTGAACCGCTCGATGCTACACAATTATGTCGGCTCGTATCATCTCCTCCTCTCATGTGCATAGACTCATCATGAGCTTGTATTCAACCTGGTTACCTGTTGGCTTACTTACCAAGCTCCTTGCAATCTTCGATGCATCGATCTCCATATGGCTAGCTTCTACGCGAGTTTTACCAAGCTCTACGCATCGAGCAGATCTGCCCTCGACTGAACTCAGTCACTAGATTGCTTCAATGCAGCTGTGTTGCCCATAACCCAAAGCGTTCTACGAGCTCGTGTTAATGTCACATTCATGTGGCGATGCTGGAAGCGTTCAAAAGGCTTCTACTGTACTGCGACATGCCTGCTGCCTGTGCGTGGGAGCTTGGCCGAGGAAGAACTGTACAGAGGACGAGGAGAAGGTCGTGGAGTTTTCAGCATTGCTTTCCCCGTCAAACTCTTCGCATATGAGCCCCGACTGAGCCATTAACGCATCGCCTTCGTTGGGTCTGCCTGTAGCCTCCGCTGAAATTGGTATCACGTCGCGTTTTTTAATCCATGACCCGCTCCAATTCACAACCGTCTCATTAATCTTCCTGGCGACTCGCACAAAGACTCGGACCACTCCAAGCTGCGCGGATTTCGTTTACATGGTTCATGCGGAAGTCTGATGTTGGATTGCCATCGTCAAATCTCCACGCTTGGCAGTGCTGCTCCAAATCTCCCACGCGCGGAATTTCGGTCATGGTTTGCCAAACCAATATTTCCACTTCTGGCAGTTTGACCGGATTTCTCCCATTTTTTGGCAGTAGACTCAAACTTCTCCCACGCCCGGGATTTCTTCTTTGGCTTGACATCACGTCATTTCCCCTTGGCATTGCTTGCCTTATTTCCCACGTCCTTGGCAAGATGAAACTCGGGACCCCCTTTACGTGAAAACCTTGTGTTGGCTTTCCACTGCAAATTTTCCACCATGTAAATCGGGATGAAGATATCCTATGTGGGGAAATACTGATTTGGCTTGCCATCATCAAATTTATGACCTTGGCAATATACTGAAATATTTCCCATGTGGGAATCTTACAATGGCTTGCCATCATCAAAGTCCAACCCGACAAAAGGGATGAAAATCTCCCAAGCCAATGCCTTAGCACGGATTTGAACCCCAACTTTTCCTTCTCGACTTACAATCGAACCAAACAAAACTCTGGATGCTCACGACCTTGTCAGGCTCGACTGAGTGAGCCAATGCTACCACGTCTGAGCTCCATCCTCAAATGATCGATTCTTTTCCATTGGCCAGGCTATACACGAATGTTCAGGTGATCGGGGTGGTCAGGTGTTCGTTGCATTTCATGAAATAGTTTGAATGCATGTATAGGATGTCCATGCCTTCTGTAAGCTACAATTACCATATTCCATGAGAAGAGATCTGGATCAGTCATGCAGTTGAAGACTTTACGAGCATCCATCAAACTTTCACACTTGTCATACATGTAGATAAGTTTATTTGGTAATAGCGTGAGTCTTCCAAATGTGTGTCCCCTATTATTGATGTGAGAGTGGATTTGCTTGGCCTCCGCAAGGGCTTTCTTAGTAATGCAAGCCTGTAGTAGATGAAGATATGTTAAAGAATTTACAGATGGATTATGTGTTGTAAGAAGAACGTGTACTGCCTCCTTCAAGCGACCCTCTCCATAGAGTGCTACGAGATTTTAATTGAGATGTATTTGGTTGCTTGGTTGCAAGCATTTTTTCATTCAAACACTACCAGATGACCTCATCGTCATATCTGCATAATCTCATATCATCTTGGTCAAACAAGATAATTTTCCCAAGTGGTTGGTCGAGCACTGTCTAATGGATTAGACCTGGCCTCATGTTAACTTAGCTTTCCTTGACTCGGCCTTCAGATCTTTTTGCATCGATCTCCACCGGGATCCTTGTACAGTTCCTTTCATTCGTCAATTTTCAACGAGCTATATTTTGCATTAACAAGACCATCGTCGAGCTCTTACAACTGAGAGTCTCTACTGAGATGATTTCTGAGATGACTATCAATTTGACACCGGATTCTCTATCAACTCGACCCCGAACTCTTCACTGAGTCGAGATCAACTGGGTGCCTTTCGATGCTAGGTGATCTCTTCATATGCAATTTAGGAATTATTTTTAATTATTGCATTTCGATAATAACCGAAGGTGGGTTCCTGGGACTATTATTTTATTTTGAACGTGATAGGACCCCGTTGTCCAATCTTGCCAGGTGTGCAAAATTGGATAACATCCTTACGGAAATGGAACAACAACTTAAGATGATTCGTGAGTGCTCAAAACAAGCATAAGATAGGGAAAAGAGTTATGCTGATTTAAAGTGGGTTGACAAGAAATTTAAAGTTGGTGAGAAAGTATTTCTTCAGGTTAAACTGAAAAAGAGCTCTATAACTTTTGGCAAGGCTGCCAAGCTATCACCTCGTTATGTGGGACCCTTTTAGATAGTTGAAGTAATCAACCCTGTAGCTTACCATTTATCATTACCTTTTGCTTTGTCATGAATGCATGATGTTTTCCATATTTCTTTGCTTAAGAAATACACTTCAGATTTATCACATGTGTTAAATTGGAATTCCTTCTAGGTCCAAGACCCAGGAATAATCGTGGTTAAACCCATACGAGTGTCGGATAACTCATCATGTTGCATTTACGAAATCATGAAATAAGTCAATGTAAGGTACAGTGGGACCAATTTAATGAAAAAAGTGCAACTTGGGAAAACCTGGAGGATATGAAAACTGATTTTCCATATTTATTTGATCAGAATTGACTATGATGGCTAATAAAAAATTTGTGATCTTATCTTTATATGACAATAAGTCTGCTAGTTTGGGGCAGATAACTTTTTTTTTTAATAAGCATAGCTATGTGAATGTTGATGGCTGGAACTTTAAATTCTGAAATTTTGTAGCAAACATATGTTGAGTAAGTAGATAAATTTATTATCCTTAATGCAATGGTTAAACATAAGACAATCATCAGGATGATGATTCTTTTTAGGAGGGAAGTATGTAACACCTTTGACAAACAGTTATATTTTCCTTTCGCATTACAAGCGTTGGCATGTGATTTTCTTGAATGAGGTGTGCTCCTGGATTGTTGAAGATCATGATTGTTATGAATAAAGCATTTTTTCTCTTGGATGCATTGGACTAAGTGATATGGCTTGCAAGAATTCACATTCACTTCTTGTAGGTGAGTTGCAATATGGCTTTGAGATTTGCTCAACTGATCTCTTTTACTGACTCATCCTTGGATCAATTCCAGTGATCCAAGGAATATTTTAAACCTCTTTAGCTAGACTAAATGGTAAAATTAACATTCCTAGGTGGAGAGGCGTAGTGGACTGAACTTTGTTTCTTACAAATTCTTTGGTCTTGTATGAACATGACTTCATTGGGTTGTATGTTTGTGCTTGGGTCTTTAGCATTGATCCCTTCAGGATATTAATGGCATAAATAAAATGTAGTCTGCTTCATGACTAAGAAGGGAATCAGAATCCTAAAACTAAAGGATTATCCTAATGGTACCCTAAGCTAGGTAAAATCACCTACTTCCTAGCTATGTCTACTTATTTTGGTTTCAATCTAACCTAAGCTCATGTGTTAAATTAACTAAGGGAAATATTACTAAAGTAATGCAAGGCTATTATAAACCTAATGCCTAATACTATATGGTTGTAAATTGATCTATCCTAAGGTGGAAATTACACTATGGAAATGTTTTAAGACCTAAGGTAAATATTGTTAGACTAACCTAAGTTTTGGGAAATCTATCCTAAACTATTAAAAGGGAACCTAAGGGGTCGCATGGTATTATGGTGACAGGTTCCAAGGGCATGTAATTGATTTGATTATTGGTTAAATGAATGGAGGTACAACCAGTTTGGTAAAGGATGAGTAAACTTTAGTGGAGGCATACGTGGAGGCTTCACTAAAGTTGGAAATACATGCAGAAGTGGAAATAGGTTTTGCCAATTTTAGGAGGTGGTGGCATGGAGAGATAGGTGGGAATTTTGTAATTAATGGCATTAATGGACCTTAGTTTTTGTGGGCAAACCATCTTGGAAACAAGGGTGGTGGATTTGTGAGAGGTTTTTTTTGTCTTGCATGTCTCGCAATCTTTTACTCTGCATGGAGCTATCTAGTTATTTGAACCAGTAGTTTGACTTTTAGTTTGTTGCTATTTTTGGTTTCTCTGGCCTATTTTCGATTGAAGGAAAATATATGAGGAATTTTAGGAAAAGATGTTTGGTTGTTGATCTTTTGTGGAGAATAAAAAGAGTTAGAATCTTGGCTGAGAAGTATCCTTCGAATTGGCAGAAGCACTATCAGGCATGATAGGCTCTAACCATTAATGAATTTCTTACTTTCTTCTAAATGATTCATTAAAACAATTTTGCTCTCATGAGATAAATGTTTTCATGATTTTTCTGGTTAGTTACTTTCATGGATTTATGAATTTCTGTGGTTTTTGGATGTAAATCCATTGCAAAATAATGTTATCTTTTGGAAACTCTCTCTATGTAAAAGTTCAATGGTTACATGCATGTGAAACTTGTTTTTGAAGCTCTGTACTTCATTCTAAACATGTGTGCGAGGATGGTTTTATTTTGAATTGGAATTCGTTACTTTTTTTTATTCTGAAATTTTTATTGAGCCTTGTGTTTCATTTGACCTTGTGTTGGAACTTCGTGTTTTTTTCTGAGCTTGTACTGAAGCTTTGCATTGTTCTGAACCTGTGTTTGAAGCTTCATGTTTGGCACTAAACTTGTATCCAATAATTTTTTGTTCGGAATTTGCATTCAAGACATTGTGTTTGGTTCTTGTACTTGTATTTTGAGCTTGATTTTTTACTCATATTCAATGTATTTGAATACTTAGAACTCATTATGGGATTGTTTGTCTCGAAGAAGCTTGGGGAAAGTAGTTTTGATTTGATAGATTTGTTAACCTCTTTTGAGATCTTCTCCTTGTTATTTTTTTGAGTTGGAATGGATGTGGCACTTCTGTCTTTGAGAATGTACCGTGTTCTTGAAATGGTAAGGGTCATGTAAGTATTGAGGTTATTTTTTCCTCCTCAACCCTGAGAAATCCCGCGTCTTGCTGAAGACTTGACTATTGTGTTTTAAGGATTAATGACTGGAAATGTATCTTGTTGTGGCTTTGGTTTTATATGGATTTTGTTGGAATAGTCGTTAACATTTTTTGAGGTTTTATGGTAATGCAGTATGCATTCTCCTTTTTTTGATTAAAATTTGAAATGAACACCTTCTTTGTCGCAATCTTTATAGATGAAACTTAAGATTATTTGTTGTGATTCTGTTTCAGTCACGTAGGATTTAAAGTGGATACATTTTTTGACTTTTACATTTATTGGGTTTTCTTACTCACTTCCTGATCCTCCTAAATTGACTTTTGGATTTTAAGGAAGGAAGAGTTGAATACTCTCTCATTCTAAATCTTGTTGATAGGATTTATCACCTCTTGTTCAGGGTTGTTTCACTTAATTTCTCTTCATGAGGACCATGAACTTTATGTCTCTGTTATTTGGATCTGTGTAAGACCTAGAAGTTGGGAATGCAGTTTCTTTTAGGCTTGAGAGTTTAATTGAAACTTTTTTATCTTATACCATTTTTGGTTTTCTATTCTTTGTTGGATTCATCGAATTAATCTCTAGGTCAATGAAAAGAGAAGCGAATGTGATCTCTTGTTGACAATATACTATTTTTGGGAGTGTACTATGTACTCCTTTCTATGAATTGAATTTGAACTTGTGTTTAAGGAATTGAAATAAATAAACCAGGTGGTAATGATTTGAAGGGAAACTTGAGAGTGTGACTTTCTTCTAATTGCATGTTCAGTTTTGTTTTCTCCTTGGGAACTTGTATAAGAACTTTTGAGTTAGAAATTAGAGATGGAATTTATTTGATATTACAAATAAAATGAATTCTTTATCATACCTTTTTCCTTTTGAGATCCTTTAAATTTTGAAAAGATAAGTTCATTTGATAGAACTTCTCTGAATCTCAATTCTCTTCTTGGTTGTAGAATGATTGTTCTCTTAGGTCTGGTCAACTTCTAGGGTTCAAATTTCTGTCCTTCTATCTTGTAGGAAATAGTGGGGAACCACTCTTCTAAGATGGGAATTTACTTGTCAATTATTTAGCCTACTTTTACTAATCATTTGTGGTAATGATGCGGAAAGAGAATAGCTAAGTCAATCTGTTGAAGAGAAAATAATAACATGTTTATACTGATTGCTTTGTTTTACTGAGTCACTACTTCTTTTGAATTTGATATTGGAAGGTTTTGTCTTTTATGGACGATGTCTTATTATGAACCATTCTTGGATGGACACTCGAGAAGAGATTAACCCTATGTGATTCTAGCTTTGACTGTTGGAACATGCCTGGTTTCAAATATTTGAATCATATCTTATAACATGTGGAAGTTAGTAAGACTTACAGTTAGACTATGTGTTGATTCTCCATTCCTTCATGGATTGATACTGGGATTCTTGTTTAAATGTTGACTGCTTTAATACATGAATCCATATTGTTATCTTTGACCTGAATCATTTTTGTAGTGTTCTGAACCTGCTTCTGACTTTTAGATGATTAGTGTAAGGGAAACTATAATGTATTGATTCTTCTTCTTTTGCTTATATGGAAGGATGAATCATCCTAATATGAGTTATGGTGTAAATAACTTCCTTTGTTTCTGTAGTAGATATAAATGTTGTCTTTCTATTCAGGTAGAATTATGAAACAATTGGATGACAAGACATTTTATTTGTTTAAAAGTAATTGTTAGGATCAATTAAACTATATGTTATAATGCAGATGTTCCATATCACATTATGCCCATTTCTTAAAAGTGAATTCAAAATCTTTAATTGTACTTCTTTTCTGGTTGATATTACTTATGCTTATTTGTATGATATACTAATTGATTCATTAAAGTAGAGTTTTTTTAATCGAACAATTAGTGGAATGCATTTTGTTTTAATGCTTAGTGTTTATCATGCTCAGTTCATTGAACTAACCTATGCTAGAAATGTTTGTAAATGGACATCATAAGTGATAAAAGAAGGTAAAAAAATTTTATGATGCATTAGCATATTTAATTATGGGATCTTATGTAAAGAGTTTCAAATCATTCTTGAGTTGTATTGGAAAGGAAAAGTGATGTTATTTTAAGATCTTAATGAATCTGATTGACATGAAGAAAGTCTAAAATGCATAGTCTTGTCAATGTATATTTATCAGCTTGAATTGAAAGGTTTTGAGTTGGACTCCAATTTATGGTGTGAATTATTTTGTACTTGTAAGAAGGAAATATTAGTGATATCTTGGTGGTATTCTTTATATATGTTTGTGTACTTTTATTGTTGTTATGCCAGTTTAATAAGTTAGTATAAAGGGGATAATACAATTCCCCATTATTATAATGAAACTTAATAAATTACAAAAGATGTTGTTCTATATCTACACAACTAAAGTTTAATAATGAAATATGCATCAGGACAGACAATTAAACTATATGAGTAATGAACGATAAAATAGGTTATGTTAATCCTTAACATCTAACCATGTAGATGAAGACTCTTCCTCTCTCAAGAGAATGAAAGATAAAAAGGGAATGGTGATTATGATCTTTAATCTTTGCACATTCGTTGTAAGAAGTAAACACTAGATGAATCTAGGTGGATGACACACTTGATTTGGACAGATAGGTTGCATTAGGAATTAAATGTTTGATGTTTGTTGTCCTATTTTTTAGGATGAATTTTTTGCTATGTCCACATTAATGAACATTAATGCAAACATGAGATTAATGAAGTTATCAATAACAAATTAGATTAAATATGGATATATAACTTAGTGAATGTTGGAATTGGGGTTAGGCATGGTTGCTATAATATGTATCTTAATCCAATTTAATTATGAATCTAATGACCATTAAGGGAGTATGTACATCATGATGAATCGATTCTAATGGATGTTGGCACATGCCGATTGTAGGATTGTACCTTTGAGAAGACCAAGGTCTTCTCGAGGATACAATGTTACAGTTGACATGTGGCAACACCCTTTTGTATTTTTTCATCTAGATCTATAAACTTTTGGACATGAACTTAGTTTTCTCTCTTGGTCAAGTTAATAACAATATTAGGAATAGGGAGTAGCTTTCTATGACTTAGGGTACCTTGGCACATTCGGTATGACCTTAGGTCAGATCGAGTATGCCCATATACCCTCAGTCATTGTGAGAATCTTCCTACAGCAAATTATGTTGCTAACCTGAGACTAGGGTCAAACCTTGGGCAATTGGAGTGATGGTAGTCAGTAAAGACCATTCTAGATAGCAATAGAGTGAGGTGAAGGATGATATTCTAAAATGATGAGTATGTCATCTAAGAATAGTAACATGAACAGTATGTTTAAAATCTTTGGCTAAAGTATCGCAAACTACTGGCTGTGTTGTCTTATGTCACCTAGTTTAAAGTAACGTGATTTCAGATTAATATTGGTAACAAATATTTAGATAGGTTATTTAAATGGATCACTCGGTACTTGGAATAGGGTAGGAAAACCAAGTATATGTAGTATACATAAAGTATTCTTTAATTTAAGTTGAACATGAGAGATTGGATGGTAACTAAGTCATGGAATGAGAGATCAGTAAACATACCGAGTCATTACAGTTGCATATGGTTTTCTGTTATGAGATTGATTGGCATGGAATGTGTGTTCTAAATGATTTTTTATTTAGAACAGAGAACATTATGAGTCAAAAAAAAAAATCCCTCGTTTCTAAAGTCTTAAAATGGGAATGTTACACTTCTATGGATCAATGAGTCAAGTGCTTAGCCAAGTATTGGAAGGCGAAGCGCAGTGAAAGAAAAAGATGACTCAGTCGAATGAGGAGTGATTCGGGATCTTTGAACTTGGTAGAGATCACTTTGTGATGGTTTCGGTACTCAGTGATGAGAATGGAACTGGATATACATGGGAAGGCGAGGAGTTCCGAGAACTAGGCAAGTTGGAAGTGAAGCTCAAAGCATAAATGTAGAGAAACTTAGTGATTATGATGGATTTATTCAGTGTTGGGCCCAATATGAATTTGAGATCTCATCAAAGCAAGGAGATCCTACTCAATAGATTGAATGATGTGGTAGTGAGCTCGACACAGGGCTCAATTCATCTATGAAGAAAACTGGATGAAAATCTCATTAAAGAGCTCAATGGTTTTGTGTGGAGATCGTTTGTGGTGAAGGGTGAAGGAGCTCGATCCCAACTCTATGAGTTGGGCTATTTTTTAATCATTTCTCATTAACCCCCTCCTAAAATCAAACTGGTTAACAAGGGTCCCACCATATTTTTATTTTAAATATTTTATTAATAATATTTATTATTATTATTAAAATATTTTATTTAAATATTCCTTTAATTAATGGAGAGGATTAGGTCAACAAGAAATTGATGGCACATGATGGTGTAGACACCAAAATTGGGTCACACTCCCCTTGGTCTTTTTTGAATAGCCAACTTAAACATATTCACCTAACCATGACCCTTTTACCCCACATTAATATTAGTTTAATTATTTAAAATTAAAGTAATACTCATCCTCACTTCATTCATTATTTAATTACCTTAATTATAGTAATTTCCACCTCACCTAGACACACCATCATGGACCTATTCTTAGCATGTTTCCTAACTAACTAGGACTCAACCTCTTCTTACTTTAATTAACCAAGACTTAGTCTAACCATAAAATCACGTGCCTATTCTTCCTATAACAGCATGCCCACTTATCTAAGTGCAAAACACCATCTTAGACCCATAACCAATGGGAAGATATGGAAAAAGATAGCCAGGATCTGCTATTTTGGGTAACCTAGGATTTCCCTCCTTAACCAATGCCAGTCAACCCTAAACTATTGTCGGTTACCATATATCCATTTTGGTGACCTTGTATGAGAGGTTGGCCACATTCTCAAGTTTTGGAATGAAGGATACCTACATGTAAGTAAGAACCATAGACTTTTCACACATCCAAACAGCCATAGCCACTACCAAGATGGATCCAAAGGTATTTACATTCACGGTATCATTCTGGGAAGCACTATCGTGGCACCGAGCACTATTTCACCGATCAACCATCATCAACATCCAGTCATCAAACCTGCAACACTAGTAACTATTCTTATAACCTGCATCATTTCATCTTTACTCAATTTATAAATTTTCTTCACCTCTGTTTATCAACCTCCATTTACATTTTTATCCCACCAATCTTACCTCCCTATGAATCCAACCATTCTAACACCCACAAACATTTGATAGCCTATACGCAATCCGTAAATATCTTTGAGTACTCCCAGCACCTCTATAGACCTAATCATTCTCCTTACCATCTATTTTTAATGTCAGAAAAACCCCCAAAACAAATTTTTGTTGAGTTTCTATCATCCTGCCTATACCGACGTTGGTTATCCATGACCGTCATTGGTTCTTTCTAAAACTGTCATCGGTCATACTTGACCAACATTGGTCTCTATATTTGGTAATCCTACCAATAACAAAAAATTAATAACTTGCACCCAAGTAACCAAAACTACCCAGAATATAACCCTGACCTGTTCCACCACCTTGACTTCCAACCCTGCTTCTAGATCTTCTCATAACCTAGCCTATTATATTAGATTTGCTTATTGTATTTAGATGATATACCTAAATCATATAGAATACATTATGATTTTATATATTTACATTATTTCTTATATTAATTTGTATTAAACAATGGGTTTACTACCACTAAGGAAGTACCACACTTCCTGGATCTAGCACATCCTAGGCAACCCACTGAAATATATTGTTTAACTGTCTTTTGTGGTATTGTTTTGTATTTCAGGTAGTTCCTCCTAGCTAAGAGGAAGCTCTCATAGTCAGCAGAGGATCAAGAAGTCAGAATGTGCACAATGAAATTTAAAATAACCATCACAACATGTATTCCTTCTTGGCCCATACCCTTATTTATTTTGTAAAATCCACAAAGAAAATGCTGAATCATTTTGGCATTCTCGGTGGGACCTATCAGGGGTTATTTTGTATTTTATTCATTCCTAGGTGGAAGTTGTGTGTGTTTTTTCCCTTTTGAAAATATTCCACATTAAATTTTTTCTATGGAATCTTCCCCCTCTTTCTATTATCTAAAATCAATTGTGTTTTCGGTGCTATAAAAAGAATACGTCTTTCTTTCATTAGCATTGCATTAGTGAAAGAGCATCCCTCTTCCTATTCATCACTTACTACATCGAATATCACATTTTGATTTGGGTTTAAAACTCTTGCATGGCATTCTAATTTGTTGCATTATATATCAAACTAAAATTGAGGTAAACCTATACGCTGGAAGTCATGACCAGCTGATGGTTGACACAACTGAATTGTAGAAATCACATTTATTTCTTCTCTCTCTTTACAAAACTGCACAAATTGGAATTTACACATTTTATTAAACACCATACCACCTGGAATAATTTTTCAACAATCACATGATCAGAGGATTGATAGTGAGCACCCAACTGGTTATCTCTGTCCAGTCACACATCAGAGAAGGGATGCCCCCACCAAAACATAGCCTAAAACCTCACCTTTAGAATTTCATTCTTCGTAGGAAGCCTTCCCAACCAAAAAAATTGTTATGAATTCATGAGTCAGTCCTTAAATAGCATAAGCTAAACATACTAAATTCACTTGTAGGATTACATGTTTTTTAAAACTTTTTTCTTGACTTGAATTTTGAGGTGTGAGGTTGTATTCTCCATTTTTCTCTCTTTTCACACTCCATAATCATAGTTGGTGTATTCTGACTATTTCTAAGTGTGTCAAGACTCATTTTTTTACCATATCTATAATTTTAGCTTGGTGTCTCATTCAAATTTAATTCACAAAAATAAAATTTTATTCATTCTAAATATTTCACAGTAACCGGCATCAGTTTACATATGACCATCATCAGTTTTCTTGACCGGTGTCGGTTCCCCTTGATTTTGGTCAGTCTACCCAAAGAGCACTCATCTCATCTTCTTATATGTTTAAAATCTTTGGATGCCACCACATCCCCTTCATTAAAATATTATTAACTATATATAGCTTCCTCAGTTGACTAAATATAGCTTCCCCAGTTGAATTTCCCTATTTTTTTCTCACTTGCTCAAACTATCACTTTCCCACAGTAACTGGTATCAGTTACTGTGAGCGTCATCAGTTGTCCTAACCAGCGTTGGTCTGTATTTTTTTATTTTTAATCAAAGCACTTTCCAATTCACCTCTCATAATCAATTATTTTCCATCCCTGTTATTTTTTGTGTCATTTACAAAATACAGTCTTATCAGGTTAACACTTATTCACGTGGTGTTAACTCGTAGCCAAACTAATGCCCTCTTAGTTTATGTTATCCATCAACCACTCCCACCTAGCACATCACCTCCATCCATCCTATCACCTGTGGATCCAACTCAACCTATCCCCATTTCTAGTGGAGATAAGGAGTTCACAAGACTCCTTGATCAGAACCTAGTGGCCCTACAATATTATCTCGTCCAATCATCCACCTAGGATTCCTCAAGATAGTTAATATATGACATGCTAGTATCTATCCCTCTTTCTCTCTCTCCCACCTCTGCATCAGCTGAGCTGGTGATACCTCCATCCACTTTAACACCTGTGGTGTATCAGTTAGGTCCCACAGTCGCTATAACTGCAGCATCTACGTCATTGGTGGCACCTGTGATGTTAGTGGTTCCTCTGAAAGCCACCTTAAGTATAGCTCCATCAACACCCGCTACCTCACATATACTCATTACATTGCAACCACATCTAGTGTCGGTAACTTACACCCATTTCTAGAACATTTTCCTTTCTATCATGTATTCCTTACCGCCAATAACCACTAGAGTTTTAATGACTACCCCGCCCACTTACACATACTACCAACAACCCCTGACCTCATCTATCACTTATTCTGGCTATGTGCCACCTACATCTATTCCTTCGATACAGTTTTCATACTCAGCACCACCATACACTAACATACCACCCACCTCATACATTCAACATCAACCCCCTTTTTTCTACAAGGGGCACCCATTCAACATAGCATTAAGATGATGATGGAAACGATGCAAACCTTAGAGGAATCTATTTTTGGCTCTTGTAATTCTTTAACTTGTGATAAAATCTATAACGAGCCTGTCCATCCATCTATTCTTAGTTGTCCTTATCCTGTGCATTGGAAAATTCCTAAATTCAATCACTTCAACAGTAAAGAAGACCCACAGCAACATTATGATCTTTCAAACATGGGTGCTACCTAATCACCCATGATGACATTTTTTTCCTATGAACCTTCCCAATATCCTTGACATGACTAGTATTGGATTGGTATAGTGGACTACCTAGACATTCCATTTATTCCCTTAAGCAAGTAGCCCAAGATTTCCTAGACCATTTTTCAATCAATGTCATCAAGATAGTAACCATGACCAATCTCTATACCTCAGACTAAAATTATTGAGTTGTTCACTAGAGCTTGTGTCAGACACATCTCACCAACTCTACAAGTAAAAAATTTCCAAACCTTCGACAAAGCATTCACCATGGAATTAAATCTGGAAATTCACACCATTGAGGACAATAAAATCCAATTACGAAACAAGAATGCCACATTAAAATCAAATAATTCTTCTTCTTCTTCAAAACCTCAAAATAACTATTCAAAGCCCAAAGAATCTGAAAAAATGGTATTCTTCAAGGTGGGTCCACCTCATCCTTTTAATAAAACCCAACCTTCTTCTAATCTTTCCCCTATCGAAGCCTTTCAGCTTTGGTGGTAGCACTGGAAGTAAACTTCGATTGGAGAGCCTTATTCTTCAATCTTGGAAAAGCTTCTTAAAGATGGAGCCATTACACTTCCTCCCATAAAACCTCATACAGGTTTTGATCTTGCCCTTCCCATGCCTGTATGGTATAAAGAACACGACTATTGTAATTACCATCACGTTAAAGGCCATAGTGATGGTAATTGCAGAAATTTTAAGAACATTGTCCAAGAGATGATAGATAATGGAGACCTTGTCGTGGAAAACCTGAATGTGCCAGAAAATTAAAATTTTCACATCTTTAAAAATTTGTTTCGTAATCATAAACAATTGTCTAATAAAAATAGTGAACCTTCATCTAGTGACAATAATTTCTGTGAATTCCACGTATTTTTTGATATCATACCAACCATTCCTCAAATCCCACCTATTTCTTCTGTTGAGGAAATTCTAGCACGAGCTCCTTTACCCAAAGAGGAGCATATCTCTTCTACTACTTTGCACCCAGAGGATTCCCCATCATCCCTCCCTGTGCTCATGGAGGAACGCACACTTTCTACTGATGTCATTTCACCATCTACCTCACAACCTACTGAACATTCAACACTTTCAATTCTCCCATACAGATGAGAATCATTATAACCTTGTCCTCCACTAAGGGAGAAGAATACCTTACCCTATTTACCATCTCTCCTACCCACAGGAAATTCTTTAGACATACTAATTCCTATTGGGGGTAGTTTTTCCCCAGCTTCCTAGGACCCCATTGACATGATCTCAGTTCTTCTGCCTACAGAGTCCGAGGCTAGCAAATTACCTGTCTCACAGACATATTTTACAGGGATCACCACCAAACCAATTCCATCCTATTCTTTGGTAGTCCTATTTTCATGGTTGGTCTATCACTTGGATTACGTTGATAATTCCATTCTCTAGGGACATCTTTGGATCCCCTTTTCAACCTAAATGTAATTTTTTCCTGAAGATACATCCATGATCTAGCTAAAGGTATTTTCAGCAACCAGATCAACATGTACCATGCCTATTGAAATGGCTTCTTCTTCATCATATCTACCTATATCCAAACCTTTACTCATAACCAAAACCATTTCAAAACCAAAAATCCTACCCAAACTTATGTCTTCATCTGTATCTAGACCCATCACTACCTTAGGTGTCATACCGAAATCAAGCCTTACTCACCCACCAGTCAAATTGGACATAGTAGCATCATCTCAAACCCATACCAACATTTTCCCTCCACCTAAAAAGAGAACCAAACTTTTAGGCTGCATACACTGGTCTCACCTACCACACCTTTGTCACCTTCACCCCTTCCATCCATCTTAGGGCCCCATCCATCAACCCTGATCAAACAGTCTCCTACCTAAGGTTAGTCAAAAGCTAATCAACCTACTACTGCATCAAAATCCTTCGTTACACCTCATTCACCCAAAAACCAAACATCCTCATCCTCACTCATCCAAGTTTTACTACCTATACCTCCACCAATTACTATCCCCTCAAAATTACCTATACGACTTCAACCCATGTTGTCTACCCAACCTCTACCAACCACCTCCACTGCAACTCAGTTGCCCCTATGGGTAACCCATTCTCTTCCACCATCTTCTTTCCCTTCTGCATCTTGTACTCCCATGTCACATTTACCCAAGAAGGTGTAACCCAAAGATAAGAATCCACTACCCTCCAATAAGGTAGTCAAACTAACAAAACCTTCCATCGCCAGCTCTTCTACCCCACCTTTACCCAAGCAGATGCCAGCAAAACCTAAGACCAATCTAATTACCAAACCAGTGGACCAACACATTCATCATCCTATAAAGCCTCTTCCCTCATGATCATCTGCATCTGTACCTAAACCCACACTCACTTCCCATTGTGATCCATTAGCAGAGTCCTACACAAACATTTTAACTAATCTCTTAGAGACTTCCATTATCAAATTACCTCTAGTTCGACCTTACAATCCTCTCAAACCCAATCCATAAGGGTCTGATGAAACCAGTATTTGTGCCTATCATCGTGTGTCATGAACATGATGTAGAAAATTTTAAGGCTCTAAAGACCATTCTTCTCCAACTTTGTTCCTCCTAAAAAAAAATTTGATGATGACAACCTTCTTAATAAGGACCATTTTCCAGCTTCACCTATCACTACACATCATCATCTCTTTACCCATTTAACGTTATCAATATCTCTACCCCAACAACCATTTTATCCACCTCCAAAATTTGAGACTCAACATGGTCCAAATCAAAGAGTTGGCCAAATCACCACCCAAATATCAGTGCAGCCCTACTCATTTCACAAGGATCTTATCCACCATTATGGTTTTTTCCCCTCATGCCATTATACCTTTCATGGCACATCCCTCTCCATCCACCTCCCCTCAAGATTAACATGGTTCATGTTGCCACCCATGCTCAGAAGGACAAAGGCCAAGAAAAAGCAAACTAATCCCATCAACCAACCCCATGCCTGATATACCATCTGCACACACACCCAAAATCACCTTCTACGTGGACCTACATACCCTATCTCTAATGGGGTCACCAATCATGCAATGATAAAACAATTACATCAGTCTCCTCTAAAGATGTCTTTGTATGATCTCTTCCAAAATTATGAATCCCATAGATAATCCCTTATCGAGGTTTTACAATCCATTGAAGTTTTACCCAATGACCCCACACCAATGACCTCGATTATCACCCCTCACCACATGGCCTCGCTTACCAAATAATCTCCTTATTCTACCCCCATGCCCACTCCTCAAGTCGCTGGCCCTTAGTCTTCTCTAATGAGGATATTATATCTCTCCAGTTAGATGACCCTAATCTCACCCTATACATTTACTATCTATATCAATAACATACATGCATACAACACATCATGATTGATGGTGGTGCTAGCATTAACATCATATCCTCCCATGCATACAATCACATGTGCATCCCTTCCAATTGTATACATAATAACCCAGTTATGTTGCACTCCTTCAACGAAGCCATCACCACCACCCTATTGGCACCATTATCCGTCACGTTCGCGTATGCCCTCGCACTATCTCAGAACTATTCTACGTCTTAGAGGAAGAGTTCTAGTATAACATATTTCTCAGAAATACCTTGGATTTACATCATAGGTTGTATCTCTTCAACTTTACACTGCTATGTAAAATTCAAACATGAAGGAAATAACTATACCATCCCCGCTGACCCGTCACCATTCAAAACTTATAACATGTTGTACCAACCCAACGATGTACTTATACCAGTCAAGGCATCTATCACTACCCCCACTTCTCCTTCACCCACAAGCCCATCCACCAATGTTGCCTGCCACCTCTCCCACATCTAACCCTACTATTCCTACTACTACCATAGCCTCTGTACAGCTGAGCCCATCTACTTTCCAACCAACCACTACCCCTCATGCCCAATCATCTAGTGAGTCATCTATCCCCACCACCCACATATCTGACTATTGATCCCTTAGAAGGTTTTTTTCAACACCTCACTCTAGGGGAGTACTTCCTATATAATATCAACACATTTCTCACTCCACAAGAGTATGGGAACCTGTGTCAACACCCTAGTTATGAATACCATGTAGGAGAGGTTTTTCCTTATGGTCCTCCCCACCTTCACACTAATCTAACATATGGGGGACTTGATACTCGCCACCTATTCACCTAAACCTCCATCCCAAACACGACCATTTTCATTTGACCTCTAATCCCTTACTAATCTACTACTTCACCCATACTTTCCTTCACCATTATGCATGGAAAGGATTTGGCTTCAGTTTTTATGAACAAGGCTGCCATACTTTCATTTTTATGTACCACTCGTAAACACAACGATCATGGTGGTATTGGCTTTGTGGCACCACCTTCCAAGAAGGCCCGTGTTGACCTCATTGAGGAAGACAAACCTTCTCTACCCTATTCACCAATTTCACCAACCTTACCCACGGTGTCCATAGATCCTGAATATATTCCTCCTAACTTTATTTTTTTGTATAAACATGATTTCCCTGGGACCTCTAATTTATCAATGCGATGGCACGAGGTTCCTTCTTCTCTTCCCTTCACATGTATCCTGACATGATTGAATGATGATACACCTTCTATTAACGTCATTCAATGTCAGGATGATGAGTCTATCCTCACCTGTCTTGGTGTGGAAAAGATTCTTATATTCACCAGTCGTTACCCTATGAGACACAAACCATGTTGAATGAATCGACTATCGAAATCAACATTAACACTCAAGATGACCCACACATTCTAAAGATAGGTCAGTCTTTAGATGTTGCTAAACATGAAGCTTTTACCTCTTTCCTCTAGGACCATAGCAATGCACTTTTTATTGGTCCTATGTCGATATGCCCGGTATTGACCCAAAAATTGTGTCCATAATATCGTAACCATTCCTGATGCCAAACCCATAAAACAAAAGCTGCAAAAAATGCATCCTCGCATTACTCTTCTTATCAAAGAAGAACTTCAACACCTTCTCTCGGTTTCTTTTATCCTACCCATTGACTATCCCCAATGGATTTCTAACATCATCCCTATCATGAAAGTGATAGGGGGACTCTACATTTGCACATGGATTTCTATGACCTCAACCTCACTTTCCCTAAAGATGACTTTCCTCTACCTGGTATTGACCAACTAGTTGATCTCACCACTAGCCATGAGATGTTATCACTCATGGACGGTTTCTCAGGTTATAATCAAATACTACTTGCTTCAGAAGATCAACAAAAAACTTCCTTCATCACTCCTTGGGGGACCTTCTACTATCGAGTCATGCCTTTTGGCCTTAAAAATGCTGGTGCTACATATCAGCGAGCCATGACTTATATCTTCCATGACATCATGCATCGCATATTGGAAGATTACGTAGATGACCTTCTTGCCAAATCCAAATGTCGGGCTAAACACCTCACAGTCCTTAAGGCCATCTTTGACCATGCCTCATCAAGTATTGTGTTCACCTTCAACCTAAGAAGTGTGTCTTTGTGGTACTTTCAGGAAAACTCCTTGGTTTCATCATTTCTTTGCATGGAATAGAAGTCAGATCCTGCTAAAGTGAAGGTTATTCTTGAAATGCCTCCCACCTACTAATCTCTGTCAACTTCGAAGCTTGCAAGGTAAGTTACAATCTAATCGTCATTTTATTTCACAGCTTTCCGACCATTGTCAACCATTTCATCATGTCCTCAAGAAGGACGTCTCATTAAAAAGGGATGATGAATTCCATAAAGCCTTTGAAACGTATTAAAACAATACCTTCTTCAACTGCTAGTGCTCATTCCTCCTAAGGATGACCAACCCTTTTACCTATACATTTCTACCACTAACCATTCTTTAGGTGCCATGCTCACTCATCGCGATGAGCAACACAGAGAGAAAGTGGTTTATTACATAAGTCATACCCTTTTGGACTATGAAACTAGGTACACCCATGTTGAAAAACTTTTCTTAGCCTTAGTTTTTGTCGCCACTAAACTACATCATTACCTACTCAACCACAAAACCTTTTTCATTACTAACATTGACCCTCTACATTACATGTATGCCAAACCCCTACCAACATCAATGTGCACATGGTGGCTCATGCTTCTTTCCAACCTTGACCTAAAATTCATCCATAAAAAGTCTATCAAAGGCTAGGTCATCACTGACCAACTTGCAGGCACACCTCTTTCTGGTAATAAACCCTATAACTTTCATTTTCTAGATGAATCCATAGCTGCCCTCTCCTTGAATGGTACCACTTACCAAATGACTCTCTTCTTTGATAGTTTCAAGTGTCAGCATGGGGGTGGTGTAGGTGTTATCCTCATTCCTCTTGGTGGTGAACCCATGCCTTTATCTTTCAAACTATATTTTGATTGCACAAACAATATCACCGAATACAAAGCACTCGTATTGGACCTTCAAAATTCCATCTCCCTAGATGTTAAATCAATTAATATATTTGGTGATTCTCAACTGGTTGTATATCAATTCAATGGTATATACCAGTGTCGTAACGAAATATTGCAAAAGCATAACTATTTTCATGTAGACATACTTTTGACTACCTTTGACATTATGACAAACTTCAAACCACCCCCCGTTCTACCAATAAATTTATAGATACCATGGCATGTCTTGCTTCTCAGATACCCGCTTATCCTGTTGACTCAAAAATATTTGTCACAATACAAAGGTTACAATCACCCTCTTATTTACCTCATGAGGTCCACTCTATCAGAACCATTGCACCTAACCCATGTGACCTTTGGTATAAGTAGTTTGCAGACTACCTTTCCCTTTCCATTCTACCTCTTGATCTCACTCGTAATGGACAACGTGCCTTTCTTAAAAGTGTCTCTCACTATGTCATCATGGATGGTATCCTTTATAAGTGAAACTTTGAAAATATTCTCTTACGATGCCTTACAAGTTCTGAAATTCCCTACACCATCAAGGAAGTTCATGACGGAATTTGTGGAGGCCAGTTTATTGGTTTAGTTATCATTAAACCAATTCTTTTCCTTGGCTATTATTGGCCAACCCTAAACCGTGACTGTTGTGACTATGTCAAATGTTGTGTGAAATGCTAGCAACATGCTAATCTTCATCACACACCTATTCATGCCTTACAGGTCACACGAGACCTTTGGCCTTTCTCTTAATGAAGGCTTGGATCTTGTTGGAGAGATCAATCCTCATTCTTCACAACACCATCAATGGATTATAAAAGCTACTGAATAATACACTAAATGGGTAGAATCCATTCCCCTCATTTCTACAAAATCTGAGAAAATATTTGATTTCATCAACCATCACATCTTTTGTTGCTTTGGTGTCCCTCACCGTCTCATCACTGATAACGGAAACAAATTCAAAAAAAAACCCTACGAACGTTGTGTGATGAGTTTTGGCATTCAACTCAGTTTCTCGTCACCTTATTACCCACAAACCAATGGTCAAGTAGAATCAACCAATAAAACCTTGAACAAAATTCTTATGAAAGTAGTTGACGATACTAGGAAGGATTGGCATATGCACATTCCTTTCGCCTTGTGGGCTTACCAAACTAGTATTCACACTTCGACTGATTCCACACCTTTCTCTCTAGTCTAAGGTACCGAGGCTTCCTTGCCTCTTGAATTCCAAATTCCATCTCTCCACATATCACTACAAGGCATGCTCAATGACGATGACTTTTTCCAGGACTATTTAACACAACTTGAGTTGTTAGATGAACATCACCTTAATTATCTTAACCATCTACAAATCTACCAAACATGTATCAAGCGTGCCTACAAAAAACAAGTCCACAAATAAACCTTTTAGGTTGGTGACCTCATTTTGAAGGAAAATCAACATGTAACTAAAGAAGAGAAAAGTAAATGGGGAAAATTCACTCCTAATTGGCTTGGGCCCTATATCGTTACTCATGCCTATGGATCAAGTGCTTATCATTTGTCTTCACTCAAGGGTAAACTTGAACCTGAGCCCCTCAATTCCTTACATCTTAGACCATTTTATTGTTGAAATATATTCCTATATCACCTTCTGTCTATTGAATTCTCATCCCTTGAGTGTCATTCA
This sequence comes from Taxus chinensis, assembly GCA_019776745.2. Taxonomy (NCBI): domain Eukaryota; kingdom Viridiplantae; phylum Streptophyta; class Pinopsida; order Cupressales; family Taxaceae; genus Taxus; species Taxus chinensis. The sequence continues at coordinate 392,344,665 of CM034156.1, read as the reverse complement.
CCTTCCATGTTACATGTTTTGAGTATATACAAGTAAACAAGAATCATGTGATTACCCATCACCTGTCAGCCTTATCTTCAATATGAGTATCCCGTCTCTACTCATAGCATGATTCTCATGGATAATTTTTGTCTTTTTCAAAGATGGAATCCCATGGTTTTTCGTCACTTGAAACCATCTCTTTCATAGTTATCCTCTGTGTACTATGGTTTTTTCTTCTAAACAAGAACCTAATATTCCTCTATAGTCTTGTCCATGACTTAAATGTCCAAAAATAAAATGGGATTCAACTCCTTGAGTCAAACTTCTAGAAAAAAGATGAATCCCTCAAAAGGGACATCTCTTCTCTCTATCTCGCCACTATAAATAGACTTCTCCCTTGAAGGATAGCTATATAAAGTCATTGTAAAAATACAATTAAATATTCAAAATCTTACCACATTGATCAGCTTCATGAAGACCTCAAGGAGATAATATACTCATCCCATATAGACTTCCTACATCGATCAGTCTATCAAAAACAAAAAAAAAAGAAGAAAATCATAAATGTTTCATCATGGACTTGCCTATTTTTTATCATGGGTTTGTTGCTAGGTAAACATGCCATCATACACTAAGTTACACTAAACCACACACTTTCACCTCATTACCTTTTCAGCCTAATTTTCTCTTTGCTCAAGGGACTTGCCGTAACTGCAACATTTCATGATCATGTGACTTTCTTCACCCTTATAATAGTCCATTATGCAATGCCTTTAGGGTCTTACATTCATAAGACCATCTTAGGTATGGTCGACTTATTGGCTTCTTATCAATTAAGTGGCTCTTTTACCACCTCTTACCATTCACCTTTTTCATTACTTTTTGATTCTCTTATGTAAGACTAGACCATTGAAAAATACATTTAAAAAAAATATCTCCACTATAACCTACGACTCCACCATGCCTACCACCTAAGACTCCACCATGCATACCACCTAAAATTCAACCATGCCTATCACCTACAACTCCACCATACCTACCACCTAATAATCAACCATGCCTGTCATCTACAACTACACCATGCCTATCACCTAAGACTCAACCATGCCTATAACCTACACTGCAATCATAAACCATACCTAAAACCTACCAACCCATTCCTCTACCTCATCACATTCTCCCCTAGCTTATGGGAGAACTACATCGGTCTGAGGTACCTTTTCACTGGGGCTATGTAGGTAGCACTTCGAGGGCATGGGGCCCTTAGAGGTTAGCTCAGCCACCCTTTACCCTAACCAATTTCCCCTTCACTTTCCTATTCAAATTATACCTTAGTTAATTTCCATTTTATATCAACAATTGGAAATTAAACCAAAAAAGCACCAATTAACAAACATTTTTACCACTTCATCAAATCATTCATTTATCATTTTTATATTTCCACCATAGAAAATATTTGGAAATTTAAACCATAACATGCATAAACATCATCATTTGTCTTCCATGTTACCAACAACTTAGAACTTAAATCAAAACCATAAACCATGACTCAACCATGCCTATGAATTGACTCCATCATGCCTATACCTAACTCCACCATGCCTAACTGACCTAACTCCACCATGCCTATGACCTGACTCCACCATGCGTAACTAACCTCACTCAACCATGCCTATACCTAACTCCATCATGCCTAAACCGACCTGACTCCACCATGCCTAAGTGACCTGACTCCATCATGCCTAAATAGACCTGACTCCACGATGCCTAAGTGACCTCACTCAATCATGCCTATGACCTTGATTCAATTATGACTAATCCACCTAGTTTCCATCACATAAAAAATAAAACTAGAAATTCCAACATAAGCACAAAATCATATCATAAATATCACCATCTCTATAAAAATCATTAGAATGTGTTTCCATCCATATATGCACATAAGAAAAATCAATACATATGTACACCAAAATAAATACACACATGTATATCAAACTCTCATATACAACCTGACCATATTTGGCACACAAGCTGGCATAATAATAAAAAATATCATCTACATCCTCGTTATCTTTGGCACATAGGCCAATATAAATCAAAATATACAAAAATATATATCTTGAATATATAGGGTGACTAATCATCACCCCAATTGATGTCCATGCCACTCTCATTTGTATCCTCCGCCTCTCCTCTAGCTTGGCACCCTGCCACCATCTCTTCACCTTATATGGGTATAACCCTTACCTCTTCCTGGCCTACAGTCGGGTCTAACCTTTTTGAGCTAGTTGCTACTCCCTGACCCTATCTATGGGCTCACAGAACCCCTGTAATCTCTGCACTATGTGTACAATATCTATTCCTCTCACTCGATATCTGTTGTGCTCTATACTCTTCATACGAAGGGACATCTATCCCCACGATAGTCAAATGGTCCTGATGATACCACACCTCACTTAGGGAATCCCTAAACCTATCTATTGATATTATTTGTAGTGGTGTCATTAGTCTCAGACCCTGTACATATACCATGGGACCCTGTCTCACTATTGCCTCTACCATGGGACCATGTGCCTGATCTTGTACTAGTGTATGTGTTGTGCCTTGGGCCTCTAGGTCCATAATCTAGGCCTGTGCACTGGCCAACTAGCCCTACGACCTTGTTATATGTTCCTGTACGGTGGCTACTTGTCCCTCATCTCTATCTCCACCCTATGTGGGTGCCTGTCCTTAGGAAATTCAGGCATGTAAAGTTGTCACTTTTTCCTATAATGTAGCCACATGTGCCTCAGACCCTATCAACCACCCCTGTAAACATGTAATATGGGCCTGTAGGGTGGTAACCTACCCCTATCCCTCTAAAGTGTTCCAAGTCTGATCTGGCCTAGGTGGTGTTGCTCATAGTCTGGATTACCCACAACTACCTATACCTATCTGTAATCTTGATGTCATCAATCCATTGGTCCAATACCTACTCCTCCTACTCATTCGGCACTATCAGTTGTGGTAGAGGCATAGGACTCTCCACGTTACCCCTCCTGTACTAAGGGAATGGTGGTGGCACGTCTTGGAGCATCCCAAATAGCTGTCTGACCCTGTCTACAAGTTTCATGTTGTGATCACATGCACGACATCCTTGTATCCACCTGAGTAGTTGTAACTCATCCAAATCCACCGACATCTTCCTGTATGAAGGGAATCCAACATACTGCCTCCAAATAATGTCAACACCAGATAATCCCTCCAATTTCCACCTATAATATGCCACATCATGAGTAGCCCTGGAAGCTTCGCACTCTCCAAAAATAGGCACCCAACGCCTATACCCAACTCAAACCAATCCCACATTGAACGCATCCAGATGGGGCATACAAACTGGACACACACATACAATGTGCTCATATGCCCAATAGTGGAGAAGAAAGGTACAACACAAAATGAACCTCTTAAATCACCCATAGGCCCATAACTCCCTGTATAACTACACCAAGTATGTTGGTGCCCAAGAAAAATGGGTCCTATCCTCCATCATGTCATGGAGAACCCCTATCAATGCCCATGGGAATCTCCCACCCTCTGCATCTAGCAGCACAAAACAAAACACTACCTCCATAATTATGACCACTAGCCTCATCTCCTCAAGATGGGATGTGTACATATCTCCGTAGCTTAGGCTCGCATTATGGAACCTCATCTCCGTCATCCCCTCTCCAAACAATGTCAACATTAGCTCCTTCGATGCCTCTGAAGAAATAGAATACACCTGTTTCCTCACTATTGGTAACCACAAGATCATGTACACGTCCTCTAGGGTGAGTGTAATATCATTCGTTAATAGATGAAATGTGTTGGTCATTGAATCCCATTTGTTGATGAGTGTGACCATCAAGCTTGGCTCCTGAACTATGTGCCTATATCGTCTTACCCCAATAAGGTTAAAATTGGTAACATGATGCCACGACTCTTCTATCATGCTCCCTCTTACCACTAGTAACAGAGGAGCTACTCTATATCTCATCCACAACTCATCCCTAGTCTGCACCCAAAAAATTATACCATTGTTAAACCTTCAGCATACCCAACACATCTCTTACCTAAAAAACCTAATCCCAAACCTTATAAATTACCCCTTTTTACACCCACCCACTTGTACCATTTATACCTATTACCCTACTCATTCTCAATAAAATTACCTTTCCACTTAATTAACTATATTTTTCACCCACCCTACCTTGTTTCTTGATCTATTTTTCTGAAAATCCAACCGGCATTGGTCACTTCTGACTGGAATTGGTCCATTATGAGTGGTATTGGTCACCTTCTATTTGACCAATGCCAGCCAATTCCAACTAATGTCAGAAAAAACTTGACCAACGTCGGTCACTTTCATGGTGAATGAATCCAAAAAACCCCCTATTTCTCCTAAAATTCTCAAATCTAACCTAGAAATCTATCCTAGCTTACCCAAACCTAACCTAAACCCCTCCCCACCCTTATTTACCCCACCTAGGACCTCTCCCCTCCCTCATTACAAAATTTTAACCAAAGATTCACATTTATACCCCCCACTTGACATAGTTTTACCCAACACCAATTTTATGAACCTATTTTAACAACAAATGAAAAATCAGGATCGAATCCTACCTCATCGCGGTGTCATCGGCATGGTAGTATGTCTGGCTACTACATCGATGGCCCACTTGTACCCTCTCCCACCTTTTCCATGTCAAAATCCACTCCTCACCTGTACTAAACCAATTGAATCACTCAACCTGATCTTGTGGACCCGCCAACCAAATGTCAATCACCTGCTATGAGGCTCACCAACTCATCTCTCCATCTCTTTCTATCACTTTCCAAATTTCCACCTCTCTTTTCTTGCTTTCTACAATTGGAAAATGACAAATGATTCCATAAAAAGAAGAATTTTCCATTTTTAAACCTAACCTAAGCTTACCAATGTTGATAATATTTGTGCCCTAGCGAAACAACGTCGGTCACCCTATAACCGACATCGGTCACCCTTACAACTATTTGGCCTTTCTAAGCCCCCTTTTACATGTAACCATTAGTTCCCACACCTGTTTCATTAGTTTGAACACCTATGGAATCATACCTATGATCTTAAACTACCCCTACATTTCCTTCATTGCATCTTGGGATTTTTTAATTTACCTATACCTTGGCCTTACCTGTGCCACGACCTATTTACCTGAACATTACCTAATTGGTGTGACCATTGACCCTATGTACTCACTATACCTTGCGATGTTTTTACCTATGTTGTTTTAGCCTAACAACCATACCTTGCCTATTTCCATGTAATTTATACTGACCAAACCTTTAGTGCACCGGAATATCCCTAAATTTTCCTACATCTCACCTAAGTTGTGTTTTCTGGACCATATCCTATACCTTAGATACCTAAATCACTTCTCCCTTGTTTGGATAAACCTATCGACCTTGGATGATGTAGATTTTTCAATATCTTCAACCTGGTAATGTGTTCCAATCTAGGAATTTGCGTGTGTTTGATTGCCATTACCCATGACACGATTTTGAACCATCACCCTTCCCCACAGTACTCATCCCCTTCCCCACGTATCTTCACCAACTATACATTTATCAAAGCACTCAATGATTTCATATCACACCTCATCAATTCTTGGTTTGAGGGGGATCACCTTCACCCACACATGGGGCAATCTCTTCTTATTTTTTTAGTTTCATTTACCAATACAAGCTATGTAGTAAAAAGGGGCAAAATGTAGACAGAAAAATTGGGTCACACTCCCCTTGGTCCTTTTTCGAATAGCCAACTTAAACATATTCACCTAACCATGACCCTTTTACCCCACATTAATATTATTTTAATTATTTATAATTAAAGTAATAATCATCCTCACTTCATTCATTATTTAATTACCTTAATTAAACTAATTTCCACCTCACCTAGACACCTCATCATGGACCTATTCTTAGCATGTTTCCTAACTAACTAGGACTCAACCTCTTCTTATTTTAATTAACCAAGACTTAATCTAACCCTAAAATCACATGTTTATTCTTCCACTAAGAGCATCCCTACTTATCTAAACCCAAAACACCATCTTAGACCAGGCACCAACAGGCAGAGCTTGAAAAAGATAGCTAGGATCTGGTATTTTGGGCAACATAGGATTTCTCGCCTTAAATGATGTTGGTCAACCCTAAACCATCGTCAATTATCATATATCCATTTTGGTAACCTTATCTGAGAGGTTGGCCACATTATCGAGTTTTAGAATGAAGGATACCTACATGCAAGAAAGAACCAAATCCCTTTCACACATTTAGATAGCCATAACCAGCACCAAGATAGATCCAAAGGTATTTGCATCCATAATATCATTCTAGGAAGCAATGTTGCAGCACAAGGCACTATTTCACCTATCAACCATCATCAACATATAGCAATCAAACCTACAACACCAGTAAGTGTTCTTATAACCTGCATCATTTCATCTTTACTTAGTTAATATAGTTTCTTCACCTCTGTTTATCAGCCTCCATTTACATTTTAATCCCACCAATCTTGCCTCCCTATGAATCCAACCATTCCACCACCCACAATAATTTGATCACCTATACTCTATCCCTAAATATCTTTGAGTACTCCCAACACCTCCATAGACCTAATCATTCTCCTTACCATCTCTATTTAATCTCAAACAAACCCCCAAAACCAAGTTTTATTGAGTTTCTATCATTCCGCCTATATCGACGCCAGTTATCCATGACTGTCATCAGTCATACGTGACTGATGTCAATCTCTGTATTTGGTAATCCTAATAATAACAAAAACCTAATAAATTGCACCCAAGTAACCCAAACTACCTAGAATCTGACCCTGACCTATTCCATCACCTTGACTACCTACCCTACTTTTGTATTTGATCATGACCTAGCATGTTATATTAGATTTTCTTATTATATTTGGATGAGATACCTAAATCATATCAAATACAGTAGGATTTTATTTATTTACATTATTTATTACATTAAGTTGTATTAAAAACTAGGTTGAATTCCACCAAGGAAGTAGCGCACTTCCTGGATCTAGCACACGTTAGGCAGCCCACTGACATATATTGTTTAACTCTCTTTTGTTGTCTTGTTTTCTATTTTAGGTAGTTCCTTCTATCCAAAAGGAATCTCTCATAGTCAATATTAGATCAAGAAGTTAGAATGCGCACAATGACCTTTAAACTGACCATCACAACAAGTATTCATTCTTGGCCCATACCCTTATCTGTTTCATCAACACCACAAAGAAAATGGTAAAACTAATGAAACCTTTTCAAGTGGTTCAACCAACTGTAATAAATGAAACATAATGTGCTTTCAATTTAGGAAGGTAATTTATGAATTCTTCTCTCTCACACACAACTTCTTCTATAAATTTAAGTTGGAATCTCATTTCAATGAGTTGGAAAAGTTAGAATATTGATATAAGTGTATAGTTTTCAAGAAACCTCCTTCTTCTACAAGTTATTCTTGTATGTTGAGAGAATTTTCAAGCCTCCTTTCAAGATTGTAATTGCACCTATTGCTTCTTCTAAATGTATGATGAATTATGCATGTTATTGAAGTAATAAAAGTGTGTATTTTATGATTAATCTTTGTCCCTTCAACATTTTATCCTTCTTTATGCCTTTCTCATGCTTATAGGTACACTGTGCAAGTTCACTTTTTTATTACAAGTTCTTGAAGTTCTGTACTTATCAAGTTGTGGAGTACTACATGTAGTTCAGTTGCAGTGTTTGTTCACCCTTCCCAAGTTCATCCTTCTTCACTAGAATATTAATATTTTGTTTTTTCTCATTGATTTTAACAAAGGGAACACATGCTTTTTATTCTGTGGTATTATGTACCCTCTATAAGTTGTAGTAGGTGAATTTGAGATGTGGTGCACACGCCCTCTTCAAATCAACCCTTCCTGAGTCTAGAAAAACCCATTATTTGGTGCATCACCATCCCTAGTATAATTTCATTTATTGCAAATCTAATTCCCTAAATCCCATGAAAATGTAATCATAGGTCTACATAATCACTTTATTGCACTAGGAGCAGTACAAAACTTTTTTTAGGAAGAGGAAACTAGCCTTCTCCAGAGGTTCACCTCAAGCTCAAGTCCCACATCTTGATAGGTGATCCCATGTTTACCAATCACAATGAATCTCATGTTCACATTCTAGATATTCAGAGGGTGCAATGGTTTGGAAACAAATTTTTTTGGCATGATTGGTGGGACGAGTTGGTACTTCTCTTCTCACTTGCAAGAATCAAATTACCTGGAAAATCTATATCTTTGGATTCCAGATCTTAGTGCATTAACTTATGTGAAGAATTCAGACAAGAGCTTCTTCAAAGTAAGGAAATTCTTAGCATATCAGACTATCTTCTCCAAGGAGAGTTAGAAGAGGCATATCAACATCATCCATTGCAGCATCACCTTTTAGGGGTCATTCAAATCCTCCTTAAAGAAGGTTTCCTACACCTAAGAATAATCAACCTTTCATTATTATAGCAAGGAACCTAGTTTTCCCCCCTTCAATGCAAGAATTCCTCTTCTTTTGGCTCAATGTGACCCTATACCTATTTGCGGAACTCAAAATTTTACCCTTCTACACAGGGGAAACTCACATTACTCTAGTGGAACATATTATTGATGTATCCAACATTTTTGTAGTACATAACATCAAGGAGAACAACATTGTGGTTAGGCTTCTTGCTACCTGTTTCAAGGGAAAATCACTTCAATAGTTTTGAGGGTTAAGTGTTGGTACTCTAACCACTTAGGATGAGTTAGGAGAAAAGATCTGTAAATAGTTTGAAGAAAAGAGTGATCACCTACCACTTTTGGAATAGCTCACTACCATAAAGAGAGCTCCCCAAGAATACATGAGTGATTTCAATTTTTCCAATTCCATAGGACCTCGAATAGGATTCCAGAACTCATAAATCCTTCTTCAAATAATGCATTCTTGTACTATTTGCAAGCCTTGAATAACAATGTAATAGTTATGATCTAGTCCATGGAAAGGACTATACTACCTAATGCCTACGACATTTCTGTAAGAGTGGAGAATTCCTTAATTTAGGATGGAAAGATAGCTCCATGACTGCTAATGTAGTTGTCTCCAGATATTACAAACAATCAACCTGCCATTGCTCCTATTCTATTAGCTTCCAAGAAACCAGTTCAATCTACCCCTACCTCTTCAAATGGCCTATTTGAAGTCAAAGACGCTGCTGTAAAATTTTGGGAATGAGATCATTGTACTTAAGAGGTAACAATGTCAATACAATCATCCATACTAGCCAAAGAATCAGTAGTATCAAGCTAACCATCCTCCTTTTCAAGGAAACAATTAGACTCAAAATCAAACTACATGTCAAGCTATGAATGCCAGGCCTTTGAACATCCAGAACCCTCTTTTTGTGATCTCATCAAGAACCATAGTACTTGTCTAAAATAATCTAGTTCAAGAATTCGAATGGTGGTATCCTTTTTCTCAACCCCAAAATCAAAATATTTTTCCCAATGGAGTTATTAGCAAGTCCTATATGGTCTAAACCATATCTACCCCTCCAAAGCCAACAAAAACTTCATCTATGCAGGAAATAAAAGATCAATTGTAAGCACTTGAAGAAACCATTTTGCTAAATTGGAAAGCAGAAGATTTTTGCGGGTTGAATATAAATTCCTCATCAGTGGCAAAAAAAAATCATTCCAAAAAGAGAGAAATGGAACCTCAACCTTCCAAATCTGATCAAGCATCCAATTCACATCCTCATCCACAAGTGGTAATTGATAAAGACGCAGGAAACAACTTCCCAGAAAGACCTGCTAGCCAAGTTGTAAGGAAATAAGGTTTTTCAAGCATCACAGTATCCAACAAGAACTTTCCAAAAGAAGAATCTAACACCCAAAGAAGTGTCAGCAAAGTAGGAGAAATTCCCTTTAGTATTGTAGAAAAAATGAAGAATACCAACCTGAGCATTACTATGTGGGTTGCACTCTCAATTCCTTATTAGAGGAACTTGTTACAAGAGGATCTAAATATTTTTGGTACAACCAAAGGATCATCAGGTTGAGGAACATCAACTGCTACAATTTTGTGTCAATTGGAAGTGAAAAGTATCCCTAAGGTGAAAAAACCACCACCATTTTATATTTCCTTGATCATTAGTGAGAACCTAGTACATAATTGCATTATTTATTCTAGTACCACTAGTTTGGCCATGCCCAAGAAAATTGTAGATGTTCTAGGCATATAATATACACAATTATCTAGAGGAGTTGTTCATTTGGATGGTATAACAGTTTAGACCGTCAAATTTATCAAAGGACTTCAACTTACCATCCATGCATGCCTGAGTTTTTCGTTCACCCAAGACATAATAGTCATTGATCTCACTCCTCTTTTTTCCATCTTCCTATCATGATATTTCACTGCCAAGATGGGTGGTTATCTATCAGTTGATTGGTCACATATGATTCTCAGGAATCAATACGGAACAAAAGTCACTATAAGGGTGGAACCAATCTGCCATAATCATGTAAGACCCTACACTTCTAGTCCTATAAATGGGAATTACACCATCAGTGATCTAGAAGAAGAAGATGTTGATCATGAACTGACCACTCTTGTTAAAGATGTACCCAATACTATGCTTTATGAATTAAGTGCAGATCATCAATATGATCCCTACACTAATGTTTTGGCAAAGAAAGAAGTTGGTTTATTGTTGTTGGAAGAAATGAGATTGGGTACATATTGCATTCATGAAGAATATACCATCATACCACAACTTGTCAAAACACCAAGAAATTATCAAGGACTATGGTAATTTTTCTTCGATTGCTCAAGAAGTACGAAAGGATCTGGTGCTCGAGTTATGTTAATTTCTCTAGAGGGAGATAAGTACTTTTCATATTTCTAGTTTCAATTAAGTTGCACTAATAATGTTGCTAAATACAAGGGTCTTGTGTAAGGAATTTAAATAGCTCAAAATAACGAAATCAAATCCTTGACTATTTTTGGAGACAGTGAGTTAGTTGTTCATCAAGTAACATGTAACACCCTTAACTGTTGTTATTTTCCTCCTTTCTATTCAAGTATTGTGATGTAATTTTCCTTATGAGGATATGTCCTATTGATTTCAGGAAATCCTGCTTGATATGGATATGTATTTTCTGCTCTTGAGATCTTTGATTGAACTAGAATATGCTTGGATTCATTTTCTTACATTTATCATGGATGAGTGCAATCTGATTTCAGGAGGATTGTAAGCTTATCTATCTCTATGACTCATCCTTGGATCAATTACAGTGATCCAAGGAATTTTTTTAATATATTTAGGATGAATAACCATGAATTGGCATTCTATGAATTTTTAGTTCTAGACTGAACTTAGAATATATATATCCTTTAATTCTCCTTCATATGAGAATATTCCTTTGTTGTGCAAATTTTTGTTGGATTCTAGAAATTGACCCCGGTAGGTCATTACAGTTGCAATTTGGTTTTCAGCCATTTATGGAATCAAAGAGAACCTGGACCTTAAGCTAGGTAAGATATGTGAGTTTTCCTATCTAAGATTTTATACTTAATGCGAATTCAAAATCCATCCAGAAATATCTTAGTATGATTGATTTGTTGAAATGTGATTTCAATCTAACCTAGTTCCTAAACTATGTATTTTTGGATATTACCTAAGGGTTTGTCTAGCCTATTGCTAAGTTAAGTGACTAGTGTTATAACCTAAGGTGTTAAATTTAAATTACCTAAGATCTAACCTAATTCATTAACCTATCCTAAACTAATTGCTTTAAATGGGAACCTAAGGGTCGCAAGTGTTGGGTAGTGGTTTCTATGGAATTTAAGATGATGATAAGGTTGTAAGGACATTGGGTACTACCAAATTTGAAGAAGTTTAATTTGGCTAGCAAAGGCCTAGGTGGAAGTACCTCTATAAATGGAAACACTTGTTTATTTTGATTTAGAACTTCCCAGATTTGGCGGGCGGTGGCAAGGAAGATTGGGTGGGAGATATGGAATTAATGCAATTAATGTGCATGGTTTTGTGAGCCCGGATCACTTAGGGAGGCATGCAAGTGGATTTTTGTTTGGTTGTGTCATTTTTCATGCACTCCGCATTTCTCTCTACATGCACACTAGTCTTTTGAACTGGCAGTTTATACTTCATTGCATGGCTATTTTGAAGGTTTCAAATCTATTTTTGTTTTGTGGAGAATATATGAGGCATGGTGGAAGTAGTATTTTTTTGTTTGACATTTCATGGAGAATAAGAGAAAGAGCGGGCTCAGCCAGAGGTCTTCTTCGATTTTACAACGACACTATCATGCATGATAGGCCCTAACTGTTAAAATCTTTGCTTTCCTCTAAGTGTTTTATTAAAAAAAATATTTTTTGATGAGATCTGTGTATGTATTCTTTTCTGGTAAAAAAATATTTTATGGGTTTTGTGTAAACTTGAGTTTTTGGGTTGAATCAGGAGTTTGCTTGATTCTTTTGGAACTTGTTTGCATTACTTTTCTTTCATAGTGGATTTGTGAACATATGAGTAATACTGGTAACTGTAAAGGGCTCTCAGCAGTTGAAATTTTTTATTGATTTTGACTTATTTAGAAGTCTTTATTGTTGCAATAGATCCACTTGTATTCGTTAAGTTTTGAGTTGCGAACTGTTGTGATTTTTAACCTCTGGAAACACTTAAACTAGGTTTAATCTCATTAGTTAAAAAATTGTTTCAGTGAACAAAACAGTGTTGTTTTAATGTTTACTTATGATATTCATTTTTTATTCCTGGTTATTTGATCTATGAATAACTCATGGAAGGTTTTTTTGGTATCACCTTGTGAAACTTTGATTGTTATAAAGTTGCGTATTCTGGAAACATTATATATATGGCTAAGTCTACACTCCTCTTGAGAAAGGGGATTGACTGTTTTTAAGTTCGCGGGCATTGTGGATAAGTCAGTATACAATTAGTTACTTTATTCTTGCATGAAAACTTGAATGATAGTAACACTGGCATGCATATGAGCAATAGTATATGGATGAATTTGTGTTCTACCTACGAAACCTTGGTTGTTTTTGGAAAAAGTAATAAAAGAAAATTGTGTCTATTATTTTGGGCAAACAAGACTGTAACTTGTAGTCTTTTTGACATGGTTTGTGAAATCTAATTCTTCTTGTCATGATAATGGTGGTGAAAACTCTTTTGAACCCGACTTTAAAGTCGACAAGTTTTTACGATATCCAGTTCAATACATTTTGTTTGAAGTTAGAAATAGGGTTGAAATGTTTTGGATCGAAATGGAAGACCTATTTTTATTCTAGATGGTTAATGTAAAATTCATTACAATGGTTTGAATATTACAAATTTTGGGTATTTTTGAAATTATAATTCTAATACGGTAATTCAATATTGTATATCAATTTGGCTTTAGTGTTTCATATTAAAATAACAACTGAACAATGTATCGGTTCAACTAATTTAGTTTCTGATTTCTTTGTCATTAAGGGAAACGTGAAGTTACCCTAACTTAATTTTAAACTTGAATGGTTCGAGTATTTGAGGAGATGTAGTCTATTTCATTTGGATCGAGATTGTATTATGAGTCTTGATCGGTTCGTACGATTTATGTCAGATATTGATCTTGACTTTTATTGGATGCATAGTTTGTAGATCCTGTGGGGATGTAATGGTAAACCAATGAGATGGCTCTACCTTGCCTGAACTATTGGGTGAACTTAAGTGCTAGAAATACTCAGCTTCTCATTCCTGGTTGGTCTAATGAATGTCTGTTATGTCTTAGAAGCTTGAATTCATTCTAAACTTGAATGCAATAGTGTTTAGATTGTCATAGTTTCTCTTAAAGATAAAAGGGAAAGAAGTAAAAGGGTTTAAAAAGGGAAGTCTATTATTTTATTACTCTTTTCCTTGATTGGTTATTGTGCTCATTCCTTAGAACTGTAATGAACTCAAACTGAATGGTGATGAGAAGGCAGAACTGTCTTACTAGTTGAAAGAAATAATTGGGATGGGGGATCCAAAATCTGATAAGACTCCTTCGTCGTATAGCTAGGATAAGGTATTTGTTTTTAAACCTCATGTTTTTTATTCTTATTGTAAAAATTAAATCAATGTTCATTGTCTTGTATTCTTTTCATTGATTGAAAATTAAGAAGACTAAGGTAAAAGATAGGTTGGCAGAAGAAATTGAAGGTGGCAGTTATTCCCTCACTTCTGTTTGAATTTCTTTTGTATGATCCTGTTTTGGATGAATACCTTAAATGGTTTAGTTTTTAAATAGAAGATATTTTAAGAATCTATTTAAATCATGATATAAAAAATTTTAACTTTTTGGATGGATAAGTACTTGGTAAATGGAATTTTTCTTCCTTCCTTACATAAAAGTGAGATGAATCATCCGAAAAAGATTATGTTGAAATTACTTATGTAGCTTAGGTTATGATGTGAGTGGTGTTATATTTGTTAGGAAGAAAAAAATCAGTGTTATATTATGTTATTTATCATGAATGTAATTGTTGGAATCAATTATACTTTAAAATTTTAGGGCAAGTAATATAGAATATATCCTGTCCACTTTGTTTAAACAATGTACTATGACTCTTCTTATATTGATATTACTTAAAGCTTTGAGAGTATGAAGTAATTGTTGTCATTATAACAGGGTTGTTTTATTGAAAAAATTATTGGAATGCACTTGTTTTAAGGATTAGTGCTTATCATGCTCAGTTCATTGAACTGACCCATGCTAGCAAATTTTGTAGATGGACTTCGTAAGTGGTAAAAGAAGGCAAAAACTTAAATGATGCATTGACTGCTCTAAATTTATTTTAGTGAAGAATTCTGAGTTGATTTCTGAATTATATTGTAAAAATAAAAGTTTGTATCTTTTGAAGGAAGGTTGATGTCTTAAAGCATGCCTAAAAAGCATAAGTTGTAATTGTATAAGTTTGTAAATGAATTGAAGAGTGAGAATTTACTTATATAGGTTGTGTAAATTATCTTGTTGAGTATAATCTTCTTGTTATCAATATGATTGGATGTGTATTCTTAAAGTGTGGTTTAAAAAGGGAACTTAGATAAATTCCCTAAGAAAATTGAAATTAATAGGTGGTTGAACACAACATTCTTATCTAAGTTTTTCATTATACCTTGTGAGGTGAAATAAAACTATAATAAATATTATTATAACTTTAAATGACAGGGTAGGGTGTGGTAAGCCCTAAAAATGCAACTATGAAGAGGAAGACCCTTCCTCTCTAGTAAGGCACTAAATAATAAAAAAAAGATATGATTGTGAATCATTAAGACTTAATTACAATAAGTCTGATATGTTTCATCTTAATGGGTTGTTACACTTCCTTAAATGGTTAAGTTATTTTATTTAAAGGATTATAAGTTGTTGTTGTCCTACTTTTGGGTAACAAGATGATAGGTCAAAAACTATCAATTGAGGAAGCAATCCTAAGTTAATTAAGTTCTTGAATTAAATGTATCTCAAATTTAAAAAGGGAACTGAAAGGAATGTTGGACTCGAGGTTTGTTGGGCTGCCAATTTATGTAGTCTTTAAAAAAAAATTTAACTTAATGTAGGTAAACTCTTGGAGGTATGTACATATCTACGAGGCTGTACCATAGGATGTTAACACACATAAACTACAAGGTTGTACCTTCAAGAAGATTAGGATCTTCTCAAGGATACATTAGTGCAGATGACATGTGGCAGCACCCTTTCGTATTGATCGTTGAGATCTACACACTTTTGAACTTGTTCAAGATTCTTCTCCAGGACTGGTTAGTACCATAATTAGGGTATGAAGTAGCCCTTTAGGACTCAGGGTACCTTGGCACACGGGGTTAACCTAGGTTGACCTAGTATGCCAATTTACCCTAAGTTGTCAAGATCCTCGTCTTATCATGACCTATGTTGTTAACCTGAGGTTGAGTTAAACCTTGGGCAAGGGGACTAACAGGAGTCAATGTAAGACATTCAAGATAAAAATGGAGTGGGGTGAAGGATTTATTCCAGATTGATGAGTATACTATCAAGGAATAAGTAATACAAACAATATGTTATAAATCTTTGGCCAAAGTATCGCAAGCTGTTGATTACGTTGTCCTATATCACTAGTCTAAGGTTCGTGATGCTGATGAATATTGGTAACAATTATTTAGTTAGGTTCCTTGGATAGATCACTCATAACTGAATATAGGGTGAGAGAACCAAGAATATGAAGTATTCTGTAGAATACTCCAAACTCAATGATACACATGAATGGATCGGTTGTACACTGAGTCATTACAACTGCATATGGTTATCTGTTATAAGAAGTATTGTTATGAAATGTGTGTTCTGAATTAAGTATTTAGAACAGATAACATTACTCATGTAAAACTAAAAATCCTTTTTTCTAAAGTCTTAATTTGGGAATGTTACATCTTGGTATTAGAGCCAAAGGTTATAGCTCTTGGACCTATCTTGTGCATAATCTGATAAAAACTTGGATTTTCTTGTAACAGAAAATGGTTAGAACAAGGGGAAACATTACGAATAATGCTCCCCCTGATGAAGGAGTAATAACAACCCAAAAACTTGATGAGATCCTTGCTGCCCTCTTGGACACAAGAGATCGTTTGGCTGTACTTGAACATTAGGTGATGGGAAATGAGGAGGAAGAAGAACCTGGTAATAACAATCAGCCACCTCCTGAGGACAACCCCGATTTGGGTGTTAATAATAACAATGGTAATGTACCTGTCCAACCAGAAAACAAAAAGGCAAGGTTGGCAGCGGAAACTCACTAATGATATAAAAAGGATAAGTCCGCCCAAATTTGATGGCACCACATTAGGAGATGGAGCTAAGAATTGGCTCAGCGAAATGGAGTACTTTTAAATAAGAAACTTCTCAGAGGAAACCAAAGCTATTTGGGGAGCATATTAGCTTTCCCATGAGGCATCTTCATGGTGGGACATCCGTAAGGCTGAGTTAAATATTAATGAAACTAACATCACTTGGGATCAATTTAAAGGTTATTTTAGGCAATGCTGGCTACCAAAACTTTATTATGATCAGAAAATGATAGAATTTCATAACTTAGCACAAGGAAAGCTAACTGTAACTAATTATTGGGAGTGGTTTATGAAACTCCTAAAATATGTACCTCAGTATCAAACTGATGAGAAGTTCAGGATACAAAAATTCATCATGGGATTGAATCCCGTTATTGGGGCAGAGGTTGATGTTCACATCCCAACCATTATGGAAGGGGTTGTTGAGTAAGCCATAAGGCAGGAACAAAAATTAAAAGCTATTTCTACTCATAAAGAGGAAGTGCAGAAGAAGACTCCAAACTCTTCTTCATCTTCTCTTGCACCTAAGAAGGGACCATGGAAAAATTTTGGTAACAAAAAAAAGTTTTCAACTGATAATAATAAGAAAACAACAATGAACAAGCCTACTGGAAATGCAAGGAATAATTTTTCCAAGAATAATAATAACGGGCAGAACTCATATGGAGGCCAACATAACAATTTTAAGGCTAGAAATAATTCTGAGCCTAAAAAGGGACCTATAAGAGGCTTCAACAATTGTGGAAAATACCATTACACAAATCAATGTCCTTTGAAGAAGGATGATCGTAATCAGCAACACAAGATACACGCTGCAGTAGCTGACAAACAAGATGAAAAGAAAGCTACACCCATTAAAGTTCATGGTAAGTTATTTGGCATACCTGTAACTATTCTTTTTGATACAGGAGCTACTGAATGTTTAATTTCTCGTAAACTTGCTTCGAAACTTAAGATAAAAGATGGAAAAATGGATAAATCATGGACTGTACATTATGGTAATAATTCTTTCCATACAGTTAGTATGTGTCTTTTTGGGGCAATCCTTGACTTACCTAGCTTTTCCACTGAATTTGATCTCTATGTTGCACCTTTGGGATCTTATGATATAGTCATAGGTGTTAATTGGTTAGCTGTGCATAAATCAAAAGTGGATTGTTTTGAAAAACATATTAGGTGTTTGGATGATCTGCAGAAAATAACAGGGATTTAAGGTGTAAAATGAGAAATTTTAGTTAGGAAATTGTCAGCTATGTAACTTAAAAAGGTCAAAAATAAAGGTTGTACCTTGTATGCGGTAAAAATATCAAAGTCTGCAGAAGAAAACAGTGATTTCATGGAACATTACCTGTTGTTGCAGAATTTCAGTGACGTATTTTCAGAAGAATTACCGGGTTTGCCACCGAAAAGGGAGTTTGACTTCACCATTGAAATCAAACCTTGTACGAAACCTATTTCTAAAGCACCTTATCGAATGACTACCATAGAGTTAGTTGAGATTAAGGCTCAGCTGCAAGAACTTTCATCTAAAGGTTTGATTAGACCAAGTGTTTCACCTTAGGGAGCACCAATGATGTTTGTGAAAAAGAAAGATGGAACACTTAGTTTGTGTATTGATTATAGGATGTTAAACAAAGCAACATTCAAAAATAGATACCCACTTCCTAGGATTGATGATCTATTTGATCAGATGTGAGGAGAAACGGTATATTCCAAGATAGATCTTCGATCTGGATATCATCAATTAAGAATTAAGGATGAAGATATTCATAAAACAACTTTCAGGACAAGGTATGGACATTATGAATTCATGGTTTTACCCTTTGGATTAACTAATGCACCTGCAACTTTTATGAATTTAATGAACAATATCTTTCAAGAATACCTGGACAATTTTGTGCTTGTATTCTTGGACGACATTCTCATATATTCTAAAAGTGTTGAGGAGCATAAAGAGCACTTGAAAATAGTTTTGGGAATTCTGAGAAAGAGACGGTTATATGGTAAGTTATCCAAATGTTCTTTCTTTGATACCGAAGTTCATTATTTGGGTCATGTTATAAGTAAGAATGGGATTGATGTAGATCCTTCTAAAATAGTAGCTATAACCGAATGGCCTGCACCAAAGAATGTACATGAAGTAAGAAGCTTCATGGGCCTTGCTGGTTATTATAGAAAATTCATTAAGGATTTTTCTAAGGTGGCTGCACCAATAACTTCATTGTAGAAAAAGGATAAGAAATTTGTTTGGAATGATAAATGTGAATCTGCTTTTAAAAATTTGAAAAGTCAGTTGACTTCAGCACCTATTTTAGTTGTACCTGATCCTAATGGAGACTTTACTATTGTAACAGATGCATCCAGGGAAGGCCTTGGAGGTATTTTGTTACAAAATGATCATGTCATAGCATATGAAAGTAGAAAACTTAAGTTACATGAGTTGAATTATGCTCCACATGATTTAGAGCTTGCTGCCATAGTTCATGCACTTCAAGTTTGGAGGCATTATTTACTTGGTAAACCATTTGAGTTGAAAACTGATCATCTTGGGATGAAGTACATTTTCACTCAGCCAAATCTGAATGCAAGACAAGTGAAGGTGGTTAGAGTTTTTGTCTCAATATGATTTTGATATAAGTTACATCAAAGGAAAAGAGAATAGAGTAGCTGATGCTCTAAGTCATAGGAAGCACATTTCTGCTCTTATAACATTAAGAACTCAGTTTAAAGATGAAGTAAAAAGTGTAATGGAATTTGATTCATACTTTCAGTAAGTAAAAACAATGTTTGCTACAGATCCAAAAGATGAAAGGTATAAAAGTTTTCATTTTGATAATGAAGGAATCTTATGTTATGAAAACAGAGTATACATACCTTTGCTTAATGAATTGAGAAAGAAATTGTTAGCTGAATTTCACAACTCACCCTTTTCTGGACACCTAGGTATTACTAAAATGCTTGCTGATATAAAACAACAATATTTCTGGAAGGGAATGAAAAAAGATGTTGTTAATTTTGTGACTCATTGTCTTGAATGTCAGCGTGTGAAAGTAGAACATATGCACCCGGATGGTTTATTATATCCCCATAGCATACCGCAGTACAAATGGCAAGTAATAAGCATGGATTTCATGCAAGGGCTGCCTATGTCAAGAAATAAACATGATGTTATTTTAGTAGTTGTTGATAAACTAACGAAAGTAGCTCATTTTATTGTTGGAAATTTAAGGGATGATTCTCATGTTTTAGCTAAAAGATTTGTACATGAAATTTTCAGATTACATGGAGTACCTGAATTAATTATATCTGATAGAGACCCTAGAATCACATCAAGATTTTGGAAAACACTTAATGCAGCTCTTGGAACTAAATTGAACTTTAGTTCTGCGTATCATCTGGAAACAGATGGACAGACTGAAAGAGTAAATCAATTTTTGGAAGATATGTTACGGATGTATTGTATGGATCAGTAGTATAAGTGGGAGGAGTATCTCCCATTAGTTGAATTTGCATACAATAATACATACCATGCTTCTCTTAAGATGGCACCGTTTGAGGCACTTTATGGAAGAAAATGTAGAACCCCTATTAGTTGGGACAACATTGAGGACAGAGAAGTAATTGGACCTAAAATCCTTACGGAAATGGAACAACAAGTTAAAATGATTCGTGAATGCTTGAAAGAAGCAACAGATAGGCAAAAGAGTTACGCTGATTTAAAGCGGGTTGACCAGAAATTTGAACTTGGTGAGAAGGTTTTTCTTTGTGTTAAGCTAAGAAAGAGTTCTATAACTTTTGGCAAGGTTGCCAAGTTATCACCTCGTTATGTGGGACCTTTTGAAATTGTTGAAGTAATCAACCCTGTAGCTTATCGATTAGCATTACCCCCTGCTTTGTCACAAATGCATGATGTTTTCCATATTTCTTTGCTTAAGAAATACATTGCAGATTTGTCACGTGTTAAATTGGAATTCCTTACAGGTCTAAGACCCAGGAATAATCATTGTTAAACCCACTCGAGTGATGGAAACTCACTAGTTGCATTTGAGAAATCATGAAATAAAACAATGTAAGGTCCAGTGGGACCAGTTTAATGAAGAAAGTGCAACTTGGGAAAATCTAGAAGATATGAAAACTGCTTTTCCTTTTCTTTTTGAATAGAACTGAATCTGTTGACTAATAAAAAAAGGTGATTTTATCTTTGCAAGACATTAAGAAAGCTAGTTTTGGGCAAAAATTTATTCAATTTGAGCAGACAGTTATATAATACTGATTTCTGGAACTATAAAATTTGAAATATATGGTTTTGAATAAGTAAGTGAATGAATTGACAATCCTTAATATAAATAAAGCGATGTAATCATCGGGATGATTATTATTTTAGGAGGGAAGCATGTAACACCCTTAACTGTTGTTATTTTCCTCCTTTGTATTCAAGTATTGTTATGTGATTTTCCTTATGAGGATATGTCCTTTTGATTTCAGGAAATCCTGCTTGATATGGATATGTATTTTCTGCTCTTGAGATCTTTGATTGAACTGGAATATGCCTGGATTCATTTTCTTTCATTTCTCGTGGATGAGTGCAATCTGATTTCAGGAGGATTGTAAGCTTATCTATCTCTATGACTCATCCTTGGATCAATTACAGTGATCCAAGGAATGTTTTAAATATATTCAGGATGAATAACCATGAATTGGCATTCTATGAATTATTAGTTCTGGACTGAACTTAGAATATATATGTTCTTTAATTCTCCTTCATATGAGAATATTTCCATGTTGTGGAAAGTTTCATTGGATTCTGGAAATTGACCCTGGTAGGTCATTACAGTCACAATTTGGTTTTCAGCCATTTATGGCATCAGAGAGAACCTGGACCTTAAGCCAGGTAAGATATGTGAGTTTTCCTATCTAAGCTTTTATACTTAATGTGAATTCAGAATCCATCCTGAAACGTCTTAGTATGATTGATTTGTCAAAATGTGATTTCAATCTAACCTAGTTCCTAAACTATGTATTTTTGGATATTACCTAAGGGTTTGTCTAGCCTATTGCTAAGGTAAGTGACTAGTGTTATATCCTAAGGTGTTAAATTTAAATTACCTAAGATCTAACCTAAGTCATTAACCTATCCTAAACTAATTGCTATGAATGGGAACCTAAGGGTCGCAAGTGTTGGGTGGTGGTTTCTATGGCATTTAAGATGGTGATAAGGTTGTAAGGACATTGGGTACTGCCAACTTTGGTAGAGGTTAATTTGGCTAGCAGAGGCCTAGGTGGCAGTACCTCTAGAAATAGAAACACTTGTTTATTTTGATTTAGAACTTGCCAGATTTGGCAGGCGGTGGCAAGGAAGATTGGGCGGGAGATATGGAATTAATGCAATTAATGTGCATGGTTTCATGAGCCCAGATAACTTAGGGAGGCATGCAAGTGGATTTTTGTTTGGTTGTGTCATTTTTCATGCACTCCGTTTTTCTCTCTGCATGCACACTGGTCTTTCGAACCAGCAGTTTATACTTCATTGCATGGCTATTTTGAGGGTTTCAAATCTATTTCTGTTTCATGGAGAATATATGAGGCATGGTGGAAGTAGTATTTTGTTGTTTGACCTTTCATGGAGAAGAAGAGAAAGAGTGAGGCTCAGCCAGAGGTCTTCTTTGATTTTACAACGACACTATCAGGCATGATAGGCCCTAACTGTTAAAATATTTGCTTTCCTCTAAGTGTTTTATTAAAACAACTCTATTCTGATGAGCTCTGTGTATTTATGCTTGTCTAGTAAAAAATTATTTAATGGGTTTTGTGTAAACTTTAGATTTTGGGTTGAATAGGGAGTTTGCTTGATTATTTTGGAACTTGTTTGCATTACTTTTCTTTCGCAGTGGATTTGTGAACATATGAGTAATACTGGTAACTGTAAAGGGCTCTCAGTGGTTGAAATTATTTATTTATTTTGAATTCTTTATAAGTATTTATTGTTGCAAAAGATCCACTTGTATTCGTTAAGTTTTGAGTTGCGAACTGTTGTGATTTTCAACCTCTGGAAACACTTAAACTAGTTTGAATCTCATTAGTTAAAAACTTGTTTTAGTGGACGGAACAATGTTGTTTTAATGTTTACTTGCTTATGATATTGATGCTTTATTTGTGGTTATTTGGTGTGTGAATAACTCATGGAAGGTTTGTTTGGTATCACCCTGTAAAAATTTGACTGTTATAAAGTTGTGTATTCTAGAAACATTATATATATGGCTTAGTCTGCACTCCTCTAGTGAAAGGGGATTGACTATTTTTAATTTCACGGGCACTATGGTTAAGTCAATATATAGTTATTTCCTTTATTATTGCATGAAACCTTGAATGATAGTAACATTGGCATGCACAAGAGGAATAGTATATGGATGAGTTTGTGATCTACCTACAAAACCTTGGTTGTTTTTTGGAAAAAGTATTAAAAGAAAATTGTGTCTATTATTTTGGGAAAACAAGACTGTAACTTGTAGTCTTTTTGACATGGTTTGTGAAATCTAATTCTTTTTGCCATGATAATGGTGGTGGAAACTCTTACGAACCCAAATTTAAAGTCGACAAGTTTTTATGATGTCCAGTTCAATAAATTTTGTTTGAAGTTAGAAATAGGGTTGAAATGTTTTGGATGTAAATGGAAGACCTATTTTTATTTTGGACTGTTAATGTGAAATTCATTACAATGGTTTGAATATTACGGATTTTGGGTATTTTTGAAATTATGATTCGAATACGGTAAATCAATACTATATATTCAATTTGGCTTTAGTGTTTCATATTAAAATAGCAACCGAATGATGTATCGGTTCAACTAATTCAGTCTCTGATTACTTTGTCATTAAGGGAAATGTGAAGTTACCCTAACTTGATTTTAAACTCGAATGGTTCGAGTATTTGAGGAAATGTAGTCTATTTCATTTGGATCAGGATTGTATTTTGAGTCTTGATCGGTTCATACGATTTATGTCAAATATTGATCTTGACTTTTATTGGATGCATAGTTTGTAGATCCTGTAGGGATGTAATGGTAAACCAATGAGATGGCTCTACCTTGCCTGAACTATTGGGTGAACTTAAGTGCTAGAACTACTCAGCTTCTCATTCCTGGTTGGTCTAATGAATGTTTATTATGTCTTAGAAGCTTGATTTCATTCTAAACTTGATTGCAATAGTGTTTAGATCATCACAGTTTCTCTTAGAGATAAAAGGGAAAGAAGTAAAAGGGTTTAAAAAGGGAAGTATGTTATTTTATTACTCTTTTCCTTGATTGGTTATTGTGCTCATTCCTTAGAACTATAATGAACTCAAACTGAATGGTTATGAGAAGGCAAAACTATCTTAGTAGTTGAAAGAAATAATTGGGATGGGGGATCCTAAATCTGATAAGGCTCCTTCATCGTATAGCTGGGATAATGTCTTTTTTTTAAAACCTACTATTTGTTATTCTTATGTAAAAAGGAAATCAGTGTTCATGTCTTGTATACTTTTCATTGATTGAAAATTAAGAAGACTAAGGTAGAAGATAAGTTGGCAAAAGAAATTGAAGGTGGCAGTTACTCTATCACTTTTGTTTGAATTTCTTTTGTATGATCCTATTTTGGATGAATACCTTAAATGCTTTAGTTTTTAAATAGAAGATATTTTACGAATCTATTTAAATCATGATATAAATTTTTTCAACTTTTCGGATGGATAAGTACTTGGTAAATGGAGTGTTTCTTCCTTCCTTACATGAAAGTGAGATGAATCATCTGAAAAAGATTATGTTGAAATTACTTATGTAACTTAGGTTATGATGTGAGTGGCGTTATATTTGTTAGGAAGAAAAAATTCAGTGTTATATTATGTTATTGATCATGAATGTAATTGTCAGAATCAATTATACTTTAAAATTTTAGGGCAAGTAATATAGAATATATCCTGTCCACTTTGTTTAAACAGTGTACTATGACTCTTCTTATATTGATATTACTTAAAGATTTGAGAGTATGAAGTAATTGTTGTCATTATAACATGTTTTTTTAATTGAAACAATTATTGGAATGCACTTGTTTTAAGGATTAGTGCTTATCATGCTCAGTTCATTGAACTGACCCGTGCTAGAAAATTTTACAGATGGACTTCCTAAGTGGTAAAAGAAGGCAAAAACTTAAATGATGCATTGACTGCTCTAAGTTGATTCTAGTGAAGAATTCTGAGTTGATTTCTGAATTGTATTGTAAAAAGAAAAGTTTGTCTCTTTTGAAGGAAGGCTGATGTCTTAAAGCATGCCTAAAAAGCATAAGTTGTAATTGTATAAGTTTGGAAATGAATTGAAGAGTGAGAATTTACTTATATAGATTGTGTAAATTATCTTGTTGAGTATAATCTTCTTGTTATCAATATGATTGGATGTGTATTCTTAAAGAGCTATTTAAAAAGGGAACTTAGATAAATTCCCTAAGAAAATTGAAATTAATAGGTGGCTGAATACAACATTCTTATCTAAGTTTTTCATTATACCTTGTGAGGTGAAATAAAAATATAATAAAGATTATTATAACTTTAAATTACATGGTAGGGTGTGGTAAGCCCTAAAAATGCAACTATGAAGAGGAAGACCCTTCCTCTCTAGTAAGGCACTAAATAAAAAAAAGAAGATATGATTGTGAATCATTAAGACTTAATTACAATAAGTCTGATATGTTTCAGCCTAATGGGTTGTTACACTTCCTTAAATGGTTAAGTTGTTTTATTTAAAGGATTATAAGTTG
This sequence comes from Taxus chinensis, assembly GCA_019776745.2. Taxonomy (NCBI): domain Eukaryota; kingdom Viridiplantae; phylum Streptophyta; class Pinopsida; order Cupressales; family Taxaceae; genus Taxus; species Taxus chinensis. Next base: position 392,318,938 of record CM034156.1, on the reverse strand, counting down.
TTGTTGTCCTGCTCTTGGGTAATGAGATGATAGGTCAAAAACTATAAATTCAGGAAGCAATCCTAAGTTAATTAAGTTCTTGAATTAAATGTATTTCAACTTTAAAAAGGGAACTTAAAGGAATGTCAGAATCGAGGTTTGGTGAGCTACCGATTTAGGTAGTCTTTAATACCAAATTTAACTTAACTTAGGTAAACTCTTGGAGGTATGTACATCTCTATGAGGTTGTGCCGTAGGATGTTGACACACATCAACTACAAGGTTGTACCTTCAAGAAGATTAGGATCTTCTTGAGGATACAACAGTGCAGATGACATGTGGTAACACCCTTCCGCATTGATCGTTGAGATCTACACACTTTTGAACTTGTTCAAGATTCCTCTCCAGGACTGGTTAGTACCATAATCAGGATATGAAGTAGCCCTTTAGGACTCAGGGTACCTTGGCACACGGGGTTAACCTAGGTTGACCTAGTATGCCAATTTACCCTAAGTTTTCAAGAGCCTTGTCATATCATGACCTATGTTGTTAATCTAAGGTTTAGTTAAACCTTGGGCAAGGGGACTGATAGAAGTCAGTGTAAGACATTGGCGATAACAATGGAGTGGGGTGAAGGACACATTATGGATTGACGAACTTATGCCATCAAGGAATAAGTAATATGAATAGTATGTTATAAATATTTGGCCAAAACTATCGCAAGCTGCTGATTGCGTTGTCCTATGTCACCAGTCTAAGGTTATTGATGTCGATGAATATTGGTAACAATTATTTAGTTAGGTTCCTTGGACAGATCACTCAAAACCTAGTATAGGATGAGAGAACCAAGAATATGAAGTATTCAGTAGAATAATCCAAACTCAATGATACAAATGAATGGATCAGTAGTTAATCGAGTCACGGAATGAATAGATCGGTTGTACACCGAGTCATTATAGCTGCATATGGTTATCTGTTACAAGAATGATTGTTATGAAATGTGTGTTTTGAATTAATTATTTAAAACAAAGAACATTACTCATGCAAAAAAAATTAAATTCCTTGTTTCTAAAGTCTTAATTTGGGAATGTTACATAACCACATGTAGTGCATCCAAAACTAATCTTTTAAGATCATAAAAGAACCTAAATCTGGGACTTGATTGAAGATTTCAAAGCTTTAAGGATCCATGCGGTTCCTAGAAATCAAAATCAAGATGTTGATAGGCTTACTACAATTGGCTTGCAAATGAAATATCTGTTGATATTATGAAAGAAGGGAAAAAATTTGTCAAAATTTTAGTTTGACCTGCAGTCCTTGATAATGTGAGTAGCTAAAAAGTGATTGATAATGAAAAAAAAAAATTTCTTTTCCTACAAGAAGAGGTAGAGTTTGCTGCGAAAAATCAAGAAAAGTTGCAAGAATCTTATGGTGATCAGATCATGTGATTAAAAAGAAACAAACTACCAAAAGGCTTAGTCACTATGGAATCCATCCTCAATTCATATGATCAAGCCAAAAGACAAAACTCTAACATGGTGGTCAAAGAAGAATATTTTGAGGAAGTCGAGGTAGCAAATGAAAAGTTTTTGAAGATCAAAAAAGTATGCACTCCCAAAGAGAAAGAAGCTTTTGTCAAAAAATTTCAAGAATATAATGACATTTTCACATGGAACTACAAGGACCTGTGTGGTTTTGATCTAGGTCTAGCACAACATACCATCAAACTAGATTCTAATGCCAAGCCAGTTCATTAGAAATAGAGAACAATTATTCCCAAAATTGAGTGACTAATGCAAAATGACCTAACCAAAATCATCGAGGCATGTATAATTTTTCCCATCAAGAACTCCTCTCTGGTAGCCAATCTAGTGCCCATAAGGAAGAAGAACAGAGAGATTTAGTTATGTGTGGATTTCAAGGACTTGAACCATGCCTTGTTAAAATACCATTATCCACTTCCATAAATGGAGAAATTTATTCAAACGTTGGCATGAGCTCAAAGAATTTCTTTGCTTAATGTATATTCATGTTACAATCAAATTTTGGTCCAAGAATCCAATCAGTTCAAAATAGCTTTCACTACCAAGTGGGGCATGTATGCTTACAAAAAAATGTGATTCAGATTTTCTAATGCCGAGGCTACTTTCCAAAGAGCCATGGAAATGGAATTTAAGGGACTAATCATCGATATCATTTTGGTTTACCTTGATGATATAATGGTATACTCTAAGCATGCAAAAGAACACATCACACATCTAATTAAATTTTTTTCAAAGATTTAGAGAATTTGGGGTTTCACTTAATCCCAAGAAATGTATTTTTACAGTGCATGAGTGAAAGTTGTGTGGGAATGTTGTTTCAGTAGAAGGACTTGTAGACACCAAATTTGTGTCTTATGACCCCTTGTGACCCGCATCTCATCTCGCAATCTAACCTCATCACCTAAACCTTACACGATTATTTATTAATTACCTTATAATTGATAAATCCACATCACCTTACCCGCCACCTCACTTTGCCACCTCATCATGACCTAGCCCTAACCCTAAACTAACCTAATTAAGACCCATGACTTGGTCTAGACTCACATCCATAACTAATGCCTCCTTACTCGCACCCAAAGCCGACCTTCTAGCCACTTGACCAAGCCCGCAGCTGATCTCTCGGGAGAAAAGCAGGGAAGGTGGGCTATTTTACTAAAAATAGCCTTCTTTTTCCTTACCGATGCCGGTTCCTACTCGACTGCCGTCGGTTATGTAACCACCATCGGTTCCCTGTAAATGGGCTCCCCAAACCAAAACAACGGATCAGAATTTCATTTTTGGGGATCAGTCAAAGGATTTCTGGATCAACAGAGAGCATTGTGAGCGAGGAACAGAGTCCAGATCTTCACTTGACAGAGCAGAGACGAGTGGAAATACCAGAAGTGTTTACAACCAAGGAGATCAACTTGCATCTTTGTCAAAACTAGTAAGTCACATCTTGCATGTCCTCTGTTATAACATTTCTTATGCTCTGTGAATTTCAGTCCTCCTAAATCCGTCTCTGAATCTACTACCCAACGTGTCCTTGCATCTAACTGTTATTCTTTTGCTTCTAATCATCCCATTTCCTAATATCATCCATAAACCAGCCTTAAAAACACCATAGCTACTAAGAAGATCCTAGAACCCACCGGTATCGGTTATCAGTAACCGGCATCGGCTATCAATAACCGCCATCGGTTCCTCTGATCAAAACCAGAAAACTAGCCTTTCCCCTACCCAGTTCAATGAAACAATTTAATTGATACTTTACAGTCTTTTGCGTTAATTCATATTAGCAGGGAAACTGACCACCTTCGAAAGGAAGTTTTATATTTCCTAGGCCCAAGGTAGTTTCCTCATTTATTGTTTAATCAAATCTTGTGGTCTTGTGTTCTTATTTACAGGTAGTCCTTCCAAGACAAAAAGGAGTTCTTCGCAATCAGCCTGATCTTTCTCTACAGTACGCGCACACCATCTCGACATTCTACAGGTATTCCTCCTAGCACCTAACTCTTATATGTTTCTATAGGAACGAGTCATTCCGAGTGAAACATTTTGGCACGCCTGTTACGCATGGGCACCAGTATACCTTACCACGTACTTTACTCGAACTCTTCTATGTCTTGGAGGGAGAGTTCCAATATAATATATTGCTGGGTCGTCCTTGGATCCGAGCCATGGGATGCGTTCCCTCAACATTACATAGATGCATAAAATTTGAGTACGAGGGGAAGCCCTACACCGTAAAAGCTGACCCTCCCCCCTTTAAAACCTGCAATATGTTATACCACCCTAATGATGTGCTTATACCAATCAAGACACCCATACATTCAACCCAACCATCCTCTTCAAATGTACCTCAACCATCCACCTCTCAACCGCTGCCTGGGACTTGGGCTCGAGGTGAAACCACCATCCGGAGAAGGCCGACTTCCTCTTCCCGCAACTAACATGCTGTACCTCCGACTCCTTAGTGTAACAAAAATGATTATTTCAGCGCCTATGCTAACATTTTCATGGGGTTTTAGGGATATAACGTTAGTTCTTTCCCTACCCCACAGGAGTATGGAACTATACTAGGGATGGTGATGCCACCGAATAAAGGGTGTCTTCAGATTTAGGAAGGGTTAATCTCTGAAGAGGGTGTGTGCACCACATTGTCAACTTCACCTAACCTGCAACTTATGAGAGGTGTACACGCATACTCACAGGCTACCCCTGACACGCGTTCTCTTGGTGTGGTTCCCTTCCAATCCGATTTATCAATACTTGAGAAATATACGTCAGTTTCGCCAGTGACCTTCTTGACTCGAACTGTGCGTGGAAGGGATTTGGTTTTTGACACTTTACGAACTCAAGGCTGACATGCAATTCATTCACCACTCGACTAAGCATAGAACATCCAATGAACCTGCAATAGTCTTGGTTAAACTTGCACGAAACACCTGCAAGTATGAGAAAGGCACAAAGTCATCATAGAATCCTGGATGAAGAGGATGTCGAGATTAGTCACAAAACATCATCACCCACTATTGCTTCAATAACATGCACCCACATGTATCTATACATTCAGAAGAGGCAATAGTTTCATAACTTACAGTCTTGATAGAGGCTAGGCTTGAAAGTTCTCTCAACACATAAGAACAACTTGCAGAAGAGATGAGGACCCATCTGAAAAGTATACACTTCTGTATCCTGAGATGATCTAACTGGATCCGCCTTTGATCTGAACTGTTGTTGAATGACTTTGAAATGACGAATTCCAACTTACATTTATAGAAGAATATGTGAGAAAGAAGAGGAAATGGTCATATATTCACACGAGCCTAACCATCTGAAGGCCCAAACCATGCTGAACGAATCTACCAGTTAGAAATGAACATCCACATGGAGAAGGTTCCATCATGGGTCATTAATTGCCTGATTGGACCAAGTCCCTTAACTCATTTAATTAAAAAGCCACCTTTAAATAAAATATTCTAAATAATAATAATAAAGCTATTCGCATGGTATTAAAATATTTAAATAAAAGGATATTAATCCTACCATTGCCATCCATAATGTTGGGACCCTAAACCCCGATTCCAAACCAGTCAAACAGAAATTGAAGAGGAGGGGGGTCCATGTGGATAGAATCTGCACATAGCCAAATTTGATGAGCTTCGAATCGACTCTAACTTGGTGTTGCACTTCGATTTTTGACCCTGCATTAACTCTTTCCTCAATGGATTTGGTAACATCGCGCTCTTTTGCATTGAAGTCCTTCGACATGGTGAGCTATCGGATATGCTCAGATTTCCGGGATCATTTTCCTCTGCTTAACCTCGAGGCCATTTACGCATTCCTCGTTCAAACTTCATGAAACATCACCAACTTGTTGCTCTAACTTGCGAAGTCACCGAGTTGCTCTCATCTCATGCAAACGATGGCTTACCTTTCCTGGGCTACAAACTCACTTGAATGTCGAGCTTAACCCAACCGATTTCTGACACAAGAACTACCTTTACCACAACTGCTCACGGTTCCTTCTGTTATCATATAATGCCACTTGGCAGTAAGAATGTTGGTAGCTTGGCCATAATCTAGCGGGCAATTGTACCCTCCATTTTTTCGATGAGAAAATGCGCATTAACAATAAAGACCTAATGCTGCCATGATGATGACTTCTAGGCTTATGCCCATAACATGTCGATAGACACCCTTGAACATCTCGATTTTTTGGCCAAAGAGCCCTTTGGTATTTTGATCAGTGCACTCGTTACAATCTTCGGTCTGCCAATCAACCAATTAAATGCCACTATTGGTGATCTTTCGGGAAAACTTCTTAGCTTTATCATCTCTTTGCGTGGCATTGAGGTCGATCCATGTAAAGTCAAAGCTATCCTAGAAATGCCCCCACCCAAAAATCTCAAACAATTACGTAGTTTACAAGGTAAGCTCCAATCTATCCGACGTTTCATCTCCCAACAACTGGGGCAGCCAAGAGTGTCAACCTTGGAAAAACCTGTACAGGTAACAAGGACATATTCCTTCCCCCTGGAGTCGTGGAGTGTCACCAAGCCTAATAGAAATAAAGCTCGATCAAGATCCTATCTCTTGAAGCCACCCGTGCAGTATAATCGTCCATTGAAAAAAAACCGCAGTTTCTACCTGCATCTTTCCGTAAAAGACCATACTTTAGGTGCTATGCTCGCACATCGGGATTCGACACGTACATAATGGATAGGCCGTATATTATATAAGTCGTACTGCCCTCGTGAGTTTTTTTTTTAGAGACCATTTACGAGTATACAAGGATGTAGCATGCAAAACGGTGCCTTGACCTAGGTCATTTGTCAGAGTTGACCTTCACATTCGACATTACGCTTCTGAATCAAAAAACATTTGTCTGAGCAATACAGAATCGTTTCATTCTGCACCGAGTTCCATTCACCAAAATCCTTTTAAACCAACTCGACCCATGTATCGACTCGATGGCTTATGCTCCTCGCTGACCTTGACCTTGAATTCGTACAACAGAAGTCAATCTTGGGTCTGGCTCCTTGCAGCTCCAACTATGCTGAATACCCTGGCCCTGGGGAACAATTTACCAATTGTTGCCTTTGCAACGATGGAAATCAACGTCACTTTTATGAGCTCTGAGTGAAGACTTGTACCGTATGACGTGCTCTTATTTGATCGAGATACCTTATTCACATGACCTATGCAACATATTTACCGTGAGGAGCAAAGCCATATGATATCACGAATCTTCTCGCACCCCTTGGTCCTATAGAGTCTTGATCTAAAACGAGGCTATAGTGTAGATATCGTTTACACTAATGAATACAGCTCAATACGAGGCCCTTGTTCTTGAACTCGCTTGATGCGTTACACAATTATGCATCGGCTCGTATCATCATCCTCCTCTCATGTGCATAGACTCATCATGAGCTTGGTATTCAACCTGGTTACCTGTTGGCTGTACTTACCAATGCAAAAATGAGGAATCTTCGATGCATCAAAACTCCATATGGCTTCAGCTTCTACGCGAGTATTTACTCACTAGCTCTACGCATTGAGCAGATCTGCACGCTCGACCGAACTCAGTCACTAGATTACTTCAATGCAGCTGTGCTTAGCCCATAACCCAAAGCGTTCTACACCGCTCGTGTTGACTGTCACATTCATGTGGCGATGCGTGGAAGCATTCAACAAGGCTTCTACTGTACTGTGACATGCCTGCTCAACCTGTGCGTGGGAGCTTGGCCGAGGAAGATACTGTGTCTACTAGGACGCAGGAGAAAGTCATGGAGTTTTCACCATTGCTTTCCCCGTAAAACTCTTCGCAATATCTGTCCTCCGACCTGATCCATTACTACGCATCGGAAAACGTTGGGTCTGCCTGTAGCCTCCGATGAAATTGGTATCACGTCGCATTATGTTAAATCCATGACCCGACTCCAATATCACAACCGTGGCTATGATGGCATCCTCCTTCGGTGACTAACTGGCACAAAGGCCACTCGGACCACTCCAACAGTTGCATGACGGGGTTTTCATGACGGATGGCCATCATATTAACGGCCATGCCATGGCCAAAATGAATCCTTGGTCCTTGGTTATTATTCCCCTACGCGGAATAACGACAGCTTGGAATGCCATCTTAAGCGTTGTCCCATGTGGCAGCAACATCGCCCGAATCTCCAAACATAACGGCTTGGCCACATCAATCCACGGGCCCTCGAGCCTCATCTTTGGCCGTGCTCACAACTTGGCAATTTAGACCCGATTGGTGAGATTCACCTGACCTCTTCACGGAACGTCTGACCATTGTATAATCACATCGACTGAATATTTCACAAAATGGGTGGTGCTGCTCCGAATCTCCACTCATGTCTGGGATTGGAGTGCGAAAGTTTTGTCGAATTCATTTGGCCATCATTTCATTATCTGGACAGATTTGGCCACTGACTTCCACCTTTCGCGCTCATAACAGATGATGGAGATATCATTTTAAAAACAAGTTGGTGCAAACATTTCAGCTGACAGCTTGTAAGGTGTGATAACTTAGCTTCTCAACAGAATCCTTTGTGCTATGCCACAAGCCAGTGGGCAAGCTCGTTAAAGATGCTCTATATAAAACACAAAGCAAATTATGCTCCATGAAAGTATGTCAATGATATCCGGAAGACAGTTGGCTACCTCTATGAGATCCGCTTTGCCATTTGAGCTTACATCACAAAACCAGTATTCGTACCTCAACTAGAAAATCTTTGCCATAAATTTCCTCAGGTCTCTAGGTATACATTACTCGAGGCTGTCACTTAATTGATTTTCGATATTACAAATACCCTCCCTTGAAGGAAAATCCTGAATTTGAGGATGCATTCTGATGCTGAACAGATGATACTATCTTCCTGGAGTCGATAGAAGTCCTTCCATTGGATGCTAATTGACAAATGCCTGAGATTACAATGATGTTGATCACCTCCCATATCTATCATAATTTCATTAAACGTGCTTATGATCAAACAAGACTTCATGAGCGTCCCTTTAAGTGGTTGGTGGAGCACTGTCTTCAGTGAGATTAAACCTGTAACCAAACTAGAAAAGAGCAAACGTTGAAAAATTTGACTCTCCCTGACTTGGCCTTCAGATCTTTTATGCATCGATCTCACACCTATGGATCCTTGTACAGTTCCTTTCATTTAGTCAATTTTCAACGAGCTATATTTTGCATTAACAAGACCATCGTCGAGCTCCTTACAACTGAGAGTCTCCATCTGAGATGATTTCTGAGATGATTGATCAATTTGACACTGGGTTCTTTATCAACTCGACCCTGAACTCTCCACTTTAGTTGAGCATCAACTGGCTATTTCTTCTTTTGTTGCTAGGTGATCTCTTCATATGCAATTTAGGAATTATTTTTAATTATTGCATTAGTCGATAAGTAATTTCGAAGGTGGGTTCCTAGGACATATTATTTCGATTTTGAATGTGATAGGACCCATGCATTGTCCAATCTTGCCAGGTGTGCTTCAATTGGATTGACACATAGATTAAGTAACAGGTCGTACACGTGGGGGTGATATCCACGGTAATGACAGGAAATTAACCCTAGTTTCACTACACAACACATACCGAATCACTTCACAATTCACACAACAGCTCAAACATCCCCCCTTTTCCGCGGTATTCCTCCACCCGATTGAGGTAACCTTATAAGCCAAAACAAACTTGACATTTCCCCTAGGTCTTGTTGTTTAGGATTCTGACATCATCTTACGTCTAAAGGCATAATCCCACGATAACTAAAATTAACCCTAGGATTAGTCTCTGGATTTGCGTGTGCATCTTGCTTGTTTTCAAATTCTGTTTTCTCTATCATACTTTGTCTTCTGTGATCAATAAGTTGACAAATATACTCAACGTTGCTAAAAATCAAATTAGCAGCCTTTTATATCTTCTTATCCTAGACTTTTGACACCGGCATCGGTTAACGGACTGATGTCGTCTGCTCTCTGATCGACATTGGTTATTAAACCGATATCGGTTACTGTCTTCATCAGCCCCTGACAAACCAGCAACTTGCCAAATTCATCATTATGAGGTTGTTTTTGTTTTTGATAGATTGAAACTTTCCTGTGTGTTCTTGTCCATGGTTGTCATCACTCGGAAGCAAGCCACCGCCATGGTTTCACATGCCTGCTCTGTGTCTTTGCCTGAATCACCCCCTTCACATTCTATAGGGAACCCTTCAGACACCAATGAGATCCCCCAAATTCTTGTAGGAGACAAGGACTTTGCCAAATTTCTGGATGCTAATCCTAGTGCTATACAATACTATTTGTCTCATGCCCTTGACCGTACGCCTGATGGTCAGCTCCTTGTTGGCATGCCTATTAGTATAGCTGCTCATTTAGCTCCCACTCCTCCTGATAACACTGCCTTACTTCCTGCATCTCTAGCCCCGTCTCCCAATCCGACGGCTTCAGAGGTTCATACGACCCCCGATTAGCTTTCCTTTGGTTAATCTTGGACCCCACATATCGTTACCACCAACTGCCCCTACCTCATCTCTCTTGCAGACCACTCCATTCATGACTTACTCTCTACCACCTATTCACACGATCTTTCCTTCTCAAGCTCCGCCTACCTTTTCATTCCCATACACATGTATCCAGTAACCTCAACACCTTATATGGGACATCCCTATTCTGTTGCTCCAACATACTCATCCTCCATACCTTATCAACACTTAGCCCCACCATTGTCTAGCGGAAGCCCTTGGTCCAACTTGCCTCCGTTTACCACAACCGCACCATCATCTTATCCAACCACATATTTCATTAAACAAATGATGGACAAAATGCAAAATCTGGAGGCTTCGGTTTTGGGAAGTCGTAGCGCCTTGACATACGAACAAGTTTGTCGAGAGCCTATTCACCCTACTGTTCCCCTTCATTCATATCCTCCGCAATGGGAGTTGCCGAAATTTACTCGTTTTAATAGTAAAGAGGATCCTCAACAACACTTGCGATCATTTAGACATGCTTGTTATTTGATTGCACATGATGACGCCTTGTTACTCCGCACCTTCCCCATGTCCTTATCAGGACCCGCCTTGGAGTGGTACAGTGCTTTAACCCAATACTCGATCTTCTCTTTTAACCAACTAGCCCAATCTTTCTTGGATCATTTCTCCATTAACATTGCCAAGAAAGTATCTATCACCGACCTTTATGCCATCCGACAATTCGAAGACGAATCTATCGCATATTTCGTGGGACGATGGCGCGGCCTTATCAACTAACTTACATATGCCTTGCCTCAAGCTGAACTTATCGAAACTTTTCACGCGGGCATGTGCTAAGCACATTTCTCCTACTCTTCAAATTCAAACTTTCCGCACATTCGACGAGGCCTTTACCATGGCTCAGAAACTAGAAATTCGAGCCTTAGAAGAAGAGAAATTGCGGTTACGTAACAAAAACCCCAATTTCTGAACTCCAGATTCTACCAACAAGCCAAACACCACCACTCCTCATGCGTCCACTTCTTCTAAATCAAAAGGAGCTGTCCACGCGGTAATGGTCAAATCTCAAACACCGTCCAATACTCCACCGAAAACCACCTATAAGTACAAAGCCGAGCCCATCAATTACACTCCCTTGGGAGAAACTTATGGCGTCATCCTGGAGAAATTGCTCAAAGCAGGAGCCATTACCTTACCTCCTGTTAAACCTCATTCCGGGTTTGATTCCACTCGCGCCATACCTTCCTGGTACAAAGAAAATGACTTTTGTAACTTTCACCGTGTAAAAGGACATAGTCATGAAAACTGCAAGATGTTGAAAAACATAGTGCAGGAAATGGTTGACGCAGGGGATATAACCCTCGATAATCCTAATGCCCCTGCTAACCGAAATTTGAAAATCTTCCAACAAACCATTCCCGAATCACTCTTCTAATAGTAATATAAACCAAGATATCTTAGCCGAGGAGAGTGTTCATGAGATCCATGCAGTCTTCGATTCCCAGCCAAAATCTTCTATCGAAATTTTTTTGAATCAAGCCTCTTCATTGACACAGGATTCCGAACCTCCTTCACCACCATCAAGCACAAGGTGAAATCATTCCTTTACCCATACAGGAATCAACCGCCCAGGACTTCTCGTTCTCACCGATGAGTCTTCTTACACCACATCCCTGCAAGACTGCGAACGGACCTGTTAGCTAACCTATCTATTTCCCAAAGATCCCCTTCTACAACTCTTGCTACACAAGAGGAAGAGCTCACCACTCTTTTTGTCATCCTTTAGATGAGAAATCTTCTTACACCGATATCACCACACTTCTTTAACCATAACGGATCCCTCTCAAACATGCCCTCTTACCTATTAGTTCTTCATCGCCTAAATCTTTTCAACGACCAGTTGACCTCTTAACATCTATTGATACAGTGCCTCATCTACCTCCTATGTCACACCCACAGTGGACTAGAATCACAACCTGTCGTTCTTCCGTACAAAAGTTCATATTCACACGTGAGAGACTGTCATTCCACAGAAGATAGATAAGCCCTATGGGAATGTTTGAGTACCCCTTTTTCTACTCAAATGCAAATGACTGATCCTGATGTCTCCACCATATACCCGAAGTGTTTATAGAAGCTTAAAATGCCCCTGTTCTCACCTTCACCCCCCTCACCTCTACCAAATGCCCCGTCCACTTCTATTAACTTAACCAGATCTTCCCCTATGCTTGGGACCTCACCAATGCCCAGTCTAACGCACCCCCGCCTAAGCAACTCGATCTATCCAAAAATAAATTCATCCCGCCACCTAGGATACAAACTCAATCCGTGCCCCTATCACAATCAAAACCATCATCGTCATACCTACCTTCCATATTGGGACCCCATCCCTCTACCTTACATCAATATATCATACCTCCTGCGTTTTCTTCAAAACAACCTACGCCTTCCGCACCCATACAGAAATTCTAGGGTATAGCAACACCGTCACTCCGCGTATCCTGTCCACCTATCAACCCTAAACAAATTCCATCATCAAAAGATTTGTTTTCGGTCACTCCTATTTCCCCGTGGTTGTTTTCTGATACCACATCATCTGCGGCCTCATCATCCAACATAGCTTCTGTGCCAAAGAAATCATGTTTAGTGAAAACCACGTATCAACACCCCTCGGCTAAACCACCACCCGTGCAAACCAACCACGCCCAAACATTACCAAAACCCGCACAACCAATACCCTCATCCTCTTCCGATTTTGACCCACTCAAAGGATCTTACGCCAAAATCCTTGCTATGTTGGTGGAGAATGCGACCATTTCCCTACCTCCACTTAGACCTTATGACCCTTCTAAACCCCGACCCATGGGTTACGATGAGTCTAAAATCTGCGCTTATCACCGCACACCAGGACATGATGTGGAGGGATGTAAAGCTCTAAAAACCATCCTTCGTCAGTCACCTCTCCCGGATAGAAAGATTAAGAAAGACAACTTACAAAGGGAGAGACCTTTAGTTTCCATTCCCTCTCCTATACCATCTGTCCCCGCCTCACCAAAATCTATCATTATTACAACCCCACCTCTTGAAGACCATGAGTTATCCCAACCATCTTCCTCATCTCAGGTCTACGAGATTAATATGATTAGTGTCGCTACTCGAGGTCAGAAAAACAATGGGAAATCAAAAGAAAACACACCTGCGGCATCTCTTTCTCCGTCAAACATCCCGATTACACCACCACCTAAAGTGGTCATTTGCGGACCCCGCCTATCCCGTCTCTAATGGCATTGCCCACCGAAATATGATTAAACAGCTTCACCAATCGCCTGTAAAAATGACACTGTATGATCTCATTCAGACTTCTGAATCTCATCGACAAGCTCTTGTTGAGATCCTTCAAGGGATAGAGGTTTATACCTAATGAAAACCCTACCTGTCGCCTCCATTCTAACACCCAATCACGTTGCTTCTCTCACCAAACAACCCACTGCCCCAACCACTTCTGTCTCTGTACAACAAGCTGCTGCAGTCAGTTTCTCCGAAGACGAAATTGTTGACTTTGGTACAGAAGATCCTGACCCGGCTCTTTTCATCTCAGCTTACATCTAGGACATTCGGGTACGTCGTGTTATGATTGACGGCGGTGCTAGCCTAAACATCATCTCTTCAAAAGCCTTCCAACAAATGAATATCCCTTCTAGTTGCATGTGTACCAACCCCATCATGTTGCGGTCATTCAATGACGCTATTACTTTTACCTTAGGCACCGTGATCCTCAACATTTGGGTAGGACCACGTACTTTACCCGAACTCTTCTATGTCTTGGAGGGAGAGTTCCAATATAATATATTGCTGGGTCGTCCTTGGATCCAAGCCATGCGATGCGTTCCCTCAACATTACATAGATGCATAAAATTTGAGTACGAGGGGGAAGTCCTACACCGTAAAAGCTGACCCTCCCCCCCCTTTAAAACCTGCAATAATGTTATACTGCCCTAACGATGTGCTTATACCAATCAAGACACCCATACATTCAACCCAACCATCCTCTTCAAATGTACCTCAACCATCCTCCTCAACCGCGCCTACGCCTTCAACTGATGAAAACCACCATCGCAAAAACCACTTCCCTTCCCCCGCAGCTAACATTCCAACCTCTGACCCCCTTAGTAGATGTTTTTTCAGCGACTTACGCTGGGGGAGTACCGCCTATATAATGTTAGTTATTTCCCTACCCCGCAGGAGTATGGAAAATTACATGCACATCCCACCTACAACCGTCGCGTGGGGGAGGTAATCTCTTACGGACCACCCCATTGCCGCACTAACCTAACGTATGGGGGGTGTTGACGCATCCTCCATTACCCTTAAAACCTCCTCTTGGTGTGGTTCTCTTCCAATCCGATTTTTAATACTTGACAAATCGTCATTTCGCCCTCACCTTCTTGACTCGCTGTGCGTGGAAAGGCTTTGGTTTTGGCCTTTACGAACAAGGCTGACATACACTCATTCCCGTGACTACCCGTAAACATAATGATCGCAGTGATCTTGGTTTTCCCGAAACACCTACACAGGAGACACCTCCTGTCAGCTGTATCCTGGAAGAAGAAGACGTCGCCCCTACTAAACCATCATCACCCACTTTGCCATCATCACCCACAGAATCTATAGACCCTAAATTCATCCCTCCTAACTTTTTTTTTTCATAAAATGATATCTTCATAGGTCCTCTCACTTATCAACGCGATAATGAGGACCCATCTTCTCTTCCCCTTCTGTATCCAGGACATGATCGAAGAGGATTCGCCTTTGATTAATGTTTTTGAATGCCAGGATGATGACTCCATCCTCACTTACCTTAGCGCGGATGATTCTTATATTCAAACGAGCCTTACCATCTGAAACCCAAACCATGCTGAACGAATCTACTATAGAAATCAACATCCACATGGAGGAGGATCCTCAAATTGTGAAGATTGGACAATCCCTTAACACATCAGAACAAGCCGCCTTTACTACCTTTCTCCATGCTCGTAACCAAGCTTTCGCATGGTCTTACGCTGACATGCCAGGAATTGATCCTACCATTGCCGTCCATAACATCACCCTAAACCCCGATTCCAAACCAGTCAAACAGAAATTGAGAAAAATACATCCACGCATTGCTCTCTTGGTCAAAGAGGAGCTCCAACGACTCCTTTCTGTTTCCTTCATCTTGCCTATTGACTATCCTCAATGGATTTCTAACATCATACCTATCACTAAAGTGACGGGGGGACTTCGGATATGCACGGATTTCTGGGATCTTAACCTCGCTTGCCCTAAGGATGACTTCCCCTTACCTAGCATTGACCAACTTGTTGATCTAACTACATGTCATGAGATGCTCTCTCTCATGGATGGCTTTTCAGGATACAACCAAATTTTGGTTGCCCCTGCCGATCAACACAAAAATGCCTTCATAACTCCTTGGGGAACCTTCTGTTATCGTGTCATGCCATTTGGCCTTAAGAATGCTGGTGCTACCTATCAGCGGGCTATGACCTACATTTTTCATGACATTATGCACACTATCCTTGAAGATTATGTCGACGATCTTCTCGGAAAGTCTAAACATCGTAGTGAACATCTCGATGTTTTAATCATTATTTTTGATTGCCTGTTACAATATTATGTCTGCCTTCAACCAAAGAAATGTGTCTTTGGTGTTCTTTCGGGAAAACTTCTTGGATTTATCATCTCTTTGCGTGCCATTGAGGTCGATCCATCTAAAGTCAAAGCTATCCTAGAAATGCCCCCACCCAAAAATCTCAAACAATTGCGTAGTTTACAAGGTAAGCTCCAATCTATCCGACGTTTCATCTCCCAACTCTCGGATCGGTGTCAACCTTTTCATCACCTTCTTAAAAAGGACATTGCCTTTCACTGGAGTGAGGAGTGTCACCAAGCCTTCGAAGCTCTCAAATCCTATCTCTTGCAGCCACCCGTGCTTATCCCACCCCAGGACGACCGCCCTTTCTACCTTTATCTTTCCGCCACTGACCATGCTATAGGTGCTATGCTCACACATTGGGATTCGGCACGACGAGAACAGGCCGTTTATTATATAAGTCGTACCCTCGTGGATTATGAGACTAGGTATACACATGTAGAAAAATTGTGCCTTGCCCTATCATTTGTAGCCACCAAACTCCGACATTACCTCCTGAATCACAAAACTTTTGTCATCACCAACACAGACCCCATTCATTATATGTACGCCAAACCGCATATAAACCAACGTATCGCTCGATGGCTTATGCTCCTAGCTGACCTTGACCTTGAATTCGTAGAACAGAAGTCAATCAAAGGACAAACTCTTGTAGACCAACTTACGGAGGCCCCTTTACCTGGGGAACAATTTACCAATTTTACCTTCCCCGACGAACTCATCGCCACTCTTTCACTCCGGGAAGAGTTGTATCAAATGACCCTCTTCTTCGATGGATCTAAATGCCAGCGCGGCGGAGGATCCGGCGTTGTTCTCATTCCTCTCGATGCTGAACCTATGCCTCTTTCATTCCGGCTTTATTTCCCTTGCACTAATAATACAGCGGAATACGAGGCCCTTGTTCTGGGTCTCCAAGTTGCGTTACACTTAGGCATCAAATCTATCAACATTTTTGGCGACTCTCAATTAGTAGTGAATCAAGTTATGGGCATCTACCAATGCAAAAACGAGGAACTTCAAAAATACAAACACTACGTGGATTCACTTCTAGCCTTATTTACTCACTATTATATACAAACCATTCCACGCTCCACTAACAAATTTGTGGACACTATGGCTTGCTTAGCCTCGCAAATTCCCGCCGCACCAACTAACTCTAAATTATTCGTCGTGGTCCAACAACTTTTTGTCCCATCCTATTCAACCCCGGTAGTTTGTACGATAAATACTGTGTCTACTAGTTCGCAGGATACCTGGTACCACCAATTTCACGACTACCTTACAATCTCTGTCCTCCCACCTGACCTTACTAGTAACGGAAAACGTGCTTTTCTTAAAAGTGTTTCACGTTATGTTGTCATGGGGGGACTCCTCTATAAACGTGGCTTTCATGGCATCCTCCTTCGCTGTCTAACTGGCGCGGAGGCCACTCATACCATCCAACAGGTCCATGACGGTATTTGTGGTGGACATTTTAGCAGCCTTGCCGTGGCCAAACGAATCCTTCGCCTTGGTTATTATTGGCCTACTCTCAATAATGACTGCTATGAATATGTTAAGCGTTGTGTTATGTGTCAGCAACATGCCAACCTTCAACATACTCCTAGCCACCCGCTCCAGGTCGCTCGAGATCTTTGGCCCTTCTCACAATGGGGTTTAGACCTTATTGGTGAGATTCACCCGACCTCTTCACAACGTCACCGTTGGATAATCACAGCGACTGAATATTACACAAAATGGGTGGAGGCTATTCCACTCATTTCAATCAAAAAAGAAAGAATTGTCGAATTCATTAACCATCACATTATCTGTCGTTTTGGTATTCCTCATCGCCTAATAACAGATAATGGAAAATATTTCAAAAACAAGTTGTTGCAAGACCTTTGCGACAACTTTGGTATCAAACTTAGCTTCTCATCACCCTACTATCCACAAGCCAATGGGCAAGCCGAGTCCTCTAATAAAACACTAACCAAAATCCTCATGAAAGTTGTCAATGAATCCGGAAGAAATTGGCACGATCACATCCCCTTTGCCCTTTGGGCTTATCGCACTAGTATTCGTACCTCCACTAATGCCACACCTTTTTCTTTGGTATACGGTACCGAGGCTGTTTTGCCTCTCGAAATACAAATACCCTCCCTTAGAATATCTCTTCAGGATATTCTCACCAACGATGATTTCCGCCAAGAGCGGTTAGCCCAATTGGAGCTTCTTGACGAACGTCGTCTTACAGCTCTTGATCACCTTCAAATCTATCAAAAAACGCATTAAACATGCTTATGATAAGCGACTTCATGAGCGTACCTTTAAGGTTGGTGATCTTTTCCTCAAAGAGAATCAACATGTAACCAAACTAGAAAAGAGCAAACGTGGAAAATTTGCTCCCAATTGGATTGGGCCTTATATAATCACTCACACCTATGGATCTGGTACTTATCGTTTAGCTTCGCTTAATGGTAAACCTGAGCCTGAGCCCCTTAATGCCTTGCATCTTCGACCATTCTATTGTTGAAATTAGTTTTATATCACTTCTTATCTGCCTACTGCTCGTCCCTTGAGTTCCCATACCACCACATGCACTTGTTTCGTACATCTCGAAATAAAATCAAGCTCACCCCTCACCTCCCCTTAACGATGCCTTCCCCTTTTTAGTCTAGTCCATGACTTCAAAGTATTAAAATAAGCCGTATTCTTATGGGATTTTCTTGAGTCAAACTTCCTACAAACCTAGATGCTTCATGCTAAAAAGAACATCTAGTCATCTAAATTAAATATAGACTGCTCCCTCGAAGGACAGCTATATGCCAAATTATTACTACTATTCTCCGTAGACTGCTCCCCTGAAGGACAGCTATGCACTAAAATCATATCTGCTACTATAAATAGACTGCTCCCTCGAAGGACAGCTATACACAGTCAGCCTCTAGCAGAAGCTTCTCGCATCGATCAGCTTCGTGAAGACCTCAAGAATAATACAATCAATATCCCTTGTAGACTTCCCGCATCGATCAGTCTACATTCAATAAAATAAAAGCCTCATTCAAAAGGAATTTTGAGTCATGGACTTGTCTATTTAGGGTAGGTTATCTTTCGTCAGAACACTCACTTTGTAATAAGTTCTCTGCACCTCAGCTATACCATCCACCTCACCTCACCATTTGTTTCAACTCAAGGGACGTAATGTACGCTCGATATATTGTGATCACACAACTATTTTCACCTATTGACTTCTCGTCTATGCACGGTACCTAGGGCTCCAAGCTCGTTCTACGTTGTGTGGTTTGTTTAGCTCTTTTCACCTACGGAGCACTCTTTCTGCTTTGCCTCGCATCTAGGATTGTGCGTTGACCTTAATCAGGACATGGTTCCCTTCTACTTGGGTAGGCTAACTTTCACTTCCCTTATACCTTTTACAACATCACCAATTCATTACCAACACCATCAACCTTACCTTTACCAATCTTAATATTTTTACCAACCAACCAATTGCCTAAACCGTACTAAATTGCCTGAATTCGCCTCTCCCTGATCCTAAGGGAGAACTACATCGGTCTGAGGCCCCTCCTTGCTTTGTGCAATGGGCTATGTAGGCAGCACTTCGGAGACATGGGGTCTCCCAAGGTTAGCTCGACCATCCCCTACCATAACCTATCATGTGTGGTAAATATAAATATTTTTTGTGTATTTCTATTTCATCACATTCCTCTTTATCCTTTTTTCAAAACACAGAAAATCAAAACACAAACATTCTTATTATTATCGTAACTCAAATCAACATACATATTCAGTTTTATTTAGATGTTAAACAAATACATCTCCTCTATCATCGACACGCAGGTCGACATCTTTAGTTTTATACCTCTATAACATTTACTTAAACCCTCACGATTCATCCCGACCCAGGTGATGATCGTGATCGTCAACGCCTTTCGTCAGGCCTCTCTGTCCTCAAGGGTACCACGGCTATTGGTACCACCCACTGATCTTCCAATCTCTCCTGTAACATCTAAATACGCCCTCTCGCATGGAGAACTCTAGCCTCTAGTCTCGCTGCTCGTGACTCCGCAACCACTAACAATCTTCTTGTCTCATTCACCTGCGTTTGGAGCTGCTGAACTAAACTCTGCAGACGATCTCTCTCTGCTGTAATCACAGCAATGTCAGGGCGCTCACGTACACCTCACAGTTCTGCTACCCACCATAATCTATAGGCCTCTGTCATTCCTACATCCATTACCTTGTGATCGGCTGCTACCTCTTCAGGCCCTTCTAGAGGTGTTGGCCGGGGAGGTGAGAATGCTGCCTCAGCGTCGATCCTCATATATGGTCTATAAGCCAGGGGTATATCCTGCACAAATCCAAATTTTCACCGCACGCGATCTATAGGAATCCTCTCATAATCACCTGGCCTGTGCCCCGCGATCCACCTCATTCACTCTACACCCCTTAACTCCTCAGCTATGCTCTCTATTACCATATAGTTACCGTAAGGCCTCCAAAAGATGTCTGCAATCGTCACCCTCTCCCATACCTGCCTATAATACACAATATCACCCGTCACGGCCTGGGATCTGACATCTTGTTCTGTCTGGACCCATCATCTGAATCCCAACCTCTGCACTCCGGTTTCTCTCGACTGGATGGGTCGGCCTATTGGTCGCACACAAACAATGTGCTCATAGGCCCAACAGTGTAATAAGTACGAACTATCCAGTGTCGTCCTGTGATTTCACCTACAAGCCCATAAACCCCTGTATAGCTCCGCCAAATATGCAGGTGCCCATGCAAAAGTCACGTTCCTTTCTATCATCTCCCAAATAACACACATCAATGCCTTTGGAAATCTCCCCCTTCCGCCCTCGGTAACGCATAATACCCTACCGCTATCATTAATATCACTGCTAACCTTGTCTCCTCAGGGTGTGGCTGCATACATTACCCCATATGTGAATGATAAACCTCGCTGTGTTAAGTCTCGTGCATATGGACCAAACACTTCTGTTATCGCTTCCGCCCCGCGCTAGGTAACGCCTGATATACTAGTTTTCCTGTAATGGGGAGTCTCAAAATACGAAACACATCTTCCAATGTTACTGTCATCTCCCCTGTTGGCAGATAAAAGGTATTTGTCTCAGGATTCCATCTCTCAATCAACGCCTGTAACATACCATGATTACGTGTGATTCATGAATAATAACGGATTCCACTTAACCCCAAATGATTTATCAATGTCCATTCCACTGGTGTTACATCCGCTCGGATCCGTGACAACAATGCTGGCACATTATCATTCATCCTCAACCCTACCTCTGCCTGCACACATCAAAATAACAAACAACCATTCAATCCATCAAATCCCCACGAGTTTCTTTCTCACCTTCTGGAAATTGCTACAGCAACCGGTATCATTTATAGTAAACCGGTACCGGTTTAGTAACCGATACCGGTTGTCCCTAACCGATACCGGTCACTGTCACCTTTATACAGCCTGCCTAAACCCACTGCCTACGACAATAATTTGAGCGTTTATTCCTTTCTATACATACAAACGTACCTAAAACCCCTGATTACCTACCTCGTAATACTTACCTCACCTATAACCCTTGCTATCATGTTTTCTTTTTCATATCTACCCACTTAATCTCTTATTCATAACACATGCAAAATTCAGATCACAATCAAAACGTTTACCTCTTGGGTTGCAGCAGCTTGCGGTGGCACTTATCTTCCCTCTCGTCCCCGCCTGCTGGATGCTTCTCCTCGTTCTGCCATGATCACCACTCTTTTCAAATTCACCTTTCTACTTTCTGAATCTCAGATCGCATTCACCTTCCCAGTCTCTTTTCTTATCACCCAAATCTCTCATGCAATTTCCTGTCTCTTTTCTCCTTATCACTCAAATCTCTCATGCAAATACCTATCTCAGTCGTCAAAAAGCGTCGCATTCGCGTATTTAACCTCTTGCATGGCTCTAAAAATCAGAACTTAAGTTACCACCCTAGCTTTTCTATTTTTAGAAAAGCTCATACCTAAATAACCGGTATCGGTTACTTAACCGATATCGGTCTATCAGCTACCGATATCGGTTCCCTAACCGATATCGGTTACACACCTATCTTTTCTCAACAGCGTTCTTTTCTTCATTTATCACCTAAATTTTTGTCGCATCCACCTCTTTTCCTGCATAACAACACCATTTACCACATTTGTTCATCCACCACACATAGCATTATAATCTCATTAACATCATTTATTTTATACAAATACACAAACCATCAACTACGGATACCAAGAAACTATCAATCTATACATCATTTGGATCCAACTCATCAGTTACATATATCACAATGTCACAAAACCACCAATTCATCACATAACATGACATTCATATATACGTACAAAAAAAAAAAAAAAACATCAGCATCATCCATCTATCAACATGTCAATTAAAATCATCACACATTCTATATATTACCAGCCATTAACCAAATATTTAAACACATTTTGAACACTGCATGTGGATCAAAACATCGTCTCTATATATATATATACAAGTTTTCAAAAATACAATGTGCCCTACATCGGGGCCTCTGTGATCTCATCATACAACAAAGCCGGCACGCAGGCCGCAATAACTGTAAAAAAATCTCGACTCGGCTCGCAGGCCGGTCCCTCGTATAAAAAATAGCTATATACTCGGCTCACAGACCGGTATCCACTATACAACCCCTACTCGGCTCGCAGGCCGGTATACAATAAATGAATGAATGAATACATGAATAATACATAGGCACGCAGGCCTCTATCAATACACCCGGTCGCAGACCGGGGGCCCATCTCTAAAAACAACAACCAGGTCGGGGATCTCTCAGCTCTCCCCACCGCCCTCGGCACCTCTTCCCCCGCTGGTCCCTGTGGTGCCTCTCGCCCTTCTTGGCCCATCACGGACCACGCCAGCTGTGGCTGCACCTCCATGAGATTCGGGTTGTGAGAGGTTCTCTACCCTTGCGTATGCATCAGCTGATTACTCGACTCCGGTACATAAGAAATCCTCATAATATCAGGCCTTGCCTCTAACCTCATATAGCGCTCTCAAGCACTGACGGAGCTGGGGATGTCCCCTGGCACCACAACAATGCACCCTGAGCCTTGTTGGTGATGCTGGTGGTGCGGTGGCCGCGGCGTGGTGCTTGGTACCTGTGACGCTGCCGTACATGTACCTGTGGCTGTGATGCTGGTTGGTGGTGCGGCCTGTGCATGAGCATGGGCTAGCTGCCCCTGTAAGATACCGATCTGTGCCGTGCTTTGCAGCTAGCATGCCCCTGTAAGAGCTGCACCTGCCCCCCCTGAGCTGATCTCTCTCTCCTATAACTGCAAACCAATCTAGCTGTGCAGCGGTACTATCCTGGCTGCTCTCTGCCGCCGCACCACACCCTGTATGCTCCCTTGCACCTAGCATCATCTTCTACACAACCCTCACCTGTTGATTCTCGTCCGCTACCCATCTGGATCCAAAGGCTTTGGTGCGGTAAGTGGGGCCTCTACATCCTCCTCCTGTACCGAGGTAAGGAGGTGGGTCATCCTGTCGTAGCCCCATCGCCGCCTGCGGACCCTCTCCAGGGGTATCCACTCGTACTCTCTTGCCTCCGTCCTTCTATCCAGAATGTGGGTGGTGGTTTTACTGGATTGGCGCAACTGTAAGCCGGGCCTCCTCTGCCAGGGTGGTGACCTCTGTAGGGTCTCCATACAATGTCTACAACTGCTGTAAGGCCCTCTAAGCAAAAAATGGTCTATAGTATGCCACATTCCCGATCTGCAACAACCGCTCGTGGCTGGGCCCCGACCCCCAACCACCTCTGAAAGCCATATCGGTATATGGACTGTGGCCCTTGGCATGCTGGTGGTAACCCTACTGGCCTGATGACATACGAGTGCTCGTATGGCCAACAATCAACAAAAATGTAGAACAAATATCGAATCACCCTCCTCCGGCGATAGCCCCATAGCTCCCTGTATAATTGCACCAGGTATACTGTGTGCCCATGCGTAACAGGTGTGCTCCTCCACCATCCAAGCAGCACCCCATCAATGCTTATGGAAAGATGCCTGCCTTCTAAGTCGGGAGGGTGAAGCAGGTAATCCCGATCATCATCAGCACAGCCAGTCGTGTCTCGTTCGATGGTGCACGGGTACATGTCACCATACCTGTATACTCGCGCTGTGGAGGGTCAGTAGCGTGGCTGCATCCCCAAAAACCTACAGTATGTGTCCCATGAAGTCTCTGATCTACCTGGAAGACTCCTCTCCCTTGATAGTAACCAAAGGATGCGATACACATCCTCATGTGACCTGTCATCTCCCCCCCATTCGGGAGATGGAACACATTGGGTTCCGCCTGGATCCCATCTCTCGATGAGGTGACCATCAGCTGTGATCTCTCTCTACGGTCATCCGCTCTTTTACCTCTAGACCTCCAACCGGTCCCCACCACCTCGCCGCATGGTGCCCATGAGCCTCAGATACGTGTGGCCTCATCCTCACCAACACCGGGGTCATCCTATCCTGCATCATCAACTGCTTGACGTGCCTGCACAAAACCAACCCAATCCTTATGACCTACTATTTATTACAACTCTACTTATCAGCTAAACACCCTTTTTTATACCCCCACGACCATACCCCCAACTCTCTACCACCCCCTCTATCAACTACCACCCTAAAAAACCCAAAACCATCACACCCCAAACCACAAAACACAAACCCAAACAAAACACATGCAACCCAACTCCAACACAAAACCATCAACTCCACACAAAACCCCCACCCAACACACACACCGCCACAAACCCAACCCCAAACCCAAAACCAACCCTACCCAAACCCTTCTCCCACCTCCAACTCAAACCCAACCCAACCCTACACCCAAACCCTTCTCCACCCCCCCTAACCCCCCCCACACAAACCCTTCTCCACCCCAACCCACACCCACCCACAACCCAACCCACCCCCACACAACCCAACAACCCACCCACAACCCAACCCAAAACCCCACACAACCAACCCACCCACACAACCCACAACCACAACACAACAAGCCACCGACGTCGGCCAATCCATGACCGACGCCGGTCACCAACAACACTCCCTTTCCCTAAATTGTGTGACCGATGCCGGTCGCTTAGTGACCGACATTCGGTCACTGTCTTCTCCCAGAGCTGAACCCCCACTCTGCCCCCAAAACCCATTTTTTACCTATTCTATTCTATTCTACTATACTAAACCATCACCCACCGCAAAAACCCTAAAAACTACCCACCACCACCTTATCCTATCTAGCCTATCCGACCTACCCCTTCCTTTTTCAAATCTTTCCATTTTCTTCTCATGATTTCCTAAAAAGTTAATTCCTAACCAAACCCCCAATTTAGCATAATACAACCAAATCACCAAATTAAAAAAATAGTTCGATCTACCCGAACGACAACACAATCGTCCGTGTGGGATGGGTGGTGGCGGTCCATCTGGTCCAGCCCTCCAGCTTCCTCCTACCTATGCATTGCTCCAATCCTGATCTGCTGGTCCCCGGCCAATTCAAACTGCTGCCGTCCGCGTCCTCCTTAATCAGGCCCACTATCACTCCCTCACCATACAATAGCTCCACCTACTATCCAGCCTCTAATCCAACTCTTCCACGTCAGACAATCGATTTGTTTTGTAAATAACAAATTGACATGACAAGCCGTTTTTTCTTTTTATAGGTTTTTCGCCTTTCACCGATAGTCGGTTTCATTTTCTTTCCCTAAGGAACCGGTATCGTCCCTTAACCGATATCGGTCATGCAAATCGACATCAGTCTCTCCGCCAACTTTCACCCACCCCATTCTTGTGCCCTTATTTACTTACTCCTTGCCTCGTTTTCAACAATTCACCTCTATCCCACCTTTTCTGCACACCATTTGTTCACCATTCGGCAGGCCCGACCTAAGGCCTCAAACTACCTATTCGGCCCGACCCAAGTCCTCGCCCTACCATTTGGGGCCTGACCTAAGGCCCTGCACCTACTATCCGGCCCCCGACCCAAGGCCTCACCTACCAATCGTCCCAAACCCATGCCTCGCCCTAACCCATTTGGCCCCGACCCAAGGCCTCGCCCTACCAATTTGGTCTTACCTAACGGCCTCAACCTACCTATTCGCCCTACCCAAGGCTTCACCCTATTCACCCACCCATCACTCTCGGCCCTACCCAAGGCCTCGCCCTACTATTTTGGCCTGACCCAAGGCCTCGCCCTACCCATTTGGCCCGACCCACGGGGCCTCGCCCTACCAATTTGGTCTGACCTAAACGGCCGCTCAACCTACCTATTCGGGTCGGCCCGACCTAAGGCCTCAACCTACCTATTCGGCCCGACTACGCGCCCAACTCACCAATTTTGGCCTGACCCAAGGCCGCACCTACCATCGGCCCACCTAAGGCCTCAACACCTATTCGATTCGGCCCGACCTATTACGGCCTCACTACCAATTTTGGCCTGAACCCAAGGCCTTAACCTACCAATCGGATCGGCCCAACCTAATGCCCTTCAACCTACTATTCGGCCCGCCTAACTCCTCAACCCTACCTATTCGGCCTGCCTAAGGCCTCAACCTACTTTCGGCCTGTACTAAAGGCCCTCAACCAACCCAACCTACCTATTCGGCCCACCTAAGGCCCTCACCTACCTATTCGGCCCAACCTAAGCCTCGCCCTAACCCATTTGGTGGCCCGACCCAAGTGCCTCACACCCCAAACCTCACCCCCGCCCCAAACTCCCCCCCAAGCCTCCCAACCCGGCAAACCACCTAACAAAATCCCACATCTAAACCCAACCCTTACTCAACCTCGAACTACCACCTTGACCCACCACCAAACCAACCCCTTGGAAAAAATGTGCCACCCAAACACGGTCGCTTTGTGACCCACCCCATTTCCACCCTAACCCACCCCACCATAAACCCCTTTACTCCCCCCCACAAAAACCCCCCACCAAACAACCCCACTACCTCAATGGGGGATTTTCACGTACCCAAAACCCCAACCGAAACCAACCCAAAACCCACCAACCCAAAACACCAAACCTACACAACCGTTTTCAACAGTGATACACCCCCGACGCCCACCAACAACCCTCCCTTGAAAATTGATTTCAAAAACGTTTTGTGACCGAACCCTAAACCCTTACCGACATCGGTCACTTGCAAAAGGTTATCTGTGACCCAACCCCCTAAATCCCCCAAAACCCTTTTTTTATGATCCCCATTCGTACCTCTTGTCGAAACCGACCCTCAACCTATGCCCCCGCACCCACCTACCAAAATCCACCCGGTACCTAAATCACCTATCTAACCGATTCTCAGGCTTAACTACCCGAATGGACTATCGACATTTTGCGTCATTTTTCAACCATCCAGGCCTGGTATACATCCCCTACTCAGCTATTTCCTGGCCAAATTCCTACCCAAACCCCCAATTTAGCATAATACAACCAAATCACCAAATTAAAGAGTTTCGAATCTACCCGAACGACAACACGTCGTCGTGGTGCGATGGGTGGTGGCGGTCCAGCTGGTCTAGCCCCTCCAGCTCCTCCTACCTGTGCCATGGCTCCAATCCTGATCTGCTGGGTCCCCGGCCAATCAACTGCTGCCTCCTCCTTAATCGGGCCCACTATCAACTCTCTCCACCAATACAATAGCTCCACCTCACTCAATCAAGCCTCTAATCCCAACTCTCCACGTTAGACAAGTTGATTTGGTTTGCAAATAACAAAAGTGACAATGACAAGACGTATTTTTCTTTTTTATAGGTTTTTCGCCTTTCACCGATATCGGTTTCATTTTTCCCTAAGGAACCGGTATCGGTCCCTTAACCGATATCGGTCATGCAGAATCGACATCACTTCTCTACCCAACTTTCACCCCATTCTTTGCCCTTATTTACTCCTTGCCTCTTTTTCAACAATATCACCTCTATCCACCTTTGCTGCACACCATTTGTTCACCTATTCGGCCCGACCTAAGGCCTCAACCTACCTATTCGGCCCGACCCAAGGCCTCGCCCTACCCATTTGGCCTGACCTAAGGCCTCAACCTACCTATTCGGCCCAACCTAAGGCCTCAACCTACCAATCGGCCCGACCCAAGGCCTCGCCCTACCCATTTGGCCCGACCCAAGGCCTCGCCCTACCTATTTGGTCTGACCTACGGCCTCAACCTACCTATTCGGCCCGACCCAAGGCCTCGCCCTACCCATTTGGCCCGACCCAAGGCCTCGCCCTACCAATTTGGTCTGACCTACGGCCTCAACCTACCTATTCGGCCCGACCCCTCAACCTACCTATTCGGCCCGACCTACGGCCTCAACTTACCAATTTGGCCTGACCCAAGGCCTCAACCTACCAATCGGCCCGACCTAAGGCCTCAACCTACCTATTCGGCCCGACCTACGGCCTCAACTTACCAATTTGGCCTGACCCAAGGCCTCAACCTACCAATCGGCCCAACCTAAGGCCTCAACCTACCTATTCGGCCCGACCTACGGCCTCAACCTACCTATTCGGCCCGACCTAAGGCCTCAACCTACCTTTTCGGCCTGACCTAAGGCCTCAACCTACCTATTCGGCCCGACCTAAGGCCTCAACCTACCTATTCGGCCCAACCTAAGGCCTCGCCCTACCCATTTGGCCCGACCCAAGGCCTCACCCTACCAATTTGGCCCGACCCAAGGCCTCAACCTACCAATTGGCCCGACCCAAGGCCTCGCCCTCACTATTTGGCCCAACCCAAGGCCTCCCTTTACCCTTCTGTCCCAACCCAAGGCCGCAACCCAACAACTTGGCCCGACCCACAGCCGCACCACTTCCATCCCTTACCCAAAATCAACACCATACACTTTTATCCACCCATCCGGTAGTTTTTTGTTCAATCGAGCTCACCTATTCGTGTTTTAGCATGATTCGGGTCCTTGACTTGATATGTCAACCAACTTTGCCCAGACCTAGACCGTGACGTTTATCTCAACCAAACCAACCTTTTGGTACTGTCGAACATGCCTAAACGTTCCTGTACCTTACCTGTTATATACCCTGGGGCTATTTCCTATGCCTTGGATACCATGATTATATCACCCTTGTTTGGATAAACTATCGACCTTTGCCTCTGCACTGCTGGTTTGCTCATCAACTCACGTACCCTAGTCGTACTATGGCATTTCAACATGCGTCTGCTTCCTTGGACCTACCCCACCACCTTACCATCCTCTCTACAACATGTACCCTTTATCAACCCTATCCCTGATTTCCCGTTCACTCAATCTGTGATAGATTTGAGGGGGATTACCTATATCCTTAACATGAGAAACCACTTCATATTATTGTCCGCGCAGCTTTACAGAACAAGCTACACGACAATAAGGGGCTAATGTAGACACCAGATTTGTGTCTTACGACCCCTTGTGACCCGCATCTCATCTCGCAATCTAACCTCATCACCTAAACCTTACACAATTATTTATTAATTACCTTATAATTGATAAATCCACATCACCTTACCCGCCACCTCACTTTGCCACCTCATCATGACCTAGTCCTAACCCTAAACTAACCTAATTAAGACCCATGACTTGGTCTAGACTCACATCCATAACTAATGCCTCCTTACTCGCACCCAAAGCTGACCTTCTAGCCACTTGACCAAGCCCGCAACTGATCTCTCGGGAGAAAAGCAGGGAAGGTGGGCTATTTTACTAAAAATAGCCTACTTTTTCCTTACCGATTCCGGTTCCTACTCGACCGCCGTCGGTTACATAACCGCCATCGGTTCCTTGTAAATGGGCTCCCCAGACCAAAACAACAGATCGGAATTTCATTTTTGGGGATCAGTCAAAGGATTTCTGGATCAACAGAGAGCATTGCGAGCGAGGAACAGAGTCCAGATCTTCACTTGACAGAGCAGAGACGAGTGGAAATACCAGAAGTGTTTACAACCAAGGAGATCAACTTGCATCTTTGTCAAAACCAATAAGTCACATCTTGCATGTCCTCTGTTATAACATTTCTTATGCTCTGTGAATTTCAGTCCTCCTAAATCTGTCTCTGAATCTACTACCCAACGTGTCATTGCATCTAACTGTTATTCTTTTGCTTCTAATCATCCCATTTCCTAATATCATCCATAAACCAGCCTTAAAAAACACCATAGCTACTAAGAAGATCCTAGAACCCACCGGTATCGGTTATCAGTAACCGGCATCGGCTATCAGTAACCGTTGTTGGTTCCTCTGATCAAAACCAGAAAACCAACCTTTCCCCTACCTAGTTCAACGAAACAATTTAATTGATACTTTACAGTCTTTTGCATTAATTCATATTAGTAGGGAAAATGACCACCTTCGAAAGGAAGTTTTATATTTCCTGGGCCCAAGGCAGTTTCCTCATTTATTGTTTAATCAAATCTTGTGGTCTTGTGTTCTTATTTGCAGGTAGTCCTTCCAAGACAAAAAGGAGTTCTTCGCAATCAGCCTGATCTTTCTCTACGGTACGCGCACACCATCTCGACATTCTATAGGTATTCCTCCTAGCACCTAACTCTTATCTGTTTCTATAGGAACGAGTCATTCCGAGTGAAACAGGACTGTCAATCGATCCATCTAGGATTTGTTTGATTATGTCCTAACTCTTCCAAGTCACAAGAAGGGTCTCCAAATTTTTCTTGGACCATAAATTTCATGCAAAGATTCATACCTTACTTTATGATATTGTATAAACCACTGAAAAACATGTTGAAGAAAAATATTCCATTCTCATGTACAAAGGAAGGAAGGGAGAGCTTTGAATCCATAAAAATAGCCATTTCTCAAGCTCCCATGCTGGTGAACGCTAGGTTTGATCCTTTATGCTTTTACAGGTCAAGAGAGCATTTCATGTATCCTCACCCAGTGAAACAATGACCTAATGGAGAAACCAATTGATTTCTCTAGTCAATCCCTCAAATATTATGATCTCAAATATTCATTCATTGAAAAATAAGTCTTTTTAGTTATTTGAGCTTTGAAGAAATTCAAGCACATGTTGTGTCATCCAAGTTTCAAGGAATTTTTTTTTAACAAAGAGATGAACGAAAAAGTGTGCTAAATGGATCACGAAGGTGATGGATTATGATGTACATATCAAATTTACCAAACTTTTTAGAGGTAAATGTTTGTGTCAGCAACTTTCTGCAGACATGGAATCAAAAAGTGATGAGGACACGACTCTCCTAAACACTAATGAGAGTGATGATCAAGTTGACTGGTTATCCAAAATGAAGAATTTCCTCTTCTTGGGAGTATATCCGATGAACATGGATAAAAATCAAAGATGGAATTTATGAATTCATTATATTCCATATGTCCTTGTAGCTAACATTCTTTTTCGAAAGGATTTGAATGGTGTTCTTCTTTGGTGCGTGGGACCGGAATAGGTAAATAAGATACTAGAAGAGTTTCATAATGGCCTATCTAGAAGACACTGTTTTGCACAAACAAATACTACAAATATCATGTGAGATGGCTACTATTGGTCGGATTTGTTCAAATATGCCCATCTTTGGGTAAGGAAGTGTATAGAATATTCCCTTTTCACTGACAAGCAAAAGTTGGAAGCTCTTTCGCTACATCCAATTCAAGTGGATCGAACCTTTGTTTAATGGGGTTTGGACTTCATTAGAATGATTAATCCTCCATCCACTGATGGGCATAAATTGGTCCTTACTTCAACATACTATTTTACTCAATGGACAGAGGTGGTAGCATTGAAGGAGAGCAATGAGAAGGTAATTCTTGATTTCTTAGAAAGTATAATGATAAGGTTCGGTGATCCGTTTACAATCATTTCAGACAATGCAATAGATTTTTGAAGGCTGGAGGTGGTCACCAACTAAAGGAAAACATTTGCATGGGCTGCATGTATAGTCCTCTTTTCTTGGTTAGATTAGATCATTGTTGGGATGGCTGTGTTGGAAAAGATGCTTGATCTCCTTCCTTGCATGTGTGTTCTCACTGGAATTCACTCTTAGAAGATGTGATATCTCTCTGGGATGTGCTAATGTTCACCAACTTGTCTAATATTTTTTTCCAACCTTCTACCAACCTTGAGAATAAGGTTGTTTTGGGGTTAAAAGGGTCACCGATGGTGGTTCCAGCTTAACCAGTGATGGTTAGGGCTAACCAGCGTCAGTTAAGGTGGGATTTCCTAGGTTTACTAAACTAGAGAGATCCTCTTGATTTTCTTAGATCTTGTGTCATTAACCCATGGATTAAAATGGGAGCTTTTTGTAAGCATGCAAGAATGTGGTTAGAGGGAATGTAGGCATTGAATTTTAGGGTTTAGGTAAGTCTTAGTTAGTTATGGAAACTTACTAAGAATATGTTTTAGGTTGAGTTAGCTTGATGAGGTGTCTAAGTGAAGTGTACGTGTGGATATTATTTAAATTAAGATATTTAAATAATAAATATATTGAGGATAATGAATTAACTTAATTAAATTAATATTAGTTAGGTGAAGGGGGCTACGACTAGGCTAATGTGATAAAGGGTGTTTATTTGTCGAAGGACCAAAGGGGAGTGTGACCTAATTTTAGTGTCTACATTTTACCCCTTTTGTTGCATAGCTTGTATTGGTAAGCGATGCTAACAAAAATAAGATGTGGTTGCCCCATCTGTGGGTGAAGGTGATCCCCCTCAAACCAGGAAATGACAAGACCAAAGGTAGAATCGGTGAATGGCTTGTTAAAAAGCTGAATGAGAGAAAGGGGAAGGTGGGGAATGGGGTGAAAAGGAGCAAGGTCTACTCGGATAAGCTAGGTAATGGGTCTTTGTCAAAGATAGAAACAGTCAAACGTATGCACACGTATAAACTGTAGCATGCTACTAGGTTGAAGAGTAGGTAAACTGTACATCATCGAAGGTCAATAGGTTTATCCAAACAAGGTTGAAGTGATTCCAGTATCCAAGGTATAGGATATGGTCAGGAAACACAATGTAGGTTAGGCACAAGAATGTTTAGGTATGTTCTGGTACACCAAAGGTAAGGTCAGGATAAACGGTCATGACAATAGGCTAGGTAAGGTCATTAGGTCAACAACATAGGTAACAGTGCCATAAGGTATAGTGAACACATGAGGTCAAAGGTCTCTAGCGATGGTCCAGGTCCAAATATCTAGGTCATGGCATGGGTAAGGCCAAGGTAGGGGTAGAATAATGAGTCCCCAAAGGAGGAAAAAGGGAGGTAGTAAATGATGAGGTCAGGAAAGGTGAGGTAAATGGGTAGGGTAAAGGTGGGGTGGGGTAAATGGTCAGGGTGAAGGTTGGGTGGGGAAAAAAGGGAGGTAGGGGTAAGGTAAAGGTTAAAATTGAGGGCAATGTGTAGGTGAGGGTGTTTGATGTCGGTCATGGATAACCAACGTCGGTATAGATAAACTGATGATAGCTAGGTAGGGCATGCGAATGACATCGGTCAAGGGTAACCGATGTCTGTTAGGTCAGATTTCTTATAAAAACAAAAAATCCATGTTTTTTTATTATTCATTTGTTAGTTTTCAAAGTGAGAAAAGTATCTAGACGGAATGAAATAGTGAGTTGGTAGTGTGATCGATGAGTGATTGATTGGTGAGTAGTGAGTCCACAAGATCATTGCGAGGGATTCGATTGGTGAGAGGTGGCGAATAGGTATTCGGTGATGGTAGAGGTTGGAGAGGGATCGAGCAGCCCACCGATACAATGACCAGATGTGCCACCAAGATGGAGGTAGTGCGATGAGGTAAGCACTCTACTCTACATTGTGTATTCGATAGATTAGAGGATTTTTTTATTTTTGTTTTTAGGTTGTGTTGACTTTACGTTTTTATAGGTGGGCACAAATTAAATTTGGGAATGGGGGGAATATTTGGTAAAAGGAGGGATGGTGTGGGTAATAAATGGGATAGGGGTGGTGGGTGGAGGTCCAAGGGTAGTTTAGGTCAGTGTAGGTGGGAAAAAGGGGGTTTTGGAAAATCATGGGTTTTTTCGTGACAGTGACTGGTGTCATTCAAGTTTGGCCAGCATCGGTTAGGTGGAATTGGTATCGGTCACCAAACAGGTGATCGATTCAGGTTAAGGGGTAATTAGGGTCGGTAAGGGTGAACCAGTATCGGTCACCAAATAGGTGACTGGTGTCGGTTAAAGGGTGACTAAGGCCGGTTAGGTTGAACTGGTACCGGTTGGATTAGGGGGCAAAAAGGTCCAAAAGTGGTGTGGGCTAGGTAGGTGATATGGGTATGGTGAAAAAAGGTTATAGGTAAATGATAATGGTTGAATATGGATTGATATGTATGTAAATTAATGGTGTTCTTGTATTGGATGTAGGGGAGAGCGAAACTACGTATGTGGGATAGGTTTTCACCTCTACTAGTGAGAGTTCATGGGGCATCGACCCCGGAGGAGCTGCAGCATGTGGAGGAAGTGGGCTCTAGTGGGTTTCATCACTATAGACATGTATTCTGGTAACCCAACTTGATGGTCGTGCTCATCGATAGATGGGACTCCATGACCAAAAAATTCCACCTGTCGACAGGTGAGATGAATATCATCCTAGAGGACATGTTCCAGATTCTTCGGTTACCCATATTGGGTGCCCAAGTTTATTCTATCTCCTCCAAGGCCTCAGAGGAGTTAATTCTATCTATTTTTAGAGAGGGGATGGCCGATCTAAGATTCATAGCACCAGTTTGAGCTATGGAGAGATGTACCTAGCTCATCTAGAGGAGACGAGGCTAGTGGTTCTGTTGATGGAGGCAGTGTGATGCTATACACTACCAGATGTAGAGGGTGGATGCTTTCCCTAATCACTGATGGGGGTACTCCATGATATGATGGTGCATGAGACCCGCTTTGCTTGGGCACCAACATTCTTGGTGCAGCTGCATAGGGAGTTATGCGCATATGGGCAGTTGCGTAGGTTTAGCTTATGTTGTACATTTATATTACACTGGTGGGCCTACAAGCACATAGTTTGTGTGTGTCCTATAGGGATTCCCTGAGCAGATGCATTCCCAACGTGATTTGTGTAGGTGGGGTACAAGAGATGGGTGCTAGTGATAGGAGAGTGGAGATCTTATAGGCTAACACATGATGTGGCCCATTTCCGGTAGTTACTGGAGGGGTTATCCAGAGTGGACATTATATAGAGGCCATATGTGGGATTCCCTTCATATAGGCATATGCATAAGGAGTTAGCTGAGCTACAGCTAGCAAGATGGATATAGGTTTGTCATGCTGGGGAGGACGAGATGATCCTGGTAGACAGAGTCTGACGACAGTTCAAGCTAGTACAGGACATACCTCCACCTTTCCCGCAGTACCAGAGAGATGACATGAAGAGGCCCTTACCTCTACCACATCCTACCATTCCCATAGGGCATGAGGAGTAGCCAGTGGACCAACAGATAGATGATGTTAGGTGTATAGATAGGTACAGACAGACATGTGGGTGGCTCAGTTACGAGCCATACCACCCAGACCAGGGTAGCCAGATCTAGCTACCATTACAGTGCAGAGAGATGCTCTACAGGGGCAGGTAGTTATGCTCATTACCTAGCTGGGTATATTATCGACACAACTGGAGGGCTCGGAGGTAGAGGTAGCAGAGCTACATGTATAGGTAGCCAGTCTGCAGGCCCAGATGGTTGGTGGAGGAGATGGAGATGGAGAGGAGGGGGATGGTCAGGTGGTAGCCTTACAAGCTTAGGTGGCAGGTTTATAGGGCCATTTGGCCATAGCCCAGGCATATATTGGGGTCTTACAAGTCCAGATACAAGCACAGGGGTAGGGGGCACCATCACAGGCACTGAGATTAGGTCCCAGTTCATAGGCAGGAGCGGGTTAGGGTCCCGTAGGGTAGGTATAGGGGCCGAGACCTATGGGACCACCATAGACCGTTCATATATCCAAGTTACAGGATGCCCTAGGTGAGTCGAGATACTATCAGGACTAGCTGATGGCAGTCGGGATAGACTTCATATCCTATGCCGAGTACTAGGCATAGCAGGTGTCCAGTGAGAGGATGAGATCCCACACTCAGTGTGGAGAGAACAGGGGGTCAACAAGCTCTGAGGCCTGATCAAGAAGAGGTTACCAATGCACGGAGACCAACTCCAGTTGAGGCACCAGTAGGGACCTAAGAGGCCGAGGGTATAGGTGATACCGAGATGGAGGAAATCCATTGAGATGCTTGATATGGTGCTTGGTTTTTTATGTATGATAGTTTTGTGTGATATATACCGGCCTGCATGCTGAGAGATATTTATAGTTTTGATCACATACCAACCTGCATGCCAATTATAGTGAGGATGTATGAGAGATGTTTGTATATTTCAAGCATATACTGGCCTACGCGCTGAAGAGATTTTGTATATCAGCCTACGTGCCAACAATTTTGAGATGATGGACATGATGAGAAATCCATGTATATTTGAGATACACATTGATTTATTTATATGATGAGATACATGGTATATTTTTTGGTTTGTTGATGTGTTTATGAGATATGAATTTTTTGTGTTAATATGGATGGAAATTAGGTGAGTTAGGCATGATGGAGTCAGGTTGGTTTAGGCATGGTTGAGTCAAGTTAGTTTAGGCATGGATCGAGTCAAGTTGGTTTAGGCATGGTTGAGTTAGGTTGGTTTAGGCATGGTTGAGTCAGGTTGGTTTAGGCATGGTTGAGTCAGGTTATAGGCATGGATCAAATCAGATTGGTTTAGGAATGCTTGAGTCTGGTTGGTTTAGGCATGGATCGAGTCAGGTTGGTTTAGGCATGGTTAAGTCAGGTTAGTTTAGGCATGGTTGAGTTAGGCTGGTTTAGGCATAGTTGAGTTAGGTTATAGGCATGGATTGAGTTAGGTTATAGGCATGAATTGAGTCAAGTTTGTTAGGAATGGTTGAGTTAGGTTTGTTAGGCATGGTTGAGTTAGGGTTGTTTAGACATGGTTGAGTCGAAAGTAGGTAAAGTGGTGATGCATTAATTTATGCAATGAATGATAATATGGGTGGATGTGAGATGTAGTGTAATCTATGCATAGTGATGATAGAGAAATGGTAGGCATAATAAATGTATGTTGTGATAATGTTTAAAATATGAAACAACTTGTTATGTATGTGGTTTAATTTCCAATTTTGGGTATAAAAGGGAAATGAAGTTAGGTGTGATGTAATGTGAGACACGTGAAAGATGAATTGTTGAGGTTAGATAATGGCCGAGATAACCTCTAAGGGCCCTATGCCCTTGGAGTGTTGCCTACATAGTCTCGACGAAAAGGGACCTCAGGCCGATGTAGTTCTCCCATAAGCTAGGGAAGAATATGAGGAGCTATGAAAATGGGTTGGCAGGTTTTTGGGCATGTTATGGGTTTAGATTTGTTAGGTGTAGGTAGATTATAGGTAAAATGATGTAGGTGAGAGTGATTGTGGTGAAAGAAGAAGATTAACCCAAAATTAATTGTCGAGGACCAAGTCCTGTATAAGGCAATCAAAATGTTAACACAAATGGTTAAAAATATAAGAGGGGGAAATAAAGCCACGTGGTTGGGTAGGATCATACTGAGTAGATCATACCTTGGGAGAGGTGAGGAATGTAAAACCCTAAAGACATTGCAGGATGGACTATTCTATAGTAAAAAGTAGTCACATGATCACCAAATGTCTAAGTTTCAAGAAGTCCCTTGAGGTAATAGAAAATGGGAGTGGGAATTGTAAGAAGGGTGAAAGGTAGTTAATTTTTATGTGGTATGAGGTAACATGCACTTTGGGTACGAGAACCTAAATCACAATGGGAAAGTCCATGACAAAAATGTTGACTTATAGTTTGAGATAGAATGATCGATGCGGGAAGTCTATATGGGATGAATAAAATTGAACTCCTTGAGGTCTTCGTGAAGCTAATCGATAGGGGAAGCTCTGGTTGCTCTCATTTTTTAAATAGCTTTACATAACTATCCTTCTAGGGAGTAGTCTATTTATAGCAGCAATTTGTTAAGAGGAAGATGTCCTTTTGAGGGAGTCATCTTTTTATTGGAAGTTTGACTCAAGGAGTTGGGTCCCATGTGAGGTCTTGAGGTCATGGACAAGACCAAGGTGGAGAAGAAGAATATTGTTCAAAAGGCAAGGTGAAATAACCATGGGATCTCATCTAAAAGTAGATGAAAAGTATCCATGAGAATCATGCTATGTGCAGCGTCGTGGTACACATATTTAAGAGAAGATAACAAGTGACTGGTACTCACATGATTCTTATTTAATCATTGGTAAGGTGTATGGAGTGAATAGCTCTCAAGGAACGAGCATGGAAAGAGACAAAAGGTGAGGGAGGACTACAAGTCAACAATAAAATGGTAAAATATGCAAGGTGTTAAGGGGTTCAAGTTGGGGTTTATCATCGAGTGAAGATAAATGATAAGCACCTAATCCATAGGTATGAGTCACAATGTACAGTCCAAGCCAATTAGGAGAAAATTTTCCCCGTTTACTTTTTTCTGCTTTGGTTACATGTTGATTTTCTTCCACGACAAGGTCACTGACTTGGAAGGTTCATTCATGGACATGTTTGTCATAGGCATGTTTGATACATTTTTGGTAAACTTGAAGATGATCCAGCGCATTAAGATGATGTTCGTCTAGTAACTCTAGCTGTGCTAAATGGTCCTGATGAAAGTCATCATCATTGAGCATGTCATGGAGAGAGATGCAAAGTGAGGGAATCTATACTTTGAGAGGTAGGACTGCCTCTGTACCATAGACTAGAGAAAATTGTGTGGCCGTAGCGCAAGTGTGAATACTAGTGCGGTATGCCCACAGGGAAAAAGGAATGTATGTATGTCAATCCTTCCCAGTATCGTCAACCACTTTTATAAGAATTTTGTTAAGGGTTTTGTTAGTGGATTCAGCTTGGCCATTGGTTTGTGGGTAATAAGGTGATGAGAAACTAAGCTGAATACCAAAGGCATCGTAAAATTTTTGCAATGTTTTGTTTTTGAATTGTTTTCCATTGTCAGTGATGAGGCAATGTGGAACACCAAAGTGACAAATGATGTGGTGGTTAATGAAATCACATATTTTCTCAACTTTTTTAGAAATGAGTGGCATTGCTTCCACCCATTTTGTATAGTATTTGGTAGAAGTGACGATCCATTGATGGCGTTGGGAAGAATGAGGATTGATTTCTCCAACAAGATCTAAACCCCATTAAGAGAAGGGCCAAAGGTTTCGAGCGACCTATAAGGAATGACTGGGTGTATGATGAAGATTGGAATGTTGTTGGAATTTTACACAACGTTTGACGTAGTCACAGCAATCATGCTTAAAGGTCAGCCAGTAGTAGCCCAAGTAAAGAATATGCTTAGCAAAAGCAAGGCCACTGAAGTGACCTCCACATACGCCATCATGAACTTCCTTAATGGTATAAGGGATTTCATAACTTGTGAGGCATTGAAAGAAAATACCGTTAAAGCCACACTTATAGAGGAGGCCCCCTAAAATGACGTAACGAGAGACATTTTTAAGGAAGGTGCATTGTCCTTTATGGGTGAGATCAGGAGGTAAGATGGAGAGAGAAAGGTATTCAGAGTATTGTTTATACCAAAGGTCACTCAGGTCAGGGGTAGCAGTTCTGATTGAGTAAACATCGTGAGGTAAATAAGAAGGTGATTGGAGTTGTTATACAGTGACAAATATTTTAGAATTGGTGGGCGAAGCAGGTATTTGGGAAGCTAAGCAAGCCATGGTATCTGCAAACTTGTTGGTTGAACGTGGGATGGTTTGAAGGGTGTAACGATCAAAGGTGGTCAAAAGTATGTCTACATGATTTTTATACTTTTGAAGTATCTCGTTACGACATTGGTACATACCATTGACTTGGTTTACAACCAATTCAGAATCACCAAAGATTTTGATTGATTTGACATCTAGGGCATAAGCGGCTTGGAGACCTAGTACAAGTGCTTCGTATTCATCAATATTGTTGGTACATTCAAAATATGATTTGAATGACAAAGGCATGGGTTCACCATAAATAATACCATCCCCACCCCCATGCTGACACTTTTTTATGATCCTCATGTGCGGATTTCACTAATGCCTCAAGGTTTTGGTGTAACGGTTCATTACATTTGGTATCAGAGTGACCACCTAGGTTTGAGTCCCAGCATGCGTAGCTACGTCGGCATTGCAGTGTTCACCGGGGCTCGTATAGGGCAGGGTGTGGTCCCACAATACGGGTGAAAATATAGCCCGGGGTCCATGCTACAGAATCATGGTGGGATGTTATGATCCTCATGTGTGGATTTCACTAATGCCTCGAGGTTTTGGTGTAATGGTTCATTATACACTTGGAACCATCAAAGAAGAGTTCCATTTGGTAAGGAGGTTCATCCAGGGAGAAGGTAGCAATAAACTCATATGGAAAGTCAAAATTAGAGGGTTGATCCCTGAAAATAGGTGCATCGGCCAATAGATCAATGATAGCTTGGCCCTTGATGGAATTTTGATGAATGAATTTGAGGCCAAGATCAGCTAAAAGCATAAGCCATTGTGTGGCACACTGATTTTGATAAGGTTTGGCGTACATGAAGTGTAAGGGGTCAATCTTGGTCAAAAAATAGGTTTTGTGGTTGATTAGGTAATGACGGAGTTTTGTAGAAATGAAAACTAAGGCTAAGAAAAGTTTTTCGGGATGGGTGTATCATATTTTGTAGTTCAAAAGAGTATAGATGATGTAATAAACCACCTACTCCCTGTGTTGTTCATCACAATGAGCGAGCATGGATCCCAAGGAATAATTGGTAGCTAAGATGTATAGGTAAAAAGGTTGATTGTATTTAGGTGGAATGAGTATGGGTGGTTGGAGAAGGTAATGTTTTAGGGCCTCAATGGCTATGTGGCAGTCATCATCCCATTTAAAGGAGACATCCTTCTTAAGCAGGTGATGAAATGGTTGACATTGATCAGATAATTGTGAAATGAAACGGCGAATGGACTGTAACTTACCTTGCAGGCTACGGAGTTGTCGAAGGTTAGTAGGTGGAGGCATTTTTAGAATGGCCTTGACTTTAACAGGGTCAACTTTTATACCACGGAGGGAAATGATAAATCCCAGGAGCTTTCCTAAGATAACTGTGAAGACACACTTCTTAGGCTGAAGGCGGACGTAATATTTAATGAGACGATCAAAGATGGTTTTGAGGATGGTTAGGTGCTCAGAGTGGATTTTAGATTTGGCCAAGAGATCATCCACATAATCCTCCAATATGTGATGCATGATGTCATGGAAGATGTAAGTCATAGCGCACTGATATGTGGCACCAACATTTTTAAGGCCAAAAGGCATGACTTGATAGCAAAAGGTCCCTAAAGGAGTGATGAACGAGGTCTTCTATTGATCTTATGGGGAAAGTAGGATTTGGTTATAACCCGAGAAGCCATCCATGAGTGACAACATCTCGTGACCAACAGTAAGTTCAACCAGCTAGTCAATACCGGGTAAGGGAAAGTCCTCTTTTAGACATGCTAGGTTGAGGTCACAAAAGTCCATGCAAATATGGAGTTCCCTTATCACCCTAGTTATAGGGAAAATGTTATAATTCCAACAAGGATAATCAATGTGTAAGATAAAGGAAACAGAAAGAAGGCGTTGAAGTTCTTCTTTGACGAGAAGAGAAATGTGAGGGTGCATTTTCCTCATCTTTTTTTTAATGGGTTTGGTATTGGGAACGGTTACGATATTATGGACCACTATGGTGGGGTCAATATCGGGCATGTATGCGTAAGACCAAGTGAAAGCATTGTTATGATCCTTGAGAAAAGAAGTGATGGCTTCCTGTTCAATAGCATCTAAATATTGTCCGATCTTTAGGATGTGCGGGTCGTCCTAAGTATGAATGTTGATCTCGATAGTCAATTCATTCAACATGTTTTACATCTCAGAAGGTAACAACCAATGAATATACGGGTCTTCTGCACCAAGGTAGGTGAGTATAGATTCATCATCCTAACATTGAATAATGTTAATTGAATTTGTATCATCATCGATCATTTTAGGATATAGGAAGGGAAGAGTGGAAGGGGCCTCAACCTCCCGTTGATAAGTCAGAGGCCCCAAGGAAATGATGTTTATGAAAAAATAAAATTAGGAGGGATAGATTCAGGATCCATTGACTCCGTTGGTAAAGGGGGTGATGAAGGCAGAGTGAGTGAAGAAGGTGGAGAAGAGCTAGTGTCCTTAATGAGTTCAATGTGG
This sequence comes from Taxus chinensis, assembly GCA_019776745.2. Lineage (NCBI taxonomy): Eukaryota > Viridiplantae > Streptophyta > Pinopsida > Cupressales > Taxaceae > Taxus > Taxus chinensis. Next base: position 392,276,858 of record CM034156.1, on the reverse strand, counting down.
GCCTGTTTGGTAGGTGGTTCGGAAAAAATGATACCACTGCCGTCATTATGTTTGTGGGTAGTACATGGACTAATGGTATGGTGGCCTTGCTCAAAAAATCCAAAACCAAAAACCTTTCATGCACATCAGTGTAGGAAGGTGTGGGTGAAACAATGATTGGTAAGTGATTAGAAGTCAGTGGAAAAGGGGCAATTTTGTGGTGGTGGTTCAGGTGTGTAAGTGGTGGTATCAAGTCCCCAATAGGTGAGACTAGTACGAAGGTGAGGAGGACCAAAAAGGAGGCATTCTCCAATGTGGTGATCATAGTGAGGGTGTTGGTGAAGGCTTCCATACTCTTTTGGAGTAAGGAATGTGTTGACACTATATAGGCAGTACTCCCCCAGAGTGAGGCATTAAAAAACACCTTCCAAGGGATCAGTGGTTAGTATGTAGGTAGCTGGAATGGATGATGTGTCGAAGGTCGATGCGGAGGTGGATTTAACAGATTGCGTAGCTGATGGGTCAGTCGTGGAGTTTATGACAGTGGTAGAAATGGAGGAGGTATGTGTGGTAGAAGCAGCAGATGTATTGGTAAGTGGAAGTATAGGTGAATAAGTAACAGTTGCAGAGGTAGTCAGATTAATAGGTATGAGCACATCATTGGGTTTGTAAAGCATGTTGCATGTTTTAAAAGGTGATGGGTCAGCTATAATGATATAGGTGTGTCCTTCGTGTTCAAACTTTACACAATGATGCAAAGTGGAATGAACGTAACCCATGACACGAATCTAGGGTCCGCCAAGCAAAAATTCATATTGAAATTCCCCTTCCAAAATGTAAAACAATTCTGGAATAGTATGGGACCCACGCGAATGTGGAGGATGATGGTTTAGAAGTGATAGCGTCATTGAATGAACATAACATGACCAGATTTTTATGTATACAATTATCAGGCATACACATTTGAGTGAATGCATGGGATGAAATGATATTAATGCTAGTGCCCCTATCAATCTTCAAACGGTGTACCCGTATGTCATCGATGTGGAAAGAGATGAAGAGGGCTAGGTCCAGGTGATATTTTTGGTGCGGCACAATCACTTCCTCTGAGAAGCTAAGGGAGGCCACTATGTGAATAGGGTGAAGTGAAGATGAAGGCGGTAATTTAGTGAGAGAGGGTACATGATGGGGTGTGATAATGGAGGCCACGGGTGTAGGGTCATTGGGTAAAACCTTAATAGATTGAAGAACCTCCATTAGAGCTTGACAATGGGATTCTGAGGTTTGGATGACATCATATAGGGACATTTTGAGAGGAGACTGATGTAATTGTTTGAGCATGGTATGATTTTTGATGCCATTAGAAATGGGGTACGTGGGGCCGTGGATAGTAATTTTAGGTATTGGTGCAGATGGTATGTTGGGTATAGGATTGGTTGGTGGGTTAGTTGCCTTTTCTTTTCCCTTATCCTTCTAAGCATGTGTAGTGATGTGTATCATCTTGATCTGATGGGAGGTGTGAAATGGAGAAGATGTAGGGTGAGTGGTATAACAACACAATGGGTAAAAACCTACTGGAGGAGAAAAACCCTGTGAGGTGAGTTGGGTGCAACAACATTTGGGTGGTGGGTTGGCAAGTTCTCTAATGCAAACCATGTTAATTTCAAATTTTTGGGGTGGCTCTAGGAGCGATGAGGGTGGAGGTTGTGGTTGTTGAGTAGGTAGTGTGGGAATGGGTGTTGGTTGAAGTAGTATCCTTGTCGAGAAGGTCATCGTCATCATAGTTGGCTTCTAGAGGACACAACTAGATCAAGACAGTTTTTAAGGCCTTGCATTTTACCACATCGTGCCCTAGAACATGATGGTAGGTGAAAATTTTAGTATCATCAAACCCTTTTGGATTGGGTTTGAGGGGTTCATAAGTCCTAAGTGGTGGTAATGTGATGATATAAGTTTCAAGGAGGTTGGTTAGAATTTTGGCATAGGACCCTGATGTGGATCGCAATGGGAAGTGAATGTGGGTTTGGGTGTAGGTGTGGTTGATTATCAAGGAATGGTCTTTGGAAGAGGAGGAGCAGGTCGAGCTATGGGTTTGGGTGTTGGTATGGTTTTGGGTGTTGGTCATGCTTGTTTAGGTAGGGGTATAGTAGATGGATGTGTAAGAGGGTGTGTGGTTGTTTTGACTACCTTATTGTCGGGTAGTGGAGTTTTGTTTTTGGATTGCACCTTCTTAGGTAAAGGTAATATGGGTTTACAAGGTCTAGAATAAAAATTAGATGGGGGAAGAGGGTGAGTTACCCACAGGGATAACGGGGGTGCTATGAAGGTAGATGATGTAGGTCATGCTTGGGGTGTGAGAGAACATGACTAAAGTGTAGTGGGTAGTGAAGCAATAACTGAGGGTATTTGAGGTATGGGTGGTAAAGATGTTGTAGGTGCTAGAGTAAGTTGTGTTGGGAATATGGGTAGGTTATAGGTTTGTGAGGAAGGAATGGGTTATTGTGCTTTTGGTTTATTGGTGGGTGGAGGTTTCCTTGCCATGTTAGGAAGCAGAAATTCTAAGACAGATGGGATAGGTGCAGGTGTGATTGGCACAGCCAGGGTATGAGTTCTATGGATTTTGTGCTTTTCCTTGGGTGTCAGAGTAGGTTTGGTGTTGACTTTGGAGGATGTAGCTAAATCTAGTTTGATAGGTGGATGAGTAAGGCTGGTGGTCGGGGTGACCCCTAAAGTGGTAATAGGTTTAGTCGAGGATGATGTCATATGTGTGGGTTTGGGTTTAGCTATAAATTGGGCTATGGGTAAGGATGTGGTTTGAGCTATGACAAGTGTCATGGAAGGAGTTGCGATAGAGGTGGTTTTGTTTGGTTTGATTGATCGAAATATTTTTGGGTAGATAGTGGAGGTATCAACAAGTGACCTCTGCATCTGCGTTGAGACAAGAAGCAAAAGGTGTCCCCATAGTAAGGCTCTATCCACATAATATAAGTGATCGGCCAAATGTGAGAACAACATGTCTGTAGGTGGAGTTTATGAGGACCTAATGGAAATTTCTGTAAAATGTGTCTTAGAGACAGGAAATTGTCTAGCTTAAGCTTCTATGGGTAAGAGATCTGAAAGTGGGTCTGCAGGATTTTGGGTAGCAGATGGAGAATGCTCACCAAGAGGTAATGGTATCCCAATTAGGTCTATGATAGGTGGAGGAGATTATGAGAGCTCCTCTATAGGTGGAAGAGATGATGGGTGCTCCTTTATGGGTGGAGGAGGTAATAGGTGATCCTCTATGGGTGGAGGAGGTACTGTGGGTAAAATTTCTCTAAGTGGAGGAGCCAGGGGTGAGATGGTCTTGATGTTAGCGGAAGACTCCTCCATAGGTGATGAAGGAGATGAAAGATGTTCCTTTATGGGTGAAGGAACATGGAAGGTTGGTTTTGATGTAGAAGGAGGAATTTGGGCTAGGATTTCCTCTATGGAAGGAATGTGAGGTAATTGGGAGGTGATAGGTACGTAATTAAAGATAGCGTGGACCTTGTGGGAATTGGTATCATGAGTTGAGGTCACACCAGTTTGATCAGATGAAGGGGCATGGTTGGAAAATGGTTTCTTGAAGATGTGTAGGTTTTGGTTAGCAAGAGCATTAGGATTATCTACAATTCACTCACCTTTCTCGAGCATTTCTTAGACAATATTTTTGAAAGTGATGCAATTGCCGTCACTATGACCCTTTACTCGATGATAGTTATAGAAGTCATGTTCTTTATACCATGTAGGCATGAGGTGAGTAAGGTCAAAAATAGTGTGTGGTTTTATGGGCAGAAGAGTGATGGCTCTAGATTTGATAATATTTTCTAAGACAAAAGAGTAAGGTTCCCCAATGGGGGGGTATTTCCGTTGCTCTCATCTAAATTGAAAAGTTTGGATGGGTGAGAGATTAGATGAGGAGGTATTTTGATTTGACAGATGAGCTGGGCTGGCCTTGAGTACCACTATGTTAGTAGTGCCCTTAGCATTTGAATAATTGTTTTGTGGTTTGGAAGAAGAAGAGGTATCATTCGACTTGAATGCCAAATTCTTATTGCATAATTGGATTTTCTTCTCTTCGATGGCCCGAATCTCTAACTTTCGTGCCATAGTGAATGCTTCATTGAATGTTTGGAAGGTTTAGACCTATAAATTCGGTGGGATATTTCTAGCACAAGCCCGTCTGAAGAGCTCGATGAGTTCTGTTTGTGGCAGTTGGAAGGTGAGTTGGTTGATTAAGCTATGTCAGTGAGCGATAAAATTTGTTATAGATTCATCCTCATATTGACGCATGGAGTATAGGTTAGTCATGGTAACCTTCTTGAAGATATTGATAGAAAAATGATCCAAGAAGGCTTGGGCTACCTGATTGAATGAGAATATGGAGTGTCTAGGTAGCCCACTATACCAATCTAATGCAGGTCTAGTCAGAGACATGGGAAAGGTTTTCAAGAGCAAGGCATTATCATGAGTGATCAGATAACACCCATGTTTGAACAACCATAAATGTTGCTGCGGGTCTTTTTTGCTATTGAAATGATTGAATTTAGGAATTTCCCAATGCACGGGGTATGGGCAAATAGGAATGGATGGTTAGATGGGCTTGTTGCAAATATCGTCATAGGTGAGAGTGTTTCAGGAGCCAAAAACCGATGCCTCTAATGTCTACATCTTATCCAACATCAATTTGATTAGGTCATTGGTAGGTTGAGATGATTGGGTGCCTCCTGCAGTGTGAGAGGGTTGGTTTTGGGAATATAATGGGGGTGACAGTCCAGTGTATGGTGCTGCCATGTAGGTTGACTGGGAAGAAGGAAGTGAAATAGGGGGTACGTACCTTGAGTGAATAATGGAGGAAATGTGAGGCTACTGATAGTATGTATATGGATGTGGAAGGGTTGTGGTAATCCTAGTGGTAATGGGAGTTAATGATTGTGGAATGGAAAGGACCATGTTTTGAAAAGGGGTAGAGGTCACCGACACAGGATGTGGTAGTGTAGCTATGGGTATGTGTGAGACATTAGGGGCAGATGAGGTTGTGTTTTGGGTAGTTGTCGAGGGTATGGTGGATGTGGTGGGGGTAATGGAGGTGGCAGAAGCGACAGTCATAACGGGTGTAAGACCTAGCTACAAAATTACTAGGGGAAGGTAGATACGGGAAACATAGAGCTATTTGGAGCCAATACGGGAGTGGGAGCGAGATTCGTGGGGATAGATATAGGCATGCCATATATCAACTGACCCGAGGCATCTCAAGTGGATGAGTGGGAAAGATAAAACTACAAGGCAGTAGGGTTTTGGTCAAGGATTCGTGTGAACTCCTCATCTCTTGTAGAAATAGTGATAGGTTGGATGGGATCCATGGCTGGTGATAAAATTGAAGGTGGTGAGGGACTAGGTGAGAGTGGTTAACAACTGGCATGAAATAAAAGTGTACTTGCTTCTCTTCGGGTCAGCACCATGTGAACCAATACTGATAAGGTAGGGATGCTTCTCTGTAAATGACATAGAAAACAATAGGAAAAGGTGAATCTAATGGTAAAAAGTGGAATAGGTACCAAATGGTGGTTGGAAAGTGAAACAGGCTAACTGATGCCAGTTAAGTCAAACTGACGCTAGTCAAGGGTAACCATTTCTAGTCACTGTAGAAAATGGTCAGTGAGTGAAAAACTAGGCAGAAGGTCAAATCTGATAGGTATGCCACATCTAATGGTGTTTTACAATGTCAATGAGAATGATGGAAGTGACAGGGACTGTGAAAAGTGAAAGAAAATGAATAATTTTTTTTTTTTGGGTAGGTTAACAAAAGGACCTGGAACTGACGTAGGATGGGTATAACTGACGATGATCAGTGGTAACCGATGATGGTTAGTGTGAAAGTGAAATAGTGATGAAAGAAAAGTGGTTGTGAATTAAAATCTGATGTAGAATTAGACCCAGAATTCTACGAAAGATGATGATATGGCCCAGGATTACTCAAGTGAAGCCAGAATACACTAGCTGTGATGAGGAGAATGCAAGGATGAACAAGAAAAATGAAGAACATGATCTCTCACCTCAAAACGCAAGCCAAGAAGAAACACTAAGAAAAATGTGATCTTAGGAGTGCCTTTTCTATTATTTTTGTTTAGCTTATGCTATTTAAGGACTGACACGTGAATTTTGAAATAGAGTTTTTCGGTGAGGATGGCTTCCTACAAAGAAGGAGATCTAAAAGGTGAGGTTTCAGGTATGTTATGGTGGGGGCGGGCTTCACTCTGAAGTATGAATTGACAGAGCAGCGAGCTGGGGAGTACTTGCCAACCCTCATATTAGTGTGATCATTGACAAGAATTCCTAGGAAAGATGTTGTTTAAGAATGTGTTTGTTTTGAATTTGTGCAATTTGGCAAGACTCAGAGAGAGAGAGAGAGAGATGTGCTTTCTATGATTTGTTTTTCAACCATCAGCTAGTCATGACTTCTAGCATATAGGTTTCCCTCAATTAATGTGAGCTAATGTGATAAATCATAATGCAATGCACTTATTTTTAAGCCCAAATCAAAGTGTGAAGTTGGATGACACAATAAGATGAAGAGGAAGAGGGATGCTCTTTCACTATAATGTAGAAAACATGAAGAAATGGTTCTTTTTAATTACACCAAAAGAAAAGTTTCCTTTAGAGAAAATAGAAAGAAAAAGTGGGTTCCCAAGGAAGAAAATTAATGTGTATGATTTTCAAAAGGGAAACAAACACACAATTTTTCCTAGGAATGAATGAAATGCAAGGAAACCTAGATGGGTCCCACCAAGCATGCAAAAAAATTTCACTTGATTCTAGATCATTTCTTTAAAGTATTGATGAAACAAATAGGGTAACAGGCATAGGAGGAATACATGTTCAAATTTTGGTTTATGGGTTGTTGCACGCGTATGACTTCTGTATCCATAGCTGATTGTGAGAGCTTCCTTTTGGCTAGGAGGAACTACCTGTAATGTGAAGCAAGACCACTAGAAGGAATTAAACAATATGTGTAGTGAACTGCCTAGTGTGTGCTAGATCTGGGAAGTGTGATACTTCCTAGATGGTTGTCAGTCCACTATTTTAAACAATTTAATGTGGTAAATAAGGTAAATCCTATTGTAATTCAAAATGATTTAGGTATCTCACTTAAAACACAATAAAAAAATAGATCTAATCTAATAGGCTAGGTTAGAATAGGGTTTGAAGGTCAAATAACTGGTTCTGGGTATCTGCAGATCTGACAGAGGTCTCAAGTAGATCACATGAGAATGAAGGTGAAAGGGAATTAGGTGGGTAGGTCACTGTTTGGGTTGTACAGGAAAATACAGAGACCGATGTCGGATAAGGGTGACCGATGGCAATTAGGTGTAACTGGTGCGGATTACTGTGGAAAATTGGGAATGCCCCAGAACAAGATTTAGGTCTCCTTTGTGATTACACAAAGGACTTTGGTCGGTTGGAATGAGGTATTGGGTGATTTGGTAGGAATTTTGTGAGGTTTTAATGGGTATATGGAGGGGGAATGTTGAAGGAGGTCAATGGGTGGCTAGGTAAAAAAAGATGATAATATAATGATGAAATGGAATAAACCATAGAAGTATAACATTTTTTTACTTGGATTCTTTTCATGGATGCCTATGAGTGAGGGATGGAGGTGCTGATGAGAGTTTTTGAACACTGCATGTGGTCACCAACTAAAGGAAAGCTTCTGTATGGGCTGCATGTACATTCCTCTTTGCTTGGTTAGATTAGATCATTGTTGGGATGTCTATGCAGGAAAAAATGCTTGATCTCCTTCCTTGCATGCATGTTCTCAATGGAATTTACTCTCAGAAGATGTGATATATCTCTGGGATGTGCTAATGTTCACAAAATTTTCTAATATTTTTTTCTAACCTTCTGCCAACCTTGAGAATAAGGTTATTTTGGGGTAAAAAGGGTGACCGGCGATAATTCCGGCTTAATTGGCGATGGTTAGGGCTAACCGGCATTGGTCAAGGTGAGATTTCCTAGGTTTACTAAACTAGGGAGATCCTCTTGATTTTCTTAGATCTCATGTCATTAACCTGTGAATTAAACTGGGAGCTTCTTGTAAGCATGCAAGAATGTGGTTAGAGGGAATGTAGGCGTTGATTTTTAGGGTTTAGATAAGTCTTAGTTAGTTATGACAAATTACTAAGAAAAGGTTTTAGGTTGAGTTAGCTGGATGAGGTGTCTAAGTGAAGTGTATGTGTGGATATTATTTAAATTAAGATATTTAAATAATAAATATATTGAGGATAATGAATTAATTTAATTTAATTTAATTAATTAAATTAATATTAGTGGGGTGAAGGGGGCCATGGCTAGGTTAATGTGATGAAGGGTGTTTATTTGTCGAGGGACCAAAGGGGAGTGTGACCTAATTTTAGTGTCTACACATGGACCCAATTTTGGTCATCATGGAGATAACAGAATTAAAATAATTAATAAATTGATAAGTGAGTTCACCTAGCTCAACTTGGGATCAACTCGGTGTCAGCTCGATGTGTATCCTAGTGCCAACTTGGTGCTATCTCAAAGAGGGCTTGGTTCACGTAGTGAGTGTGTCACAATGGTTCGATGTAATGGGATCAATATCATTAGTAAAATAAATGACATAACTTAGAGGTTCAAAATAAGGGAGACTAGGAGGAACTTGATCGATTAAATCATTTTATAACTCGAATGGGATCTCAAAAAATTGCTCAACTTAGGTCACAACTCAGTGATAAATCATGGAGGTAATCGGTTGAAACAATTCAAGTTATTCGACAGAGCTCGATGAAAGAAAGGTGAGTCAGGTTTAGATGATGGTTTAGTCGATATAACCGATGAGTAGAAATTTTAAATCTCGCTTGACAAAGCTCATCGATGTTGATGCGAGGATGTCGTTGTATCGAATCATGTTAAAAAATCAGTCAAATGAGTGGGGAAAATGATTTGAAGTGAGCTCATACACGACTTGATGTTTGGTGATAGCTTAGTTAGGCAAGCTATCTGTTGTAAGAGTTCAAAGGGGAAATCAAGTTGAGCTCCTATTTCGGCCTAATTTAGGAGGGACAAGAAGAGTTCAAACTTGGTCACAGCACCGCAAGGACCATAAAAAGTAACTCATTTCTAAGCCAAGAAGTATCTCATAATTGAGCTTAATAGAGTTACAGAAGTTGATTGATGAGGAAGCTTGGTTTGGGCTTGTTGTGAGATGTATTTCCATGATGTGTGTTATAGGTTAGGCTCATACCTTCAAGTTCTGGGGGGGGATTTTGTTATTTTTTTCAATATATTGACAAGCCATGTCAGAGATTCCATGTCAGGTTTTAATATGAAATTTGCCAAGAATGTGGGGAATTTAGGAAATATAAGCCATACAACCATGTCGATGGATGGCCAGATGGTCTTCAGGTCCCGAGTTTCGTTATGCTGAACACGTAGATCTATGTGTAATTCACCAAGTGGGGATAATATGATGGTAATCCGTTGTGAGAATTCCACACAGCAAGGAGTGGTCTGAGTTGTTATGTGAGTTTCTATGGGAATTTAAGTAATGGTTGCAAACTGGGTGGTAAGTCATCCTCCAAGCAATGGGGGAAGATGATAGCAAGACTGAGAAATACAAAAATGGTTGAAAATGGGTCGACATTGGTAAAATTATCAAGTTCTAGGCTCATCAGATCGAGTGATGCATAATATCACAGAAGGAGTTTCCTGACATTGATGCAGAAGGCAGAGCTTGGTGATGTGTTAAGAGGAAGGAGCTCGACATTATAGAAGAGCTAGACATTCTAAGGAATGGGATCTCAGAGAATGTAAGGTAATTTGGTCAATAAAACGAGGAGAATTTCGGAAGGAAATTGGCATTTGTAGGGATTAAAAACTTGTTGCAATGCGTAGGAGATCTTGGAAAAACTATGGTGAAGCCTAGAACAAGTGTCTCAACGTCATTTTTGAGGAGATTCAATGCAAGGCAAAAATCTTAGTGAACATAGAGAGATCACTCAGTATCTACTCAGAATGGGGATTAATCTATGAAGTTTGAGGGAAGCTTAGCAATTAGGCAATGCTGAGTAACTTGGCTCGATGTGAAGTGATATAATGTAGGGTGGCTTAGCGGTAAGTCCGTGCGTTAAACATGGATCCTAAATTTCAATACAAGTGAGAGTGCTCAATGAAAAGGATCTTGATGCAAAAGAGGAGTAACTTGATAGCTCGGCCATCAATGGAATGGTAACTCAGAGCTCAAAATGTTGGATTGGTCAATACAAATTGTAAACGTGCCATGCAAAGAAAACCATTCAAAGACTATGAGGTCGACTCAATGTTGGAGTATGGAACTCAATCAGGCCTTAAGAATATCTCATAGGCCAAGCTATGAGATGACAAGGGTCAGTCCTTCTCTAAGTTGAAATCATGTTACAAGAGGGATTTCATTCGAGTTTGGTATGGGAAAAAGGGTTACGTCGATATTCATGCATATAATGGGCAGTGAAGGATCTGAGCTCGTTCATAAGGAGAACCATGTATGTGATGAAATTACCACTCGTGTTCTTGATTTTGGTTTAGGTTAACTCGATAAAGGCCAATACAGTGAAAAGAATACCAAGCTCCTACATGGTTTAATGAGTCACATGCGTAGCCAAGTATTAAGAGGCTGATCCTAGTGGAATAAATAGATGAATCAAACAAATGAGGAGAGAACTGGGAAATTTGAACTCAGTGGTGATCACTTTACAATGATGTCGATACTTAGTGATGAGAATGGAACTCGATGCACATGGGAAGGTGAGGTGGTTTCAAGAACTAGGTGAGTCAGTGGTGAAGCTCAAAGCATACATGTAAAGGTGCTTGGAGATGATGGTGGATTGACTCAGCATTGGGCCCAATACATAGTTGAGATCTCGTTAAGGAAAGGAGATCATGCTCGATAGATTGAATGTTGTATTGGTGATATTGACACAGAGCTCAACTCTACTATGAAAAAAAAATTGTGAAGAGATCATTAAAAAACTTGGTGGCTTCGTGGGGAGATCGTTTTTGGTTAAGGGTGAAGGATATTGAGCCTAAATTAGTGAGTTGGCTCGGCAAGCTAACCACCGAGTTGGGCTATTTTTTGACCATTTCTCATTGACCCCCTCCTCAAGTAAAACCAGTCAACAGGGGTGCCACCATATTTTTTTATTAATTATATTTATTATTATTATTAAAATATTTTATTTAAATATTCCTTTAATTAATGGAGAGGATTAGCTCAACAAAAAATTTATGGCACATGATCAAACCTTCTCAAGTGGTTCAACCAACTATAATAAATGAACAATAATGTTCCTTCAATTTAGGAAGGGAATTTATGACTTCATCTCTCTCTCACACACAAAAATTATTCTATAAATGTAGTTTGGAAGCTCATTCTAATGGGTTAGACATGTTATACTTCTGAGACAAGTGTTTCATTTTTAAGAAACCTCCTTCTTCTGCAAGTTGTTCTTGTATGTTGATGAAACTTTCAAGCCTCCTTTCAAGACTGTAATGGAAAATATTTCCTCTTCTGAATGTTTGATGCATTTTTCATGTTATTGAAGTAATAAAAGTTTGTTTTTTGTGAATAATCTTTGTCCTTTCATCATTATATACTTCTTTGTGCCTTTCTCATGCTTACAGGTATAATGTGCAAGTTCAAGTTTCTATTCTAGGTTCTTGGATTTCTATGCTTATCAAGTGGTGGATTATTACATGAAATTGAGTTGTAGTGTTTTCTCACCCTTCCTGAGTTCATCCTTCTTCACTAGAAGACTAATATATTGTTTTATCTAATCAAGTTTAACAAAGGGAATGCATTCTTCCTAGTCTGTTGTATTTTTTACCCTCTCTAAGTTTCAGTAGGTGAAGTTGACTTGTCATGCGCACACACACCCTCTTAAAATAAACCCTTCCTGAGTCTAGAAACACCCTTTATTTGGTATATCGCCATCCCTATTATAGTTTCATTTATTGCAAATCTCTTTCACTAAAACCCATGGAAATGTTAGCATAGGTCTAGATAATCACTTTATTGCACTAGGAGTAGTACAAAACTTAGTTTGAGAAGAGGAAGTCGACCTTCTCTGGAGGTTCACCTTGAGCCCAAGTCCCATAGATTGAGAGGTGATCCCATGTTTCCTAATCACATCAAATGTCATGTTCACATTCTAGTTGTTCAGAGGGTGTTGTGATTTGGTGACAATAGTAAGAAATATTATAAGCAACCGTAGTATGTAATATGTTGTGGATGGATATAATAGAATGTAATATGGAGTGGTAGGAGACACATGCCCCCTAAATGGATGGAAATATATGCAATGAGGTTCATTTTTTCCCCCTTGGCAGTTAATAATGAACTGTAAATGATATTTTGTCATTGGGAATTGTTCAAGTAGTGTGTGTTGTGCCTAATGCACTACAATGAATGTGTATGTGTATTGATGAGATTGGACCTAGAGATAATGTGTGCATGAACCGTATATCTAAATATTAGATCATGATGAGATGAAATGTGGACTGATGATTTAGCCCTAAGCATATATCACTATAAGTTGTAAGTATGGTGTGGTCATGTAACTTGAGGTGTATACCACTACAAGGTGATAAAGGGGTGACAATTTATCCTAAAACTTATGTCACTACAAGATGAATATTAGGGAGTGGTGATGTAACTTAAGGTGTATACCACTATAAGATGATAGAATACATGATTATTTATCCTAAAGTGTATGCCACTAAGCTAGCATTGTCGCATGATGAAAGGTGGAATAGTAGATGTGTGGTGAGTGTAGGGTCCATATGATTTTTAAACCCTCAACAGTCGAGTATGGACCGAAGAAATAAAGTGAGTCATTAGGTAGTGAGTGCAGCATATAGAAAACAATGTAGTATATGTAAGGATAAAATTAAACCATATGATGAGTGGTATATGTAAGGATGTAATGCATAAAATTTTAAATATGCTATGTGTAAAATACAAAAGTAATACGCATAGGATGTGTAAAGTGTAATGTAGAAAGTAACATGTAATGCATGTAGATAAAATAGGAGTGTAATGATAGACTCCTATATGATGAAGAATAAAATAATATGTGTTAAAATACACAAGGTAGTATGCATGGTATGTATATTTAGGCAACTATCATGATATATGAGGTGAAGAGATGGAAATGGAAAAATGTTTTAAAATGTATAACACATAATGTGTGATGGAGTGTGATGTGTAATGCTCACAATGTGTGGGGCTTAGTATAGTAATAATCCTTCAACATTCAAGTGTGAACCAAAGCACAAGAGTGTGTCATTAGGTAGTGATGATGCTAGAACATATGTATTAATATATAAGATGAGATGATGATATGTGTGATTTCAAAGTGTGTAAGTATACTAGAATGAAGTAGTGAGATATGTTAAGTGATATGCCCCCAAGTGTATATCAATGAGTTAAAAAAATCAATAATAGTGAACAAAAATGGTCGATTATTCTATATTTGTGATTATGATAACACTTGATACTAGGAGGTATGCATACTTAATGCTAAGGAAGGTATGGTGCAACATGCTTAGGTACTATGATATAACACTTGTAGCAGATGTAAATGATCAAAATGCAAAGATAGAAATGCCTATGAATGAATGTGATGATAGAGAGTGTGATGTAAAATACTAGCCCCAATTTGTGTGTGATGAAGCGGCTATCAGATAATGTCTCTAGGCTATCATCGCCTCCTTAGGAATCTATAGTCGAATAGAGAAGAATTGGTGACTTGATAAGAAATAGTGTCTGGTTGATCATGTAATGTGCCATTAATGCATAAGTTGTACATATCCATAGTATATTACTCATCAATAAATGGAGGAAGTGGAAAACTATGTGCATACCAATGAGTAAGATTTTTTGTATGACCTAGGAAAGAGATATTGCAACTGCAAACACATCCGAAGGGCATAGGAAATGAAATTTCTATATGATTTGGATCTAGTGTAACTAAATTATAATCAAGACATTATTTTCCTAATGTAAGTGATTTAACATTAAAATGAGGAGGAACTGGGAAATTGGAAGTCCGTGGCTGATAACTTTACAATGATCGATACTGTGATGAGAATGGAACTCGATGCACATGGGAAGGTGAGGTGGTTTCAAGAACTAGGTGAGTCAGTGGTGAAGCTCAAAGCATACATGTAAAAGTGCTTGGAGATGATGGTGGATCGACTCAGCATTGGGCCCAATACATAGTTGAGATCTCGTTAAGGAAAGGAGATCATGCTCGATAGATTGAATGTTGTATTGGTGATATTGACACAGAGCTCAACTCTACTATGAAAAAAAAAATTGTGAAGAGATCATTAAAAAACTTGGTGGCTTCGTGAGGAGATCATTTTTGGGTTAAGGGTGAAGGATATTGAGCCCAAATTAGTGAGTTGGCTCGACAAGCTAACCACCGAGTTGGGCTATTTTTTGGACCATTTCTCATTGACCCCCTTCTCAAGTCAAACTAGTCAACAGGGGTGCCACCATATTTTTTTATTAATTATATTTATGATTATTACTTGGAATTATGACATATTTTAATGGATTCGGTTTGAAATGAACCTAGAGACATAGGAATTTAGGTCAAACTCCGGTAAACAAATTTATGGCACATGATCAAACTCTATCTCAATTGGTTCATTCTGATTTATGATATTTTCCACATTTATGTTCATTCATATTTTAGGATTAGGGAATATACATGATTTAAATTTGTCTAATGACACATTAACGGGAAATCATTCTATAAATTGAAATCTGGATGGTTTTGATCAAATTGTGAGTAAGAGATGATATACTTCTGGGAATCATAAATTAGTTTTGGATGTTTATAACATTTAAAATTCAGATCTTCTGCAAGTCATGTTCTTAGACTCATACGAATCATGAAAAATGATAAATTTCAATTGCCTCATGTTGTAAGACTGTAATGGAAAATAGTGGGGATATATCTGAATGTTTGATGGGTATTTTTCCAGGTGACTGAAGCTAATAAAAAATTGAATACTTATGGGCCCCAATATTGTTCATTTCATCATTGTACACTTCATGGTTCATTAAAGCTCATGCTTACAGATGTAATTATGTAGATAAGATCCATGTTTCCACTCTAGGTTCAAAGTGGATTTCAAAGACTTAACCATTTTGTGTATTTCCTTGGCCTTGGGGCCAAAATCCAGTTGCAGTACAGTATGTCATGACCCTTAAATGAGTTCAGTCCTACTTCACTCGAAGACTAATAGGTATTGCACTTTAAATAATTTCAAATTCTTCACTATGAAGGGATTTCATTCTTCCTACACTGTTAAGGTATTTTAAACCCTCTATAAGTACTTCAGTAGGTGAAGTTCAAATTGTGGTACACACTTCACACAGTATCTTAAAATTCCACACAGTGATCCTGATTCTAGAACATCTACACTTCAAATAATTGAAACATCACCATGCCTATGATATTTTCATTTATTGCAAATCTCTTTCACTATAAACCCATTTTCAAAATTTTAGCATAGGGATTTTTAGATAATTACCATAAATTATTGCACTAGGCGTACAAAAAAACTTAGATTGAGAAGATGGAATTCGGCCATCTCTGGAAAGGTTCATCTTGAGCCCAAGTTCCCCATAGATTGATGTTTTGATCCCATGTTTCCTAGGTGATGATCGAACGTGATATAAAAAATTGAAAAGTTGAAAAAATCCATAAGCTGTTGTAAAATTCGTGACAATAGGGAAAAAATCATGATAAGCAACCGAAGTATCCACACTATGAAGAACATTGGATCCAATAGAATGTAATATGGATTGGTAGGAGACATCATACCCCCCTAAATGGATGGAAATTATGCAATGAGGAATTCAGGCAGTCTAATAATGAACTAGATAAAATCCGATACTAGTCAAAGGGAATTTGTTCAAGTAGTGTGGGACTGTGCACTAAATTGCATATAATGACCTGGTGGAAAGTGTATTGATGATTATACGGATTTAGAATAGATGGTTTTGCATTCCGTGATATCTAAAATAATTAGATTGTGCAATGACCCATGAACCATGTTTAGACTGTTATGTTTTACTCCTAAGCACAAGTTTTTCACTAGAATGTTGCTTTAGATCCATAGCTTTGTTTGACATGACATTGGTCTCATTGAAATAATTTTTTAGATGGATTCACAAACTATGAAATTTACATTAAAGGGGAATGATGGAGATTTATCCTAAATATATTAATATGACTACAAGATTGGAGTCATTTTGAGTCAAGTTTCTGCATCTAACACTAAGACTGTATACTAAATTATTGGCAAGCATTTGTTAGAATGACATGATTATTTGATGCTTTCAATTGGATGCCACTATAGCTCCCCATTCCTTGATCGCAAATGAAGACTAAGGGTGGAATAGTATGTTGTAAAAATAAATGATTTGTTATTAGTGGTCCAAAGCTATGACTATTTTTGACAACCCTCAACTCTTTATGCTACCTTGATGTTCATTTTTAAAGTGCGTTGATCTAGGTAGTAGAGATCATCAATAGAAAACACATCTTGAAATGTATGAGTTTTACAATCCAAGATTAAATGCCCCACAATTTTGAGATGATATATGTCAGGATGTAATGACATAAAATTATTAAATCTATTATGGGGAAAATACTAAGAAGGGTGAAACAGCATAAGCATGTCCTAATGGTCTATATTAGAAATCATTCAACTCTCATGTACTGATAAAAAGTAGTGTAAATGATAGACTCCTATTTGATGAAGAATATCCTCTCTATGTGTTAAATGATTTCACCTGGTACAGTATGCATGGTCCATGTAAGTTATGCTAAGCCTATCATGTATATGAGGTGGTGAGATGGAATTATGATGAAAAATTCACTTCCTAACTCATGTACTAACGAGATAATGTGTATGGATCATGTGCTTGAAATACTCTCACAAAACTAGATTTTATTGTGATAGGGATATATCCTTCAACATTTCAAGTGTTATTACCAAAGCGCTTATCAGTGTCATTAGGTTAGTGATGATGTTTATGTTATTAATATACTTCATGATCCATTAATGGATCTGTGTCATTTATATAGAGTGATTAAACATATGGAAGTGATAGTAACCTGTGAGATTGTTAGGAGCTGGATATCAGTTCCCCTTTGTACTATAATTGTTCATTTTTGGGTGGATCTAATAGATAGTGAACAAAATACTCATAGTCGCATTCATTCTTATCTAAAACTTTTGGGAAGTATGGTTACACTTGATCCTTAGCATGTATGCATTCAGATGCATTAGAGAAATGGTTCAATGCAAATATCATTCTAAGAACTAGGTGATAACACTTATGCTTACTAGATGTATATCTAATTAAGAGTTTTGACACTCATAGAGATACTCCCTTTGATCATGTGATGAAGTAAGAGAGTTAGGGGATGTAAATACTTTGCCCCCAATTTGTGTGGGAATTAGAAGGGGCTGATTATTTTTTGTCATCTTTATCATCGCTAACTTTGGATCATAGTAGACAATATGTGTAAGAATTGAGTACATCATTCGGGTATTAAGCATAGTGTCACTGGTTGGAGTCTATGGGAGATGTGCCAGGAAGGCATAGGTTGTACATAACCATAGCTATGTTGTTCGATCAATAAATGGAGGAAGTCTCAAGAGGGGAAAAACTTGTGTGCATACCAATTATGACTAAAACTACATTATAATCTCACTACAGGAAATAATATTGCATCTGCAAACAATGTGCCCTCATCAGGAAATGAACACTTCCTGATACTCGACATTGTGGATCAAGATGGGGATCTATATATTTATAATAAGACTTATGGAAGTCTCTAGAATTGACCATGTGATAACCTAGAGGAGTACGCTATGAATAGACTGTAAGATTTTCTATGTCATCTAGTATCCATGGGAATGGGGACAACAGGGAAACAAAAATTTCCATAATAAAGATTAGTACACATGTTCATCATAAATTTGTAACTAATTGAGCATAGTGTAACTACGAAGAATTGTACAGCTATCATAAATTACAACTCATGATGTAGCATATTAATTGATAGAAAATGATCACTCTAATTTCTCATAGACAAATCATTATATATCTAAGTGGTTTTAACTCCCAAGTTTATGGTTCCCTAACCTCACTTGAATGGGTATTAAAAGCTTGATTTATGGTATATTTAGAAAAATAATACCTAATATTTCTCTATTTAAGTCTTCATATTTCTTAAATACATTTTGTCATGTATAAATTGTATGGCACTCCCTGAGAAGTAAAATAGTATAAGTGACCATAGACATTATGATTCTAAAAAACATCAGTAGTTCATGAATATTTAAGACCATTAACATGGGTAATTTAATGTGACAAAGAGCATTTGGTTGAACCAAGTGCATTGCTCAGTTTATGCATGTAAGTAAAAATAGATGGAGTAAGTATGACGTCCTAAATCTAATTCCTACATGTATTGCAAGTAATGATATGGATTGAATTAGGTATAAAACTAGGACCAGTTATACAAATCAACTAAATTATGATTTAAACCCGTATTGCAAATGACTAGAGATAATTTTGACCCTAGCAAAGTGTGCTATGATCTCACAAGGTGTATAAAATTAGATGCAAATGGGATAAGAAAAGTGTAGGTTTCACAGTAAAAACATAGTTGATGTAGAAATGATGGAACATGCTGGTTCATAGTAGCACCTGCAAGAAGTCAGTGAAGGAGCCTGTATGGAAATTGACTTGTCTATGCCATTGTGATTATGAGAAACCTTAGAAAATAATTTGTTGTAATGGATATGCTCTTACTAATGACCAAAATCGTTAGTCATTCAAAGTTCAACCCAAGATCTCTAATAGCATACATGATGGAGTCACGAAGGTATCACTGAAACCTATGATTAACTAAAATGGACCTAAAACTAAAAGGAACAATAACCAGATCATACCAAGCTAAGAACATAGATGTTAATCAAACACCATGATCAATAAGATGAAAGCAATTCACCAGAATAACTTTACATAAAACATTTGCAAACAAATGAGCAATAATATCATATATTATTATGGAACTCAATGCAATACATTGAGAATGGGCCTTGCTTAAATAGGCAAGGAATAACAATCTAAGAACCAGTCAAAGTCGTAGATCAAGCCATAAATCAAGGAAATAACTAGTCATACAAGAACTAGTCAAGACCATAGATTTAGGAGAGAACTAGACATCAAGGATCTAGTCAATACCATAGATCAATGAAAGAACTATACCTAACAACTAGATAATATCTCCTAATATCTAAATAAGATAAAAGAAATATCCACACACATAAGTGGGTGAGGATAAATACAATAAAGGTAAATAAAGTACCTAGGTGAACATGAGCTAAGGTAAACACCTACTCTAATAGGGAAAGTTATAAGAGGGACAAAAAAGTACGCCATGAATCGAAAAGGTGACATATGTCACTCCGAAAATTGGGTAAGGACAAGAAGCATGCCTGCACAAGAGAGAACTTGATGATGCAATTCCTGGAGCTCCAAATGGTCTTTTCACATGGAATTTTATATTATTTTGAATCCAAAAACTATTTAAGAAAAAATTAAATAGGTTTCATACTTATTTTATGCTTTAATATCCAAACATTGGCTACTTTTTCTGTAGGATAGCAAAGTGTATCTGCAAAGATTAAAATGCCTCCAAGAGAAACCATTCAATTTTGTGAAAGATGTGATGATTCCAAAGTGTTTGGAATTCAATTGATTTATAATGAATATTTTTTCTCCTTCCAACCCTTTATGGATTTCTCTAAATCGGCCAAATAATTTCAGGTTCCAATTTTGACCCTTCACTCCTTACACCTGAAAAACCCATTTTTGCACATTATGTCCCTAAACCTAAAAATATTCCCTAAATATTCCTAAATAACATACAAAAACTTCTTGGATCTCAAATACCACCTCCGGATGATTATGATCCTTTGGAACCTTCCCAGAGGATGCACACCTACCTTAACATGGTCAAAATTGGCCTTTCTAGGCATGCCGAAGAACTAGCCTATAGTTGTTCTTCACTGAATGGAATTGTTAACATTTTCACACCATTTCAAACACCTAAATGTGATTTTTTAATCATATAATACGTAACTTTATGGTCAATATGATAAAAAAAATAGAAGCCAAATTGACCGAGATAGGGATTAGGAAAGACTCAAGATAAAATTTTCAAATTTGGCTTAGTCGTCATGCTTGAAAGTTTAAATTTTTGAGCTAGCAAAAATGCATGAAAACAAGCCCAACCATACTTAATCTATGATAATTTTGATGTAAGAATGATCGTGACATCTTCTCTTTTATTCCCTAAGATTGAGCCTTCCATTTCCTCACAGCCAAAAAGTTCCACCAATAACCTCAACTTGATGGCTCTTCCTCATTTTATAGCCACACATGCCTGACTTCTCACTTCTCTCTCCTCTATGTTGGCTCCTCCGTTTTCCCACTCAGACATAAAATTTGAATTGGGGTCCTTAATACCCTTATACACATGATCATATATTGGTAAATATTTGCCAATCCTATTTCTCAATGTTACTCAGTGGTTGTATTTTTCATTAGTAGACAGTCCATCATCTAGTCACTTTCAGTCATGTGACCATGTATATCCATTACAATTTTTCCTTTCTACCAAATGTCTTCTCTTCTCAAGCCTCGCCATCTATGCATTTTACCATGGATTTTCCTTTACCTTGGCCCCTCCAAGATCTTTTTTCAATATCCTTATTTCCTTACACCTACTCCTACCTTTGTTCCGGACTCCTAAAAATTCTCCAGACCTCTTCTTCCTTGGTTGCTACTCTAGGAAACTTTCCTTGTGTACACTATTTAATTTTTATGCCATAACCTTTTCCTATGCACCCTTATTTTACTCATGGTTTTCTTACCATCTTATCTTATTATATGATGCACCCTCACCCTTGCACACTTCTGTTGGTGCCCATGCTTTTTACTGTACTCCATCTTCTCTTCATTTTTTCTTATCTTTAGGTACCTCTACTCACACGCACTTCCCTACATACTTGAGCCCTCATGTGCCTCCTCATGCACCTATTTATTTTTGGATGTGGGTATCTACTTATTTACGCACCATTTCCCTTCATGCCTTAATTTTATCTCTCGGACCCTTCTATTCTTTTCCATGAATCTTTTGGATGTGGGTATCACTCATGTATTTTATGTTTTCAATTCCTTGTGCCATTATTCTCCACTTCTCCTTGGATTATTTTCCCTTGGCCAATTTTCCACGTTCTATCCTTTTCTAGTGCATAGATATGTTTAATCCCTCTTTCCTTCTCCCTACAAAATTAATTTTCACATGATTATTCCTTATGTGTCTTCATGACACTCTTCTTTCTCCTTTCTTTTTGCTTCCTTCCACAATCATCCTTCTCTTATTCTTGTGTATCTCTCATTATGTGTGCGGGCCCTACTAGTGCCTTTTGTTTCTTTTACCTAAATTCTCTCCAATTATTGTGCACTTCATCCATGGTGTAGGTTTTGAATAACTCTCAAAATTCCCCTACATTAAACGTCTGGGGTTATTTAAATTTGAGGTCACCATCAAGCGGATTCAGTAAGTGATAGGATCACCATTTGGACTATGCAAATAGATATTCCTGACTTCTTTATATAAAGGTATATCTCTATCCTCCATCAAGCGGATACATGTAGCCATTTCCTTCAAATATTCCAATTCTTCCTTCTCATGCTTCTTCCATCAGCCTATTCCAATGCCACATTATGACTCTCCCACACCACCTCACTCTCACTTGTGACTATTTTTTGCCCACAAATTATTTCCCAAATAGATCTTTCCTCTCGATCCTTGGTGACTTTATTCTTGGTCACCCTCTACGCAAGTCTCCACTTGATTCAAACCATCCTTCCATGGTTCCTTCATTGATATTTATACCTTAAGATCCCATGCTCTCTAGTTATTTTCAGCATGATTCCTCACTTGTCTTTAACCATCCACCACCTCCTAATGCATACTCCCTAATCCCCTATGACAATATTATTTTCACAGTATTTTTTCCTTGGTGTGATTCCTTTGTTGTTATTTCATTTTGAAAGTCTTTGCTTGCCTTAAACAATCCTCCAAAGAATTCTCAAATGATCCTTCTACTTTTTTATTCTATTCTTAACTCCAAATATCTGTCCATGTGAGTCTAATCTCACTATTTTCCTCTCTTGTTGTCCACTACACCATTGGACATCTTCTTTCTACACATTTTCCTCACACGTAATTATTTCCTTGTCTTCTTATCTTCTATTTTATGGTTTCTCATTTATTCTCTCTTCCCCTCTCATTTATTACCATTTCTCCATGACTCTTCTTCTTTGTGCTCCATTATCTTGGGAGCTATTTCTCTCCCCTGAAATTCTTTCCTTGGGATTCTCTTCCATGCCTTAGATTCATTCCCCTTCTCTGCTCCTCAGTCACCTTTCTATTGTGACTTTTTCTTACACTTACATTTACTTATGTGATATACCTAATGAAAATTGCATGTGTCTCCTCTTCTCCCTTTCCTAATGTCTTCTTGATGGATTCTTCTCTCCTTCAACTTTCAGGATATGTTAGACCAAACTCTGGCTAACAACCTATACTTTTCTTTCCCTCTTGATGTGGTAGGATTTCTCTTTGTGTTCCTCAATTCCTCTTCTCAAAGTCTCTCCCTCCACGCATATCTTTGTGCTATATCATATTGTTGGGGTCTTCTCTCTCACACATTCTATAATGCACCCCACCTTATCCTTTGAGATTTCATCTCACGCATCTTTGGTGTACTCTGTGTGTCCATTTTAGGAGATTTTTTCAGCCCTTCTTTCCATTCCACTACCATTATCACAGCTTCATTCTCTAGTTCTATGCATTATTTTGTATGCATGTGGTCATAAAAGATCATATCATATTTCTTGGAAGCCTCCTCCTCTAGTGTGACATATTCATGTGCCCACATCTACTCTTGGGTGAGTTCCCTCTTCACCCTCTACTCATCTTGTGATCCTTCTCAATGTAATCCTTACACATCTTTTTGTTGTAGTCCTACGTCTGAACCCTCTTGTATACACCTAATTTTTCACACTTTCTATTTTCATACATGTTACTAACAATTTCTCTTTTTATTTTAGAGGTCGTTAATGTATTTGTTTCTAGGAACAGGTGCCTTAAGGGTCTCATTCTGAGATATGGGTATGGTTATTCACATAAGTATTGGGTTAGGGATGATACATTGAGACAGAATATATTTTGGTCCTTTTTATGCCTTTCTTTTGCTATTATCTTCTTTCTTTCCTTCACATTATTCCGACACCTTGCATGTCCATGAACATATTATTTATTCCTTGCATTTCCTTTATTTCTCACAACACATTGCACACACCCAATATTCATTTCCCCTCCCTATTCAACAACATCATCTGCGGGTAATTGTGTCAATGATATTTCAAATACCTAGCTGATGCAATCACCTGTGAGTGATGCAGTCAATATAAATTCCAAAAATACATCTTTACCACATAACATAGAACACAAATTTCATAGGAATTTACCATTATCTCTTCTATCTTGTGCCAACTTGCATCTTCTTGATCAAAATTTATATTTATTGCATTTTGACTCCATTCTTGGAGATTCTTATAAATTAGATTGGTTTTCTTACACTTTTGGGTCACCTATAATGAGTTAAGACTGGATAATTTCCCCTTCTCCATATGAAAGCTATTCTTGTTGGTGAAGCAGCTGATTAACATGATGAGATCCCTCTCCACCATTAGTTCAAGCTTTTGGTGTGACGGCAAGTCCTAGTTAAGTCCATAGATTTATGAGACAACTAGACATCAAGGATCTAGTCAATACCATAGATCAAGGAAATAACTATACCTAACAATTAGATAATATCTCCCTAATATCTAAATAAATATGAGGAAATATCCACACACATAAGTGGGTGAGGATAAATACAATAAAGGTAAATAAATTACCTAGGTGAACATGAGCTAAGTTAAATACCTACTCTAACACTAAACTAATACAGTTATGTATAGTTAATCTAATCTAGGAGGACATATAAACACAGAAAATAAGTGTACTAAGACAACATGTAAATGAGACAAGTAAATAACCTAATGAATTAAAAACCGTTATGTGAAAGAAGGGAAAAAGAAAGAACTCAGCTGATAATTGATGATTTTCAGACTATGTCCAGGGTTCATTTTAAGAGACCTCTTAGAAATCAGAGGTGGAAAATACCTGGAAAATATCCTCAGAACTGGTTTCGCAGGAAGGTAAATTGTTTGGGGGTTCAACAACAAAATTTTCACCTAATTTTTAAGTGGTGTGATAGAAGGCTGTAGATGCACAATAGGATATTTGATGTCACACATCAATAATATTGTTGACTCATGTCAACGAGATTCATTGACGTGTGTCAAAAAACATGTTGACATGCAATAAAAAATATCCTATCGTGCATCTGCAGCCTCTACCCTCTGGTTGTGTGACAACAAAATCTCCATGTTACACATCAACAAACTCTATGTCGTGTGTCTACTTCCTCCACACTCCTGTCATGTGTCAACAAAATCTCCATGTTGAGCATCAAAAAACTCTGTGCCACATGTTTGTAGCCTTTTCCATCCTATCACACATTTGTAGCCTCCACCCTCCTGTCATGTATTTACTGTACTTGATAATACATATGCCCGCAGGTGGTATGAGTGAGCTAGTAGTGTTCTACTTGGAAAATAATCTAGGATTATATAGGGGATAGTTTTAAGGGTAGGTGAAGCCGACCCCTAAAAAAATTAAACTGTAACTTTTAGGTGAACAGGTCACTTACCCATGCCAAAAAATTCACCTTTTCAAATTTTTCAAAAATTGAATATTCTCCATATTATGAATGTTCGCCACTAAAATTATCCCTCACCGTGTCGCAGTGATGTATAGAAAATCAGAAAGTAGGAAAAACTATGCAAGAGTGTCGAAAAGGATATATATGGGTGGTGTACCTTAACTGGGGCACCTGAAAGAGGAATGGGGAACCCACGGGTGCTCTGATAAGGAATTTGGTTGCCTTGGTCTGGGAAAAATGTATGGAACTGGTGCTCACAGAGTCATAAGGTGATATGAAACTCTAATTTCTTATCACGTTAATTTTTTCGTACTACAATGAATGCTCCAAATATTCTAAGAGGAAGAAATAACCTGCAAAAGGGAAAAAAGAAGTATGAAAACCCTAAAAAATGAAAGATGCAAAATGAATGGGTCTAACTAACCTCGGCTGTCATAATAGTGGGCTGATTAACTGAGCATTTCACTACACTTCAAACCAAGATGTAATTCTTGTGTGTGTGCATGTCATGCCCTAGGTGCTCTTGTGCGAGTCACACTTTGTGAAGTAGTGAGAAATAGATAAATGTATAAAATGTAATATAATGTGTGCATGAAATAGAATATAATCCCCCCCTATGAAGTGTGATGTATATTTCCTAGCTTGTGCCTTGATGATGGAGTTATGTGGATTCCAATGTAATAGATGGATGTAGCTCTAGATGGAGTGATATTAGTGTATGGTGCTAGGTCCCTCATTATGGTCTTATAACATTATATTTATAGGGTTATTTTTCTCTAATTTTGTAATTAACCCCAAAAAAGGTTGACCATAAGAAAGATAAAGATGAAAAATGGCTAGAAGAGGACCAAAAATTAGCAGGAAAGTGCTAGAAGGATCAAGGTGCCCCCAGGTGGGATCAGGGCACCCATGGGCATCTAGTACTAAATCTAGGTGCCCCCACCAAGGCTAAAATAATGTGGGATGTATGAAAATGGTTGGGCATATGGGTGCAATAGGTCACAAATTATGAAATAAAATAAAAAATATTGTTAAAGGATGTGGGTTAGTTTCTTTACTCAAGAAACTTCTAAATAGTAGTATGAGACTGAGATAAATAAAATGTCTAAAATGCATGATTTTGTGACTACATAGTGACATTTATCTTCTTGGGTTCACTTGGAAACCCTCCTAAAGTAGAAAGAAGAAAGTGAATTTGAACAAGTTAGGGATCAATACAAATCTTAAAAATTTGTACATATCATCTATATAACATGTAGAAGCATATTATAAACAATTTTGGGTTATAAGTTCTTATAATCTCCTCCTTTTATGGATAGTATAGCTACAGACTTGTGAGAGAGTTTAGAAACATAGGGTTTATAAATTAAGCATAATTTGTGGCACTTGTGTTTATTATTAGAACCTAAAAGTTAGAATTAAACCTCTTCACAGAGTCTACAATTATATTCAAGATGATTTATGCCCTAAGGAGATCTATAATAGTGGAAAAGAGACATTCTTCTAACAAAACTTTAATGAGCCATGGAAGACCTAACTAGAAGGCTGTAACTATGGTTTTAGAAGAATTTTTGCAAAGAATTTCATAGAGAAATTTTTTACTCCTAAAGAAGATCCAAATGGATATCTAGATTGGTGATTTTTTTATAGATTGGGTACTTGTAACTAAAGTTATGGTCAAAAACATCCTCAGGCATGGTTAGAAGAAGACTAAACAAGTGAAAAGGAGTGAAGGTCAAAAAGGTGATCTAGCAAAGGATTGGAGAGATAAAATTTTACCCACACCATAGGAGGTCTAAATGGTAATAAAAAATATTTTTGTTTTGTTCTAATTAGTTTTGGATTTCTCTAACCACCAACTCACCTATGGAATTCTCTTAAGAAGCATTGTGAAGGTAGTTTTGAGTCAAGGTAAGAATGTTGAAATTTTGCATTGATTTGAATCATTTTGATGGTATATTTTTATTGGTTTAAGGTATAATGACATAATCCCATGCTTTATTGAGTGTACTAAGGTTGTAAAATCCAAATTTACATGATTAATGGATTATTTCTTAGGAAGAAACAACTTATTTTGAAGACTTTAAAGGACTTTTTTAAAGTTTTGTGATCATTATAACATTGTGGATTGCGTGAATTGAATATAGATCTGGAGCACATCATAGGTGTCCCATGTTTTTGGCTCTATTCATTTTGTGTGACATTGATTACACATTTATGCATCTGGTTGCACTATTACTGTATCTCTACACTTGTTGTCTTATTCATGACTTATTACTATTGTTGCACTTTTTTATATTATTGGTCTTATTACATGGTATACTTTATACCATGTGTAACCCTTTTTAATATGTATAAATCCTTCATGGTGGTAACCTATTAGAAATTCTACACTCTTCTGTAGTATATCATCATTATCATATGTGTTTACAAATTTATTATTTTGATTTTTATACTCAAATGGTTATTGCGTGCACCTCAAAAAATAAGGAATTCATCTAGGTATATTAAACACATACAACAGGAAAAAGAAAAATTATAGTCATACATAGGTAAAAAAAAGTTACATGTACTCAGAAATATATTTAGATATAGAAATTTACAAATATTGTACAAGATCATAAACATATAGTTTGGTCCGGACCATATAGATTGTTCTAGTTCTTTCACATAGTTTTTTCTAGGGGAAGTTACACCAAATTTCTCAATAGTATGATATTTTAACCTTTAGGAAATATCTCTTGAAATATTTTAAAATTCCTTTGGTTTAGTTCAGGTTAGAACAATGGGCATGAAGAACTTCATTTCTTCTTCACCACGACACTTTGTTACAATTTCATTTTCAAGGATCTAATAGGAGAATATTCCTCCTTTCTCCATCTACATTTCAATACATTACAACTTTTATTAAAATGTTTGACACATGGGAAGGGTATGGGTGCACTCATTTTCTTTTCTATTATGTTTTTATTTGTAAAATTGGGTCTGAAATCATGTATAATGGTGTGGTCCATGGGGTTACAAAAAATAGCGAAGAAGCATAGTTCTTCATAGGAATTTTTTTCTTACCTCTTACATTTAAAGGGAAATATATCAGATTTGTAGAATTAATCCAATACATTATATTATTCCTTAACGGGGTGCTTTGGTATGTCATTATTATTCTCTCCTTGTTCATTACTCCATGTTGGGTTGTATACACATAACACTTTAGTTTCTCATATGTACCTAACACTCATGTGTTTATTTTACTTTAGTTTCTCCTTCCATAATAAACAAGTGTATTCCTTCCATATTTTTTCCATCTCTTTATTTTAACTTTATGTGAATGGAAATTTTACATATTACAGTTTATACTTAAGTTAAAGTTTGGTTATCTATCATGGACATTCACTAAACTCTATGTCATATATTTTATCATGGATCATGTCAAAACCAAGCACAACGAAACAACTAAAAATTAAAATCCGATTAAAGATAAAATGTGTCTACACACTCAAATATATTTTCCTTTAATCATGTAGTCTTCATTTCATACTTCAAGGGGGAAAATCTAGACACTCTAATTTGGAAATTTAATCTATGAAATTTTTGGTTTTTGAAATGCACTCTTGTTATGATAAAAGCATTCTTTATATCCCCATTTAGTACATCCAAATATATTTTTTTAGGTTGATTATTCATATACACTGATGTGTTAATAGATTCTAAGAGTTCAAGGTATAAAATCCATGGAAAAATCCCAGCTAATAAGATGAAAAATCCATTTTTCATGTTTCTCATCCCCGAGAAAAACCTATGGTTTGGTCAAGAGTTTATATCCATCTTTAACATATTTATATGGTTTTCCACCTATGTATCCTCCATCTCTAATTTTAATTTTACAGTCTTTAATGGGTCCTTTACTCCTTTTTTGTTATCATTTCTTAAATAAATTTTCTTTATATCCATATATAAACAAGTATATAGTTTGTCATTTAAATACTTGGAAATTATATGGCACTATATCGATACACTTATTTCCTACTCTTTTAAAAGGCATACAAGGCTTCCTAAATCTCACAAAATCATAAGAAAAATCACTAGGACATAAATCACTATAGGTATGAAGAATTATACCATGTCAAGAAGTCAAGTCATATCACTTGTAAGTACTCAAACATCCTTTATCTGACTAGTTTAGAAAGTTCCAAACTCAACTCAAGCATTTTAAAATAAGCTACCAAATCATAGTTACAATAATTCAAATATCACATCTTTGGAAGAGAATGACGTGTAGCTTGAGGCCTCTTTAGAGTAGTGCCAATGTTGAAAATGCATTGGGGTGCACAATATGTGCCTATATTTGGATCACCTTCAAGATGCATTATTTAATATGAAAATAAAAAATAAGATAGTAAAATTAAAATGGGATTATGTTTCCATTGTGAAGAGGGATAATTGTGGTTTCTTTCATTGAATAAAGTGGGTAAAAATTCTCGAATATGAATCTAAACCTACACACAAGCATGCTTGAAAATGCTAGTTATTTATAGTGGTTAGGGGACCTTCCTCGGTCATAACCCTAACTCTTTTAAGGATATAAAAGAAATTTTATTGATGTAAAATGAAAAAACAATATATAAAATGACAGTTATACCTGACTCAGATCACAGGACAATCGCAGTAGTATTTTTTCAACAATCGCAAGGAGATCAAAATCTAATAGCAGTTATAATTCCCACATGTGTTGAGATTTACTTAGAATAGTGTCACAGAAAGTTAGATCTATCCTTTTAACTTCTCTTTCTCCTCTTTAAAACATGCAAAATTGAGTTACGTGATCAATATAGAAAGAAAAATCAAGTAAAGTCTTTGTACACTAAGATCTAAAAGTTAGAATGAGGGGGGCGAGGGTGTTTTTATAGATTTGGAGTGCATAGAGGAATGGGACACACATGGGTATGTTTGATGGGATATAATTAAATGTGAGTGGGTGAGGGTTAGTAAATGAGTGGTGAGGTGTATTTTAGCTCCATTTTATGGGGTTTTATGATTTTTTAGTCTTTTTTGTTTTATAATGTTTTTGTGTTTTTGAATAAGGGACCTTATGCACAAGGTACATTTTCTAGTTTTCACATTTTTTTCCTTTTGGGATGTGTGTTACAATAGGTAAGATAAAACATTAAAAATGAAGATGAGAGGAGGGTCATCTACCACTATGATGGTGGTTTCCACATTTTTGGGATTTGATGGTTGACTAGATAGAAAAAAACCCAAAAATGTGATTGATGGGCCACTTCATCCAGAGTCTATGAAGGTATATGTTATTACCAAAAAATAGCACCCTTTTATTTGCATTAATGTGTGTGATCCTTTCAATTGAGAAAAAACTCCAGAGAAGGTTGGTTCCTCTACCTAATCCTAATGCAAGGAAATGTAACTATTTAATCCTACTCTATGTTTCCAAGGGACCAAGGGAAGAGAAAGATGCATGAAAATTTTAAATTCTACACTAACATAGGTGATAACACCAAAAAGATAGGGAAATACACTCTGAAATGAAGGAAAATGGAATAAAAATGATGGAGAGGGAAGACATGAGTACCACAGTCCAAAATAAAATTCAAAATATAATTTCCATGGAAAAAAATAGATTCAAACTTTCTAAGGAGAATAAAACATACATGTAAATGTAATAAAGAGGCAATTGAATGCAATAGAACACAACTAGAGCAGATAATAGACACAAAACATGAATTTTATTACTCTATAAAGATACACAGTCCATTACATGAAAGAATAAGGAAAGGATCACCCTACAAATTTCCAAATATGAGGCCTATAACTAACAATACAAAATACAACACTTGGAGAAGGATGCACCAACATTACAAGAATGTCCAACCCTTACAAATGAGCATCACTTTACATTATAGAGAAAATGGGAAGGAGAGAGAAGAGGAAAAATAGAGGGAACTCGAATTAATCCTTGCACCCACCAAAAACATGCATTAATTCTTTAAAAATTAGTATGGGTATGCTTAGAAATCCATTCCCCAATGATATCTTGCTTGTGGGAGAAGAAATGGGCACCAAACCTATAGCCTAGTTTTTATCACCAATAGCCCAAGGCACATTGGCACATCACTTAGCCAAAATTCAGAGCTCTCTCAAAGCATGCAAGGGTACCAAGTCCCTCTTTATGGTAGCTTTCTCAAGAATTTAGAATGATTGTATAAATATTCCAGATCCATAATAGATAATCAAGTATATTGCATAACATAAAGTAGATCTAGATCTCAATCATAAACAAGATTAACTCATACCAATATCAAGATTAACTTTACCATGTAATAATCATTAAAAAATGTTTCAACAATCAATATCCAACCACAAATATCCATTATATAAAGAAGCTTCATACATACATAAGATTTTCATAAGTCATGTGCGCCCATAAACCAACAACATGACTCTAACAAAACATGGATATTTTAAACCGTGTAAATCAATATATATATATATATATAATATATATATATATAATGGGGACTTTCTCTTCACCGCCCATACACCTTCCAAAGATAGGATATATGCTAATAATATCCATGTGCCCTTACAATAAGCTCACTAATAATAGATTATATAATAATATAATTGTCACCTAATCCTATTAATAGCCTCAAAAAAATGCATGACACCTTATCTTCTACTTGTCCAAAATATCATTTACATGTTCTTCCCTCCATATCTAACATTATCCTCATACTGTAAAATGGCTAAGTCTTGACTTCCTGCTTTCCTAGGCCCACCCTATTCCACTATATTTCCACGCGCACCCAAGCACCCTATGCCCGTGTGCCCAATCCTTTTACACTTTTCATACTTAAGATATATTTTATCATCCTAACTCTACCCCACACTAATTTCAATGTCATCTCCAGTAGTGGGTAATCATAACTTATATCTCCATGAAAAATAATAAATAATGAAACAATAAATGCACAAATAATGAATTAATACTTGATGCTCTATTCTTCCACAGGGAGACTCAATTTTGAATATTCATTCTTGATCTCTTCCTTCAAGTCATTCCAATCATTTAGTGATTTATTTTTCTTGTCCAAAATGCCTACAAGAACTGTTTCCATTTCATCAAGTGTCATGTTCTCACCTTCATTTTGTAGTACCCTAAGAACATTGGCCAACCTCAAGATCATTCCTTCCATGATATACATTCATTGTGTTATCAATTTCCCAATGTCCTTTATTTTCTCCTTATGCGGGTTCTGGGCTGTTGTAAGTGTATCACACTTTTTTGTTATCAAAGTCAACCTCTCCACACATCCAAGTGTTTCATTATTTACTACTTTTTGAACCTCATCCTCTTCTTCCAGAGTTCTAGTATTGATTATCACATCAAGTTCTATGTACATGTTCAAGGCCAAATCTGATTTCTTGAGTTCATCCTTCAAAGTATATAGTAAGGCCTCATAACTTGTAATTTTCCATGCAATAATGGCCTTAGCCTTCACTTCCTGGTCTACAACATCCTTGGGTTTTGGCATTCTGACGGACCTTCATCTAGAACTATATGAACTAAAGTGCATAGATAATGAAAAACAGATGGAAAATCTCATGTAACTTTGACCTCCAATCTAGCCTCCTTTTCAATATCTCTTCACAAATTTATTTTGCCATACTGAGCATAAAACACATCATTTCCTCAGTTGTATCCTTTTATTCTGTTAGGAATTTGATCTCAATATCATTTTCCTTCTTATCTTCCAACAATTCTCTAATGTTTGTTGCTTTATCATTGTTTCGACATGTAACTTAAACAGATACTCTAGTCAGTTTATTTCTTACATGCTCATCTGACATGACAGTAGGATTAATAGTCACATGGCATAAATGGGTTTCCTTTTTCAATTTACGTGAGACACATGAATCTTCACATAGATCAAATTTAGGATCATCCATATAAGTCTGCATCATCCATGATAATTGTTTCCTTGTGTGCGTGGTCACCATATCCCCATCCATAAGCTCCCATCCATAAAATTCCTTGGGTTCTAAAGTTATTTCAAACTGTGGGCATATGATTTTTCTCAGGTCATCAACATATCCAACTGTTAGAGTCTTATATTCCTATTTCTCCTTTCCCTTATTTAAGTGCTTACCTTTTGGAATACAAGCACCTAAATCCAACACTAGGATTTCACCTATCTATGTAATAGGGGGCATGCCTGATGGCTCGCCCTTATCTTCACCTATCTCCATGATAATGTCCCCACTATTTATGTTCTACTCCTTCAAATCTTCAAAACCTGGATGTAATTCTTCTTCTTGAGGCTTATGTACATCCTTAGTATGAACCAGAAAATTCTATGTGTTGTCTTCTGATTACTCACCCTCATCATCCTCCTTAGTTGAGATGTACCTAATCCTTTTCTTTGTTGGTTTTAAATTCACAGGAAAAATCCTTGGTGACCTCCTCAATGGTTTTGAAGGTCCCACGCCTTACATTCTGGTCCTTTTCAACATCCTTTTGTATTATGGGTCCACAACACCCTCTCCAATCTCAATGTTACATGTTGTTATTCCCACATCTTCATCTTATTTCTGCAAAGGAGGGGTTACCACATGCTCTCTCTTCTCTCTTATAATGGGTTATTTCATTCTATGCTCCAAGTCACCACTATATTCTTGCACTTCTTCCTCATCTCGTTCTTCATCACTAAGGGGCAAAGTGTCTTCTTCATATGCAAGTGTGCCCACAATATTATTTCCCTGGGGTGGTCAAGGGAGATTGAATTCATTCTCCACATATTTTTTGTTCTATAACAAGATTCACACCAAAATTTATAATGACTAGGATCATAACTTTAATGTTAATATCATCTGAAATTAGTTTCTCAATGTATGTAGACTTACTTGGGTAAACGAAATTTTTCCTGAGTGTGTGGTAGTCACTATTTACCTTTTATGCATGGATTAAAAATCAATGCGCATTATAGAACCTATATACATATGCCTAGAAATAGTGTGTAGTGAAGGCATAAGGGATCTTGAACCAAGGGCTCCACTTCCCATCCTTCATGCCAAAATGCACTATACAAAAATGTTGATATACTAAAAATTGTACTTGTTTATCTAATATTGAAGGTAAATCCTTGGGTATTCTCCAGTCCTCCTCAAACGTGACATGGATGCCCTCATACCACATTTTTTCTCTCTACTTGAATGGTCCGCTCATGGTTCCATCACATGTGTAGTTTTCAAATCTCTCTTCCAGAGATTTCTTCTCCTTCAGGTATTGCTATATTTTTTCCTTTGGCCCATCGGGCACTCCAATTCTACAATTATAAGAGACAAAAGGATTACACTAAAACTTATCTTCTAACCTTGGTGCGCTTCCTCAATCATGGTTTTAGAAACGTAACTAGATAGATTGTAAACTACACCTTCTTTCATCTTCTTTGCCACATGTAACCAGACCTTTTTTTACCTATGACCAATGCTCTTGATTGTTCAAATTTTTATGCAAGTGCAATACCACCTAAATGAATTGATACTTATGCAACTTAGGTATGTCCATCATGTGCCCTCCCTTCATGTATCCTAGTGCCTTCTTCATCTATTTTATGTTATCCTTATCAGATAAATCATTATTGAGTTTTGTGCCCAAACTCCTCAACCCTGACGATTTTCCAATCATGGGCATGGTGAGTCTCATGCATTACCCAATAAAGTAGAAAAAATATTCATGGACTCTTCTTAGTAAATATTGATAGAGTTTTTCTAGTTTGCCAAAATAAGGAAGTTCATACAACTATAAAACCCCTACATTTGTCAACAACATCTCACCCATGTCATCATAAACTTCCATATCATTTTCTATTCACATTTTTGTCTTTACTACCAACAATTTATCTAATTCATCTTTATTATCTTTGGTTCTATGATTGTAGTCACTTACTTTGCATCGTTGTGCATGTGATTCCCAGTCTCGACCCATAAAAACTCCTTCCAGATATTTCATCTATCAAAGTTGGCTCTCAGGGGTATATTTTACTTCAACTTAAACTTCCTATTGTTTCTTTCCTATTGTAGACACTTTATTTTCTAGCTTAGGTGCCATAAAACTGATAAAAGTGTGTTCTTGAAGTTAATTTAAACTCTGCAACTCAAACTTGCGTTCCCTAGCTTGATTCTGTGTGCCCTAACTCAATGATCAAACCCAAAATATGAATTTTATTCCTCAAACACCTCTGCTTTTCTCAAACAGTTCTCCCCAATGGAGCGGTAACCAATCTTATGTGTAAATTTTACAAATTAAACTGATTCAACTTCGTATTACAGCTCTTCACACTACACAACTCACTCGATAGCCTCTCTTCTTTAACTCACTTGAATGCTCTTAATCACAAAGGTGAAAATTATTATACAACATCACCTTATATAGTTTTTGAAAATTCCTCCACATTTATTGATCTCCAGTTACCACCTTACTGAGCATTAAATCGACATTTATTTCATTTTCCTAAGTTCATTTTTCTGTGCCCCAGTCATAACCTTCTAGCATGCCCACTACTGCATGGACACAAACCTCATTTTGCATGCCTTCATACACCAAAGTACCTATCCACTGTGCCTTTCACCAAGTAGTTTCCCATGCTACAGCCTACCTCGCATTATAATATGTGTCCATCCATCCATATGTGGTCTTCATCCATGAGAAATATTTCTATATCCGTAGCTTTACTTCAATCACCTACAAAATATCCTTCCATGCCTATCTATTCTTCAGAGAAAATTCAAATCCACTCCAAGTATCCAACATATACTCCACCCCATACTAAAAGTATGTGCGGTCTCTCTGCACATGAATGTAATAAATAATAATCATCTTTTGACATGCAAATGTGCTTTTTACACAAAACATTGAACTTAATTGACAAAGTATAGCAACGTCAAAAGGAAATGCATTAAAGTAAATATAATCTAATGGAAATACTACCTTATTACAAACATCAAGAAGAATTATTTATATCATGGCTTCAGCCTACTCCCATTGAAATAACTAGGAAATTGTGTCCCATCCAGCATCTCTTACTGACAAGTTCCTAAATCAAGTATGAAAGTCACAATATATAGTTATAACCAATGCAATTTATGATTTCCATGGTGGTGGAAACACTTTGAATCATACAGAAGAAATATCTGTACAACTTCAAGCTTCTTATCCTTAGTATGCCTATTATGTCATTCCTTCTACCTAGCCTTTTCTATCTTCCAACTCCATCATGTTATAGCATACCTTTCATCCAACTACATCAGTTTGTCAATATGCTCATCAAGTACTTTTTCATCATCCAAACCTCATGCAAATGTAATACGTAGAGAAGGTAACATGAATTCCACTAGTAAAATGGCCTCCGCATAAAACACCAACTGAAAGGGTGTGGCCTTATTTAACCTCTTGTAGGTTGTCATGTTTTCCCAAATTACAACAAAAACTTTATCATCCTAGTCTTTCCTTCCAATATCACAAATTTTAGTCAATGTTTGGCTCAATATCTTGTTGAAAGCTTCAGCATATCCATTAGCTTGAGGGTGATAGGGTGTTGTTTTATGGTGTGCAACCATAAATTCTACCAAGAGTATCCTGATGGTCAGATTAAGGAAATGAGTATCCCTATCACTTGTCAAGCTCAAAGGGAATTCATACCTACTAATAATGTTTTCCCATAGAAACCTTGTTGTTGTAGCTATAGTGTAATACTTTATAGGCACTGCTTCTTCCCACCTTATAAGGTAATTTGTACAAGTGATGATGTAGTGTGATCTAGTCCTACATGCAAGTGAGGAAAAAGGACCCATAAAGTCAATTTCACACTTCTTGAAAGGTTATACACTAGTAATAGTCCTCAAATGCATTTCATCTCTATTCCCAAGATTCCCAAAGTGCTAACAATGATCACAGGCCTTGCAATATTCTTTATAATCCTTATACAATGTTTCCCACCATAGACCATCCAATCAAATCTTGTGCACACTGACATATCTTAAATAATTTACACCTATAATAATTCTATGAGCCTCCTCCATCAGAGCTTCATGCTCAAGTACACACCGACATAAAAATTCATCCCGACCTAGTTTGTATAAGTCTCCATTGATCAATATGTAAGGCGCGTCATGTATGGCAAGTTGTTTCTTCTCTATTTTCTTCATTCCCTTAGGCACCACACCAATTCACAAAAATAAAACAATATATTCTAAGTCAGAGGGTGCGTAGTTCAATCTAAAAAATTATGCATCCATTATTGTATCCTTAATGCTCTATGCATCCTCACATGTATTAATCCTTGATAAATAATCTAGTCTACAATTACTCTTTCCTAGCTTAACCACCACGGTAAAATAAAATTCTTGAATCAACAGAATTGTATGGCATATGTGCCCTTGAAATATGAGATTGTTCACTAAGTACTTCAATGTCATGTGATTTGTAAAAAAAATAAAATGTGTTTCCAGCAAGTACTATCAAAACTTATGCAACGCATAGATCATGGAAAAAGCTTCACGATCTTTAGTTATATAGTTTTGTTCAGTTGGTGTCAATTTCCTACCTATAAATCAAATAAGATGATAAAAAATACCTTCTCCCAACTAGGCTAATACAACGCCAATGGCCATGCTAGAGGTTTCCGCATACACATGAAAATGTTTGGTCCATGAAGAAAAGCACATAGCAGGTATTGTAGTAAGCGTTTCCTTTAATGTCTCAAATTTGTGCTATTGCACTTGACCCTAATGAAACTTTCCTTTACTCTTCAATAATTCTTCCAAGAGTGTGGAAATATTAGCATGTCTTTTGATAAACTTCCTGTAATATCTCGTGTTCCCCAAGAATCCATGCACCTTTCTCTAAGCTGAAAATAACATAAACTTTAGTCAGATCCACTAACAAACCTTTTTTATAGATGAAATGTCCTAGAAAATTCCCAAAAGGTGTAGCAAAAATGCACTTCTTAATGTTCAAGGAGATGCTCAACTATCGACACCCCTCAAACATAAGCCTTAAATTATCACAAAGATATTTCATTATCCCATAAACTGTTTAATCATCTAAGTAATCTTATAAGAACCTATGAATGAAATCCTAGAATTCTTGCACAACAATGCATAAAAATACTATAGGTGCATTCTTCATTCCAAATGGCATAAATGTGTATGCAAAGTTTCCCCACTCTATGGTGAAAGTTTTCTTCTCTTGATCCTCTTTAAATATCCTCACCTGATGATATCTAGAAAATTCATTAGTGAAAGAGTAGATCTCACGTCATGCAATTCCTTCCAAGATTTCTTCAGTAAAAGGTGTGGGAAAAGGATCTATTACACATGTAGGATTCAATTCCATATAGTCTACACAGATCCTTATCCATCCATATTTCTTGAGACTTATCACCATAGGACTATCCCATTCTGATTCCTTGATGGGCTCAATGATTCTAGATTCCACCATCTTGTCAATCTCTTCTTTAACTTTGATGCATAAATTAGGATTCATCCTGTAAGGCCTCTTCCTAATCATGCATGCACCTTCCTTTAGATTGATCCTCATTTCACCCAAATATTCATGCACTAATTTCAAATCATGTTAGCCTCTAGGGAAAAAATCCTGGAAGTCACATAGTAGCTCAATTATCTTAGCAAACTCTCAATCTGACCAATAATATATGATGATGGCCTCCTTAGGTTCTAAATCTATCCCAATGTTGACCTTCTTAGTTCATCTAGGATCATGGTACATGCGTGCCTTATCATCTACATTGTCTAAGACCTTGCATGTGCCCTCTATATGCTCAACATCTAGATTATCCACTTCTTCATCATTAATTACATAGATCATCTTACCCTTTTATTTTTCTAGGAAGGCGCACCCAAGTTGTTCTGCATCAATATCTTCTTCTTCAAAGCGCGGCTCTAGGTATGACTCACCTAGTTACTCATCAGTAAGGTACTGAGCCTTTGCACTATCTCCCATAGTTAAGAACTTCATAACCTATAATGCTTCATTCACTTGAGGTTTAGTGGAAAAATAGTCAAAGGTATGAGTCATACCTACAGTCAGTTCCTGCCAATTCCATGTTTCTCTATTCAACTTAGCATAGACATACCATATACATGCACAACCTTGCAAGGTATAATAGAACTGGTACATCCACAATGAAGGTGGTAGGGCCTTTGGCCCCTCTATCTAGATTCTCTCACACTATTGAACATGGTGATGAGAATTCTTCATGTGAAATTCACATATCTTAGTAGGTGTATTACTGAAGAGAAACCTTACAGAGAAGATGATTCTCACCTTTCACCACTCCAGAATATTATCCATGTGTACCATCCACCAGTGTGTTTTCATTCTGTGTAGGGTATAAAATAGCACATTTTGTCTTTCCACTTGATCTATCTATTGAAATTCCATCATGCGCAGGAACACTTCAGGAGTTACTTCACCAGTTTACCTCGGTACCTAGTTAATTCACAAATTCCTAACACAACACGGCCTCCTTATGCATGTAACTACACTTCTCACCTCATGCCCAATCATTTCAAAAGTTCTATGTGTGTATTTATTACATGTAACACTTGTAGTATCACTCATGGAATGTGCATCATCCTACTGGAGAACACCTTTCTTTGATGGATCAAGCACTTCAGGATCCCTAATGGTGCAGACATAAATTCCATTAAAATACTCTTCACTCAAAGGTTCTACATAAGGTGTAGTTTTTCCATTTGCCAAAGCAATGATGATGAGCTCTTATTTTTTCTCAAAGATTATTTATCCTTTATTAAATCACATATCAACGTTGTTTGCATAACACCAAGGGTGTCCAAGTAATGTTAGAACATTTTCTACCTCTGGCAATGCCAAGACTTCAAAGTCCCCAATAAACTTGTCCCCTTGTATAGTGATAGTGGAATCCTTCAAAAATACAATGAGTGTGGCTTTAGTCCTATTTTCCATAAACAACACATTTGAGGATGGTTTTAATGGTGGTCTCCCCATCTGACTCCAAGCATCCAAAGTGAGTACATTTACTTCTACACCTGTATCAATCAATATGTTTCTCAAAATCCATCCATCAGCAACAACATTCAAAGGGATATCCTTGTCATAATTTAGGCTATGAGAAGGTGAGTTTGAATGAAAATTTTCTCTTTTGCATTCAAATCCAGTGCATAGAGCCTTTCCCCTTAACTATTCCCCCAATAAAGGAATGATTTTTTCTCGTCCCAACATCTTGTAAACCTCCTTTAAGTCATCAATATCTTTTTGAGGAAGCTCATTTTTTTTCTTCTTCTCTACCATCCGTGAATTTTATTTCAAAAAATATATCTCACCCTTAAAATTTATAATCACCTCCATGGTTTCTTGGTAAACTTCCTTTTGATAAGTAGGGTCTTGATACTTTGCATGCAATACTTCCGCCACTGTAATAATAGGCTTTTTCTTTAGAAATTCCCTGGCATGCCAGCCTCAATGTGCGTAGTGATTAACACAGGTACAAACTCAGGATTAGAAGCTAAATTCAACATCCACTAATCTTCCATAGTGTGTTGCACTCTAACCATCCCCATGTCCTTGTCTTGCTTATGTTAGAATTCTTCATAATTGTGTTTATTTCTGCCAAAATAAAAAATAATATTCTGAGTGCACTCGTGCCTGTAATGATAAAGGGATCTACATGTATAGCATGTTCCTCATGGAAATTCACTTCTTCCACCACCGTGACCTTAGCCTATAAATCCTCTATGGTAACCTAGACTTCTACTACAACCTCCATCAAAGTGCCCTTCATTATAATTATACTCATGATGATCACCATGTTCCTTAGAATTATTCACATAACTGATTTGGCATACACCAATACCAATAACATCATGAATCTGATCAATCAACCTGTAATTCTCTATATCATGTGTGGTAGACCTGAAAATATTATAGTAACAAGATATGTTCTTCCTTATAGTGTTTTGAAAAAATGGGCACCTACTCAAATCATGATCTAAGTGAAAAATCTTGCAGTCTTGCAATATGTCACACACTAATCTACGAGGATAACTATCCATAGTATGTCCTTCTACTACACAATCTATGCACCAAATCCCATTATGTGTCTCATGTGATAAATTGGTTGGTAATTTTTCTAACTATTTCACCATTGATGCAATATGACCCTCCTAAAATTGGATAACACTAGTGTTTACACTCCCAACTGCCTCAGTGTGTAGAGCTACCTAAATTTCCTCATGCAGATCTGTATAAGTCTTGTGTGAGAGAAATATTCTAAAATGTGTGATCAGACCTCTAATGAACCATTGTGCATGCTAACTTGAGTGAATTTCATGAGAGAATTTTTAAAAAAGGGTCTTGAATTATGAATCATACTTACAGACACTCTCATCCATGCCCTACTTGATGTCTTTCAACACGCTGATGATTTTCTTATCAAACTCAGGTATGTGAAACTCTACTAAGAATGCATCATGTAGTGCAGTATAGTCTACACAATTTTGGTTTGGATCATATTTCATGTACCAGCTATGCGTGTGCCCTTATAATGTAGCTGTAAATTGAATTTCCTTATGCTCTAGATTTTTATTCCCCTTTGCATGCCATATTATCTCACACATATGCAAGTTATTAGCTACATCTTCTATTCCTTTGATTTCTGTGAGACAAAGAAATCTCCATATAAATTTATGGGGTTGGTGCAAACCGTGCTAACCAGATCTAGAGCATGTATTACCTCTTATGTTTCCTCCACCTCTAGAACCACCAGATCTGCTAGATCCCAAACCAGCTGATCCTTCTGATCCCCCTCTTATAGTAGGAAAAGTACCAAAGGACACACGTCATTGTGTTCTAGTAGTTTTGTTAAACAAAAATTCCATAGTCGATGAGGTTGTGCTACTCTCAGACATGATACCAACATTCTTCACACCCACATTCTGTGCTGATGATGCATAAGAAAATATACCTCCAACTAGAACTATAAATAACAAATAAAACTTTTGTGCCACCATAGATGAATATGCTACTTGATTAACTCCTAAAATTGATTGAAAATTAACTCTATCTGTTACTACACTATTACCCACACTATCTTGCTTACTGATAACTGTAGTAGAAACTAGAAAACCAACCATAAGGGCTAGGTGGCCAGGTAGGATTAGATGCATGCCCATGGTTCTCAATCTTTCTTCAGACATTCCTTCATCTAAAATTGAAGAGGGTTCTTTGCCATGCTTTCCCAAATGTGGGAGTTTCATATGATCTGGCTCCACTTCATGAGCCATCTCTTTGCATAACACCATTATTTCCACAATCTCATGCTTTGTCACTGAATCCCTCTCACAGTATTCATTAAACTTAGACCACCTTTCTTCTCTTTTTCTTTCTGTTTCCAAACACACCATCTTTCACCACACCTACTCTTGTCCCACACATGATGGGTTTTAGGTAGCGATAAGATGATGTTCCAAATCTAGGGTCACAATCAAGATCTTAATTGCTAAAGGAATACCACACAAATATAACCCTTTGGGTTTGCACATGAACTGGAACTTAGTAACCTATAGACAAGAATAAGTAGAAACTATGTACTCTAAAATATAGCTATTCAGAACACCACTCCATCAATGATCTACATCACGTGTCTAATTCAGATCTACATCATTAAAATCCTGGAATTCTTCCTATGTCCAAAAAAGTGTACAAAACATCCAGATCATCTTTGATGTGTAAACAACCAGTCACTCGTACAACCTATAGGGAAAATGGTGAAGAATGTCTCATAAAACTCATGATATAGATCCGTTCAACCTAGGTGTGTGCATCAAAATAAGGTCCAATGATAAATCTATGAGCATACTCTTCCTCTAAATTGACTAACCACTCTTCAATATTGGCCAAGATCAACCGGTACATCTTCATCATGCAACATCCTGGAAAAACACTGAAAAAGAGCTCCTGACTATGAAACCAACATGTAGCCTAGTTTTGATCACCAAAAACCCATGGCATGCTAACACATCACTTACCCATAACTAAAAACTCACCCGAAGTGCACAAGGGTACCAATTCCCTCTTCATGGAAGCTTTCTCAAGAATTTATCATGATTGTACAAATATTCCAGATCCATAATAGATAATCAAGTATATTACATAACATAAAGTAGATCTAGATCTCAATCATAAGCAAGACTAACTCATACCTGAATTAAGATTAAATTTACCATGCAAGAATCATTAACAGATGTGTCAACAATCAATATCTATCCACAAAGATCCATTATATTAATTA
This sequence comes from Taxus chinensis, assembly GCA_019776745.2. Lineage (NCBI taxonomy): Eukaryota > Viridiplantae > Streptophyta > Pinopsida > Cupressales > Taxaceae > Taxus > Taxus chinensis. Next base: position 392,233,488 of record CM034156.1, on the reverse strand, counting down.
CTGTAAAACACAAAAGCTTCATACATACATAATATTGTCATCATAAGTCATGCGCGCCCATAAACCAACATCATAACTCTATCAAAACATCGATCTCTTAAACCATGTAAATAAATACATATATATGGGTATTAGGGAATTTCCCTTTATCATCCACGCACCTTCCAAATATAGGATACACGCTAATAATAGCCATGCACCCTTACATGATAAATACAAGAGCATACAAGCTTGCTAATAATAGATTATCTAATAATACAACTTCTGTCTAATCGTATTAATAACCTCAAACTATGCATGACACTTAATCTTCTATTTTTCCAAAATAGCCTTTACATTTTCTTCATGTCTTCTACAAAACATGTTCTTCACTCCATGTCTAAAATCAGCCTCATACTCCAAAATGACTAAGTCTAGACTTCTTGCTTTCCTGGACATGCCTTGTTCCATTATATTTTTGTGTAGACCCATGTGCCGTATTCCCACATGCCCAATCCTTCTACAATTTTCATACTTAGGATATATTTTATTAGCTCAACAATACCTTATTAAAATGGGTTGTTGAGAAATCTAAAATTGCATATGTAATGTTGGAGACATTTTCTACTTTTTCACAAACCTACCCTCACCTAAATTAAGATGTTGAGAGATTTCCAAAAAGTCCAATTTTGTGAAAATCGAAGCATCTTGGTGAATTTTATAGCCATTTTAAGTTTCTAGGCTCATGGAGGTTGATGGGGTTCTATATGTTATTACACAGTCCACATTTAATACTTTTAAGCTTGTGGTGTGAGTGGATAAGGCATTTGGGGAACTTGCGGCACTATGAAACTTTTCCCCCATTTCCTCTTAGCCTCAATTTTCCCTAAATGGTATTTGGATTTATGTTTGGCATCTATTCAGACAGCAGGTGGAACTTGGGAAATGTTCCATCCTAGCCCTTAGTTCCCACAAGTCACCCCTCACCCGCAATACTCTTTGCCACCTTGATTGCTTTATATTGCGGCTTGGCCTTTAATGCAGGGAACTAGTTCCCTAGCATAACTAGTTACGTCATTCCTCCTTACACACACATCTTTGCAATTATATTTTCCATTTGACTTGTGGGTTTAACACGAGGGTGGGGAACTTAAGTTCACATGGAAATTATTCTCTCTGACTCCCAGGTTCCCACAAAACACTCCCACCATGCAATACATTAGGCCCTTTGTTGTGTGGCTCCAAAAGCATTGTCTTGAACCTTTAAATCCATGAAACTTGTTCCATGTCTTCCTTCTAAACCTGATAAACCCACAATACACCAAAAATGATCCATTTTTTCAGTTTTTCTTGGTTTTTTTTACCTATTATGGAACTAATGATTCATGAAAATGTGAGGGAAGGCCTTAAAACACTTAATTTCCCATTTTTACCCTATTTTAACCTATCCAAGTCCAAATGAAACATGTAAGTTATAAAAATCAACTTTAGACAGTAATTTAAGATAACAATATCGATAGGATGATTTCATGAGGCAAAGACTATAGAGCTAGTTGATTAGTTGTAATAGAATCAAGTGAGAAGGGTTATTTGTGATTCCCCCCTTAAGGGATAGTTTTAGGAACTGTATGTTGCCCCAGTGTAAAATGAGAAAAAAAATGGCGATTGAAGATGAGGTAGAATATGAACCATGGAAAAGGCATTTTGAGTGGAAGGGATGACTAGGTTTCCTTAGTCGTGTGCATGAATATGTATTATAAGAGTGCATGAAATTGTTGAGAAGTCATGCCAAGTTGGTTGATTGAGGTTGATGATAAACAAGCTACGCATGTGAGTCAACGAGAAACACTACGTGGATGAGGTGATGAGCTACACGGCGTTGTATGAAGGATAAGAGTGAGATATTTGAAATGATGGGGGAGATAGCAGATCTTGGCGAGATAGTTAATTGGTTAACCCAAAAAGCTATTTCAAAGTGAGCTAGATAGGGGAAAGATGGTTAGTGATATGGGAGTGAGAAATTCATTACCACAACTCACTTGGGGAAGGGTGAGAAAGATGGGTGGTAAAGGTAAGTGAAAAGGGAAACTGGGGGTGGATCTCGGTAAGGCGAGTTTGGGGATGGATAAGAAATGAAATGAGGGAGAGAGGAATGTGAGGCATGGAGGATGTGTTGAGCTGGACAAGTGGGTGGGGGATTGAATAGGAATGGACTGAGTCATGCATGCAACTTGACTTGGGGTAGAAAGGAATGAGGATTATTTGGGGGAAGAAAGGGGAGTTGGAAGCAACTGAGATGGATACGGTGCTTAGATATTAGTGAGATAACAATTAAGGGTATGACAATGTAGGGATTTGGTAGCTTGGCTAGTCTATGGGGTCACTTGTCAAGTGAGTTGGTGAGGTGTGGGAGTCAAGTGAGGTGGTTTTTTCAAGCCAATCACAATTGTAACCAAAGTAAGGGAAAAGATTCACTATGGCGATGGCGTGAGTGGGAGCGGGGATATTAACGTTAGAAGGATGTTATATTGAGTTGGGTGGAAGGGTGTGTTGATGTGGCCCATAGGATGGTGCAATTAGTTAGGTGACTATTCATAATTGTGATTCACAAGAGGAAGAATAGGTATGGGGGGTGTGGGGTCTTAAGAACCAAGGAGAGGTTAGCTAAGTCATGTGGGAAACTTGGAAAGGTGGGTCGAGTGTGTGAGTAACTCAATATTTGGAGGAGGTGGAGATCAATAATGGAGTTAAGTATGCAGGGGAAGAAAGTTAGGAAAATGATGGACATGGGGAATAGTATGCTAATGCCTAGGTAGGGTGTGTATAGGAGTGAGATGGTAGGTGATGAGGAGCTCGATGAGTTGCATGGGTGATGCACCAAGTCGAGGTAATGAATTAGCATGGGAGGTTCAGGGGAAGAAAGGGATCTAGGTTGGGGTGACTTGGTAAGTCATGGATGTGACTCGCCAAGTAATTTAGGAGGTGGGAATTTGGCTAAGATGCGATTAGTCGAGGTGAGGGAAGCAAGAGGGTAGATTAGAATGAAAATTCATAGGGGTGACTCACTTTAGTGGGAAAAGGAGTTAGGATTGATTTAATCTAAGGAAGGTATTAGTGGGGGAATGGTAAGGTTATCTCACAAGGGAACGAGCAGGAATGAGCATGGAAATGGGTTAGAAAGTGAGTCAAGTCTAGGATGAGGAAGAGTGGAGGAGGCTCAGGGAGATATCGTCAATCTCCATAGCTAGTGCAATAGAGTGAGTGGGGGGGAATGTTAGGTGAAAATAGGGGCTAGTGTGATGCTATGTCAGTGAGCTTAGAGTGTGTGTGTGTCAGGGCATGGGAAGAATAGTCAGTGAGGGGAGGATGTCAAGATTGTTATGGAGGGAGTGAGCTAGTTATGAGAGCAACTGGAAATGTTGGATAGTTGGATGAAGTAAGTAGTGGTGAAGAGTTCGATGAGTTGCATGGGTGAATCGCTAAGGCAAGATGGGAGGTGGGTGTTGGATAGTGTTAGGTGTTGAATGTTTTTTTGTATTGAATGTTTTTGTATTTTGTTGATTTTTTTTAATTGTGTGATTTAAAAGAAAAATTGTGGAAAATTATGATGAAAAAGGAATAAAATGATAAAAGAGTGAAAACAAGTGCAATAAACATGTAATAGAAAGAAAAAATGAATAAGTGTAATGATGAAATAAAGAAAATAAAAAGTGTAGAAGGAAGCAAATGCCCAAGAATGTTCAATCTGAGTGAAGTGGAGGATAAGTGGTGTGCAGGTAATAGACACGTAGTTTTAATTACAAGTTTCGGTGAACACGTGATGAACTTGATCACATAATATAAGATACAATGAGTTAGCTAAAATAGAATATTGAGAAAGATATAAACCATACAAGGTTACATACTAGCCCTATGACTCATTGAGATCATGTGTGTGCACATGAGGGTAAATTAACCACTTGAATTGAAGACCCATGAGCTAGTGAGTGGAAAAAAAATCCCACATGTAGGTGTGACTGGAATAGGTTATTTGTGATTGAATGAGATAGAGGTTTATTGTAATTCATGCATTTCTCCACTATAAGCCAGGCATTCATAGCCCCGATGGAGATAGATTTTATTTTAGTAGCAACATTTTTCTACTACCAACTAGGCATCGATAGCCCTAGTAGAGATACTAGAAAGGACCTAAGAGAGAGAGAGAGAGAGAGAGAGAGTGATATTTATTTTAATTTTATTTTCAATTTTAAATTTTTCTTTTGATATTTATTGTTTTGATTTGTTTTTCACATGATATTCAGCTCTCTCGGTTTTCTAAGGGGTTTAGAACCACACGTTGCTTAGTGGGGGGAGTGAAAGTGATTGTAGAGATGAAAAATTAGAAAGTTTCCATAAAGAATGCTCTACGGTCTTCAAGAAAATTTGTTAAGTTTGTAATCATGCGTGGATATCAAAGAGGATAGTTGTTATTAATTCACCAAGTAAGGAGAGACCAAGTTCAAGCAATTTTAGTAGAGACTATTGACTCACAAAACTTGATAACAAGATGATTAAAGTGGTCACCAAAAGTTATGCAACAAAATATTTTATTTTTTTTTATTATTGGTAAAAGAGAGTTAAGGGGTACCTTTGTAGTACATTAGAGATATCCTATACAGAGAAGATATATAATGACATTACAAAAAAAAAAAACAAATATAGATAATACAAAAGTAAACTAACAACATTTCAACAACACAAAACACAGAACTAACAACAGAACAACAAAGGGAAAAATGGAACCCATAGTCATTCAACCTATTTTCAATGTTTTCTAGCATAGTGGTCCACTCTTTGGACATATTATCAATTGAGGCACCAAGGTTTTCCAGATCTACCTTAGATAGGCATCTCTTCCTTTTATTTTTTGTCTCCTCTTCTTCACAATGTCTATAGGAAGTAACTAATTGGGAAACCAATTGGAGATGTTGAATGGTCAAATTAATATGCAACATGATCCATTTTGTGATAGGTTACAGGAATTCCTTCAAGTGTTCCCCTTCTTTTTCCAGCATTTTACATTTTTTAAGAAGCACCTCCACACTGCCACTGTTAAGCATCTAGGTTTGGTCATCAACTTTTTCCTCAATTTAGTTCCATTCATTAAGAGTGAGTTGTATAATTCTTTTGGTTAGTTTAGTATTGACATTGAGGGCCTCTAGATCCAACTTATCTTTAACCATCTCACTTTGGGATCCTATACCTTGCATTTGATCACTTTCCCCCTTCACCTATTGACTTGTAATCCCCTGCACTTTCCCTTTCATTGCATAAACATTTACCTTATTTAAGTCTTGAAGACCCTTCACCACTTCCTTTGCCTCTTTATAATCTTCACTCCACTCTTCTGATGAATGGTTATCATTGGACTCTTCTTCTTCTTCCACTTTTTCATCTCCATACTGTTATACCTACTTAGGACATGCGCTAGAGGACCCAGGTAATCCATATATTTATTTATATTAGTCATAGCTCTTCTTACCATTGCCATTATCAACCCTTAATGTAACTACACCATAAGTTTTCCCTTTTGATATTGATCTATAGTGGCACAAAGGGACTTGAGCATATATTTGGGAAAACTATAGTTGCGTCCATGACGGAAAATATTTAACATGGGAATATGGTAGGCAAAATGGAATTATGACTTCCTTCCAATATTATGAAATGGATTAGATGTAAAGAAACCTCATTAAAAGGTTTAGCAAGAGAGTCCCTCCAAAACCCAACAAAATGATTGGTGATATTTTCCATACCTCCTAAAAAATCTTTAATTCTTCAGCACTATCCTTTTTGGGATTATAGATCTTGTGACCATCCTTCTTCATGTCCATAATAGAAGCCATAATGTTAATGGATATATCAATATTTGCACCTCTCAAAATCAACATACCCATTTTCCATATTTTTGAGGTCTTCCATTCCATTTTGAATTCCTTACTGAGATTTACATTCTATCCTTTAAAAATCCTGAAGAACGGAGCCATATCTTAATTTTCAAAGATTTCCCACACCTCTAGTTTGATGCCTTTGATATCAATGGGTTCTATTCACACAAGTCTTTCACTCATTTTCACTCTCCAGATGTAGGGCACACCTGAGAAGTTACCTTCTTTCTGATTATGGGGCTCAGCAATCCAAGCGACATAACTTAAATCCTTTCTCCTTTCCACATTATAAATTCACTTACCAAGTGAGTTGTATAAATCACTATAATTTAGCATGAGAGATATCACAAACCTATGTCTGACATTATTTTGAGTGATAAAGTGTTTTTTGTATTGAATCTCATGATTCTTTCCACTCATGTTTTGAATACCCCTAGATATCCTACCACCCTTACTCCTTAATTTAATTTGTATCCTTTTTTCCTTCATATTTGTCCTTAGCAAGTTGGGCCTTCATTAGAAGTTCCAGCTCATCATAACATGTAACCAATTTCATCCCATCACTATGAAATCCTTTGTGAGTAGAGTAGTCCACCAAGCCATTAGCTTCTCTATAGATGTGTTTGAAGATGATAAATTCAAAACTTTTTTCCATTTCCATAATACTTTAAATATAATATTGTATTGACATGGATTTTGTTCTAATTTTGTGGATATTATCTATTATGCTCAAAGAATCTCCTTCTATTTTAATTTTTATAAATCCTTTTTGACTAGTTATGTTAATCCCCTTGTAAGTTGTAGCAACCTTATTTATATAGTTAGATTGAATCCCAATATTACAGTAGTACCCTAATATGAAAGTCCTATTATGATCTTTGAAAGCCCCTCCAATACCTACTTTTCTTGGATTTCCTTTTGATTCTCCATCGAAATTCATCTTAATACATTCATTACTAGGTTTTTTCCTACCATCCATCCTTAGATTAGGTTTAGGAGGGTTATTTTGGGAAAAAAAATGAAACATAGAATGTGAATGAGATATAAATTAAATGTGTAGTAGTGAATGGAATGAAATATGAATGAATGGAGTTCCTACATGATAAAATTCGTGAGTAAGCATTGTTTGTTACATTTTTTTGGAATATATATATTTTTGTGATTTTTTGAAAGGTTTTTAGCTATGTGAAAGTGAATGAGAGTGTCAATAATGATAATGTGGATAATTGGGTTGCATTTCGAAGCCAGGTCTGATGAAGAGAAGATGAATGTAAGGATAATGTAGAATGCAACAATGAATAAAAATTAAATCCCCCCATTCCATATAAGTACTAGGTGAGTGAGAGACATGATGTATAAAATAAAGTGTTAGGTGAGATAAATAATTGGAGTGGAAAGGATGACGTTAATGATAATTAAAATAAGAATGTCAAATAGAAGCCATAGATTGGTGGAAGGTGAAGGTCGTGAGTGTGGGGATGAAACTCATAAGAAAGGTGATGAATGTGGTGGATATGCGAGAATTTTTAGTGGTTGAGGATATGAGAATAAACCAATGGTAAATGGTAGAATGTTGTCAAGCATTGTCCTAAGGATGATATTAGATGGGTAGGGTGTGGAAAATATAGTGATGTCCAAAGAAATTTTTATAGTCAACGATGTGATCCTTTGATGAGTGACTGTGATAAGCATTGGATAGAGAAAAATAGGTAGTGGTATGCAAGAATGAATGTACAACACATGAGAATGAGGGAGAAAATTGGAATGATTGGAAAGTGTAAGTCGATGTGGAGATTGTTTATGAGGCCCATGTGTAAGAACAAAGGGGTGTGTTGGTGGGATAGATGATATGAGATCAAAATGAGGAGAAAATAATAAACATGGTGCTTGAATAAGTGGTGTAGGAGACAATAAGGTCAATATGAAGCGAAGTTATGAAGGAAGTGTAACAATGGGAGTATGTATAGGTGATTTAAAAGGGATAGATGGAAGAATAAGGGTATATAAATGATGAGGTATAGATGTAAGTGGGGTGTAAAAAATCTAGATGGATGGTAAGGGGTGTAATAGAGGTGCCACCGAAAATAATGAATCTTGAATGAGTGGTGATGAAGGAAGTGATACATATTTTGAAAATTTTTATAAGGTAAGTGAAGTAATGCATTACACCCTATGTGATGAAGAGTGTAATTTATATGTAATAATGAGTTGTCTAATAAGTTGAGTGTGTGTGACCAAAGTGAAGGAATAATGAAGGTTCATGGTGTGAAAGATAAGATCACATGATGATATAGACAGCTGAGAGATAGATAAAGATGGTGATAATGTGAAATAATTTTGAAAGGAAGGGGATGAAACCACGTCCATAGTGGAATTATATGACATTGGATATGAATATAAGGATGATGTTAATGATAAGTGATTAAGTGAGAATTATGGTGTTGAGTCCAAGGTGGGAGCACGTAAGGTAACGGATTTTGAATTATTTGATTTAGATGATGAGAAACTAAGTGTGCATGATGATTGTGATGTATTGGGGAATGATGAATCAGATAAGTGAGATGTGACTCACAGAGAAGATGTGGCAATAGGATTGTTTGAAGTGACTAGATGGTTTTAGTAGATGAAGGAGGAGGAGATGATGGTTTTAAAACAAATGTTACCCTTGTCGATAATGTCTTGAATGATTTTGTGGATTTGAGGTCACGTATCATTGGCATGACCATTAAACACATGTGTCATGGGAGGAATACCAAAATGGAAGTGGAATTTCGGGAGGGAAGTGATGATATTAGTGGCAAACAACTTTTGAATAATATAAGAAAGTGGCTTGGTCAATGGAGTAAACTTTCAAGGGGGATAAATGAAGCCTGAAATTCCCACTTCAAAATACCACTTGAGACCAAGAAACAAACTAGGATTAGCTAGGAAAATTAAGGAATAATTTTTTTTGATTAAGAGTGTTAGTAAGGAGGGTTACAAGATCACAATTAGCACAAACCAGATAAGGATTAACAAGCAAGACTAACTTGAAATAATTACCTCAAGTAACTAATATCAATAAGGCACAAGGTCAAGACAAGAGGTTGAATTCATCACTTAGGTTAGGAGAGTGAAATCTTACTCATCTCTTCCCTAACAGGCTTTACAAGGTTCAACCTAACTATTTAGATAGTTAAGGTCATAAAAACTTCCCTAAATCATTCTCATTGTATAGGAAATTCTCTCACCTTTCCAACCATATCAAGAAGTCCTCCTAACTCCTTATAAATCTCAAGTTATGGCCCAACAGATTTCTAGGGTGAAATTTTCCCTTGGGGAGTCCGCATGCTTAGGGTGAAAAATTTTCCCTCTTTGAGCGCAAAAGTGCAAAAATCCTCCGTGCACCCGCAGGTCCGATTGGAAGGACATGTGGCACCTCTTGATTGGTGTGGGGAAAAGTGGAGCAGTGGAGAATTTTAGGATTTGGGGTTTTTAAGCAAAAAGCCCAAAGGCGGAAATGGACGTGCATCTCCACCAAGGAGAAACCCATGCCACATGTCAGCATGTGATTGGATGGTGGTCGATGGTTCATGGGGAAAATTTGGTATTTTTTCCCATGGTCAAAAATAAAATTTCCCGAAGGATAATTTTTCTTCGTACCTCCAATTTCACCAAAAAGGCCACGTGGCATCCTGTGATTGGACGCGGGTCAGCGAAGTGACAGAGAGATTTATTGTTTAGTGCCAAAGGTGTTTAAAAGTCAAAAATACTTACACAGACCCGCACATCCATTAGGATACGTGTCAGAACCTGATTGGCTTTAGGGGTGCGGGGCCATGGAGAGAAAAGTAAATTTTTTCCAAAAGAGTTAAAAGTCTAAGTTTTAAAATTTATTTCTTGCACCCACCAAGTCACGTGTTAGTAAGGAGGGTTACAAGATCACAGTTAGCACAAACCAGATAAGGATTAACAAGCAAGATTGAATTTTAATAATTACCTCAAGTAACTAATATTGACAAGGCACAAGGTTAAGACAAGAGGTTGAATTCATCACTTAGGTTAGGAGAGTGAAATCTTACTCATCTCTTCCCTAACAGGCTTACAAGGTTCAACCTGATTTTTCACACACTTCAGGTCATCAAAACTTCCCTAAATCATACTCATTGGATAGAAAATTCTCTCACCTTTCCAACCATATAAAGAAGTCCTAACTCCTTATAAATCTCAAGTTATGGCCTGATGGAGTTCTGGGGTGAAATTTTCCCTTTGGGAGTCTACGGGCTTAGGGTGAAATTTTTTCCCTCTTTGAGTGCAAAAGTGCAAAACTCCTCCGCGCGCCCATGGATCCGATTGGGAGGACACTTGTCACCTCTCGATTGGCATGGGGAAAAGTGGAGTGGTGGTGTATTTTAGGATTTGGAGTTTTTAAGCCAAAAGCCCAAAGATGGAAATGGATGCATGCCTTTACCAAGAAGAAACACATGCCATGTGCCAGCACGTGATTGGAAGGGGGGCAGCGGGTCGCAGGGAAAAATGAGGAAATTTTCCCATGGTCAAAAATCAAATTTTTCGATGGAAAATTTTCCTTTATACCTTCGATTTCACCAAAAAGGCCACGTGGTGTCTTGTGATTGGATGTGGGTCGGCGAAGCGATAGAGAGATTTAATGTTTTGTGCCAAAGGTGTTTAAAAGTAAAAAAGACTTGCGTGGGCCCGTACGTCCATTAGGACATGTTTCAGTGCTTGATTGGCTGTGGGGTTGTGGGGCTGTAGAGAGAAAAGTAAAATTTTTCCAAAATAGTTAAAATTCTAAGATTTCAAATTTATTCTGCGCACCCACCAAGCCATGTGTCAGCACGTGATTGGCTGCGGGGAAAAATGGGAAAATTTTCCCAAAGTCAATTGTTTTAAAAAGTTAAGTTTTCAAAAGTTTTTCCCCTCCAAAATTCCATGTGGTATTATATGATTAGCTGCAAGGGTGGCGGGGCCGCGGAATTTTGAGGAATTTTTTTTTTGAAAGGTTAAATTTTAATTTTTTTATATAGTTAGATTATTTTTTGGATGGCCATTTTGAAGTAAAACCTAAAATGGCCATAACGTTTGATAGAAAAGTCAATTTTGGGAAAACAAGGACTTTCCAGAAATCTTTCCGGTTCCTCTTCGCACAAAAATCATCAATTTTGGATTTTGATGAAGTTTCGAAGGTCAAGTTTATGAAATAAATCTATAGGGTTTATAATTCAAAACTGGCAATTTTCTAACTTGAAATTTTGATAAAATTAGAACTCCTCCTTCACTAAACATGTCAAACAGACATGGAGGATCAGTCTAGGGAGGTTTTAGAATATTTTAGTGAAGTCAACTTGTCCAATTTGTTTGAGGTTGCATTTTTCTGGCAATAAACAGAAAAAATGATTGTGCAAGTTCCCATTTGAAATTAATTAAGATTTGGAAGTTATTTTGTAACTGTTAGATTTAATTTGAGTTCCTTAGGTCTTCCTAAGTATGAATTTCAAGATTTCATAACTTATTGTTGAGTATAAGTCTGAGCTGCTCTTTTTTTATTAAAATGTGCATTGCTAGATTTAAGTTTTAAAAAAGTGAGTTGTGTCTTTAAATTGACTTAGCAATTTGTCTTTTGAATGTGTACATGATTCTAATTTAGTCAAATACAATCCTTAGTAGATCATCCATTCCATTCAAAATAAAAATGCATCTCTGATTTCAATTTTAATCTACACTTTTGCAATTATTATAACACTATCTTTCATTTTCACACATTCTTCCTTTCTATTTGATTTCAAAATACATTACATACAAATTTAAAAGAACCAATACCATCCTTTATTGATAGTTCAAATAACTTTACAACTAATCTCCCTTCTAATTTGAATTCTAATACAGTTTACAAGATACATATACATTTTTCTCATTTCCTTACAAAATAGAGATTTGATACAATTCTCTACATTTCTTAGTTCAAATTCAAACATCTACTATCAATACAATAACTTCACATTACGACATTTATACACTCATCCACTTGAATTGGGAAAGGTTACATTGAATTTTTTCTCCAAAGGGAAAAGACTGTCAAACTGTAATTTCTTCTCCAAACAACAACATGCTTGTTTCTTCTTCTTTGAAACTTTGATCACAACAAGGAAGGGGGAAAGGCAATGCTCTCCACCCAACCAAGAAATCCAATGGGAAAGAAGAATCCATCTTTCCCCATTGGCCCCCAAGCCCCAACCATATTGAAATGGAGCATGATTATCAACAAAAGGAAACAAGGGCTTCTATCACATACAAGCAACATTCACATTGCATACAATCAACAGAATGCACAATTAAAAATAAGACAATAGTTCCCAACTACATTTGAAACAATTCATACAACACATATGCTTGATCAAGCAAGCCAACAAGAGCAAGGAATATGGGGAAAATTCTTATGCCTCCCAATTTGGAATTGGGTATCCACATAAATGCATACTGCCAATAATCATATCAAACCCATAAACCTTATATCTCCCAACCCCTCCTTATGCCCCCCCATAGTAATAAATTCAAGAAGTTTCTTTTCCAAGGTGGATCCCAAACCAAAACTCCCTCCACAATAAAACTGTGCCATTGAAAATTCTCTTATGCCCCCTATATGAAATACCCATAGCCTTCTCCTACACCATGCCCTAAGAATTCTACCCAGCCAGCCAAGAATTCAAACACAAACACCATTTAAGCATGCATGCAAGAGAAGGAAAGACAATTAAATATAGCTCCAGATCCTACCTCTCCATAGTGAAGTTTGTTACAAGCTCACAAGATTTCCAAAATGTATAAGTGTAGTCCAAAACCAACAAGTATAAGAAAACAACAAGCCTCCAAGATCTGCCTCAAAAAAACTCCAAAAGAAATAGCAAAAAACTATGCCCCCAAGAGGAAATAACCATGTTTCAACAACCTCCAAATGAGCAAGAAGCTTCAATTTTATAAGAAAGGAAAGAGAGAGGATGATGTGGATCCAAGTGGGATGCCACATTAGTTTTCTTCATCCCCAAGAGGAAATCAACATAAAAAACAAATCACAATAAATTAAACATGACAAAATCACTTACATATTCCAATTCAACCCATACTCCAAAAAGGATTGCATTAAAAATATGTAAGGGAAGTGCAATTAAAACTTACAAATTTCATTTCAAAATGCATTATAAATGCCTAAATTCACTCTCCAAACCATAGGCATGGTTGGTGGATTATTTTAACAGGTGTGGGACAAGTCTAACTTGTCCCACAAGCCTCCAAACTTGGCCTCCAAGGTCAAATTCGTATTTCATAAAAGATGGAGTGTTTGACCTTCCAAAATCTTCCTTACATACTCTTACATATCTCTTACACATCCTTACAACATTAACTTACACACTCTTCCAACATTAATATTTAAAATCAACCACTTTATTAATTACATTCCACATCCCAATTAAATTTAAATAAAGTTTAACTATATGACTCTCACATTAAATCCATCACATTTAAATTAATTAAAAAAAATAACACATTACAAATAAAAATACATACAACAATAATAAAAAGGGACACATAAATAAAACACAAATCCCATTGTCACATATAATGGAAATCCCCCCCATGAGAATTGCTAACATAACACAACACACAAACACATGACATAGTTGCCATGGTGACCTTGTAGATTTCACCTGAAATTTCAATATGGTTAGTCTCCAGTCTCGTGACATTGTTGTGATTTTTAACCTACAAAATGCAAATACCTCCTTTGGCCTCATGGCCGTATCAGACATCAAAAATGATATAAAAAATATTTCAAAATCTTCTAAACACACAAATCACAACAATATCATTAATTCAACATTATCACTTTTAATTAAATAAATCAACTATATCATCATCAGTAATATTCCAACTAAGTCTACTCAACCATCCAATGTCATAAGTCCAAACCAACATCCATAATATATCCATGTCAAAAGTATATCTTCAACCACATATAAACATGTCTCTAGTAATCATCAAGCATAATAACTAAATCTAGATCAATAATAATCCATGATCTAACATCTAACCATCATACTAAAGCAAACATAATAGTGTCCATAATATGATCAATAGTATCAAAATCAGTATCTAAAAAGTGTCAAAGCGAAGTGGGCACTACAAAGCCAAGGGTCTTAGGGGAACTTAATGAATGTGAATATTTTGATGTAGAAGGTGATGAAATGTGAGAAGGATCTGATTGACGGACATGGTGAACATGGGAGTCGGATGATATGGTAGGTGGTGGAGGAATGGATATAAGTGGTAAGGAGGGATGATGACCAAAATGTACATTTTCAAGGCATTGTGTCAGGTGCATGGCCTCATCAAATGTGCATAATTATTGAATTTGTAATTTTTGGGCAATAAAAAGTTTAGAAAAGATGTCAATAAGTTCATATTGTGGAAGTGGAAATGAAATATGATGAAAAATTTCACACCAACACATAACAAATTCCATCATGGACTCATTATGGGATTTATAAAGTATGTGAAGGTCAACAAATGTGTCTTTGGGTGTAATATGGATGGTGAAGATAGATAAAAATGATTTTTTTAGTTATCTAAAAGTGTAAAGGCTATGTTGCGGAAGGCATGAATACAAATCAAGTGCACAGTCAGCGAGTGAAATTGAGAAAGTTTGTAGGGGAAGAGCATCATCATGTTATATAAGGGGGGAAGCGTAGCGAAAGAGTTGCAAGTTTGTTCAGAATTCTTTATGCCATCAAATTTTTCAAAATTTGTAAATTTAAAATGTGATGGATAGAGATGATGTGGTATCATGGGGTGAATAAGATCATTGTAAATGGAATGATAAGTAGGTGTCAGCAACAGTTCCCCAAATGTTGGGACTTAAGCTTAAACATGCGGTCAAGAAGGTTTTGATAAATAAAATCAAAGTTTGGATGATCATGTAAATGACTAAAATCCATGGGGAATGATAATGAATAAGACTTGGAAACATGAGTGGGAAAATACAACAAGATGGTAAGACCAGAAAATTGTAGGCCAATCACATTTGTGACTGATTCTAGCATAAATCAAGAATCAAAACATAATATAGAATGGATGAGTTGGAAGGAGATAGGTCAATTGTAGTTGTAATTAGCTCTGGGAAAAATAGGGGTGGAAAAATGATAACATAGTCACAGTTGCGATAATGACTGGGAAAATTAGGACTTAGAACAGATGACAAAAATAGGTATGACAGTGTAAGAAGGATATGTGAGGAACATAAACAGTTGTAGGGGTGACTCAGAAATAGCGTTGTGATGTTTTTTTCTCAAAGTAGAATAAAGGGGATCTTTCTGGATGTATTCTATAAAAATGATCTCTTCCTAAATACCAAGATTTATCCAAATGAGTGTGGTATACTAGAAAGATTCTAGTCTATTTCCTTACTTTACCCCCTTAATCAACCATGTTTTATTTTACTCTTCTGAATCATTGAAATTGGGGCCATCACTAAGGATAATCTTGGCTTTAATCCTCACATGCGTACTAGTCAAGTAGGTGGGGGCACCCATTTCATTGTCTAGTTCCCTCATTGTGCAAACTACTTTGGGGTTCTTCTAGTACTCATCATAATGACTTTTAGGGCTTATTCCCAAGAACTTCCCATAGTGCTTTAGATTGATATTGTAGACACCTAAAAATTGTATACATATATATTCCCAACTTGTTTACAGTTTATCCCAGTTCATACCCCATTATGAATCATTAATCAAATTAATTAATTCATACACATTCTATTACACCTTTTGTGATTAATTAAATTAGTTCTTAAAACACCTTAGATAAACCTATTTAAAATTTATTAAATAAATGGTTAATTAATTATCTCACATTTTGTATCTAATTAAATTAGTTACTTAATTGTATAATACACATATTTTCCTTGTCAACTTCCACTTGTACTCCACTTCTATAATCCTAGAAAGGTGAGGGAAATTAAATTTCATGTATAACCACCTTTCTGAGTGCAACTTCTGCCAACTGAATTTATTTAATTCCATTCAAACGGGAATAAATTCACCCAAACTATTTAACCTCCCTCAAATGTTATTTTTAGCATGTGTATTCAACCACCTGCAACTACTCACATACCACTACTTAGCCTCTATAAAATATCAAGCTTATCCTTTACAAACCCTCTTAGATTGAAGCAAGAAAACTCTGTTATTTTTTATCCCAGTGTCATACTTGTGTTCATAGAATTTTCACTCCCTTATTTTGAGATCACATTTAATAGTACCCAAAATCCATTATTTACAAGGTTCCACAATCTTGAAGCTTCTACAACCTTATCACTAGGGTTTGAAAGGAAGATCTAGAGAAGGTTTTCTAATTTTCTTATATTTTCATTTATGCATTAGTTTTCTATGCTCACATTTGTGACATTTGCAGTGGGAATTACCCATACTTCATTCATCTTTATTTCATGTGTTGTTATTTTAGTGCAGTTATTTGTCTAATTTTTTATTTGGTTAGCATTTATGTTTGCAATATTTTAACATTATTATTTTTTTGTACTCATGTTGTCCCTAATAAGAGATAATAACTTTATTTTATTTATAGGATTTATCCGATTCAAATATGTTTTTATAGGTGTATTCTATAATTCAAAAGAATCAGAAAGAGAAATCACATTTTTAACAAAAAATTACAATGAGAGGATTTCCATCTAAATGTAGTAGACCTCTTAGTTACAGCTAAATTTAGTTGTATGTGCCAAATTTGGAGGTTGGTAAGTTGGGTTAGATTTTTTTATTAGAGAGAACTTTGCATTGACTGAGTTACACCTCTTTCCTTTTCGAGATGCCTCCAACACCCCACATCGAGTTCAACTATGCTTGATAAGAGTCTAGTTAAACTATTCCTTATATATTTATAGCCCTGCCTTCAATACAAGGTGAGATCCTTTTCTCTTACAACTATGGAAAAAACACTCGAGTAAAAAAAAATCCAAAATTATCTCATGAAGGAATTTAAAAATCCTTTCCCCAAGAAATAACCACATAGGAATTGCATGTTCCCATGTGTCCTGGTGATCTGTAAGCCTCTACTTTAGAAATTTACAAAACCAAAGGAATATTGTTCCTACTTTCAAATTAATTGAAAATGATAGTTTTGAAGTTAGTCAATGAATTCTAGCACTTAGAACCAATTTTTAGTAATTAAAAAAAGAACAATTCAATACAAAAACACAATATTTTTATCTTGAAAACCCCAAATTTGAGGGAAAAAAATTTGGGTAGGTAAATTTATCTTTCTTCTGAGTTATATATTTGACAATTGAAATGAATATAGATTACAAGAATATGAATGAAGAAAAAAATGTTACTTCCACCCTCTCTACTTACTTTTTCTTTTCATATACCTTGCTTCTATAATTCAACTCCAGCACCAAAGTCTTCTTAGTCCCTTCTCCCATGAATTGATGATAAATTTCATGTGTGCTTATTGATTTTATAGCTTCTTCCCATGTCCTCCCATGCACTAGAAAATAGGAAGAGTAAACCAAAGAAGAGACATTGTCCAAACACTTCAGATCTGTGACTTTTCGTGGACATATATTTTTTATTTTCATTAGTGACAGGACCATTAGTGAATGCATATTGATGGTTGTGCAATTGCTATAGCGGTTACATAACCACTAGTTTGTTCAGAGGGGTTTTTGCACAACCATCAGGGTGGTTACATAACCACCACTCTACATAATGCGATGGTTATGTAACTTAACATTATGCTCTCTTTTCTGATTAATTTTTCTTTTGGTTCTGGTTGTTGTGATGAATTGGTGTTTTTCTACATCCCTAGGGATCACACCTCCCCTACTCAGAAGGATTTTTGTCCCACAAAATATTAATGGGGGATTATATGAGGAAAAAATTCCCTCACTTTCTCCTTTGAGTACCATCAGGCCAGCCTTGGTGTCTTCCCTTTGATTCCAACATGCCAAGATTTATGGGTTACTTTCCTTGTTTCTCTAACTTTTTTTCCTAGCACTACATCCTCCTTTAAGTCACCTCTTGAATCCAAGATGAAATATTCTATGAAAGGTACCAACTAAAATTCTTCTTTCTCATCAAGAATAGATGGCTCATATAGGTGTAAGTTATCATAATTTACTACCAAGTACATCTGCATGAAGTGTGGAAAATCAATTCTGCAATCATTTTCTCCAAGCTTCTCCAATATAGTAAAGGGTCCATACCATAGTGGGTTGAGTTTTCTTGATTTTCCTTGTATTATTTGCTTTCTCAAGTAAATCCAGACCTTTTCTCCAACACAAAGTTTGTGTTCTCTATGATTTTTATTGTTTCTATCCTTATACTTAGCTTGATAATTTTTTAATTGTTAATTTACTCTTAGATAGATTTTCTGGATCCTCTCAACAAACATTGTTTCTCTAGTCACTTCCGAGTCATGTATCTCTTCTTCTTCCTTCTATCTAACTATAATTTCCATTAGATTGTAGGTAGATATCCTAAACATGCTTTAAAAGGTGATTGTATAGTGGATGTGTGTACCACCTTGTTGTATGAATATTGAATGTAGGGTAGGGGCTCATCCCAAGTCCATAGATATTTACTATTATATCCTCTAATCAGCTATACCTCCTATTTACCACCTATGTTTGTCCATCTATTTGGGGATGGAATTCTATGCTTATATGTAACTTGGTATCCATCTTGTCCCACAATTTTGTCCAAAAATTCCCCAAGAACCTAGAATCTCTGTTAGAAACAATATACTTTGGCAAACCAAGATGCACCCATACATTACCAAATAAAAGTTCAGTTTTATCACATGATTTTATTGTATTTTTTACATTCCATAAGAACACACATTTTATTAAATCTATCTACAACAACATATAGATAATGATGGCCATGTTTAAACATAGGTAGTCCTCCTACAAAATCCATAGAGATATCCTCCCATGGTCAAGTAAGGACTAGTAAAGGAATATACAAACCTTCCTACCTAAATTTAGGTTTGATTATACAACAAATTTCACATCCTCTTATGAATTTAGATACTTCTTCTTGCATATTGGGCCAATATACATACCTTTGTAAGTAGGTCATGGTCTTTCCAACACCAAAATGTCCTTCTACTTTTGAGGTATGTGCTTCCCTCATTAATAAAATTATTTCTTCTTTTGGCACACAAAGCTTCCCCCATCAGCAGAGTATCCCATATTTTAGATAACAATCATTAATATCTCTTATTTCATCCCCTTTGGAGTATAAGTGCTGATATTTCACCCCAAAATATTTTTCTTGAGCATATGTCTCTTTCTAAGCTTCCTTTGTGAAGGGCTCAAAATGAGATATAGTGGCCAAACTGGAGATTTTATCATGTTAGGGTGGCCAAGACAACATGTTTGCCAGCAAATTTTTGCTACCTTTCTTGTACTTGATTACTAAATGGAGATGTTGAAGGAATCCCATCCACTCATAGTGCCTTTTCTATTGTAATTTAGACTATGCTTGCAAATACTGGAGAGGTTTGTGTTTAGTATGCATAATAGTTTATTTTATTCAAAAAATATTGTTTCCATTCTTTATTGTCTAAACTACTTAATACATTTCTTTATCATATACTGAATATCCCTTAAATGATGAAATGAAAGTTTCATAATGATAACATACTGGCTTACCTCCCTATAGCAAAATTTCTCTCATAGCATAATTACTACCATATATCTCTACTTCAAAGGGTTGATGCATATTAGGAAGATCAAGTACTAGAGCATGACTAATATTGTATTTCAATAACTACAAATCATGGTCTTTTTCCTTACCCATTCAAAACCCTTACTCTTTGTGGTTGTTGTGTGTAAAGGTGTTGTAATAGAAGAGAATCCCAAAATGAACTTCCTCATGTATTGTAATGCTCCCAAAAAATCATAGTCTCTCTATCTCCCATTGGTGTTATTGAGTTAGTGATGACTTACACCTTATTTATATCCACTCGTATCTCTCCTCCTGCAACCACATGCTCAAGATAGACAAGTGTCTATTTGGAAAATTCACACTTCTTGATATTGCATAGAAATTTTTTCTCCTTAAGAACTTGAAATACTTGTTGTAAATGTGTTAGATGTTCCTCCCATGTGGCACTAAAATCATAATATCATTCAAATATATATAATGACACGTGAATCTTTGAATTCCTACAATACATCATTCATCAATCTCATAAATGTAGTAGGTGTGTTACATAAACCAAATGGAAGTACTAACCACTCATATAAACCTTGTTTTTTTTTTAAGGAAGTCTTCCATATATCCTCCTCCATCTTGATTTGGTGATAACTTGACTTGAGATCCAACTCAGTGAAGAACTTTGCAAGATGAAGTTGGTCCAAGATATCATATACACATAGGAGTGGATATTTTTTATTTATGGTAATATTTTTCAAAGTATGGTATTCTATGCACATTATCCAAGAACCATCCTTCTTTGACACTGTCACAATAGGAAAAATGGATGGTGAGGTGCTTGGGCATATCACCCCTTGGTCTAATATCTCCTGGAGCTGTTTCCTAACCTTTGTACTCTCTAACAGGGATTTCCTATACAACCCAATGTTTGGTAGAGGAAACTCTAGAAACAGTTTAATCTCATGCTCAACTTCACATTTTAGTTGTAATGAATTGGGAGTTTGTAACACTTCCTAAAAGTCCAAATTATGCTATCTAAATCTTTTATCCCTTTGTTAAAACTGTCTCAAATTTCCACCCCATTTTCTTGTGTTTCAATAAAAGTAAAATAAAATGATTATTATTTTTCTAAATCATTTTGTTTACTTGGTTGTCACTTACCATAGAAAGTTTTTCCTTATGCTAGTGTGCCCGGATGTTGTAACCGACTCCATCCTTAGCCCACATATGTTGGTTTTCCTTTCTCATAAATATAGCATATCTAATATACAAGTAAGGACTCCTAAAAAATAACATCAAATGCATCAAGTGGAGTTACATAATCTTCTAATACATATGTATATTGAGAATTAATCCCAAACTTGAACTTACATATTTGTGTTACCTGAATTTCTACATCCTTGTTCACCTATCCCAAAGGATAAAGATGTATATCCTCATAAGTTTCAAGACCAAGCTTCTTTATAAACACATTAGAAATCAAATTAGATTGAGAACCCATATATACCAAATAATTTACCTTAGTTCTCTTAATTTGTATTTTGATTTAGAATGCGTTACTCATTTTTTCTTCTTGTTCCTAGTTATCCATGTTGGTGTTTGTGCATCCTAGCCTCTCGTATACATCAAAATCATCCTTTATCTCTACCTCCCCATGTTTATTTATAAATGTCATGGAATTATTGGAGTCCTTGGTTTGGTTCTTTGGATCCAATGATAGATGTAACTTCCAACATGTAGTGTCAGTATGACCATTTATATCAAAATTCTTGCAAAAACTCTTAGGATATTTTAAATTACTAAAAGTGCTAACGATCTTTTTAACTTTCCATTTACCTTTTTTACTTGTTTGTCCCTACTATTTGTTTTGATGATTTTTTTAATTTTTTGTCCTTGAATCTGCTTCTTCTTGCTTGTTAAAATTATCTATGTAATATGGTTGCACACATGCTTTATTGATGGCCTTGGGCTTCATGGATATGAACTTTCCTTCAAAGGTGAATGTGAAGTCATTAATATTTGGTCATAATATTCTCATCCTCCAAGTCCATATTAAGCAACATGGATTTCCTCTTAAACTATGAAGTGTAATACTACACATATTGACTAGTACTTTGTCTAAAATATTTCCAGTTAATCATCGAGTCAGTCTTATGGAAAATAGGATAAAAAATTTCTTCAAGCAATTCCTTAAAACCCTCCTAAGAACTTACAATGGGGTGCTTCTTCTTTTTACAAGTGGCTAGATGGGTTTTCCACCAAACCAGAGCATGTCCTTCCATTTTGAGACATAAAAAAGTAAACCTTTATGCCTCCGCGACATTATGCACACTAAACTAAACGTCAAATAGTTTCAAATTTAAAAGGAGCATGATCATATTTTACCTTCTCTTTTCTAACTAGATTTTCTTCTTCATGCTCTTCCACATCTTATTCCTCATCTTGGTTATTTCCTATGCCAAAATTCCTGGCCAAATCTCAAACCATGGATTCTATGGAATATTTTTTAACCACTTTTGTCCTTCGTTGATCTAAGAGTTCCCATTTGTATTGAAACACCCTTTCCATTGTGCCTTCCAGCATATCAATTTTATGGACCAAGTTCTCTTCTTCTATTTTATCACTAATCCTTTGTTTCCACTTCTTTGAAGATATCTTCGGATCAAAAGGTAACACTTCTTCACCTTTAGACATTGTCACTGACATACAAATCACACGAGAACAAATATCATATCCCCTTGGATAATATTGTCATATTTGACACCAAAATGATCTGTAAACCTCTACTTTGGAAATTTAAAAAACAACACAACTATTGTTCGTACTTCAAAATTACTTGAAAATAATAATTTTGAAGTTAGTGAATGAATTATTGCACTTAGAACCAATTTGGAGTAGTTAAAAAAAGAAAAATTCAACACATGAACACAATATTTTTATCTTAGAAACCCCTAATTTGAGGGAAAACCAAACAGGAAGAGAAATTTCTCTTTCTTTCGAGTTATATATTGGCCAATTGAAATGCATATAGATTACAAGAAGCTTAAGGAAGAAAAAAATGTTACTTATTCCCTCTCTACTTCCTTTCTATACTCATACATCTTGATTCTACAAATCAATTCCATCACCAAATTATTCTTGATAACTTCTTCCATGAATCAATGATCAATTCCGTGTGTAATTCTTGATTGTATAGCTTCTTCCCACGTCCTCATGTGCACTAGAGAATAGGAAGGGTCAAATAAATAAGAGACACCATCCAGACGCTTCAATTATGTGACTGTTCATGGAATTATTTTTTTATTTCATTAGTGACAAGACTGTTAGTGATTGCATACTGGTGGTTATGTAACCTCCATGGTAGTTACGTAACCTCCACTCTGCACAAGGTGGTAGTTTTGTAACTTAGCAATCTACTCTCTTTTCTAATTAAATTTTCTTCTTGTTCTAGTTTCTCTCATGAAGTGGTGTATTTCTAGATCCCTATAGATCACTTGGAAACAATAATGCTAATGATAATGGTGTTACCATCACTCTTCCTCAAGGTACCTCTTCTGTGAGGACTATCCACAACATTTATCATTATACTCCTCAACCATAAGGAGGTTATTACTTTCATTATTTCTCCCATAATGATTGTCACCAATCTCCATCTAAAGAGGATTTGAGAGGATATTTACTGTTGAGATGATGAAATCATGACTAAGTGTCTAGGGCACATAATTTTTCCATGAAAGTAGGCGGTGCGTAAGTAGGCGCGAGAGTTGGAAAGATTTTTTCCATGTAGTTTCATACCTATGAAATTCAGAGTTTAAGACTTAGCCATCACAAGATAAAAATATGGTTGAGTGCAGATCATGCATTGGATAAAAACAAGATGACTTGTGGTAGAAGAAAATTCTATTTTGAGAAGGATTATATGCAGGAAGAAGATGAAGCATCATGCAGAGTTTAGACTAATAATAGGAGTAGATATAGAGTTAACTATAGGTAATCTATTATTAGGTGAAGCTTGCATGTTTCTTGATTCCCTTTGTAGTAGTGCATGTATATTTTGAGTATGCATCCTATTTTGAGAGTGAATAGGAAGTGAAGAAAAATTCCCGAACCCTATATATATGTATTGATTTGCATACTTTTGTAAAGAGACATATATGTTAGAGTTATGTTACTAGTTTATGAGCATGAATAACTTATGGAGACACTATATGTATGTATTCAACTCTGGTTAGTGGTGGATTAACATAATGGATCTTTGTGGATGGATATTGATTGTTAATGTCTCTATTCATGGTTCTTATAAGGTA
This sequence comes from Taxus chinensis, assembly GCA_019776745.2. Classification (NCBI taxonomy): domain Eukaryota; kingdom Viridiplantae; phylum Streptophyta; class Pinopsida; order Cupressales; family Taxaceae; genus Taxus; species Taxus chinensis. Next base: position 392,209,542 of record CM034156.1, on the reverse strand, counting down.
GATTTGATCTTAATCCTTATTTAATTATTTATGCATCATGGTTGTGATATAGTTCTTGTTATTATTTTCACTAGATTATTTGTTATGGATCTGGAAAGTATCTTCATGCACATTAACCCCTAGAAAAATCTATTATATAAGAGAGACCTAGTACCCTTATGCGATTTGGGTGAGAATTCATATTTTTCTAGATGATGTGCCAACGTGCCCAGGGATGTGATTGGTAAAATAAATAATACTTTTTGGTTATGTTGTTGGGACCTTTTTTCAAGTTGTTATAAGGATGTTGCATGATGAAGATGTATCAGTTGACTTTGGAAAACATTGAGAGGTGGGTAGGAGATTTAGAAGACTAGTTTTCTAATAGATATATGCTTGACCTAATTTTGATGCTCGTGCATGGGTTGAAGAGCATTTGTATCATGAACTCTATGAGATGTTATTTTGTTCTATTCCTATAGATTTGAATGATTGATTGGTAGGATATGCATCAAAGTAGAATTGGAGATATAGAACAATTGTTTGGACATAAAAATATTACCAGGACCTATATGATGCTAATGTAACTTGGACACGCATTCTATAACATTGGTGGAGTGGTTTTTTTACATAGTTACATGTTGGAGTACATTATTTCTACTTATTACTATCCATAGGTTGTTAAGTTTCAATTTCTGTGTGATCCCAGAGGATTTTATTTGTGCATTATCCCTTCATCAGTTAAGATCTTATTGGTGACTATAGATTTGGAAGAACAACCTATGGCTAGCTAAACCCTCACCACACATGGGGGCAGGAGCAAGTGTGCTAAAAGATGGCTGACCTTATGGTAAAAAAGGAAAGATAGGAAAGATGACTTAAGTATAATGAAGCGTGGGAGAGGGAATTAGAAAATAATCATGATATTAAGGATTCAGTGGAGTTGAAAAGGATGATGTCTCGTGAAGGATTTGAAGCTCAAATTGAAGACAAGGATTTAAAGCATCAGACTCTACCCCACTTAGGAAAGCATAGAATAAAATACCCTTTAAATTTAGATGAGAGTGTGTCAGAAGAAGAAATAATAAGGACCATAGGCATGCATTTGATCTCACCTAGTAACCTTTACCTTGCGTATGGTGTTCTAGCTCTTGAAATAGTTATTGAGAAACATGCTAGTGTTCGTAATAAAGTAGCAATAAGTAGATTTCATTTTTTAATACACAATCTCTTCAAACAACAGATTCATTTATGGCTGCGTAAACATATTCTTTGTTTGGTGGTCCAATTAGTGGTATATGTTGATCAAAAAATACTTGTCGAAGATCACACAAGGAATCCGCGTGAGATAGAAGGCCAAGATCAAAGGCGCGGAGGGACAGGAAGGACCCACACATGGAAGGAAAGTTAAAATTTCAGGACTTAGCCGATTTTGAGCATAGAGACCTATTTTTAGAAGATGGCATGTGGGACACATTAACAATGAAGAGATGTGCATGCCATGCATTTTCTATATTTGGAGAATTGGTTCAAATCGTATATGCATGAAAACTAGCTAAGAATAGAATTGACACTTCAGTTATCTATAAGAGGACTATAGATAGCACACTTGCATGTGTGGCTATAACTGTAAATGGCATGTGGCTATTAATAGCATGTGACCTATTTCTGTTTCTGGAATAGATAAGTGGTGAAGGGTGAGTCCCCACCCTATATATATATATATATATATATATGATGTTAGGTGCATAGTAGAGAGAGATTACAGGGAGCAGTGTATGTATGCTTTTGGATGTATGAATGGGTGTATCAAATCCATATGTGCCTTGATATAGATTGACAATACTATAAGGAGCTTATATATTTATAGATGGAAGATATTGGCTGAATCTAAGTGTCATTCTATGTAAGTGAGTAGTGCATGTTATTAATTCAATGTTGATTATTGTTTAAGTTTGTTCTTTCATAGATCTATGGGTAGCATGAACTATAGAATAATGGACTAGTTATGAATGTATATGTTTCTTCCTTCATCATGTTAACATCCTGTTATAGAAAACCTAAAGAGGGAATTGGTACCTTTGTGTGCTTCAGGTGAATGCTTAGTCTAGGCTGAGTGATGTGCCAGTGTGACTAGGGTGTTATCTTGTAAATTCTAGGTTACATCATTGGTTCCATTACTGGGACCTTTTTTCATTTGTTTTCAGGATGTTTCGTGATGAAGATGTACCTTGACTCTAGCAAGTATTGAGGAATGGATACATGATCTAGAGGAATAATATACACGATGGTTCAACAATGGATCTAAGTTTAACACACGCACTTGGGTAGAACAGAACCTGTATGACAACTTATATGAGAGATTTTTCACTATCTTTCTATTAGAGCTATACGAGTGGCTTACTGCTTATGAATCTCAGTGGAACTGGAGGTATCACACACTTTTCTAGACACAAGAATGATTTCAGGACCTTTATGATGCTAATCTTATCTGGAATCGTGCAGTGGATACATGGTTTCATGGTGTTCTAAATAGTTATATTATGGAATATTCAATATCGACATACTCATGCCCAGAGGTAGCCAAATTCTAGTTTTTGCGGTATCCAAGAGCAACATATTTTCATAGTATTCCACTGGTGATCAAGATCTTAATGGTAACGTTGAACCTAGAGAGTAAATTGATGGCTAACTAAAATTTCACCACATGCAAAGAAAGGAATAGGTTTGGTATTAATATGGAAAACCTAGTGGTAGAATAAAAGAGAGAGGAAAGGTGGCTTAAGTATAATGAGGCATGCAAGAGGGAAATGGAGAAGTAGTGTTCCGTTGCAGAAAGTATGGCATTGAGGAGAGAGTTGGCTCATGAAGGATTTATGGCTCACATAGAAGACGTGGAGCTAGAGCATTAGGAACTCCCCCATCTTGTAAAATATGATAGAGATCCCTTCTTGGCCTCACACAGAAGTGTGCTAGCAGAGACTACTTAGGCCACAGGCATGCATCTTAATCCACCTAGTGACCTAGCCTTTGTGCTTGGTTTTTCAGTATCTAGTATGAAAAGTAACCAACAAAATAACTTGGGAAGTAAGAAAGTAGGACTAAGTCAAGGATCAAGTACATCAATGGTAGGACAGACACATTCAATGTCATTTGGAGGAGCATTCTTAAGTGCATCATCTGTACAGAATGTGAACGTGCAGAATGTTGGATTCACCTCTGAAAGTGGAACTACTTCATAGATTGTAGGGGTTCTATATAGTACTACTGTCAGAGCACAAGGGAGTACATATATAGGCCCTATTGCAACTACACGTGGAAGATTAGGAGGTATAGGTGGTTCTAGTTCTGGTGGATCTGGTGATTCTGGAAATAGAGGGAACCCAGGAGGTTTTGGATCAGGTTGTCAAGGTCCGTATCAACCACAAAATATCTATATAGATATTTCTCTTCATCTCCCAGAGTATAGAGGTATAGGGGATGCTACTAAACATGTACATATGTGTGAAATCTTGTGGCACACTACAGGAATTACAACTGCTAAGTGAAAGGTAAGTTAATTTGCTACTACATTATAGGGGCACATGCACAACTAGACCACAACTATAAAATCAAACTCTTGGAATAAAATAACCCATCGACATATACGCCCCTGTAAAATAGGATTATTTACTAAGTATTTCAATGTCATGTGATCTGTATATAACACAAAATGTGTTGCTAGAAAGTATTGTCTAAACTTATGTAGCACGTAGATCATTGACAAGGCCTTACGCTCTATAGTTGTATAATTTTGTTCTGTAGGAGTCAAATTTATACTAGAAAAATAGATAGGATGATCTATAATACCTTCTCTAGGAAGAGCTAATACTACACCAATGGCCATGCCATAGGCATCCACATGCATGTGAAAATGTTATTTCCATGAGGGAAAGTGTAGAATAGGTATCCTAGTAAGCCTCTCCTTTAACACTTAAAATGCATGTTGCTATGGTTCTCCCCAATAGAATGTCCATTTACCTTTTAATAACTCCTCCAAGGGTGCAGAAATCTTCACATATCCTTTGATAAATTTTTTGTAATAACCTATGTGGCCCAAGAATTTGCACACCTCACTCTAACTAGTAGGCTCCTCAAGGCCTAAGATAACTGCAATATTAGCTAGATCTACTAACAAACCCTCCTTGCAGATGATATGCCCTAGCAGAGTTCCAAAAAGTGTAGAAAATACATACTTCTTGATGTTTAAGGAGATGCTTAACTGTCTGCACCTCTCAAACATTAATCATAAGCTGTCACAATGATCCTTGAAAATCCCATATAGTGTTCAATCATCTAAGTAAACCTCAAAGAATTCGTGAATAAAATCCTAGAATGCTTGAACCACAGTGCATGAAAATACTACAGGCACATTCTTCAGTCCAAAGGGAATTTCCATGTATGAAAAAATTCCCCATTCAGTGGTGAAAGTTGGTTTCCCTTGATCCTCCTTTGCAATTCTTACCTAGTGATACCCAGAGAATCCATCTGTAAAAGAGCAAATTTTGTGCCCTACAACACTTTCTGATATTTCCTCAGTGAAAGGTGTAGAAAAAGGATCAATCACACATGTATCATTCATCTCCTTGTAGTCCACATAAATCCTAATCATACCATATTTCTTTATAATGATTACCATGGGGCTAACCCACTCTAATTCTTGTAGGGGCTTAATGATGTTAGATTTCAACATCTTGTCAATTTCTTCTTTAACTTTTAGGCAAAGGTTAGGGTGCATCCTGTAAAGTATCTTCCTAACTGGGCACACACCTTCCTTTAACTTAATCTTCATCTCACCCAAAGACTCATACACTTACTTTAACTCATGGTATCCCCTAGGAAATAATTCCTAGAAATCATGTAGTAACTCAATTATCTTAGCCACTTCAGAATCAAACTAATAGTCTCTAATTATGGCCTCCTTAGGTTCAACACCCATACCAATGTTCACTTTATTGGTCTTCATAGGTTCATGATAGGAGTGTTCCTCCTTATCCGCACTTTCTAAGACCTCGCACGTACCCTTTAAATGATATATGTCCAAATTTTATACTTCTTCATCCACTATATAGATCATCTTTCCTTTTTCCTTCTCAATGTAAGCATGCTCAAGTAGTTCAACATCTATCTTATTTACTTCATCAAAACACGCTCTTGGGTCTGCCTCACCAAATAACACCTGAATAATTTCTTCAACCTTTTCACTATCTCCCATAGTCAGTCACTCCATAAATCATAATGCCTCTTTCACCGCAGGTTTAGTGGAGAAGTAGTAAAAATTCTAGATCATTCCTGCAATCAAGCCTTTCCAATTTCTAGTATCCCTATGCAGTTCTCAATAAACATACCAAGTATGTGCGTAGCCTCGCAAGGTGAAATAAAGTTTGTGCACCCACAATGAAGGTGCTAAAGCTTCCTACCCCTCTTTCTAGATTTTTTCACACTGCTGAACATGGTGCTGAACAGGATTATTGCCATGATATGTGTAAATTTGAGTAGGTGAATTTCTCTTGAGAAACTGTGCTGTTAGAGAAATTCTCACTTCATTCCATTCTAGGATATTATCCCTATGAACCATCCACCAGCATGATGCTATCTTGCACACGGTATACACTAACATATTTATTCTATCCACTTCATCCTTCTATTGTTCTTCCATGGCACGTAATAATACCTCAGGATATCCTTCGCCAGTGTATCGGGGTACAAGGTTGTTATTTATCCTCATAATACAACGCGTTATATCTCCTCATTTATAGGCACTTCTTATTTCACACCCAACCATCTCATAGGTGTCATGCACCCAATTATCACAAGTAATAATTGTAGTATCAGTAATAGATTGTGCATCCTCCTATTGGAGGATTCCTTCCTTAGATGGCTCAAGTACTTCTAGATCTTGAATTATGCGCACATAATTGTTTTAGGTCTTCCTCACTCAAAGTTTCAACATAAGGTGCATATTTCCCATCTTTCAAAGGGATAATAACTCATTATTCTTTCTTCTCAAAAATTATATACCCGTTGTTGAACCATAGATCAGGATTATTAGCATAACACCAAGGGCGCTCAAGTAGATCTAGGAAGTTGTCTACCTCCGCAAGTGCTAATACCTCAAAGTACCCAATGAACCTACCCACTTGTATAATAATGGATGGATCCTTTAAAACTCTTATTAGAGTGGCCTTAGTTTAATTTTTCATAAAAAATACATTAGAGGATGGATGTAACAGAGGTCTTCCCATCTACACCCATGCATCTAAAGTAAGTGCATTAACTTCTGCAACTGTGTCAATCAATATATTACTCAAAAGCCACCCATCCATAAAAACATTTAGGGTGATCTCCTTTTCATAATCCAACCTATGAGGGGGGAGATTAGTGTCCAGGATTTGCCATCCATTCTTAATACATATGCGTGGAGTGTTTCCCTTTAACCAATTCCTGAGTAGTGGAATAGTATTCTCCTAGTGTAGCATCTTACATGCCTCTTCCAAATCATCAACATCTTACTGGACCATCTCCACTGCCTTCTTCTTCTCCAGCTTACGTGAATATTGGTTTAAACCTTGAATTTCACCCTGAAGATTTATGAGAACCTCCATGGTTTCCTAGTAAACCTCCTTCTGGTGTGTGGGATGAGTATCTTGCATGTAAAACCTCCTCCTTAGTAAAGGTAGGATTTTGTTGCAACACTTCTCTGGCATGCGCAACTTCAGCTCATGTAGTAATTTTCATAGGTACTACCTCAAAGTTTGGTGCCAACTTTGGCATCCATTGGTTTTCTATGGCCCGTTATATTCTAACCATCCATGCACCATTTTTCTCTTGTTTATGTTGCTTACTAAGATTCTCATGCAATTATGGGCACTCTTCATAGTTATAATTATTTCCATAAAAAGTACAAGTAATATTTTGAGGACATTCATGCCTGTAATGGTTAGGAGATCCACACATATAACATGTTCCATGAGGAAACTCACATCATCCACGAACACGGCCTCAGCCCTTGAATCCACCATGATATCCTTGGCCTCTACCATGACCTCCTTCAAAGCACCCTTCATTTTGATCGTAGCGATCTTGAGTGTGATTAGGATCATGGTGCTCACTTTTACCTTTAGAGTTATCTAAAACTCATATCTATTGTACACCAATATTAATGGAATCATGGATATGATCAATCAACCTAGAGTCTTCGGTATTATGATTTGTGTACCAAAAAATATTACAGTAGCAAGATACAATCTTCCTTATTACACATTTTAACAATGAGAAGTGGCTTACATCATGCTCTAAATGACATATCTCATAGTCTAGCAACAATGAGCACACTGATCTATGGGGATGACTATCTTTAGTGTGACCCTATAGTTCACAATCTGTACACCAAATCCCAGTACGTGTCTAATGCGTGGAATTGACTTATAGTTTCTCCAACTACTTTTCCATAGCTACAATCTAAGGATCCAGGAATGGGATCACTCCAGTGTCTATACTTCTAACTTCCTCAGCATGCAACATTGATTCAAATGATTTGCGTGGATCCATAAATGTCTTATGTGATAGTGCCCTCCTAAAAGGTGTGATCAAGCCTCTGATGAACTACTGTGCATGATGGCTTGCATGGATATCATAAGAGAGTTTGGACAAAATTATTTTGAAATGGGCTCATATTCTTGAAAAATATCAGTAGTACCCTACTTAATATCCTTAAGCGTACTTATACTCTTCTTCTTAAACTCAAGGATATAAAATTCCTTAAGGAAAGAATCTCATAAAGTTGTATAATCTATGCAAGTTTGATCAAGTTCATACTTTGTGTACCAACTATGTGTGCAACCCTGCAACATAGTTGTAAACTAATTTTCCTTATGCTCAGAAGCTGTGATCCCTTTTGCACACCACAATATCTCACACATGTGCACATGCTTAGGAGCATCTTCTATTCTCCTATACTCTATAAGATGAAGTGACATCTCCATGTAAATATTTTGGGGTTGGTGAGGATAATGCCCACTAGATCCATAATCTCTTGTGTTACCTCTACCTCCAATCCCACTAGATCCACAAGAACCAGAGCCACCTATACCCCTTGATCCTCCACTTATAGTAGGAAGTGAACCAGGGAATGTACTTCCTTGTGTTCCAACAGTGGTACTAAACTGAACTCCCACAGTTTGTTTGGTGGTACTATTCCCAGAGATGAGTCCAAAATTATGTGTGCCTGAGCTTTGTGCTGATGATGTGCCTAAAAATATACCTCCAAATAACAATGAAGATGTCTTCCCAACCATATATGTACTTTCTATTTGATTCACTCATGTTATTCTACTACCCAAACTAGCTTGTTTACTACTGGTTGTGCTAGAAACAAGAAAATCAAGCACAAGGGATAGGTCTCCAGGTGGATTCAGATGCATGCTCATAGCCCATGTTGTCTCTATCGACACACTCTCATAAGAGGCAAAGGAGGGTTCCCTGTCATTCTTTCTAAAATATGGGAGTTCCAAATTCTCTAGCTCCATGTACTCTGCGTGAGTTCCAAATCCTTCACGAGCTATCTCTCTCCACAACACCATCTATTCTGTAACCTCACATTTCTTCTCTAAATACCTCTCACATGCCTCATTGAACTTGATCCATCTTTCTTCTCTTTTCCTCTCTGTCACTAGGTCTTCCATCTTTCACCAAACCTGCTCCTACCCCCATGTGTGGTGGGGTTTAGCTAGCTATATCTTCTCTTCCAAATTCATGGTTACCATCAAGATTTTGATCACTACTAGAATGCCTTGTAGATAGGTTCCCCTGGGATAATGTAAAAATTGGAACTCAACTACCTCTAGGAAAGAATAAGTGGAAATTGAGTACTCGAAATGATATCTATTCAGAGCACCATAGAGCCAAGTGTCCACAATTTGTATCCAAATCATATCAATATCATAAAGGGCCTGAAATTATTTTTACGTCTAGAAAAGAGTGTGAAACCTCCAATTCCTTTTAAAAACATAAGCAACTGGCCACTCATATAGTGTTATTGGAAATATAGTAAAGAAACTCTCATATAAATAGTCATACAAGTTTTTCTTCACCCATATGCACGTGTCAAAATCAGATCTAGTGCTGAATATCTGAGTGTATTCTTCTTCCATATCTACTATCCACTCCTCAACACTTGATAAGGTTAACCGGTACATATTTATCATGAAATATCTTGAAAATAGTTTGAAAAGAGGTCCCAACAATAGAACCAATGATGCACCCTAGAATTTATTGTGAATAACTTAGGCACGCTAGCACATCACTCAGCACTATGTTAAGTGCTCACATGAAGCATGCAAAGGAACCAAGTCCCTCTTTAGAGTTTCTTGTACAAAATGTTAGTACGATGATGTTTAAACATATTCAGATTCATAATTAGTCATAAACATTGCATACTGCATAATCCATACTTATATCTTAGAGAATCATAATAATTGAACTAAAGAATAACTATGATAAGATTAACCATACCAAAACTAGATTCAGTTATGTATAATGTCATTATCTAACCAATTTACTCCATTACATTAAATATTGTAAAACATAGAATCTTATTACACTATATCAATATCTCTATGAGTCATGTGCCTGTCGAAACCAACAACACAACTCTACAATAATCCACCCCCTTAAAGTACATAAATCAATACATATTTATAGGGGTGGTGACTTTCTCTTCACCACCCATGCACTTATCAAAACAGGTCACATGCTTATAATATCCATGTGCCTTTACAATAGTATGCACAACATTTAATTGCTCTAATAATAGATTTCCTATAGTTAATTACAAGTATAAATCCTATTATTAGCTTAAACTATGAATGGCTCTTATCTATCGTGTGTTCCCAAAACACCATTACGTGGAGCTTAGGTCTTCATTTTTATGTGTGCTCCACATGCTATCTCCAAAAATATTCCTTATCTAAAAAAATGGCTAAGTCCTGATCGAAAGTGTTCAAGTGCATGTTTCCTTTTCTAACTTCCCACACCTTCAAATGTGCCTTGTTCCCATGTGCACATCCTTTGTATTTATTCTCCTGAGAGAAACATTCTATTTACCTAAAAGGAAGAAAATACATAAATACATTCCAGTCAAAGATAGTGATAAGGAGAAGCCATCAATCAGGTGAGGATGTTCATGATGGGGTTTCCTCACCTAGCCTTGAAGTTAGGGGAGATGAAGGGATCAGTGGTGAATAACCACAGTTTGAAACAGAAGTCCCTAGCATGAGCCTACACAAATGTGAAGAAGAGATCTACATTGGTGGAGATATAGAATTATAAGCTAGTGTTGAGAAGTAGACTGATGGCCTCAATGCTGGAGCTGAGAGATAAGTTGGAGGAGAGAATAAGGAGGCCGTTGAGACTCGGGAGCATACATGTGAGCGCGTTGGAGAGAAAAGGGAAGAGGAGATGGTGAAAGGACATAACCTTGGGTACATTAATGACCCAATGAATATTATTCACGTCATCTTCTAGAGCACCATTACAAAGGATACATTATATGGATGAGAGCTGATGGACCTAGAAATGGAAAACACTCACACCAGAAAGCAACTTTCATGTAGTACGAAGACTCATATGGATGTTATGTGTATGAGGAGTAATGCGCATCAAGAATAATGAAGAAGGATCCTCATTCAAGACATGTAACTATCAATCCAATGGATTTTTCAAATGAACAAGTGACTAATGCGATGATGAAGATAACTGTAGAGGTGACATGAAGAAATATAGAAAATGAAGATACTCTAAGGACAATTTTGGAAGATAAGAAGGATAAGGAGGAGGAAATTTAGTGCTTGATAACATAGAAGGAGAAATCAGAAGTGAAAGTGGACACTATCTTACACATGACTGAGGAGATTGGTGATGAGATTCTAATAGCCTAACAATAGTATGAAAATGGGGTATCTAGAGAATTCCCATCCAAATTACATTGGTTACACACCCTTTTTCATTTGGTTTTTAATGAGAATAAAATATAGGTTCTAAGTAGAGTAGAGCATGTAGTAGTAGAAGTGAAGAATGTTCTCATATAATTAGATAATATGAAGAAACAAATATTGCACAGGATAGTAGAGTTTGATGCTTTGTTAGAAACTTTTAAGAATGAATTAAAGAAGGTGGACTTATCACTAAGAATGTGTGAAGATCCAGAGCTAATTATCAAAATAAGGACATTGGCTAGAGAAGATGAATTTCTTTTGGAAAAGAAGAATGAGACACTCGGGTGTGAGGAGAGGCTCATATTGATAGGAGAGAAGTGTAATTCACTTACAACAGCCCAAGAGCCTTACAAGGAGAGAATAAAATAACTTGGGAAGTTAATAATGTAGAGAATGGATGTAATTGAAGGTATAATTTCCTCACTGGCCAATGTTATCAGAGTTTTGAAGAACAAGGGGAAAGATGTGACAATGGATGAGATGGATGGGGTGCTTGGTGAGATCCCTGACAAGTCAAAGAAGGGATTCAATGATTGGAATGAATTATAAGAAGATAAAAATAATTTTTATCTCAAGCTAATGTTTCTTATAGAATAAGAGCATCCAGGTTGTTGAATTCCACTTACATCCATTCATTTATTTTGTAAGTACATTCTTTGATTCCTTATTCTTTATTCTATGGAGAGATAAGGTATGAGTAACCATTGCCGAGGGTGGAAATGAAATTAGTGATGCATAATGTGGGATGATGAAATCATGACTAAGTGTCTAAGACACATAATATTGGTGTAGAAGTAGGGGGCACGTAAGTAGGCACAAGAGTTGGAAAGATTTAGGCCCTGTAGTTTCGCGCTTAGGAAATTTAGAATTTGGGACTTAGCCATTACAAGCTAAAAATAGGGTTGAGTACATATCACACATTGGATAAGAACAAGACAACTTGGGGTTGAAGAAAATTCTATTTCAAGAAGCATTACATGTAGGAAGAATATGAAGTGTCATGAAAAGTTCAAACTAATAATAGGACTAGATCTAGAGTTAACTATAGGTAATATATTACTAGGTGAAGCTTGCATGATTCTTGATTTCCTTTATAGTGGTGCATGGCTATTTTTAGCATGCAACCTATTTTTAGAGTTCATAGGAGGTGAATGGAAATTCCCCACCCCTATACATATATGTATTGATTTTCATGGTTTTGTAGAGAGACATATATGTTACAGTTATGTTGTTGGTTTATGAGTGTACATGACTTATGGATACACTATATGTATGTATCCAGCTCTAGTTTGTGATGGATTAATATAATGGATCTTTATGGATGGATATTTATTGTTAATGTCTTTATCCATGGTTATTCTACGGTAGATCTTATCTTGATCCTTGTTTAATTTTTTATGCATCACAATTGTGATCTAGTTCTTATTATTCTTTACACTTGATTATTTGTTATGGATCTAGAAAGTATCTTCATGAATGTTAACCCCTTAACAAATCTGGTATAATATATGGACCTGGTACCCTTGCATACTTTGGATGAGAATCCAAATTCATATGGATGATGTGTGATCATGCCCAGGGTTGTGATTGGTAAAATAAAGACTATATTTACCCCGACCATTCTCCATGGTTTTAGACCCTTATGGACCTATTTCTCAATGGCATGATGAAATCAATTATTTTTGTGGAATACTAATTGGGGTCTCTCTTATGAAAATTCTCATGCCATTTGATCCTTTGATTATACTTCCATCCTTTCCAATAGCATTGATCATGAAGCCATCACTTGTGAGAGGTTTAGATGAATCTGTTTAGGAACATGATAAAACCCAATAGCGTGATTGACATGAGGTAGTTCATCAAGCCAATGAACACATTAAATTATATAATAACCCTCTCCCTAATCATTTTAAATCCAATCGACCTAATTTAAATCCCACTCAGAATAATAAAACTTCTATAAAAAATTTTGATACTTCATATCCATATATTAGCACATCTATAGAAAACACAATTAACATGGAATGTGTTAAATGCATAATTACTTGTATTGAACCCACATATCCTTCTTCTACTCAACTAGAAACATATAGAACCATCTACCCATGTTCTCCAAGAAAACAATCCATTAAACAAACATCATATCCTATCCAAACAAACACCATTGGTCCCTTTTTTAATTCCTTTATATGATCGATAACATATATAGATTCTCCATAACCCTCAGACACCATCATCCCATATGAACTTACATGGTTGACCCCACTAAACTCATCCCTTTTGTTCCATACACCATCAACCCATGTTTAGATATTTATACCAAGAAAGATCATTTATACATAGTAAAAAAATTTAAAAAAATATAGAGAAAACTACAAGCCTTAAACCTTTAAAACTACTTTAACATAACCTCCCACTAGTCCAGACTACTACAAAATTCAACCATGAATATTAGGACCCCCTTGCAGCACTGACTAACCTCCCAACTAAAATACCTTTACTCAATATTTTTCTTACCCTAAGCATCATGTGTGTCTCATGGCATGCCTCACTACTACATAAAGTACAAATAGTATCATGTTTTGAGTCAAATATGCATAAAACATTGAGTAGTTTTGGGTTTTTTAGTCATGTTTCTTCAAATAGTTTATGTTGTAAAAGGTGGTGCAAATGTGACAACTATAAATTTTTATTAGTTCCACATTTTTGCCACTTTTGTGCTTGATTTGCGCCATTTTTGAACTCCTTTTTCTATGAATTTGTACTAGATATTCATTATGCTAACCAGACCATTATGGCGATGGAAAGTAGAAAAAATATGATGTATATTCCCTTTGATAAATTAATATAATAAATGCAATATAAATATCTCAAATATTAAATAATTATATTATATTTATTTATTTTATTATTTTTAAAATAGTGTGTGTGTGTGTGTAAATAATTTTTTATTTATAATGTTTGTAAATGTAAAAAAAAGTTTTCATATTTTAAATTAGTGGTACACATATTAAAAATTGATATTTAATATCACTCGCATTAACAAAATTAACAATATCATAGTAACATTTGCACAAATCAATAGAATTAAAATATTATATATATATATATTATAATGCTAAAAATAAAATATCATACTTTGATTTTTTTTACATATTTTATAAATGAAATTAACATTACTAAATAACACATTTTATTTTTCAAATATAAAATCATGTTTTAGGTAATTTAATGAAAAATATAGAAATTTACTCGTGAATGCATTGGTGTTCTATCCAAGCGCTTTGCTTTGTGTCTACACTTGTTCATTGGATTTGAAGTCATACATCTTCTATTATAAAAAAATTATTTAAACTTATAAATATAATTGAGGTACGCATTAATAAATGTTGTATACTACATTATCTAAATAAACTTACAAATTTTCAAGTAACCTCATCTATGCTCATTTTTCCCTAACGATGATTCGTCAACTTCCCCTTGCTCATTTTACTTTGTGGGGATTTTCATAGAAAGTTTAGACCCCTATATAATGTAATACATGAAAAAAATTGAGTTAATGAATTTGACAAAAAACACATTTTTAAAATTTTATATCATTGTTTTCTCCAAATTACCAAAAGCCCATTTTGTGTCCCATTTGATCCACTTTTCACATTGTATTTTACATGAAGAAACATTCATTCCCATAGGTCAAAACTTTAGTCTCTCCTCATGCAAATTACCATTTTAATTCTCCTATACATTAAATTGGTCATAAATTAATATAAACAAAATGAATATAAAACATGATTTGAATTTATTTCCCTATAATACCCATATATGTCACCCCATCCTTTTACACACCTCTGTTGCATTTTTCCAATAATTACCACATCATAATAGGCACTACCAAACTCTATTTTAGTAGATACAACCAACCATTTTTTACACTTAATTGGTTGTGATTTGTATATCAAATGAAAAATTTCAAAAAATAATACATTTTCATCACAATAATTCTTTATTTGAAGTACTTAAAAGAATATAATTAAATTAATATAATTTTAAAATAAATTTACAAATTCAATAACATGTTAAAAAATGCTTAAATTAAAATAAATTTAAACTAATACTTTCCACGAACATATTGTAATGTTTTCATGTCATGGTTCACATACAATTTTACATGCAAACTCCCATGTACTTGATACTTGTACTCAGTTAGTGTTAGATGATGGTCGGTCCTCCTTAGAATCAAGTGGAGATTTTATATCCCGTCATTGATGGAGGAAACACCTCCTCAACACTTTTGGGGGTGGTATCATGTCATTTAAAATGACAAGAACATTTTTATGAGGTTGTATCGAATACATTGGCACAAATGATGTCGTTATGTGATTATCCAATAAATTTAAAAAATCAAATAATTTGTAAATATTATTTATGAACATGAATACAAATAATATAATTATAAATAACATTTTACCTCCTTTCCTCCCGTGAAGTAAAAAACATGATAAGCTACCTCAAAAATGCCACTACTTATAGATTGTGAATCCAAAGATGTATGATGTTGTAATAACACTAGCACTAAATAGTAACTGTAATTTACATTAAATAAAACATTGAAATAAATTTTAAAAATAATTTCTGGATATAAGTAGAAATAATATAGAAAACAAAAACATTTTATGTCCTTGCCTCCCTTGAAGTAGGTGAAACATGATAGGCCACCTTGAAAATGTGACCACTTTTGGATATGTGATCATGAGATTTAGGGGACTACGATTATATTTTAGCTAAAGAGGAAGATCTACAATTATACAATAAATTTAAAAAATTCAATAAATTATTAATCATGAATACAAATATTATAAAATAAAATAAAATATTTCCTTCTTAGCTTCATTGTATCATGTGAAAAAATAGTGTTAGTCTTGATAATCTTATCACTTGAATATCGTCGACGCATATCAGGAATATTATACGCATGAATATTGATTTAAATGATATGAATGTTAAAGCATGTCATGAATATCATATGGAGGGGTAGATTAGTCCTCTATATCTCATGTGAAAGCTTCATGAACATTTCTTCCACCACACCCAACACTGTGTAATGCCCTTTTCAATAAAATTGACCCTGATGATGAGGTTTTTTAATTTTACATGACTAATATTTAAAATTAAATAAATATAATTTTTTTATTAACTATAGAAAAACCATAGAATTTATTATATTAAAAAATGTCTAGGGTTTTTTGTTTTTTGTTAAAGGTAAAAGGTTTTGGAGGGACCTTACCCAAAAGTACAACCAAAGGCTTAGAAGCCGAGATGAACAAAGTATAAAAATGTGGTTTTTGATCCATGATGGCCACACCCCAACCAAAATGCAAGAAAAAATGAAAAATCTAAGGCATGGGCCATCTGACTACATAAAGCCCAACTACAAACCAACTACAACAAAACAACAACTATACAACAACATCAAAACAACTACACTAAGAACAAAGATACGAAAACACTCATCAAATGGATTTGTATAAAACTTCTAAAGCAACTATGAGGGAATAATGGAGCTTCAATGCAATAGAAATAGTGGGGTCCCAATTTGAAGCTTTAAAATTTTTAGTAATCTTCTTTTTCTTCCATGCAGAGGCTGAAATGTCATTGGAGTCACAAATCTGGAAAATGTGGACTTGCATGAGAACTAGAATAACACTGTGCATGGCCATATAAGTAATGTGTTTTTCCTCAAGGTCTTTCAACTTAGATTCTAGAGTAGAAATTTCCTCTTTGAGGTCAGGGATAGGATCAATAGCTTGTTCCTTGACAATAGACTTAAGAAGAAAGTCCAAATTGTCCTTGAGGGTTTTCATAGTCTCATCTTGCATAATAAATTTATCCTCCAAAATTGAGGAGGTGTCATGTTCCATAACAGGAAGAACATTGGGGGGATTATCATCCACAAAAATTTCTTTACCCTTTTGGAAAATGCCAAGGATTTCCTTATCTTTCCTACAACTACGAATGGTATTTTTAGGAGATGGCTTAGAGGCAGAGTCATGGTATATGGATTATAGGGTTTTTATTTGTAGTGAGGCTTTGTTGTTTATTTTTGTAGATTTTTTTATTTTACAAGGATTTGTTACTTTTTTACTATATTTTTCTTGTTTTCCTAGGTTTTTCTGTTAGGATTTGATATATATTAATATGTATTGTTGTATTTTTCATAGATTTAATCGTTTTACTATTTTTCCTTTTTTTTTTAAATTTCTTGTTTTTTGATAGGAATTCCTATTTTTTATATAGTTTCTTATTTGTTTTCATAGTATGTTTAGTTAGGGTTAGCTATTTTTTGGGCTAGGATTTGTTTTTTGGCTAGGGTTTTCTAATTTTTTACTAAAATTTTCTATCTTTTTCCCACATTTTTTGTTAATTTTTTTTGTATTTTGGGCTAGGATTTACTATATTTTGGTACATCATTCATTATTTTTCTATTTTTTATATCTATCATTTTCTTTTTTGTAAAATTTTATTTTATTACTATAAAATAAATCTTTGAAATATGAAAAAAAATTGAATAAAGAATTTTTATATACCTCTTATTCTATCGCTACGGTATTCCTCCTCTTCCACCTCTTCATTACATGGGTGTACTTTTCTCCTGTCTGTACCATGTTCTTATTCCTCTTCAATGGTTGTGTGTAGTTGTTTTCTCCATAAATTTATTCTTCCATTTTATTTTTCTCACACACACATTTGTTCTTGTTTTTCCTTTTCTCCTCTTCTTAATTTCCCTCCTCTATATTTAACCCCTGACATGTTTCTAGTTTACTATCATTTTGGATGTTTTGGCAAAGCATATGTACCTAATAATAATAAAAAGGACATGAATGGGAACATCCTTTTATATTTTTGAAAATAGGGATTATATTGGTGGAAATGATATCAATGGTGATGCTAATAGCATCACAATTTTTCCACAATATTTTCATCATATTTGCATCGTAAATGACATCTAAAATGAAAAAAATATGAAACAAAAATTGATGCGAATTCAACACAATTTCTAATTGTTTTTTTATAATATATGTATTAGTTCCTCTTCCCTATAAATATTCCATTTCTACCTAATTTTTGGTAGGATCCTACCCTACATGGTTACAAGGAAAGTTTCTTATACCAATGTGAAGAGATATCCATCTAAACTGACCTTTCTATTGATAATTATTCAAGCATTCATTTCCCTCTTTCATTTCCCTCTTTCATTTCCCTCTTACTTCCTTGATTTAGAATGAGATTATCTTTCATGTAGATGATCTACGCTCTTTATTTCAATCCAAATCAAAAACACTATGGTTAATACATCCCTCATAGATGAAGGTTATTGCACTTATGTTTCTTTCCCAATTTGTATCAAGACACTTGGCTATTCTATCAATAATGTTAAATCTTCTAGGAGAATGTGTTAGGGTTATGATCCTTGTAAGATTCCACTATGGATTATATTTGGTTACTTATCACTATGCCTCCTTGCACTATCTATATCAAATTTATGATTTTCATTTACCTTTATGTTATAATATCCTCCTAGGTTGATCGTCAACCCCCACATGTAAGAAGTCACATTATTTTCTTGTCAATGTGTTGGTTTCATAGATCTATGAGCTATATATAAATTTTAAGGTGATACTAATCCTTACACATTTTACCTCTTTCATAAACATGATATTTTAAATATTCCCTCCCTGGAAGATCATCCTTATAATCCATTTCACGAATACCAAAACTTTAATTATCATGTTGAATCCCTTCATGGCTATAGTGGCCATCTTAAGGTTATGGGTTGTACTCCACCAAACCTTATCGAATTGAATGATGATGATCCTGATGAAATTTAAAAAATGTATGATTACTTTAAATATTTTTTATTTTATCATCTCATAGTTACCTCCTTTCATATGACCTCACTCTTGTAAGAAATATTTCAATTGGTTACCCATCATTATTACTCGCATTAAACATATTCGTGTAGAGTATCTAGTTTAAATTGATACTATCATAAACTCATGTGTTATTGGCATTACCACCCTGAAATATGACAATGTATATAACTAGATTACCCCTTCTTGGTAGGCTATATTTAGGATAAGAATGTGGACATTCTTTGATATATAGGGAACCATTGTAGTCTTACCTTAGTAATATTATTAACACTACGATTCTCTCTTTTTAAGTTAATACTCTTGACTTTGACCATGATAAATATAACTTGATGGGTGATGGGGGTGATTGATACAAATTTGTATCTAAGTATGAGTTGATACATTATATTCCTTTTATTAGAGACTTGATGCTAGATTCATAGGTATCTCCCTTGGTTAGCTCCTCTACTCCCATGACACCTCTTATGACATATCCTCCTCTTCCTCATCTAAAATTTTATATGGAATTACCTACTATGATACAACCCTTGTATCTTATTTCTATTATGGCTCCTGACCCATCTGAGGTTGAACCTTATTACACATGGCATAACAATCTAGGAAATGATGTTATGGATTGTAGATCTCTCTCTCTCTCTCTCTCTCTCTCTCTCTCTCTCTCTCTCTCTCTCACACACACACACACACACACACACACACAAGCTAGAAGTGGAGGTTAGGAAGGTCAATAAAGGAAACCTATACAACCTTCTTCAACACCTCTATATTAATCTCATCATGTATTTTTTTATTTCATACCAATGACACTTTTCGAATTATCCATTGTGAGCTCCAAGTTTGATAACCATTTCGATGTGTGCCTAAGTAAATGGATCGATCTTATCCATCATGACAACCTCCTTCCATTCCATCATATAATTTTTGACATATTAATTCTTCCCCCACATCGCTCCCTTGATAATATTATTCATTATGTTATCACATGAATATAAGAAAGGATTGACGATTCTCTATTTGTTACATGATCACAATTCCATCGGGGCATAAACATAATTCTGGATATTTAGAGGACCTCATGATTCATACTCAACATAAAATTTTACATCAAGTCACCAACATTATAATGTATGCATGTCAATATTTCACATGCTATAATTTATTTACTTTAGTTGATTCCTCTCTCAACTTATCTCTCCTGCTTGGGTTTCTCTCCTTGTTCGGGTTTATATCTCCATGTTCGGGTTTATCCTACCCTTTTAGATTTAACCTTCTATTTTGTGTTTATACAATCATCATCTCCTCAATTTCACACTTTAATAATTTATCTATTACCTCTTTATTTGGTTTACCTCTTAACACTGTGGCTAACCCTCTAATTTTCTCCCACCCCATTCATTATTTAATATATACTACCTACTCTATTATCATCATTTTTAAGCCTTTTATTATATGATTTTTCTTCTCTATAAGTGTTCACAAATTTGTGCACAAATAATTAAATGTATTTGTAAAAGTAATAATATATCAAAATAACACAAATACATACATATGATATCACTACATAAAACTATGTCATATAGACACACATACATACATACATACACACACACACACACACACACACACACACACACACACACACACACACACACACACACACACACACACACACACACACACACACACACACACACACAAAAATGTGTGTGTGTGTGTGTGTGTGTGTGTGTGTTGTATGTCTATATTTAGATCACCCTATAAGATGTGTTATTTGACCTATATCAAATCTCAAATCAATGCTACTAAATAAAATGGGTTTACATTTTTTCTATTAAAAATTTGAGGAACAATTACAGGTTCTTTCATTTAATAAAGTGGGATAAATATCCAACATCTGAATCTACATCTACATGCAATTTTTTTTAAAAATGTGGGTTATTTTTAGTTGCTAGGGGACCTTTTACCATTTACAGTTGAAAAAACAACATGTAATACATGCAATTGATAAATGAAAGTAAATGAAATGATATATCTATTCAGGGGTCCGATGGGACTAATCTGTGTTGTAGGGTTTTATTATGGATGTTATTTGATTTTCTATGACATCTTGGATAATTTAAATCTTGTCACAGTCACATATTAGTCATGAGTGTGATAAGTGAAAATCACATAAAAATATCAATCCACTCATAGCCATTATTGGCAGAACTATTATAAATCTAAAATTTGATTGTGAAATGAGCTTCAGGGTGTCCAAATGCTTCTTTTTCTCCTTTGGTAATACATGTAAAAAAAGCATACACGAGATATAGATAAATTTTGAAATAAACTAAGAAGGATGGGGGGAAGAGATGAGTATTATTTCATAGGTTTGGGTTACATAGAATATTTTGATATATATGTATGCAATGGTCATAGAAGGGTGAGATGATAATGGTCCATTGTGTATATAATGTGCAAACAGGTAGGTGGGGTGCTTATAGTGACATGAAAATATTGAATGTGAGTGGATGTGGATAAGGAT
This sequence comes from Taxus chinensis, assembly GCA_019776745.2. Lineage (NCBI taxonomy): Eukaryota > Viridiplantae > Streptophyta > Pinopsida > Cupressales > Taxaceae > Taxus > Taxus chinensis. The sequence goes on along the minus strand of CM034156.1, from coordinate 392,188,075 downwards.
GGATGCTTTATCTTAAATAAACATTTTTTACTTTTTATGTATTTTGTGGGAATATTTGATTTTTAGTGTTTATTGTGATTTTATCTTATTTTTGGTATTTTTAGCTTAGAGAACCTTATGTGAAAGGTGTGTATTATAGTGTCTATTTTTTCCCCTTTTTGGGTTGTATAGTGCAGTATGTAGGATGCAATATAAAAAATAAAGATGATATGGGTTCTCATCCAACCAAATGATAATGGTTTTTACACACACAGGATTAGATGGATGACTTGATAGACAAGTAACCTAGAAATATGATTGATGGGACACTTATCTAGAGTATGTGAATGGATATATAACTTGATTTCACAAGGTATAGACTATTTATTCAATTGAATAATATAGGTGGTGATTGAATGTCATATTGTTTAACAAGAATGGTTTCGATGTGTTTTCCTCACTCAAGTGATTATTTTTGGAGTTGTAGGTTTCCTTAGAATGATGTGAGATGAAAATTGGTAGTTGATAAATGATATAAAATGGACCTTGGTAAAGGCATGATGAGAGGAAGTGGGGAGAGTTTTCCCCCAATCATGTGTAGTTCAAAAATTTATATGTCATATGTATAAGATAGGATTCAAGTTAGAGAGTGTGAAAGAAATTTTTCCCCATCCTAAAGTGGTGTTTGAGAATGATTACAAGGTAAATGTTATGAGAAGTGGTGGCTATACAAAATTATGTAGAAGGTAGTGAATGCCCATAGATATTCATTCCATGAGTGGAATGTGAGTGTGAAAGGACACATATGAAGTGATGAAATATAATATGTGTGTATGTGGGAACATGGTTGTGTATATGTATGGACAAGGTTTGAAACAATATTGTAGGTGAGAACATTATGATAAATAAGGAATAGTTCATGGGATAATAAGTGAGATAAAACAAGGGCTTGAATAAGGTAATAAAATAACCTGGTGATATATTAGTCATGTGTTGCATTGATATCCTATGTGTGAGCATGCAACTTAATTGTTAGTCAAAGTGAAGACTCATAAGATAGTGAGTAAAAACATAATTCAATGTGTAGGTGTGGCTAAAATAGGTGATTGATGATATGGAAGGAAATTAAAAGTATTCATTAATCCACTGTCAGCTAGGTACATATATCCTTGATGGGGAAGAATTTAATTCTACGCATTTCTCTACTACCAACTAAACATCCATATCACTGATAGAGATACTAGAAATACCCCTAATAGAGAGATTTTATATTACTTTTTCAAGGGAATTTCAACTTTTTATTTAATTTTTTTACATTATATTTATCTCTCTTTACTATTTGAAATGGGTTTAGAACCACTGGTGGATTGATGGAGGGAGTGAAAATGAGATGGAGATGACATGGTGAGAATAAATAGATAATTCCATGAGGGCTTCACTGTAAGGTGTTAAGTGTGTTTTAGTGCATGGATCTCTAAAAGGAAACTCATTCTTAAGTCACCAATTAGAAATATCCCAAGTTAAAAAAATATAACAAAGATGATTGAATTACAAAATGTGATGAAAAGATAATTAAGATTTCATAAAAAAATGTGAAACAAGTAATGGTGTGGAATTTGAATGAATTGTAAGATAAGTATGTAGGAATGAACTAAGAATTGGAATGAAATATAAATGAATGGAGTATTGGAATTAAGTAATAGTGATGGAAGGACATCGATGATAAAGTTTTATTTATTAATATTTTTGAGATATTTTTTTTGTGATTTTTAAAGATGTGTAGATATGTGTGGATGTATGTGTTTATGTTTGTGCTTGTTTCAATGATGAATGTGTAGGATGTGTGGAGAATTAGAACGTTTTTTAAATCCAATCCAAATGAAGAGAAGAGAAATGCACCGACTAGGAGTAATGAGATAGTGGAGATAGTGAGAGTCATACTATTCCTTATAGGGACTATACGAATGATGCAACTGATGTATAAAATAAGGTAGTAGAGTAAAAAAATAATGGGATTGGATTATATGAGGTGGATGAAAATTGAAGCAAGGATGCCAAATAGAAGCTAGAGGGGAGTGGTGAGTGGATCATGTGATTAAAAAGATGAGGTAAAAAAACTTGAGTGTGGTGAATGTGCAATAATGTCAAGTGGGAAAGTACAAAAACAAATATCCTTGGAATGAGATGAAGTGTTGTGCTAGATATGACATTGGGTGGACAAGGAGTGGAGAACAAATTAAAGTTTGAAGGAAGCATGAGATCTAATAAATTGATATTATGATGAATGGGTGTGATACTAGGATGATTGTATAAAATAGGAGGGGCTATGTAATATTGGATTTCAAGAAAACAAAAATGTGGAAGAAAATTGAAATTATGTTAAAGTGTAAGTGGATGTGGAGGAGACTTATGAGGAATATATGGTAGAGAAATGGTTTTATGGTCATGATAGATGATGTGAATGGAAGAGGAGATAGTAACAATAAGAGAGCATAAATGAGTGATGATGGAAGAAAGAATGTGCATACAAAATAATTCTCCAAAAGAGGTGAAGTAATGAGATAAAGTGTAGGTGACTTATGAGGAAGAGATGAAAGAATGAGTGGATGAAAATTATGGGGAACAAATGATAAGTATTGAATGAATGCAAAAAATGGTATATGATGCAATGGTGGAGAAAAATAAATAAGGGTACATGAATAAGTAATGATGGAGGAAATAAGATGCATATGATCAAGGGATAAAATATAGGTGAAGTGATAAGTGTGATGATATGTGATGAAGAGAAAAATATAGCTGTGGTAATCAGGTGTATGATAAGATATATGTATATGACAAAAGCAGTGATGAATTAGGGGATGTGGAAGTGAAAAATAGATCATATAATGGCATAGATGTTTGAAATGATTATGGATATGGTGAAAATGTAGAGGAATCTAGAGATGATGATGATGGGTCCATATCCAAAGTGTACATGCATGATAGTGTAGATTGATAATTGGAAGATTTATTTGATAGAAATGAGGAGGGTAATGAATCTAGAGAAGATGAGAAACAACATTAAAAAATTTATTTGGGGGTAGTAGGAGATTAAAATTTGGGTGATGGATAGATGACACATGGAGAATTAGTGGTATTATTGGTAATATGTGAAGTGAATGGATGTGTGTTAGAAGGTAGAGTAGGAGGATACAAATAATTGACAACAATTTCACCCTTGTAAAGGAGATCTTGTTAGATGTTATGGAATTGGGGACATGAGACAGTGGAATGACCCTCATTACAATGATAGTACATGTGTCATGGGAGGCACACCATAATAGTGCGGGTGGAACAAGTGGGAGAATGATTAGTTTGGTATCTAATAACTTGTGTATTAAAGAATAAAGTGATATAATAAATGTAGTGAATTTAAAATGGGGTTAGATTAAGCATTAATCCCTAGTATAATGTGACAAATGAAAAGAGGTAGGTGAAGGTGAAAATTAGATGTGAGGTAGATCTGGTTGGATGAAATTTTGAACATGTAATTTTTATGGTGGAATAAGTAGGGGGAATTGAAACACATGGTAAGTCAGGAGGAAAGACAAGATGGACATCTATAAGGAAACATTTCATATAAATGACCTTGTCAAATGTGCACATTAGATGGATTTATAAGTTGTGTGAGATGGGGGGATGTAAATTTTTGAAAATAGGCTAACGAAATTTCATTGATGGTTTGGAAAGGATATGTGGTGATCAAGCATGTGTAAAATCACAAAAAGGAAATGATGTACTCGTTATGATATTTTTAAGCATGAAAATTCATCAAATGTGGCTTTGGGAACGATGTGGATGGAAAAGTGGAACAAGAACATATTAGAAACTTATGTGAATGTGCAAATTTTATTTTCTCTATGCTTGAATACTATTCAAGCGATTGGATTGTCAGTTAAGTGGGAAGGTGTGTAAGAGGAGTTTTTTTTCATGTTAAATAAGGTGGCATGAAAACTAAAATAGATGTAAGTGGTGTTGGGGGTTTTTTGTGCCATTGAATTTTCAAATTTGGGCAATTTTAAATGTGGAAAATATGGGTAGAGTGGCACCATAGGGTAGATAGTATTGTTATAAATCATGTGATAGGTTAGCATAGGAACATGTCCCCCAAGTTTTGGGAATCAATTAAATGAGGTTTTGGTGAAGCATTTTATGGTGCAAGTGAGCATATGATTGAAAATAATCCATGGGGAATGACTAGGTAGAAGGGGTGAGTGGAGAGTGTGTAGGATAGGATTGTAACATGCATGGAGGAGGCCACAAAGTGTGTAGAGAGGGATAGAGAGTGTGGATGGTGAAATGGAGAATGTATAATGAGGAGGTGGGGAACTAAAATAGGGAAAGGATTACACAAGTCATCTGAAGGCTAGCATGGGTACCCTAGGGGTATGTGCCTAAGGTTTAGGGTAGTTCCTAAAGACACTCAAATTTTGAAATCTATAATTTGACCTTTCTGGTCTTGGCATTGCATAATTTCATTCCCAAATACACCCTTCTCACTCTTTTTTAGCATACCATTATAGCCCTTTGCTCACTTTTTTCATCTTTATATGGTTTTCTGTCATTAGTTTTGGAGGTTTAATTATACAAAAAACATACCTAGAAACATCTATCCTCAACACCATGAAGTCAAACTTGAATTTTTCCTCTTGGGTAAAATTTTTTGTCTTTATTCAGTTTCTCTAGATCTACAACTTGACCCTATTGTATGGGCTTGGACCAACACATTGTGCATTAAAATTTTCCAACTATATTATCTTCATATAAACTAATATTCCCTATTGGTTAGCCTTGTATGACATAATAATCATCAGAAGCCTATATAAGTAAGTCAATCATACCTCATTTAGGGTCTTGTAACTTTAAGAACTCATCATGTAAGAGAAATCACAAACAACACTCCAAGCTCCAAAAACTATTACATAAATCATGTGCATCCATTAGGGAAGTACTCTCTATAGGTTTGAAGTTTCCTACCAGGTACAAGAGTCTCCATCTTCTCTCCAAAAGCAAGGAAGGGGACCTTTCCCAAGAATTTGATCAAGTGTTACACTCAAGCAAGGAATTGTTAAAGAATTTTTTGTTAAATTCTTATTTTACTATGATAAATATCACAAGATAGGAGAACAATGTTTGGTTTGATCCCTCATCAAATTAGTGGTGATTTCATCATCGCACATGAGTTCTCACAACCCATGTAACTTTGTTTTTAGGAACTTAATCCTACACTATGAGGGTTTTAGGGTTTTATTAGAGTTATAGAGCCATTACGAAGGAGAGAAAATAATACTGACACACAACAACATTCATTTCCAGGTAAGTGAGAAATATAAAAATTTACAGACCTAGAATCCAAGTAGGTCTAAGATTTTACAAGAGAGTCAGGACTATATGGATGCTTTGGACCTATTTGTATGGTTTTGATTAGGTGCAATTTAAGGTTCCAGTTCTAGAAATGGAACAACTTCAATCTCATATCAACCTATTTTTTCACTCAAATCACTCAAAACCTCCTAGATAAATATAGAATCAGCTATGTGTAATCTCTCCTTTGTGTTTTGATTGTTCCAAGATCAATAATCACTTTATAAATAATTATTTTGGTTTGGGTAATTCATGTTAGAAGTAAAATAAATCATAGTAGCCTCCTATAACATTATTTCATCCTTTTTAATGTATGTTAATTAGAAACATACTAAATATTAAAAGGAAATGAAATAGAATATTCACAAAAAGTGAAATCATTTGGTGAGCTTGACCTCTAATAAAACATCATATCCCTAACCCTAGTTGCCTTAGGGTTTCAATTTCTATTCAAATATGATTTATTTTCAGTCTCCACATACTTTTTAACTATGTCATATCTCCGTAGTGCTCATATTTATAATCAATCTATTGAGAATTTTGAGCTTTCACCTCCTACGCACAAGAGTCGTAGTGCAATAGCTACCTATTTTCCTACTTTTAGTTCTATCTTTGATATTTTTCACACGAGGTGCCCTTGGATGATCATATTAAGATCCAAATTGAACACTCATATGATTATAACCATAATGAGTACACCAATGTAGATCAAAATCAAGTGGAGATCATATCTCATTTTCATGCTCAACTCTCTATTAATCCACATCATATTGAGCCTATTATCAATATACTACTTGTTTTCAAGATTTCTCATAACAAGCAATCTAATGAAACATATTTTTATAGATAGGTCCCAACACACATCTACTATACCCATACTTTTTATGCCTACTTTCTTAGGAACATCTATCAAACCCATACACAATGTGTCCATGCTTATTCTTGCAACCACTATTACTACTACATATTTTATATATCATCATAATGGATTACATTCCTCTTTATATAACACACATGATCTTAATTCCCTTGTGAATTCTCTCCAAGCACAAAATTATCACTTGAAATAAGGAATCTATCATATTTATCATGTTATAGACTCTTCTCAATTATTACATAACCCACTTGCACCTGATGTTGTCTCATAATGTTTACCCATTTTTTTCACTACACCTAATCTTACCATCTATGATGGTGAGGGTGATCTGCAAGAACATTTTATATATTTTCATGTTGCTTGATTTTATTATGAATCTAATGATATATTACTTACAAATTTATTCCTGAGGATCCTTAAGTAATTTGTGTCAATTATTTTCCCACACATTTTGTGTTCATTTACTACATTTTAAAATCAATTCTTGGCACAATTTTCAATCAACATTGGGGATAAGTTATCTTATGCACACATGTCCAAAATCAAACAAGGATATCAATATCATTTCAATTACTATGTCTTGTGTTATCACACAATGTTTACTAAGATGAGAAATGTATTAACTGATAATGAGTTACAAGATATTTTTATTTAAATATTTCTTCATCCATTGCAATAATTGGTCATATTAAAAAAGTTTCAATATTTTTACCTTCTATTTCATACACTAAAAGAGTGTTAAGATAATGTATTACATATGAATTAACTCAAGAATGTTTCTATCACCTTTAACCCTTCTAATGACAAGTTCCAAATAAAACCTACTTTCAAAGGAAAAACACATGACCTTAAGGTTGATTCTAAAGACACTACAATTTTTTTTTCAACCTACTATGCTCTAATTGCAACCTACAAGACAAAAAATTACATGATTACCTTTTGCTACAAAATTAGATTTAAAGAAACTACTTGAATGTAATCTTGTGTCTCTCCCTCCACCTTTTGAGGTTTATATGAATAAGCCCCAAAGTAAGATATTTGATGTTAATGCCTATTGTGATTATCATAGATGCATTGGTCACTCTAGAAATAATTTTATTAAGCTATGACATGTAATTTAGGTCCTTATTTCATCAAATGAAATTGAATGGGATGAGCCTATTAAATCTTCCAAGCCTTTCAATAACAATGCCAAGTTAAAAATATTCAATGATCCTCTTTTTATAGATACTCATGATCCATCTACCTCACAATTTCATAACACACATTATGTGGTGCCACCCCCACCTTCATATGAACACCCATTGGATTATATGATTGAAAATATTTCCCTCGCATCCCCTTCTACAATAGTCATATCTTTTTAATGATTCTCATATAAATGAAACACTTATCTCTAATACATTATTTATTATGTTCTCTTTTCATCACATTCCTATTCAAGGCATTTTGGTTACTCCACATCATACATATAACATTTATGCATGGCCCTTACTTCAGTCTCTTAGTATCTATTTTAAGAGTCTTGTATTTGATTCTGATAAAAAAATTTACAAATTTCTTTACCAATCACCATTATCTCTATCACTACACAAACTTAATTCTTGATTGCTAAATATATTACTACTAGGATTTTTCATTTAGGTCTCCCTTGGATATGTAATTTTAGAGCTATCCCACTCATAGTAAATCATTGTATCAATTTTATTAGTCATCAGAATTTTTTCACTATATACGTTGTTCCTTTTTGTATTTTTCTCCTCGTGTGCCCCACTCTTCTTTAGTTTATATCTCACTTCCTAGTGCATATACAAACATGCCTATTGATTCACATGATACTTCACATTGAACTAGTCCTCTTAGGTATCATAATAGGCCTTTGATTTAAAACATGGATTCACATCATTCTAGACCTATTAATGAGTCTTTAGTTGCACATGTTACATCACATAGTGCTAGGACCTTTAGGTCTCCCTTAGGCCTTCTTATGTAGACATTATATCTCGTAGCTTGTAGCCTCATCCTATATTACATAAATATTCTAGCTTTAAGGTCTAAACTATGGCTTCTTTTTGTCCTTATAGGATTTCCTATTCCATTATTCCTCCCCATAGATATGATATGTTGCATTCTACTCATTGTTATAATATTTCTAGTTATCCTTATAGTGCTTATTAGCACATATCACAACCATGGTTGCACTTGCGCTTACATCACACTTTATGAAACATTTTAGGATTGATCCTCCATCATATTTGGTACTTGATTTACCTCCTCATAAGGTCTTATTGGGTTAGTTCTCATACTATGCGACACTCAATTCCCAATAAAGCACTCTATTTATAGCTTCAACTTAATTATTGAGGGAATGGTTCTACACCTGAACCTCAGTTTGCACACACACACACACACACACACACACACACACACACACACACACACACACACACACACACACACACACACACACACACACACACACACACACACACACACAAAGGGAAAGTTTACTCCCCACCGTTTAATTACATCATTTGTATTTATTCTTCTATATAGGGGAATTCTTGGATCACCCTTATCTTTGAAGAATAGGATTTCATTTATGCCCTAATAGAGGGCCTAAAACACAAAAACATTCAAATATTTGTAAAAATACAAAACCAAGACCTATTTTTATAGAATATATGCACTTTAAATTATACATGTTAGTTACTCATTTGGTTTGATAAATAGCATTTATTATTTACACAAATGTTTGAATGTGGTATATTGAGCATGATGTAGGACATACACCGAGTGGTACACGATGATAGGTGTTTGCCTATCATTTACCCACACTACTAACCTTTGGGTGTATCTTCCTTTTAAATACTACATCTAAGTATTATATTTTCATTATAGTTACGTTATATCCTCATTTCATTTTATTACATATATTTATTGTGTATTTTCTATATTTCAAACTAACATGAATAACACATGTGTCTTATGTAGCATTTACAATCATTTATATCTCTTTCATATATCATATGTTTTACATCACATCTTTCATGATTATTTTTCATCCATTTTTATAGTTGTGTGTGTGTGTGTGTATGCTTGCTTCCTACTCTGATTTTGACCTAAGGGAATTTATTTTATTTCAACACCATGGTGTTTAACCTTGTGTATGATTTTGTATCTCTTGTTTTTAGGATCAAAGACCTTGACTATCTTTTGACACTGTGGGTTTACCATATTTTCAAGAATTTTTACCTTTTGTGTGACATTTCTTGACATGGTTTGCACTTTTTTATACTAACACATTATATTTTATTTTTCATATTGTTTCTTTTTTACATTAACACTATTATTGTTATCATTCTTATTGTTCAAGTGTTTCTATTGTTTTGTGCCATTGTCTCTACCATGTGTATCCACTTTTACAGTTGTACTTTCTTCTTGGTGGTCACCACATTAGCCATTCCAAAAGGTATATATAGATTCTTAAACAATGAGCTATGGGTTTCTATTTATTCTTTTGATTTGCACACTCAAATTATTTATTGCACACTCCTCAAAAGAGGGGGAAAAAATAAAAGTTTTAATTCTACATTTCTAGTAGACACATGCATGTTTTTAGGATCAATCATATGCAGAGGTTGACAAAAATGCCTCAAAATCAGATTCAGGTTAAAAAAATCAGTAAAATTTACACATTCTCAAAATCATAAAGATTGGTCAAGACCATACAGATAGTTATGAACCTACCATACATTTTTCCCATAGGTAATTTCTCTGTATTTGACAACATTTTCATATTTATCATCTTTATTGAAACATTATTATATGGTTTCATACTCACAATAACTCATTTTGGAAAATATTCATGGGGCATGAAATATTTTATTCTCTTCTTCTCCATGGTACTCATTTGTACTTCTAATTTTTGACATGGAAGGGGAGTGGGTATTAGGATCTCCAAACAAAAAAATTCATGCAATAATTCATATTTAGTTTCTACTCAACAATAAAACACATGGGAAGATTATGGGGGAATGTATTTATCTTTTCTAATATGTGTTTCAAGTTAAAAAATTAGGCTTATATCCATCTAAAATGGTATGGTTCATGGGGTTATGGAGGGTAGTGAATCAACTAAGTTCGTCATGGGTAGGATTTCCTATCCTCTTTTTAATTAAGGGGAAGATATCAGAGTTTTTGAATGGATTTGATATGTGCTCTTCCTCCTTGGTAGGGGTGCTTTAAATCCTCTTGTTGGTTTTCATCTTTGGAATTCTTGTGTTGGGTTGGTAAACCTAACACATCAAACTCTCTTCAACACAAATTAGAGATTGATCACCCCTAATTCTTCATCAAAGTTCTAAAAAATTCAATATCTTCAAAGCATAAGAATGGGATAAAATTCCCTTTGCAATACAAACACATGTATTCCTTTCATGTTTTACATTTATCCTAGCATTTCTTATTTCACATTTCTTTATAGTGTTTTCCTTACATATTTGAGTTAAAGTTCAGTTTCCTATCTTGGACATTGACTACACTCTTTGTTGAAGGTTTTATTTTAAAGCGTGCTAACCTCAACAGAATGAGATATTGTAAAAAAAAATTATTTCAAGAAAATCTAAAGTGTTTCTATAAACTCAATTATATTTTCCTTTAAGAATGTAATTTTCATTCCATACTTAAAGGGGGAAAATGTAGAAACTTAAATTTGGAAAGCTATCCTTTGAATCTACTAGTCTTGACATTGGACACTTACATGCACAAATACAACCCCATCACTCTTTCTTAACACATCCTAATATTCCTTTGATAAATTTTTTATCTTTTTATGGATTTCTATCACCAGTTTCTAAGATTTAATTGCATAAAAAATACTTAGTTCTTGTTCAACATCTATCCCAAACTCCATTAAGTCAAAGTTAACTTTTTCTTCTAGGTCAAAAATGTCGGCTTTGGTGAGTTTGTTAAAATTTATAACTTCACCCTACCACACAATTTTATACCAACACATTATACATTAAAACTTATAATTACATCATCTTCATATAGAATAATATTATATCTTGGTTATCATTTCATGACATAATAGTCATCGCAAGCCTATATAAGTAAGTCAATCATACCTCATTTAGGGTTCTGGCACTTTAAGAGCTCCGCATGTAAAAGTAAATATAAAAGGAACTCCAAGGTCTCATAACTATGAAATAAATCGTGCACATCCATTAGGGAAGTAATCTCTATAGGTCCAAAGTATTCTACCATGTCCAATATTCTCCATTTTCTCTCCACAAGAAAGAAAAGTGACACTTCCCAAGTATTCGAGCAAGTGTTAAAATCAAGATAGTTATTATTTTTTTTGTCAAATTATGATTGTACTATGGTAGATATTACATATTAGGAAAAAAATGTGTAGTTTGAGCCCTCTTTGGAGTATTAGCAATGTTGGTGGCACACATGGTGCCCACAAGCCACCTAAGTTTGTTTTATAGGAACTTAATCTTGCACTATGACGGTTTAAGCCTTTGATTAGAGTTACAGAGCCATTCCGAAGGAGAGGGAATAATATCGTCACATAGTGACAATCATTTTCAGGAATGCAAGGAACACATAAAGTTTTAGACCTATGATTTTAGAAGGTTCATGACCGTATAGCTGCTTTGGACCTAGTTGTATGGTTTTGACCAGGTGTTAGTTCCATTAATGGAGCAACTTCAGTCTCAACTCAGCCTATTTCCACACTCAGATCACTCAAAACCTCTTAGATCCACATAGATACAGATAAGTGCAATATCTCCTTTGTGTTTTGATAGTTTTGAGATCAATATTAACTTTTTAGATCATTGTTCTAGTTTAGGTAGTTAATATTGGAAGTTAATCAGAGTAGCCTCATGTTTAATTATTTTATATTTTTATGTATGATAATTAAAAACACGCTAAATTTTAAAAGGGAATAAAATAAAAGACTCAAAAAAAATGAAATCAATTCCCTACAAAAAATATACTTGTTATATTTTGATTTGTTTTAAGATAAGACTAAAAACGAGCATGACTGTCAAGAAGGGTAGGTAGGTTTGATATGGTCAAATCCATAACAAGATGAGATGGGATCAAATAAAGACAAGGTTAGTAGTGTGTATTATATGAGGAATGATAAAAAGGGAAGGAGCAGTGAGAGGTAGAGGGAGAATGTTTCATCACATGTGCAACTAGTAGGGCTCGAGAGGTTACAAAGTTCCAAAAATTAAGAATTTGTAATTTGTTATTGTGATTATAGAGAGGATAAGGGGAATCATTTAGGAGTGGAATAAGGTAGAGTACTAGATATATTTTTATTTCCTATTCTAACTTAATAAAATGAAATAACAAAAACAAATTGACCTCAGAAGATGACAGGGTTTATTGATACCCACGATGATTGATGTTGATAAATGATGGATGAAGCATTCCTCCTTTCGCCAAGTGGAGAGACCTATCGATGAGAGACATATAAACAAAATATATTAGATGAGATGGGTAGACAAGCTACTCAGAAAATTTTGATTTCAAGAATCCAAATGTATTTCTTTGGGGGATTTCAGCTCATTTTTAAACAATTAAGTGAATTGACAATATGATTTAAATGATAGATAATGAAAAATATAGATTATTGGTAGTTATGAAGCTAGAAATTGAGATCAAAAGGTAAATCCTACTCAACTTTGAATGTAGCCCAGGCTAATGTAGAATCAATTTAAACAGCTTTAACATAATTTTACCAATAATACTCAGTTTCTTATTAGATCTCATGCAGGAATTCGAAATGATCCTCAATGTTCTCAATGTCGGTTGTAAATTAGATGGCACATAGTGTAAATTCTTGAAGGATGTCGAATTATTCCCAAAAGAAGGGTTATTGAACAATTGGAAGGTTGTATATGCTCGTAATAGGATGTGACTGGCCTGGAACTGACATCTAAAAGAAATCCATACTTGCAGAAGATGAGTTAAATCCAGAATATTGATAAAATTTGATAAAAGGCTATGAATGATTGAAATTATGTTGAAAAATAGCGATCACACGCAATTCAAAGGAATTTTAGGATATTTGATAGAGTCACGAGTGATTTAAAGGAATCGAGGGTGATTCAAGTAATCACTAACGATTACTGTGAAAATGATTAATTCCTCTAAAAATGATAACTGCATATCAAAAAAGGAAAAAAAATTATTTATTTAAAATTGATGTTTTAGGAAGAAATGATAAAGTAAATAAAGGTACCTTGAAACAATGGGAAGGAACAAAACACCTATGAATAATTATTTTAATTCAATATCAATGATTGATTATTGTTATTCCCCATTGATCACTTGGAAAGGTTACTTGGAGACAATGTTACAAAGATTGATATATTGTAGGATTTTAAGAGACTTTTGATGTTGTTGAGTGGCTTAAATATCCTTGGAATGACCAAATATTGATGTCTGGTTTGAAAACAGAGTACAAAAATGTGTTAAATAATTATGAAGATCCCTAAGAAAGGAACTAGAACTCGCTTTCATAATCGTTTGTGATTTGTGAGAATCACTGAAGATTCGAGAATTATGGGGGAAATGTTTAAAGTGGTTAAAACCACTTCCTAAATAGGATTTTTGGGTAGATTGGTGAGAAAAAATTGTTCAGAAGAGGTTATAAATTTGGGGATGTTATGAAGTTGGGGTAAAATGAGATAGGGATGATTTGAATATGGTTAGGTAATTTTATGAAAGTTTAAGGTAATTATACGGGTAAATAGTAATTTATGAGGGCGTTAAAAGTTGATTTTACAGGATGAGGGGAGGTGACTTGGGAATGTGTTTTATAATGTTATGTGTTGATATAATAATGTGTGTATTCAAGGAAGTAGGATGATGAGGAAAACCCGGTATCTACATTTACCCCTTTTTATCGAGTGGTTTGTGACGATAAAACTACTGGAAAAAATTGGTTTGAGATAACTTGGTTTGTGTTTAGATGGGTGATCCCCCTCAAACTAGGGGTAATTGAAATAAAATGTGAGGATCACAAGTTTTATTAAGTTGATTGGATAGTTTTTAACGTGTTTTTTTCATTTAAAGATGCCCCAAGATGGGGTTTTGAAACATGATGGAATCAAGTGATAGGGGAGCTGTACAAACCCAATTTTACACATGCTTCATTGATGGAAATGGTAAAAAAGTACCCTATAATGATTACTATATTTTAAAATGGTGTTAAAGATCATTTCCATCTTTATAAATTATATTTTTATTGTAGAATACTTTACTTACCATCTCCTTCTTTTCGTTAGCTTTCTACAGTGTTTTTCCTTAGTTTTTGGCTTTAATTTATGCAACTACCAATCTAATTTGGCTATGGTTACACAACTGCTGGTCTACCTGGGTGACAGTCTCACAACCAAAAATTTTCCCTAAACAAAGGTTATGCAACTGCCTTGATGGTTATGTAACCACCACCTTGTACAAACCGTAGGTTCTGTGTGTTTTGACCGAGACTTTTTAGGCGTGATTTGAACGTGTGTTAAATTCTTCCAACTCACCTCTTGTGCATGTTTCTTGGTGAAATTGGATTTTTATAGGCTTGATAGATGCATACCAATTTCCTCTTCTTCCCTTGATGACTAATTGAAATCAAATACCCCTCCTTATTGTGATGTGGTACCCCATGGTTTCCAAATGACTTAGAACATTTCACAGCCTATGTTCTATAAAAACTAGGCTTCTTCTTCAAGCATTGGTTGGAGATTATTGTCATGATTTTCACCATTATGCATCTATTATCTTGCTAGAAATTACACAACCAAGCACTATTATCTTGTGTTTTTATTCTTCTACCTACATTGCTACCATATTTCCAATAATCCACTATTGTTCCAGTGCCTTCTTCCTTGCTTCTTTTGTATTACCAGTATAGCTCCCTGGACTCACATGAATTTTCAAGTTGGAAAATAAATTGAGGGGACACAAAATTAAACCACAACCAGATTTTCCACAATACTACAAATTCTAGGTTGGGGGCGTACTTGGATTTCTTAAATATTTCTTGAATTCTTTATTTAATTTGTATGCACATTATTGACTATAGTAGTAAATTGTTTTAATTTAATTGCTGCAACAGTTAGATCATTATTATAGCTTCTATTTCTTCTGTAAAGATTATGGTGATAGATAAACTCCCTACCTATCCATTTCATTTTGTAAGGGAAGTTTTTCTTAACGAAATATTTAGCATTTGTTTTAGGAAATTACAATCCATTTCAATTTACAACCTACATTGAATACTTCTTTACTTCTACTGGGGAAGCTGCAGGGGAAGAAAATATTTTCAGAAGATTTTATTTCTTTCCATGCTTCTGAGGCAGAACAAAGGATTCACGTCCACAATTACAATTTGGAAAATATTTTATTAATTAGAATAAATTAGATTTGTTTCTACACAAATAGATAATCACATCTGATTATTTATTTATTTAGGTTATGATAATTAAATTGTAGAAGAAATTTCTTCATTTCTTTATTTCTTTTGTTTCCTTTATTATTTTCCAGAAAGTATAAAATCCAAAAAAACATTAGTTTAATTTAATTAGATTGTTTTTTATTGTTATTTTTCTTTTATATAATTAGAAAATCACAAAAACATATATTATATTTCCTTTATTTACTTAGTTTTCTTTCTTGCATTAGCTTAGTTAAATGCACATCCCCAATGATCATTCAAGGACCTCAACAACTGAGAGATGAGGTATACAATCCCCAAGTTCCACAGCCGAACGCAACTTATTTTGAGATTGAAATTGATACGAGCCTTAGAATTATGGTCTTTCAATCTTAACCACTTCCACCCATGACCATCACACAATTGCATGTCCTTAAAAAAGAAGACAAAAAATTCTATGACTTTTGTCGAAACCATCCTCGGTGTAACTAGTGCCCATAGCCTATTCATTTTTCCTTATTCATTTGTTTTTTCTAGCATATCCATGAACTTGTCCAAAATTTTCTGAGGCAAATGAACAGAAATTTCCATGTATTCCACAACTAGTTGAGAGAGTTATGGACATAGAAATTAATAGAACCTTACGTCTATGTATTATTATTGACCGTACCATCTCACCCGTTCAGGTTAGAGAGGATTTTATTGCCCTAGAGAAGAACATACCTTTAGTTCCCATAGAGGACATTAGATTTCCTTGATAGCTTATTGACCACATTCACCCATCTTTAATTATTTCACTCAACATAGTCATCTATCCATTCCACATCAGTTGTCCTGACATGACCTTGGGAGGTCATGTGTGCTTGAAGGTCACGTATTGATTTTCACTCGTATGAATTGGTGAACCAAATGTGAAGGACTAGTACCTTTTAGTTTACATTGTCTTTCCTTCTTTCATCCATCCTTATGCTCTCACATTAGTCTACGGGTATTCATACACCACCCGAATATGTCGAGTCATGATTACAACAGACCCATTCTAGGTCTAAAGGCATATTATCGCTAGATGAATATGTAACAGTATCCCTCATTATTAGGGTGGGTTGAAAATTATTATTCTAACTTACCTCCACCTGATACTCCTCCTCAAGGTACCAAAAATGGTTCATGGATTAGGATTGATGAAATTGATCATCTGAATATCTCCAACTCAAACAACATGACACTTACTAGAGAACAAGGATTTTATCCTGGGGTTTTGTTGAGACCCCAAGTCATCATGTAGTCTGATCATTTCTCTTCCTACCTCTCATCTAATGATGAAATCTTAGCAAAATTCTCACGAAGCCAAGAGAATTTTAATTCCATGGACTAGTCCCTAGAAAGGATGCAAGAGTATATTGATGCTCTGCTTTAAAATAAAACTGCTACCCCTCCCTCTACAAAAAAAAACATACCCAAAGAGGGGTTTCCTCCCAGAGAACAATTTATAGTAGGACATCACATAACTATACCTCTTAACAAGGCTCAAAACACATTCAATAAACATGTAACACTATCTTCAGGTGATGTTATTTCTACGCAGGTAGATAGAGTTAGGGAATTAGGGCTTTCCCAATCATCTTGTGTTTCATCTTTTTCTGGGAAAGGAAATGTCCCACTCCATGTTAAAAATATTGGTTATGTGCTTTTTATGCCATCACCTCCTCTAGTTTAAACGAGTGTTCCTAGCCCTGAAGATCTCCTCACTAGATCGGCCACATTAGGTATGACCCCTCACACCTCATATAGATACCCTAAATATAAAAAAGTTAGAAGTGCATTCTTGAGTACCATCCCAACTGGAAATGTGATGTTCCCTAGTTTTTTGGGTTCCACTCTGTACTAGAATAATGTTCCCCTATATTTTCATATGTATTCCAAATCACCACAAGGGCACATGTTTTCTTATTCTGGCTCAGATGCTCATCCTTAGGGGATGTCTTATGCTACTATAAATGTTTATGTTGCACTATATCATCCTCTTATGCCTATTCCACCTCCCCATCTAGGTTCATCTATGGTAGAGTCTTATGCATTAGGTAGATATTCTGAATATATCAAGGATCCCCTTGATTTTACCATCCAAAGCATAATTCTTCCATGACCACTTCCTGACTTGCCAAATTTTAAAGGGGAGGGATACCCAAATGTGTATATTAAAGCATATGCAACTTTTGTCAGAGAGCTACTCCCGGAGGATGAGTTCATGGCTAAGATATTCCCCAAGACCCTTGAGAGGATCTCTCTTGACCGGTATTATAGGATACTAGAAGCTTCAATCCATTCATTCAAACAACTTGTTTATGAGTTTGTAAAGTATTTTGATATGAACAAAATCTTGCAAATAGGAACAAAATAATTCCTCCATATCAAGAAAGAGCACAATGAATCTACTTCCCATTTTAATCAAAGATTGAGGAAATTCCTCTACTCCTTCATTAGCACTCTAAAATGGACCAAAGGGGGCTTTGTGACTTATTCCTTCATTCTCTTAATTGAGAAACCAATGAAGAATTCCAAAAGTTTCCTCTTAGAATCTACAAGGAGGTTTTAGAGGGTGCTTTTTGTATTGACTAAGCAGTGATTAAGAGTAGGTGGAATACTTATGACTCAAATGGGATATTGATCAACCCCTCTCAGGGTAATTCAAGCTACCCTAATTGTTTGAACAACAATAACCAAGGACCAAAAGTCCTCAATAAGAACCATGGTGCTACGCTGGATGGCGTAATAGATCAATCCAAGAAGTCGAACATAATTAACACCACCAATGTGAATAACAGTAACAAAAATGCTAATAAAAACAATAAAAGGAGTAATAAGTTTTCTCCTTCCATTAACATGGTGGAATTTAGCCATCCTCCCCCCATCTTAACAAGTCTAGGCCCAAGCACTGGTTCAGTACTCGAGCATTTATCTAAGCCAACACCAATACCAGGACCGAGGATAGAGGCCCCAAAAATTTAATTATAACAATAAAGAACAAAATAATAACATAAATTATGGCCCATAACAATCTCAAAATCAAAGGCCTCATGATTATGACCCTAATTTTTATTACGATTTCCATAGGGTCAAAACACATGATAATCATATGTGTTGCAACTATAAAAAATTTATCCAATGAATTCTAGAGGACTAAAGTCACCTAGTTTTTGAGATTATTTTGGATAATCCTACAATGTCAACACAAAATGCTCACATGGGGCCCATGTCCCCTCAAAAATATACTCTCGGGGTTTTCACAAACCCTTTACCAACACACCTTGAGAACATAAAGCTTAACCCCCATGGAACCAAGAAGGGAATTACCATTGGAAATAATAACCACAAAGTATCCACTTCATCAAACATGGTGGTAGCCCCTCCTTTGGATGGTCAAAATCAGATGAAAATTGTGGGTTTGGTAGAGTTAGATACCGAACATGAGGTTAATGCAATGACCCATGCTCTTGATTATTCCTCTCAACTTCTTCTTATCTACCCTTCATTTTCATACGATACGCTAGTGTCTCATAAACCCATGGGGGACTATGATTTCATTATGGATTTGACCAAGACCTTCTCTTACATTTTCTTATTATATTTGTTGAAGAATTCTCCTATACATCAGGCGGATTTGTTAGATGCATTGGGCCTTGGCCACTTAATTCACATTACTCCTCCTCTAGAGGCCCAGGTTAATCACATAGACTTCAATGTCTATCCTTCAGTAAATCTCAAAAGAGATGTTGGTTTTGTATTTGACATTAGTGAAATACCAAATGATGCTGAATTGGAATGGAGAAGTGATTTGGCATTGTACCTCCAAGTTTGGATTTACAACAACTCTGTCAAACGTGTGATGATAAATGATGGAGCAACCATCAACATAGTTCATTTCTAATTTGTTTAGAAGCTAGGCTATGGAGAAACCAATTTCTCTTTAATGTGAAACACACTAAGAGGCTATGAGAGTCTCAAAGAAACATCTATTGGGATAATAGTGCTTTCAGTCACCCTTGGGCCAAAGATGGTATTAATCGAACTTTATATTATAGATCAGGAAACTAACTATAATATGATTCTTGGTCGACCATGGATCCATCAAATGAATGTAATCCTTTCCATGCTTTTCCAGGAATTTAGATTCCTACATCTAGGAAATTATTTGTTGCTCAAGATGACATAAAGCCTTTTGACATTCATCTATCCAACTTAAAGAAGAAACCCGGTGTTTATTCTGAGTTTTAACTCCTAGCCAATCAATTGAACAAACCTAAGGATTCAACACTAGTGTCCAATTTGGTTCCTATTATCTTTTTTTCCCCTAGGAAAATGGACAACGGGGACCTAACAGGACATAGGAACCAGAACCAGGCTTCATAGAAAAACCTAGGGTTATAGGAAATTCTGAGGTCTTACGGACACATCCAGTTAATTTGAGAGTTAAAATCACATTGAGGAATTTTTTCCTCTTATAGGTTTTGACCCTTAAGATCAACTTAAAAAATGATGAAATGCGGGCCCCAAGGGCCCACATCGAGCCAAAATGGGTGAAAAGGTAGAAGAGAAAAACAATGGCCCTGTGACACCCTATTGATTCCCCCTCAACCTCCAACATCAAAAATCTTGGAGAAATCCTAAAAAATAATAAATTGGGTTAAGATTTCCCAAATGGGCCATTGGGATACTGGTCCTATATTTGTAGCTCACTGAGCATCTAAGTGAGTTACTCAGTGATCTTTTGAAATGTAACCAGAGTTGGGATAGAGCATGAGCTTGGTGAGATTAATTGGCGGGGTGGCGAGTTGATATGTAGTACAACTTGATTGGAATAGGAGAGCGATCCCATCACATGGTTCAGGAGAAATTATCCCTACTCAAGATGGGTTGTGTGTAAGAGAGGATAGCTCATAAGAGATTGGTAGTGAGCCATGTAAGTGAAAACTAAATTAGGAGGGCAAAGCTACTCAGAAGTATAACATCAAATGGAAAAGTGGAAAAATCCCAACACCTAGGTGAGCCACACAAATGTGTAAAAATGGAGGGGCTTGAGGGATACAAAAAGGGTCTAGGTAGAAAAATCCATTGTGAGAAGGGTAAACCATACCACCAAGGCCTAAGTCACTAATATTAGAGAACTCATCAGACAGGTAAGAAGGTTGAACCGACCACTATGGAGAAGAGTGAAATGGCTTGGGATAAAGAGCCACTCGTGTTCATTGTGAACATGGAAAGCTAGTTTGGCATAATGAAGAATGATAGGATCTTGTAAGTCATCCACGAAGATAGACATAAGCTCCTCAAGCTCAAATCTAGATGTGAAAATGGATAAAAACATCGGCTTAAGCTATAGAGGACATACAGGCTCAACTCGATGATTAGGATCATAGTGCAGAGATGGAATGAGTTTTTCATGGGGATGTGGGACAAGGTGCGAACCGAAAAAATAGAGATAGCTCGAGACCATATGAGATAATGCATAGGAGGGAAATCTAAGCTCAAAAACAAAACACCTGAGGTAGTGGTGAGTTTCAAAATTGGTGAGGTGGTGAATGGGGGGTAAAATCAATATGAAATGGCCCACAATAAATACACAGATCAATGGGATCGTGGAAGAAATGGTGGGGATCTTGTGAATATTAGTTCAAATTAGCTAAGTTGCATGGGTTAATCCAGAGAAAATGGCAAGTGAGCCCTCCTAAAGGTCGAGCCTAAAAAAATTCAATCCAGAGGGTTAAACCATTGTAGAAAAACAAATCACATGAAACAAATCCAAGGAGCTCAGTTGTTGAGTCTCACAATTAACAGGAACATGAAGGAATTTGGAAAAGTGATGGAGAGCTTGTGAAATGTGAAACAAAAATGGTGAAGTATAATGATGCATTATAAAATAGATCTTTAGAGTTTTAGAAGAAACAACTTTGAGAAATGTGGGGATGTTTTCACGAAACCAACAAACCAACCTCTGAAGTATGAAATTTGGATTTTGGGACTTTGGTATTTCATGGGTCCTGCGGGGAAGCAATGCGATGAATACTGCCATGAACCCAAAATGGAAAAATTCTGAAATCGAAAATTTGAATTTTGGACTTCAAGGTTTCAAAATTATGGTGAATTTTTTGGCCATGGAGGATGAACAACGGTCATGGAAAATTTACCAAAACTTTGAAATCCTAAAATGGGGGATGTCTGAAGCATGCATAGTTTGAGAGTTGTGCATGATAAGTGAAATGGACAGTGGAATTCAATGCATGGAGTTAGGTAAGAATGTCTTAGGTAGCCATAAAAAAAGTGGACCAAGCCACCCAATACATTGTGGATCTAACCACTCAAAAAGAGCGAATACAAACAAGCTGTAGGAAGAAAAAAGGGCAGCCGTGTAAGGTAAATAACCATGTGGAAGTGGCTCGAGCTTTTTCAAAGTAAATTGTGAGCACACTAATCCAATGCAAGGTGGGAAGTGGTTTTGGGGTACGAAGAATGATGAAGCTCAAGCCCATTGGTGTATGCAAAGAACCGATGCAATCCTAAATTGAGATGAAGCTCACAAGGTTTCAAGCTAAGGTGGGAGGAAATATTTGAAGTCGTGAGGACCAGTTAAAGAAATATCATTGGGGATAATGTTCTTAGAGGATAACAAGCCATACGTGGGGCTCCATAGTGGAAAGAGGAATCATTTCTAATCCCAACGATAAAGAAGGGGCCGATGTAGGTGTTGAAGTGGTAAGCATAGGATTTATGCAGAGCCATCGTAAAGATAAAACAAGTGACTTGCCACCTATATCACTGATTAGCTCAGCAAGCTAGCCACCCAACTCATCATCTAGACCCATACACAAGACCTTGGAAAACAAAAACCCTCTCTCCATTCAAAGATCCATAACCTGGGCTCGAGACATCAGGTTTTCATAAAAATACAGTCAATGGAAAGGTAGAGGAAAGATCTTCATGATGAGATGGAAAAAATTGATTTTTCAGAGCTTATGGAAACCCCAAAAATGAAAACTCCCCTAAGGTGTAAAATAGCATAACTTTCACCCAAAAATTTGTGTTTCTCACAAATAGCCAGTCATTAGAAAGCTAAGAAGATGATCTAAAACATGAAAATATAAAAATCATAATTTCATAGGTTCTAGAATTCTGAAATTTATGAACAGTGAAAAATATACTTGGTAGGTGGGAAGTCGTCATGAGGGAATGGTCAGGTTATTTTCCCAAACAATCTAAATTACATAAGGGTATGAGCTTTGCAGACTTTCCCATCACTCTTGCAGGCATCATGATGTGTTTTATAGTTGGTTGGAAGGTATTTTAGGTTTCCTCTGCCTCTCTTCTCAATATTTCTTCTATAAATTGTAAAGGGGCTACACAAAACAAAAAGTTGGTCATTTTTCCTCCTCTTCACCCCTATTCTCCATTCCTTCAGTTGGGGTGTTGTGAATTTCATGGGGTTTAAGGCCTTCATAATAAATTTTGTAATGGAATTAATTACCTCTTTCTGCTAAAGAAATGTACTATGAATATTTGGAGTAATATAAATATCATTTTTTGATTCAACTATCAATCCTTACATTTTTCCTTACTTTTCTTGCCTCTCATTGTGTTTGCAGGATCTGTGCACTTTTCATGTTTCATTGCAGGTTTTGAGTGTTGTTGTGTTTGTTTGGAAATGGTAAGATGTGCAAGTTGGTATGTGGTGCATGACCACCCTCTCCAACTATATTCTTCACTATTTTTCATGTTTGGAAGTGAATAACACTCCTTTTCTTGGTGTATCACTTCTCTTAGTGTAGTTTTTACTTTTAATACACCTCTCTCCCTTTCCCCTTGGAAGCATTAGATTAATTTTAGTTAGTAGTTTTCTTTGCATCATGAGTAGTTTTTTGTAGGTAAGATTAGGATCAGGAACTGACTTTCTCTAGAGAGCTATCCCATTTTGCAAGGTCCCACACTTAGGATAGCTCAATGTTTGGCAATCACACAAAATTTCCCATCCACAACTTTTCCATTCAGGGGATGATGTGAATTTTCCACAATAGTTTTGGCATGCTTGATCAGACTGTAAGGAAGTCAGAGTTCTCATTTTCGAAATTTTTTCATCATCGAAGATCTTGTTATTGTGGAGACCCACCTCAAATAAAGGAGATTTTGGAAGTTTCCTTGTATTTCAAATTTTGGAGTTTTCACCACAGGGTCAGAGTTCTAAAATCAATTTTAGGAGGTTTTTAATGAGTGAAACAAGCCCAAATTTCACAAAAATATAGATTGTTGGGTTGAATACCAAAAGGGTATTCTTAAAATTCTAAATATCTAATTTTTGGAATTTTAGAGTTTTTGCACTTTAGAATATTTGATTTCAAGATTTCAGACCTTTTTGGTTTTTAACAATTTCAGGATTTTGTACATTTCAGAATTTTGGGTTTTAGAATTTTGAAATTTTCCAAATTTTAGAATTCAGACATTTCAGATTTAAGAGATTTTAAATTTTAGACATTTTGGGTTTTCTGAATTTAGACTTTTCGAAAGTTTCAGTGTTTGGATTTCAGATATTGCCTACACTTTATATTTCAGAGTTTCCTCATTTTGGTATTTGGAGGTTTTCAATTTCTAGGATCTCTCTGAATTTTGGAGACTCACAACTACATTACAAGGTTTAACTTCCGAAAACAACATTCAAATCCGTAAACTTTGTTCACTTCATCAGGATTAATGTTCTCTTGGTGAATATTCCAACCTTTAGAGGAAACTTCAACCCTATCTGACGAATCCACTAATTCAGTAGTATCCCATCTCTAGTTGCAGACTTATTTTTAAATGTTTACACTTAGGTCATGGATCTCTAAGGAGCTTCTCCATTCCCTCATTTAAGCTCTAGTCCTCTCCACTTATAGTAGTTAGATGTCATCCCTAAATTATCCCTAAAGAATCTGCCTCTCTTCTATGGAAATGGAGATCAGTCCCTGAGTGATCACATTCAAGATGTTTCAAACCACTATTCCATTCACATAATTACTAAAGAAAATGTTTTCCTTAGACTTCTGGTTGCATCTCTCAAGGGAAAAATAAAATATTGGTATGGAATTTTAGCACCACAATCCATCTCCACTTGGAATTAGTTGGGAGAATAGTTGTATAACCATTTCAAATAGAATGTAGATGTCATTTGCCTCATGAAACACCTCAGCAAAATATAACGAGCTACAATGAAATTCATTCTTGATTTTAACCTCAAATTCATAAGGACCTGGAACAAAATCCCTCAAGAATACAAACCCTCTCAAGGTTTAGCATTATTGTATTATTTGAGGTCCTTTAATGTTGACTTAGTTCTATTGATCCAATCACTAGGGGAAACAATCTTTCTTAGGCATTTCCCATTACATCACAAGCCGAGAAGATTTTGATTTAGGTTTGTAGGAGAAAGTCCATAAATTTTTTTGTAATCCCACTCTCACCACCTCAAATTCTTCCTTTCCCATGTTAAAACAAGGAAAAATTGATCATTCCTTTCCAAAATTAGGAAACTTCTTTGTTTCCTTACCCTTTATTAGATTTCTAAAAAGTTTTCCATGCCTAGAGCATACCCCAAACTCGGCAAGAATACCTCCCATCTCCACCCAAGGCACTACCCAATTCCCCTAAACCATGCACTAACATTCCCATGAATTTTGGTATTCAGTATGTTGTACCTACCTTTTATCTGAATATCACTAAGCCAATATATCCTATAAGGATAGTAGAAAGAGAGACATGATATGATATTAGAGAAATGGATATGCCTATACAACACCTCAAACAACAAAATTTCAAGAAAAATCATACAATTGTTTAAGAGGACACATATTGGTGAAGTGGGACACATGTTTTGGAGGATTATTTGGTTTCTTTGAATGGCCAAATCAAGTAACTGGAACATCTAACACTGCTTCCCAAGCACGAAGTAAATCAACAATCTCTTTCCTACATTTCCCTTTTAACCAATCCCATCAAGAATGAAGGTTTTGTATCAGTCAAAGATTGGTTTGATTCATATTTGGAGGATGAAAAGGTTCATATTTCTCAAAGGAAGGAGTTACATGTCGTAATAGGGAAGGAACGTAAAGAAGAAGATAAAATTCGAAAGATTAAGGGGAAATAAAAAAATTTAACACTATTGGTTCACAGGAAAATTAAATGAAAATAAGGAAGGTGACTTGTTTGAGTGTAGTGATCCTCATTGCTCCACATGTCTGGAACTTAAAACATTTTTGTTGGAAAACCATGATGAAATATGGACTGGGGAAACTGTACGTACCCAAAATTGTAAGGTACTGTACTACAGAACGGTGTAATAAGTGCCCCGATGATGATACAGGTCTCTTCGCAAGGTGTTTGGGATCCAGAGAAGCTTTACGGATATGCATTAACATCCCGCATGCCCCGCATAGCCCCTGCGTGCTTTGTTTTCCCTATTTTTCCTCTTTTCTTGGCTTTTTTGGTCTTCAGTGACGAAACCGCCGCCCAGAAGGGCGGCGGTCTCGTGACCGCCGCCCTACACAGGGCGGCGGTCCTGTAACTGCCGCCCTGAGCAGGGCGGCGGTCCTGTGCGCGTTTTCCAGAACGTGCTTTTGACGGAACGCACGCAAAAATCAACGCTTTACCAGCTTTTCTTGCCGACTTGAGCATGCATTTATGTTTTTGGTCCCCTGGAATAGTGTTTTTCTTTTGTTTAATGTTTAGGAGTTCAGTTTGGATTTGATCTTTGCATGTTTGGATTCCTATAAATGCATGGTTTGTGCACATGCAAATGGCCCCTGATTTTAGCTCTGAATTTTGCTCCAAAGTTTGTTTTTAATTTCTTGTTGCAGTAGATTTAGTTTTCCTTTGCTTAGAATTCTTAGATTTCTCATTGAGTGCTTTGGTTAGTTTTGTATTGCAGCTGGTAAGCCACATATCCAACTTGTGCAAGTGCAAACATTATTTGGGCCACCATTTTCACTCCAATTTTCATGTTTTCAGTGCTATGGTCGTTTTAGTTTGCTTAGGATTGGTAGCATAGTTTGTTGCAGGTTTGTTTTAGCTTTGTGTTACTGTTGGTAAGCCACAGATCCAACTTGTGCAGACAGCATTATTGTTTTGGAGTAGAATGGTCTAGGCAGCCATTAAAGTTGCAGGTTTTGCTCTTCATACAGACTAGTCTCAGGTTCTAGACGCTCTTTGTTGCATGATTCGCAGTAGACCCCGCTAGGAATTGCATAGGCCAAGCTCTGTACTCTTGTGCTATCCCTCTCCTATCCGCATTCTATTCTATCTGCATTTTGAAGGCTGTCCATTGATCCAAATATCTATTCCTGTTGATGCAAGCAGTTCACGCTTTTCTGGATTCACGTGAGCACAAAGAACGAAGAGATCATACTGAGGGGACAAGAACACACACACCGTCGGATTCGCCACTGTTCTGCGAAATCCAGGTTCCATCTTTCAAAGTTTTAGTTAGAACTTATCAAATAAAATAGTTAATCACTTTATTTCAGTTATTTCCATTCTCGATATTGCCAGGGAGGTTGTGGGGATTGATAGTTTCTGAGAAACTATGATTCATTCCTCACTTCTGAGGTAGGATCGAGAATCTTGCAGATAGATTAGTTATTTCGTTGTTTAGAATAGATATACAAAATCGCACAGACAAATAGCTACACTCGGCTATTTTGTTTGTTTTTACGTTGTTAGTTTAGTTGTCAATTTTAAATATTTTTAAATAGCTACTCTCTTATAAATTGCCGGAAAATACAAAAAGAAATTATATATGCTAGAAGTGCACTTAGATTTTACTTTATTACAGTTTGTTTCATTACTGCTTTTGCATGACAATTACGGGACCTAGGGAGCCCAGGGAATACATTTTCGAGCCAATTGTGCCTCAGCCCAATACCGTAGTAGCAATAACTGACATTGACCAAAACCTTAGGATACAAGTCTTCCAAACAACAACAGACTTCCAACAGATCAGGATACAGTTGAGAGGGTTAAACATCGAAGACGACCAAGCGCATCTATTTTGGTCAAATCAGCCAAATTACAGATTACCCTAGAAAATACCCACATGACTGTAGAAGGGCTCGAAAGAGAACAAACATTCGGGTGTGATCCTTTAGTTCCACAGCCAGACGCTGGAGACACCCTAGTAGATATAGATACCAGCTTAAGAATCCAAGTTGCGAGAACACCTGTAAGGTATTCTGAGAAGATCGCACAACTGTTGGTTCTAAACATAGAAGCTGAAAAAGCTTACGACTATTGGATACTAGGGATCAGAACTTGATCTCCCGTATGACCATAACGGGACCCGCAACAACCAAGAGTCTATGGTTGTGATCCGCAGATCCCACAGCCTAACGAATCCATAAAAGAATTCGACATAGACACTGGCCTACGTAAATTAGTATTTCAGTCTACTCCGATTCCACCTCTCATCATTCAACAGTTATCCCTACTAAATACAACAGCTAACGAAGCTAGAGAATTTTGGACTAGGCCAGAGAATCGTCCATAGAATCGACCATATTCACCATATGACCCTATCAGGAGAAATACACGAAACCATCCCGGGTCATTTTCCACGCATCCCACAACCCATAGATCGAATCACGCCAGAGCTCGATATTGATTGGAGCCTTCGAGCAGTCATCCTCGCTGATCGATCTATCACACCAGTCCAAGTTAGAAGGGCCTTCTTTGCCTTAGATTCGCAAATACCATTAGTGCGTGTTGAAGACATTAGACTGCCTAACTAGTTTGTCTGCACATTCTACCCCCACCGGCTGTCTCGGCACGACCTCGGGAGGTCGGGTACGTGGAAGAGTCACTTGTTGATTCTCACGCTCGCCTGTTGCTTTTCCGACGTACAAAATTGGTGAACCCGACGTGAAACAAGCAATTCTTTCACCTTCTCTTTGAGAAGTTTCATCTTCTCCACATCACCTTCGCTCCTTCCCATTATTCTGCGGGTATTCATATACCCCCCGAATATGTCGGGATTAGATGCATACGGCAGACCCCTCTTGGGTCTTGAGGCATACTACGCCCAACAGAATAGGCAGTCATCACCCTCACTCTCAATGTGGGGTGACAACTATTCAACTAATCAATTGTCAACACAAACACCAAGGACTAGATATAACTCGTCCTACCAAACAGAGGGGTTGGAGCAACTTGATCAAACACAAACAGAGCCTTCAGGCTCGAACAATATGACATTAACTGGAGAGTCTGCTTCATCTCCTCAGGTATTATTCCGACCGCCTATTAGTAGACAATCGGATCCATACTTGGTCTTAGACGATGGACAATCAATACTTTATCCTAGGAGTGAACAACGCTCTCAAGGCATGTACCCACCTGTAGGAACTTTGCAGATACAGCCCGAGTTCTCTCCTCAAGAAAACTCCCCTATGCCATCACGTATGGAAAATACTCTCAGAGAAACTTGGCAAGATAGCAATCAGTTCATGACAGGCTATCACATGCCTATACAACACCAGGATATACAACAAACGCCACCAAGGCACGATATCATGGCTTCACCAAACGAAGTCATTTCAAATCTAATGGAAAAGGTTAGAGGATTAGAACTTGCCCAAGCAAGTCAAAATTCAAGAATCATACAAACAGGGAGTTCCAATCCTCCGCACCATCCTAGCCAAGTGGATCTCCTCACAGGAGTAGGCACATTGGGTATGACTCCTCAATATTCACAACAAGTGCCAACTAGACCCACTATCGCCAGTACTGTTCCTCTAGGTCCAGTACAAAGCAATCCATTCCTGGATAGTACCCCTTCGTACTTAAACATGTACTCCAAATCACCACAAGGGGATTTGTACTCATCCCCCGGCATGTTTACTCAAATGCAAGGATTGCCTTATGCCCCTGCTAACGCGTACGTTACGCCATATCAACAACCCGTTCCGCCACCGCCTCCTCAACAGGCACCATCAATGGTTGAGACGTATGCGATAGGGACTTATTCAGAATATTTAAAGGAGCCCTTAGATTTCGCCATACGAAGCGTTATGCTTCCAAGGCCTCTTCCCGATTTGCCTAAATACAAAGGAGAAGGAGATCCGAATGCGCATATCAAAGCTTACGCTACAGCCATTCGTGAACTACTCCCATGGGATGGGGTTGTTGCTAAAATATTCCCCAAAACGCTGGAAGGCATTGCCCTCGATTGGTATTACAGAATACCCGAGGCTTCCATACATTCATTCAAACAACTCGTGTCTGAGTTCATCAAAGCCTTCGACATGAACAAACTATTAAGGACAGGAATCAGGGAGTTCTTGCACATCAAGCAAGAACATAACGAGTCTGTCGCCCATTTCATCCAAAGGTGGCGCACAGTCCTTTATTCCTCGGCAAGCGCTCCAAACATGGATCAGATGGAACTATGCGATTTATTCCTTCATTCTCTTAGCAGAGATGTGAAGGAAGAAGTCCAGAAGTTCCCACTAAGGACTTATGACGAGGTACTTGAGAGCGCTCTGCGAATTGATCAAGCAGCGATAGATAGTGGCCGTAAGACGTATGGAGCAAACGGGAGGTTAATCACCCCTACTCAAAACACTACAACCACTACAAGCGTCAATCAAGGACCCAAAATCCTTAACAAAAATCGTGGGGTAACAACAGATGGAGTAACTGACCAGCCCAAGAGGATAAATGTCATTAATACTCCGTCACAAACAAACAACCAAAGAAACAACAATTTTACCCCGACGATCAATACAGTGGATTTTAATAATCCACAACAACAACAACGGCGAAATCCCATACAAGGACCAAACCAAAACTCCTTTGGTTATCAAAACCAAAATCAAAACCAGAAACAACAAAACTTTAGTCCTAATAGGCAACAGTTTGATCGGAATTTTAGGCCACAATACACACCAAACCAACAAAACGGGAATTACAACCCCAATTCTTATTGTGGTTTCCATAAAATTCGGGGTCATGACACTAGAACGTGTCGTGATTACAACAAATTCATGCAACGCTTGCCAAGTGAACAAAAACAATTTTTTATGGATATGTTCTTAGCAGATCCTACGTCACCAACGGCAAGTACCTTCGCAGGGGCAGTTTCCCCTCAGAATGCCCCTCTCAAGATCTTTAATGATCCACTCCCAAATCATGATAGCGATAGGTTGAAACCAACTGGAACAAACAAAGGTGCAATAACGGGAAACAACGATCACGAGGCCTCAACCTCACTAAATCCGTTAGTCGCGCCACAACTAGGAAGTCAACCACGACCTAAGGTAGTTGGATTAGTAGAGTTAGACTCCGAATTACCCGTTGAAGCAATTACGAGAACACGAGAGTATTTCTCTCAACCAAGTCCAAGCCACCTGCCGGAAACAGATAACATCCAGCAAACCATAGCAAAACCCATGGGTGCTTATGATCTAATTAATGATCTAACAAAAACCTTCTCGCATATTTCATTCCTTGATTTACTAAAGAATTCCCCTGCTCATAGGGCTGCTCTTTTAGAGGCGTTAGGTTTGGGTCATTTAGTTAGTATCACTCCACCACCGGAAGCGCAGGTAAATCATATAGACTTTGATGTTTATCCACCGGGACAGGCGGATAGGGATGTTGAATTCATATTCGAAATAAGTAAAATGCCTACAGATGCTGAGATCGCACGCCGAGGCGATCCAGCCCTACACTTGCAAGTACAAGTTTATAATAACTATGTAAAACGGGCAATGGTTGATGACGGAGCTGCGGTTAACATAGTTCCTTTCTCTTTTCTCCAAAAATTGGGATATGGAGAAACAAACTGTTCTACTACACGAAATACCTTGAGAGGCTACGACAGCCTTAAAGCCACATCGATAGGAACTATAATACTACCGGTCACCTTAGGACCTAAAACAATCCTGACTGAGTTTTATATTATAGATCGAGAAACTAACTATAATATGATCCTCGGCCGACCATGGATACACCGCATGAAGGCAATCCCTTCCACGCTATTTCAAGAAGTAAGATTCCTGCATCTGGGAAAGGTATTTATAGCCAAAGGTGATCCAAAGCCGTTTGACGTACACCTAGCTGATTTAAAGAAAAGACCAGGTGTACACTCAGAATTTGAACTTCCAACAAACCAACTTAACAAACCCTCTGACCCAAAGCCAGAGGAAAAGTTGATACCTACGACGGATCTTGAAACTACCAACATAGTCCAAACAATTCCAACCCCTAAAGGTAAAACTAAAGAGACAGTATCATTAGGGACTACTGCGAAGATCGTTGAATTAATAGAACAAGATTCACCAATGTTCTTACCATTCGATTCAGTAGGCATAGGATTTTCCTTAGGTGTTGGTTCCTTGCCAGCAGAAGATCTCTGTATGGTAGAAGTAGAGTATGCAAACACAGCAGATACACCTACATCCATACTCCCAGCTAAGTATTGGACTCTCCATTTCGATGGAGCTAAATGCCGTTATGGAGCGGGGGCAGGTATAATTCTTACCTCACCCGAAGAGAAGGTCCTCCCATTCTCTTTTAAATTAAACTTTGAATGTACAAACAACGGCGCTGAATACGAAGCCCTCCTCCTTGGCCTTACCTTAGCCAAAAGAATTGGTATCGATAATATCAGAGTTTTAGGAGACTCGCAATTAGTTGCAAACCAAGTTTCAGAGGTATATGAAACTAAAGCCGAACACTTGCAACTTTACAAAAACGCTGTAGTAGATTTAAGCAAGGCATTCAACTTCATATCCATTGAAGCAATCCCGCGAGAAAAAAATCTTCTCGCCGATTCAATAGCAACCTCAGCATCACGTTTTACTCCAAACAATGAGCTAGAAGATACTCATTTCACGGTATCCATTCGTAACGAACCATTAATAAAAACAATGATGGATCCTCTTTCAAACGGAAGTAAATCTACCGTCCTAGACCATGTTGGAAATGATGCGGCTACTTTGGATTACTTAAATGCCTTTGCAGCACTACATCTCTCCTATCACACGCTAGATTTATCTCTGATCTCGCATTCATCTTCCTACTTCGGAAATCCCGTAATGAATCTTCCCTCACAAAAAGAACCTAATATATACGCGGTGGAAAACGGGGATGATATGGATCTACCTCCGGCACCACCTGAGTTCGAAGAGGGTAATGCCTCTTTAATTGAAGAAACAATCGATGTCAATATCGGAACGGAAGATGAACCAAGAATTTTAAAGTTAGGTTCTTCATTAACCCCAGAGGAAGTGGAAATACACACCCAAGTTCTCAAAGAACATCAGAAGGCATTTGCATTTAATTATAAAGAGATGACAGGAGTCGCACCCCACATTGCGGTACACAACCTCGTCACTAGGTCAGATGCGAAGCCAATTAAACAAAAATCAAGACCCATGAAGCCCAAAGTAGCCCTCATGGTAAAAGAGGAGGTAATAAAACTCCTTCAGGTAGGATTCATCAAGCCAGTTGACTACTCCCAATGGGTATCCAACATCGTTCCCGTTCTCAAGAAGAACGGAAAGATACGCATCTGCATAGATTTTCGAGATATCAACAAAGCTTGCCCTAAGGACGACTTCCCATTACCATCCATAGACGTTATTGTTGATGCAACAGCAGGTTTTGAACTCTTGTCTCTCATGGATGGATTCTCGGGATACAATCAAATCAAAATATCCGAGCAAGATCAAGCCAAAACCACGTTTATAACTCCTTGGGGAACCTATTGCTACGCTGTTATGCCATTCGGTCTCAAGAACGCCGGTGCTACGTACCAGCGGGCCATGACATACATATTTCACGATTTAATCCATAAAATCGTGGAATCCTACGTAGATGACTTGTTGGCTAAGGCCAAGAAGCGTTGTGACCATCCTGAAGTACTCCGCATCATCCTTTCACGCCTAATAGAATATGGAGTTACCCTAAACCCAGAGAAATGTGTCTTCGGTGTAACAGGAGGAAAGCTCCTAGGTTACATCATATCGTCACGAGGGATCGATGTTGATCCAGCCAAAATTCGGGCTGTCCTCGAAATGGTCCCACCCTCGAATGAATCTGGAATCAGATCATTTCTTGGAAAGTTGGGTGCAATCCGGAGATTTATCCCGGATCTAAGCTTCGCCGTTCATCCAATCAACAATTTACTCAAGAAGGACTATAGCATTGATTGGACCGAAGATTGCAATGAAGCTTTTGATGCAGTCAAGCGTTTCCTGCTATTACCCGCCTACGCTAATGCCACCAAAGCTAGATCGCCCTTTAATTTTGTACTCACGGGCTACCGATGTTTCGTTAGCTTGCATGCTAGCCCAAGAAGACGATGACAAAAGAGAGCGTGCGATTTATTTCATTAGCCGAACATTGCTCGACTACGAAACGCGCTATACACAAGCAGAGCGAGAATGTCTTGCCATAGTCTTTGCTACTAAACGCCTAAGACACTACATGCTAAATCAAGAGACAAGGGTCATAGTAAAGACGGACCATTTACGGACTTTTCTCACACAGGGGTCCTTGTCCAAAAAGGCTGGACGTTTTATAACCTTAATGGGAGAGTTCGAATTAACATTTGTAAACCAGAAGTCAGTTAAAGGACAAATCATTGCAGATTGGTTAGCTGATAACCCGCTAGACGGAGGTGACTTAGTAGACTTAGACTTTCCAGATGAATGCGTATACTACGTCGAAACCCGACCTGCTATATCTGAGTGCCCTTGGTACGCTGATATCATTAGTTATATCATGGACCATAAGTACCCAGAAGGAATTACACCTCAACAAAGAAGACGGTTACGTATTATCGTAACTAAATACGTCATTATAGAGCAGGTGCTCTATCGGAAAGCATTCGATGGAATGCTCTTAAGGTGTGTTGACACAGAAGAGTCCAAGAGGATTCTCCATGAATCCCATAGCGGTATATGTGGAGGCCACTTCGGTGGCCATGCCACTGCTCGAAAAATACATCGAATGGGCTATTTCTGGCCCACTCTAGAACATGACACAATAGAGTTTGTACGCAGGTGTCATAAATGTCAGGAGTTCTCTCATGAGATCCACATGCCGGCACAAGCTTTACAGCCAATCGCTACTCCGTGGCCCTTTTCTACATGGGGCCTAGACTTAATAGGGAAATTCTCTCCCTCATCCACAGACGGCCACAATTTTATAATTACGGCCACAGAATATTTCACTAAATGGGTAGAGGCTATGCCTCTTACAACTGTGCCTGGTTCCGTAATCGCTAAGTTCATTTTGAACCAAATCATTTGCAGATACGGTATCCCGCAAATCATTATCTCAGATAATGGAACTTCTTTCAAAAACGAAGAAGTTCGGGAGCTATGCAGTAAGTTCAAAATAAGCCATCATACGGCTTCCTTATATTATCCCCAAGCCAATGGGCAGGCTGAAGCAACAAACAAGACGTTGAAAGCCATTCTCCTTAAAACGGTAAAAGAAAACAAACGGGATTGGCATTTAAAGTTATATCCGGCCTTGTGGGCCCACCGAACCTCGATAAGAACGCCAACAGGAGCAACTCCTTTCTCATTGGTATTTGGGTCAGAAGCAGTTCTCCCACTCGAAGTTGAAATCCCCAGTCTCCGCATTTCGCTACAAGGGATTCTGGATGAGGACGCTTACAGAGAAGCGCGTCTTTCTCAATTAGAGAGTCTGGATGAAACTAGGTTAGATGCTGAACAACGACATAGAGTCTATGCCGACCGGATGTGCCGGCAGTACAACAAGAAGGTCTATGAACGTGACATATACGAAGGTGACCTAGTTCTAAGGTTAGACAGCCGGATCGACAAGAAGACCGGCGAAGGAAGGAAATTCCGGCCCAAATGGTTGGGCCCATACCGAGTCATGAAGGACTACGGAAATGGTGCATACCTCTTATGCACGCTAGAAGGAGAGGAGTTTGGCGAAACAGTCAATTCTCTCCACCTCAAGCGTTTCTACGCGTAAGCAGCTAACGCTACCCATATAACTATCTACATTGCATTTTCATACAAATTAGGATCATTTTGTCCACTTGTTCTTACACAAATTGTGATCAGGGAATCTATTCTCAAAGTAATCTATTTCAAACTCGTGATGTTTCTGGCATAAAGTTCTTTAATCATACTTCTCCGTCTTCGATATCATCAATCAACTCAGAATCTTTTATCAAACAAAATCAGACATGACGAAGTCCTAACGGTAACCATACCAAGATCTGCAAAGTTTGTTCTCGCTTTGATTTCTTCTTAGGATAGGTGTCTTGCCTATGGTCTGTTCTAGAAGCTTCATGGTGTCACATCTATCCCATATACACATCTCTTTGGAAATAAGCATATACTGACATTTTACTCAAATAGACAAGTCAAGAAGTGATTAAACAAAAAAATTTATTTTACACATTTCCTTGCCCCACCAACCTTCGGTGATGAGCTTGCGTCTCTTACTAGTGACGTAGGGTTGGGAAAGGATGGAAATGCCCTTACTCGCCTATGCCTTGCCCACGGTGATAAACCCATGCTTCTTACAGGTAGCATGGGGCAAAGTGTAGGGGGTCCTCTAAACAAAGTAAATGTTAAAAGGTCATAAACAATCAATTCAAACTTTGAGTCAAAAACGAATGAATCAGATATTCAAAAATTCCAAGAGAGTCAAAAATCCTAAAAACCCAGATTTTGTCTACTATGTGGCCATCTACGGGTCTAAGTCTGGATAAACCGCAAAGCAAGTTGCATCCAAAACTATGAAGTCATTCAGGTAGAATAGAGCTTGTTGGTTTTCATTTGGTTCCACCAAAGCTTCGTCTGTCTTTCACCACTATCACTTCACCATATTCCATAACTTGCGCCCTTCTTGGCTCTTGGTGATGAGCCCTCGCATCCTACTAGTTGCGTGGAGTTAGGAGTGGGGCAAGTTAGTCTATTCATCATACTGATTATTTTCATCACTTTGCCAAAACAAATCATGAGGTATCCAAATTGCTCACAGAAACTAAGATTTAAGATCACAATATATCTACAATATCATGTATCAGCATCATGAAACACAAAAAGAAAGCAAACATTTGCACCATCTGTTTTCCATTGCATACATTCTAGAAAGCATATAAAACATACATCGTAGTATACACGAAGCAGTTGGAAATAAAGAAAATAGAATACAAATGACAAGTTTTGATCCAAAACCGACGCATATATATAAATAAATCAAAGTTTATATACAATGCCATCATGCACTAGGCATGGTCAAAACGCTCAAAGAGCCCGTAATACACAAAAGAATATAAGTACAAATACAGAAAGCCAAGTGGCCTCTCAACCCCTGCGCGATCCCGCTGAAGGTGCGCGCCCTCGCCTAGGACTCCGGCTACGCTGGCGCTCTGAATGGACGGAGGGCTCAGGGTCCCTAGGGGCAGTCGTAGTCTCGCCATGAGAACGGCTCCTCATAAGACGCTCGGCTGTCCTATAGCCGGCCAACTCTGTACGGAGAGTTGACACCATCTTGGCCACATGCCAAACGGGAGCAAAGACGTCAGTGTGCCTGCCGGCTGCTGAGGGCTCTCCGGCATCCACGGATAACTCCGCACGGGTCTTATCCATAGGGATCATCAAAGAATCGACGCAAACCCTACGGATTAGATCCCGCCACTCATCAACAGTCTCTGCAAAGCAAAGAAAGAAAAACGAATTAGGAACTAGGCAAGAGGTTAAAGTATACACAATACAAATATAAGGAGAGTTAACATTCAAAAACAAATCCTAAAACAAACAAGCATTGAAAGAAGGAGAGGATAACTTACTCGGATCACCAAGCCTCCAAGATGGGTCGCCAGGGCCAGCACCTGCTGCTGATGCCGCTGCCGACTGAGGAGCTGCTCCTGTAGTTGGGGCAACATGGCGCCCCGCAACGGACTCATCATCTCCACCATGGCCTCGGGAGAGTGGCTCCTCAGAAGCCACGGTCTCTCTCTCTGCACTCTCCTCCTCCCTCTCTGCCCGCAGAATATCCTGAGTATCATGCCACTCAGGATCGCTCTCGTCCGTCTGCTCCTCTGACCCTCCCTCTGTGTGCTCCTCAGAATCGGAGTCAATATCTATGGGGTCGTCACTGCTATGAGCAGGACCTGCAGCAATCTGAAGTAATGGTGCCTGAGGCGCACCAGCTCTCCCTCTGGCCCGAACTACCCCCCTGGCTGTAATAGGAATGCCAGGGGTAACCACTGTCCAACCACGGCCTCTAGGCCCCCCTCTAGCCTCTCGGACTGATCTATAAACGGGTGCTACTGGAGGAAGCATAGCCGCGTATGGGAGGCCAAACTGCTGAGGAACCCTGCTGAAGGGATGTACCTCTACCCGTCCCACACGATCGATAAGCTGCCCTGTGATGGAGCAGGAGACCAATGTCGTGGTCTCCTCTCCCCATATACCGGCCATAAGCTGGTACGGTGTAGCCTCCATGTCCGCCGTGGTAAGGGTGGCTACTGGCTGGTGAGGTGCTCTGAGCACTGACATACCTGACCATCGGGCTGCCCTCACCGCCCCGGGATCTGCCACCTCCACGCCTCTGCCATACGGAATGAAACGCTCATACACCCAACTCATGACCAGAGTGGGGTGGCTCAAGGACTGTCCCTGCAATCAGACCACCCTGTATAAGTCATGGTAGGTGGTCCCCAAAATATCCGCGCCCCAAGCATATTTCCGGCCATGTCCCTCTATCTGTGCAATGATGGGGCCCCAACAATATAATAAGGTGTCCCCTCCCTTGTCCCCGATGAGTCTCGAGGCAAGGATCCCCATAATGGCCTGTCGAAAGATAGGGATGGGCAAAGAAGGAATGGATCTGACTCGCACTCCCTTCTTCGGCCCCGTAGAAATGGCTGCATCCCCCATATAACCAGCCCACTGTGCGATCTGTGCCCGGGAGCCTGCTGTCTCTAGTGTAAGTCTCCTCCCAATAATCGGGACCCCCAGGATGCGGTAAACATCCTCCAAAGTGATGGTCCACTCACCACGGACCCCTGGCAATCGGAAAGTGTTCCGATCTGCATCCCAGTATGAGAATAGGTCACAAAGAATGTGACTGGATGGAGCAACGTGGGGCACACGCGATATACGCAATATGCCGGCCCTCTGCAATGTGTCCTCCTCATCTGCTGAGAGGGCATCCAATACCCCGGGCAGCCAGTCGCACTCTCTCTCCCGGCTCCATCTAATGTACTCCTCTTTTGCCTGCATACACCCAAAAACACACAAGGAAGAGTAAGTTAGTATCTAAACAATATCAAGAGAAGCATAAAAACACGTACAAATGCTAAAAATGCAGGTAAAAGCTTTTAAGTGAGGTTCTTTTGCATTCTGTGCAAAACCGCCGCCCTGAGCAGGGGGGCGGTTTTGTAACCGCCGCCTTAAAGGCGGCGGTTTCATAACCGCCGCCCTAATCAGGGCGGCGGTCACGTAACCGCCGCCCTGTCCAGGGCGGCGGTCGCGGTCCGAAAACCCGCGCGGGCTTTTAAGCTTAAAAGGCTCAAAAAAATGCAAAAAATGACTATTTTAATCAAAAATGGGGCCTACCCAGTAGGCGCCCCCCCTAGATGGACCCTTTAAACCAAACATTTTCGAAAATAACCCCCCTATTACAACAAATTTAGCATTTTAAAATTGAAGAGGGAAAAGTACAAAATTGAAGAAAACCAACCTGTGATCTCGCGGGGTGGCGTTCCGCACGTGGAGGCATGATCTCTATCTCACTGCGGACGTTTTGACTCTACTCGCGTGAGAAACCGTCACCGTGGGTCCTAGAGCTCGAAATCAACCAAATCGACTCGCGCAAATGAATAGGAAAATGGGCCCACTTTCATATATATAACGCCCCGGTTTGTTTTAAATATCTTTTTCACAGGTTCGGAGCGCCGACGGAGGTAAGTTTCTATCCTCGCACAAACGGTACGTCCTCTTTCTCTATTATTTTAACGTTTATTTTTCAAATTATTGTATCTATCTGCATTTGAGTTCTCTTTTCATTTCGCAGGTAGCGGGAATTTTGGACGACGTCATTTCAACACACGGGCATGTAAGGTATAACTTCTAACTTCCCATTTTGGGACGGCCATACTCGGACCCACCGTTTTATGCCTCTTCATGGCTAAAACGCTTCTCTGAGGGGGCAATATGTACGTACCCAAAATTGTAAGGTACTGTACTACGGAACGGTGTAATAAGTGCCCCGATGATGATACAGGTCTCTTCGCAAGGTGTTCGGGATCCAGAGAAGCTTTACGGATATGCGTTAACATCCCGCATGCCCCGCTTAGCCCCCGCGTGCTTTGTTTTCCCTATTTTTCCTCTTTTCTTGGCTTTTTGGTCTTCAGTGACGAAACCGCCACCCGGAAGGGCGGCGGTCTCGTGACCGCCGCCCTACACAGGGCGGTCCTGTAACCGCTGCCCTGAGCAGGGCGGCGGTCCTGTGCGCGTTTTCCAGAACGTGCTTTTGACGGAACGCACGCAAAAATCAACGCTTTACCAGCTTTTCTTGCCGACTTGAGCATGCATTTATGTTTTTGGTCCCCTGGAATAGTGTTTTTCTTTTGTTTAATGTTTAGGAGTTCAGTTTGGATTTGATCTTTGCATGTTTGGATTCCTATAAATGCATGGTTTGTGCACATGCAAATGGCCCCCGGATTTTAGCTCTGAATTTTGCTCCAAAGTTTGTTTTGAATTTCTTGTTGCAGTAGATTTAGTTTTCCTTTGCTTAGAATTCTTAGGTTTCTCATTGAGTGCTTTGGTTAGTTTTGTATTGCAGCTGGTAAGCCACATATCCAACTTGTGCAAGTGCAAACATTATTTGGGCCACCATTTTCACTCCAATTTTCATGTTTTCAGTGCTATGGTCGTTTTAGTTTGCTTAGGATTGGTAGCATAGTTTGTTGCAGGTTTGTTTTAGCTTTGTGTTACTGTTGGTAAGCCACAGATCCAACTTGTGCAGACAGCATTATTGTTTTGGAGTAGAATGGTCTAGGCAGCCATTAAAGTTGCAGGTTTTGCTCTTCATACAGACTAGTCTCAGGTTCTGGACGCTCTTTGTTGCATGATTCGCAGTAGACCCCGCTAGGAATTGCATAGGCCAAGCTCTGTACTCTTGTGCTATCCCTCTCCTATCCGCATTCTATTCTGTCTGCATTTTGAAGGCTGTCCATTGATCCAAATATCTATTCCTGTTGATGCAAGCATTTCACGCTTTTCTGGATTCACGTGAGCACAAAGAACGAAGAGATCATACTGAGGGGACAAGAACACACACACCGTCGGATTCGCCACTGTTCTGCGAAATCCAGGTTCCATCTTTCAAAGTTTTAGTTAGAACTTATCAAATAAAGTAGTTAATCACTTTATTTCAGTCATTTCCATTCTCGATATTGCCAGGGAGGTTGTGGGGATTGATAGTTTCTGAGAAACTATGATTCATTCCTCACTTCTGAGGTAGGATCGAGAATCTTGCAGATAGATTAGTTATTTCGTTGTTTAGAATAGACATACAAAATCACACAGACAAATAGCTACACTCGGCTATTTTGTTTGTTTTTTTACGTTGTTAGTTTAGTTGTCAATTTTAAATATTTTTAAATAGCTAGTCTCTTATAAATTACTGAAAAATACAAAAAGAAATTATATATGCTAGAAGTGCACTTAGATTTTACTTTATTACAGTTTGTTTCATTACTGCTTTTGCATGACAATTACGGGACCTAGGGAGCCCAGGGAATACATTTTCGAGCCAATTGTGCCTCAGCCCAATACCGTAGTAACAATAATTGACATTGACCAAAACCTTAGGATACAAGTCTTCCAAACAACAACAGACTTCCAACAGATCAGGATACAGTTGAGAGGGTTTAAACATCGAAGACGACCAAGCGCATCTATTTTGGTCGAATCAGCCAAATTACAGATTACCCTAGAAAATACCCACATGACTGTAGAAGGGCTCGAAAGAGAACAAACATTCGGGTGTGATCCTTTAGTTCCACAGCCAGACGCCTGGAGACAACCCTAGTAGATATAGATACCAAGCTTAAGAATCCAAGTTGCGAGGACGCCTGTAAGGTATTCCTGAGAAGATCGCACAACTGTTGGTTCTAAACATAGAAGCTGAAAAAGCTTACGACTATTGGATACTAGGGATCAAAACTTGATCTCCCGTATGACCATAACGGGACCGCAACAACCAAGAGTCTATGGTTGTGATCCGCAGATCCCACAGCCTAACGAATCCATAAAAGAATTCGACATAGACACTGGCCTACGTAAATTAGTATTTCAGTCTACTCCGATTGCACCTCTCATCATTCAATAGTTATCCCTACTCAATACAACAGCTAATGAAGCTAGAGAATTTTGGACTAGGCCAGAGAATCGTCCATAGAATCGACCATATTCACCATATGACCCTATCAGGAGAAATACACGAAACCATCTCGGGTCATTTTCCAACGCATCCCACAACCCATAGATCGAATCACGCCAGAGCTTGATATTGATTGGAGCCTTCGAGCAGTCATCCTCGCTGATCGATCTATCACACCAGTCCAAGTTAGAATGGCCTTCTTTGCCTTAGATTCACAAATACCATTAGTGCATGTTGAAGACATTAGACTTGCCTAACTAGTTTGTCTGCACATTCTACCCCCCCACCGGCTGTCTTGGCACGACCTCAGGAGGTCGGGTACGTGGAAGAGTCACTTGTTGATTCTCACACTCGCCTGTTGCTTTTCCGACGTACAGTGGGTCTAGATGGAAGTGTGGGAAATTTTAGTGGGAGAGGATAATCAAAGGTTGAGTCAATTTAGCAACTTGTTTGGTAGGTAGTATGGTTTTAGGTTTGGATTGCACCTTCTTGGGTAAATATGTAGCAGATGAGATAGCGATTAAAGGTGGTGTAGGTTTAACTACATCTTTGGAGGGTAGTGGGATTTTGGACTTTGGTTGCACCTTCTTGAGTAAAGGTGAATATGGGTGTGCGTGATGTAGAATGGAAGGTAGATAGTAGAAGGGATGAGTTAGCTAAGGTGATAATGGTGGTGTGGTGAAGGCTATGGGAAGAGGCAAGGTGGAAGGTACTTGTTAAAGAGAAGGAAATATCATAGGTAATGATGAGGATACTATAAGTAGTATAGGTATAGGTGGTAGAAAGGATATAGGTGACAATGAAGGCATAAGATGTGTAGGTAATTTTGGTGTAACTGAGAATAGTGATAAGGAGGTGAGCTACCATTCTTTTGGTTTTATCTTGGGTAGAAGGCTGTGTGGCCAAGGTTGATGGGTGGGGCCCTAGGATAGATGGAAGTGGTGAAGGTGATAGAGGGGTAGTGGACAAAGCCGGTATATGTGGTCTAAGAGGTTGGTTCTTCCTCTTAGGTGGGGGAATATTTTGTGTGTTGGCTTGTAAGGATGTGGCTAAATCCAGTGTGATAGGGAGATGGACTAGGATTGATGTCGTAATTACTCCCAATGTGGCAATTGGTTTGAACGTGGAGGAAGATATAGATGTCGGTAATGCTTTAGGAATTGGTAAAAGTTTAGTCGATGGTAAGGTTTAATTGTGGGAAAGGATGATGAATAATTGGTCGTTACAACTGGCATGGGCATGGTTGGTTTGGTTGTATGAAACACCTTTAGATAGATCATGGAAGTATCAGTAGACAACATTTACATCTATGTTGAGAAAGGTAGCTGAAAGCATCCCCAAAGCATAGAATTTTAGACATAATCAAAGAGATATACGCCAAACGTGAATTAGGCACCATTGTAGGGAGGATGATGTTGACTTGGTAGTAATCCCTATACATAATATCTGCGAGATAGGGAAATGGTTGGCTTCAAATTCTATGGGTAAAAGAGCTGGGAGAAAATCAATAGGATCCTTGAAAGCCAATGGAGAATTATCACCAATAGGAAGGGGCGCTGCTAATGGATTCCCAATGGCTAGGGGAGATGGCAAGTAGGATGAGGTAGGTTCATATTTTGGTGAAGAGGAAGGTAATCATGACTCTCCCGTGGGTAGGAGAGTAAATATTATTGGTTGTTCATCAGGTTAAGAGGTGAGTCAGGAAACTGTCTAAGAAAATATGGCAGACTCCTCCATGGGTGAAGGGGAAGATAAGGAAGACTCCTTTGTGGTAAAGGGGTAAAGGAGAAAATGAAACAAGTCCCTCTATGGATGAATGAGTTCATGTAAGAATCTCCTCGATAGATGGAGTAGGTAGAAATTGAGCTGGAAGAGCTTATATGATTTCAAAAACAACGTAAACCTCACAAACATTATTATCATTGGTTGAAGGTTTGTTGGTTTGGTTAGATGATGAGGTGTGGTTTTGTAATGGTTTCTTGAAATATTTAAAGGTTCTAATCAGTGAGTGCATTAGGGTTATCCAGGATGAGATCTCCATTATATAAAATTTCTTGGACAATGTTTTTGAAAGTTATATAATTACTCTCATTATGACCTTTAACGTGATGATAGTTTTAGTAATCATTTTGTTTGTACCATGCTGGCATAAGATGAGAAGAGTCAAAACCAGTATGTGGTTTGACGCGTGGAAGAGTGACTACTCCAGATTTTAGAATTTTTTCTAAAACAAAGAGTAGGTTTCATGTGTGGGAGTGTATTTTTGTTGTTCCCTCTTGAACTAGAAATCTTGCACAGGAGAAAGGTAGGAGGAAGCCTTTGATTGGCTGGATGGGTGAGATGCGCTGGCTTTCAAAATACCATGTTGGTATATCCTTTCAATTTAGAGTAATTATTTTATGGTTTAGAAGAGGAAGAGGTATCATTCATTTGATTTAAACTTAGCATTTATATTATGCAATTATATCTTCTTCTCTTCATTGGCACGAATTTCAAGTTTTTGGGTCATGGTGAATGCTTCGTTGAATGTGTGGAAGGTTTTAACTTGGAGATTTGGTGAGATGTTCCTTGCACAATCCCTTGTGAA
Organism: Taxus chinensis; assembly: GCA_019776745.2. Classification (NCBI taxonomy): domain Eukaryota; kingdom Viridiplantae; phylum Streptophyta; class Pinopsida; order Cupressales; family Taxaceae; genus Taxus; species Taxus chinensis. Next base: position 392,143,309 of record CM034156.1, on the reverse strand, counting down.
AAATTCTATTAACTCAGTTTGAGGCATTTAGAACATAAGCTAGTTGATTAGGCTTTGCCAACGAGTGACAAAATCTGCGATTAATTTGTCTTTGTATTGGCATGTTGAGTACAAGTCAGTCATGGTTACTTTCTTGACAATATTTATTGAGAAGTGATATAGCAAAATCTTGAGCTATCTGGTTGAATGATAAAATGGAGTGCCTAGGTGGAGCACTATACCAATCCAAAGTAGGTCATGTCAAGGAAATCGCGAATGTTTGCAAGAGTAAAGCATCATCATGAGTGATTAGAGAAAACCCATGTTTAAAAGACTACAAGTTCTTTTGCAGGTCTTCTTTACTCTTAAAATGTTTGAATTTAGGAATTTCCTAATGCATTGGGTATGGATGAATCATAATGAATGAGTGAATGAGATCATTGTAAATATCATCGTATGTTAGATAATTATGTGAGCTGGAGAGTGATACTTCCAATGTCTGCATCTTGTCCATCATCATTTTGATAAGATCATTAGTAGGGTTTTGATAATTGGGCACCCCCTCTAGTATAAGGGAGTAGATGATGAAGGAATGACATGGGAGACATCCTAGTATATGGTGGCGCTGAGTATGAAATTTTTGAAGGAGGAATATATGCAGATGGAAAATATCCTAAATAAGTGATAAATGAGACTGGGCTCTATTGGTGATAAGTGTAGGTAGGTGGAGAGGATGTAATGAATATCGTAGTAATTGGAGGAAGCGACTGTGGGATGGGCAGGACAATGTTTTGGAAGGGAGTAATGGCTATTAACACCATGGGAGGTTAAGATGTAATAGGTATATGAGAGGTGGCGGGTGCAGATTGACCTACAATTAAGGTAGTTGATAAATGAATGGTTGACATCATAGGAGAAACTGACGTCAAAGGTGCGACATATGCCATAGGTGCAGAAAGTATTGATGATGTAGAGTCAAGTTGGGATAAGACATGTGGTAAGGCAGAAGAGGGGTAAGGCTGAGATAGTAGTAGTTGATGCAGAAGTGGGTGTAAGGGTAGGAGGAATAGACTAAGCATGTTGTATACAAGTTTCCCTGACGAATCTCGAGTGGATGAATAGGCTAAGTAATATTGTAAAGAAATGGGGTTTTCATCAAGGAGTCTTTCGAACTCCTCATCACTAGTACTGATGATTATAGGATGACTGGGATTCATATGTGATAGAATGGAAGGCAACGATGGGATAGGTGGGAATGACTAAAGGATAACATGGAATATGAGGGTGTTGGCTTGGCTACAAGTAATGCGATGAATGCTACTTTGATTAAAATGACCAAAATAACAAGAAAATGACAATGGTCAATAAACCGATGAAGGTTAGATGAGTAAACCGATGATGGTTTCTGGACCGATGCCAGTCACTATGAAATTTGTGAAAAGATGGAAAAAAATGAATTTGGTTATTTAGATCAAATAAAAGACCAACATAGAAACCTGAGTATGGAAACGATTCACAAATAGGCTCATGAGATCCTTCATTCTTCTTTCTACTTCACCTCTCTCAAGTTCTAGTGTTGAAGAGGAGTTTAACCTCTCAAAATCAATGTTGGAGGGAGAAAGAAACCATGGTGGTCAAGTTACAGATCAAGAGGACACCATGGAGGAAGTTGAACATTTGCAGTAGGATAGCCATGAGGCAGTTTATCTGTCAGATTTGGAGGATTGTTTTGATGGAGAAGAGCCGGTTGAGTTTCCACCATTCTCTCTTTCATTATCCACATTCCAAACACAAGAGTCTACTGTCCTGAAGGAGAACATTCATTTGCAGTAGCCTGCATCTTATAACAGCTCTTCGGAATCAAGATTGGAAGATTTTAATCTTTCATGTTCTTCATTGGAGGAAGAGAAAGGCCAGAAGGGTTCTACCATTGCTTCCACACCATCCATTCAAGGTCTACAAGAAGATTCCATTCTTGGAGTTGAAAATCAGAGCTATGGGCATATCAAACTGATCAGACCTTGCCCAATCAGGTATTTGGCTTCATTGGAGCCAAAGGAGAAGTCACAACCAGTCATGTTTGCTTCTGAGCATGAGGGGTGAGCTACAAAGTATCTCAAGGATCAGCTGTCATACCTCTTCAACCCAAATGCAGAGCAACTAAAAGAGGTATTGAATTTGCCTTCAGCTGATACCTTGATGATTTGTGTGGAATACCAGCTTTTTGTTGATTTTCCACTCATCCTAACAACCATGATCAGCTCCAAATCAATTGCATGGCTGCCAATTTTGAAGAAAGGAAGCTATTTCTCACAACCAGATGCAGGGTTTGTTTAGCTTGCCTTTGCTTCCAGTTAGAGTAGAGTAGCTAGGTTTGCTTTCAGTAGAAGAAGTGCTTGTGCACACTCTACATGTTCCATTTGGAGCATGTATGATTTTTAGTTCTGTACATAGTTTTGGTGTTGTTGGTTCTGCTCTTGCACAGTTTGTTTCAGTGGCATTTTGGTGAGAACAACTCCATGTCCGGTGGGATTCAAGTGGCTCAGAGGGAAGTTTTCAAAGTTCAGATCAGTTTTTAGGCTTGCTTATGACTCCATGCCCAATGGATTGCTTCAGGCTACTGATCATTCACCTAGCAGGCAGGCGACCCCGCTGAGTCGTCAAAACTGTTGTCAAAATTTCACCCCCCCAGGGTAAATTTCGATAACATGTATCAGAGTTTTGTAGTTCCAAGCATGTAGATTGATCCAAGAAAAATCGTGAAAATTGGCTAAGTCCTGCTCAAGGTCGCCTTTGGGACAATTGGAACAAAGGGACGTGAAGGGCGCGAATCGGCCAGTTCACCCGAAACAGAGAATTTTCACAAAGGAACAATTGGGCTGCGAGGGCGCAAAGGGCGCGAAAAGGCGAAGCGGTGAAGCAAGGGAAGCCCATTTTGGGCGGTTCGGAAGAATTTGTCCCAGGCAGCAAAGGGACATCTGGGACAAATGGATGCAAAAGACGTGAACTGGCCAGTTCGGCTGGAATGGGAAACTTTCGCATTGGGACATCTGGGCCGTAGGGACGCGAGGGATGCGGATAGCTGAAAAAGCTGAGATCCAATCAGATTGCGCCACGTGTCATCGACAGATAAGGGACAAGGAATCCCATTTCAGGCGGATCAGAGGTTTCTATCCCAAACAGCACTGGGACATCCGGGACAAAAAGACGTGAAGGGCGGGAAAGAGCCGGCAGGCCCGCGGACCAATCAAATCATGACACGTGTCACAAGGGAAAAGGTCAAAAAGTCAAAGGGAAAGTTTCGAAGGGTCAACCCGAACCAATGGGATAGTGCCACGTGTCCCAGCTAGGGCCCACATGGAAATTTCAAAGGAAAGCCCACGGAAAGGTGGAGGAGAGAGAATTATTCAGTGAATCAGAGCCTGCCATGTGTCGTCTAGGTGGCGAAGCATGGGAAAATATTTCAAAATCCGTTTTGGTCTGTTCCATGCCCTAAATCTTCAGATCGTCATATCTTTTGATCCAGAGCTCGGATTTGCACGTTCTTTATATCAACGGAAAGCTGTTGAAATTCTCTACACGATTCTAGGATCAATCTTCCATTTTGGTGTAGTCTAGGGAGAGAAAATTAAGAAATGGCTATGATGCATGGTAATGTCAGAAGTGACGCTTCAACAACCAGCTTTAATGTAGAAGAAAGCCCACTGTTTTTCCAGGATTTGCCGCTTCTACCATAATAAGATGATTTAAAATGCAACCTAGAAGTGGTTGTGGTAGTTTCAAATTTCCTCTCTTCCCTCTCTCTTTCTTCCTATATATTGTACAGAGGGGCTTCTTTCAAAAGGGGGACATAACAAGTTGTTCATCTTTTCTGCTCTGCCCTCCCTTCTTTTCTTCTCTAGGGTTGAAAATGGAGCTCGAACCTCCTCCCTGCTCTGTAATGGCATTTTTTCCTTTTACTAATGAAATGATGTTCTATGCAAACTTCTGGAGCAACAAAAAACGTGTTTTGTGATGCATCTATCCATCCTTGCTCGTTCTTCGCTTGTTTTCCTCTTGCCTCTCTTCATTACAGGTATTTGTGCATGTTTGAATGTTCATTGCAGGTCTAGAGCTGTGTTCATGGAGTTTTGGGACATTTTCTGTGTGAAATCTATCCTTGGGCCTGTGATGCATCTGTCCATCCTTCCCATTGCTCACCTATCTTTGTCCCATGGCAGTTTTGATAGAGGTTCAACATTCTCCTTCTCTGGTGTATCACCGTTTTAGTGTAGGCTTTTGTTGTTTTTCCCTTCTCTCTCTCTCTCTCTGTCTCCTTGGTATGGTTAGATTAGGATTAGATTAGCTTACCTGCACTGGAATAGCTTGTGGTAGGTAGTTTAGGAGCAGGAACCAGCCTTCTCTGGAGATTCCTTTCTCATTTTACAGGTCCCACACCTGGAGAAAGGATTCAATGTTGTGCAATCACACTGGATTCCTGAGTGATCAACCTAGAACCCTGATCTGCATCCAGGGGTGCTGTGATTTTGCCTCAACAGTAATGTTTTTAATGCATAAAATATGTATATATTGTAAGTACCCAATTTAAATGTTACACATAATGTAAATACCCACGTTGAAATTTAGATAGAAGAAAAAATAAAAAATAAAATTATGCATTAAATATATAATTCTTTATAAAAACATAGAGCGATCTAGAATCATATTATGCTTGAAAATATTGTAGTAATATAGGTGGCATTTTGAAATACATAATATGCTAGATTTTTCAGGTGCAATATAAAAAAACCACCACAATTTTACAAGTTGAACATGCCTACATAAAGATTTAAATTTGTTATTAAATATAATAGCCAAAATAAATCTTTTAAAAGATTTATCACAATAACAGTAACTAATAATATTATTATTTTCTTGTCTTTAACACAATATATAATCCATATAAAAAAATTATTGTTAAAAAATTTAATACAAACGTAGAAAAAAATGTATTTTATAAAATTTAACTTACAAATATAATTTTAATTGTAAACAGAGATAAAACAAATATAACACTTTTTGACTAGCAAAAACAAAATAGTAAAAAATATATAAGGAGTGGGATGGGAATTAATGTAGAAATGTTTATAATGTGATTTGTTAAATAAAGTTTATTAATTTGTATGAATAGTGTACTATTGGATGTGCCACTTGTCCAAGCATTCAAATACATCTTCCTTTTTGGATAAACATTAAATGCATTGAATATTTTAGTAACATTTATTTTTTTTCTAAATCTCGTTCCTATTTAAATATTGGACAAATTTCTTTCTTAGAATTTTGATTTTTATTAAATAGAATAAATCAATGTTGCAACAAGGCATCATATTTTTCAAATCATTACTAACTAGCAAATAAAGAAAAATATAAATAAGTTTTGTAGATTAAAAAATTATTTAATTAAAATATAAACATTAGAAATTTGAAAAGTTATAGAATTTTTTCATTTTGATTGGTGGATTGAGGATAAATTATTTGTCTAAATGAAATGTATAGAATTCCTGTAGGAGGCAGGACCTAATAAAGTAAGATGTTTTGAGATTAGCGCCCGCTAAGGTAACTTAATACTTCCACAATATATTATTTTGAGCTTATGGATCGCTAGCATTTAACACGTCAAAGAATAATATTTTTATCTTAGCATCCGCTAGATTATGTGACACCATAGTAATTGGATATTATCAATCGATAAGATTTAACAAAATAAAGTAAGATATTGTCATCATAGAGTCTGCTAGGTTATGCCACAATAACATATTTTGATGTGAAACTACTATGTAATTTTTTTTTTGTAAAAGGGAAAATATAGGAGTTTTGAAAGGACCCACTTCCTTTTACAAAAAGGCCCTAAAGGCAGAATATGACATTGAAGCATAAAAGAGAGAAATCCCGTACGTAAAAAAAGATAAAAAGCCACATAGGCACGACCCAATTAGAGTAAATTTACATTTTGTGAATACTTTTGAGGATAACTGCTACTTCCATAGTAACAATAGTGGTGCTTCTGTTAAAGATATTAAACAACATCTTAAAGTTTTCTTATTCCTCAAATTCTCCTTTCCCAAATTTGTATTCATTATTTTGTTCTCCAAAATCTGTTTGGTTCTCCTTCTCTTGCATTAGCATATTTTTTCACAAATAGTTCACTGTAATCCAACACCAACACATTGAATGTCAACTCATTCTTAACATGAATATATTCTGAAATATTTTCATTGAAAATGTCAACAATGTCGTAGCCATTGAATTTTACTGAGTATGTGCAATAGAGGATTATTTATGGACAGCAATAAGGCCAACAAAATAATATCAACTTTATCAAATATATTTTCTCATCAATTCCTATGCACCACCATGACCATAAATCAATTTTGATATTCATTTTTTTACTGCACAAATTGAGCCACCATCCACACCACCAAGTTACTTTTTAAAAACACAACAGAACAAGTTCTTAACATGTGTTATGGGTTTGTAAAAAATATGCAAATTTTCCTTTCGTGTTATTATGGATTAATCTGCGTTGTTTATATGTCAAGATGAGATCAATTATGTCATATTTCATTGATCTAACAAATGTTTACTATATTGCAAAATTATTTATTTGATAAACAAAACTACCTTCTATAAAATATTGAATAAAAAACTTGCTTCCATTTAATTATATACAAAATTCCTCCATGCATATAAGCCCTAATCAGCTATGGAAAATTTTACATTAACAAAATTTTGTAATTTTGGAGGGGTTGAAGGTGAGAACGCATACTAATTTTTGGCATGGAGAGGAAATAAAAACATTTCCATAAATCGAGCACAAAATTTTCGACGCTTGCCTTGGTGAGATTTTTTTATTGATGAATAAAGTGTCTCACTTATGCATTGATGAAGAGAATAGAAAGGTAAATGTTAAAAAAATAAACTCAAAATTTTTCTATTTATAGTGATATGTAACTTAAAAATCCAACCACTAATTTCATTGGAATACGAATTTAAGAGGGCATGCGTATGGTTTTACTTTTCTTTACATTAAATGGCTAATTAATTGCCAACAACATTTACATGCTCCAAAAGGCGCACATATTTGGAATGGTGCATGTGCTTTGAAATGGTGAATTTCACATTGTTCATTTTAATGGCTAATTAATGTTGAGGTAACCACAACATTAATTACCATCTTGCCTTACAAAATGGTTATCATTAATAATGCATTTGGTATTGTAAAAAATTAATGTAAGAATTTAATATTATAATTTTTTTACAGTAAATAAAATCCCTTATGTAATTTGAGTAAAATAAAGCCCTTCATTCTTGTGTTTTCACTTCGACGTGTGACTCTTGACACCTGTTTAGATGTTTTTGTTGATTGTATCCGTAAAATACTTATAAATATTTGTAGTAAACGTCACACGTGACTTGTATATTTAATATTTGACCATCAATTTTTAATATAGATTTATATATAAATTCTAAAAATTATAAAAATTTACATCAATATATATTAAAAATAATGAAATTTATACAAAATAATTGGTATAAATAAACATTGTTTTGTATTTTTGAAGGTCAATGTTAAAAAATTACCATTACTCAATTTTTTTTAATAGGTGAGTTATCGCACTTAGTTATGTGAATCAAGAATCGTACTTAGAAGTGTGAGTTGAGACTGGTACTTAGAAGTGTGAATTGAGGCTGACACTTAAAAGTGCAAGTCGAGACTTTCACTTAGAAGTGTGAGTTGAGAGAAGTGCGATTCGAGGCTCACACTTAGACATGTGACCAGTCGCACTTGTAAGTGTGATCACTTGCACTTATACACTACTTACAAAATTTATAAATGACAGTCACCAATGTTTTTTTAAGTATGCCTAATATATACAAATAATTTTTTATATAAATGTATATAAAAATTGAGAGTTACCTTTTAAACATGCAAGTCACATGAGCCAGTTCTATAAAATATTTGAAAGTATGTTACATCTAAAATCAAAAAAATGTCTAAACAACTGTCAAATTTAACACCATTCAAGGATGTTAAGTTCTAAAATAGATGACATATATCTTAGAGTATAATTTCGATAGGATTTGCAATGCCGACGTTTATTGATTTGAATAAGGTATGCATAAATAGTCATATATGTATGATGATATTAAGATTGATGTGGCATAAATGATAACAATCACTTACGCACTATCTTGAATGGTACCCAAATTCTACATTTGTTCAAGATTTAGATTGAAGGAGGTTTAAGATATGTTTATATGAGATGTTTATTTTTATTTTTTCATTGTGATTTCAAGAATTTGATTTAACCTTGAAATTATTATTGATGTTTCTCATTTTAAAATTATCTATACTAGGTTTTAGATTTAAGTGGCCATGCTACTAATTTTCTCTTTTTATGTGTGGATATAGTTGAAAATGAACTTTGTATACGAAGGAGGATCATATGTGGATTTACCCTCCAACAGTGTGTGATAGTTGCAGAGGGACTAATACATCCATCTATAACTACACTCCATTGCACATTTTAATGGAGTCTAGCTTATTCATTGTCACAATAAGTATTGTATTTAATGGCAGAGTGAAACTAACATACACAATTAATGGTTATGGAACCCTGGAAGAAATTGAAAATAAGGGATAATTGGACCAATGTCATGGAATCCTGAAGAGCACGCATTATGGATGCAAACAATCTTGGATGAATAGTGAGAGGAGGAAGTACATGGAAATACAGGAAAATGCAAAGGGCACTAAAAAGAAATACAAGAAATTAGAAATAACTACCAAGCAGTGTCACAACTATTGCATTGATATCCATAACGGTGGAGAGAATTTTTACTATATCGCCACGCATGTCTCATTAAGTGGGAAATTTGTCCCATGTTTCAATCACTATATATATAAGTGGAAAATTGTAATTCACAATATTAATAAAATTAAAATGTAATAAAGTTATGATAAACGATTTAGAAAAAGATTGAGTGTGACATGTTTGATAAGCCAAAAAAATAAATATAATGACATCATGCATTCTTGAATAGGTGGCATGTACTTATTAATATTTTATTTTGAAAATAAACAATAATTCATTTGTACACTTAAAAAATGTTGTTGTTAAAGTTGTCATAATTGTTGTGTCACTTGTTAATTGAAGATTTTTCCTTCAAATATTATTGAAAAAGATGTACTTGAATACGACCCATAATGTGTCTTATCATGAAAAAGTAACCAATAGAAAATCAAATAAATAAACTTTATTGATTGTTTAAAATTATGAAATTGTTTAATTTATATTCTGACATTTGAAATACAGACACTAGAAAAAACAAATGTCTTTATTAGAGGATATGGAAAGAACTAATAAGTTGTGGTGAAAGGTATAATAACCTGCCATGGGTAAGAAAAAATAAACCATGAAATCCATCTTTCAAAACAACGTGTTTAATGTAATTCTTAACTCTTTGTTGTTCTGTATGATTTATAGACTAGAAAAGCATGAAAGTAGTTTACATTATTTGGATTATATTCTATTTTTAAATCCCTAGCAACTGCTAATTTCCGTCTCAACGATTTCTATTTTACAAAATGATCAAATAAGTGTTGAAAAGATGTATCTTAGTAGATGTTATGCTTATGTTGTTTTATCGTCCACAAGGATTATGTAGCTTATTGACTGCTTATGTAACTTAGCGGTTGTAAGGCTTATGTAACTTAGTGACCACTAAGGTTTGTAGCTTACTGGCCGCAAGGCATATGTAACTTAGTGACAATATGGCAAATGTAAATTTGATGTTGTTAGGCATATTTCACCAAGTATGCACTTTCATCATGTAAGTTAGCGGTCACTTGGATTATGTAAGTTAGCAACTACTTGGATTATGTAAGTTAGCAACTACTTGAATTATGTAAGTTAGTGGCCAAGAGGCTTATGTGGGGGAATCAAATAATAACAAAATATAAATCCTAAAATAGTGAAAGTGAAATCCAAAAATTGGGATTTAGAAATTGGATTCCAATAAGAGGGAAATTGGAATTTAATAATAACAAAATCAGAATCCAATAATAGAAAAATTGGAAATCGAATAATTCCAATAATCAAAATATTGGAATCCAATATTGCTACTAATAGAATCTAATAATAGTAATAATGGAATCCAGTATAGCCCAAAATGGAATCTAATATACATAAAAATGGAGATGGAATTCTTTCAATGCTTGTAATACTGGTGTCCATATTTAATGTAATATGTCAAGATTTAGTGAAATAGGTGTTCAAACAATTATTTTGGGATCTGTGGAGCAAAAAAGGGTTTTCAATGGTTTATATTTTATAAAATCAAAACTGAGAAATAGGTTGGATAAAAATATATAAATTTGCATGAGGTTATATGTTTCACACTATTCCTTGGACACATTTACTTTTGATAGAGAAATTGCACATTGGAATTCCCTTGATGAAAGAAGCGGTGTAAATAATATAGCTACAAATACAAATGTTCTCAATGATGAGAATAGAATTGGTTCATCTTCAAACTCGGCAGATGTTAATATCAACTATGAATAAGCTATTGAAAATGGATTGTTTTAACTTTAAATATGATTTCAAAACATATAGATAATAGGTATCACCTTGATCTTAAATTTATTCTTTGTCACCTGACATTTTAAATTTTGTTATGTATTCAATTTCATAGTAATAGATTCAAATATAATTGTTTATAGTTAGATGTAATACAATCGTAATGAGATTGGATTTGGTGCATCCTCTAATTCTGTAAATGCAAATATCGACTATGAAGAGTGTATTAAAAATTTATTGTTTTAGCTCTAGTTATCATTTAAGACATTACAGGTATATATACTTACATTTATTTAAATACAATTATTTATAATAATTATGTTTTATTTATTTGGTATTTTGGAATTTTCAAAATGCTTTGATGTTTTTGTGACATGCATTTTTGGAATAATAATTTGTAAGGACTTCAAATCTACATTTTCTGACATTGTTCTAGATCTTGACACTTGTGTAATGTGTTGTTGTCGACAAGCACATGCTCTGGTTTGCTTTAATTTGCTTAGATCAGATCTGCATTTTAGTTTATCTTCATTAAATTTCAGTTTCTATTTATTGCTTCATCCAATCAATCAATATTTCATCTTTTCTTTATTGAAAATGTGGGTTGACATCCATCCTAGGAAGCTCTCACTTCTTGGGACTGACATTGTCAAAAATACCACCCATCTATATACTAATCCATTTTTTGTGTTGAGTTCTTTGGATTTGAAGGTCATCTACCTCGCTGTGAAGGAGAATTTATCATTTTGTGCCCATATACATTGTCACCCATCTAGAAGACTAGAGGTACCTTAAACCCCATCATACCTGGAGTTTTAATAATCTTGTTTTATTTATTTTGGTATTTTCAAACTGTTGTGATGTAGTGTTTGTGACATGCATTTTTGGAATACAATTGTTTAAATATCGTAATTAGACTTAAATAATTAAACTTTCAACATTAAAGCAAATACATTCCATACATCTAGGATTTTAGGAAGGGTTACAACGGTAATGTGAAGAAACCTGTTACAAAGTTCAAACTTTACAAGTAGAGATAATAAAATTTTGTTGTATTAAGAGGAAGAGAATCATCACCTAAAATATTGAAGATGTGTAGGTCATGTGAAATGAGGTAGTCAATTAAATTACGTGTAAAAATTGATATTCCATAGTAAACATCACATTGTAAATAATTAAAATTTCAACATTAAAGCAAATAAATTCCATACATATTTTTATATTAGTACAGTTCACAATCTAGAATTTATATATATATATAACAAAATATAAATTCCAAATTCCAACATAATATATGAAAAAATGAGATTCCATAACAATTGCAATGTGCACACACTATACAGAGGTGATTATTTGTACTTCCTAAGGAAAAATTGTTATGTGATTCTTCCAAAGGATTCTAAGAAGGGTTATTGAGGTAATGTGAAGAAACCTGTTACAGAGTTCAAATTCTACAAGTAGAGAGAAGAATATTTAACTGTATTAAGTGGAAGAGAATCATTACATGAAATATTGAAGGTACTTAGGTCATGTGAAATGAGGTAGTTAATTAAATTACATGTAAAATTTTGATATTCCATAAAAAATTTCGCATTGTAAATAATTAAACTTTCAACATTAAAGTAAATGCATTCCATAAATTTTAGATTGAAACATAATACGTGTAAAAAAATAGATTCCATGAAAATTAAAACCATTGCAACGTATATTCAACTTTAAACATTCTTCAAATTAAACAAATATTCAAGTTTCAAGATTCAAACTTCCATTTTTTTTAATTTTCAAGTTTTGTAAACACTTTTCAACAAATACATTTACACTTTATCCTCATACTCAAACAATAATAGATTCCCCACACCCACTAGCACTTTCCTTTCTAATTTCTGTAGTGACTTTTGTGTCATTTTTCCCAATGGTTGATGCTCCTCTATTCTCTGCTTCAATAATTCTAGAACTAACAAGATCCTCCACATCAATGTTTAAATTCTTAACTATTGATTCATCTTACTTTGAAGCATCTCGATAGGATAATAAATAAGGATCTGTAGTTTCCTTTTCCTTGATCAAAATCTTAACATCCATGCCATTCTCTTTAATAATCCTCTTCAGAGTATTGTTTTTCTTGTTAACTAAAAAAATAGTTTACTTAAGTTGCATTACTGAGGATAAAATTTTCTTGGTTGTTTCTAAGTGAACTTGTAACACCTTTGCTTGAATTTCTAAGTTTTCATATTTCAACTGCAATAAAAACATTGAGCTCAATTTAAAAATATTACTAAAATTAGAAAGTAATAAAAAATATGATTTCAAATTGATAATACTTACAACAGCTATATCTTTTTCAGCATTTACGATTTTAACCAAATCTTTTTCCTTTGACCATTTGTTGAAATATGCATGGGCTTCAATATTAATATTTTCTAATTTATTCAAAACTTTATCTAAAACATTATCTTGATAACTTTTTTTATATGTGATAGTCCCACCTTGTTCTTGGCTGAGTAAGCCACATGTCTTAAGAGGATGATTTTGGACTGCAACATATAAACTAGACCTATAGTTATGGTTATCAAAATGATTCTTTATCTCTTTTCTTAAAAATTTATCCCTTTTCTCCCATTATATGAGATAACTTATATGAGGCATAACAAACTCTTTGACTTTGGCTTCACAATCATAACCAATCAAGATATCCAAAGAAAATGATATCAACTAGTGACTATCCAAAGAGGATGATGCTAATGGAGAGGATGGGGGGGTTGAGGCTTGAGGTTATTGTGCTTCCTTTTTTGCCTATTTTGTTCCCTGATCGTATTTGTGATAAAATAAATTCATATAAAAATTGGATATGATAAAAATTAAAAAGTGACAATAAATTGATATGTATCAATGTTAAATAAAGTACATCAAAATGGAAATATACATGTGGGCCCTGAATCATATCAAGTGTGTTGAAAAAACTTGTATGGTCATTGCTATCAATGCCCAAAAAATATTCATCTAAATTTATTTGATTTAAAACTGATTTTCCCATTGTACTGGGAAAGCCACTTAAAGAGATTAGGAAATTCAGAAGGAATGTTCAGTGTCTTGCTAGGGGCCAAAAGTGGCATCATGCATTTACCATTGGTATTTTTACCTCTTGTTACAAGTTTGACTTAGAATGGTGGTATTGGTGGAGGAGTTCACATTTTTTAATAGACGACAATGAACTGGAATGCACAGTCAAGTCCAAGAACAAAATCATTAATAACTTATATAAAAAAATTGTTACAAAGTACATAAAAACAACAATTTATATACCTGGGTGAGAGACAACCTGTATTGTCTGAGTTTGAGTTTGAAATTATTTTGTTGGACCTATGGGTGATACGAATGGTAGAGCAGGGTGTTACACTTATAGTGATTGAACATCGAAAAATACACACAGCTGAACTGAGTGCGTGGGTGATGCTTGTTATAAAAGTGGAGGATAGTCCAAAGTCCCTACAACATGTTAAATCAAAATTATAAATGATAAAAATGTAAAAGAACTAATATTGAAGGTTAAGGGTATTACGTCTCTGTCATTTTACTAATGCAAATGATTGAGGGTTAGGTGATGAGTGATCTTCCATGTTAGACTGGGAATCTCCCTACACCTCAGCATGTTGTTGGCCTCTTCCTCTTGCTGCTACTTTTTCTCGTGGAATGGACTCCAAAATAATTTTCCGCATAAGGTAAAGATGAAAAAAAAGTTCATAATGTTAGTAACATCCATATGTAAGTTGTAACATGAGTGAATAATAAATAAAATAACCTTACTAACATCAAAAGATAAACTAATAACTTGATGTTCTTCAAATGGAATTGACAATTTCTTTGTCGTGTCGTTCATGTAAGTAGGAGCGGGTTCACCTTTTAAATTATAATATACCTCGAAATAAATACCAAGGATATAGTGGTATACACAATTGGTTTTTCAACAACTCCAACATGTATAATATCAAATTTTATCTTATTCGACAAGTATATGCACCAATAAAATATTTTCTCTTGGATTGTTGCGAGAATGTAGGCAATAGCCCAATTTGGAATATCTATTTTCATACCCTGAAAAATAATTCTGGGTTGAAAAAAAGATATCATGGAAGAAAGAAAACTATGTGCAACTCCTTGCGTATCTACTCCTTGCCTTTATTTGTTGATATTTGCTACAAAAATGTCATTGGATGTTGAATTAACCACAATTTATATCAAAATTAAAATTTTACAAATTGAAGCACGTTACATGTACCATCAATATGGAAATTGTAATAAGATTCAAGGAAAATATTATCATCTTCAGTTAGAATTTCTTTGGTTTTTATAATGGCATAATCTTTAAAAGGAAGGCTTGTCAATCGATGGATATTAACAAGATCAACATTGAACCTGAATGTACGTCCATGTGGAAAAGTCACAGTGAATTTTCCATCTTGTGTATTGAATGATGAGAGTATGTAATTCAAAATGTTATGATCTGTCTCAAACTGCAACATGTTAACCAGTCCTACGAACCCACAAGGATGAATATGCGGGCACATTAAGTTCCTATATATAATCTTGAGTAGGGTGGTTTCCTGGTTTTTTTGAGCTTCAACTGACATGATATATATTATATTTAAAGATTTGGCCTTTATAAACCCTTTACCACATGATATTCGAGACTTGAAGGCTGAAACAATTGAAATAATCAAGAACGAGACCTGAAACGCTGAATCAAGACCTAGAGGTTGGATTGTATTTGGTTGTTTTGTTTTTTGGAGTTATGATACCTGTAAGATGTGAACGCTAGGAGAATAGAGAAAAAAATTGATTCAGGAAGTGTGAAAATGAGGGCTAGAGGGGTATTTATAGGGAGATATTAGGGTTCTAGTATCGGGATGCATATCAAAAACTTTCTGGTGATGCAAGACAACAACTTTCCATTAACACACGACAACAATATTTTGTGGATGCACAACAACAACATACATGTTTCATGTGGTAGTAAGTTTCCTTGATGTAAAAAAACAAGCCTTACTATCACACAACAACAAATTTTGTTGACACACGATAGCAAGCCTTGTTGTCACTTGACAACAACTCTTACTAATGGATGATAGTATAAAAAAAAATTATCCCACACTAACAAGATTTGTTTTCATGTGATAACAAGGTGTGTTGTTATGCAACAAAAAAATTTGTTTTCGTGCAACATCAAATCTTATTGTCATGTGACGGAAAATCTTGTTGTCATGTGACAAAAAATCTTATTGTCGTGCAACAACAAAGCTTGTTGGCCTACAGTAATGATTCACTTTCATGGGACACTAGTTGTTAACATATATCTTATTGGCATTTTTGTGTGGATTAATTGATACAATCATTATAGATTCTTATGTCAGGTGTTAATCATAATTGTGAATGCCTCGCTAGGCACTAGTCACTTTATCAGTGTATTATCACCTATTGGGATGGTTAGACCCATTATTACATTTAATTTATGATTTTAGAATAATAATAATAATAATAATAATAAATAGTTAAAATAATAAAAAAGAAATTTAAAAATAATAACATGATAATGAATTAAAATCAAATCAATCTAAATGGAATGTCAACTAACATATTTTTCTACCTTGTGGGTGTGATTTTCTTATAAGAAGTATGTTTGACTGGAATATTTGAATGGGGATGCAAGCTACATTGGTGGTTTGTGGAAATTGAGTGTAATAGGCACTTTGTATTTAATCTACTTCTTCAATGTGACAATTCCAACACAATTATAGGGGTGCATTAAATGAGGTTATTGAAATTTCCTTGATACGAAAATGTTTTGTGTATATGTCTAGCTTTTGCAGACCTGTGTTTCCAAGAAATCCATTTTGGGGTTAAGAAAAATTTCTCCCATATTTTTTTTTATTTGGGATGTTGGTTTATATTTAAAAAGGCTAGGTAAAATTTCAAGAAATTATAGGTTGGCAGGTTAAAAACTACCCTCTATAACCTTGTCACATCCTCGCTAGGTCATGCCCAAATGGGAGATTTAAAATAATATGGAAAATACATCAATGAAAAGGTGAAAAATTTATTTATCTATGTATTTTTATCTTGGTTCAATCACATGAGAGGTGGAGGTACAATGGAGCACCATATTACTAGACACACTCACTTTTATCATGGTGCTCATCCCATCTGATTCACATTTTCTTGAATCATCTCTACTTGCACCATTACGGAGTTTTGAATAATGCGTGGAGGGATGGAATGGAATTTAAATCTTTGATAAATGTATATGGAATTTTCTAGTCCAAACTCATCAACTTATACCTTATTTATCCTGGTGCATCAAAATTTTCAAGCCTTATGACATGATTTAGATGCCCCACAAATGTTTTGAAGCAATTGGGATTTATTTACTTATATGGAAGGAAAATGGCTTTGGCTTTGGAATTGTAAAATTATGATAATGGAATTATAAAATTCACCTTGATAATCAATCTTCTCTTTTGACAATGGAAATGAATCACTGTCATCACCAACATGTGAATGTGAGCTTAAAATTTAGAAATGGAGCTACCTCCACAAATAATTAAAAATGGAGTGGTGTCATATTTTATTGAGACATGTGAAAATTTTTATCTTGCTGTTTTTTGGATTTCATTTTAAGATATGTCTTGCTTTACTAGACACTATTAGTAAGGTTTCCTTGATCGTGTGCACAAGGTATCAATGAATGGAGTCTATCAAGTTTTTTTGTTCATGGTGAGAGAGAAGCAAGAGTGTTAAAACTTAAATTCACTATTTCCATGCATGTTTTTCTCCCTTTTATCTATCATGGTTCTCGTATTATTAGTTTTTTCTTCATTATTGTATCAATTTAAAAATCAAGTGATGGGTGCGTCCTTTGAAATGAAATTGACTTTTGTTTCCTAAATTATTGAAAGTTAAGTTGACTCCACATAACTAGAATGATCATTTTGTTGATATGATTATGCTTTTATAATGTGTTTGAGACTAATTGAAAATGTATATGAGTAAATTTTGGAAATGTAGCTACCAGTTTTGAGTTGAATGTGATATTTCGTACAAACACTCTACCTTAAAATAACTTGTAAAATTAAATAAATACATTTGAAAATGACATGTAAAATGCCTCCCTGAATCCCGTAGTAAAGATTTCAAATGATGACCATGTTCCTTAGTGATATAGAATTTTAAAACAAACCTTAAACTAAACTAATATGATTTTTTGATCATATAATGGAATATGTTTCTGAGTCCATTTGTCTATTTTGTAGTATGGGATAGCTGCCCAAAGTTAGAAATTTGTTTTGGTTTTAAATTTTGGTTTAGAGATCCATGTTTTGAAACTAAAATCTACCACCACATATCTATATAATTATGTCATGAAAATTGAAATCAAACTTTTTTTTTGGAAAAACTACTTTAGGAGATAGTTTTACAAGCAAGTTTTATAGGCTACTTGATGTTTTGTAGGAAGAATGAACTAGTACATTTACAATAATCATCTCCAAAAAGGTAGTCATAGATTAAACCTTGTTTTTTAGGAATGAGTCCCATCATTTTCGAGGGTTTAACTACATATAGGGGATTCAGTGGAAATTTACAGAATGTGTGTTCGAGTCTTGGATGTTTTTTTTCAAACCCAATGTCGTAGCCACTTTGGATAAATTTTTCATTGTAAATTTACAACAATAACTAGAAAATTTTAGTGGGACCCCCTTTAATCTTACTAAATGTTGAGAGACTTTAGGAAACCATCACATGATTGTATTGAACCTTTAATAGTTACTTGCATTAAGATTTTTTCTTCTAGAAAATATTATGTTTTTTCCTCTTTTATCTCTCTCTAAAGATTGTAAATGCACTGAAACTAAAGATGTATTCCTTACCCTCTCTAAATTCATGAAAATAGTTTGATATCATTGTGAATGAAAAATATGTATACATATAATGTGTTTGATTTTAGGAGATTTGTATGCCACCTTATTGGGTTGACCATGCTTTTGGTTGGAGGTATCCTAGATAAATGAATCATTAGCATTATTTTGTTGTTTTTTAGTAGCATATAACCTTTGAATTTATTGTAATTGAAAATCATAAACATTCGTTATTGTCATTGATGGAAATAAAAAATCATTGATTTATGTAAAGAGTATGGAAATGTTAATGCATTTGGGGTATTATGAAATGGGCACTTTGACATGGGTGTAATTCTAATTGTAGGTTATATATTTATAAGGGTGTATATGTATCAATTAAGTGAAATTGAAATGCCATTATATAAAATGTTTGTGTGTAGGATGATGAATGTGTTCATTGTGTGATTTACTAAATATTAGAGAAATAGGAAGGAAAGAACTTAATTAAAAAGATATATATATATATATATATATATATATATATATATATGAGTAATTTTCTTGCATGGAATGTTGTACTATATTAGATAGTTTTCGGTAAATGCTATCAAGTGCAAAAATTACCTAAAACTAAAAAAATGTAGGGTTTAATGATACCTGTGCTGACATTCACAATATCGGGATGATAAAATATAGACAATGAACCAATGCTCCTCATTTCACCAAGTGAAGAGACTTACAAATAAATATGAATAGAAAAGAGATATTAGATAAATAGGGTGACGAGCTGCTCGGCAAAGGCTGATTCCAAGAATATAAAGGGACTTCCTTGAAGGATGTCAGTTCATTTTGGTACAATTAAGTGAGTTTAAAAAATAAAATAAGATAAATAATGATAATATAAGGAAGCTACAATTCAATATGAAAGGGAAGATATTATTCTACTTCGTAGGTGACCTAAGCTAGGGTGGCAGTGATATGAAGATATTTGAAGTAATTCGTACCAATAGTATTTAGTTTCTTGTTAGATCTCATCAAGGATATCACATTTTTCTTAGATGTATTAAAGGGTTGGTGAAAATAAGATGGTGCACAAAGTTAGCTCATGGAGGATGTTGAATTGATCCCACATGAATGGTTGTTGAATGATTATAAGATCATATACGCTTGTAATCAGATTAGATTGGTTTCGAACAATCATCTACATCAAAGAGATACTTGCAAGAAGAAAAATTAAGTCCTGATATAAAGATAATAAATGATAAAATGTAATGATTTATAAAGAAACTAATTTTACAAAAATCGCAGGTAATTAGGGGAATCATCGGCAATTCTAGTGGAAAAAGTTGATTATTTTGACAAAATGATGAACTGGTTAAAAACAGAGGCATAAATAATTGTTTTATCCTTATTTTGATGTATAAATAAGAAAGGAAACAATATAAATGATGTAGAGCTTATTCTTAATGTGAAAAAAGGTTGTAAAGTGTTCATAGAGACTGGATAAGTTTGTGGTGTTGATATGTTGGTTTTTTGATGATGTATAGAGGATTTTGAGAATGTATAACTGTTCAAATTGATAATTGATGTCCTTCTGGAGTGACAGAGTCTCATTGCAGGGCTTGAATATTTTTGGAGTGACATAGCTTCATTTAAAAGTATGAAAATTTGATATTGAAGATCCCTGAAATAGGAGTTTGAGATCCTATTTATAATCACGGGTGATTTGTTAGAATCGCTGGAAATCAAAAATTCAAAGCAATCCATTTGGAAGTGGTTTCAACCAATTCTAAAATGGAGATTTTGGGTATGGAGATGATGGTAAATGGTTAAGGGATAAGTTAGGTGTGGTTGAAAGGTTAGGAGATTAGGGTAAAAATGGGTTGAGATAGGTTAAGGATGGTTATGAGGTTTTAGGGAGATTAGGGTAAGTTTTGATATGTAAATACAGTTTACATGGGGTGAAAAATAATTTAATGGGTGAGGATAATGATTTAAATAATGTTTAAAGTGATAGGTTTAGTATATTAATGTGTGCATATAACATGTAGGTGGGTGAAAATAACACAGTGTCTATATTTTCCCTTTTTTCGAGTGGTTTGTGATGGACAAAGTGTTGGATAAAAATGATTAAGATGGTTTTATTTGTGCTTGAATGGGTGGTTACTGTATGTACCCAAAATTGTAAGGTACTGTACTACGGAATGGTGTAATAAGTGCCCCGATGATGATACAGGTCTCTTCGCAAGGTGTTCGGGATCCAGAGAAGCTTTACGGATATACGTTAACATCCCGCATGCCCCGCTTAGCCCCCGCGTGCTTTGTTTTCCCTATTTTTCCTCTTTTCTTGGCTTTTTGGTCTTCAGTGACGAAACCGCCACCCGGAAGGGCGGCGGTCTCGTGACCGCCGCCCTACACAGGGCGGCGGTCCTGTGCGCGTTTTCCAGAACGTGCTTTTGACGGAACGCACGCAAAAATCAACGCTTTACCAGCTTTTCTTGCCGACTTGAGCATGCATTTATGTTTTTGGTCCCCTGGAATAGTGTTTTTCTTTTGTTTAATGTTTAGGAGTTCAGTTTAGATTTGATCTTTGCATGTTTGGATTCCTATAAATGCATGGTTTGTGCACATGCAAATGGCCCCGGATTTTAGCTCTGAATTTTGCTCCAAAGTTTGTTTTGAATTTCTTGTTGCAGTAGATTTAGTTTTCCTTTGCTTAGAATTCTTAGGTTTCTCATTGAGTGCTTTGGTTAGTTTTGTATTGCAGCTGGTAAGCCACATATCCAACTTGTGCAAGTGCAAACATTATTTGGGCCACCATTTTCACTACAATTTTCATGTTTTCAGTGCTATGGTCGTTTTAGTTTGCTTAGGATTGGTAGCATAGTTTGTTGCAGGTTTGTTTTAGCTTTGTGTTACTGTTGGTAAGCCACAGATCCAACTTGTGCAGACAGCATTATTGTTTTGGAGTAGAATGGTCTAGGCAGCCATTAAAGTTGCAGGTTTTGCTCTTCATACAGACTAGTCTCAGGTTCTGGACGCTCTTTGTTGCATGATTCGCAGTAGACCCCACTAGGAATTGCATAGGCCAAGCTCTGTACTCTTGTGCTATCCCTCTCCTATCCGCATTTTATTCTATCTACATTTTGAAGGCTGTCCATTGATCCAAATATCTATTCCTGTTGATGCAAGAATTTCACGCTTTTTTGGATTCACGTGAGCACAAAGAACGAAGAGATCATACTGAGGGGACAAGAACACACACACCGTCGGATTCGCCACTGTTCTGCGAAATCCAGGTTCCATCTTTCAAAGTTTTAGTTAGAACTTATCAAATAAAGTAGTTAATCACTTTATTTCAGTTATTTCCATTCTCGATATTGCCAGGGAGGTTGTGGGGATTGATAGTTTCTGAGAAACTATGATTCATTCCTCACTTCTGAGGTAGGATCGAGAATCTTGCAGATAGATTAGTTATTTCGTTGTTTAGAATAGATATACAAAATCGCACAGACAAATAGCTACACTCGGCTATTTTGTTTGTTTTTACGTTGTTAGTTTAGTTGTCAATTTTAAATATTTTTTAAATAGCTACTCTCTTATAAATTGCCGGAAAATACAAAAAGAAATTATATATGCTAGAAGTGCACTTAGATTTTACTTTATTACAGTTTGTTTCATTACTGCTTTTGCATGACAATTACGGGACCTAGGGAGCCCAGGGAATACATTTTCGAGCCAATTGTGCCTCAGCCCAATACCGTAGTAGCAATAACTGACATTGACCAAAACCTTAGGATACAAGTCTTCCAAACAACAACAGACTTCCAACAGATCAGGATACAGTTGAGAGGGTTAAACATCGAAGACGACCAAGCGCATCTATTTTGGTCAAATCAGCCAAATTACAGATTACCCTAGAAAATACCCACATGACTGTAGAAGGGCTCGAAAGAGAACAAACATTCGGGTGTGATCCTTTAGTTCCACAGCCAGACGCTGGAGACACCCTAGTAGATATAGATACCAGCTTAAGAATCCAAGTTGCGAGAACGCCTGTAAGGTATTCTGAGAAGATCGCACAACTGTTGGTTCTAAACATAGAAGCTGAAAAAGCTTACGACTATTGGATACTAGGGATCAGAACTTGATCTCCCGTATGACCATAATGGGACCGCAACAACCAAGAGTCTATGGTTGTGATCCGCAGATCCCACAGCCTAACGAATCCATAAAAGAATTCGACATAGACACTGGCCTACGTAAATTAGTATTTCAGTCTACTCCGATTCCACCTCTCATCATTCAACAGTTATCCCTACTAAATACAACAGCTAACGAAGCTAGAGAATTTTGGACTAGGCCAGAGAATCGTCCATAGAATCGACCATATTCACCATATGACCCTATCAGGAGAAATACACGAAACCATCCCGGGTCATTTTCCACGCATCCCACAACCCATAGATCGAATCACGCCAGAGCTCGATATTGATTGGAGCCTTCGAGCAGTCATCCTCGCTGATCGATCTATCACACCAGTCCAAGTTAGAAGGGCCTTCTTTGCCTTAGATTTGTAAATACCATTAGTGCGTGTTGAAGACATTAGACTGCCTAACTAGTTTGTCTGCACATTCTACCCCCACCGGCTGTCTCGGCACGACCTCGGGAGGTCGGGTACGTGGAAGAGTCACTTGTTGATTCTCACGCTCGCCTGTTGCTTTTCCGACGTACAAAATTGGTGAACCCGACGTGAAACAAGCAATTCTTTCACCTTCTCTTTGAGAAGTTTCATCTTCTCCACATCACCTTCGCTCCTTCCCATTATTCTGCGGGTATTCATATACCCCCCGAATATGTCGGGATTAGATGCATACGGCAGACCCCTCTTGGGTCTTGAGGCATACTACGCCCAACAGAATAGGCAGTCATCACCCTCACTCTCAATGTGGGGTGACAACTATTCAACTAATCAATTGTCAACACAAACACCAAGGACTAGATATAACTCGTCCTACCAAACAGAGGGGTTGGAGCAACTTGATCAAACACAAACAGAGCCTTCAGGCTCGAACAATATGACATTAACTGGAGAGTCTGCTTCATCTCCTCAGGTATTATTCCGACCGCCTATTAGTAGACAATCGGATCCATACTTGGTCTTAGACGATGGACAATCAATACTTTATCCTAGGAGTGAACAACGCTCTCAAGGCATGTACCCACCTGTAGGAACTTTGCAGATACAGCCCGAGTTCTCTCCTCAAGAAAACTCCCCTATGCCATCACGTATGGAAAATACTCTCAGAGAAACTTGGCAAGATAGCAATCAGTTCATGACAGGCTATCACATGCCTATACAACACCGGGATATACAACAAACGCCACCAAGGCACGATATCATGGCTTCACCAAACGAAGTCATTTCAAATCTAATGGAAAAGGTTAGAGGATTAGAACTTGCCCAAGCAAGTCAAAATTCAAGAATCATACAAACAGGGAGTTCCAATCCTCCGCACCATCCTAGCCAAGTGGATCTCCTCACAGGAGTAGGCACATTGGGTATGACTCCTCAATATTCACAACAAGTGCCAACTAGACCCACTATCGCCAGTACTGTTCCTCTAGGTCCAGTACAAAGCAATCCATTCCTGGATAGTACCCCTTCGTACTTAAACATGTACTCCAAATCACCACAAGGGGATTTGTACTCATCCCCCGGCATGTTTACTCAAATGCAAGGATTGCCTTATGCCCCTGCTAACGCGTACGTTACGCCATATCAACAACCCGTTCCGCCACCGCCTCCTCAACAGGCACCATCAATGGTTGAGACGTATGCGATAGGGACTTATTCAGAATATTTAAAGGAGCCCTTAGATTTCGCCATACGAAGCGTTATGCTTCCAAGGCCTCTTCCCGATTTGCCTAAATACAAAGGAGAAGGAGATCCGAATGCGCATATCAAAGCTTACGCTACAGCCATTCGTGAACTACTCCCATGGGATGGGGTTGTTGCTAAAATATTCCCCAAAACGCTGGAAGGCATTGCCCTCGATTGGTATTACAGAATACCCGAGGCTTCCATACATTCATTCAAACAACTCGTGTCTGAGTTCATCAAAGCCTTCGACATGAACAAACTATTAAGGACAGGAATCAGGGAGTTCTTGCACATCAAGCAAGAACATAACGAGTCTGTCGCCCATTTCATCCAAAGGTGGCGCACAGTCCTTTATTCCTCGGCAAGCGCTCCAAACATGGATCAGATGGAACTATGCGATTTATTCCTTCATTCTCTTAGCAGAGATGTGAAGGAAGAAGTCCAGAAGTTCCCACTAAGGACTTATGACGAGGTACTTGAGAGCGCTCTGCGAATTGATCAAGCAGCGATAGATAGTGGCCGTAAGACGTATGGAGCAAACGGGAGGTTAATCACCCCTACTCAAAACACTACAACCACTACAAGCGTCAATCAAGGACCCAAAATCCTTAACAAAAATCGTGGGGTAACAACAGATGGAGTAACTGACCAGCCCAAGAGGATAAATGTCATTAATACTCCGTCACAAACAAACAACCAAAGAAACAACAATTTTACCCCGACGATCAATACAGTGGATTTTAATAATCCACAACAACAACAACGGCGAAATCCCATACAAGGACCAAACCAAAACTCCTTTGGTTATCAAAACCAAAATCAAAACCAGAAACAACAAAACTTTAGTCCTAATAGGCAACAGTTTGATCGGAATTTTAGGCCACAATACACACCAAACCAACAAAACGGGAATTACAACCCCAATTCTTATTGTGGTTTCCATAAAATTCGGGGTCATGACACTAGAACGTGTCGTGATTACAACAAATTCATGCAACGCTTGCCAAGTGAACAAAAACAATTTTTTATGGATATGTTCTTAGCAGATCCTACGTCACCAACGGCAAGTACCTTCGCAGGGGCAGTTTCCCCTCAGAATGCCCCTCTCAAGATCTTTAATGATCCACTCCCAAATCATGATAGCGATAGGTTGAAACCAACTGGAACAAACAAAGGTGCAATAACGGGAAACAACGATCACGAGGCCTCAACCTCACTAAATCCGTTAGTCGCGCCACAACTAGGAAGTCAACCACGACCTAAGGTAGTTGGATTAGTAGAGTTAGACTCCGAATTACCCGTTGAAGCAATTACGAGAACACGAGAGTATTTCTCTCAACCAAGTCCAAGCCACCTGCCAGAAACAGATAACATCCAGCAAACCATAGCAAAACCCATGGGTGCTTATGATCTAATTAATGATCTAACAAAAACCTTCTCGCATATTTCATTCCTTGATTTACTAAAGAATTCCCCTGCTCATAGGGCTGCTCTTTTAGAGGCGTTAGGTTTGGGTCATTTAGTTAGTATCACTCCACCACCGGAAGCGCAGGTAAATCATATAGACTTTGATGTTTATCCACCGGGACAGGCGGATAGGGATGTTGAATTCATATTCGAAATAAGTAAAATGCCTACAGATGCTGAGATCGCACGCCGAGGCGATCCAGCCCTACACTTGCAAGTACAAGTTTATAATAACTATGTAAAACGGGCAATGGTTGATGACGGAGCTGCGGTTAACATAGTTCCTTTCTCTTTTCTCCAAAAATTGGGATATGGAGAAACAAACTGTTCTACTACACGAAATACCTTGAGAGGCTACGACAGCCTTAAAGCCACATCGATAGGAACTATAATACTACCGGTCACCTTAGGACCTAAAACAATCCTGACTGAGTTTTATATTATAGATCGAGAAACTAACTATAATATGATCCTCGGCCGACCATGGATACACCGCATGAAGGCAATCCCTTCCACGCTATTTCAAGAAGTAAGATTCCTGCATCTGGGAAAGGTATTTATAGCCAAAGGTGATCCAAAGCCGTTTGACGTACACCTAGCTGATTTAAAGAAAAGACCAGGTGTACACTCAGAATTTGAACTTCCAACAAACCAACTTAACAAACCCTCTGACCCAAAGCCAGAGGAAAAGTTGATACCTACGACGGATCTTGAAACTACCAACATAGTCCAAACAATTCCAACCCCTAAAGGTAAAACTAAAGAGACAGTATCATTAGGGACTACTGCGAAGATCGTTGAATTAATAGAACAAGATTCACCAATGTTCTTACCATTCGATTCAGTAGGCATAGGATTTTCCTTAGGTGTTGGTTCCTTGCCAGCAGAAGATCTCTGCATGGTAGAAGTAGAGTATGCAAACACAGCAGATACACCTACATCCATACTCCCAGCTAAGTATTGGACTCTCCATTTCGATGGAGCTAAATGCCGTTATGGAGCGGGGGCAGGTATAATTCTTACCTCGCCCGAAGAGAAGGTCCTCCCATTCTCTTTTAAATTAAACTTTGAATGTACAAACAACGGCGCTGAATACGAAGCCCTCCTCCTTGGCCTTACCTTAGCCAAAAGAATTGGTATCGATAATATCAGAGTTTTAGGAGACTCGCAATTAGTTGCAAACCAAGTTTCAGAGGTATATGAAACTAAAGCCGAACACTTGCAACTTTACAAAAACGCTGTAGTAGATTTAAGCAAGGCATTCAACTTCATATCCATTGAAGCAATCCCGCGAGAAAAAAATCTTCTCGCCGATTCAATAGCAACCTCAGCATCACGTTTTACTCCAAACAATGAGCTAGAAGATACTCATTTCACGGTATCCATTCGTAACGAACCATTAATAAAAACAATGATGGATCCTCTTTCAAACGGAAGTAAATCTACCGTCCTAGACCATGTTGGAAATGATGCGGCTACTTTGGATTACTTAAATGCCTTTGCAGCACTACATCTCTCCTATCACACGCTAGATTTATCTCTGATCTCGCATTCATCTTCCTACTTCGGAAATCCCGTAATGAATCTTCCCTCACAAAAAGAACCTAATATATACGCGGTGGAAAACGGGGATGATATGGATCTACCTCCGGCACCACCTGAGTTCGAAGAGGGTAATGCCTCTTTAATTGAAGAAACAATCGATGTCAATATCGGAACGGAAGATGAACCAAGAATTTTAAAGTTAGGTTCTTCATTAACCCCAGAGGAAGTGGAAATACACACCCAAGTTCTCAAAGAACATCAGAAGGCATTTGCATTTAATTATAAAGAGATGACAGGAGTCGCACCCCACATTGCGGTACACAACCTCGTCACTAGGTCAGATGCGAAGCCAATTAAACAAAAATCAAGACCCATGAAGCCCAAAGTAGCCCTCATGGTAAAAGAGGAGGTAATAAAACTCCTTCAGGTAGGATTCATCAAGCCAGTTGACTACTCCCAATGGGTATCCAACATCGTTCCCGTTCTCAAGAAGAACGGAAAGATACGCATCTGCATAGATTTTCGAGATATCAACAAAGCTTGCCCTAAGGACGACTTCCCATTACCATCCATAGACGTTATTGTTGATGCAACAGCAGGTTTTGAACTCTTGTCTCTCATGGATGGATTCTCGGGATACAATCAAATCAAAATCTCCGAGCAAGATCAAGCCAAAACCACGTTTATAACTCCTTGGGGAACCTATTGCTACGCTGTTATGCCATTCGGTCTCAAGAACGCCGGTGCTACGTACCAGCGGGCCATGACATACATATTTCACGATTTAATCCATAAAATCGTGGAATCCTACGTAGATGACTTGTTGGCTAAGGCCAAGAAGCGTTGTGACCATCCTGAAGTACTCCGCATCATCCTTTCACGCCTAATAGAATATGGAGTTACCCTAAACCCAGAGAAATGTGTCTTCGGTGTAACAGGAGGAAAGCTCCTAGGTTACATCATATCGTCACGAGGGATCGATGTTGATCCAGCCAAAATTCGGGCTGTCCTCGAAATGGTCCCACCCTCGAATGAATCTGGAATCAGATCATTTCTTGGAAAGTTGGGTGCAATCCGGAGATTTATCCCGGATCTAAGCTTCGCCGTTCATCCAATCAACAATTTACTCAAGAAGGACTATAGCATTGATTGGACCGAAGATTGCAATGAAGCTTTTGATGCAGTCAAGCGTTTCCTGCTATTACCGCCTACGCTAATGCCACCAAAGCTAGATCGCCCTTTAATTTTGTACTCACGGGCTACCGATGTTTCGTTAGCTTGCATGCTAGCCCAAGAAGACGATGACAAAAGAGAGCGTGCGATTTATTTCATTAGCCGAACATTGCTCGACTACGAAACGCGCTATACACAAGCAGAGCGAGAATGTCTTGCCATAGTCTTTGCTACTAAACGCCTAAGACACTACATGCTAAATCAAGAGACAAGGGTCATAGTAAAGACGGACCATTTACGGACTTTTCTCACACAGGGGTCCTTGTCCAAAAAGGCTGGACGTTTTATAACCTTAATGGGAGAGTTCGAATTAACATTTGTAAACCAGAAGTCAGTTAAAGGACAAATCATTGCAGATTGGTTAGCTGATAACCCGCTAGACGGAGGTGACTTAGTAGACTTAGACTTTCCAGATGAATGCGTATACTACGTCGAAACCCGACCTGCTATATCTGAGTGCCCTTGGTACGCTGATATCATTAGTTATATCATGGACCATAAGTACCCAGAAGGAATTACACCTCAACAAAGAAGACGGTTACGTATTATCGTAACTAAATACGTCATTATAGAGCAGGTGCTCTATCGGAAAGCATTCGATGGGATGCTCTTAAGGTGTGTTGACACAGAAGAGTCCAAGAGGATTCTCCATGAATCCCATAGCGGTATATGTGGAGGCCACTTCGGTGGCCATGCCACTGCTCGAAAAATACATCGAATGGGCTATTTCTGGCCCACTCTAGAACATGACACAATAGAGTTTGTACGCAGGTGTCATAAATGTCAGGAGTTCTCTCATGAGATCCACATGCCGGCACAAGCTTTACAGCCAATCGCTACTCCGTGGCCCTTTTCTACATGGGGCCTAGACTTAATAGGGAAATTCTCTCCCTCATCCACAGACGGCCACAATTTTATAATTACGGCCACAGAATATTTCACTAAATGGGTAGAGGCTATGCCTCTTACAACTGTGCCTGGTTCCGTAATCGCTAAGTTCATTTTGAACCAAATCATTTGCAGATACGGTATCCCGCAAATCATTATCTCAGATAATGGAACTTCTTTCAAAAACGAAGAAGTTCGGGAGCTATGCAGTAAGTTCAAAATAAGCCATCATACGGCTTCCTTATATTATCCCCAAGCCAATGGGCAGGCTGAAGCAACAAACAAGACGTTGAAAGCCATTCTCCTTAAAACGGTAAAAGAAAACAAACGGGATTGGCATTTAAAGTTATATCCGGCCTTGTGGGCCCACCGAACCTCGATAAGAACGCCAACAGGAGCAACTCCTTTCTCATTGGTATTTGGGTCAGAAGCAGTTCTCCCACTCGAAGTTGAAATCCCCAGTCTCCGCATTTCGCTACAAGGGATTCTGGATGAGGACGCTTACAGAGAAGCGCGTCTTTCTCAATTAGAGAGTCTGGATGAAACTAGGTTAGATGCTGAACAACGACATAGAGTCTATGCCGACCGGATGTGCCGGCAGTACAACAAGAAGGTCTATGAACGTGACATATACGAAGGTGACCTAGTTCTAAGGTTAGACAGCCGGATCGACAAGAAGACCGGCGAAGGAAGGAAATTCCGGCCCAAATGGTTGGGCCCATACCGAGTCATGAAGGACTACGGAAATGGTGCATACCTCTTATGCACGCTAGAAGGAGAGGAGTTTGGCGAAACAGTCAATTCTCTCCACCTCAAGCGTTTCTACGCGTAAGCAGCTAACGCTACCCATATAACTATCTACATTGCATTTTCATACAAATTAGGATCATTTTGTCCACTTGTTCTTACACAAATTGTGATCAGGGAATCTATTCTCAAAGTAATCTATTTCAAACTCGTGATGTTTCTGGCATAAAGTTCTTTAATCATACTTCTCCGTCTTCGATATCATCAATCAACTCAGAATCTTTTATCAAACAAAATCAGACATGACGAAGTCCTAACGGTAACCATACCAAGATCTGCAAAGTTTGTTCTCGCTTTGATTTCTTCTTAGGATAGGTGTCTTGCCTATGGTCTGTTCTAGAAGCTTCATGGTGTCACATCTATCCCATATACACATCTCTTTGGAAATAAGCATATACTGACATTTTACTCAAATAGACAAGTCAAGAAGTGATTAAACAAAAAATTTTATTTTACACATTTCCTTGCCCCACCAACCTTCGGTGATGAGCTTGCGTCTCTTACTAGTGACGTAGGGTTGGGAAAGGATGGAAATGCCCTTACTCGCCTATGCCTTGCCCACGGTGATAAACCCATGCTTCTTACAGGTAGCATGGGGCAAAGTGTAGGGGGTCCTCTAAACAAAGTAAATGTTAAAAGGTCATAAACAATCAATTCAAACTTTGAGTCAAAAACGAATGAATCAGATATTCAAAAATTCCAAGAGAGTCAAAAATCCTAAAAACCCAGATTTTGTCTACTATGTGGCCATCTACGGGTCTAAGTCTGGATAAACCGCAAAGCAAGTTGCATCCAAAACTATGAAGTCATTCAGGTAGAATAGAGCTTGTTGGTTTTCATTTGGTTCCACCAAAGCTTCGTCTGTCTTTCACCACTATCACTTCACCATATTCCATAACTTGCGCCCTTCTTGGCTCTTGGTGATGAGCCCTCGCATCCTACTAGTTGCGTGGAGTTAGGAGTGGGGCAAGTTAGTCTATTCATCATACTGATTATTTTCATCACTTTGCCAAAACAAATCATGAGGTATCCAAATTGCTCACAGAAACTAAGATTTAAGATCACAATATATCTACAATATCATGTATCAGCATCATGAAACACAAAAAGAAAGCAAACATTTGCACCATCTGTTTTCCATTGCATACATTCTAGAAAGCATATAAAACATACATCGTAGTATACACGAAGCAGTTGGAAATAAAGAAAATAGAATACAAATGACAAGTTTTGATCCAAAACCGACGCATATATATAAATAAATCAAAGTTTATATACAATGCCATCATGCACTAGGCATGGTCAAAACGCTCAAAGAGCCCGTAATACACAAAAGAATATAAGTACAAATACAGAAAGCCAAGTGGCCTCTCAACCCCTGCGCGATCCCGCTGAAGGTGCGCGCCCTCGCCTAGGACTCCGGCTACGCTGGCGCTCTGAATGGACGGAGGGCTCAGGGTCCCTAGGGGCAGTCGTAGTCTCGCCATGAGAACGGCTCCTCATAAGACGCTCGGCTGTCCTATAGCCGGCCAACTCTGTACGGAGAGTTGACACCATCTTGGCCACATGCCAAACGGGAGCAAAGACGTCAGTGTGCCTGCCGGCTGCTGAGGGCTCTCCGGCATCCACGGATAACTCCGCACGGGTCTTATCCATAGGGATCATCAAAGAATCGACGCAAACCCTACGGATTAGATCCCGCCACTCATCAACAGTCTCTGCAAAGCAAAGAAAGAAAAACGAATTAGGAACTAGGCAAGAGGTTAAAGTATACACAATACAAATATAAGGAGAGTTAACATTCAAAAACAAATCCTAAAACAAACAAGCATTGAAAGAAGGAGAGGATAACTTACTCGGATCACCAAGCCTCCAAGATGGGTCGCCAGGGCCAGCACCTGCTGCTGATGCCGCTGCCGACTGAGGAGCTGCTCCTGTAGTTGGGGCAACATGGCGCCCCGCAACGGACTCATCATCTCCACCATGGCCTCGGGAGAGTGGCTCCTCAGAAGCCACGGTCTCTCTCTCTGCACTCTCCTCCTCCCTCTCTGCCCGCAGAATATCCTGAGTATCATGCCACTCAGGATCGCTCTCGTCCGTCTGCTCCTCTGACCCTCCCTCTGTGTGCTCCTCAGAATCGGAGTCAATATCTATGGGGTCGTCACTGCTATGAGCAGGACCTGCAGCAATCTGAAGTAATGGTGCCTGAGGCGCACCAGCTCTCCCTCTGGCCCGAACTACCCCCCTGGCTGTAATAGGAATGCCAGGGGTAACCACTGTCCAACCACGGCCTCTAGGCCCCCCTCTAGCCTCTCGGACTGATCTATAAACGGGTGCTACTGGAGGAAGCATAGCCGCGTATGGGAGGCCAAACTGCTGAGGAACCCTGCTGAAGGGATGTACCTCTACCCGTCCCACACGATCGATAAGCTGCCCTGTGATGGAGCAGGAGACCAATGTCGTGGTCTCCTCTCCCCATATACCGGCCATAAGCTGGTACGGTGTAGCCTCCATGTCCGCCGTGGTAAGGGTGGCTACTGGCTGGTGAGGTGCTCTGAGCACTGACATACCTGACCATCGGGCTGCCCTCACCGCCCCGGGATCTGCCACCTCCACGCCTCTGCCATACGGAATGAAACGCTCATACACCCAACTCATGACTAGAGTGGGGTGGCTCAAGGACTGTCCCTGCAATCGGACCACCCTGTATAAGTCATGGTAGGTGGTCCCCAAAATATCCGCGCCCCAAGCATATTTCCGGCCATGTCCCTCTATCTGTGCAATGATGGGGCCCCAACAATATAATAAGGTGTCCCCTCCCTTGTCCCCGATGAGTCTCGAGGCAAGGATCCCCATAATGGCCTGTCGAAAGATAGGGATGGGCAAAGAAGGAATGGATCTGACTCGCACTCCCTTCTTCGGCCCCGTAGAAATGGCTGCATCCCCCATATAACCAGCCCACTGTGCGATCTGTGCCCGGGAGCCTGCTGTCTCTAGTGTAAGTCTCCTCCCAATAATCGGGACCCCCAGGATGCGGTAAACATCCTCCAAAGTGATGGTCCACTCACCACGGACCCCTGGCAATCGGAAAGTGTTCCGATCTGCATCCCAGTATGAGAATAGGTCACAAAGAATGTGACTGGATGGAGCAACGTGGGGCACACGCGATATACGCAATATGCCGGCCCTCTGCAATGTGTCCTCCTCATCTGCTGAGAGGGCATCCAATACCCCGGGCAGCCAGTCGCACTCTCTCTCCCGGCTCCATCTAATGTACTCCTCTTTTGCCTGCATACACCCAAAAACACACAAGGAAGAGTAAGTTAGTATCTAAACAATATCAAGAGAAGCATAAAAACACGTACAAATGCTAAAAATGCAGGTAAAAGCTTTTAAGTGAGGTTCTTTTGCATTCTGTGCAAAACCGCCGCCCTGAGCAGGGGGGCGGTTTTGTAACCGCCGCCCTAATCAGGGCGGCGGTCGCGGTCCGAAAACCCGCGCGGGCTTTTAAGCTTAAAAGGCTCAAAAAATGCAAAAAATGACTATTTTAATCAAAAAAGGGGCCTACCCAGTAGGCGCCCCCCCTAGATGGACCCTTTAAACCAAACATTTTCGAAAATAACCCCCCTATTACAACAAATTTAGCATTTTTAAATTGAAGAGGGAAAAGTACAAAATTGAAGAAAACCAACCTGTGATCTCGCGGGGTGGCGTTCCGCACGTGGAGGCATGATCTCTATCTCACTGCGGACGTTTTGACTCTACTCGCGTGAGAAACCGTCACCGTGGGTCCCAGAGCTCGAAATCAACCAAATCGACTCGCGCAAATGAATAGGAAAATGGGCCCACTTTCATATATATAACGCCCCGGTTTGTTTTAAATATCTTTTTCACAGGTTCGGAGCGCCGACGGAGGTAAGTTTCTATCCTCGCACAAACGGTACGTCCTCTTTCTCTATTATTTTAACGTTTATTTTTCAAATTATTGTATCTATCTGCATTTGAGTTCTCTTTTCATTTCGCAGGTAGCGGGAATTTTGGACGGCGTCATTTCAACACACGGGCATGTAAGGTATAACTTCTAACTTCCCATTTCGGGACGGCCATACTCGGACCCACCGTTTTATGCCTCTTCATGGCTAAAACGCTTCTCCGAGGGGGCAATATGTACGTACCCAAAATTGTAAGGTACTGTACTACGGAACGGTGTAATAAGTGCCCCGATGATGATACAGGTCTCTTCGCAAGGTGTTCGGGATCCAGAGAAGCTTTACGGATATGCGTTAACATCCCGCATGCCCCGCTTAGCCCCCGCGTGCTTTGTTTTCCCTATTTTTCCTCTTTTCTTGGCTTTTTGGTCTTCAGTGACGAAACCGCCGCCCGGAAGGGCGGCGGTCTCGTGACCGCCGCCCTACACAGGGCGGCGGTCCTGTAACCGCCGCCCTGAGCAGGGCGGCGGTCCTGTGCGCGTTTTCCAGAACGTGCTTTTGACGGAACGCACGCAAAAATCAACGCTTTACCAGCTTTTCTTGCCGACTTGAGCATGCATTTATGTTTTTGGTCCCCTGGAATAGTGTTTTTCTTTTGTTTAATGTTTAGGAGTTCAGTTTAGATTTGATCTTTGCATGTTTGGATTCCTATAAATGCATGGTTTGTGCACATGCAAATGGCCCCTGATTTTAGTTCTGAATTTTGCTCCAAAGTTTGCTTTTAAATTTCTTGTTGCAGTAGATTTAGTTTTCCTTTGCTTAGAATTCTTAGATTTCTCATTGAGTGCTTTGGTTAGTTTTGTATTGCAGCTGGTAAGCCACATATCCAACTTGTGCAAGTGCAAACATTATTTGGGCCACCATTTTCACTCCAATTTTCATGTTTTCAGTGCTATGGTCGTTTTAGTTTGCTTAGGATTGGTAGCATAGTTTGTTGCAGGTTTGTTTTAGCTTTGTGTTACTGTTGGTAAGCCACAGATCCAACTTGTGCAGACAACATTATTGTTTTGGAGTAGAATGGTCTAGGCAGCCATTAAAGTTGCAGGTTTTGCTCTTCATACAGACTAGTCTCAGGTTCTGGACGCTCTTTGTTGCATGATTCGCAGTAGACCCCGCTAGGAATTGCATAGGCCAAGCTCTGTACTCTTGTGCTATCCCTCTCCTATCCGCATTCTATTCTGTCTGCATTTTGAAGGCTGTCCATTGATCCAAATATCTATTCCTGTTGATGCAAGCATTTCACGCTTTTCTGGATTCACGTGAGCACAAAGAACGAAGAGATCATACTGAGGGGACAAGAACACACACACCGTCGGATTCGCCACTGTTCTGCGAAATCCAGGTTCCATCTTTCAAAGTTTTAGTTAGAACTTATCAAATAAAGTAGTTAATCACTTTATTTCAGTTATTTCCATTCTCGATATTGCCAGGGAGGTTGTGGGGATTGATAGTTTCTGAGAAACTATGATTCATTCCTCACTTCTGAGGTAGGATCGAGAATCTTGCAGATAGATTAGTTATTTCGTTGTTTAGAATAGATATACAAAATCACACAGACAAATAGCTACACTCGGCTATTTTGTTTGTTTTTACGTTGTTAGTTTAGTTGTCAATTTTAAATATTTTTAAATAGCTACTCTCTTATAAATTGCCGGAAAATACAAAAAGAAATTATATATGCTAGAAGTGCACTTAGATTTTACTTTATTACAGTTTGTTTCATTACTGCTTTTGCATGACAATTACGGGACCTAGGGAGCCCAGGGAATACATTTTCGAGCCAATTGTGCCTCAGCCCAATACCGTAGTAGCAATAACTGACATTGACCAAAACCTTAGGATACAAGTCTTCCAAACAACAACAGACTTCCAACAGATCAGGATACAGTTGAGAGGGTTAAACATCGAAGACGACCAAGCGCATCTATTTTGGTCAAATCAGCCAAATTACAGATTACCCTAGAAAATACCCACATGACTGTAGAAGGGCTCGAAAGAGAACAAACATTCGGGTGTGATCCTTTAGTTCCACAGCCAGACGCTGGAGACACCCTAGTAGATATAGATACCAGCTTAAGAATCCAAGTTGCGAGAACGCCTGTAAGGTATTCTGAGAAGATCGCACAACTGTTGGTTCTAAACATAGAAGCTGAAAAAGCTTACGACTATTGGATACTAGGGATCAGAACTTGATCTCCCGTATGACCATAACGGGACCGCAACAACCAAGAGTCTATGGTTGTGATCCGCAGATCCCACAGCCTAACGAATCCATAAAAGAATTCGACATAGACACTGGCCTACGTAAATTAGTATTTCAGTCTACTCC
Organism: Taxus chinensis; assembly: GCA_019776745.2. NCBI lineage: Eukaryota > Viridiplantae > Streptophyta > Pinopsida > Cupressales > Taxaceae > Taxus > Taxus chinensis. The sequence continues at coordinate 392,106,677 of CM034156.1, read as the reverse complement.
GATTCCACCTCTCATCATTCAACAGTTATCCCTACTAAATACAACAGCTAACGAAGCTAGAGAATTTTGGACTAGGCCAGAGAATCGTCCATAGAATCGACTATATTCACCATATGACCCTATCAGGAGAAATACACGAAACCATCCCGGGTCATTTTCCACGCATCCCACAACCCATAGATCGAATCACGCCAGAGCTCGATATTGATTGGAGCCTTCGAGCAGTCATCCTCGCTGATCGATCTATCACACCAGTCCAAGTTAGAAGGGCCTTCTTTGCCTTAGATTCGCAAATACCATTAGTGCGTGTCGAAGACATTAGACTGCCTAACTAGTTTGTCTGCACATTCTACCCCCACCGGCTGTCTCGGCACGACCTCGGGAGGTCGGGTACGTGGAAGAGTCACTTGTTGATTCTCACGCTCGCCTGTTGCTTTTCTGATAAAGTATAATAACATTAGTGGAAGGAGGGGTATTGAATTTGTATTCACCAGGAATATCAACCAACTAAAGTTTCATTGAAATAGGATTCATCTATATCGATAGCTGAGTGAAACACAATTCTACTTCCCAAGTAGTTTCATTTAGTAAGAAATTCAGCATAGTATGCCCACGTTTATCGTCAAAAATCTTCAAAATGATTTGTGCCATAAATTTCAATGGTGTATGCCTATGTCAAGAATATTTCTAGGAGGCTGTACTAGAGGTAGGGGTGATAGGACCAGCTCAACAGGCAGAGAAAAAGTACCCAGTTGAGAAAATACCATGAGGTGCGATGATTGCAATACACCATGAGTTAGAAAAAGACAAAATACTTAGGATTTCAATAGGAAGTCAGATTGTGAAGCAGGTATGACTGACCATGTTTATATGTATAAAATACTACTAAATGGAATAGGTTATGAAGGAGGAAAGTAAACATAACAGTAACAAGGTTCTATAGTCATTTATCATGTACCCCTAGTAATACCTTTACTAACCCCAAGCATGTCTGACCTATCACCCATGTGGGTGCTAAGAGCTCACCTGAGGCATGCACGTAGGAAATCGAGCCCCTCCTTTATGTGAGCTTTGTGATATGTTCTCTACCATTAATGGAGGATGATTTGCAACATGCATAAGTACATTTAATTAGTTTGGATAATTGGTAGAAGAATGCAACTATTAGATCTAACATTAGTGCATCAAATGCATCTATAATAGACATTGTAAGAAGCATAATAAAACTAGATCTGAGCCATGATAAGTCACATTTACACCATATGGTTTACACCCTTAAGAAAAATATATAGAATGAACCCATTAGATATATTGATTTAACAGTAATTCAGGTAGTCGTATTATAGTTGAAATAGGGTCATCATCAGACCATACATATCAATAATATGAAAGGGACTTGACTCCCATTATAGATCCTTCCCCATGGTGAGAGATCCTATCTATACATTTCTACATTTCAACCCCTGTTATAGATCTTAGTGCCATGTACAGAGGCTTATTAGCCTCCCTCACAATCCTTGATTACTAAGTTACTCTAAAACCTAGTATTAATGTAACACATTGTTACTCTACTCTTGATGCATCCCCTTCTGTCTATCTCCTATATCCTTCAGGTCCCTCTTCCTTTCTCCCGAGCATCTCTATATATAGGTTCAACACCCACTACCATGCCTTCTCTTTTAAATAGATTACATGTAAGTGTCAATGTGGTCCTCTAATGGTGCATGATTATCTCCTTGCAAACCCTCCACCTTATGTAATTATGTATTCTAAGAATATTCCATGCATGGAATATTATTTTCTTGACCTCTAATGTTCCAGGCTAGCACCTTATCAAATCAGCACTTCTAGTCGGGTCACGCTTTTACTGAAGTGCCTCTAGAATGCCGAATATATCTAATTCCTTTTAATATGATTTCCTTCCTTCTGCACGTGCCCTAGTTTCTCCAAAACCCTTCTTAAACCTCTCTGTCCTGCGCACTTTCTCCCCTAAGTGCCCTTATCCTTACTGAATCTCATGCGCTCACATGTTCTTTGGTACTTAGCCAACATTCAAGGCCCAATATCACCCCACACTAATCTTTTTCTACATCCTCAGAGACATCCTACTTCTTCAAATAATAAAGAATGGTGGGACTCAGATAATTTGAATGAATAATGAAAGAATGGAAGAATGGATGAATGGAGGAATTAAGAATGGAAAAATGGAAAAATATACTACTGCTACAAGAGGAGTGGGAACTACTTCCTCATTGTTTCCTCAATATTCTACCAGGAATCCACTTTACCTTGCACTTGATAGAGTAGGTCACCCACTAGAGTGCTTACCTCTTCAAAGTCTCAATTCACATGCCCTTATAGACATTCAACGTATCTACAATCCCTTCTAGCTACTTGCTAAGGTCATCCAACGCATCCATTCTACGAGTGACTTGGGGGGTATAGTTAATTAAGTTGATTTTTAACCAAACCTTGTAAGGTTTCAATTGCTTCCATTTTCTTCTCAACTTTGGCTAGGATTTTATCCTTCTTTGCCTTGTTTCCTTTGTTCTTTTCTTGAAATTATTTCAGATCCACCTCATGTGTAGAAAATATTATACTTGCTACTAGGTCTCTATAAGTGTAGTTATAATATACATCCTTAACCATTCATGCGGTGGTCTTCATAGCAGAAAAGAGCTCAAAATATTGAGTGACTATCTCCCTGATATTCTATTTCCCTTCCTCCTTTTGGCATGCCAATGCCTCTTCTACTAATTCCAATGCGAGCAACCTCCTCTCCATGGTAAGGATGTGGGTTAAGTCTTCCAAGATCATTGCAAGGTTGACTCATATTTTTTCTCAGGTGGGGCCAGGTCTGGGTGCTTTCAAGATGACATGGCATCTGTAATCAGTCTCTATCTTCTTTGTAGACCTCATGCACCTTTTCCTTTTCCTCCCTTAATTTTTGCCTTAACTTGTGCACTGATAAGATCCTCCTACTTTAGATACTTTCTCTTCTCAATGATTTCTTTGTTCTTCTTCTTTAGTTCCTCCTCCAAAATCCTTACTCTTTCATTCCTTCCAAAGAGTCTCGTCTCAACCTCTACTGACACCTTGTTGAGTGTGTTACAAACTTTCTCATCGGATAACTGTTGAGTTTTTATCAAGGGGTTCACTCCCTTGGTCTTTGGTACCATCATCAGTGCCCCTTTTTTGACCTCGAATTCTATGGGGTGATCAACATGGGACTCAAAATCCCAAGATAGCATCTTCCTTTTATGTGGGTACATGCTTTCTTCTTCAAATGAAGACCATGCAAGGAGTTGGTCTATAGGCACATGTTACTTTGGAAGCGCACACGTAGTACCTTACTTAGATAATTGATGTAACCCATTACTTTCTCCTACACCGCTACCATACTCTTCCCTCCTATACACGCTGCCTTTGGAAAGATTACCACTAAACTGGGATCTCCACCCATGCTCCCATATTCCTTCCCTAAAATCTCCTCCTTTATCTCCTTGAGCACTTCATCAGAGCTATTGCGCTCCACCTTTTTGCTCCACCAAGTCCTTGATTATTCCCTGCTACTTCTCTTTCTGTGGCCTCTTCTACTTGCTCCTTGGTGAGGATTTGGGTCATTTGATCCTTATTTTTTACCTCCTCACTTCTCCCCTTGCCATGAGCATCTCCTTCCTCCTCCGAGTCATGTACATCATACACAAGATGGTCCCGAGCCTCTTCATGCTCATCATCATCCTTCTCACCTCTATAGGCCTCCACAGCTCTCCATTCCTTTTGATTCCACCTCCTTCGATACCTTTCACTGTCTTCCTAACTGGATGAATCCAATATAGGGGATTCTTCCTTCTCATCTTCTTCAGCAGGCAAATATTTCCTCGGTGACTCTTATTTTGCAGGGGGCTCTTCTTTCTCTAGCACCTCTTCCTCATGTGTCTTTTCCTTTTCCTTAACGGGGGAATTCTTCCTTCATGAATATGTGCTTGACTTTATGTCTAACTCATGCATGTTCCTACAGATTTCATTGTTTGTACACTCGGTGCCTTCTTCTCTAGTGCCTCCTATGTCCCTCTTCCTTTACATGGCCTTCTTCCTTGTGGTAGGGTATTTTGGAATTGAAACATCATTTTCCACATAGGCGCCCTTCTCATATTTTTTCCTTATGCATAGATATACCCTTGCCACTTTCCTCCCAGCAATAATTTTCCACATAAGCGCCCTTCTCATATTTTTTCCTTATGCATAGATATACCCTTGCCACTTTCCTCCCAGCAGTAAGCAAGGTCACTGGCTTCACCATATACATGTCACGGGAGACATACTTCTCCACATAGGTGAGCTTCTTTGGGAAAATTAGAGTCCTTCGCATCTCACGGAAATCTTGGTCCACTGCGCTAAGATCGAACCTCAGCCTCTTTGCCTCCTTAAAGCAGTTGACCCTGGCTTGGAATTATTGTGCAGTGAAGGAGAAAGGTAATTTGCACCATGGGCTCTTGGTGTTGTCTACGAAGGTGAACCTACCAAAACATAAAGTTTTGGTATACAGGAAAACCCAGCCTTTCCTTTCACTAGAGATGGCAATTTCTCAGGTATTCTCCACTTATCCTCTGAATGTGTCGTGCTTTCGCTTATACAATTTCTCCATGCGCGCCTTATGAGTGGCCGTATCATGGTGTCACAAATATATTTCTCAAATATTTTAGTCAAGGGTGGGGTTCTCATCTTGGGTACTCCCATACAAATTTGTCTAGCCCATTGGGCACTCCAATTTTTGAAAATATGATGGTAAGGAGGACATTACCAAACATGATCTTCTTCCCGTTGCACGTGCGGCATTGATGATCGCCTCCGCTATGACCATGTTGAGAAGTTGTAGATGGTTCCTTCTAAGATTTTTTGGTAAATTTTTAACAAGGACTTGTTGATCTGTGTCCACCTCTCCTGTTTATTTAGCTTGGTCACTAAGCACGTGGCCATCCTCATCACATAGGTTCAGAAATCACAGAAATGTCAAATTACCGTGACCTCTTCTTATAGACAGAGGCCTCCACAATTTTCTTTATTGCCTCCTTGTCCTCTAAGTCATCATCAAATGAATCTCCCTCGCAGGTAAGACCGGTAAATTTGGAGATAAGTTGAGGAGTTATCCTCATTCTTCACCCTGCGAAAATTAGAAATGCTCTTACATGTATGCATGACATCAGCCATTGGTACAACCATTTGGGTTTACCAAAATAGGGCAACTCATACAGTTGTAATAATCCATCCTTCTCCATATTTCACCTTCACCTCATCTTTGTAGATGGGAATTTTGTCTAACAGGTGTCCTCTTGTTTGTAGGTATAACCATTTCTAACACCATCTCTTTCTCCGTCGTGCTTGTTTAATGGTTGTAGTCACTTACAACCATTGTTCCTCAAGTGAGACACCAAAATTCTTTCCCAATAATACACCATCTAGGTATTGCATTTTTATGTACCTTTCCTCATTGAAGCTAGTGGAAACAACTTGTTTTCCCTTTGCCCTTGCCCTTCTTTGGTGAGATGGTGGTTACTTTCATTGGTGTCATTTATCTTGTCAGGCTATTTAAAAATTATTTCCTTCCTTCTGATCCCGACTCTTCTTAACTCTTTGGCTCTACTCTTACGCAAAAATCCCTTCAATCCTGTGCCCTAGCTCTAGAGTCCTAACCTAAAAAAAAACTTTCCTTCCACAAGATGGTGTATTGACTTATGAGATTTCTAAAACTGCCAACAACCCTCTCCTTTCATGCCCATGTGTACTTGTTTTTCCACCCTGAGTTTTCTTGTCAACCTAGCTATGCACTTAGATCTTCACAATCTCCTTTTGCGCAACTTTTCTCAAGGATGCCCTAGTTCGCAAGAGCTCTTCAAATCTCACAAATGCAAGGTAATAACAATGTATCCCAACCTTCTACTTATAGCTTTTTTCTTATTTTCCCACAATAAATGTAATGCCACCTACCATTGTACCTTTACAATAAAGGTGGCTTTTTTCACTAAAGCCAACCTTAAGTGACTTTTACCCCCGCGCCCAACCCTACATGAAAAACCCTTACAACCTTATGGCACGCATAAAAATCCTTAACTAACTGAAGGTACTCACACGCACACATGCAGCTGCTGAAGGCACTTCTTCAGTCCTTACCCTAATTTTTACCCTTGTCATGTTATTCCTACACTTCTCATCCTTGTACGTGGTGTTTATAAAGCTCTCCTGACACCAAAATCCTTATGTCCACCTTTTCCATGCATGCTCTTCCAAAATTTGCGCAATTTTGATTCTTTAATCTGGGCCATCAACACATAGCTTCCACTACCATCTTCTATTTTTTTTGCACTACTCCACCCCACACTAAAATGGATGTACGATCCTATGCACATAGAAATTTTTGGAAAATAATAAGTGGATACTAGGGCACAATGTGCACACAAAAAAAGAAAAGGAACAAGAAAAAACAAGGGGAAACACACAAAATTAAAAATACATTAAAGGAAACTATAGGCTAAATGGAAATACTACCCTTTTATGATTACACCTAAGCCTTATTTATAGGATGGATTCAGCCTACTCCCATTGAAATGGCCTGATAATCTCATCCCATCCAATGCTTGTAACTGGCATGTACCTAAATCAAGGATGTACAAGATGATATATGGCCCTAACCAATGGAATTTCAGTTTCCTAAGATGGCATAGAAATTTGGAGTCATAAAGTAAGACCATCTACCCAAACTACAATTGTTTATTTTTAATATGATGATCATGCAATGCTTTTTTTGTTCCTTTTCAGCCTTCTCACTCCACCTCGCGAGTGATCACCTTTCGTCCAACTGCATTAATTTCTCCATGGGCTCATGTATTGCTTGTTCATCAGATAATCCTCCTATGCATGCAATACACAGGGATGGTAGTATGAATTATACTGTAACACAACTTCTACACCAAACACCAATTAGAAAGGTGTGACCTTGTTTAATTTCTTGTAGGTAGTCTTATATGCCCATAGTCAAGCTAAAACTTTTCATCCCAATCCTGTCTTCCCACATCACAAATTTGTGTCATTGTGTGGTTCAAAACTTTGTTAAATGTCTCAAAAGTTCCATTAGCTTATGGGTGATATGGGGTAGTATTATCATGGGCTATCATGAATTCTACCAACAAGATCCTAATTATCTCATTTAATAAATGAGTACTTCTATCACTCGTTAAGCTTAACAGACATCCATATCTATTGATTATATTTTCCCACAAGAACCTAGTTGTTGTTGTTGTTGTGCAGTCCCTTATAGGCATTGCCTCTTCCCACCTCATTAAGTAGTCAGTGCAAGTAATGATATAGAGCGAACCAGTCCTTCACATGGCAGGTGAAACTAGTCCTAAAAAATCAATGGCCCACTTTTCAAATGGTTATGTACTAACTATCGGCCTTAAGGGAATTTCATCCCTTCTTCTTGGTTTTCCAAGGCACTGGAAATTTTTAGAGGCCTTTCAAAACTCAATGCAATTCTGGTAGATGCTTTCCCACCAAATCCCTGCCAGTAGGATTTTTCATGCAGTGGCATTCCTTGCATAGTGTCCTCCTGCAATCCCACTATGTGATTCCTCTATGATTGCAATGCACTCATGTTCCAACACACACTAGCATAAAAAATTATGACAACCTAGTTTCTATATGTCTCCATTGATTAACATGTAGGGTGTGGCATGTATGGCTAACTATTTTCTTTCCAAAGTCTTCATTCCTTTCAGTGTCGTACCTATTTTGAGAAACACATCAATATCTTCTAAGTTAGAGGAAGTGTGCCACAACATAAATAGTTACACATCTGGCATAGCATCCTTAATGCTTTGCACATTCTCCCCTGATTCAATCCTTGACAAATGGTTGGCCCCTGAGTTACTCTTTCCTAGTTTCACAAAAATTGTAAACTCAAACTCTTGAAACAACAAGACCCACCGACATATGCGCCCTTGCAAATTAGGCTTGCTCACCAAGTACTTCAATGTCATGTAGTCTATGTAAAATATGAAGGGTGTTGCCAAAAGATATTACCTAAATTTGTGGGGTGCGCAGATCATTAATAGTGACTCATGCTCAATAGTAGTGTAGTTTTTTTTCTACTTGTGTTAACTTCCTGCTAGCAAAAAACAATGGGTGGTCAAAAATCCCTTCTCCAGTCTGTGCTAAAAAATTCTTCAATTTCCATCCCTAAAGCATCAACATGTACATGGAATGGCTTATACCAAGAGGGAAAACATAATATGCATGTAATGATAAGCCTATTATTCAATGTATCAAAAATTTTCTCCTACGCATTTCCCTAGTGAAAGGCACTCTTGTGTTTTTAACTCCTCCAATGGTGTGGAAATCTAGGCATACCCCTTGATAAACTTCTGATAGTATCCTATATGCCCAAGGAATCCATCCACTATGCTTTGACTGGTAGGCTCTCCTAACCCCACAATAATAGAAAATTTGGTGGGATCCACCAACAAACCTTCCTTACATATGATATGCCCCATTAGGGTCCCAAAGGGAGTAGAAAAAACACATTTCTTAATGTTGAGGAATATCCTCAACTTCTGACATCTTTCAAACATCAGCCTCAAATTTTCCCAATGGTCCTTTACTAGTCCATACATTGTCTAGTCATCAAGGTAGAATTGAAGAAACTTTATGGATGAAGTCTTGATATTCCTGCACCACAATACATGAAAATACAATAGGCACATTCTTTAGTCCAAAGGGCATGACCATGTAGGAAAAGCTTCCCCATTCAGTGGAAAAATTTGTATTTTCCTTTTCTTCCTTTGTAATTCTAACTTAATGTTATCCTAAGAATCCACCTATGAAGGAATATATCTCACACCTAGCTACTCCTAGTATTTTTTCAGTTAAGGGGGTTGAAAAAGGGTCAGTGACACATACTGAATTCAGGTCCCTATAGTCAACATAGATCCTTATCCTTCCATCCTTTTTAATACTGATGACTATAGGGCTTACCCATTCTGATTCATCCATAGATTAAATGATGTTTGAAGTGATCATTTTGTCTATCTCCTCCTTGACTTTGACGTGAAGATTCAGATTATTTGATAAGGCACCTTCCTTTAACTTGATTTTCATTTCTCCTAAGGAGTGGTCAATTCCCTTAAGCTCATGGTACCCGCATGGAAATGATTCTTCAAACTCACGTAATATATCAACGATCTTCGAAACCTCCTTCTTTGTTAAATAATATCTAATAAAAGCCTCCTTAGGTTCCTCCTCTGAAAAAATTTTAACCTTCTTTGTTTTGAGGAGTTTATGGTAGACACATGTTGTTTCATCATAACTATTAATAACTTTACACATACCTTTAGTATGGTTAACATCCAAATTCTCCATCTCTTTGTCATCTATCACATTGACTATATTTCCATTCTCTTTCTCCATGTGTGTGCACTCAAGTTGCACCTCTTCTATCTCTTCCTCATCAAAGAGAGGCTCCAAACTAGGTTCACCCAATAACTCCAGTATTTTATCCTCCACCATGGCACTATCTACTATCGTAAGGCATTTGAAAACCTACAATGCCCTATCCACGATGGTTTAGTACTCTGATATTCGAAATCTTGAAGGAGCTCATCCATCAACTCCTACCAATTTCCCATCTGATGGTGCATCTCGGAGTGAGTATACCATGTGCATGCACAAACTTGTAAAATAGAGTACAGCTTGTGTACCCATAAAGAAGGTGAAAAATATTTCGTGCCTTCCATCCAAGATTTCTCATATGCTTGGACATGGAATGAGGAGGGTTCCTTCCCATGATAGTCTTTAATGACAGTGGGTGTACTGCTTTAGGAAAACCTAATAGAGAACATGATTCTCACTTTGCACCACTCTAGAAGGCTATTGCGATGTGTTACCCACCAACATGTTGTGGTCCCAAGTAAGTTATAGCTGAGCATCCCTCTTCTTTCAGTATTATTTTTCCACTGGGTCTCCATATCTTGTAAGAAAACGTCAGGGTTTTCCCCTCCAGAGTAACTTGGCAATTTTTTTCCTCCCAGGTACTTGACTGAGTGCACCTTTGTCAGTCTTGTAACAAATTTTCTTAACTATCTCCCAATTAACTCATAATTCCTATGTGCCAAATTATCACACACCATACTAGTTGTATCACTCATGGACTGAGTATCTTCAAACTAAATAAATCCTTCTATAGGGTGAATCACCTCAGAGTCCTTGATAGAGCACACATAAATCCTATCAAGAACTTCTTATCCCAAGGGATCAGTATAAGGTGCTGAATTTCCATCGGTCAAGGGGATAATAACCTATTATTCCTTATTTTCAAAACTTATGCACCCCTTGTTGAACCATAGGTCAACATTGTTCTTGTAACACAAAGGGTGCCCAAGTAATGTTGGAAATTTGTCTGCCTTGGCTAGTTCCAAGAATTCAAAATCCCTGGTGAACTCTTCCCCTTAGATAGTGATAACAACATCCTTCAAGACACTAATGGGAATTTCCTTTCTCTTATTAGCCATATACAACACAATTAAGGATGGTTGTAATGGGGGGATTCCCATTTGATTCCATGTGTCTAGGGTGAGGAAATTAACCTCCATGTCCATGTCAATCAAAATATTTCTCAAAATCCACCCATCCACAATAGCATTCAAGGTAATCTAATTATCATAGTCAAGGTTGTGTGGAGGAAGGTTAACATGAAAAACCTTCTTTTCTTGCTATGCTTTGGTGTATGGTACTTTTTCCCGTAACTATTCCCCTAGCAAAGGAATGATATTCTCTTGCCTTAACATCTTGCATACTTCCCTATACTCATCGAGATCCTTTTTTGGAGCTTCAACACTCTTCCTTTTCTCTAATTGCATTTACTATTCTTTTCGGCACTAGATCTCTCCTTATAGGCTTCAAATTACATCCATAGTCTCTTGATACACCACCTTCTGATGAGTAGTGTCTGAATACTTTCCATGTACCACCTCTTCTCTAATAACTAGTAGTCTCTACCTTGGTACTTCCCTTGTGCGTGCAGACTCAACTTACATCGTAACTAGTACAAGATCTAGTTCTGACTTGTGCGCCACCCTTAGCATCTATTGTGAATCGGCCTTCTTTACACTTACCATTCTGATGCCTTTTACCTTTTAGTGTTTCTGGATCATATGGTAAAATATATCTTGGCACTTCTCATATTTTTTTTTGCCACACCAAGAGCATTGTAACAGATCTAGGCATTCACGCTTATAGTGCCCCGTAGACCCACAATTGTAACGGGTTCCATGTGGGAACTCACTTCTTCCTCCTCTGTGGTTACCAAAATCACAAAATCCTCCTTGAAAACCTCTTTCACATGCCCCTCCATATGTATTCCCTTCATAGTGATGAATATCATCCTTGGAATTTTTTATGAGGCTGGTTTGGAACACACTAGTATCAATGACATCATATATCTGGTCAATCAACCTACAATCCTTGGTGTCATGAGTAGTTGAGGTGAAAATATTACAATAGCAAGACACATTTTTACAGATCACTCGTTGCATCAGTGGGCACCTACTTGCATTATGATCTCTATGGAAATTATCACAATCCACCATCATGACGCATACTGATCTCCATAGGAAACTATCCTTCATATGTCCCTCTACCTCACAATCCATGCACCATAGGCCATTTCAAGTCTCATGCGCCAATTTCACATAAATATTCTCCAGCTACTGCCCCATTACATAAAACTAAGCTTCAAGAAAAGGGCTAACACCAGTATCCATGCTTCCAACAACCTTAGCATGCAAGGTAACCTCTAAGGCCTCGCATAGGTCTGTAAAAGTATTGTGTGAAACTTATCTTCTTAAAGTTTTTATCAACCATCTAACAAACCATTGAGCATGTTAGGAAGGATGAATATCATAAGAAAATTTTTACAAGAGAGTATTAAAATGCACATCATATTCGCATACACTCTCTACCATACCTTGTTGAATCTCCTTCAGTGCGCTGATGCTTTTATGTTCAAACTCAGGGATATCAAATTAAAATAAGAAGGCATTCCACAGTGTATTGTAATCCATCATTGTCTAGTGGGGATCATACTTCCAGTACCAACTATGTGTGTATCCTTACAACATCATTGTAAACTGACTTGCCTTCTATTTCAGGTTGGTGATCCCCTTTGCGTGCCATAGCAACACACACTTATGTACATGTTTTGTAGCATATTTAACACCTTTGTAGTCTGGTAGATGCAAAGACATTTTGAAAAAAAAAAATTGAGGTGTTTGAGGTCCTTGCTCACCTGATCCAGAACCTTGATTTCCTCTTGTGTTACCACCACCACCAGACACAAGATGCAACCACTATCTTGAAATGGTTTACGATATTGGACCGCTACCAGATGTGTGTCCCACATAACTTCTAGATGTGATACCCAAACTTTGTGTACCCGTAATTTTCCCAAATTTCATTCCAGAAAATATTCCTCCAAACACATGGAATGATTGTGTAGCCATAGATGTACCAAATGAGAAATTATATCTCCTAAGTGTATATCATTCACTACCACAAATACCAACTGGGTTAGAAATACTTATCTCTTGATTTGGAATACTAAGCACCAAGAGTTAGTCACCAAGAGGATTCAAATGCACACTGATGGCTCTCTTTTCTCTAAGATAGGAACTCTCATCAGAAGTTGAAGGGGTCTCTCTACCGTGTTTTCCAAGATGGGGTAGCACAGACTTCGCAGGCTCCATGTCCTCTACGTGAACCTTAATTCCTTCCTAAAATGTCTACCTCCATAGATCCATCACTCCTACAACCTCTCATTACATAGATAACTCCCTTTCATGATCTTTACTATACTTTAGTTGTCTCTCCTCCCTCTCCTTTTTAGCTGCAATGTCCACCATCTTCCCCCACAGTAGCTTCCTCACCCAATGCTCAGAAGAAGTTTATCCATCTATAGGAAATACTTCCAAAATTAGTGTAATGATCAATATCTTTAAAGCTAAATGGATAACACATAAAAAAGATCCTCTAGGCTCCCTTATGAGCTCAAACTCATCAACCTTAGGACAAGAATATGTGGAAATAGTGAAATCCAGGGTATAAATGGTCAACACTCTTTTCCACCAATGATCAACAAAACACGTCCAAGTCAGATTAGCATCCTGCAACCTTTGATATTCACCTTGGTTCCACATGCGATATCTATGATACTAGCTTGATTGAGATCCATACATGGAAATCCATTTATACAAATCCACTAGAAAGCAAAAAAAGAAGGTCTCATACAACTCGTGATATAGGTGCTCTTATACCCATCTATGTGCATCAAAATCAATTCCATAACTACATATCTAAGAAAAATCATCCTCTGTGCTCTAAAACCTTGCTTCGATATAGCCTATCATCAAGTGCTCTATCATCATGCATCATTCTCACATCATCTTTTAAAATAGGTCCTGATAATGGAACCAATATGTAGTCATTTTTCATGTACCCCTAGTACAAATTTCTAATTCCATGTGCATCATCCTATCACCCAGCGAGCGTTAGACACTCACCTAAGGCACATGTGGGTGTCGAACCCCTCCTTTATGTGAGCAATGTGAGAAGGTCTTTCCATTGATGGAGGATGATTTGTAGAATAAGAATACATTTACTTAGTTTAGATAAGGAAGAAGAAGCATCTAATAGATCTATGTCTTAAATGCATTATAGAAATAGAGTAATTAGCATGCTAAAATAGACCCGAACTATGATATCCATTTAACAAGAGTGTTTTCACCCTCAATCATGATATACAAAACAAACCATTATATATATTCATTTAGAGTGATCCTAGTAGCCACATTACAATTGAAAGAGGTCATCACAGACCATACATATCAAAATATTAGGACTCATCCCTTACAGATCTTCCTTGGTGAGAGATCCTATCTAAACCCTCCCATTTTAACCCTTTTTTAAAACCCTAATGCTATGCAAATTCTTGTTACATCCTTTAAAACTATGAGCACTAAGTACTCTAAACCCTATTGTTGGACCTCGAAATATTGGCTAAGTGCCAAAGGGCATGTGAATATGCAGGAACAATAGGAAGAAGGGAACATGGAATGACACGTGTAAGATAAGGGTTTAAGAAGGGTTTAGGAGAAACCAATGCGCGGGTGCAAGGCAATACACAGGGTCTAAGTACTTAGCCATATTCAACATTCTAAAGGAACTTGAGGAAAAATGTGACCCGACTGGGCATGCTGAGTGGATAAGGTGCTAACCTTAAGACTTGGTGGTCATGGAAATAATATTCCATGTATGGAATATTCCTAAGAAGACATCATTACAAAAATGGATAGCTCAAAGAAAAATAAACATGCACCATTGACACTTGGCATCTGATATTCTCCTAAAGAAAGGCATGATGGTGGGTGTTGATCCTATAATAAGAGATGCTCAGGTGGAAGGGGACACACAAGAAAATAGAGAGATAGAGAGATAAGAAGATGGTTAGGATGGAAGACATATAGTATGAGGGAAGTGAATATCTACAGAAAATATTAGGACACCCTAGGAGTTGGGGTTCTCATTAGAGGACTGTAGGAATGTTATTATGTCTACGGGATGGGTCTATGAAATTTTTGTAATAAAGAAAGCATAGCTATGATCTCTTATGTATGGGTTATATTCGTGTCTTGATATATTTGGTCTGATATGAACCTTTTTAATGTAATTTGGTGGTTGGGATTATGATCAATATAAATATATGGCTCTATTATAAATATCTACTTCAAGAGTGCAAACCCTAGTGTTATTTCCTTATATTTTATGGAAAAAAAGTATTTGTATTTCATACCATGATGTTTCTCTTGTTATTAAATGATTGGGTATAAGGATATAATAGCTCATGTTGTGATTTTACATGAATATTTACTTCTCTACAACTAATCCTCTAATAATGGAAATATCTTCTCACAATGCTCACATAAAGGAGGGGCTTGGCACATGCACGTGTCTTGCATTAGTGCCAACTGGATGCTGGGTGATAGGTTAGAATGCATGGGGTTATAAGTTAGTAGGTGGGTAGAAAAATGAATACATATTGGTTATGTTGTTGGGACCTCTTTTCAAATTTTTTGTGAGAATGATGTGTGATGACGAAGTGATTGACCTTGGACAATGTCGAGGCTTGGTTTAAGAGAATAGAGGATGATTTTTCTAAGATATTTAGTACTGGACCTGAGTTTGATGAACACATATGGGTAGAAAAACATCTGTATCATGAGTTGTATAAGAATTTATTTTATTTTTTCCTAGTAGAGTTGTATGAATGGATTTTTATGTATGCATCTAGATCAAGTTGGTACTATAGATCTCGCATTTGGACCAAAGAAGAATATTAGAGGCTGTAGGATGTTGATCTAACTTGGACATGTTTTTTTTATCATTGGTGAAAAATATTGTTGACCATTTATTCCTTGGCTTTCACTATTTCTACATATTCTTGTCTTGGGGTTGCTGAGTTTGAGTTTTTAAGGGAGCCTAAAGGATCATTTCTATGCATTATCCCTTTTCCTATGAAGATAATGATCATTACCTTGAGTTTGGAAGAATTTCCTATGCTCGGATGAGCTTCTTCTAGGTACTGGGCAAGGAAGCTAAGGTGGAGGAAGATGGAAAACATTGCGGCTAAAAAAGAAAGAGAAGAGAGACGACTCAAGTATAGAAAAGAGCATGAAAGGGAGTTTTCTAACCAATGTGAGGTTACGAGAGTGATGGATTTATGGAGGCATAAACTACGGGAATGAATTGAGGCTCACACGAAGGACATGGAGCCTAAGTAGTCTTTGCTACCCCATCCTAGAAAGTGTGGAAGAGATACCCCTTCAACTTCTGATGATATTTCATTGCTTAAAGAAAGGAGAGAGATCGGAACGCATCTGAATCTTCCTAGTGACCAACCCCTAATGATTATTCTACCAAATCAAGAGATAAGTATTACTAAACTAGTTGGTATTGGTGGGAGTGACCGATCTACACCTAGGAGATATAATTTCTCATTTGGTACATCTATGGATACACAATCAGTCTCTGTGTTTAGAGGAATATTCTCTGGAACAACATTTGGGAAAAGTGTGAGTACACAAATTTTGGGTATCACATCTTGAAGTGGAGTGGGACACACATCTAGGAGTGGTGCAAAATAAAAAATTATTGGCACACAATTCAGTGGGACATTAGGAATGCTAGGCACAACCACTTCAGGCCCATTACTGACTACAGGAGGTGGATTTTGTGGTATAGGAGTTGGAGGACCTAGTGGACCTAGTATATCTAGAGGATCTAGTGGATCAGGAGGAATGGGACCTGGTGAATCTATTGGATCTAGTTATGGAGGTAAAACTAGAGGGAATCAAGGTTCTAGGTCAGGTGGACAAGGACCTCAACCACCTCAACAAGTATTTTTCAACATGTCTTTGCACCTACTAGACTACAAGGCTGTTGAGAATGCTATAGATAATGTACACAAGTGTGAACTGCTATGGTGCATGAAGGGATCACTACCCCAGAGTGGAAGGCATGTTATTTTATAATGATGTTACAAGGATGTGTGCATTGTTGGTACCAAAACTATGACCCCCATAAAATAATGGTAGATTACATCATGCTGTGGAATGCATTCTTGGATGAATTTCATATCCCTGAGTTTGAATAGAAGAGCATCAACATGCTAAAGGAGATTCAACAAGGAATGGCAGAGAGTGTGTGGGAGTATGATGCATAATTCAATACTCTCTTATCAAATCTATCCTATGATATTCACCCCTTCCATCATACTCATTGGTTTTTTGGAGGATTGATAACATCGTTTATGAGAGCACTTTCACAGACCCACGCGAGGCCTTAGAGGTTTCCCTTTGTGCTTAGGCTATGAAAATCATGGATTCCAGTGTTAGCCCCTTCCTTGAGGCTCATATTAGTGCAATGGTGAAGTAGCTAGAGAAGTTATCTGTAAACTTGGCACATGAGACTCAGAATGGTCTATGGTGCATGGATTATCAGGTAGAGGGGCATACAAAGCATAGTTAGCCCCAGAGATCAATATGCGCCATGCTATTGGACTATGAAATTTTTCATGGAGATCATGTTGCAAGTAGATTCCCACTGCTACAACATGTGATCCATAAGAATGTGTCTTGTTATTTCAAGATTTACACCTCTACTACCCATGACACCAAGGATTGTAAATTGATTGACCAGATAGATGACGCCATTGATATTGGTATGTGTCAAACCAACATTAAAAACAATTCCAAAGATGATGGTTGTCAATATGAAGATCACGTGGATGGAGGGATGCATGGAAAAGGTTTTCAAGGAAGATTTTTTGGGCATGGTAACCATGGAGGAGGAAAAATTGAGTTCTCACATGGGATGTGTTACAACTATAGATCCACTTATCACTACAAGCACAAGTGCCATGATCTTCTATAATGCTTATGGTGTGGAAAGAAGTACAAGTGTGAGGTGTGCTTAGATTTATTTGATCACATGATCCAAAAATGCCAGAAAGAAAAAGGGGTTGGGATGGTAAGCATGAGGAAGATTGATTCAAAAAGGATACCACGGGTGCTGCGCAAGCCATAACTAGAGCCTGTACTAGTTACAATGCGAGTTGATACTATGCGCATAAGGGAAGTACCAATTCAAATATTGTTGGTTATTATAGAGGAGGTGATACATGGGAAGTATCCAGACCCTACTCATCATAAAAAAGTGTATCAAAAAACCATAGATTTGATTCGAAGCCTACAGGGAGAGATCCAATGCCTGAAAGAGCAGTCAAGATAGTTAGAGAAAAGGAAGAATGTTTAGGCTCCACAGAAGGATCCGGATGAGGTTTGAGAAGTATCTAAGATGTTGAGGCAAGAGAATATCATCCCCTTGCTAGGAGAGTGGTTATGGGATAAGGTATCATGCGTTGGAAAAGAGCACAAGAGGTAGATTCTACATTCCAACCTTCCTCCCCACAACCTTGATTATGATAAGGAGATTACCTTGAATGTTGTTGTAGATGGGTGTATTATAAGTAATATTTTGATTGACATGGGTTTGGAAGTCAACGTTATTACTCCAGATGCATGGAATCAAATGGGAAGGCCCTCATTACATCCATCTTCAAATGTGTTATTTATGGCTAACAAGACAAAGGCAATTCCCATTAGTGTCTTGATGGATGTTGCTATCACTATTTAAGGGGAAAAGTTCACTAGTGATTTTGAATTCTTGGCACTAGCCAAGGCAGATAAATTTCTAGCATTACTTTGGCACCTGTAGTGTTATAAAAATAATGCTGACATAATGCTCAATATAGGATACATAAGATTTGAGAACAAGGAATAGTGGGTCATCATCCCCTTAACCAATGGGAAGTCAACACCCTATAGTGAGCCCTTGAGAGAAGAATTTATTAACTAGATCTATGTGCATTCTATCAGGGACCCTGAGGTGATTCACCTTATAGAGGGAGTTATTTAGTTTTAAGATGCTCAGTCTATGAGTGATAAAACTAGTGCGGTGTGTGAAAATTGGGTGCATGGGACTTATGATTTAATTGGGTGATAGCTAAGAGGCTCTGCAAAAAGGGTAACAAATGTATGCTCAATCAAGCACCTGGGAGAAAAGAATTTGCTGAGATACTCTGGAGTGGAAAACCCTGATGATTTCCTAAGAGAAATGGAGGCTCAGTGGAAAAATGAGGTTTAAAGAAGAGGTATGATCAGCTATAACTTTCTTAGGATGTAGCACCTTGGTGGGTGACAAATCGTGATAGTCTTCTAGAGTGGTGCAAGGTAATAATCACATTCTCTGTTAGGTTCTCTTGAAGCAATGCACCCACTATAGTACAAGACTTCCATGGGAAGGAACATGCCTTGTCTCACATCCAAGCATGTGAGAAAGCATGGATGGAAGGAATGAAGGCCTTACCATCTTATTTATGGGTGCATAAGTTGTATTCCACCTTACAAGGTTATGTGTGTGCATGGTATATATACTCTGAGATGCACCGTCAAATAGGAAATTTGTACGAGTTGACAGATGACCCCCATCAAGATTTTGAGTATCGGAGTACTGAACCATCAGTGGATAAGGTGTTGCAGGTTGTTAAGCACCTGAAGATGGGAGATAGTTCCATGGCAGAAGTCAAATATTGGAGTTATTGGGTAAACTTGGCTTAGAACCGTGCTTTGATGAGGAGTCAGCATAGGTGTAGATTGAGCGCATGTACATGAAAAAATAAAAGGGAAATATGGTCTATGTGATGGATGGCGAAGAGATGGAAAGTTTGGATGCTAACCATACTGAAGGTATATGCAAAGTGGTAAATAGTGCTGATGAACAAGTATGTGCCTACCATGAAACCTTGAAAACAAAGAAGGTTAAAATTGGCTTGGAGGCTAAACCTAAGGAGGCCACTATTGGAGACTATTTGTTGGATAAGGAAGTCTCAAAGATCATTTATCTATTTTTTGAGTTTCAGGATTCATTTGCATGTGGATATCATGAGCTTAAAGGCATTCATTTCTCCTTGGGAGAGATGGAAATATAGTTATAATAAGGTGCATGCCTGATTTGCAAGAGGCCTTATCGAATGAATTTGAATCTTTGCATTAAATTTAAGGAGGAGATAGATAAGATGATCACTTCAGGAATCATTAAAGCTATGGATGAATCAGAATGGGTAAGCCCCATGGTCATCAATATTAAAAATTATGGAATTATAAGGATATTTGTTGACTAAATGGACCTAAATGTAGTGTGTTTCAATTACCCTTTTCCAACCCCCTTCACTAAAGAAATCCTGGAAGGAGTATCTGGGTGTGAAATCTATTCCTTCATGAATGGATTCTCAGGATACCATCAGGTTATAATTGCTAAAGAAGACCAAGAGAAGATAAATTTCTCCACTGAATGGGTAATATTTTCCTATACTTTCATGCCTTTTGTACTGAAGAACGTCTCTGTTATGTTTTCACGCATACTAGTCCAGACATTTTAGGATTTTATCCATAATTTCCTTCATGTCTACCTTGATGATTGGATGGTGTATGGACTAGTGATAGAACATTGTGACAATTTTAGGCTGATTTTTGAAAGATGTCGGAAGTTGAGGATATCCCTCAACATTAACAAATCTGTTTTTTCTACTCCATTTGGGACCTTGTTCGGGCATATCATATGCAAGGAAGGTAAACTAGTGTATCCCACCAAAAATTTTATTGTGGGATTGGTGGAGCCTACCAGTCAAAGTGCAGTACATGGATTACTTGGGCATACGAGATACTATTAGAATTTTATCAAGGGATATACCAAAATCACCACACCATTGGAGAAGTCATTAAAACACAAGAGTGCATTTCATTGGGGAGAGGCGCACTAGATGACGTTTGAAACTTTGAAGGATACACTTGTCACTATGCCCATAGTATGATTACTTATTGGGATAAACCTTTCCATGTATATGTTTATGCCTCAGGGATAGCCAACGGATCATTGCTAGCGTGACTTGGTGAGGGGATTTTTGATCACCCCCTTTTTTTTGCAAGTCGGAAGTTAACACCAACAGAGAAAAACTACACCACTATTGAGCACGAAGCACTATCAATGATTTATGCACTATATAAGTTTAGGTAGTATGTTCTGGCAACACCTTTCATATTATACAAAAACCACATGGCATTGAAGTACTTGATGAACAATCCCATTCTGCAAGCATGCATATGATAGTTGGTCTTGTTGTTTCAGGAGTTTGATTTTACAGTCTTTGTGAAACTAGGAAAGAGTAACTCAGGGCCTGACCATTTATCGAGAATAGATTTAGGAGAGGATGCACAAAGCATTGAGGGTGCAATACCATATGAAAAATTATTTATACTACAATGTGCACCCTCTAAATTAGAAGATATTTCTATGTTTCTTAAAATGGGTGTGGCGCTGGAAGGAATGAAGACTCTGGAAAGAAAAAATCTAGCCATACGCGTCGCACCCTACATGCTAATTGGTGGAGACTTATATAAGTTAGGCCATGATGAGGTTATTCGTCGATATGTGTTATAACATGAGCGTGTTGCAATCACGGAAGAAGCACATGTTGGGATTACAGGAGGGCACTATGCAAAGAATTCCATGGCGTGGAAGATTCTACTCGTAGGGATTTGGTGGGAAAGTATTTACCAAGATTGCATTGGATTTTGTAATTTGAATGACCATTGCCAGCACCTTGGCATGCCAGGAAAAAGAGATGATATTCCCTTGATACCTATAGCTAGTGCAAAACCATTTGAAAAGTGGCCCATTGATTTTGTAGGACCAATTTAACCTACCACGCAAAGGACTATTTCGCGCTATATCACTTGTACTGATTACTTAACAAGGTGAGAGGAGGTAGCACCTACAAGGGATTATACAACAGTGAAAGCTACTAGATTCTTATGGGAGAACATAATCAACAATCAGGGGTATCCTTTAAGCTTTACTAGTGACATGGCTACACATTTTTTGAATGAAATTGTCATGTTTTTTGTTGGCAGAGTTCATGGTGGCCCATCATAAGACTACCCAATACCACCCACAAGATAATGGAACTATTGAGGCATTTAACAAAATTTTGAGGTACATGTTAACTAAAATTTTTGATGTGGGGAGACAAGATTAGGATGACAAGGTATCATCCTCTCTATGGGCATACATGACAACCTACAAGAGATTGAATAAAGACACACTATTTTAGTTGGTGTCTGGCATGGAGGCTATTTTACCGGTTGAATTTATGTTACCATTTCTACATATTGTGCACATAGGGGGGTTAGCTGATGAACAAGAAATTTAAGAGCGCATGGAGAAGTTAATGTAGTTGGATGAAAAGTTATCACTTGCTAGATGGAGTCAAAATACTGAAAAGGCACAACAAAAAGCATGACATGATCACCATATTAAAAATAAACAATTCAAGGTTGGGAAGATGGTATTTCTTTATGACTCAAGATTTATACACCATCATGGGAAATTTAAATTATATTTGTTAGTGTCATATATCATCTCATACATCCTTGATTTAGGCTCTTTACAGTTACAAGTGCTGGATGGAACATGGTTACCAAGCCATTTCAATGGGAGTAGGCTGAAGCCCTACTATAAATAAGTCTTCGCTATGCTTATAAATAAGGAAATATTTACATTTAGTTTAGGATTTCCTTTTATGAATTTCCTTTCTTGTGTTTCCCTTTCTTGTTACTTGTTCCTCTATTTGTGTTGTGTTTTTACACACCTTTTGTTCTAGTAGCGACTTATTAATTTCAAAAGCTTGTGTATTTTTAGAGGACCACACATCTTTTTTTGTGTGGGGTGGAGTAATGGGAAGTAAAATGGAAGCTAGTAATAGAATTTTTCTTTCTATGGCCCATATTGAAGGAGTGCAGTATGGAAGAGTGCGCATATAAAAGGTGGACATAACGATTTTTGGTGTCAAGATACCTTTACAAAGACCACGTATAAAGGATGAGAAGTGCAAGAACAACATGAAGTAGGTGAGTGCAAAAATCTGGTGAGGAAAAAATAAGTGCTTTCGGCATTACAAAAGTGCATGTGAATATATTTGATCAATAAGAATTTTTGTGCACCAGAAGGTTGTAAGGATTTTTCAAGCAGGATTGGGCACAGGGGTAAGAGAGCTTAAGGTTGGCTTAGTGGAAAAGTATGCCTTTATTACAAAAGTGCATTGGTAGGTGCATAACATTTATTAAGGGAGAGAAGAAAAATATATAAATAGAAGATCAGGATACATTGTTATTACCTTGCATTTGTTATAAAGAAAATCTCTTGTGAACTAGGGCATTCGTGATGAATATTTGTGTGAAGGAAAAATTGTGAGAATATGAGTGTGTGACTAGTTTGATTTGTGAACCAGAGTGGATAAGGTACATGGGTGTATGGAGGTTGGTTTCAGAAGGGTACGTTGTCTTGTGGAAGGATTGTCCAGGTTAGGGTTCTACAGCTAGGGCATGGGAGTAATTGGATTTTTCATGAAGGAAAGTCATGAATTTGAGAAGATCAAGGAAGAGGAGCAAGGAAGAGTTTTTTTTACTAACCCAACAAGAAGATAGCACCAAATAAGGAAACTGTCTAACCAAAGAAGGGAAAAGGAAAGGGGAAACAAACTTATCCCACCAACTTCAATGAGGAATGGTATGTGTAGATGTAATACCCATATGCCGTGTTTCTCAGGAAGGAATGGGTATCCCATGTAAGGAAGATGGCCATGAGAAATTACAACCATCACAAAAGCACCACAGAGAAGGAGATGGTATTAGAACTGGCTCTCCTGGCAGAAAAAAGGACACCAGAAGAAATGTCAATCTATAGTAATGAAGTGAAGGTAAAATTGGAGAAGACTAGGTTGCTGCAACTTTATGATTTTCCCTACTTTGTAAAACCTGAGCAATTGTACCAATGGTTAATGTCATGCATGCAGGAGTACGAATTCTACTTCACAAGCCAAAGGATGCGCACAACCCCTCAACTAATATCTAAGTTTACCAACCTTATCTACAAAGGGGAGCCACTAGATGATGACTTGGAGGACATAGAATCCATTAAGGAGATAGTCCAGTCTTATGATTATAATACAAGTTTGCGTTATTTCTATATCTCATATATCTCCAGCCCAATAATGAGGATGTCTGTGCACTTGGTATTTAAGTTGAATAGATTAGAGAGGTGGACATAAATAAACAAGGGTTGGCTGAATGTGTGTTGAAAGATTGCGGAAGGAACCATCTATAACCTGTCCACCTTCATTGTAGAAAAAATCATCAATACCATGCACGAAGAGAAAATATCATGTTTGGAAATGTCCTCCTCACCATCATCTTCTCATAATATTGAGTGCTCAATGGGCCAGAGAAGTGTGTATGGGAATATCCACATGAAGATCCTTCCCCCACAAATAGATTTGAAAAACACACTTCTGACATCATGGCCGCTGCCCACAAGGCACACCTAGAGAAATGGTACAAGAGGATGCGTGACACGTTCAGGGTAGAATGGAGGATACCTGAACAATTACCATCGCTAGTGTAAGGAGAGGTTGAGTTCGCTATTTACCAACACTTTTGCATTAGCAGATTCACATTGGTAGATGGGACCAAGAGACCATGGTGTAAAATACCTTTCTCGTTCACCACACATTATTTCCAAGAAGAGGTCAATTGCTTTAAGGAGGCCAAGAGATTATGGTTCTACCTCAGAAAGGTGGAACAAGACCACCATGAGCTACGTAGGAAGTTAGTATACTCCAAGAAGTGCGCTTATGTGGAGAAGTATGTCTCCCATGAGGTGTGCATGACAAAACCTGTGATGCTGCCAATTACTGGAAGGACTGCAGTGAGGGTGTACCTACACATCAGATGCAAGTATGAGAAGTGCACCTACTTGGAAGGTTATTTCTCCATCCCAAAATACCCCACTATGAGAAAGAATGCCATGCCAAGAAATAAGGAAAGAGAAGATGCGCCAGAGACGAAGTCACCAAGTGTGAAAATAACACAATTTGTGGGCATGCGGGAGTTAAGTGCTAAGCCAAGAACATATGAAGGGAGGAAGAAGTACCTCATTAAGGAAAAGGAAAAATCACCTAAGGAAGAGGCATCAAAGCAAGAAGAGCCTCCTGCACAAGAAGAATCACCATGGAAGGAGTCACCTACTGAAGAAGAAGAGAACGAAGAGTCTCCTATACTGGAATCACCATTTAGGAAGAGGCAAAAGGTAGCAAAGAAAGAAGACTCAAAAGAAACCGATATCTTGGAGGCCTATAGAGGTGAGAAGGATGATGAAGAGCATGAAGAGGATTAGGAAAATCTTGTGTACAATGTACACAAATCTGAGGATTAAAGAAATGAAGAAAAAGATGGGGAATAGGAAGGCACTCAAGGAAAAAGGGAGAGTGAGGAAGTGAATACAAAGGATCGAAGGACCCAAAGCCTCACCAAGGAGCAGATAGAAGAGGCCACGGAAAGAGAAGTAGTGGGCATAATAAAGGAATTGGTGGAGCAGTAAGTAGAGTACAACACTGATGAGGTGCTCAAAGAGATAGAGGAGGAAAGCATAGGGAAAGAGCATTAGAGCATGGGCAGAGATCCCACCTTAGCAGTAATATTTCCAAAGGTAGATCACATAGGAAGGAAGAGTGTGGTAGCAACACAAGATAAAGGAATGGGTTACATCAATGATCCAAGTAAGGTATTGGATGCACGTTTCCAAATTATCATGCCTACAGACCAACTCCTTGCATGGTATTCAATCGAAGAAGAAGGAACGTACCCAAAAATAAGGAAGATGATATCTTGGGATTTTGAGTCCCATGTTGATGATCCCAAGTTTGAGGTCATCCAAGTGGTGTTGATGGAGGTACCAGAGAACAAGGGAGTGAACCCCCTGGTAAATGCTCAACAGTTATCCCATGAGAAATTCTACAATGCCCTCAATAAGGTATCAGTTGATATTGAGGTGAGACTCTTCAAAAGGAATGATAGGGAAAGATTCTTAGAGGAAGAACTGGAGAAGAAGAAGGAACTCATTGATAAGAGCACAGATATGAAGTAGGAAGATCTAATCATTGCACATTTAAGGCATAAACTAAGGGAGGAGAACACAAAGTTGTGCAAGGTGTAAAAGAAGATTGAAATGATCATGGATGCCATCACTTTAAGACACCCAGACCTAGCATAGCCTAAGTAGATATATGAGTCAAACTTGTTATGCTAGGAAGACTTAACCTGCATCCTTACCGTGGAGAGGTGGCTATTGGCTCTATAATTATCAAAAGAGGCATTGATGCACTAGAAAGAGGAAGAGAAGCATAATATCAGGGAGACATTGACATGATATTATAAGCTCCCTATCACTCTACAAACCATAGTGTAGATGGTTGAGGCCATATATGATAACTACACTGATAGATATAGGTTGTTTCACACGAGGCGGGTCTGAAGGAATACCAAGAGAAGAATAAAGGAAACAAGGCAGAGAGGGATAAGAACCTAGCCAAGGTAGAAAATAATATGGAAGCAATCAAAGCCTTACATGGATTGATTAAAAATAAGCTTAAGGAACTTTATTCCTAGATCACCCCCATAATGGATGTGCTAGATGACCTTAACAAGTAGCTAGAAGGGATTGTAGACATACTGAATGTTAAGGGCGATGAACTAAGTTTTGAGGAGGTAAGCACTCTAGTGGGTGACCTACTTCAACAAGCACATGGTGAAGTGGAAACTTGGGAAAATATTGAGGAAATAATAAAGAGTTACCACTCCTCTTGCAGCTGTAAGAAGAACTTCAATTCTTTCGTTTCCTCTATTCTTCATTCTTCCATTCTTTACTTCTTCATTAAATTTTTCTAGGTTCCAACATTCGTTAATCTTTAAAGGAGAAGTATGTTTCCAAGGACGAAGAACAAGCTTAGTGTGGGGAAATGTTGAACCTCAAAATATTGGCTAAGTGCCAAAGGGCGTGTGAGCATGTGGGACCAATAGGAAGAAGGTAACATAGGGAGAAGTTCGTAGAATAAGGGTTTAAGAAGGGTTTAGGATAAAGCATGGTGTGCGTGCAAGGAAATACATAAGGTCTAAGGACTTAGCCATATTCAACATTCTAAAGGCACTTGAGGAAAAATGTGACCCGAATAGGCATGTTGAGTAGATAAGGGGCCATCTTAGAGTCTTGGTGGTCAAGGAAAGAATATTCCACGCATGGAATATTCCTTAGAAGACATCATTGTAGAAAGTGGAGAGCTAAGAGTAGAATAAGCATGCACCATTCGAGGACCACATTAACACTTGGCATCTGATCTACTCTTAAAGAAAGGAATGGTGGTGGGTGTTGATCCTATAAGAATATATGCTCAGGTAAAAGAAGACACACAGAAAAATAGAGAGATAGAGAGACAAGAAGATGGTTAAGATGGAAGACATATAGTATGAGGAAAGAAAATATTTACAGAAAATTTTAGGAGGCCCTAGGAGTTGGGGTTCTCATTAGAGGAATGTAGGAATGTTATTATGTCTAAGGGATGGCTCTATGAAATTTTTGTAATAAAGAAAGCATAGCTAGGGCCGCTAATGTTTGGGTTAGATCCTTGTCTTGATACATTTGGCCTAAGACAAACCTTTTGAATGTAATGTGGTTGTTGGGATTATGATCAATATAAATATGTGGCTTTGTTATGAATATCTAGTTTAGGGGTGCAAACCCTAGTGTTATTTCCTTATATTTTATAGTAGATATGTTCTTTGTATTTCATGACATGATGTTTCTCTTGTTATTAAATGATTGGGTATAAGGATATGATAGCTCATGTTGTGATTTTACATGAATATTCACTTCTCTGCAACTAATCCTCTAACAGTGGCAATATCTTCTCACAATTCTCACATAAAGGAAGGGCTCAGCACCCACACATTCCTTAGATGAGTGCTAAGTGGCTATTGGGTGATAGTTCGGCATGCATGGGGTTAGAGGTTAGTAGGTAGGTAGAAAATGACTACACCTAACATGACTATAGTATCATACTATTGATGCATCCCCTTCTATGTATCTCTTATATCCTTCAGGTCCTTCTTCCTTACTCCCAAGCATCTCTATCTATAGGTTCAACACCCACTGCCATGCCTTCTCTTTTAAATAGATTGCATGCCATATGTCAATTAGGTCTTCCAATGATGCATTCTTATCACATTTTGAAACCTCCACCACCTTATGCAATGATGTCTTCTAAGAATATTCCATGCATGGAATATTCTTTTCTTGACATCCAAGTTTCCAAGCTTGCACCGTATCCACTCACCATACCTAGTCGGATCACATTTTTCCTTAAGTTCCTCCATAATGCTAAATATGGCTAAGTCCTTTGAACCTAATGTCCTAACTTCCATGCACATCCTAGTTTCTCCAAAACCCTTCTTAAACATCTCTATCTTACGTGCTTCTCCCTACATTCCCTTCTCCTTACTGATCTTGCATGCTCAACTACCCTTTGGTACTTAGCCAAAATTCAAGGCCCAACACTTTCCATATCTATTAGGAGCTATGGTCGGGGCCAAATCATATGCATGGTGTCAGGTTATAAGAAGGGAAGGTACTTTTCCCTACTGGTGTTAGGTTTCATTTTAAGTCTTCTTTCTATCTGTTTAATGAAGGACAAGTGTAGGTTTTCTTTGTGTATAACAAGTGATCTCACACATTCTACATGTCTTATTTGAGCATGTATGATTTACCATTTTTTATATAGTTTTTGTTCAATTTTCTCTATCACAATGCACCAGGTTTTACCATGCCTCCCAGCAGAACAAGGAATAAGCTCGTATTTACAGGGAAAACTTGTAATATTTGATTCAAAACAAATGCATAAGGGACATGTTTTATAAGTTTTATTATCTTGTTCCTTCAAGATCATTCATTGAGCTTCTAGGATCAAAAATTTAGCCCCCAAGGATAGTTGTTGCATGGTAAATGACAGGTTTCACAACATAGATGTGTCTAGGTTTCAGGAGTAGCCCTCTAATCATTCAAAGTTTCCCATGGTCAAAAGAAGAAGATAAACCTAAAATCCTTGCATAAATCAGTTTAGTTGAATATTTTATGGATTTTTAGGAAACCTTCAGCGGTGTTCCAAGAAATGGGTCGAAGTGTAACATTCATAAGAAGAAATAAATTCAAAATTCAATAGAGTTCCATGATTTCTTAAATAACAGAAAATCTTCTTAAAAACTCTACAACGAGCTATGCTCACCAGGAAATCATTGGATTTAGCATGCTCATACTTGATGGAATTAGGTTTTGGGACAGGTTTCAAGGTTCATTTAAGTCCCATAGATCAAGATTACAAAGAGAAAAAGGTGAAGATCCCATGCTTAGACAATTTCCAACTCTCACAATTTTAACTTCAAGATTTTCTTATAAAGGTTGGAAGTGCGAGTAGTGGAACAAGTGTAGGGTTAGTAGTTTCAAGTGGTTCCATGACAAATTTAGAGGGTCATATTAATTACAGTCTATCATTTGTGACTTTGTGCCCAATAGACATGACAAGGCTATTGGTACTAAAACATCTAGAAGGAATATGTCCCCACGAGCCACCAAATTGTTATCCATTTTTCCCCCTAGGAAAAATGGACAAAGGGGACCTATTAGGACATAGGCATCAAAACCGGACATAATAGAAAAACCTAGGGTTACAATCAATTTCAAGATCTCAGGGGCAAATTCAGTGAATTTCGGAGTGAAAATCACATTGAGGAAATTTTTCCTCTTCTTGTTTTTAACCCTTAAGATCAACTTAAAAATGATGAAATGCGGGCTCCGTGGGCCTAAATATGGCCAAAATGGGAGAAAAGTTGGAAGAGTGAAAAATATTTTCCCGAGACACCCTATTGGTTCCCCTCAAGCCTCTGACATTAAAAATCCTGAAGATTTCTTGAAAAATGCTAAATTGGGTTAATATTACCCAAATGGGCCATTGGGAGATTGGGCCTACATTTGTAGCTTGGTGAGCTCTAGAAATGTAACCAAAGTTGGGATAGAGCATGATCTCAATGAGCTCAATTGGTAGGGAAACAACTTGGGATGTAGCACAACTCAGTTAGAATCGAAAAGTGAGCCCATCACATGGTTTAGGAGAAATGACCCCTATTCAGTGTGGGTTGCATATAAAATGAGATGGCTCATAGGATCTTGATAGTGAGCCATGTGACTGCAAACTGAATCAAGAGGGCAAGCTACTCAATAGTATAACATCAAATGGTAAAGCAGAGAAATCCTTAAACCTAGGTGAGCCACTCAAACATGCAAGAAAGGAAGTCTTGAGAGATACAGAAAGTGTCTAAGCAAACCAAGCCATCGTGAGAAGGTCAAACCATGCCACGGGGGACCAAGTCAGAAAGCTCAAAGAATTCTTTGCATAGGTAAGAAGGTCAAACTAACCACTATGGAGAAGAATGAAATGACTTAGGATAACAAGCCACTCAGGTTCATTGTGAATATCATGAGCTAGTTTGGCATATCAAAGAATGATAGGAGCTCACAAGTAATCCATGAAGATATAAGTAAGCTCCTCGAGCTTAAAGGCATAAGATAAAATGGATAGAAACGTCGGCTCAAGCTACGTAGGATGAACAGGCTCAACTCAGTTATTGGGAGCATGACACAGAGATGGATCAAGGTTGTCATGGGGACATGGGCTGAGGTGAAAAATAAGCAAACGGAGATAGGTCTAGGCCATGTGAGACAATGAAAAGGAGGGTGAGCTAAGTTCACAAACAAAAAACATAGGGTATTGGTGAGTTTAAATGATGGTGAGATGGTTTATGTGGGGTGAAATTGGCATGAAATAGACCATAAGGAATACATTGATCAATAGGATCATGGAAGAAGCAATAGGGCTCATGTGAAGATTAGTTCAAATTGGCCGAGTCACATGAGTCAAACCAAAGAAAATGGTGAGTGAGCCCTCATGAAGGATGAGCCCAAAACTAAATTCAAGCCAAAGGGTCAAACCATGTTAGAATCATGAATCACAAAAAGGAAATCAAAGGATCTCGGCTATCAAGTCTTATAAGTCATAGGAATACAAAGGAATTCATAAAATTGATGGAGAGCTCGTGAAATATGAAACAAAAATAGTGAATTATGATGATGCATTAAAAAATATATCTTTTGAGTTTAGCTGGAAAAATATTCTAAAAATGTGGGAATGTTTACACAAAAACAACGAACCAACCTCCGAATTTTAAAATACAAAATTTGGAGTTTGGGACTTCAGCATTTTGAGGTCCTATGGGGAAGTGATTCGATGAATGGTTCCATGATCTTGAAAGGGAAAAAAATTGAAACCTGAACTCTAAATTTTGGACTTCGGGTTTTTGTAATTTCGGATAATTTGTAGGCCATGGAGGATGAACAGTGCTCACAAAAAATTGAGAAAAACTCTAAAATCCCAAAATGGAGGGTGTCTAAAGCATGCATAGTTTAGGAGTAGTGTACGGTAATTGAAATGGCCAATGTGGAATTTAACACATGGAGGTATGTAAGAATGTGTTAGGAATCCATCACAAAAGTGGACCAAGCCACCCAATACAACGTGGAGCTGACCACTCAAAAAGAGCTAATACAAACAAGCCATGTGAAGCCAAATGGGGAGCCATACAAGGTAAGTAACCACATGGAAGTTTCCTAAGCTCAGTCAAAGAAAATGGTGAGCCCACAAATCCAATGTAACATGGGAAAGGGTTTGAGGGTGTAGTGAATGGAGAGTCTTCGTGAATGATGAATGTTAAGACCATTGGTGTATATGCAAAGAACCGATGCAAGCATAAATAGAGATGAATCTTGCAAGGTTTCGAGTTGATGAGGGAGGAAATATTTGAAGCCATGAGGACCAGTGCAAGAAATTTCATTGGGGAGAACATTCTTAGAGGCCAACAAGCCCTACATGGGGCTCAATTATGGAAAGAGAAATAATTTTTTATATCAGTGATAAAGAAGGGGCCAACACAGAAATTGAAGTGGTAAGCATAGGATCCATGTAGAACCACCATAAATACAAAAAAAACAACTCACCACCTAGCTCACAAAGTAGCTTGATAAGCCTTCTCGACAAACTCTCCACTAAACTTACCATGTAGACCCATACATATGACCCTAGAAAATAAAACCCCCTCTCCACTCAGTGATCCATAACTTGGGCTCGGTACATAATTCTTTCAAAAAAATACAGTCAACAAAAAGGTGGAGAAGAGAGCTTCATGATGATATGGAAAAAAGTATTTTTTTGGAGGTTATGAGAACCCCAAAAATGCAAAAAATCCCCACTGGTTCAAAATAGCATAACTTTCACCCCAGAAGTCCATTTCTTGCAAACAACTACTCATTGGAAAGATAAGAATATGATCTACAACATGGAAACATAAAAATAAAAATTTCAGAGGTTAAGGACTTCCAAAATTTGTGAAAAGTGAACAGTGCACTTGGTAGGTGGGAAGTCATCATGAGGGAATGGTCAGGATCTCTTCCCCAAAAAGGTATTGTACAGAAGGGTATGGGATTTGCAGACTTTCCAATCACTCTTGTAGGAATCATGATGCATTTTATAGGTGGTCAAAAGGGATTTTAGGTTTCCTCTTCCTCTCTTCTCAAGATTTCTTATATAAATTATAAAGGGGTTGCACAAAGCAATAATTTGGTCATGTGTCCTTATTTGCATCCCTATTCTCCATTCCTTCAACTGGGATGTTGTAAATTTCATGGGGCATAAGGATTTCACACTAAATTTTGTAATGGCATTCCTTGCCTCCTTTTGTTAAAGTAATGTACTATGCATACTTGGAGTAATATAAATAGTGTTTTATGATTAATCTGTCAATCCTTGCATTATTTTGTTACTTTTCATGCCTCTCATTCTGTTTGGAGGATCTATGCACTTTTCACATTTCATTGCAAGGTTTTAGTATGATTTTTTTTGTTTGGAAATGGTAAGATGTGTAAGTTGGTGTATGGTGCATGACCACCCTCTCTAACTATATTATTCATTTTTTTTCATGTTGGGAAGTGACTAGCACTCCTTTTCTTGGTGTATCATCGCTCTTAGTGTAGGTTTTATTTTCCATGCATCTCTCTCTCTATCCCCTTGTAAGCATTATATTAAGTTTAGTTAGTATTTTTCCTTACATTATGAGTATTTTCTGGAAGGTAGGATTAGGAGTAGGAACCGGCCTTCTCCGGGGAGCTATCCCATTTTGCAAGGTCCCACACTTAGGATAACCCAATGTTTGGTAATCACATTGACTGTTCCATCCACAAATTTTCAATTCAGGGGGTGCTACGATTATTCAAAAATAGTTCCCATGATGGAATTAGAATCCCCCAAGGTGATTGAAGGGGGTCCTTCACCTAAAGACGAAGCCGTTATAGTCTAAACAATGTCAAAAAATACCATGGATAACATTGTAGAGTTGTTGGAAAATGACCTACCAATCTTCCTTTCATTTGACTCCATGGGTATGGGGAAAGATCTCAGACTCACTTATCTTCTGGCCAGTGGATATGAAGAGATTCACATGGTCAAAGTCTTAGAGGTAAAGTAATAATAAGCCAAATATGATAAAACATCTATCTTCCCTATAAATTATTGGACACTCACTTATGATGGTCCAAAATGTCATTTCGATATTAGGGTAGACATGATTCTAACTTCCCCCAAAGGGAAAGTCATGTCCTTAACCTTTAATGTTAATTTTGAATGTCAGAACAACGGCTATAAAAATGAGGCTCTCCTTTTCGGCTTTATTATAGCTAAGTGGATGGGTGTTTGCAACATTAGGGTTCTAGGTAATTCCCAGCTTGTCACCAATCAGGTCTTATAAGTTGATGAGACTAGAGTGGAACATCTACATTTTTATAAGACCATTGTCTTTGACCTTCGAAAAGGTTTTGATTTCATCTCTATTGTGGCTATCCCACATGTATGAGAAAACCTATCAGCCGAATCTATAGCTATTTCCTCTTCTCTCTTTTTTTCAATCGTAGATTTTAAATATACTGAGTTCATTGTTTTGGTCAGACCTGAACCTTTAATTCTAAGAATTCCAACTAATCTAGTTTTGTCATGTCAAGGCTAAGAATGAGCCTACCACTATGGAATTTATAGATAATAACGAAGCAATCCTAGGATTCCTCAATACATACAATGATCTCCATCCTTCTCACCATAAGAGAGGATTTTATCTTATACCTCACCTTCATTCTATTTTGGAGATTGCACATTATGTCTTTCCTCATCAAAAGGTCTACAGATCTATGAGATAGAGGAAGAGCAATTAGAATTACCTCCAACCCCACCTGAATTAGAAGAGGTAAATTCCTCTCTAATTGAAGGTGCCATTGATATCAATATAGGGACCGAGGAGGAACCAAAGATATTGAAGCTTGGTTTTTCTCCTACTCTGGACGAAATAGAAGCACATACAAATGTTCTCAAGAAACACATGAAATTCTGTTAGTGAGAAAAATTTTCAGGTGGAAAAACTTGTGGATTTATTTCCAATGCTTTGGGAATCTAAGTCCCTCTACTTAACCGTTACAGCTACCGTATGTGCATGCACAAGAAATTGTGGATTTCTGTGGTGGCCTTTAAACTGGGGATCCAACAGGGGAACTCCAATGACCCTGCGACAAAGCTAGAAATCTCTTGCTAGGGAAGAATTTATCTAAAAGTGGGAAAAGGAGTGAGAAAAGAGGGAGGATAACTAATGTTGTAGGTAGAAAATCAGATTCCTACACATACACTAGTTAGAAACTTCACCACATGCATTAAATTAAGAGGAAACAACCCTGTGAATGGCAACAAGACCAAATATAATTTTATGAACACAAAGTATCATGAAATCCCTTGGTTAAATAAAGATAGAAACTCCTTATTATTGTATTTATGCTAAATCAACAGTTATACATAGTTTGAGAATGGAAGAAATTTGAGAGTGGAGGAAATTAGAAGAAAAATGGCTATCTCATTTGCTTTCTCTAGGTACAATGCACTCTTGAGTTTACAATATCAATCGCCAAACCTTTGAACTGGGAATGGATTTATTTACTATTTATAGAGTGAGAGGTGACTTATCATCTTCCTCATGACTCTCCATATGCCTTATTTTCAAATTTAGACTATTCATATTCCTACCAAATATTTAAGTCCCTTTTATAAACTCAAGGTTACTTAATTTACATTATGTTTCTAAAGTCACTTTTAGGCGACTTAAATGCATATAAAAAAGTGTAAACCCCAACAAAGAATTAAAACATTGGAAAGTGAGAGAAAGTTATGGGAAGAGGAGAGAGAAAGAGAGAGAGAAGAAGAGGATATGTCATTCCCAATGAATTTTGTTGATCCTCATTGATTGAAAGCTCCAAATGCAGTAAAACTTTAAATCTTTGAACTCCTTGCACACATTGAAACTCCTTCAAATTAGCTCACAAACACTCGCCAAGTTGAATGAAATAAGATGGATCTTGAATGCTCTATGAAAAATGATTAGGATGATCCTAAAGAATGATTTCCCCCTAAATGATTATCCTTGTACATCCCATTGTGCCAAAACTGCTCTTTGAGTGTAACTTACTATTTTTAGTAAGTGTGAATTACGAGCCGAGATGACCTTTCTGATGACTTTGCCTACGATAGTCCCTCTGTGTTGACTTCATTTTTATATCACATTTAAATGGTGGATTACCCAAAGTAACATACCCTTATGCAGGAAGGCATGCTATTTTTAGTAAGTGCACTGCGGATGTCAGGATGCAACAAAACAAATCTTGAAACTTTGGGTTTTATTTTAGCGTTACACGCTCCGCATTTGAGTAACTCCTTCATTTGAACAAGTGGGAAAATTCTATTTTCATGGCATGGGTAGAATACTTACATTAAAAAAAATTCCTCGATATCCCTAAAAAATAGGAGCTTCATAGCGCAAAAAACTAGGTCATGCGAAACTAGATTTTTTAACGATCATCCCCTCAAATTTTCGCGCAATTTTATCCATCGGAACCTTGAGAATTAAAGAGGTTGCTCATTGCATTTTTCATAGATGTTACTCAAGTGATAGGGCATAAATTTTATGAAAAATTAGTCCTCCATATCCCTAAAAATATAGAATTCATAGTGAAAAAACTAGTTCACGTGAAACTATATTTTTCAACAATCATTCCCTCCAATTTTCGTGTGATTTCACCCACTGGAACCATGAGAAGTGAAGAGGTAACTCACTGATTTTTTCCACTACTATGTCATGGAAGCCATTAATGGAGCTTGAAATTTTTAGGTCTGGGTTTTGTCTTCGTTCGCGATGAAATAAATTCCATTGCGATAAGTTTTTGCTTCTGGTACTTCATGCAAAATTTTACTTCAATTCGACAACCAGTTTAATAGGAAATTGAACTTTGTTCTTCATGGAGCTAGAAGTGAAATTTATTCATTATGATAATTCCTTGCTGAAAATTTTAGGTTTGAATATGATTTTTAATGGCCTTCAAGAGAGAATAACTCAACAACAGATGATTTTTCAATCCGTGCACCGATTTGCAAGATATCTTCAAATCTTTGTTTTATGGCAATGGGGTTTCCACTATTCTTCTTCTTTTTTATCCATTTGTTTTTCTTATATCAATGAATTATTCTTTTGAGACCTATGTGCCATCATGGATTGAATGATAATTTTCCATGATGGATCAAGTTTAAGCTTTGGCAATGGTGGAGGGAGGTGTTCTCTGTAAGTTTTCTTTTGGCAGTGAGAAGCTGTAAGAAGCAGCTAACAATTAGAAAAAATTTAATTTTTTTGAGTTGGATTTGGGTGTATTTTTTGTTCCCTAATTTCATTGACCTTAGGGATGTGAGGTACACCAATTTCCATTATAAGAAAGACGACGATACGATGAAAGGGAATGAGTGCTCCAAAATCAGCTTTAAAACACTTAGGGGCTTGAAGTAGGTCACATGGGTGACCAAAAGACTCCCCATAAGGGCTAGGAACATTTTTCCATGTTTGATGTACCTAACCTTAGGGACATGAGGGACATAAAATTCCATGGTGGTCCTAGAGCTGACACGAGGCGCTTGATCCGACGACAGGGAATGGATGCTCCAAAAATGTACCTAGGGGGTGAACTGTCAAGTCTGGAGGTTACATGAGGGTCCCAGAGGTCACATGGGGGATGGGTACATTTTTCAAAGGTTGGTTTACCTAACCTCAGTGATGTTGGGGACATTAAATCCCTCCAGGCTCCTAGTGCTGACATGTGTCCTCCTGAAAATTGTTAAACTCCTAAACTACCTTTGAGAGGGCAACTTAGAATGATGATAAATTAAGCACCCGGTGGAATTTATTGTGAAATTTTATATGATCCTGAATGGAAATGGAATTTTTAATCCAATGGTGTGGGTATCATGTCTTGATTCAGCCATGTGATCCCTAAAAAATCATAATTGTGATCTGAGACTCTACTTGTTCCTGAGAAAACCTACCTGAAACTCCTATGTGCCAAGGTGTTGTGAAAAATATGATTTCATCATCGTGTACTTATTTGAATCCTATTTCTGTATGTGTTTTTTAACTTCTAACTCCATCCGGAGCTCCCAGAATCCCCTTCCAAAGCTCAATGGTTGTTTTGGCCTGTGCACTAACTAGGCCTGTGAACCCTAATTCTAGCGAAACTAACCCAACTTCTTTGACCTTTGGATCACCTCCAAAATATTCCTAAACCATCTCCATGATGTCTTAAGACCTTTGGGTCACCTCCACATCCACTTAGGATCTTCTTCTCTACTCCATGAGGTTTCTCCAACTCTAGGAAGGCTAGTGATAGCCCTTCTCATAATTTTATGTAGCTTTGCAAATGAACTCCTAAAATCACCTAGGGGGATGAATGGACTTTCCTAAATCACCTGGGTAATGGTATAACATTATTTGGAAGGTCATTTAGACTTACTGGAAATATTTAGGTGTCTTGGAGTGATATACTTGAAAATTTTGGCACATGGGTATAGTTGTCGTGCTAAAAAATTGTCAATTTCCCTGTTACAAATTTACACGACCACAACTGGCTCTAGCTTAGGGACATGACATGGACTGAGTGTAGTGAATAAATGTCATGAGAACTCCTAGAATCTTAACTTACAATATATTGAATAGTTTCATATTCATTGGGCCATGTAGAGTCATGTACAACCTACAACAAGAGAGAGAGAGAGAGAGAGAGAGAGAGAGAGAGAGATAGCAAAGAACGAAACACACAAACACACACAAAAATATGGAAAGGAAACACACAAAACACAAAGGGAAACACACATATAAATCACCTATGGTACAAGGCAGGGGACAATCTTCTTTCACTGAAGCAATTTTCATTTCTCAAAATTTACCCCTAAAGAGGAAACACTGAATGAGGATTTTCTGTGAAGCCATTGATGTGCTCCTGAAAGTACCCTCCCCTCCTAAGCTGCTTATGAAATCCAAGTGATTTCACAATTGTTTGTGTACTTAGTAGTAGTGATTCCATGTGAGCTTCTTGATGCTCAATTCCTTTCTTAGAAATTCCATTTCCTTCATCCTCTGTGAAATTGGTTTCATAGTGCCAGTTGCATTCCGTGTTTATCTACAGAGATGATTCTTTGCTAAGCACGCTATCGCTGCCCCAGGGATGATTTTCATTCAAATTGCATGAACATTCTAGATTCTTTTCTTTCCCAGGTCTATGCTTATTGACCTTCTTTCCATTAGAAACCTCGGACTCATCCTTTTCCTTTACTCCATTTTTAAGTACTTGAGTACTGATGGAAGTATTGGATGTGACCTCATACTTGTCTTCTATGTCCATGGCATGAGCAAAGAGATCAAGAATTAGCTCAGGGTCTTCCGCAACTTCTGCTGCATCCAAGATTTCTGTGCACAGAGTTATGCTTCATCATTTCCTAAGTCTCCTCTTTGTATGCCTTTGAAGAATATTTATTTTGTATCTCAAGGAAACTATCTATAGATATTACCTCATCATCTTTGGAATCACTGCATTTTATCACTCCTTTGTCCATATGGGCTTTAGCTTCAAAGGCCTCAAAAATTCTTGCTTCTATTTCTTCATCATCGTCACCATATCCACCAACCATTAGCTCAAGAGTGACATCATATTTATCATCTAGATTTATTTCAATATAGCCCATCTTCACACTGGTTGAGGTTTCCAAGTCATCTTCACGTTTTCTTCAAGATTCATGGCTTGCATTAAAAGTTCAAGACTGATTTAAGGGTCTTCTGTTTCTTCTACAGATCTTAACAGTCCTTGTACAAAGAGTTCTTTCCCATTTCTCAAGAGTTCATTTTGAATTGTATTGGTCTGTTCTTGGGTAACATGATCAATGGATTCCTCATCTTTGAATGGGAATGAAATTTTTTCTTCATCACGGATAAACACATAAGCTGATTTTTTTGTTTGAAAATTGTCAAGAACTATTTCCTCTTCTTCATTGTTTGCATCATCCATACAATGTAGCAGCTTCCCTCTTGTAACTTGAAATATCCTCAATGCTTCTTCAAAGTCCAAATCTCTCCAAGAAGGCATGTCTAGACCTATCAATATGGGAATATCCTCTTCTTCCTTAGTTATCGCAAAGTGATTCATCCACATGCTACCCTGGTACAAAATGTTAGCTTCTGGGCTTCCATGAAATTTCATACCATGTACCTCATCTTCTTCTTGGGAAGAAATTTATCCATGTCTCCCTTCACTGGTATGGTTGTAGAAAAATAATTCATCTCAATTTTCCCTCCCAAGTCTTGGCAGAAATTTCTACTCAGCAACATTCTCGAACAAGGATGGGACGTCTATTATCAAAATCGTCGCTGAAACTTTCTTGTCTAGAAATCTGAGTGAGAGCCAGCTTTGCATAATTTGACCTTACATACAAGTGATACCTCTTTTTATTCCAAAGAGTAATAAGAGCCGCTAGGTGGAATCATGGTAAGTATTGAGATCCTTGACAACCTTCAAAGGCATCACGTTATCTGAGGCACCAAAATCTATTATGTAATTGTTCAGTACATATTATACAACAAGAAGGGAAACATAGAAAGGTTCAACTTTATTAGTCTTTGATGAACTCAGAGAAATCATGTTTTGTGATGGAGGTGTATGTGATTTTGGTAGCATTCCTTTGGAACTAGAAGTTATAGCATTCAGTGTTAGACTACCACTCTTGATATATCAGACGAACCTCTCAAATTGTTTAGGATGAGTCCAAAAATATTGAGTTTTAGTAATCTTCACTTTGGATTTGTTTGCATAATCTATGAAGTCAAAAGGAGCAGATGTAGATAAGGGGGGTGAAGGGACTGATGTTTTAGTTTAGATGGGATTAGGAGTAAGATTTGTTGTTTGAGTAATGAAGGGTACTTTGAATGGCACACTAGGAGATTTCAAGATATTAGTTTTTTTAAGAGAAGATTTAGATTTAGAAATGGAAGATGAATTGGAAGACTAACTTGGGATTGCAGGGCCCTTCTTACTTGTTATGGGATCATTCTCCAATAATGTGCAAACTTTATGGAAGATGGAAGTGGGGATCCTCAACTGATTATTTTGTTTTGTGGAGTTTCCATCAAGAGGATCATCAACCTTATTTTATTTTGCAACAATGAAGGGAGATGATCTTTTCTTGGACTGGGAATGAGTGAATATTGCTCATGATAGATTGGGTGCATCTTCTTTGTCTTCTTCATAACCTCCAAAATACTCACAAAATCTGATTTTTATGCTATTCTTAAACTCATCACTTTCTAGGGAACCACCAACTTCACTTTCTTGTTCAAACTCCTCTTAATTTTCCTTACTCCTATAAATTTCATTAATATGTGGGGCCTCCAAGGAAAGCTTTCGGGGTGCTCCTAAAATCTGATTTTCGTTGCTTCTTTGGGAAGAAACTCATTCAAATAATTCCCTCTTCAAATATTCTATCTCATTCGTAACTTTTTCAGTGATGGATTGGTTATCTCATCTCTAAGATGTTGGGTCTTTCCCTTTGATGGATTATTGATCTTTCTAGAGAGGATGAGATCATCATCAATTTCAATGGCCATCCTTTCTACTTCTACAATGTTCCTTGGTTGGGCTCTTCACAACAAAAATCCTACTTTTGATGATTGAGTGTTGATGATGAATCTTTTGACATTATTTTGAGATGGTGGCTTCTCTTCAGGTATCCTACGAAGAAACCATTTGAAATGAGCCATGAAGTCTCTCTTGGTTTCATTTTCTCCTTTCTCTATTTGAGCCAACTACAGGTCAGGAGGTCGTGACAGTCTTCAAGTTGATTTAAATCTCTCTTCGGAGGAATCCTTGATGTCATTCCAACCCGTGATGGACCGGGTAGGTAAGAGGTAAAGGCATTATGTCAGTTTTTCTTGGGGGACTCCATGAACAATCTTACAGCAACATCTTCATGTTAGACACCAAAAATTCTATTTGATGTCATGAAGACCGATATGTGCTCTTGAAGGATTTGTGTGCCATCACCTTTGAACTTTGGAAAGTTATTGTGGGAACTTGTTGGTAATCATGAAGAGGTAGTTCTAGAAAGAATGGGCATGTATTTATTCCCCATGGAACAATGGGTTGAGGTATTTCTACTTCATCTTCCATTTTTGTTTCTATTTCTTATCTTTCTTCTACAAATTCTTCTTCTTCTGGGAACTCAATGACTAATGGTGGTTGAAAAATGGGATAATTTAAAGGGGGAGTATCAATAAGAGTCTTGACAGGATTGTCAGGTGAACTTTTTGAAGAGCTAGACGGAGAGGATGCTTGAGAGAAGAAGCATGAATTATCTCTAATTCGTTCCTTCTGATTTTGCAAAGCCTCAAAATTGGAATAAGAAACACCTCTCAACCTGCTCAACCTGATGTGTCTTCTTTCAACCATATTTGGGAAAATTTTGCACTAAGAACACAAAAGGACACTCTGGAATGTGAAAAGTCATTTGTAGAAATAAGCAATGTATCTTTCTGCAAAGGAATTTCATGACCTTTTTTTTTTACATTTTATTTTAATATTCAAACCTTGTAGTCATACAATTGGGTGCAGGTGCTGCTAAATATGCCCCATGGTGGGCACCAAAAATTGTTGGCAAGAAAATTTGTTAGGTGGAAAAACTTGTGGATTTCTTGCCAATCTTATGGGAATCTAAGTCTCTCTACTTAACAAGTGTAGTTGTCGTATGTGCATGCACGAGAAAATATTGATTTCATTGGTGGCCTTTCAACTAAGATCCAACAGGGGCAGTCCACTGAACCTGTGGTAAAGCTATAAATCTCTTCCTAGGGAAGACTTTGTCTGAAAGTGGGAAAGCGAGTGATAAAAGAGGTAGGAAAACTAATGTTGTAGGTAGAAAATAAGATTCTTGCACATAAACTAGTTATAAACTCCACCACATGAATTAAATTAAGAGGAAACAACCCTACAAATGGAAACAACGTGAAATAGAATTTGATGAACACAAATTATCTCGAAATCCCTTGGTCAAAGAAATATAGAAACTCCTTCTTCTTGTATTGATGCTTAAACAAAAGTTGTAGATAGTGTGAGAATGGAATAAATTTGAGAGTGGAGGAAAGTAGAAGAAAAATGGTTATCTCCTTTGCTTTCTCTAGGTACAATGTACTCTTAAGTTTACAAGATCAATCTCCAACCCTTTGAATTGGAAATGGATTTAAAATTTATAGAGTGAGAGATGACTTATCATCTTACTCATGACTCTCCATATGCCTTATTTTAAAATTTGGACTATTCATATTCCTACCAAATATTTAAATTCCTTTGATAAAATTAAGGTGACTTAATTTACATTATATATCTAAATTCACTTTTAGGTGACTTAAATGCATATCAAAAAGTACAAACCCCAGCGAAGAATTAAAACATTGGAAAGTGAGAGAAAGTTGAGGGGAAGAGGAGAGAGAAAGAGAGAGAAGAAGAGGATATTTCATTCCTGATGAATTCCATTGATCCTCATTGATGGGAAGCTCCAAAAGTAGTGAAACTCTGAATCTTTGAACTCCTTACACACTATGAAACTCCTTCAAATTACCTCATGAACACTTTCCAAGTTGAATGAAAAAAGATGGATCTTGAATTATCTATGAAAAATTACTAGGATCATACTAAACAATGATTATCCTTGTACATCCCATTGTGTCAAAACTGCTATTTGAGTGTAGCTTACTATTTTTAGAAAGTGTGATCTACGAGCCAAGATGACCTTTTTAATGACTTTTCTTGCAATACTCCCTATATTCACTTCCTTTTTTGTATCACCTTCAAATGGTGGATTACCTAAAGTAACATACCCTTACGTAGGAAGGAATGCTATTTTTATTAAGTGTGTTGTAGATGTTAGTATGTGACAAAACAAGTCCTGAAACTTTGGGTTTTATTTCGGGGTTCCACGCTCCGTGTTTGAGTAACTCCTTCATCTGAACAAGTGGGAAAATGGTATTTTCATGGAATGGGTAGAATAATGAAAAAAAAAACACATCCCTCCATATCCCTAAAAAATATGGGCTTCATGGCTCAAAAAATAGTTCACATAAAACTATATTTTTTAACAATCATCCCCTCCAATTTTCATTTGATTTCACCCATCGAAACCTTGATAATTGAAGAGGTAGCTCACTGCATTTTTCATAGATGTTATTCATGTGATAGGGAAGAAATATAATGAAAAATAAGACCCCCATATCCCTAAAAAATAGGTACTTCATGGCATGACAACTAGTTCACACAAAACTAGATTTTTCAACTATCATTCCCTCTAATTTTTCGTATGATTTTTCCCACTGGAACCCTGAGAAGTGGAGAGGTAGCTCACTGATTTTTTCCACTACTGTCTCATGGCAGCCATTAATGGAGCCTGAAATTTTCATGTATGGTTTTTATCTATGTTTGATATGAAACAAACTCCATTGTGATAGGTTTTTGCTTCTGGTGCTTCACGTAAAATTTTACTTCAATTTGACAACCGGTTTGATAGGAAATTGAACTTTGTTCTTTGTGGAGCCGGAAGTGAAATTTATTCACTGTAAGCATTCCTTTATTCAAATTTGAGGTTTGGATATGATTTTTTAATGGCATTCAAGAGATAATAACTCTGCAAGAGATAGTTTTTCAATCCATACACTGGTTTGCAAGATATCTTCAAATCTTCATTTTATGGCAATGGGGATTTCCATTGTTCTTCTTCTTTGTTCTCTATTTATTTTCCTTATATAGATGAATTATTATTCTAAGAACCATGTGAAATCATGGAGTGAAGGATAATGTGCCATGATGAACCTTGTTCAAGCTTTGGCAATGTTGGAGTGATGTGTTCTCTATAACTTTTCTTCTGGCAAGTGAGAAACAGCTAACAGTTAGAAAAAATTTCAAATTTTTGAGTTGGAGTTAGGAGAATTTTTTTTCATGATTTCCCTGACCTCAGGGACATGAGGGACATCACTTTCCATGATGAGAAAGATATAAACATGTAACAACCATGCAACGAAAGGGAATGAGTGCTCCAAAATCAGCTTTAACGCATTGAGGGGCTAGAACCGGGTCACATGGGTGACCAAAAGACTCCCCATAGGGCTGGGTGAATTTTTCCATGTTTTATGTCCCTAAACTCAGGTACCTGAGGTA
The DNA here is from genome assembly GCA_019776745.2 of Taxus chinensis. Classification (NCBI taxonomy): domain Eukaryota; kingdom Viridiplantae; phylum Streptophyta; class Pinopsida; order Cupressales; family Taxaceae; genus Taxus; species Taxus chinensis. The sequence goes on along the minus strand of CM034156.1, from coordinate 392,062,316 downwards.
AATCATATTCCACAGTGGTCCTGGAGTTGACACGTGTCCTCGATCTGACAAGAGAGGATTTGAGCACCAAAAGTGCACCTGGGGGTTGAACTGTCAAGTCTGGAGGTCACATGAGGGTCCCAAAGGTCACATGGGGGCTGGGTGCATTTTACCAAGGTTTTTTTACCTAACATTAGGGAATTCAGGGACATGAAATCCCACCAGGATCCTAGTGCTGACACGTGTCCTCCAAAAAACTAACTCCTAAACCGCCTTTGAGAGGGAAACTTGGAATGATGATAACTTGAGCTCTTGGTGGAATTTATTGGTGAAATTTTATATTTTCCTAACTGGAAATGTAATTTTTAATCCAATGGTGGTGGTTTCATGTCTTTATTCATCCATTTTATCCATAAAAATTTTGAATTGTGATTTGATACTCCACTTGTGCGTGAGAAAAACTATCTGAAAACCCTATTCGCCAAGGTGTTGTGGAAAATATTATTTCACCATAATTTAGGGCTTGAAATCCTATTTCAATAAAAAATTTATTTACTCCTAACTCCATCAGGAGCTCTTGCAATCACCTTTTGAAGATCAGTGGTTGTTTTGGCCTATGCACTGACTAGGCCTATGAACCCCAATTCTGGTGAAACTGTCCCAACTTCTCCGAGACCTTACAGAATATTATTGAACCATATCCATAATGTGCCAAGACCTTTTTATCACCTCCACATCCACTTAGGCTCTTCTTCTCTTCTCCTTGATTTTCTCCAACTCTAAGAAGGCTAATGATAGCCCTTCCCCCAGTTACCTATAGCTTTAGAAATGAACTCCTAAAATCACCTAGGGGGAATTAATGAACTTTCCTAAATCACCTAGGGGGATGAGATAACATTAATTTGGAGGTCACTAGGACTAAAGGGATAGACTTGGGGTTCCGGGGAATGGTAGGACTAGAAAAATTTGGTACAAGGATATTGTTGTCTTGCTTGGAAATTGTCAATTTCCATGTTGCACATTTTCAAGACAATAAATCCTTTAATTTCAGTTACAAGGAGATGACAAGAATTTCTCCCCATGTTTTAGTTCATAACCTGGTAACCAAGCCATACACTAAGCATATAAGGAAAAAATCAAGAGCACTGAAGTCGGAAGTAGTTTTGATGGTCAAAGAGGAGGTTATGAAGATCATACAAGTGGGATTCATTAAATCAGTAAACTCTTCAATGTGGGTTTCGAACATAGTCCTTATTCTAAAAATGAATGGGAAAATTCATATATACATTGACTTTAGATACATAAACAAGGTGTGTCCTAAGAACTATTTTACATTTCCTTCCATTGACGTTATTGTAGATATTACAATTAGATATGTGTTTTTGTCACTTATGGAAAAAATTTCAAGTTATAACCAAATTAGGATCTCCGAGGAGGATCAAGAGAAGATAAATATTACCACTCCTTAGGGAAACTTTTGTTACATTGTCATGCCATTTTTCTTGAAAGATTCCAGAGCTACCTATCACTGAGTGATGACCTATATAGTCCATGATCTTATTCATAATATTTTGGAATATTATGTGTATGACCTTCTGGATAAGACCAGGAAGCACTGTGATCACCCCAAGGTTCTTCAAGTGATCCTCTCTCATCTCATTAAATACAGGGTAATGTAAAATTTGTTAAATTGCTTATTCAGAGTGACGGGAGGGAATTTTTTGGGATAAATTATCTCTTCATGATGGATAGATGTATATCCAATAAAGATGCAAGTAGTCTTATAAATGACCCCGCCCTCAGATGATTCAGGCATCAGGTCCTTTCTCAATAAAGCTTGGACAAATCCATAGGTTCAGTCCTAATTTAACATGTGTTGTTCATTCAATTAACAATTTGCTAAAGAAAGAGTGTAGCAAGGAGTGGAATTCTAAATTTCATAAAGTGTTTGAGTCATTCAAACATTTTCTGATGTCACCACCCACACTCATGCCACTAAAAATGTCCGTCCTCTAATTTTGTACTCTCAATCCACTGAGGTCTCACTAACTTGCACGTTGGCACAAGAAGATGATGATAATTTTGAATGTGTTGTGTATTTCATTATTCTTACCTTTCTATAATATGAGACATGTTATAAGCAAGTAGAAAAGGAATTCCTCACTATTATGTTCACTACAATGATGTTGAGGAATTAAATGCTTAACTAAGAAATAAGAGTAATAGTCAAGTCTGACCAACTACAAACCTTCTGAACTCAAGGTGCCTTGTCTAAAAAGTTTGTACATTTCCTTAGGTTGATGGGTGAATTTTAAATCACATTCATAAATGGGAAGTCTGTTAAAGGATAAATCATTGTTGAGTGGTTAGTAGACAATATAATATATTGTAAGGAGATATTAGACCTAGATTTCCCTGATGAGTGTATGTTTTACGTGGAAGAAAATCCTTCCATTGCGTCGTTTCCATGGTATTATGATATCATTAATCACAATGTGGACCGAGCATATCCTGATGGATCAACGTCATAGAAAAGGTACCAGTTACACATAATAGTTGAAAAATATGCAATTGTAGAAGTGATCTATTGCAAATCCTTTAATGACATGATTTTTAGATGTGTAGATTAAGAGGAATCAGAAAATATCCTCTTCAAATCCCATAGCTAGATTTGTGTGGGTCACTTCGAAGGTAATTCTAAAAATTAGAAGATTCATCATATGGGTTACTTCTAGCCCATGTTAAAGCATGATTTCATGGAATATGTACGTAGGTTCCATAAGTGCCAAGATTTTACGCATGAGATTCACATTCCTTCTCTGGATCTATACCCAATAGTTATACCTTGGGAATTTTCTACTTGTGGTTTATATTTGGTAGGGAATTTTTCTCCCTCATTGATAGATGGCCATAAATTCATAATTATGTCCATATAATATTTCACAAAGTGGCCTCTCACTACCGTACATGGGTTTGTGATCACCAAATTCATCTTGAATCAGATCATCTACAGGTATGGATTCCCATAGGTCATTATCTCAGATAATGGCACGTATTTTAAAAACAAAGAGGTGTGTGAGTTTTGTTTACAATTCAAAATCTCACATCACATAGCCTCTTTATATTACCCTCAGGATAATAGAGAGGTTGAGGTAACAAATAAGACTCTGAAGTCCATATTCCTTAAAATAGTTAAGGAGAATAAATGTGACTAGAATTTTAAGTTATTTCAGCCTTGTGGGCTTAAAGGATGTCGGTTCAGATGCCTATTGGGGCAACACCTTTTTCTTTATTATTGGGATGCAAAGTGGTTCTACCACTGGAAGTTGAGTTACCAATCCTTCACATATCTTTACAAGGAATCTTAAATGAAGACACGTATCTTGAATCATGGTTAGTACAACTAGAAACCCTTGATGAATCTTGACTTAGAGTTGAACAACACGACAAAATTTATGCTGATATAATGTGTTGGAATCATAACAAAAAAATTATGAAAGGGAGATATAATTAGGATACTTAGTGCTAAGACTAGAAAATCAGGTCAACAAGAAAACTGAAGAAGGAAGAAAATTTAGACCTAAATGAGTGGGTTCATATCAAGTCATGGAGGACTAAAATAATGGTGTATATCTCTTGTGCACATTAGAGGGTGAGTAATTTGGAAAATCCTTAAATTAACTTCATCTAGAATATGCATATGCATTATTAATTTACATTTCCACATGTACATTATTGCATCCATACTTCATTTCATCTGCCAGTTCATATTGTAAAATTATAGTCAAAGAAACTTATTTTTTAAACAAATTTCAAAACTTATAAGCATTGGAAAAATCATTAAATCATTCTTCTTCAAATATCTACCATATTATCATCAATGGTTCTAATCATTTCTTCATCTCAGCAACTTAAGACAAAATTTTGACATTGATGCTACCAAGGCCTACATACTTGGTTCTTCCCATACTTTTCTTCTAGCATAGGTGTCTTTTCCCATAGTATGTTCTATAAGATTCTTGATGTCACATGTTTCCTAATAAACCTCTTTGTTAACAAAAGCACTATAAAAAATTTACCCAGATTGATTTTTTTCCTATCTCATCGTTTAGTGATGAGCCCTTGCATCTAACTGGTTGTGTGAGGTTGAGGCTAGGGAAAATCTCTCCCTCCTAAAATCACAACTCAAAGTTAAAATTTTAAAAAATATATATAAGTTAATCAATAAATGCAAAAATATTTCATTTACAAATAAAACTACACTTTACACTTTCTTACCATACCAATCTTTGGTGATGATCTTGTGCCTCATACTAGTGATGTGAGGTTGGGAAAGGAGGTAATTTCCCTTACTCTCCTATATTTTTTCCTTGGTGATGTTATCATGCTTCTTACTGGTATCATGGGGCAAGGTATAGGGGGTTCATAATAAATTAGTAAGCTATAAGAAATTTAACAAATAAAAGGTGTTTTGAAACTTCAAATCCGAAGAAAATAGATGCATATGTTCTAAGAGAGTTAAAACCTTAAAACAAGATTTTTTCAATCAAGAGACCATTTACAGATCTAAGTCTAGGTAAACTTACAAGAAAATCACATTTTATGCTATGTAGTAAACTTTGTGCAAAGTTAGGTTGTAGTTTCTAATTGGGTATTTGTCAAGGTCTTGTCTTCCTTGCATCATTTTGATTCATCAAAAACATATAACTAGTATCTTACTAGTTGCATAGAGTTATAAGAGGAGTGGGTTCATTCCCTTATTTTATCACATTAATCACATTTTTCCAAAAAAACAAGAAGTAACAAAATATTGTTTGAAATCCAAATTTTTAGGTAACATTTTTTTGTATAAGTAGAATATAAATAAAAAATAACAAAAATAAAGCATTATATTAGCACATCACCATCCATAGCATGCATTTAAAAAGAATATAAAATATCACAAATTTTGAGCATCTAAGAGTACACAAGTGAGGAAAACCATCATTGAGATAAACTCTTACATGAAGATAACCAAATCAAAAGATGTATGTATATATATAATAATCAAGGTTTGTATACAATGCCATCACACTAAAAAGTGTGGTCAAAATCCTCGCAATGAGAACAAAATATAAAAAAATCATATATATGTCTCACAAAATGATATCGAAGCAATAAATTCCCATGGAATATCCCTCCCTATGAGATCCTTGAGAAGGTCAAATGATAGGTCCCCTACTATGACTCCTATGGCGTGAATGTGAGCCTCCATGTGCTGAACGATGAGAACGATTGTGAGATGGAGCTGGTGATCTAGCAATAGTGGTATAACTGTGAGAGTTGCCTCACCATTGTCTCCTATTAACTAACCAAAATGTGGTGAGCTCAGGCCTCATCTTAGAAATAATCTCTACGGATCGCCATATTGGTGTGAAAACATCATTATAATGGTTGTCCTACAATGACTACCCCTCTTTTATAAGAAGCTCCTCTTGAATCTTCCTTGTGGGAATGAGCAATGTGTCAACCAGGATTCAGCAAATAAAATATTGCCAACTATCAACAGTGGTTGTAAAACACAAGTGAAAATAATGGCAAGTTAGAAAACTATTAAAAACTCAAAAATAAATACAATGTGAAATCCACTCACATTTCTAAGTAATAGAGTCGAGGGAACAATATCTACATAATCAGATCTCCTAATATCTAGGAAGGGTTGGATAGTGCTTCCGCTAGTGGTGGGGATGCTACAGGTATCTCCTTAGTGGCTACCTCTCCTGAACCATCTCATTGTCCCATCACAGATTACACATCACCACCTCCCTCATGAGAAAGAGGATCCTTAAGATAGATATTCTCCTTCTCCACCTCCTCCTCTCCACTCTCTTAAATATAGATATCTCCAATAATCCTCCACTTATTTTCGTTATCCTCTCCTCCAGCCTGACCCTCCTTGTGAGCCTCCTTTCCAATATCCTCTCTAGTATCTCCTTCAGTCTTTGTCTCCATCTCTTTCCTATCCTCCTCCTCCTCCCTACTATGTATGGGAGAGGCCTCGATCTGTAATATAACTCTAGGCATGACTGGATCTAAAGAGACCATATATGTGGTAATAGATACTTCAAGATTCAGGACTATCCAAATAAATTATCCCTTAGGGCCGGCTTGAGCCTCTCTAATCCCACGATAGACTATAGGAACAACGGGAAGTGCATCAATATATGACAACCCAAACTATTGTGGAATTCTATCTACATGAAGAGCCTCAACTCTAGCTATCCTATCAACCAACTGAGCCATAGTGTTACATGTAATTAGTGTAACTTTTTCATGACCCACCAGTTTGACCATATCATCATTAGAAAGTATGGCTACAAGATGATGTTCCATCCTCAAAGGACCCAATAATTTCCACCTCGCTTCCCTGATGGCCCTTGGATCATCTATCCCAACTCCCCTCTAGTCAGGGATCATCCTATCATAGACCCAACACATGACCAAATTAGGATGGCTCAAGGAATTACCCTAGATTATGACAACCCAATACAAATCGTAATAGGTAGTTCCAAATCTATCAATGTGCAAGGCATAAATCTGACCATGTTTCTCAATAGCCTAGATAATGGGAGCCCACCAGTAGAGAATTTTTTTGCTGTCAAGATTCCCTTGTCTCCCACCAAGTGTGAAGCCAAGATACTAATGATGTCCTCACACAAGGTGGGGATAGGTGTAGAGGAAACAAAAAGTAATCTCATACCCTATTTGGCACCCAAATTTGGCACCACACCACCTCCCATATATGTGGCCCACTATTTAAAAATAGCCTTAAACCCCATACTGTCCAATGTCAATCTCCTGCATGTCACAAGAACACTTAGGATCCTATATACATCCTCCAGAGTAATATTCCACTCTCCTCAGACACCAGGTAGTCAGAAAGTGCTTCGATTAACATCCCAATAGCTCAAAATATCACATAGTAGGTGACTATTTAGCGTTATTAACGTCATCTGAGATAACCTCCATAAGTTGGATCTATATGACAAGTCTCTCTCTTCCTAAGATAACTGATCAATAATCCCCTAAAGCTAGTCACACTCTCCGACCCATCTCCACTGAATGTAGGAATCATTCTGCATTCACCAAAACATGAAAAAATAAATTTAAAAACATTTTTAACAAAGTAAGCTCATCAAAAACTTTATAAAATAACATAAAAACAAAAAACATTCATTTAACTTAGTCAAATCTAGCCTTCTACCCTAATAATTATGGAACCGACACCCTGTGAAAATCATTGGTTACGTAATTTCCTTGATGGTTGTGTAACTTCCACCCTGTGTAGAGTGGAATTTGTGTAACCACCACATGCATAGAGTGGTAATCATGTCAAAAAGGGAATGTCATTCCCTAGGGCCCAAAAATTTCAAAAAATGACAATACTACATTGTTTTTGATGAAATAAAAGGTATGCACACATAGACACCCCCCTTATGAACATTTTAACTATAGGATTGTTAAAAAAGCACCCCCATAGGTAGATATTTTTCAAATTATCACATTTTAGGTTTAAAATAAATAAATGCAAGATATTAACCTTTTGCTTAACCACTATTCCTCTCGTTCGTGGGGCCATGATCATGTCACTGCACTCTTTGATTTAGTTGTACTCATGGTCAAAACAATCACAAGTAATCCAAATCTCCGAATTCTCTATGAGGGTGAGTGAAAATGATTTTGAAAATAGTTTTTTTAGATATGTATAGTTTGTTTTAACTCTGTTTTAAGTATGTGTGTCTTTCAAGGCTAAAGCAGTGGCACATGTACATTCCTATCCTTGCATAAATGGTAAGTCCTCATGTCATTTTTTTTAGTATTTTATTTTATTTCCTATCTATTTACGCTTGATTCTTGGTTTGTTTCTTACAAATATCAAGAATCTCTAACGACATCACTTTGACACATAGATGTGTCAGGTATAACCTCTAAACTCTCCATTTTGGGAACACCATACTTGGAATCTATGTTTTATGTCTCTTCATGGCTAGATGGCTTCTTCGAGGGGGAAATATATACGCACCCAATTTTTCATGTGCTACATTGATAGAAATAGTTCAAATTCCCCTATGATGATTACTATCTTTTCCAATGGTGTTCAAACTCCTTTCCCTCTATGCAACTTATATGTGTATCTTAGAATACTTTACTTAGCCATTTCCTACTTTCTATTAGCTTTCCGCAATGTTTTTCCTTATTTTTTAGGTTTAAGTTACACAACCATTGATCTACTTTGGTGGCAGTTACGCAAATTCTGATCTACCTAGGTGGTGGTTATGCAATCATCGGTTTTCCCTAACTTCCATCTTGTGTAGACTGAAAAATCTATGTGTTTTGACCAATACTTCTCAGGCATGATTTAGACACGTGTTAACTTCTTCCAACTCACCTTTTAGGCACATTTCTTAATAGAATTGGTTTTTTATAGGCTTGATAGATGTGTACCAAATTCCTCTTCTTACCTTGATGAATAATTGTAGTTAACTACCCCTCCTTATTATGATGTAGCACCCCATGCTTGTCAAATGGCTTAGACCATTTCCTAGCCTATGTTCTATAAAAACCAAGCTTCTTTCCAAAGTATTGGTTGGAGATTTTTGTAATGATTTCTGTCATTATGCTGATGTGATCTTGCTATAAATTACACAACCAAGCATTATTCTCCTGTGTTATTCTTGTTATACCTACATTGCTACCAGATTTCCAGTATGCCACTATTACTCCAACGCCTTCTTCCTTGCTTCTTCTGTATTACCAGCACAACTCCCTAGACTCACGTGGACATTGAAGTTGGAAAAGAAACTGAGGGGATGCAAAAGTAAAACACAATGGCTTTTCCATAGTACTGCAAATTCTAGGTTGGGAATGTACTTGTATTTCTTGAAGATTTCTCAAATTCTTTATTTAATCTATATGCACATTATTGACTAGAGTAGTAAATTGTTTTAATTTAATTGTTGCAATAGTTAGATCATTACTATAGCTTTTATTTCTTTTGTAAATATTCTAGTGATAGATAACTTCCCTTCCTATCCCTGTGGGTTTTAAGGGAAATTTTCTGGAGGAAAGCTTCTGCATTTGTTTTAGGAAATTACAATCCATTTCAATTTACAACCTCCATTGAATCATTATTTACTTCTATTGGGGAAGTTACAAGGGAAGAAAAGCTTCTAAAAAAAATTGATTTCTTTTCATGCTTTTGAGGCAGAAAAGGAGATTCACATCTAGAATTACAGTTTGGAAAATATTTGATTAATTACAAAATATTAGATTTGTTTCTGCACAAATAAATAATCACATCGAGTTATTTAATTTTTTAGGTTTTGTTAATTAAATTTTAGAAGAAATTTCTTCATTTCTTTATTTCTTCTATTTCTTTCATTATTTCCTAGAAAGTATAAAATCCAAAAAACCATTAGTTTAATTTAATTAGATTGTTATTTATTGCTATATTTCTTTTATATAATTGGAAAATCACAAAAACAAATATTATATTTCCTTTATTTAATTATTTTGTTTTATTACATTATCTTAGTTCAACACACATCTCATATGACCATTCAGGGACCACCAAAACCAAGAGATGAGGTATATGATCCCTGAGTCCTGCATACAAATGTATTTTATTTTTATGACTGACATTGATACATGCCTTTGGATTATGGTATTTCAATCTTCACCACTTCCACCCATCATAATCACACAATTACACGTCCTTAATGAAGAATCCAAAAAATTCTATAACTTTTGGTGAAACTAGACTGGGCGGAACTAATGCCCATAGCTCATTTGTTTTTCCTTATTCATCTATTTTCTGTAGCATTTCCATGACCTTGTCCATAAATTTCTAATAGGTGAACGAAGGGAAATTTCCACATATTCCACAACCAGTTGAGAAAGTTATACACAGAGACATTGATAGAATCTTACATATGTGTATCAATCTTGATTGTACCATCACACCCATTCATGTTAGAGATGCTTTTATTTCCCTAGATGATTATATTCCTTTAGTTCCCATATAGGAAATTAGATTTACTGATATCTTGTTGACCACATTCACCTATCTTTGAGTATTTCACTTCACATAGAAATCTATCCATTCCACATCAACTAACCCAATATGACCTCAGGGAGGTTGAGTACGCCTAAAGATCACATGTTGATTTTAAGTTGTACATGAACCAAAGGGTTTGTGTCATCTAAAAATATGATTATTAGGGAGAAAATATATGCTACAAATATCAGGGAGCCAAGTGATAGGGTAACCAAAGGGTTCATGTCCTATACACATATGATTTACCCTTGCTAAGGTCATAAAGAAAATCTCTGAAGGATTTTTGGTTGTGAGTTATTCAAGGAACCTTAAAATGAGGCAAATTTTGGATACATGTGTTATGAAAGTGTGATAATTTTGTTGAAGTAGGTGTTTATGTTGAAAAATGTGTGTTTTTGATAATTAAGGGGAATTGAGATCAATTATTGAGAATCACAAGTTATTTTATCCTAACCATTGGTGATTATAGGAATCATTGGAGATTAAAGAAAATGTTAACAATTCCAAGCTGGGATAATTGGTGCCCTATAAATAGTTTGTTTTATCACAAAAATTTCATTTTTATCATGCAATTTGTAAAATATAGAGTTCTAATTGAGTGATTTTGAGTGATAATTGAGATATGGAGGCTACAAGAGTATCAGGAAGGAAAAGAGGCCCACTCAGGAGGATGTAGGTACTCTTTTTTGTCATTTTTGTGTGTTTTAGTTATTTATTTAATTTTTTTTTTGGGCCTGAACAGGGGCATGTTTGTCGAGTCTCAAGAATCACCAATGATTTTGTTGAATCACTTTTGATTTGGATTAAATGCCACTGACTGTGCTGAATTGTTGGAGATTGGGGTTTTTTTATGGACCTTTAATTAAATTTTGATGATAAATTATTCTAATGAAAATTTGATGTTTTATGGATGTATGTGATGGATAAATTAACCATCAAAGATAAGATTCCTATGATTCTAGAGGATGTGAGGGCTTGGTTGTCGAATGAGGATTATTTGCATTTTGAGGATGTGGGTTTTGGGGAAGTGTGTCATTATAGACATATCCATAGGAAGTGGGGATTATTACTCACATTATTGAAGAGGTGGGATCTAACTATTTGTACATTTTGGCTACCGACGAGTGAGATGATGATCACCCTAGATGATGTACACATGATTATGAGATTTATTTTTCATGAAGAGGGGATATATTTGATTGATGAGATGGAGAGGGTCAGGGTGATGAGGAGAATGTTCACTTATGATTTTTATGGTGTAGAGTTCTCATTAGGTTAAATCTCATATGGGGCCTTATATGCTCCTGACAGAGGGTCATGCTTTGATTACCATGTTGATGATAGGGATCACATGTTATTCTTTTCTTGACTATGCTAGCGATATATTTCCATGGATGATGAATAGTTTAATAGTTGATATGATCTGGAGGATCAAGAAGATGTTTTGGATTGATGTTGGTTTTCTATTACAGTTTTTTGTGGACGTAGAGGATGAAGAAGAGGTTTGGGATTAATGTTGGATGTTTATTGTAGTGTTGGGCATACAAGAAATTTTCAATGGTTTGGAAAAGATATTTTTTTTGGGGATACAATGCAGTATTAGAGAGATCAACTGGGTTTGTTTTATTGTGTTATGATACGGGAGATTCAGGGTCAATACGGAGAGAATATTTATAGAAATATCCTATCAATTTTACAGGATGGTGATATTATATGGAGACCATATATTGGTTTTCCATTGTGGGAGGGAGAGGAGGATGAGTTGAGGGCCATCTAGTAGGATCTATGGGTACAGGGATGACAGATGGGAGAGTGGGATCTGATTTGATTTAGTCATGTCATGTAACAATTTGGATTGATTATGGATGTGCCGGATGTACCAATGGTATATATGCGTGATGATGGAGATGTAGAGACACCATTTCTAGTGTTTATAGTACCTCATTCTATTCCCATTAAGGAGGGAGAGATGGGTGTAGATGATAAGGGTGCACCCATGGCTATGGATGATGTGAGTGTTATGGAGGATTTTTCTAGATTTTGGAGGGCTCAACATGTTAGAGTTGATAGATGAGTGTGAGCATGTGTGGAGGAATCTCACCAAGGAGGTGACGATGAGGATAGAGGTGAGGATGATGGTAGTTTTGACAGGGAAGCTTTAGATTCCAATATTGCACACTCGGAGGCTGAGAAGGCCACATTATTGGATGAGTGGGCTATTTGGACTGTAGAGAGGTATCGATTGGTTGGAGAGAGAGATGGTATGATAGGTAAGAGGGATGGACTTACAGGAGATCAAGATATACTAGGTCAATGGATACCTAGTGTGTAGGTGGAGATTGCACATGTTATAATGGATCAGGATAGATATAAACAGTAGTGAGAGACCTTGAGGAGGGATCTTGGGATCACAAGTACATCAATTTCTTGTTTAGAGTTAGAGGAATACAGGGCTTAGGTTTGTGGTCAGATGAAACAACATGGTATGTTTTTCTTAGCTAACTACCAGTCAGTGTATGATTATCTAGCTTATTACGAGGATACAATGATATGGAGTCTACCTACTAAACTTCGTTACGCAGAATATCTAACACATAGGTGAGAGGGACCTAGTGTCATTGTAGTGAGTGTGGGTCCACCACCTCAAGGTATAGATGGAGGATGTCCAAGTAGGGTACCCAATGGAGGTGGTCCTAGTAGAGGACCTGATGAAGGTGATGGTACTGCTCAAAGGAGAAGCATTTGAGGGAGTGCCTTATTTGTGGGTTTCTAGGTTACCTAGTAGATATAATAATTTTGATGTATATGGATTTTTGTGAAGCCTATTTTTGATGTATTTATTTTTTATATGTGGATATTTTGAGACTCAGAATAATTTATAGAGACATTTTGATATGATGGATGATTATATATGTTTAGGATTTTGATTTATGATCTGTGTTGGTATTTAATGTGATGTGAAATTGAAATTTTATCATTATTGTATTTGATGTTGATGTATGTTGATGTTATATGGATATTTGATAGATGATGGTATTATTGATAACATTTGAATTTAATGTGATCTTATATATTAAAATGTGTTTTTGATCTTAGGATAACAATAAAACATGAAATGATTGCTTTATACTGGATTTGATACATATGTGATGGGCATTAGTATGGTGAAGGCTTTTGCACTTTTGGGCCTTACAAAAAATATTAACATATGACTAACAATGAGTAGTCACATGTGGGATATTAGATATAGATGGGAATGAAAATTATATCTTCCTAATACATAGGAAGAATGGAAATATGCAGGTTTTGTGGGAAAGTAGGTTCACCTTTCAATGGTTTCATAGAGAGATTCCCTAGCTATACATTTTATTTTAATGCAAACTAATTGATGCGGGAAGTTTACTTTTATGGGAAATATGATCGATGCAGGAAGCTTTCCTAGGATGCTTTTGATATTTTAAATTTTTAAAGGTTGATTGATGTTCGAAGCCTTTTTACATGGGTATCCATCCTTCAAGGGAGTAGTCTATTAATTTTTTACTTTTCTAATAATCGCCCTTCGAGGTAGCGATCTATGATTTTGAAAAGTATTTTTCCTTTAAGGGATCAATATACTTTCCTTTTTTATAGTATGAAGTTTATATTTGATATCTATCCTTCGAGGGATCAGTCTATTTAATTTTGATACGATACATCCATAGATATTTTTGACTTTAATTTTTTCACCAAGGGCAAGCCTAATAGACTATTTTGAGGAGGGAAAGAGATGCTTGCATAAACTACACATGTGTACCCCATGACATGTGTTCGGTTGATACATAAGGTGGGTGCGTGTAATGATTGTGGGGTTATTTTTGAGGAGTAAATTTTCCATGTGAAAGATTCGTTGAATAGAGCCATGGTCCTCACCTTTAAGATGTTGAGGATAGTGACGGAAAACCACATGCTTTCAAATCATTACAGTAATAAAGTGAAGGGTTGGTAATGGATTAATATCTTTTATGTGACTATTGTCATGAGATTCTATGTGTTAACAATAGAAATAATGCAAGTGCAAGGCCTTCATATGTTCCTTTTCAGGTGTACCATCAATGGAGGAAAAATGATAAGTTCATGACCCATACTTGTAAGTGATGACATATGGACCGATTCAGTTAGGGGGGAAATTTCCATGTTTACTCCTTTCCAAAGTAGTGATATTTTGATTTTATTTGATAACAAGATCACCTATGTTAAAGTCACATTATTTCAAAAAATGTTATACGTGTGCTTGATGCACTTTTGATAGAAATGATGGTGTTCAAGATTTGTTAGAAGTTGTTCATCTAGAAATTCTAGTTATGCTAGATGGTCTTGTTGATATTACTCATCAAAGATAAATTTTCATAGGGATACATTAAGTGGTGGGATCTAAACTTCAAGGGGTAAGACTTCCTTAGAGTCATAGACTATAGAGAAGAGGGTAGCACCTATATGAGTAAGGATGCTAGTACAATAAGCCCAGAGAGAAAACATGATTTGGAGATTCCAATTCCTACCTTCTTTGTCAATAGTTTTCATAACAATATTTTTAAGTGTTTTATTAGAATTCTCAGATTTTCCATTTTCTTTTTGATAATATGGTGATGAAAATCTTAGTCTGATGTTGAATGTGTCGAATAGTTTCTTAACATATTTGTTTTTAAAGTATTTTCAATTACCAATGACCATTTTTTCATGGATACAAAAGCAGCAATGATATTTTGATAGATAAAGTCAAAAAAATTATCAGCTTTTGTATAAGTTAAGGGAATTAACTCCACCCATTTAGTGAATTATTCAACACGGATGTGATAATAGAGTGATGTTGTTATGATGAATAAGGGTTGATAATGCCAATGAGGTCTAACCCCCATTGTGAGAAACAACGTAGGTCTTGAGAGGGTTGTAAATATTGACTGGGAATATAAGTGAGATTGGATTATTTTTGGAATTTTATGCACTTCTTAACATATTCATAATAATCTTGGTTAATAGTATGCCAATAGTATCACATTCGATGGACATGCTTAGTGAAAGTTGTACTGTTGAAATTTCCACCACATATACTATTGTGAACTTCCTAAATGGCTTTGGTAGACTACTGATATTTAAGGAATATTAGTAAGAGGAAATCAAATCCACATTTATAAAGTACACCACCTATAATTACATATTAGGTAGCTCGTTGGAGAAAATATCGTTTATCGTTTCTAGATAGATAAGGAGTAATTTTTTATTCTAATAGATGATCAAATGTCTAAGTATGCCATAGGTCAATTGAATTATTTTAAATGGTATTTATAGAAGTGATTTCATTATTACAGGATGGTTAATCTAGTATGTGTACAACAATGAACATTTTAGAGTCATGAGTTGATAAAGGGATGAGGGATTCCAAAGAATCCATGGTGTCTGTGAATTGTTTAGAGGATTGTGGAACTATTTGGATGGTGTAACTATCAAAGGATTCTAGAAGGAATTCAACAATGGCTTTATAATTTTGCAGAATTTAATTTTTGCATTGATAAATTCCTTTTATTTGGTTGATGAAAATTTGTGGGTCTCTATAGATGTCCAATATTTGAACACTAAGCATGATGGTGGTCTGGAGACCCATGAATACAAATTCATATTCATCCATATTGTTAGTACATTCGATGTTAATTTTGAAAGATAGGGGGATGGGAGTCCCTCTTGGAGGTATGATAATAATATTGGCACCTACCTCTTGCTGGAATTTAAATCCATTAAAAAATAGGACCATTTTGAGAGGGGTGTATTCATGATTGATGATGTTCATAGATTCATCCAGGAATTATTCATGAGGTGGTTGATTATCAAGTAGAGGATCTTTGAAAAGCTGAGCTATGACTTGTCCTTTGATATATTTTTATGGGATAAATTCAAGATCAAACTTGGTCATAAGCATAAGCCACCAAGTAATGCGGTCATTGTGATATGATTTATAATACATGGGTTTAAAAGGATTAAAACTAGTAATGACATAAGGTTTACGATTAAGTAGATAATGATGGAGCTTGGACGTTACAAAGTGCAAGGCACAAAAAAAAATTTGGATTTAGTATAATGGGTTTCATATTCATGGAAGGCATGACTTACATAATAAACAACCTTGTCATGACCCTGTTTGTCCAAATGAGCGAGCATGGCTCCTAGGCCATGATTGATAGTGGATATGTAAAGGTAGAAAGGATCCCCATCACATGGAGGTGTTACTAAAGCTAGTGATAAGAGGTATTGTTTAAGGTCAATGAAGGCCTTTTGAAAATTTTGGTTCCATCTAAAATTTACATCCTTTCGAAGGAGATGATGAAAAGGCTGACATGGATCTAAAAGTTTTGATATAAAGTGATGGATTAACTAAAGATTACCCTAGAGGCTGCAATGTTGGGGTGTTAATATCAAGTGGGGATACCATTTGATGAGCCGCAACTTAAACATCCCCTATCTTAAAGATTATTTTTAATAATTTTAGTCGGTCTTTTAAAGCTTTGAAAAAATTGAAGTGGTATAACCGCTCATCTATCTTATATAAATAGTATGATCCCTCAAGGGAATATGTTTCTTGGTGATCTTACCGTTGGCTAATAAGTTCATATAAAGATTGATCTAAGCTTAGCTACTTATGCGAGATGTTATACAGTGAGATAGAAGACTGCTATTATTACTGTGAGACAGAGGAGTGAATTGGAAGTGTTGGGTTAAATTATTAAATTCTTAATACAGATAGTGTTTTTTCAGTGGAGTTTTTTTCCTTCTTATTTCTCCACTTAAATCTGGTGTTATTTGTCTCTTGTCTCATTTACTTTTAGCTATTTTTATTTTATTTCATTCACAATCTGTTAACTATTATATGCATATGTGAACATCAGGTAAATGTCCACACATTATAATCTATAATCCTAAACTATTAATTTATGGATATATATTCTTTAATTATATATTCCCGCATTTGTTATAACATGGTATCAGAGATTCATTTGATAGAGGGGTAATCAATGGATAAACAACCCATATATTTCTCCATAATTCCAGTATACTAGGGACTGGTTTAGGGTTTAAGTGACCCAGAATAAAGCAGAGATATCTAACATTCTAGCCTTATAAATTAGTAAATCATCTGTCAACTGACATCCCTCCCTCTATTAGATAGAGCTTGATAATTATTCTTTGACAGAAATATAATTTCAATAGGTTGATCATCTTGATCTAGATATGATGGATATTGAGGGGGATTCATCTCAAAATGTCTTGTAACCTAAGATTCCTATATGGGCTCAAAGTCTTGTTCAAAACTCTCAGCCTAATAATCTTAGAAATCTAACTAGAAGTCAACATACTTATCATGCCTTAATGACCCTCTATGAGGTAGAACCACAATCCTTTGAAGAATCATCTCAATATGATAGATGGATTTAGGCTATGAAGGATGAATATAATGCCTTAATCAAAAATGAAACTTGCAAATTAGTCCCTCCTCCTAAAATAAGCATTGTAGGATCTAGGTGGTTATTAAAAATTAAATATAACTCTGTAGGAGATATTGAAAAGTTCAAGGCAAGGTTGGTAGCTTGTGTTTTCACTCAAAAAATGAGTTTTAACTATGTTGATACCTTTGTTCATGTTGCTAAGATGATCATTGTAAGACTTAGTCTTGCATTAGCTTCCCAATATGGTTGGGAGATTCACCAAATGGATGTTAAAAATGATTTTTTAAATGGTGACTTAAAATAAGAAATATATAAAAGTCAGCCTAAAGTTTTTTAAGAACCTAGTAAAAAACTTTATGTCTTTAAACTTTAAAATTCTTTATATGGTCTTAAGCAAGCTCCTAGAGCTTGGTATGCTAAAATAAATTAGTTGTTTCAAGAGCTTGATTTTTCTCACTATTGTTCTAATAATGATTTATTTGTTAAGTTTGATAACAATCATTTCATCATTATTATCCTTTATGTTGATGATCTTTTGATTACTAGTAGTGATAAAAAATTAATTGTTAGAATCAAAGAAAGGTTAAAGCAGCATTTTGAAATGATTGATTTAGGTTTATTAAATCACTTTCTTGGCATGATTATATTTCAAGATTATAAGTATATTGTTGCATATCAATCTCAGTATGATTTGAATTTTCTTAGATGATTTAACATGATTGATTGTAGGCTTGTTTCCATTCCTATTGAAGTTGGTGTTAATTTATACCCTAAACTAGCTTGTGATAAATTTGATCCTACTCTATATAGGCGGCTAGTTGGTAGTCTAATTTATTTGACTATTACTAGACATGATATTTCTCATGAAGTAGGATTGGTTTCAATATTTATGCAAGAAACTTATGAGGATAATTGGAAAATGGAAAAAATAATTTTTAAATATATTAAAGGAACAATCAATTATGGTCTTTTTTATTCTTCTTGTAATGATGCACAATTTTTTTTTATTGTGATTTTGATCATGTTGGTGATGTTGCAAATAGAAATTATAATTCTAGATATATTTTCAAGTTGGGTGTAGGTTCCATCACTTGTAGTAGCAAGAAACAACCAACAATGTTTATCTATTCTACTGAAGTGGAGTATAGAAGTGTTATGGAAGATGCAAAAGAAGTTATGTGGCTGAAAAGACATTTGGATGAACTACACATGGGTGTAAAAGGGAGAGATACTCTTCTATGTGACTGCCAGAGTTGCATTACTCTTGCAAAGAATCTAGTTCAGCATCAAAGAGCCAAGCATATTGAAGTTCACATGCACTTTAATTGAGAGAAAGTCCTGAATGGTGATATTAATCTCAAGTTCTACTCTACTGAAGATCAAGTTGTAGATATCTTCACCAAGCCATTATGTGTTGTGAAGTTTTGAAAGTTTCGTGCCTTATTGGGCCTATTATATTT
The DNA here is from genome assembly GCA_019776745.2 of Taxus chinensis. Taxonomy (NCBI): domain Eukaryota; kingdom Viridiplantae; phylum Streptophyta; class Pinopsida; order Cupressales; family Taxaceae; genus Taxus; species Taxus chinensis. Next base: position 392,043,309 of record CM034156.1, on the reverse strand, counting down.
TCCATTAACGGAGAGTATGCATGACAATGCCACCTCTTAACAAAGTATAGAAGTGTTATGGAAGCTGTAAAAGAAGTTATGTGGCTGAAAATACATTTGGATGAACTACACATGGGCATCAAAGGGAGCAATACTCTTCTATGTGATAGCTAGAGTTGCATTTCTCTTGTAAATAATCTAGTTTAACATCAAAGGGAAAAGCATATTGAAGTTCACATGTACTTTATTCGATATAAATTCCTGAATGGTGATATTGATCCCAAGTTCTATTCTACTGAAGATCAAGTTATATATATCTTCACTAAGCCATTGTGTGCTGTGAAGTTTTGCAAGTTTCATGCCCTATTGGGCCTATTATATTTTCCATTGATGGGGATTATGCATGAAAATTCCACCTCTTAACAAATTATTATAAAAGACCCAAGTTAACTTCTAAGAGTGGATCATGACCACCAACTTTGTATGTAAGAAAGTGGTCCTTTAGGGATTGGTTACACATGGTTTTAGCATTGTATGTGAACTGTAAGTCTCATGAGAAAATGCATAAGGTAGTTTGTTTTAAAATTTCAATACTTTCTCCATTTTGTAATAAGTAAATGTGTCACTCTATGTGAAGTTACTTGTAAATCCAAGCAAAGATTTAGTTGTCAGTATGCCTTAGTTTATAAAAGGATGCATAATCTGATGTAAATCTTCATAAGTAAAACACTTATCTTAAGAAATTTTTTATGGGAATATCTATTGATTTCCCTTATTTGTATGCTAGCTTGAATCATTATTTCTGATCAAGGATCTGTAAATCCAATTTGGCATGTCTTTTTTTATTTTCCCCACTTAATATTAAGGGGGATTGTTGGGGTGTTAATGTCAAGTGGGGATACCTTTTGGTGGACCGCCACATAAACAACCCATGTCTTAAAGAATATTTTTAATAATATTAGTTAGTATTTCACAACTTTAAAAATATTGAAGTGGTATAACTGCTCACCCATCTTATATAAATAGTTTGATCCCTCACAGGATTATGTATCTTGGTAATCTTACCTTTGGATAATAAGTTCATAGACCGATTGTCTAAGCTTAGATAATTATGCAAGCTATTATACATCAAGATAGAATATTTCTATTGTTACTATGAGAATGAGGAGTGAAGTGGAAGTGTTGGGTTAAATTATTGAATTCTTAATACACACAATACTTTTTTAGTGGATTTTTTTTCCTTTGGGTTTCTCCACTTAAATTTGGTGTTATCTGTTTATTGTCTCATTTACTTTCATCTATTTTTATTTTCTTTCATTCATAATATATTAATTTTTATACGCATATGTGAACATATGGTAAATTTCTACACATTATATGTAATTTTGGAACCGGGAAAGAATCCTGACAATTATGTTGATGTTCGAGAAAATTATATATAGGAGAAATGGATGCAATATTTATAGATATTACATAGCCATATATAGAAAAATGAGATGTTGTAACAATGAAACAATAAACACACCTATGTATGATAAATTATAGATATATGGTTTTAATAATAAAACAACCCAAAATATGATACGGAATACTATTCCCAATTACAAAGAAAAACATGTTTACAACCACACCAACAAATAAACTACCTTAGGAATAATAAAATAACTAAGGTAAAAGTAACTATAATGCACAATTACTACGTTTAACCTAACATTTTCCTCCTTAATTTTTCATTTCCTCAAGGGATGAGGAGAGTAACTCTCTAAACAACTCGTGTTTGTCACGTGCAAGTGAATTTGTGAAGATATCTACTTGTTATTATTCTGTAGGGAAAAACTGAAGCTGTATGTTTTGTTTCAAGACATACTACGTATGAAATGAACTTATAGCTTGATGTGCTTTATTATCTTATGAAATACTGGATTGTGAATAAGTTTGAGAACACATTCATTTTCTACATACATGGTGGTAGGTTTGTCCTGTGGTATTCCAAGTCCTTCCAGCATGCAACGTAGATATATTGCTTCACAAGCAGCTTTACCTACAACACAATATTTAGCTTATGTAGAAGAGTGAGAAACAAAGTGTTGTTTCTTACTTCCCCATGATATCAGTCCAGATCCCAAAAAGAATACAAATCTAGAAGTAGATTTCCTATCGTCAATGTTGTCTACATCATATGAATCTAAATATCCAGTCAAGAAGAGTTGATCATTCTTCTTGTATTATAGACCAAGATCCATTATACCCTTGAGATATCTCAATCTTTTCCTTGCCACCTTCCAATGAAAAAATTTTGGTTCCTGCATAAACTTGAAAAGATAGCTCCCTTCAAAGCTAATATCTGGTCTAGTGTATGTTAGGTAAATGAGACTCCCAATCAACTATTAATGGATAGTTACATCTACCATAGGAGATGGATTTGAATGAGATAATTTTAGTCTCATTTATATAGGTGTAGTAATAGGTGTATAATACATCATCCTAAATTTCTATAGCATTGTCTTGGTATACTTCAATTAAGAAACAAATATGTGATTCCCTTTCTTCCATACTTCTAATCCAAGACAAAAATGTATGAGCCCGATATCTACCATGTCGAACAATCGATTAAGATCTTTCTTATTTGCATCGATCATCTTCACTGAACAGCTAATGATGACTAGATCATCGATATAGACAACAACAATCACAATATCCCCCCTTGATTTTTGAGGTAGAGATTGGGATCATATGGATTTCTAAAAGATCCATGTCGTATGAGATGTTCATCTATTTTGATGTACCAAGCTCAGGGTGCTTATTTAAGGCCATACAATGATTTCATGAGTCTACATACCTTTTTTTCTTCTCTAGGTACAACATAACCCTCAGGTCAAGTCATGTAGACTTCCTTTTGTAGATATTTTATCAGAAAGGAACTTTTCACATCCATCTGATGTAATTTACAACAAAACTGTGTAGCTAGAGAAAAAATCAGCCTGATCATTTTGATCTTAGTTATGGGAGAAAATGTCTCCTCATAGTCAATGCATTCCTTTTGTGAATACCCCTTTACTACCAATCTTACTTTATAGTTTCCTATGGTCCCATATTATTTGTAATTTGTTTTGAATATCTATCTATAACTAATTGGTTTCTTCCCTGGTGGAATATCAACAAGCTACCAAGTATTACTTTTCATCACTGAATGATACTCAACATCCATGGCATCTTTCCAAGATTTCGACTATAGGGATTCCTAGATAGTAGATATCATAATAGATTCAACAAGTCTACTCATCAAAGAAAATTTTACTTCTTATCATGTTTTACTATGAGTCCATGGTACAGTGGTGGATGTATCTGGTGGAGAATCCAATTTTACATCTCATATCATGTTAGTATACCACTTGGGGAATACGATGAACTTATCCTATGGGTCATGGTTATATCTAATCATCACCATCATCCCCATCATCAATTTCATCATATGTGGGAACATCAGCTTCTGGTTTTACAATAGGTGGAATATCTACATCAGGTGAGTCTAGAGGAGGAGTCTCAACTTTATTCTTCTCAAATAACTTAACATCTCTGTTGGTGTGTAATTTTTTGGTCTTTGGATCTATTAATATATACCCAAGAGTCTCTTCACTATAGCCAATGAAGATGAGTTTTTGTGACTTTATATCCAATTTATTAGTGTTCTTCTTGGATATGTGCATGCTAGCTTTACACCTGAATACTCTTAGGTGTGCAACAGATGGCTTCCACTTCGAATATGATTCATGTGGCATTACTCCATTAAGAGAAATTGCGGGCACTCTATTCAATAAATATACAGTTTTCTTTACTGCTTCTGCCCAAAATGCCATCGTTAATCCAGAATCATCGATCATAAAATGTACCATTTCTAGGTTAGTATGGTTTATTCTCTCAACAACACCATTTTTCTATGGTGTGTGTGGAGGAGTCATTTGACAAAAATCCCGTGAGCTTGTAGGTAGGATATGAACTCATTAGTGGTGAATTCCCCCCCCCCCTCGATCTGAATGAAGAGTTTTGATGTGAAGACCAATATTGTTCTCTACAACCACTTTGAACTTTTTGAAGTTCTCAAAAGCATCAATTTTCTTATGAAGACAATATATTAACATTTTCCTTGAATAGTCATAAAAAATCATGAAGTAATGAAATATAGAATGACTAGGTTGCATCGGACTATAAAGATCCACATGAACCAAATCAATCCTACCATGATCTTGATAAGTACTCTTCTGGAATGAAGCTCTGTGTTGTTTACCTACTAGGTAGTGAGGACACTTATCTATATCCTTCTAGAGAGATGGAAACCCTCTCACCATGGTGTACCAGAGAAGTGTGTTTAGATAATTGAAACTAATGTGACCAAGTATCTGATGCCACAAATAGGATGATAAATAATTCTTATCCAAAAGTTCTTGATCATCCCCATAGATAACGTCAAGATGGAAAATACGTCCCACATTGGAGGATTTTGCAACAATTTTTGAGCCTCTTGATTTGTCTAGAATCAAACACACTTTCTTTTTAGAATGACTATTAAATTTAATCTTCATATGGTGATCTAATAGTTGAATAATTGATAGTATATATTTTTTTAACCCAGGGACATATAATACATCTGATATTCTTCAATTTTATGAACCAAGAGGTAGAGAAATGTTGCCAATCACCTGTAATGTGTAAGAAAAATCATCACCTAATGAAACATGGTTTTTGAAGGCATTTCCCTCATTGTAGTAAACTAGTCTCTATTTCTGGTCATGTATTGAGTGGCTCCCAAATCAACATACCAAATATCACTAGATGATGTAGATGGTTCATTGGAATGAGCAATATACAAGAAGTCCTCTTTTTCTAAATTTTCTTCTTACTTGTCTATATTTCCTTGTTGATGGGGTTTTCTTTGTCAGCTCCCCTTTTTCTTCCTGTGATTATAGTGTGACTTTACCTTATGAGATTTCTAATTTTGAGTTCAAGAATTACTTGATGAGCCTTTCTTATATGTATTGTACCAAAATTATTTTATAGCATGTCCTCTGTTATAGATAGGACATTTATTCCTATTCTTGTCTCCATGTTGATGTTTTTTTTGGGATTTTTGAAAGGAATGAGATTTTCCTTTTCATTTTCCTTTCTAATGATAAGATAGTGTCTACTCCTCTTTATCATCTTTGTTGTACATAGATTCTTCTTGTGCTAATATATTCACTAGCTTGTCAAAACTAATTGTCTTATCTAACAAGTTTAGTGTTGTCACAACAATGCAATATGAAGGAGGGAGTGTTATCAAAAAAATGGGAATGAGAGATGTATTAGTGACCTCCTCTCCCAAGGCTAGAAGTGAAGCCCTCAATTCTAAAACTCTTCTTAAGAAATCTTCTACTTTCTCAATCTATTTGAATTTCATTGTATGTAACTGACCCTACAAATTTAGAATTGTGTTCTTATTTTTGGCCTCATACACAATGCTCAACTTATCCCACACTTCTTTGGGTATTATGGACTCTCAAATGTGGGGTTCTACTTCATCAGATACTACAAAAAATATTATGAATTTTTCCTTCCGAATGGCCTTGTCAAACTACCTCTGTTGATTTGCATCATCTGGCAATCTGGTTATGGAACCATTCATAACATGACATATCTCCTCAAACTTAAGTTGTGTTTTGATCTTAATCTTCCATGTAGCATAGTTATCTCCTCTTAGGAGATGTGAGTTTGGAAGAAATAACTTGGGGGTGGTGGTGCCCATTTTTTGAATTCAATGACAAAGGGTAAGTCTCTTAGCACTCCATGTATATGGTATCCTAATTTATATACTGTCACTCTGATATACTGAACCTTTCTTTATATGTTCATTTTTGATATACTCATTGGTACATGGAAGAAGATCACCCTTTTGATATACTTGGTAGTAGGTGAAATAGGTGTTAATGTGTGTGAAATAATGTGATGCATGGTACCAAGACAATACTAAAATGGGTCAGTGTTATTATTGACACTGACTCAAAGAAATATCATCATAAGCATACATAACTTCACTATATACTCAGATAATTTCATTGTCTAGATTTATGTTGAGTAATTTTTCACAGACGGATGGGAGGGCTCAAAGTTTGTGCATTATGTCCTTATTACTCCTCGTCGATTTATAGGGACAATGCCCAGATGATATTGTTGCACCTATATTAAGCATTAAGTGTAGTAGTAGTCATGACAACTTTACCCATAAGTAATTCCTAGAGGCACTGTATATACCAAATACTATGAAAGAGATCCAAAGATCTCGTGAATGTTATAGAATAAAAATTTCACTGATTTTGTTTACAAATATCTACTTGTTTTAAGTAGTTATAATGTTTTGCAGTTGAATATGGCAACCTGAACATAAGTAAAATCCACTGAAATATACAATTACATCCAAATATTTCAAAAAATTGAATGGAAGGCCAAAAAAATTATGTTTTACAATGCCTTGGTGGCCTCTGGAGCTCAAAATGGATCTCTATGTAAGAAACCAAAAATAAATAACTAAAATTGCAGTTTTTATATACCCATCCTTTAGAAAAAAAATACTCAAAATAAAAAAGCTGAGCTATGTGGGAGAAAAAAAAATTGACCCTAGATTAGGGTTTTCTCTGCTAAATTAGTGGTGGTTTAAGCTAGGAATAAGTGGTTTAGCAAGGGTTTACCATCACTAAATGTTGGTGGTGCTACCAAATTACCCGTCAATTCACAATTTAAAAAAAAAAATGTTTTAAGGGGGTTTGAACCCAGAACCTCCTCCATAGAGGATAATTTAAACTTTCCAACTAACCACTTAAGCGCTATTAGCGCATATGAAATGAAAAGGATATTTTTGTATTCAAACAAAAAAAAATCAACTAACCTTATTGAAAGGTGACGTGGGTACCTTGTTGGATGGACCATGTGACGTGAAAAGGAGGGAGGTGGATTTAGGTTTAGCTAGAAAATCGAATCTTCCTCAACTTTTCCTTTTGTTTCCACTATCGTTGTGAAATGTTTTTCTTGGCCACCTCTATTTTATTGTATTCATTGTGTTTTGTATTATTTAGCTTTGCTTTTTTTTGTTATCAGTTTTTTTTTTTGGGGACACGTTTGAGAGGATATTGAATTTGAACGCAGTATAACTCGATTTCCTAATTGGTGTTTTGATCCACTAATGAATAAATCGGTGTAGGGCTATTTTGGAAAGGGCTTATCCATTTAATTGAGACAGTCAGGTGACTCACCTAGGGCTCAGTGGAGTCCTTTAACTAGCTTGACTCCTTGTAAGGATCAACTTGACCAATATACAACTTGGTTCTTGGCTCAGTAGGAGCTCAATTTCATCTCGACCTTCATGTAGGGGATTTTTTTGTATGGAGACTCAGTGGATTTGACTCGTCATTGTTTACCATGTGGCTTGGTTGGATCATAATATGAAAAACTTAGTTTGATGCCTCAATGCAAAACCTGACAAAATCTCTTGATATCTCGGTGGGAGTCCTTAACCCAGCTTGGTCTCCAACCTTCTAATATAGAGACCTTTCACACACAAAATGCCAAAATTTTCAAACTGCTAGATTTAGCATACATTATATTCACCTCTCTATTTAGGGGAGAAATCACTAATGGGGAATAAATGAATTTTTTTTCTTGATTCTAATTTTTTTTAACTTGAATTTCTCCAAATGCTACAAATTTTTCCTAGTGTCCCCTACACTAGTGCCAAAAAAAATTGCATTCCAAACACCTAGAGAATGAACAAGAGGTTGTGAGGATGCAGGGATGGGTTTGCTAAGTTACAGGAGGATGAATAGGCTCTCCAACTACTGTAAATGCTTCTCCAATCTCCTTTGTCTGTTCCGCTCTCTCTCTGTACATCTTCTTTGCTCATAGAGGCTCCAACCTACTCTACTACCAAATGTAATTTTGGAACAAGGACAAAAGCCTGAAAATTATATTGATGTTCTAGAAAATCGTGTACAAGAGAAATGGCTAAAATATTTATAGATATTGCATAGTCATATACAGAAAAATGGGATGTTACAACAATGCAACAATAAACACACCCATGTACAATAAATTATAGATATATGTTTTTTAACAATAAAACAACCCACAATATGATATGGGAATACTATTCCCAATTAAAACAAAATAATGTTTACAACAACACCAACAATTAAAATACCTTAGTAACAATAAAATAACTAAGGTAAAAGTAACTATAATGCATAATTATTATGTTTACCCTAACATTATAATCTATAATCCTCAACTGTTAATTCGTGGATATATTATTATTTAATTATATCTTTCCTCATTTTTTCTAACATGCAAATTTGTTAGAGATTCAATGGAGGGTCATATATATGATAGCTTTGATATTGGTGGGGTCTACTTGAATACTCTGAATGGAAACAATGAACCTTAAGAGATTCCAAGTGAGAAAATCAAACATGCACTTAGCGGGGTTAAGGTGAAGAAAGTATTGGATAATATGAATGAATATTTCATCAAATATGGAGAGATGAACATTTCATTGCTTATATTTACCTACAATGTCATCAATGTATTCTTCTATGGTTTTTTGGATAAGATCATGGAAGATGTATGTCATAATGCATTGATAGGTGGCACCATCATTCTTAAGTTTGGTGGGCATAACCCGATAACAAAAAGTTCCCCAAGGAGTGATGAAGGACATTTTATGTTGATCATCCATAAAGATGAGGATTTGGTTATATCCATATAATCCATCCATAAGGGATAGTGTTTCATGTCTAGTTGTTAAATTGACAAGATGGTCAATGTTTGGAAGAGGGAAGTCATCTTCAGGACAAGTGAGATTGAGGTCTCGGAAGTTGGTGTAGATTTGTAACTTTCCTGAGGCTTTGGTTATAGGCACCATATTAGAGACCCATTATGGATAGTCAATGGGCATAATAAAATTAGTGGAGAGAAACTATTATAACTCTTCTTTGTTGAGGATAAATATGTGAAGGTGCATCCTGCGTAGCTTTTGTTTAACAGGTTTGGTGTTAGGTTACATGACGATATTGTGGATGGAAATGTTGGGGTTGATACCTGACATATCACTATATGACTAAGAAAATACCTGACTATATTTGGATAGGAAGGTTTTGAAGTCTTTTAAATCTTGTGGATCTAAATATTGACTGAATTTAACTATATGAGATTCCTACAAATTCCTTATATTAATGTCAAAAGTGAATTCATTAAGAAGTGTCGAGGTTTTATGTGGTAGGGTTTTCTGAAGGAAGTGATCCTATGCCCCCATGTGAGAGATGATGGTTTGGTCATCTTAGCATTGAAGAATGTCAACAGTGGGTGAATCCTCTTCTATCATTTCAGGCCAGATGAGAGGAAGGGTTTTATTACCATGATTAGTTTGAATAATTCAATGTTCTTAATGAAATAGTATTGACTAAAACAAACTTAGGCGGGATGAAAAAAATGTCATTAGTATAGATGGGATCATCGTGTGTAGATGAGGAGGATGGTTTAGGTTCTATGATGGGTATGAAGTTACTTGAAGATTCAAAGGTTGGTATTTTGGAACCTAACCCATAATTTTCATGCAGTTTGAAGGAATGTTAAATGATAAAATTGTGGATACCATGTTCATAACGTCTGAATCCTAAGCCTTTCTAGGAACAAAAATGGAGGTAAATCTATGTGAATACTTGGTTATACAAAAATTTTAAGTATGATATAAAAGGTTTAGCACGATGCTGATACATAGGATGTGTAGAGGGCAGGTCGATCCCTCCATATACAAGATTTTTTTGAGGTTTGGTGGACCTTAGGAAATGACATCTATGACATTGGGTTCATATATGGGATTTTCGTCGGGCCTTATGTATGCTTTTAGAATAGTAATTGAATTAATAATGAGGAGATGATAATCCCCTAGTGAAAGGCTTTACATGATGTCATCAAAGGAGGTGTCATCTTGTAATTTTGAGGATGGAATTAATGTACTAGTGGAGGATTCATTAGAGGAGCCCGAGATTGATTTAGGAATGAACACATCATTTAGATGATACATCAAGTGACATGATTTGAAAGGATTTGGATCTGTGGAGAATGTAACCATTTGACCTTCATGTTTGTATGTAAGACATCAATGGAGTGTGGATGGTATACAATGCATAATGCATATCCAGGGTTGGCCTAATAGCATGTTATACTAGAACTCTCCTTTTTCTAGATAGAAGAGTTCAGGGACAATTTTAACTCCAAATTTGAGTGGTTAGATGATTTTACCCAATATGGAGGAGATGGTGTCATTTAAATCTCAAAGCAAAACTGGTGTCTGGGAGATGATGGTGTTAGGTAATTGAATTTGGCTGAAGGAATGTGATGAGATGATATTAATACTGACATTGTTATTGATCATGACATTTTTTACAAGGGTTTCATTGATTTGGGTTGTGATAAAGAGTGGGGTTTCATGATCTTATGGTTGTAATGATGGTATTTTAGAACTGTCAAAAGAGTTCCCAGTGGAAGTTTAGAGTGTGCCTACTAGATTTACAAAAGGTTGTGGATCAGCTGATGGCACTAATATGGATTGGAGTGCTTCGATCATGGATTATCAATGTGAAGGTGAAGTTTACACAATATGGTAAAGTGAAATCTTTAATGGAACTTGGTGAATTTGTTTGATAAATATGCTTTGTACTATGGTGGTGGGTTTTGTATGAAGGATGACAATGATGGAAAACTTAGTCTTAGTAGGAGGCATCAAAAGAGATGAATCAGTGTTGAGTGGAATAGAGACTTTGGAATTATTTTGATTAGAAGTGTTGGGGTATTGGGTGTGTGCTATAGTGGTGATACATATTGCATCAATTTGAGGAGGAGGGGATTTCTTAGAAGAGGCCATTTTCTGTGGTTGTGAGAGTAAACGATGGTTTATATGTAGTGATTGTCGATGTTTTTTGAGGTTTTTTTGATGTTGCTAAGTCTAAAGGGAGAAGGCATTTTTTTCTAAGGTATTTGATACTGGCATGGAGGGATCTATAATATTCTATACAGTGTCTTAGTGTATGATGATAATAACAAAAGGATTTAAAGTTATACCAGGAAGGCTTACACCCTTGAGAGCTAGATGCATTAATAGGAGGTAATGTTATGATAGATTGTTGAATGATACTTTCAAGGATTAATGTATATTTTCCTTTTGAGGAGGAGGTTGAAGCAAGTGGTTCTTTTTATGATAGTAGGAGCATTAAAGGGATCATTTTATGTGTAGTATGGCTATGTGTTTGTTGAGGAATGATTTTGGATTTTGTGATGGTGACTGGTAATTTTGACAATGGATGTGGCCCTAGAATGGAATTCAAGGATTTTTTACTAAACAAGTGATGTGGTGATGTGTTACGATTCTTTCATTCTTATATCAAGGACTTTATGGTCATTTGGTAGGTTTTTAAAAGTTACACATGTAATTCTAGGTGACATGATCATCATACGATCTTTTCAAAAAAATTAGAATTAGTTCCTTTTGTAAGGCTTGTGAAGAACTTACATATGGGTTTGAAGAGGACATATCAGATGTGGAAAATAAGTGATTAATTTTCATTGGTAAGATTGGGAGATGTGTTTGATTAATTTTTTTTGTTTCTGTGGAAATGATATTGATAAATGGTTCAGATGTGTATTCTGTGATGGGGGTCTTAGATGTTACTGGTGCTTGATGCATAACTATATTGATAGTGAGCTATGAATTAATAAGATTAGACTATGGTTGACTACAGGATGGGGAGTGATTTAGGAAGGGTTGTTTAATAATGTCCAAATTTTGATTTTTAGGTGCATTTGAGTTATCTAGTTGCAATTCATCTTTATCAATGAGATCTTGAAGTACATTTCGGAATGCAAAAAACCTTTTGATGTCATGGCCTTTGATACTATGGTATTTAAAAAAATCATTATCTCCATACCAGGAGGTCTTTGAGAAAGATGTATCGATGAGAGAGATGTTGAGAAGAGTGATCATATTGGAGGTTAGGTGCTTGTTAAAAATAGTGTTGTAAGATTCTCCTATAGGCATGTATGTGTATTGAGGATGATTTTGTTTAGAGATCAAAGGATCTTTGGAAGAATTATTTACAAACACTACGTTTTCCTATGTTTCTTGTAATTATTTTATTTCTAAAAATGTTTATAATGATTGTAATAATACATCTCATGCTAGTGATATCCTAGAAGAATTTATTTCTTGAAAAAATATCACTGATATTGATATTGATTATGTTTCTAATCATGAGCATGTTAGTGAGGATGTTACTTCTCTCCAGACTGATGAGTGTGAATTTTCCACCCTGCTTTCTTCTACCTCTCACATTGCTTCCAATATCATTCATGATGATTCTACTCCATCCATTAATCCACCTCTCATTTTGACTTCTGAGTCTCCATCTAGTGTTCTTATAGAACCTCCATTTTCTTTACCTCCTTACACATCCACTATTCCTTCTCAAGTTCCTATGATCACTCATAATGGAAAGCTTCAACCGCTCAGTGTGCCTCTTCTTTCACCCAGCATTCCATCACAGGATATCTTATCACTCATGCATGTTTTGGCCATATGAAATCTAAATTTCAATATCTCACTCTATAAATTAAATCCTACTATGCTTCCATTGATAACTCTCTTCATGGAAATATTATTCTAAATAAAATTCATAATTTATCTTTTCCTAAGGATTTTATCATGCCTACCTTCTCTTTTTTTGATGGTTTTGGAAATCCTTATTTTCATATTAAACACTACCATATAGCTATGGCTTATTACTCTAATGATCAATTACTGCTAAAATATTTTCACCATAGCCTTATAGATGATGCTCTTCAATGGTATATTCATTTTCCTTTTGGATCTATCAATATATATTATGATATAGAATATGATTTTCTTAGATGTTTTATTATTAAAAATGGTCACAGATTTACTTATGATCACTTACCTCACTTACATGAAGGAAAGCAAAAATGTATTATATATTACATCTAACATTTCAATTCTTTAATGCATCAGTTACTATTTCAACCTATTGATTTAGAAAATAAATTTCTCTTTTGTTGTGTCTTGATTCCTACATTTAAAAAATAGTTAGAATATGATATATGTGAATCATTTATGCTTTTTTGCTTTTGAATTTGGAAATTTTTGTACTACCGTATGGTAGCGTATTCACAAATATTTTACAGAGCCTAAAAAAATTAAATATAATTTCTCTTTCGTGTTTCTGCCTAGGGTTGACTAATGTTAGTATATTTGATTTAATTTTATAACATTAATATATATATATATATAGATGATTAATTTTCCTTATTATAGTCATATCATTTACATTATAAGTGTGTGAAAATATGAAATTATAAGAGCAGAAGCTAAAGGATTCTAGAAAAAGTGAAAGACTCAAGAGGTAAGAAAAAAGAGAAATTTGTCTATAAACTAGCAAGTTTATTGTGTGTTGATAGAAGGTAATAGTTATTTGTGTTACCATCTAAAAATAAATTATGTGATGACAGATGACAAGACAAATGTGCAAATTTTAATAGCAACAACATAATGTTATCGTCTAGAAACATGTATATGTGTTATCGATCAGTAATAGATATATGTGATACCGGCTGATAACTATTAACTGTGTTACTGACCGATAGCAGTACTTTATTTTTCCTTCATGTATATTTCTTGGTCATTTGAATACTCAGTTGTGTTGTTTTCCATCATTCTTAAAAAAAAAATCCATGTGGTTGGATAAAGTTATGTTTCCATCAATATTTTAAACTTCTATATTTTTGTCACATGTGCAAACTTCAAAATCACCCATTCGATGGCCCCTGTTATAAATGAGAAAATAACTCAAGGAAAAAGAAAACATGATATGTAAATTTCAAAATATTTCAGTCATCCAACAGTAACCCTAGTGGCAAGAGGTAAGTTTCGCTCTTACTATGATAATGTTGCTTTATTTTTTTAATTTAGTTAGGGAAGTTTTAAACAAACCAATTTATCTTAAATGTAGAAAAACCCTAGCAGTGACCTTACTCCAAATGAAATTTCCAATCACCAAATTAATTCCATTCAAATTGGCAGTAATGATAATCCCATTTCCCATGAAAATCAAACTTCTGATAAACATTCTAGAAAATCACATCAAAAACATAAGAGTGGGAAGTGGACTATAGGAAGGAATTATAAATTTGAATGGTCAACCAAATATCCATTCAATGACCCTTTTGAACCTAAAAATAGTATTGATACTCCTACAAAATGTAGATGTATTATCTGTAATTGGAAACTAGGAAGAGACCACAAAATGCAATTTAAGTTGGACACAATAGAGAAACATTGTGGGAAGGTTTATGATTCTAAAAAGAGATTTGATGGAACAATTATAAAAAAATAGATGGAAAACTGAGGAATATTTTTTACATATGAGATATGTTACAGAATATGGTAATCATCATAAACATCTTCAGGACCTATTTGAGAAAGGTGGAACTATAAAGACTAGATTTGAAAAAGCTACTGACGTAAGTCTTTAGGAAAAACTCATTCAATTCAGAACAATATTTCACATTTTAAATAAGGGTAGACCTATTTCAAATCTCATTGATTATAAGATATTGTTTTAATATAATGGATTTTAAAATATTCAACAACACACTAGTCAGATACTAGTGCATGAGAGATGGCAAAGTGTATGGGATAAATTGAAATCACTTATTTGAGAGAGAAGGTAAAAAATGAAAAAAATATCACTTTATCAATTGATGAGGTCATAATTGTAGATAATACATCTTGGGTGTGCATGTATGTCTACACTTTCAGTTTCAATAACCATTTTAGGGAAAATCATCTACTAGCTATGCACAAAATGATGGATAACTCTAATACAAAGAACATATGTAAACTTGTTATTAAAAATTTGAAGGAAATAGTTGGTATGGATGATCATTTAATCACTACTAAGACGAGTGGTGTAGGATTTGATGGTGCATATATCATGTAAGGTCATAAAATTGGACTTTCTATTCATCTAAAGAAAGTGTAGTTTCTTACATGATCCATATTCACTGTATGGCTCACCGAATGGATTTGTCTTACAATATTGTAAGTAATTTTGAAAATGTTGCTAAGGTGGAGGATCTGATATGAGAATTGCACTCATATATGTTAAGCAATCCTATTAGATTTCTAAAGTTTCAGAGATTTTTTGTTGGAATAACAAATGGTAAAAAATTGAAAAAATATGTTGACACAAGACGGATATCATTGTATGAACCAACTTGCAGGATTTTTGAGGAATACAGGTCCTTAGCAAGACATATTTTCAAGAATCAAAGAGAGTTAGACAAGGCTAAAGATTTTTTGTATTGTTTTACATATTTAGAGACATTATCAACTTTATGTGGTATTTTTCCAATGCTAAAGGAAATAAATAGCTTGGTGAAATATGCACAGGAAAGATCCATATACATTGTTGATTTTATAAAATTAAGGATACAAGTATTTATGATTTTAGATACCTTATATTACACACTAGACTTGATCTAAAATACAATTTTTAGAAGCTTCAAGGTTTTGAAAGATACCAAAAATCCGAACCGTTATTTAAATTTCAATATAAGTGGTCATCTTTGTAATTCTATTGATGGGAAAAATATTTCAATGCACACTTTATAAAAATATCCTTATGTAATAGGTTTTGAACTTGATGAAGTACTAGTCTCGATTTTTCTTTTTGATGTTGCAGTTTCTGATACACCTAAAAAATTGATGAATATATCTAAAACAGTATATTCTAATATTAGAGAGCATTTTTAAAATAATGATCTATTTGAGGCCATGGGATTTGTAAATCCCATTTTATGGAATCTAATGATTAATGAAGAACAAAGAGCTACAAACTTCAGGAAATCTATGAATCCACTTATGGAGCAGTTTTACAAATCTTCATATGTTGATGGAGTGGAATTAAATGGTATTTTGGACAGAAAAGTACTCATATCACAGTCATAAAATTTTGCATATATAATGTATGATCAATATAAGTCTATTGTTGACCCAATAGAAATGGGATTTGTCACTCTATTCTAGAGAAATATGTATCAGAGTAGAAATTTGAGAGAGAATATAAGTGAATACTTGTTGAGATGATGAAATACAACTTAATTATGAATAATTATAAGGATTGGGTATGTGGGCATTGGGCATAAGGGTGCTCGCAGAGTTTATATAGAACAGGGTGTGCCTAGGAAGGTTTGAGTTAGGACTTAGCCATTTTGTAGATTGAGGCTAATTATAGACATGGAGTACAATGCACGTGTTTTAGGAGACTTAAGGAGGATGAAAAGGCTATTTTGGATGAGTAGAAGATCAAGATCCATGCCATATTTTGAGCTATTAATATGATTATGTTTTTGTTTTATTATTATATAATCTATTAATAGTGCGCTCGCATGATTTTATGTTTATCATGTAAAGGAGCATGACTATTATTAACATGTAGCCTATTTTTGAAAGGTGCATGAGCGGGGAAGGGAAATTCCCCACCCCTATAAATATGTATTGATTTTCATGGTTTAGATAGCTTTATGTTTTGGTAGAGTTATGCTATGATATTATGGGCACACATGACTATGGTGATTATGTTATGTATGTATGAAGCTTTTGCATGTTACAAAAAATTAATATAATGGATCTTTGTGGCTAGATATAGGTCAGGGTTCATTTTAAAATACCTCTTAGAAATCGGAGGTGAAAAATAACTGGCGAATATCCTCGGAACTGATTTCATGGGAAGGTGAATTTTTTATGGGTACGACAACAAAAATTTTGCCTGATTTTTAAGTGGTGTGATAGAAGGATGAAAACGCATGACAGCAGATTTGCTAGCACGCGTTAACAAGGTTCTTAACACATGTCAACGAACCTCATTGACACACATCAACAAGGTTGTTGATACGTGCTAGTGAGGTTCATTTACACACATCAACAACCTTATTGATGCGCAACAACAAATCTCCTATCGCGTGTCTACAGCCTCGGTCATCTAGTCATGCGACAAAAAAATCTTTATGTCATGCGTCAAAAAACTCTCTATCGCACATCTACTTCCTCCACAATCCTATCATGCGTCAACAAACTCTCTCTGTCACGCATCAAAAAACTCTCCTTTTCACACATCAATAAACTCTCTGTCATGCATCTGCAGCCTCCACCCTCTTGTCACACATCTATAGCCTCTACCCTTCTGTCACGTGTTTACTGTACTTGATAATACATATGCCCCCAGGTAGTATGAGTGAGATAGTAGTGTTTTACGTAGTGAATAATCTAGGATTATATAGGGGATAGTTTCAAGGGTAGGCGAAGCTGACCCCTAAAAAAAATTAAACTATAATTTTGTAGGCGAACAAGTCACTGACCCGCGCCAGAAAATTCACCTTTTTAAATTTTACAAAAATGGAATATTCATTATATCATGAATATTTACCTCTAAAATTATCCCTAATATTGGTGTTTGACATAATTGAGCATGGATCTTACATAATAAATCTTATTGTGATTCATTTTTAATTGTTCATACTAAATGTTAAAATCTAGATTTGGTTTATGCACTTCGTTATAATTAATTATCTTTGATGGATATGGAATATATGTTTAATCATGCTAACTCCTTGAACAAGCTAACATAAAAGAGGAACCTAGTACCCTATCACTTCGGGTGATCGCTCATTTCAGGATGAGTGATGTGTCAGCGTGCCTTGGGCTTTGGTGGGTAAAATCTAGGATACATTTTGGTTCTATTTCTGAGACCTCTTTTTCAATTGTTTAGCAGGATGTTGTATGATGAACACATACCGGTTGATTTTGGCTAGTTTTGAAGAGTGGTTAGATGATTTGGAGGGAGAATATGCTCAAAGATTTAACACTAAACCTAAATTTAATGCACGTGTGTGGGTTGAACATAATTTTTTTAATGAGTTGTATGAGACATTATTTTCCATCTTTCCTATAGATTTTTACGAGTGGTTGGTTTCTTATGCATCAAAGATAAATTAGAGGTTTCACATGCTTGTTTGGATGTAGGAATAATTCCAAGCCTTATATGATACAGATCTGACATGGACACATATTATGGATCATTTGTTCCATGGTGTTCTGAATAGCTATATTTTAGAGTACGTAGGTTCCACTTACTTTGGTCCGGAGATTGTTGATTTCTAGTTCTTGCACGATTCCAAAGTATCTTATTTTTGCGGCATTCCTTGAGTGATTAAAATATTGATCGTGACATTGGATTTGGAAGAGAAACCTATGGCTAGCTAAACCCCACCATGCATGGGGATAGGAGTAAGCATGGTGAAAGATAGAGGAACTAGCAGCAGAAAGACAAAGAGAAGAAATGTGTCTGTTATCAAAAATAAGACCCTTGCTTATTTTGGCTAACTTTCCTTGATTCCTTCCTTCCTTGTGCCTCAGTTAATTTTTTTCACTTTTCAGGAACTCAAAATTTTCTAGGTATTACTTCATCAGATAGAGGACCTTCTCCCCATTATAGAAAGGTAAAGAATTTCTCCTAACTCCTTATATTTTGCAAGTTCTGGCCCGAAGGAGTTTTTTGGGGAAATTTTCCCTTGACAGGCCCGCGGCCAATGAAAAGGTGCCACGTCATGGTGGAGGTCGGGCTAGTAGAGAAAAGTTGGAGAATTTTCTAAGGAGTTGGTGGAGGGTGTAAAGGGAAAATATTAAAGCGCATTCCCATAGAGAAGAAGGAATCATGGCGGTGGAGACAAGGATAAATTTGGGCACTTATCCCTTTTTTGGGAGAAAGTCAAAAAATCAAAACTTGGCCTACGAGCCCGTGGACCAACCGGAGGATGCCATGTGTCTAGTCAGTAGTGGAGGTCGGGATGGAGGAGTGAAGTTAGAGAAATTTTCAAGGATTTGGTGAAATACATAAGGGGAAATATTGAAGCACATGCCTGTGATCCCATCGACAAATCAGGTGCCGACACGTAGCAGCACAGGAGTGGGGCACGGGGGTGTTTGGGGAATTTTCCCAAAATGAACTCAAAGAAGAAAAGGAAAGGTTTAAACCTGCACCTCCGCAGTGAATGGGAAAGTGACATGTGGCAGAGGACCAGAGGGTGAGGGGAATTTTTGGGAAATTTTCCCAAAGTCAAAAAGGGGCAAAAATTTCAAATTTCGGCCCACGAATCCATTTTTGCCTTAATTTTGCCAGTTATTCTCTAAATCTTCATAGGGCCATATCTTTCGAAACAGAGCTCATATTTTTGTGTTCTTGGTGTCATTGGAAATATATTGAAGTCCTCTACATGATGGGCTTTACAATTTGTTTTTTGGTGGAGTTTGGTGGGAGAAAAATGAGAAAACATCTTTGGCACGTAAAAAATACATAATTGACATTCAACCACCAAACTTAATGAAGTATGGGTCATTTTTTAGATCTGCAGAGAAATGTACTTTGGTGTATGGATTTTTCAATGAAGCCCATCACCTTACAAGAAAAATTGAAAGGATTTGATTGGTAGTTGAACTCATAAATCATTTTTCCCTCATTTTTTGCTTTCCCTTCTTCTGTTACACTATTAAAAGCTAGATTTGGCTCATTTGTAAAGGGTTGGATGTTTTGTTCTTACAGAATCCTGTCTTCCTCTTGGCACGTGAATTTGAGGAGTTTCAGACCTTCCATGTAACCTGTGACACGTTTTTTTCCTTTTTTCTAGTATAATGCATTGTATCAAATTTGGGAATGGTAATGCATGTTTTGTGAAGATTTTTCCAATCCTCTCATGTGTATATTATTGTTTTATGATCTTTCATTACATTATGGAAATTTGTGCATGCTTGTTGTTACATCTCTATAATTTGTGTTTATTTGTAAAAAAGAATTTCATCACTCCTTTGGTGTATCACCATTTTTACTTAGTTTTGTTTCTTTTTTACATCCTTTATCTCTGTCTCGGAATTTAGAGTAGGATCTAGTATTAAACCTTTGCAAAATTCATGCATACACCTAGACAAAGGAGTAAGAACCAACTTTCTCTAGATAATTTTCTCACTTGCAAGGTCCCACACCTCGGAGAAAATTCAATGTTTTGCAATCACACTAAATGATCCAATTCTGAAATGTAGATCTAAAATTCATTTAGGGGGTGTTGTAGATTTTCACTAATAGTTTTGGCATGCCCAGAGGGACCTTAGAGGTATTCATCTTCATTACAATAAATTTTATGTGCATTTTTGTAAGTTTCTTGCTTGAAAAGAGCCTTGATTTGCACATATGGTGACTCCAAAAGGATAGAATCGACTGGTTTCAATAGTCCAAGCTTGAAGATTCATGAGAAGAATCCAAACAAGGTTAAGGGCTAGAGAAGAAGGATTGTCTGAGTATCTATAATTATCCCCAGGAAGAAGAGAAAGGGGAAGAAGGATCCAAAGGTCTCCATCTCCACCAAACATAACTCTATCAACTCCTCCACCTGGTAGACCTTTCACCCAATCAACAAGGGTTCTCAGGCCAATCATCATGGCATAACCCAATACTTATGTGAACTTTACTAGCAGCAGCCCACTTGCTCTCAATGTACAAAACCCAGTTCCAATTACAGCATTCAAGAATATCCCATACTTTACTAGGGAAAATCAAACCACTCCTAGTGATCATGTCAAATAGATTACTAATGTTTGTGCAATCCATGAGATTATTGAGATGAAAATTGTTGTCAAATTGTTGCCATCTTCATTCAAAGGGAAAGCCTTGCAATGGTTCAGGAGCCTTAAGGCAGGCTCTATCCAAAATTAGAACCATTTGTGCATAGCTCTCCATAACCAGTTTAGAGAAAAGGGGGAAAACTTGTCTCTATTAGAACAACTGAAAACTATCAAGAGAGCTCCCAATGAGCAGTTAACAAAATTCAATTTCAGATTTCAAAGAACATGGGATAGGATCCCATTGACAGTGAGACCAACAGCTCAAGGTGATTTCTTATACTTTCTCAAGGCTTTAAATTCTGACATTTCTATGTTAATACAATCCATGGGAGGTACAACTATACCTGCAGCTTACAGCATCGCCATTAGGGCTGAGAATTGTTTGATCTAAGCTAGTAAACTTGTACCTAGGCCTCTTATGCCCTTATATCAAGACTTGGAAATCCCAAGTACTAGTCAAGCACCTACTTTAGCTCCTATTCCCACTCCTAGAAATTAGAGCTCAAATGAAACTTCTATTTCATCCTCTAGTGCGTCAAATGAGCTTTAAGAAGTTATGAAACAATTACAAATTTTAGGCAATGAGCTGGTTACACTCAAGAGGTAGCAAGCTCAAAGTTTTAGGCCTTCTTATCATCCTCAAACTCAGCCTAATAGGCAGCCATATCAGCCTAATAGGCCACCCAACCCAACTAAAAATTAGAATCAAGTAATGCCTACTGCCAATAGACCATTTCAGCCCTATAACCCCAATGCTACATCTACCCCTAAAGTCTTAGTTCGAGTGCAAAATAATGTAGCTCAAGAGTATGGCTGGTGTTTCCCATGTAGTAAAACTCACAACCAATCTATGTGCTTCAATGGTGCTTTGAACCAAGCTTTGATGGTGACAAAAACTGGTGTAGGGAGTGAGGTGAGTCAAGAAACAAACCAACAACAAGGGACATCTCAACAAGATAAACTCCAAATGAGACTACACTTGTGAACTAGTAGGATGAAGATTTTTGTGGTATGAATCAAACAACTTCTTAGAGTGTAGCAACTAACACATGGTCAAAGAAGAGGAATATTGGTGAAGGGAAGTCATTAGATCTAAGTGATTCACAACCTCCCATCACTCCACAAGGTGTTGACAAGAAAAATGTAGTTCCAAATGTGCAAGGACAACCCAAGCCACCTCCTAGACTGACTCAAATGCCAGTTGTTGCAGCCCATGTACAAGAGAACAAGGTGTAGATTAAAGGGCAGCAAATGGATGTTTCAACCCCATTTAGCATCATTGAACAAATGAAGAATACAAATGTGAACATATCTATGTGGGAGTCATTATCATCCCAAGCCAAAGAGATCTACTACAAGCTGCCATGAAGAATTGGTCAACCGTAAGTCAGCAAGCTCATATGCAAGAGAAGGTGCTCACAAATGCCACTCAGCCTGAGGGGAAGTTTGGAGGATAGAAAGGTAAAGTTTGGAAGCCCTCCATTCTATGTTTCATTGATCATTGGGGATAAACTAGGACATAATTGCATGAATGATTCTGGGGCAAGTAGTTCTGTGATGCCCAAGCAAATAGCTGATCAGCTGGGCCTCCAATATGAAGTCATATCAAAGGGGGTAGTGCAATTAGATGGGACAAAAGTAGCCACAGGGGTAATTAAAAATTTGAGCCTCACTTTTCATGCATGCCCCAATGTCACTGTTTTGCAAGATGTGTTAGTGATAGATTTGGCACCACTCTTTGACATATGTTTGTTAAGGGATTTCACATCTAAAATTGGAGGCTACTTATGTGCTGATTGGTCACACATGTTGTTTAGGAAAAGGTATGGAGCCAAGGCCACAATCAGGTCCAAACCTATAGCAAACTTCCACATTTAGCATCATACTCCAAGCCTAATCAATGTCAATTGTTTAGCATTTGATCAAGAATACTATCCAAGCAAATATGAAGCTAATACCAAATTTGGAAGCATCCCAAATCTGACTCCTGATGAATGGGCAAGAAATATGCATGCTTTTTATCCCTGCAAGGAAATAAAGGAATCTAAACTAGGAGTCTATTACATGCATGAAGAAAATCAGCCCATTCCTAACATCACCAAGCTAGACCATAAAGATGACAATGAGGTATGGAAGTTGTTCTTTGATGGATCAAGAAGTAGACAAGGTGTAGGAGGAGGAGCTATTCTTGTTTCACCTCAAGTAATTAAGTATTATTCAGCCTTTATATTTCAGTTCACATGTTCTAAAAACACTGTTGAATATGAAGCCTTGATACATGGGTTACATTGGTCAAGGATAAGAGGCATCAAGAACTTACAAGTCTTTGGTGATAGTGAGCTAATTGTTAATCAAGTTAAAGGATAGCATGCCACCAAGAATGACGTGCTCAAGAGTTATAAGAATAGGGTGTGGGACCTCATTGAGGATTTTGAGGGCTTTGGCATCAACTCCATCCCTAGGAAAGAAAACTAAGCTGCTGATTGGCTTGCAGTAGTTAGAGAAACTTTTGATGTTGTAGAGAGTATCAAAAGGGATAAAATGCAGCCAAACATCCACATGATTATGAGGCCATTAGTACCAGACAATAATGTAAGTTTGCAAGTGTTTGAGAGTGACCAACAAATCATCAATTTCTTGCAAGAAGAAGTTGAGTTCTCAACCAAAAATCAAGAAAAGTTAGAACAACAGTATGGTGATCAAGTGGTACAATTGAGAACAAACAAACAATTGAAAGGACTTGTGAATTTATAGTCTATCTTCAATCCTAATGATCAATTTAGGAAGGAGAAATCAAACATCCAAGTCAAGGGAGAGGATTTAGAGCCCATCTCAGTTGGAGAAGGAAAGTCACTTCAAATTGGTAAAGTGGCAACTGAGAAAGAAAGATATGAATTCATGTGACTTTTCCAAGATTTCTTAGATGTATTTTCTTGGAGCTATGAAGACTTGAAAGGTTTCAATCCCAAGCTATCTCAACACATAATTGAAATAGATCCAAGTGATAGGCCCATTAGGCAAAAACAAAGACCGGTCAATCCACACATTGAGCCTCTCATGAAGAAGGAATTGAATAAATTAATAGAGGAAAGTATCATATTCCCCATCAAGCACTCAAGCTAGGTTACAAACTTGGTTCTAGTTAGAAAGAAGAGTGGAGAAATCAGGTTGTGTGTAGACTTTAGAGATTTGAATAGAGCATCCCTCAAGGATCACTACCCACTTCCTTCTATGGAGTAGATTTTGCAAGTTTTTGCTGGCTCTGAGAGGATTTTATTGCTAGATGGTTATTCAAGGTATAATCAGATCATGGTAAAATAAGATGATCAGTTAAAAATATCCTTCACCACCAAATGGGGAACGTATGCATATAGAAAAATTCCATTTGGGTTTTCTAATGCCAAAGCTACTTTCTAAAGGGTAATGGATATGGCGTTCAAGGGATTGATCAAAAAAATAGTGCTAATATACCTAGATGATATTACTATATTTTAAAAAAGTACAACAGATCATCTCTTTCATTTGAGACAAGTGTTCTAAAGATGTAGAAAATTTGGGGTATCCTTGAATCCCAAAAAATGCATTTTCTTAGCTCATGAAGGCAAGATCCTAGGCAACATTGTTTCCAAAGAGGGATTAGCAATTGATCCAGAGAGGGTTGAAGCAATAAGAGAACTGTCATTGCCAAAGCATAAGAAGGCTCTTCAAAGCTTCTTGGGAAGATCAATTGTGTTCAAAGGTTTGTTCCAAACTTTGCAGCCCTTATCAAGCCAATAACTATGATGTTGAAGAAGACTGTGGCATTCAAATGGACATCTGAAGGTAAGGAAAGTTTTGAGGAAATCAAAGAGGCTATCTCACAAGATCCAACTCTCATTAACCTATATTTCTCTAAAGATTTCATCCTTTATGCATTTGGCAATGATGATACAATTTCTGATATTTTAGTACAGTAGAATGAAGAAAATGTAGAGTAGCCAATTTCCTTCTTTAGCCAAATCTTAGAGGACTATGAAGTAAGGTATTCCTTCATTGAGAAGCATGTTCTTGTAGTGGTTAGGAGCTTGAATAAATTTAAGCATCTATTTTCAAACAAGGTTCAACTACTGGTTTCTCATGTGGGATTTAAATACTTCCTC
Source organism: Taxus chinensis (assembly GCA_019776745.2). NCBI lineage: Eukaryota > Viridiplantae > Streptophyta > Pinopsida > Cupressales > Taxaceae > Taxus > Taxus chinensis. Next base: position 392,018,370 of record CM034156.1, on the reverse strand, counting down.
CTCAACATAGATCTAAATGAAAAACGTGCAGGGTGGATTACTCGTGTCATGGAGTATGACATTGAAATAAAATTCACCAAGCTGGTCTGAGGAAAGGGATTGTGTGAGAAATTTTCCTTGAGCCAATCAATTGAAGTAAGCAAAGAAAAGAATGTTTATTTGGTGTTGCAAGACAGCCAAGAACAAAGAGATGTTCAAGAAGAAAATGGTGTTATGATCACTCCTTGCTAGACCCAAAACATAATGCACTTATTACAAATAGGCCTATGCCCTCCAGAGATGAACAAAGACAAAAGAAGACACTTCATATTACAGGCTATTCCATATGCACTTATTTATGGTATCTTATTCAAAAAGGATATCAATGGAGTGTTACTGAAATGCATTGGGACACATTAGATTGAGAGAATGCTATAAGAGTTCCATGGTGGATCATCTGGGGGTCATTTTTCTCAAAGAGTATCAGCTCTCAAGATCATGAAGGATGGCTATTATTGGCCCAAGATGTTTAGTGATTGTTATGCATGGATCAAGAGGTGCAAGAATTGTGCATTCTTCATAGGTAAAGAAAAATTAGCAGCACTTCCATTTCACCCAATCTCAGTTGACCAGCCATTCATGCAATGGGGTTTGGAATTCATTGGAGTCATTAATTCAAAATCAAGCCAAGGACACAAGTGGATTCTAACAGCAATAGACTACTTCACGAAATGGACTAAGGCGGTGGCACTCAAAGGGGCAAATGAATCTAGCATTCTAGACTTCTATGAGGGGATAGAAACCAAGTTTTGCATACTTTCCATTATAATATTAGATAATGCATTGGAATTCATAGGATCAAGGGTCGTTGAATGGGATGTTGGAAATGGGATCAATTTGAGCACTTCATCAAATTGTTATCCTCAAGGTAATGGCCAAGCTGAATCTACAAACAAGAATATATTAAGGATCATCAAGAGGACTCTTGATGAGAATTAGAGGACTTGGCACACTAAGCTCAAATCATCTCTTTGGGCTGATAGGATAACTCCCAAGAGATTCATAGGTAACTCTCCATTCAGACTTGTTTATGGGAGAGAGGCAATCTTTCCTATGTCACTTGATTTGCCAACATTGGAACTCATGAAGTAATTGGAATTGTTGGAGTTTGAGGCCATAGAGGTTAGATATGCAAAATTGATGGAACTCTAGGAAGTTAGAGAGAATGCAGCCCAAACAATGGAGAAGGACCAAGCTTTGATCAAGAGAAGCTTTGATAGGAAAGCTAAGGCTAGAACCTTCTAAGTTGGAGATCTAGTGTTGAAATGGGATGCAGACTGAGAAAATATAGGAAGGCATTTAGAGTTTGATGTCACTTGGATTGGCCCCAACATGGTCACAAAATTCAAAAACAACAATGCCTTCTAATTTTCTACATTGGATGGTAAAGAACTACAAATTCTAGTTAATGGAATCCATCTAAAGCATTTCTACTAGAAGGGAAACTTCTCACCTTGTACATATTAGCTTAGATTTTTACTCCTCCAAGTGCTTATGCACATTGTTTTGTTGTAGCATAGTTTTACATTTCCCTAAGTGCTTTGGCACAGGTTTGGTTGTCCTAAGGATGCATCTTTTGCAGATCATGTTCCAGATCAAGTAATGTTCTACCCCCACAATCTTCATTCTAAGAGATTTTCTAATGGATTGAGAGTAACAAGTAGTTAAGTTCATGACTCCATGCCCAATGGATGCTTCAAAGGATATTGATCATTCATATAGCAGGAAGATTACCCCTAAGATTCACCAAATTTTTATCCAAAATAAGCCCCCTGGTTATTTTGGCTAACTTTCCTTCATTCCTTCCTTCCTTGTGCCTCAGTTGAATTTTTTTCATTTTTTAGGCACTCAAAATTTTTTGGGTATTGCTTCATCAGATAGATGATCTTCTCCCATTTCCATAAAGGTAAAGAAGTCCTCCTAATTCCTTGTATTTTGCAAGTTCTGGCCCAGCGGATTTTTTTGGGGAAAATTTCCCTTGACAAGCCCGCGACCAATGAAAAGGTACCATGTGGTGGTAGAGGTCGGGCCGGCAGAGCAAAGTTGGAGAAATTTTCAAGGAGTTAGGAAAGGGCACAAATGAAAAATATTGAACCACATTCCTGTGGAGAAGAAGGAAGCACTGCAGTGGAGATAGGGAGAAATTTGGGCACTTAGCCCGTTTTGGGGCAAAAGTCAAAAAATCAAAAATTGGCCTGCGAGCCCACGGACCAACCGGAGGACGCCACGTGTCCATTCGATGAAAAAGGTCAGGCTGGGAAAGTGAAGTTGGAGAAATTTTAAAGGAGTTGTTGAAAGGTGTAAGGGGAAATATTAAAGTGCATGCCTATGATCCCATCGAAAAATCAGGGGCCGACACGTAGCAGCGAAGGAGCAGAGCACGAGGGTGTTTGGGTAATTTTCTCAAAATGAAATCAAAGAAGAAAAGGTGATGTTTAAGCCTGCACCTCCATAGTGAATGGGATAGTAACATGTGGCAGAGGACTAGCAGGGTGAGGGGAATTTTTTGGGAATTTTTCCCAAAGTCAAAAAGGGGAAAAAATTTCAAATTTCAGCCCGCGAATCCTTTTTTGCCCTAATTTTTCCAGTTTTTCCCTAAATCTTCAGAGGGCCATATTTTTTGAACCAGGGCTTATATTTTTGAGTTCTTGGTGTCATTGGAAATATATTGAAGTCCTCTACATGATGGAATTTTCAATTCTATTTTTTGGTGGAGTTTGGTGGGAGAAAAACAAGAAAACATCTCTGGCACGTAAAAAATACAGAATTGACATTCAACCACCAAAATTAATGAAGTATGGGTCATTTTTTGGATCTGCAAAGCAATGTACTTTATTGTATGGATTTATCCATGAAGCCCATCACCTTGCAAGATAAATTGAAGGGATTTGACTGGTAGTTGAACTCATAAATCATTTTACCCACTTTTTTGCTTTCCCTTCTTCGACTTCACCATTAAAAGCCAGATTTGGCTCATTTGTAAAGGTTTGGACATTTTTTTCTTGCAGACTCCCCTCTTCCTCTTGGCACATGAATTTGAGGAGTTTCAGACCTTCCATGGAGCTTGTGACATGTTTTTTTCCTTTCTGCCAATGTAATGCATTGTATCAAATTTGGGAATGGTAATGCATGTGTTGTGAATGATTTTTCCAATCCTCTCATGTGTATATTATTATTTTTTGGTCTTTCATTACATTCTGAAAATTTGTGCATGCTTGGTGTTACATCTCTATAATTTGTGTTTATTTACAAGACAAAAGTTCATCACTCCTTTGGTGTATCACCATTTTTACTTAGTTTTGTTTCTTTTTTGCATCCTTTATCTCTGTCTCCTTCGAATTTAGAGTAGGATCTAGTATTAAACCTCTACAAAATTCATTCATACACCTAGACAGAGGAGTAAGAAAAAATCTCTCTTGATAATTTTCTCACTTGCAAGGTCCCACACCTTGGATAAAATTCAATGTTATGCAATCAAACTAAAGGACCTAATTTTGAATTACAAATCTGAAAATCATTTAGGGGGTGTTTTAGATTTTCACTGACAGTGTCTTAATTTTAATGAGGTGCGTGAGAGGGAGTTGGAGAAGTAACATGAAGTTGTGGAACAAATGGATTGCAAAGGATTTAGAGCTCACTTAGAGGACATGGAGCCAGAACATATGGAACTCCCCCATTTGGGAAATTATGGTAGAGAACCCTCTTATACCTCAGATGAGAGAGTAGCAATAGAAGCTACATGGGTCGCATGCGTGCATTTGATCCCTCCTGGAAACCTTGCCCTTGTGTTTGTTTTTCTAGTTTCTACAACAATTATCAGTAAGAAAACTTGTGTGGGAAGTAGGGTAGCAATGGATAGAGTTAGTTTATAGTCAAGTTCAGGAGTAAATCAGGTAGCTTATTCATCTATGGTGGCAAAATATTTGTCAATGTTATTTAGAGGTCTGGTTGGAGGTATCTTTTCTAATGCATCATTGGCACAGAACATGGGTGCATAGAACATTGGCATAACGCCTAGAAGTAGAAAAAAATTGTAGACTATAGGAGTTTATTTTAGCATAATTATTGGAGCACAAGGCAATGCATCCTTTGGTACATTTGCTTCCATATGAGGGGTATCAGAAGGATCGGGTGGCTCAGGATCTAGTGGATCTGGTGGTTCTGGGGGTGAAGGAAATACAAGTTCTGGATCTTGTGAGTATGGTTTGTACCATCACCATAATATTTATATGGAGATGTCTCTTCATCTTCTAGAATACAGAGGGATAGAGGATTCAGCTTATCACATGCATATGTCTAAAATAATATGGTGCAAAAAGGGGATTACAACTCCAGAGCACAAGGTAAGTTAGTTTGAACTATGTTATAAGGGTACATGCATAGTTGGTACATGAAATTTGATTCAGACTAGACTTGTTAGGATTATACTGCTCTAAAAGATTCTTTTTCGAAAGAGTTTTACATCCTTGAATTTGAGTAGAAGAGCATCAGTGTGCTTAAGGACATAAAACATGGTACAACTGAGAGTGTTTGGGAATTTGATGCATGTTTCAAAACCATTTTTTCTAAGTTATCTTATAACATTCACCCAATCTAGCATGCTCAATGGTTTTTTGGAGGATTGATCACACCTTTTAGAAGGTCACTCTCATATAAGACTTATAAAGATCTATGTGAGGAAATTGAAGCATCCTTATGCATTAAGCAAGTTAGCATTGTAAACATAGGAGTGATCCCATTTTCAGAGGCCTAAACCACATCTATGGATAAATAGTTAGATAATTTATTAGTCAACTCAGTGCATGTGATGCACAATTGAATTTGGTGCAAAGATTTTAAAGTAAAAGGGCATACTAAAGATATTTGTCCTTGTAAATCGGCACGTGTAATGTTGCCGGACTATGAGATTTATCACTTGGATAATGATTCAAGAAGTTTCCCTTTCTTGCAACACGTGATAAGGAAGAACATGTCTTGTTACTACAATATTTACAGGTATACCACTCATGATACTAAGAATTGTAGGTTGATTGATCATATTCATGATGTAATTGGTACTAGTGTATGTCAGACTAGTGTTGTAAATAATTCAAAGGAAAAGGGTGAGCATCATGATTATGATCACAATGAAGGGCGATCTGATGGAGGCCATGGTAGGGGTTAAGGATATTGTGGAGGAGTCAGAGGCTAAGGTCGCGGAAATGGAAGAAGTGATTTTCCTCATAGAACATGTTATACATGTGGATCCCCTGATCATTACAGGTGTGAATTCCCTCATAAAATTATTTATTCTTTATGCGGGAAGTACCAAAACTATAAATAATGTCTAGACTTGTATGAACACTTGAGTAAGAATAATAAGTCATACAAAGGCATAGGAATTGATAGAGTAAACCATGTCATGGAAGATCAGTGGATGCCTATAGCACCATGAACTGTTGTTACTTTCTCCTTTGCATTCAAGTGTTGATATGTGATTTTCCCATATGAGAATATGTTCTTTTGGTTTCCGGAAGTCATGCTTGATTTGGTTATTTATTTTCTACTCTTAATATCTTTGATTGAACTAGAATATGCTTGGATTCATTTTCTTTCATTCCTCGCATATGAGTGCAATCTGATTTCTGGGAGATTGTAGACTTATCTATCTCTATGACTCATCCTTGGATCAATTGCATTGATCCAAGGAATGTTTTAATTATATTCGGGATGAACAATTATGTATTGACATTTCGTGAATTATTAAGTATGACTGAACTTAGAATATATAAGTTCTTTTAAACCTCCTTCATATGAAAATATTTCCGTAGTGGAAAGTTTTGTTGAATTTTGGAAATTAATCATGGTAGGTCATTGTAATCAGAATTTGGTTTCAGTCATTTTGGCATCGAAAAGAACCTAGACCTTAAGCTAGGTAAGATATGTGAATTTCCCATGTAAAGCTATTTTATTTGATGCAAATCCAAAATCTGATCTGGGAACGTTGTATTCTGTTTGAATTCTGAATGATGATTTTAGCCTATCTAAGTGGACCTAAGCTAGAATCTGAAAGGTTATTAGTTTTTAAATCTAAACTATAACCTATTGTTGCAAAGGTTAGTTAATCTAACCTAGTCCTAAACTATGTACTTGATATTACCTAAGGGTTATCTAAACCTAATACTAAGGTGAGTGACTAATGTTATATCCTAAGGTGTTAAAATTAAATTTACCTATGATCTAACCTAAGTCACTAACCTATCCTAAACTAGTGCTATGAAAGGGAACCTAAGGGATTGCAAGTTTTGGGTGGTGGTTTCTATGGCATTTAAGGAAGGGATAAGGTTGAGAGGATAAGGGGTACTACAAAGGTTAGCGGAGGTTAATTTGGTAAGTGGGAGCTTACGTGGCAACATCTCTAAAAATGGAAACTCTTGTTTATATTAATATGGAGCTTGCCAACTTTGGTGGGTGGTGGCAATGGAAAATAGGTGGGAGAAATGAATTTAATGTAATTAAATTGCATGGGTCCTCTAGCCCAAACTTCTTTGAGAGACATGCAAAGGGAATTTTTTTTGGTTGTTTCTTTTTTATGCTTTCCATTTTTGGCTCTACATGAGCACTGGTTTTTCGAACCAACAGTTTACTCTTCATTGCATGGTAAATTTTAAAGTTTCAAACCTACTTCTGTGTCGTGGGGAATATATAAGGCATGGAGGAATTAATATGTTGTTGTTTAATCTTTTGTGGAAAAGAAGAGAAAGGGCGAGCTCATCCAGAAGTCTTCTTCAACTTTTAAGCGACACTATCAGGCATGATAGGCCCTAACTGTTAAAATATTACTTTCCTTTAAATGTTTTCATTAAAAGAACTCTGTTCTGATGATATATGTGCATTTTTTCTTGACTGGTAACAATGATTCATGGGTTTTATGTAAACTTGGGTTCTGGGTTGAACGTGGAAAATTTGGGTTATGAAGGAAACTTGTTTTCATTGTTCTTTTGTTCCTTTGTTGTGGATTAAACTTGGAGTTCTTTATCCAGTTCAAACTGTCGCATTACCTTTCTTTGCTATGTATTTATAACTAATTAAACTGTGCCAGACTCCGTAGGGTTTTCTTGGTGATGAAATCAGTGAATGTGTTCGATTTCTTAAGATCCTTATTGTTGTTATCACGATTTGGTTGTATTCGTTGATCTGGGTTTTTGTGAACAGTTGTGTTTTCATACCCATTTGGGTAAACAACTAGCAACTGCTGTAAGCTCTTATCTGACTGATTTATTAGATTAAAAACTTGTTCCATGGAAGGAAATGTTTTAAAAGACTACGTGTTTTTAATACTATGGTAATCTCTTATTGCTTCGGCTATGAATGGAGTAATAGATTGTTTGCTTCGCCATGAGAAACTCTGACTATAACAAGTTCATGTTCAAGGAAATTGGTAAATGATTTTATGGATGGGTTGTTGGTATACTCTGTAAAACTTGACTGTTACAAGTTGCGTGTTTTGGAATTATTGAATGATTTAAATCCGTATCTCCTCTTGTGAAGGGGTTTGATTGCTTTTTTAAATTCACAGGTACTGTGAGTAATACAGTTTATGGTTTAGTTGTTTATTTTTAAGGTAACCATGAATGTTAGCAATACGGGTTTATACTGAAAGATTAGTCGTTGAATGGATTTCGTGTTCTTCTTGTGAATTCTTGGTTGATCTTGGAAAAGTTGTAATAAGAAATTGTGTTTATCAATTCTGGGTTTTTAAACATACTTAGAAATTGACATTAGAGTTGAAATGGGTTGAAGCATATGGAAGACCTATTTTTAATCTGACTGTTATTATATATTTATTATAATGGTTTGAACATTTCGACCTTGGGTGTTTTTGAAAATAGGATTTGAATACGTTTATAAATACTGAATATTCAATCTTGTTTAGTGTATTATAATGAAATGGCACCAGATGATGAATCGGTCCAGCTAGATTAGTATTGGATTACTATGTAATCAAGGGAAAATGTTAAGTTAACCTAACTTGATTTTAATCTCGAATGGTTCGAGCATATGAAGGAAAGTAGCCTGTTTCCTTTGGATCGGGTTTATATTGAGTTCGATAGGTTGTAATGTTTTATGTTAAATGTTGATATTGGTTTCATTGGATGTATAGTGGCATATCCTGTAGGGATCTAAGGGTAATTCTATATGGTGGCTCTACCTGAACCGAACTATTGAATGTACTTAAGTGCTAGAAACAGATTCTTCTTCCTTGATTAGATTTATTAAATGGTTATTATTTCTTGGAAATTGGATTTAGTTCTAAAACTTGGTTACAACAGTGTTTTGGTCATCTCTGTTTTATCTCTGAGTTGAAAAGGAAGGTTGGGAAGGGGCTTTAAAAGAAATAAAGTTATATTGATCTCTTCTTGAATGTTAATATACTCTTTCTTAGAATTATTTAAGGAACTCAATCAGTAAAGTTATGGGATGGCAGATTATTATATTAAGATGAAAGAAACATTAGGATTAGGGATCCTAACCTGGAAGACTCCTTTCATTTTACAGCAGTGTTAAGATCTTGTTTTAAACTTACTGTTTGTTATTTTATTTGCAAAGTAATTCAGTATTTATTTCCTTGCATACTTTTCATGGATTGAAAATCAAGTATAATAAGATGAAGGACAGATTGGCAGGAGAACTTGCAAGTGGCAGTAATCCATTCCTTCTGTTTAAATTACTTTTGTATGAACCTATTGGGATGAATACTTCAAGTGGTTTAGTGTTAAATAAAAGGTGATCAAATCATGATATACACTATTTCAGCTTTTTCAGATGATTAGGTGCATAATAAACAAGATGTTCCTTCTTACTTTCTTGTAAGAAATGAGATGAATCATCCGAAATAGATTAAGTTGAAATTATGTATGTAACTTAAGTTATGATATGAAGTTGTATTATAATTGGTAGGAAGAAAACTCAGAGTGTATTATGATTTTGGATTGTGAAGGTAATTGTTGGAATCAATTATACTTTAAATTTAGGACAAGTAAAATAGAATATTCTTTCTGTCCATTTTGTTTTAACAGTGTACTAGGACTCTTTATATTGACTTCACTTTAAGTTAGAAAGTATGAAGTAATTGATGTCATTATAACAGGGTTGTTTAATTGAAACAATTAGTGGAATGCAATTGTTTTAAGGATTAGTGCTTATCATGCTCAGTTCATTGAACTGACCCATGCTAGCAATTTTTGCAGATGGTCTTTCGTAAGTGGTAAAGGAAGACAAAATCTGATATGATGCATTGACTGTTCTAAATTGGTTCTTATGAAGAATTCTGATTTGATTTCTAAACTGTATTGTGAAAAGAAAAGTTACCTCTTTTGTTTGAAGGCTATTGTCTTAAAGTATGCCTGAAGTGCATAAGTTGTAATTGTATGGGTTTGGAAATGAATGAAATAGTGAGAAATTACCTATGTGGAATGTGTAACTTATCTTGTTGGGATGATCTTCTTATTATCTATATGAATGAGTGTGCATTCTTATTGTTTTATACAATGGAATATAGATGAATTTATTAAGTAAGCCATAGCTAATTATGTGGCTGAATACTACATTCTTGATTAGTGATTCTTTATAACTTATGATTGTGATTAAAAACTGTAAATAAGATCACTGCATTTATAGGGAACATTGAGAGTGGGTTATGCCCTAAAATGTAACTATAAGAAGAAGAGGACTTTCCTCTCTTGTAATGCACTAATTATAAAAGGAATATATGGTTATAAATCACTAAGACTTAACAGTATTAAGTCTGATATGTCTTAGCCTATTAGGTTGATACATTTCCTTCGTTGGATAAGTTATTTTTAAATAACGAAACTTAAATTGTTGTTGTCCTATTTTTTTGGATAAAAGGTTGTTAGGTCCCAACTAAAAACCAGGAAGCAACCTTAATTTAATTAAGACCCTTTTGTAAAGCAAAACCCTAATTACAAAAAGTTAACTTAAAGAGTGTTGGACTCAGGGTTAGGGAAGGCTGCCAAAATATGTAGTTATGTAACCCAAATATAACTTAACGTAAGTAAATTCTTGGAGGTATGTACATCTTTTCAATGTTGGTCTGTAGGATGTTGACACATGTCAACTGCAAGTTTTTACCTTTGAGAAGATTAGGATCTTCTCAAGGATACAACAATGCAGATGACATGTGGCAACACCCTTCTGCATTGATCGTTAAGATTTACACACCTGGAACTTGATCAAGATTTCTCTCCAGGACTGGTTAGGACCATAATCAGGTTATGAGGAAGCCCTTTGAGACTCAAGGTACCTTGGCACATGGGGTTAACTTCGGTTGACCCAGTATGCCAATTTACCCTTAGTCTTTAAGAGCCTCTTCATATCATGGACTATGATGTTAATCCGAACTAGAGTGAAACCTTGGGACAAGGGGACTGACAGAAGTCAGTATAAGATGTTCTATATAACAATAGAGTGGGGTGAAGGACGTATTCCAGATTGACGAGTATGTCGTCAAGGAATAAGTAATACAAACAGTATGTTATAAATCTTTGGCCAAAGTATCGCAAGCTACTGATTGCGTTGTCCTATGTCACCTAGTCTAAGGATCGTGATGCCGATGAATATTGGTAACAATTATTTAGATAGGTTCCTTGGTAGATCACTCAGAACCCAGAATAGGGTAAGAGAACCACGAATATGAAGTATTCAGTAGAAAACTCCAAGCTCAATGTTACACATGAATAGATCGGTAGTTCACCGAGTCATGGAATGAATAGATCGGTGGTACACCGAGTCATTACAACTGCATATGGTTATCTGTTATAAGAATGATTGTTATGAGATGTGTGTTCTAAATTATGTATTTAGAACAGAGAACATTAATCATGCAAAAAAAAAATGAATTCCTTGTTTCTAAAGTATTAAAATGGGCATCAGATGAATCTTGATGATTTAAAGGAATTTTTCAAGATTTGGTGACAAGAGAACATCATTTCTTCATTGGTGGAATGGTTGAAGGGAAACACCCTGCATGCTAGAATTGAGTGTTAAAGGAAAATTTTGCATGTTAACCTTCCTCCTCATAGTTTGGATTATGACAAGGAAATTACTCATAATGTTGTTTTTGATGGTTGGATTTAGAGTAACATTTTGATTGACATAGGTGTGGGAGTGAATGTACTGACTTTGGATGCATGGATTCAAATGGGTAGACCACCATTGCATCCATCTTCAAATGTGTTGTCTATGGAAACTAGGACTAAATCCATGCCTATTTTGGTTTTGAAGGATGTGTTTAATACTATACAAGGGGCTAATTTTACAGAGGACTTTGATGTTTTAGCACTTGCAGAGGCTGACAGTTTTCTAGCACTGCTTGGGTGCTCTTGGTATTATGTAAACAATGTTGACCTATGTTTCAACAAGGGATATATAAGTTTTGGGAATAAGGAAGAGCACGTCATTATTCCTTTGGCAGATGGAAAATTTGTACCTTATGTAGATCCCTTAAGTGAAGAAGATTTAAATAGAATTTATGTGCACACCATTAGAGATATAGAATTGCTTTATCCATCAAAATGAGTTCTCCATTGGGATGATGTACAGTCCATGAGCGCTACTACAAGTTTTACATGTGACAACTGGGCACATGGCACTTAAAAATGGTTGGGTGTGAAGTAAGAAGTGTAGTTACATGTGTAAGAAGGGTATGATTTTTTTGGTGGTTGGACAATAACCAGGTACCAAGGTACAGTGGCAAAGGGAATCATGAGTTATTCCTATGTGCTATGGAAATACGGTGGATAGATCAGGTAGAAAGAAGGATATTATAGTTTATACTCTATGTGGTATAGCAGTGCACTGGTGGATGGTTCATAGAAGTAATCTCTTGGAATGGTGAGAAGTGATAATCACCTTCTCTTCTAGATTTCTCTAGAGTAATGTGCCTACTTAGATATATGATTTTCATGGTAAGGATCATGTTCAACACCACGTTGAACATTGTGATATTATCGTGATAGAGAGGAAGGAAGATTACCACATTTATTATGGGTGCATAAGCTCTACTTCACCTTCTGAGGCTATGGGTGTGCCTGTTATGTCTATATATAGTTGAATAGAGAGACTTGGAATTGGCAAGAACTAATTGCATGTATGATTCAAACCTTTTATTGTTTTTCAACTAAACCTCTGGTGAATGAGTCATTATAGGTTATGAAGTGCTTGACTATAGGAGATAGTGCAAAGGATAAGGAGCTTATTTAGGATTTTTTATGTGAGTTAGACCTAGAGGTCTACTTTGAAGTAGAAGAAATAGATACATAATAGGTTGGGTGTGCCTTCCTAGAAAAATAAAAGGGTAAGATGGTCTGTGTCATTGAGGATGAAGAAGTGGAGAATCTAGACGTTGAGCATATGGAGGGTATAAGTGAGGTATTTGATAGTGAAAATGATAAGGTGCACACCTACCATGAGCCTATGAAAACTAAGAAGGTCAACATTAGAATGGATGTTAAACCTAAGGAAGCCATCATTAGGGATTATTGGTTTGAATCTGAGGTTGTTAAGATAGTTGAGCTATTACGTGACTTCCAGGACATGTTCCCTAGAGGATATCATGAATTGAAATGCGTACATGAATATTTGGGTGAAATGAAAATCAATATAAAGGAAGGTGTATACCTAGTTAGGAAGATACCTTAAAAGATGAACCCTAACCTGCACGTCAAGGTAAAAGAAGAAATTGACAAGATGCTGAATTTTGGAATCATTGAGCCCATTGGGGAGTCAAAATGGGTTAGCCCTATGGTTATTAGCATAAAGAAAGATGACATAATTAGAATTTGTTTGGATTATAGGGAGTTAAATGTTGCATGTGTAATTGATTCCTATCCCACACCATTTACTGAAGAAATTACAGAGTGCAAGATCTGCTCCTTCCCTAATGGATTTTCTAGATATCATCAGGTAAGGATAGCTAAAGAGGATCAAGAGAATATAAATTTCACGACTGAGTGGGGAATTTTTTCATATATGGTTATGCCCTTTCGATTAAAGAATGTACCTTGAGTGTTTTCACGCATTGTTGTACAGGCCTTCCAAGGATTTATTTATAAGTTCTTGTAGGTTTATCTAGATGATTGGATAATCTATGGGCTCTTGAAGGATCACTATGATAAGTTAAGGCTTATGTTTGAGATATGTCAGTAATTGAGCATATATTTGAACATCAAGAAGTGTGTTTTTACTACACCCTTTGGGACTTTGCTAGGACACATTATCTGTAAGGAGGGTTTGTTAGTGGATCCTTCTAAGGTTGTTATTTTGGGCTTAGAGGAACCTACTAAAAAAAGTGAGGTATGTGGAATCTTGGGGCACACAAGATATTATAGTAACTTTATCAAAGGATACAATAAGATCACCATGCCCTTGGAGGAGTTATTGAATGGTAAAGTAAAGTTCTCTTGGGGTGAAGTGCAATACTTATTGGGCCCCTAATTTATTGCCCAAGTACAGAGAGGTGCGTGGGCACGCAAGGCCTATTTGAAAAAGGATGCACAAGGATAAAGTATGTAGGATAGGGTTGTAGGAGTGTTTAGTAGAACAAGTGGCACATGCATAAGGCAGAGAAAAGGTTTTGGGACTTATCCATGTTTGGCATAACAAACAGAACATGAGAAAATTGTGACCTAACTACACATGCAGAGTGGATAAGGTGTTATCCTGGCGACAGGGTGGCGTAGAAAGGAATATACCTTACGATGGAAAATTCTAGAAGGCCATCATTGTAAAGAGTGAAGATATCGAGCCTAAAGAAGCATTCTACCATGTACCACCTTGGACACTTGGCAATGGATCTGCAACTCCCGCAAAGGCTTGAAGGTGTTGAGAATGGCTATAAATACAATCACCTGGTAGAAGAAGAAAAAGAGAGAGACGAAGAGGTACACATAGAGGAGATTAGAGAGAGAATATGAGAGGTGAAGATCTACAAAAATACATGGAGAGATTCATGGGTTGGGCTAGGAGATATGTAGGAAGAATGATGTATGAAGGGATGGTTACATGTTTTTCTTTTGCATTGTAAGGGAAGTAAGTCCAGTCTTGTTATATGGTTCTAATCTACACTATCATTTTGGTATGTAATGACCTTGATAGATGTAATGTGAATACTGGACATGTTCAATTATGAATATATGTGACTCGCAGTTCATACATATCTCTTTTTTTTATGTTCAATGTGTTTCATATTAATGAATATAATCATTATACATCCTCTTTCCCTCATGGTTCAGATCTATATTTTTTTAATATGCTTCTTGTCTAGATTAATATACTAGTGTAGCATTTACTCAAATCTCTCAGTTGAATAAGGAGTTTCTTATGTCTTCTATTAATTATCTATGATACATTCTTACACAACTCACATAAAAGAGGGGCTCGGCACCCACACATGCCTCAGGTGAGTTTCCAATGCCTGCTGGGTGATAGGTTGGTGCACATGGGATTGTCCTTATTTGTTAAGGGATATAAAAATTGACTACATCTTGGTTCCATTTCCAGGACCTCCTTGTTAGTGCGAATTCACAGCACCCCCGGGATGTTGATCAAATTTCTAGGTTGATCATACTAGCATCCAGTGTGATTGCACAACATTGAATCCTTTCTCTAAGTGTGGGACTTGAAAAAAAGAGAAAGGAATCTCCAGAGAAGGCTGGTTCCTCTTCCTAAACTACCTACCACAAGTTGTTCCAGTGTAGGAAAGCTAATCTAATCCTAATCTAACTTCCAAGGATATAGGGAGAGAGAGAAAAAAGAAAAAAGAACAAAAGCCTACACTAAAACGGTGATACACTAGAGAAGGAAAATGCTAAACATCTATCAAAACTGTTATGAACATAGCTCTAACCCTACAATGAACATTGAAACGTGCACAAATACCTGCAATGAAGAGAGGCAAGAAGAAAACAAGAAAAAAATGAGCAACGATGGACAGATGCATCATGAAACATGTTTTTGTTTCTCCAGAAGTTTGCACAGAAAATCATTTTAATGGTAAAAGGAAAAAACACCATTACAGAGCAAGGGAGGAGGTTTGAACTCCATTTTCAACCCTGGGGAAGAAAAGAAAGGAGAGCAGAGTAGAAAAGATGAACGACCTTTAGAAAGAAGTCCCCTCCTTACAATTTATAGGAAGAATGAGAGAGGGAAGAGAGAGGAAATATAAATCTACCCCAACCACCTCTAGGTTACATTTAATTCATCTCATTATGGCGGTAGGTGAGAACCCTAGCAAAAGTAGTGAACTGTATTTTGCATTAAAACTGGTTGTTGAAACGTCATTTCTGGCCATTACCATGTGCCAGAGGCATTTCTTAATTTTCTCTCTCCAAACTAAACCAAAATGCAAGATTGACCCTAGACTCATGTATATAATTTCACCAGATTTCCATTGATATGAAGAATGTGGAAATCCAAGCTCTGGATCAAAAGTTATGGCCATTTGAAGATTTAGGGCAAAAACAGGGCCAAAACGGATCGGCGGGAAAAAAGTTTGAATTTTTTACCCACCTAGTTTATGAGGTGAAGACATGTGGCACGTGCTGATTAGACACAGGCCTGTCTTTCCTAAATTTTCCATGGGTCACCTTGACATTTTGACTTGGATACGTGTCAAAACCCCATTGGATGTGGGTTTGACCCTCCAAAATTTCCTTGCGGGTTTTTCCAATTTCTGGCGCCACCTGGACACGCGGCGAGATTCTATTGGCTCGCAATAAGCGGGGTAGGCTAAAACACTCCTTTCGGATTTTTGGTGAAACAATTAGCCAAATTTCCAACTTTTTTCCCCTTCTGACATGTGGCACGTTCTGATTCATCCGCGGGCCTCCTTGTCTCTTTGTGGCTTTTTCACCTTTTCGCGTCCCACGCGTCCCTTGCGTACTTTTGTCCCGGTTGTCCTAGACAAAAATCTCCTGCTCCGGCCGATTCGGGCTTCCTTGTTCCTGTTTGCAGCTTTTTTTCCTTTTCACGTCCCACGCGTCCCTCATGTACTTTTGTCCCGACTGTCTCAGACTGCCTGGGACAAATATCTATGAACCGCCCGAAATGGACTGTCTGTCGGTGAATCGGCCAATTCACGTCCCACACGTACTTTTTTCCCAGATGTCCCAAATCGTGTGAAACAAGACTTAGGTGATTTTTCTTTGCTCTCAGCCATTTCAGATTTTCACATCCCATGCGTCCCGACGTCCCAACTATCCCAAACCGCGCAAAACAAGACTTAGGTGATTTTCTTGCGTTTACAGCCCCAAGCTTGGTACGCCGAACCTCAGTACGACCCAAACCCTTCAAACCCAAAATGCCTTAAAACAGTCCTGCAACCTTATTTTTTGCATTTTTTCCATTTTCTCTAACTCGTTGGGATATCTTCTTGGATGGAAGAGTTAGAAAAAGGCCGAGGGGACCCCGAAAAACATGATTTTGGGTCTGAATCAATCTACTTGCTCGGGACTGAACAATTTGATGCATGTTATCAAAATTACCTTGAGGGGTGAATTTTGGATAACAATTTAGGTGACTCAGTGGAGTCATCTACCTGCTGGATGAAGCTACCAATTTCTTGAAGCATCCATTAGGCATGGAGTCATGAGTTGTAGCCTGCAAACTGATCTGAACTTTGAAAACTTCCCTCTGAGCCACTTGGAAACCCACTGAAATGGATTGTGCAAGAGCAAAACCAGCAACACCAAAAGTATGTAAAAACTGAAAATCATACATGCTCCAAATGGAACATGCAGAGTGTGCACAAGGACTTCTTTTACTGAAAAAAAATCTACCTACTCTATTCTAACTGGAAGCAAAGGTGAGCTAAACAAACCCTGCAATTGGTTGTGCAAAATAGCTTCCTTACTTCAAAATTGGTAGCCATGTAAATGATTTGGAGTTGAGTGTGGCTGCTAGGATGGGTGGAAAATCAACAAGAAGCTGGTCTTCCACCAAAATCATCAAGGTATCAGGTGAAGGAAAATTCAATACCTCTTTTAGTTGTTCTGCATTTGGATTGAAGAGGTATGATAGTTGATCCTTGGTTCTTTGCATATCATCCTCATGCTTAGAGGAAAGCATGACTAGTTGTGGCTTCTCCTTTGGCTCCAATGAAGCCAAATACCTGATTGGGAAAGGTCTGATCCATTTGATATGCCCATAATTCTAATTTTCAACTCCAAGAATGGAGTTCTCTTGTAGACCCTCTTGAATGGATGGTGTGGAAGTGATGGTAGAACCTTTCTGCCCTTTCTGTTCCTCCAATGAAGAACATGGAAGATTTAAATCTTCTAATCTTGATTCTAAAGAGCTCTTATAAGATGCAGGCTACTACAAATGAATGCTCTCCTCCATGATAGCAGGTTCTTGTGTTTGGAACATGGATGATGAAAGAGAGAATGGTGGAAACTCAACCGGTTCTTCTTCATCAAAACAGTCTTCCAAATCAGACAGGTAAACTACCTCATTGCTGTCCTGCTGCAAATTTTCAACCTCTCCCATGGTGTTCTCTTGATCTGCAACTTGATCACCATGGTTTCTTTCATCCTCCAATATTGAGTTTGAGAGATCAAACTCTTCTTTAGTACTAGAACACAAGATGGATGAAGTAGAAAGAAGAACTGAAGGTTCTCCTATAACCTGCTTTGTGCTCAAAGCCTTTGGATCTGCACTTTTCTCCTCCACAACTAGAATGTGCTCCTCTTCTTTTGGTTTTGGAGCAGCTTCTCCTTCCTCCAATGTTTGATGACATTCCTACTCTTGATAGAACTCTTCTTCTAGCATGAAGTTTGTCAAGTCAAACTCTTCAATCTGTTACTCTAGAGGACAAGTTGGGACTGCAAGATCTTCTTCTGAGCTTTCTTCCTCTATGGCTGATTGTGCAAATTGAATTGAATCAGCATTCCCTTCAAATAGAGTGCCAACATGGACACTATTTTCTGAGCAAAATGAATGCTGATCTATTTCTTCTTTTTGCTCTTCTTCTGTTGCCACAAAATCATTCTTAACCACCACCTGTTCTCCAACTCCAACCTATTCTAAAGGCTTAACCATCAAGGGGATCTTTGTCATCCCAAATTTAAGAGCCCAACTCTTCAGACTTCAAATTTCTTCATCCTTGTTTGGCTTTTCTTTTTTCTGTTGTTTTCCTTGACTCGCATTCTAATTTTTATCCTCCCAACATGGATTTGGGAATGCAAGAGGAGAAGTGGATTGTAACTCAAATGGCTTGGAATTTTTTTGTGGTGGTGGAGGAGGTAGAAACTCTTGTTTCTTTGGAGGAGGGGGTATTTCTGTTAGCTTTTGTGGAAGGGATGACTTTTTGGAAGGAAAAGGGACAAAAGAATTGAGATGAGGTGGAAGACTAGGGGGTGGAGAAATGGATTCAACACTTGGGACAACAGATGGAGAGTTTAAAACTTGACACTGTTGAGATAAAGCAGATTGGGAAAGAGGAAAAAGAAAGGCATGAGATGGCGTGCTTACCCGTTGACAAGGTTTCTGAATACTCCTCTCATACACCTCTATTCCTTCAATCCACTTTGCAAGCAATGGCAGCGTTGCAATCATGAAGTCAAGATTGTCTTGAGGGCTATAATGCCTTGGAAAAGGTCCCACCCATGGACAGGGTGCTCCACAACCGATTCCAAATGATTTCATTTGTGCTTGAGCCTTGTACTGCACCATTTTTACCTCCATCTTTTGGATTTTCTCCAACAGACTAGTATCTTGCATCTGATGGTCTTCATTATATGCATACTCTTGCTCTTGGAAAGATCCATAGCCAAACTGATTTTTGCATTGCTACTCATATGGGTATGTATGCTGATTTTGAATTTTTTCAAAATGCTGATTTGGAGGATTTAAAAAACACATTGGAGTTGTGACATACTGCTGTTGTTAAAAATGTGAATTCCATTAAGGAAATGAAGTCATAATTGCACAACTTCATGGAATGGAAAAGAATGAAAGGGATGGAAAGAAGGATGGATAGGAATGGATGGAAAATGGGTCTGCAACTCAAAGAATGAGTTGTTTACTAGATGGAGTTGCCATATGTGTTTGCAAGTGCCTCCAAAGGCTGAAATCTTCATAGGAACACACCAACCTACAAAATATGAAGTGGAAGACCTCTAAGGTCCCACCGGGTGTGTAAAAACTGTTAGTGCGAATTCACAGCACCCTCTGAATGTTGATCAAATTTCTAGGTTGATCATACTAGCATCCAGTGTGATTGCACAACATTGAATCCTTTATCCAAGTGTGGGACTTGCAAAAATGAGAAAGGAATCTCTAGAGAAGGCTGGTTCCTCTTCCTAAACTACCTGCCACAAGTTGTTCCAGTGCAGGTAATCTAATCTAATCCTAATCTAACTTCCAAGGAGATAGGGAGAGAGAGAAAAGAGAAAAAAGAACAAAATCCTACACTAAAACGGTGATACACCAAAGAAGGAAAATGCTAAACATCTATCAAAACTACTATGAACATAGCTCCAACCCTGCAATGAACATTTAAACGTGCACAAATACCTGCAATGAAGAGAGGCAAGAAGAAAACAAGCAAAAAATGAGCAAGGATGGACAGATGCATCACAAAACACGTTTTTGTTGCTCCAGAAGTTTGCACAGAACATCATTTTAATGGTAAAAGGAAAAAATGCCATTACAGAGCAAGGGAGGAGGTTCAAACTCCATTTTCAACCCTGGGGAATAAAAGAAAGGAGAGAAGAGCAAAAAACATGAACGACCTTTAGAAAGAAGCCCCCTCCTTACAATTTATAGGAAGAATGAGAGAGGGAAGAGAGAGGAAATATAAATCTACCCCAACCACCTCTAAGTTACATTTAATTCATCTCATTATGGCGGTAGGTGAGAACCCTAGCAAAAGCGGCGAAGTATATTTTATGTTAAAACTGGTTGTTGAAATGTCATTTCTGGCCATTACCACGTGCCAGAGGTGTTTCTTGATTTTCTCTCTCTAACCTAAACCAAAATGCAAGATTGACCCTGAAATCATGTAGAGAATTTCAACAACTTTCTATTGATATGAAGAACATGGAAATCTGAGCTCTGGATCGAAAGTTATGGCCATTTGAAGATTTGGGGCAAAAACAGGCCCAAAATGGATCGGCGGGAAAAAAGTTTGAATTTTTTACCCGCTTGGTTTATGAGGTGAAGACACATGGTGGGCGTTGATTAGATGCAGGCCTGTCTTTCCTAAATTTTCTATGGGTCACCTTGACATTTTGACTTGGATACGTTTCAAAACCCCATTGGATGCGGGTTTGACCCTCCAAAATTTCCTTGCAGGTTTCTCCAATTTCTGGTGCCACCTGGACACGTGGAGAGATTCTATCGGCTCGCAATAACGGGGGCGGGCTAAAACACTCCTTTTGGATTTTTGGTGAAACACTTAGCCAAATTTCCAACTTTTTTCCCCTTCTAACACGTGGCATGTTCTAATTCATCCGCGGGCCTCCTTGTCTCTTTGCAGATTTTTCACCTTTTCGCATCCCACGCATCCCTCGCGTACTTTTGTCCCGGCTGTCTCGGACAAAAATCTCCTGCTCCGGCTGATTCAGGCTTCCTTGTTCCTGTTTGTGGCTTTTTTTCCTTTTCACCTCCCACGCATCCCTCGTGTACTTTTGTCCCGGCTGTCCCAGACTGCCTGGGACAAATATCTTTGAACCGCCCGAAATGGACTGTCTGTTGGTGAATCAGCTGATTTGTGTCCCACGCGTACTTTTTTCCCAGATGTCCCAAACCACGTGAAACAATACTTAGGTGATTTTTCTCCACTCTCGGCCGTTTCGGCTTTTCACGTCCCACGCGCCCCGACGTCCCAACTATCCCAAACCGCGCGAAACAAGACTTAGGTGATTTTCTTGCTTTTTTGGCCCCAAGCTTTGTACGTCGAACCTCAGTACGACCCGAACTAGTATGACACGAACCCTTCAGACCCAAAATGCCTTAAAACAGTCCTGCAACCTTATTTTTTGCATTTTTTCCATTTTCTCTAACTCGTTGGGATTTCTTCTTGGATGGGAGAGTTAGAAAAAGCCCGAGGGGACCCCGAAAAATGTGATTTTGGGTCTGAATCAATCTACTTTCTCGGGACTGAACAATTTGATGCATGCTATCAAAATTACCTGTTGATGGAGAATCGCAGCACCCCTGAATGTTTGCAACACGATGGGTTGAGACTCTCAGTACGATTGCATAACATGGAGCTTTTCCCAAGTGTGGGACCTTGTGAAATTGGAAAAGCTCTCCGGATGAAGGCCGGTTCCTATTCCTCTATTCAGATGCACACATAGAAAATGCAGAGGGTTTACTAAAAACCTAATCTAACTTGCCAAGGAGACAGGGTAAGAAAATGCATAAAATAAAACCTAAACTACAAAGGTGATGCACCGAGGAATGAAGAACACCTGTCTTGCCAATAAACACAAACCATTAAAATGCAATGCAAGATCATGCACAGATAGCCAGATTCACAGTGAAAGATCAAGGGGATGTAAATGAATACAGAGAGGGTTGAGAATCATCCACAGACATGCATTAATTTGCTCCAAATATTGATACAACACACTACAAAATGCCAAGAGGCAAGGTTGCATTAACAGTTTTCAAATGGGAGGTTTTAAATCCACAAGTTCACCTGCCAAAGAGAAGAAGGGAGGGGAAAAACAGAAATGTCCAACCTTTAGAAAGAATCCCCTCCTTACAATTTATAGGAAGAATGAGAGAGAAAAGAGAGAGGAATTCGAAATCTGCCCAAACCACCTCCAGAATGCACTTAACTCATCTCATTATGGTGGTAGGTGAGAACCCCAGTGAACCCAAAAGTGGTGAACTGTATTTTACATTTTTTAAGAATTTTTTCTCACCCAATTAAAGATATTCAGTCGTAGTTGGACAAAGGACCTCGTAAGATTTCCAAAAATTCCAACCTTACATGAATCCAAGCTCCCAGTCGAAAGTTATGGCCGTCTAAATACTTGCGCCAGGGCCTGCTTCCTGTCAGCGCTCAAATTGTTGCGCCTCCTGAAGGTACGCCAAGGGCACATTCATGGGTGTCGTCATCCATGCGCACATTTCCTCTGTCAACACTCTGTGCATTCATGTGTGCCTTGGGCGCATCATTTGCCTCTTCGACATGGGCCACCATTTCCTCTGTGCACCATGTTTGGGCCTCTGTCGACATGTCTGTGTCGTGTGCCCATTCTGTGCTGCCTTGGGCGTACCATTTCCTCTGTCGACACTCCGTGTCGTGCGCCCATTCTATGCGCCTTGGGCACACCATTTCCTCTGTCGACACTCTGTGTCATGTGCCCATTTTGTGCACCTTGGGTGCACCATTTCCTCTGTCGACACTCTGTGTCATGCGCCCATTTTTTGCGCCTTGGGCGCACCATTTCCTCTGTCGTGCGCCACACTCCTCTGTCGTGCACCCATTCTGCCCACATTCATTTCCTCGTGCACCTGTGTCGTGCGCCCATTTTGTGCAGGGATGTGAGCTTCTTTGATTTCTCCATTCTCCTACTTGTCTATATCTACCTGGGGGGGAAAGATATATACAACAATTTGGCGACTCAATGGGATCACCTGCGTGCTAGGTGGAAGATCGGTGGCCTTTTAGCAATCCATTGGGCATGGAGTCATAAGCAATAACTTGAAACTAACCTGATATCTGATCCCGATCCTGATATTGCAACTCCTTCGAGAGCACATTGAACTATAGAAAACCAACCTAGGAGCAACAAAAACTTGGCCGGAGCACTTAGGGAAATAGAAACCTAACTACAACAAGAAAATGTGCATACGCACTTAGAGGAATTGAAATCTAGGCTAATATTTACAAGGGTAAACCCTTTTCTTTTAGTAGCAATGTTTAAGATGGATTCCGTTAACCAGAATCGGGAATTCTTCTCCATCCAATGTAGACAATTGGAAGGCGTTACTAATTTTACATCCCATGACCATGTAGGGGCCACTCCAAATGGCATCAAACTTGGAATGCCTTCCTGGTTTTTCCCTATCTGCATCCCATTTCAGACCTAGGTCCCCTTCCTGGAAGGTCTTTGCTCTTGCTTTCTTATCAAACCATCTTTTTACTAAGGCCTGATCTTTCTCAATTGTTTGAACTACATGTTCTCTAATTTCTTCCAATTCCATCAACTCTGCATACCTGGCCTCCATTGGTTCGAACTCAGCCAACTCCAACTGCTTCATGAACTCCAATGCAGGCAGTTCTAATGATATAGGCAATACTGCCTCTTTTCCATAGACCAACTTGTAAGGGGAATTACCTGTAGACCTTTTTGGTGTTATTCTGTCAGCCCATAATGCTTATTTTAGCTTGGTATGCCATGTTCTTTGGTTTTCATCCAGAGTCCTCCTGATGATTCTTAGCAAATTTTTGTTTGTGGACTCTGCTTGTCCATTACCCTGCGGGTAATAATTTGAAGAGGTGCTCAAATAGATTCCATTCTTGACAGCCCATTCTGTAATCTTGGAACCTATAAATGCCAATGCATTGTCTGATATGATAGTGGCCGGCACACCAAACCTGGTCACTATTCCTTCATAAAAGTCTAGTATGTTAGACTCATTTGCTTCTTTGAGTGCTGCTGCTTCGGTCCACTTGGTGAAATAGTCCGTTGCCGTGAGAATCCACTTGTGGCCTTGGCTTGAGTTTGGATTGATGACCTCGATGAAATCCAATCCCCATTGCATAAATGGTTGGTCAACCAAGATTGGGTGCAATGGAAGCGCTGCTAGTCTTTCTTTGCCTGTGAAGAGTGCACATTTCTTGCACTTTCTTATCCATGTATAGCAGTCACTGAAGACTGTCGGCCAATAATACCCTGCCTTCATTATCTTGAGAGTTGTTACTCGTGGGGTGAAATTTCCTCCAGAATCTCCATCGTGAAAATCTCGTAACACCCTCTCAATTTGATTTGTCCCAGTGCACCTCAATAGAACTCCATTGATGTCTTTCTTAAACAAAACACCATCAACAAGCACATATGGAATGGCTTGTAATCTGAAGTATCTCCTCTTTGCTTTGCTCATTTCTGGGGGGCATAGGCCTGTCTGTAGGAAGTGTATCATATTCTGAGTCCAACAAGGAGTAGGCACATCATCATTTTCTTGTTCTTGACCATCCTGTAATACCAAGACAGCCTCTTTTTCATTACCTGCTTCAACTTGTTGAGTCAAGGCTAGCTTCTCACATAGTCCCTTCCCACGTACTAGTTTGGTGACCTTGATCTCAATGTCATATTCCATGACACGAGTTATCCATCCTGCACGTTTCTCATTCAGATCCTTGTTTAGAAGGAAGTCCCTAACTCCCACATGAGAGACCAATAATTGGATCTTGTTGTTTGAGACTAGGTGCTTGAATTTCTTTAAGCTCCTGATTACTGCAAGGACATGCTTTTCAATGAAAGAGTACCTAGTTTCGTATTCCTCCAAGCCTTGACTAAAGAAAGCAACTGGTTGCTCTAATCCTCCTTTGTTTTGTTG
Source organism: Taxus chinensis (assembly GCA_019776745.2). Taxonomy (NCBI): domain Eukaryota; kingdom Viridiplantae; phylum Streptophyta; class Pinopsida; order Cupressales; family Taxaceae; genus Taxus; species Taxus chinensis. The sequence continues at coordinate 391,993,752 of CM034156.1, read as the reverse complement.
TACCAGGATTGCAGAAATCGTGTCCCCACCACCAAAGGCATATAGCACGAAGTCCTTGGAGAAGTCTGGATTGATGAGAATCGGAGCTTGGGATATAGCCTCTTTTATTGCCTCAAAACTTGCCTTGCCTTCAGATGTCCACTTAAATGCCATACCCTTCTTTAACATTAGCGTTATTGGCTTCACAAGAGTAGCAAAATTTGGAACAAATCTGCGGACAAAATTGATCCTTCCCAAGAAGCTTTGAAGAGCCTTCTTGTGACTTGGCAAAGGCAATGCTCGAATTGCTTCAACTCTTTCTGGGTCAATCGTCAACCCCTCCTTTGAAACAATATGGCCTAGAAGTTTTCCCTCGTGAGCCAAAAATATGCATTTTTTGGGATTCAAAGATACCCCAAATCTTCTACATCTCTGAAATACTTGCCTCAAATGACAGAGGTGATCCACTGCATTTTTTGAGAATATAGTGATGTCGTCAAGATATATCAAAACTATTTTATTGATTAACCCCTTAAATGCCATATCCATTGCCCTTTGGAAGGTGGCTCCAGCATTTGATAGCCCAAATGGAATTTTCTTGTAGGCATAGGTCCCCCATTTGGTGGTGAAAGCCGTCTTGAATTGGTCATCTTCTTTCACCATCACCTGATTGTACCCTGAGTAGCCATCTAGGAGAGAGAATATCTCTGAACCGGATACTACTTGCAATATTTGTTCCATTGAAGGGAAGTGGGTAATGATCTTTGAGAGATGCCCTGTTTAGGTCTCGGAAATCCACACACAACCTGATTTCTCCACTCTTCTTCCTGACCGGAACCAAGTTTGCAACCCAGCTTGAGTGCTTGATCGGGAATATAATGCTTGCCTCTATTAGCTTATTTAGCTCTTTCTTCATTAGAGGATCAATGTGAGGGTTGAGCGGTCTCTACTTCTGCCTGATGGGCTTAGCATCTGGATCCAATTCTATGGTATGTTGTGCCAAATTTGGATCGAATCCTCTTAAGTCTTCATAGCTCCAAGCGAAGACATCTGGAAATTCTTGGCAAAGCTGTATGAAATCTGATTTCTCCTGCTCAGTGGCCACTTTACCAATTTGAAGAGTTTTGCCTTCCCCAACCGGAATTGGCTCTGAATCTTCTCTCTTGACCTGTATGTTAGCCTTTTCCTTACGAAACTGGTCGTTAGGGTTGAAGATAGACTCCAACGTTACTAAACCCTTAGGAAGCTTGTTTGTCCGTAGCTACACTACTTGATCCCCATACTGCTGCTCTAATCTGTCCTGATTCCTAGCTGAGAATTCAGCCTCTTCTTATAAGAAATTGACGATCTGTTGATCGTTCTCAAACACCTGCCAGCTTGTGTTATTATCTGGAACTACTGGCCTCACAATCACATGGATATGTGGCTGTGTTTTTCTCCTTCTGATGTTGTCAACCACATCAAACGTTGCTCCAACTGCTGCGAGCCTATCTGCGACTTCATTTTTCTTCCTGGGTATGGACACAATGTTGAAAGCTTCGAAATCCTCAATGAGGTCCCATACCCTATTCTTGTAGCTCTTCAGCAAGTCGTTCTTTGTAGCATGTTGTCCCTTAACTTGGTTGACGATTAGCTCACTATCTCCAAACACCTGCAAGTTCTTTATGCCCCTTTTCTTGGTCCAATGAATTCCATGAATCAATGCTTCATATTCAGCCGTGTTGTTTGAACAGGAAAACTGGAAATGAAAAACTGAATAATATTTGATGTCTTGTGGTGAAATCAACATTGCACCACCTCCAGCACCTTGTCTGCTTCTCGAACCATCGAAAAATAATTTCCAAACTTTGTTTTCATCCTTTTGTTCAGGCTGAATGATGTCGGGAATGGGTGAATTTTCTTCGTGTATACAATACACACCCAATTCAGATTCTTCAATTTCCTTGTATGGGTCAAATTCATGACTCTTGTTTGCCCATTCATCCAAAGTTAAATCAGGAATTCCCTCAACCTTAGTACCTATTTCTGGATCATTTGAACACTCCTCCTGATCAAAAGCCGAGCAATTTGCATTGATAGGACCTGATACATGAGGCTCAATATGGAAATTGGCAATTGGTTCTGACCTGATTGTTGCTTTGGCTCCATACCTTGTCCTAAAAATCATGTGTGACCAATCTGCAGATAAATATCCACCTATTTTTGCAGTGAAGTCTCTTGATAGACACAACGCAAAGAGTGGCGGAAGGTCAATCACAGACACATCTTGCAGAACTGTAACATTAGGACAGGAATGTAGTGTTAGGCTTAACCCCTTGATGACTCCAACAGTTCCTACTACTGTTCCATCTAGTTGCACTACTCCTTTTAGCACTGGCTCATATTTCAAACCCAGTTGATCCGCTATCTGCTTTGGCATCACTGAACTACTTGCTTCTAAATCTATCATGTAGTTGTGTACTAATTTATCTGCGATGATTAATGAAACATAGAATGGAGGGGGTTTCAAAACTTTACCTTGTTGTCCTCCATGATTCCCTTTAGGCTGAGCAGCATTCGTGAGGACCTTCTCTTGCATATGGGCCTGCTGGTTCAAAGTTGACCAATTCTTCATGGCAGCTTGTAGAAGATCTCTTTGTCCTGGGATGGATAAAGATTCCCACATTGATATATTCACATTTGTCTTCTTCATTTGATCAATGATGCTGAAAGGGGATGAATTGTCCTTTTGCTGTCCCTTACTTGGTGCAAACTTTTCTGGAGCTTGAGCATGTGCGTGTGTTGCTACAATAGGTACCTTGGGTTGATTTTGCACATTTGGAGCTACATTTTGGTCTACTGACCCCTTGTTGTGTAAGAGTGGGTTGAGAAACAACTAGATTACACGGTTGTCCCTCTCCTATATTTCTCTTCTTTGACCGTGTGTTGGCAGCCACGCCTTGAAAAGGCTGTTGGTTAACTCCACAGAAGTCTTCCGTTTGCCAATTTGCCAATGTGGTTTCTGTTGGAGGTCCTTCTTGTTACGTTTTTTGCTGTTGATTCTCCTCCTGGCTTGGTTCTTGAGGCACACTAATGGTTTGCACCATCAAAGCCTGATTTAGTGCACCATTGAAACATGCTGACTGATTGTGAGGTAGATTGCAAGGGTAACACCAGTCGTACTCCTGTGCCATGTTATTTTGTGTCAGGACCAAAGCTCTTGAGGATGTCGTTGCATTTGGATCATACGGTCGAAATGGCCTAGTAGCTTGAGGTTGTCCTTGGTTTTGGTTTTGATTTGCAGCCTAAGGTGGTGGTCTATTTTGTTGGTATGGGGGCCTAGCTTGGTACTGTGCTTGAGGCTGATATGGTCTAGCACTTTGAGCTTGTTGCCTTTTAATAGTCACTAGTTCATTTCCAAGGTTCTGCAGTTGTTTCATGACCTCCTATAATTCCTTTGAAGTATTTGAAGAAGTCGATGCCTCATTATTGCTTTGATTTCTAGGAGTTGGAATGGGATTCAACTCTGGTGCTTGGTTGGTTGTAGGATTTCCCATATCTGGATAGAGAGGCATTGGTGGCCTTGGTGCAAGCTTGCCAGCTTGGATCAAACAGTTCTCTGCTCTAATAGCTGTGTCGTAGGCCCCTGGCAACGTTGTTCCTCCCATTGATTGGATCATCATGGCTATGTCTGAATTTATAGCCTTTAAGAAATAAAGGAATGCTCCTTCGGCGGTTGGTCTAATGCTATTGGAATCCTGTCCCATGTCCGTTGGAATCTGAAGTTGAAATCTGTCATTTGTTCGTTAGGAGCCCTTTTGATTGTTGTCAGTTTGTTCCAATAAAGACAAATTGTCTGCCCTCTCCCCGAATTGATTGCAAAGAGCTGAACAAAGTTGGTCCCAATTCGTAATAGACCCTGCTACTAGGATCCTAAACCATTGTAAGGCCTTACCTTTGAAATATGAAGCCAACAGCTTGACCGCAACATCCATTTCATTTATTTCGTGAATTGCACATGCATTAGCAATATCCTAGATGTGATCAATAGGAGTAGTATGATTTTCTCCTGTGAAATAGGGTATGTTCTTTAGTGCTGCAACTGGAATTTGATTCTGAGCATTTAGGGCAAGTGGAATACTACCCGTGAAATTGACAAAGGGATTCGGTGGTAGATGTGCCATTATGATTGGCCTAAGAACACTGGTCAATGCGAGAAAAGGCCTACCAGGTGGAGGTGTAGACAAAGTCCTGTTCGGTGGAGATGGTGATCTTTGTGGTCTTCTTCCTCTCCTTCCTCTTCCTGGTGAAAGTTGCAAGTGGAAAAATAGCCCCTCTTCTCAAGTATTGGACCTGGTTTGAATTCTTCTCATATGCCTGGGCAACCTTTGCTACTACACCGCTGAATTCTATCCCCTTCAGAGTCGCCAGATGTGTTAGAAAGTGAGCCTCAAAAGGCTAGATCCTGCCAAGTTACACACCAAACCTGACAATATTTAAAAATAGAATTTTGAAATACTTGTATTTTTGATATTTTAGAGTTTGGTACTTGATTTGGAATGACAGTCCAGAAAACCCAAAAATGCCAGACTTCCGAAAACCTGAAATCCAAAAATCAAAACACCATAAAATTTTGAAAGTCAAAATCTCAAAAAAATAAGAATACCCTTTTATAGATTATCCCCTGATCTATCAATTGGTGAAATTTTGACTTGTTTTGAGTAAGTTAAGCCCTTGAAAATTGATTTCAAAGTTCAGCCTGGAAGGTGGAAAAAACTGAACTGTAAAACCTGTAATTTTTTAAGTCTGAATTTATTGAAAGTTCCTTCAAATTTGTGGAATGACCTCTTGTTCCCACCGGGCATGCCAAAACTATTGATGGAAAATCACAACACCCCTTAATGTCTACAACATGATGGGTTGAGACTCTCAGTACGATTGCATAACATGGAGCTTTTCCCAAGTGTGGGACATTGTGAAATTGGAAAAGCTCTCTGGATGAAGGCCGGTTCCTATTCCTCTGTTCATATGCACATGTAGAAAATGTAGAGGGTTTACTAAAAACCTAATCTAACTTGCCAAGGAGACAGGGTAAGAAAATGCATGAAATAAAACCTAAGCTACAAAGGTGATGCACCGAGGAATGAAGAACACCTGTCTTGCCAATAAACACAGACCATTAAAATGCAATGCAAGATCATGCACAGATAGCCAAATTCACAGTGAGAGATCAAGGGGATGCAAATGAATATAGAGAGGGTTGAGAATCATCCACAGACATGCATTAATTTTCTCCAAAGATTGATACAACACACTGACAAAATGCCAAGAGGCAAGGTTACATTACAGTTTCAAATGGGAGGTTTTAACTCCACAAGTTCCCCTGCCAAAGAGAAGAAGGGAGGGGCAAAAAAAAAATGTCTGACCTTTATAAAGAAGCCCCTCCTTACAATTTATAGGAAGAATGAGAGAGAAAAGAGAGAGGAATTCCAAATCTTACCCCAACCACCTCCAGAATGCACTTAACTCATCTCATTATGGTGGTAGGTGAGAACCCCAGCAAACCCAAAAGTGGAAAACTGTATTTTGCATTTTTTAAGAATTTTTTCTCACCCAATTAAAGATATCCAATCGTAGTTGGACAGAAGACCTCGTAAGCTTTCCAAAAAGTCCATCCTTGCATGAATCCGAGCTCCCAGTCGAAAAGTTATGGCCATCTAAATATCTGCGCCAGGGCCTGCTTCCTGTCAGCGCTCAAATTGTTGTGCCTCCTGAAGGTGCGCCAAGGGTGCATTCATCCTGTGTGTCATCATCCTCTTCCATGCGCCAAGGGTGCACCATTTCCTCTGTCGACATTCTGTTTCATGTGCCCGATTTACTGTGCGCCTTGGGCGCACCATTTCCTCTGTCGACACTCCTGTGTCATGTGCCAATTCTGTGTGCCTTGGGCACCATTTCCTCTGTCGACACTCCGTGTCATGCGCCCATTTTGTGTGCCTTGGGCGCACCTTTTCCTCTGTCAACACTCCATTTCGTGTCCCATTCTGTGCACCTTGGGGTGCACCATTTCCTCTGTTGACACTCCGTGTCGTGCGCCCATTCTGTGCACCTTGGGCGCACCATTTCCTCTGTCGACACTCCATGTTGTGCGCCCATTCTATGCGCTAAGGGATGTGAGCTTATTTTATTTCTCCATTCTCCTGCTTGTCTATATCTACCCGGGGGGGAAAAGAGATATAAAACATTACCTTGAGGGGTGAATTTTGGATAACAATTTTGGCGACTCAGCGGGGTCATCTACCTGCTAGATGAAGTTACCACTTGCCTGAAGCATCCATTGGGCATGGAGTCATGAGTTGTAGCCTGTAAACTGATTTGAACTTTGAAAACTCCCCTCTGAGCCACTTGGAAACCCACTAAAATGGACTGTGAAAGAGAAAAACCAGCAGCACCAAAAGTATGTACAAACTGAAAATCATACATGCTCCAAAAGGAACATGTAGAGTGTGCACAAGCACTTCTTTTACTGAAAGCAAATCTACCTACTCTATTCTAACTGGAAGCAAAGGTGAGCTAAACAAACCCTGCAACTAGTTGTGCAAAATAGCTTCCTTTCTTCAAAATTGGCAGCCATGCAAATGATTTGGAGCTGAGTGTGGCTGCTAGGATGGGTGGAAAATCAACAAGAAGTTGGTCTTCCACCCAAATCATCAAGGTATCAGGTGAAGGCAAATTCAATACCTCTTTTAGTTGTTCTGCATTTGGATTGAAGAGGTATGACAGCTGATCCTTGGTTCTTTGCATATCATCCTCATGCTTAGAGGCAAGCATGACTGGTTGTGGCTTCTCCTTTGGCTCCAATGAAGCCAAATACCTAATTGGGCAAGGTCTGATCCATTTGATATGCCCATAATTCTGATTTTCAACTCCAAGAATGGAGTTCTCTTGTATACCCTCTTGAATGGATGGTGTGGAAGCGATGGTAGAACCTTTCTGTCCTTTCTCTTCCTCCAATGAAGAACATGGAAGATTTAAATCTTCTAATCTTGATTCCAAAGATCTACTATAAGATGCAGGCTGCTGCAAATGAATGCTCTCCTCTATGACAACAGGTTCTTGTGTTTGGAACGTGGATGATGAAAGAGAGAATGGTGGAAACTCAACCGGTTCTTCTTTATCAAAACAATCTTCCAAATCAGACAGGTAAACTACCTCATTGCTGTCCTGCTGCAAATTTTCAACCTCTCCCATGGTGTTCTCTTGATCTGCAACTTGATAACCATGGTTTCTTTCATCCTCCAACATTGAGTTTGAGAGATCAAACTCTTCTTCAGTACTAGAACACGAGAGGGATGAAGTAGAAAGAAGAACTGAAGGTTCTCCTATGACCTACTTTGTGCACAAAGCCTTTGGATCTGCACTTTTCTCCTCCACAACTAGAATGTGCTCCTCTTCTTTTGGATTAGGAGTAGCTTCTCCTTCCTCCAATGTTTGAAGACAATCTTGCTCTTGATAGAACTCTTATTCTAGCATGAAGTTTGTCAAGTAAAACTCTTCAATCTGTTGCTCTAGAGGACAAGTTGGGACTGCAAGATCTTCTTCTGAGATTTCTTCCTCTATGGCTAATTGTGCAACTTAAATTGAATCAGCATTCCCTTCAAATAGAGTGCCAACATGGACACTACTTTCTAAGAAAACTGATTGTTGATATATTTCTTCTTTTTTCTCTTCTTCTGTTGCCACAAAATCAGTCTTAACCACCACCTGTTCTCCAACTCCAACCTCTTCTAAAGGCTTAACCATCAAGGGGATCTTTGTCATCCCAAATTTAAGAGCCCAACTCTTCAAACTTTGAATTTCTTCATCCTTGTTTGGATTTTCTTTTTGTTGTTGTTTTCCTTGACTGGAATTCTGATTTTTATCCTCCCAACATGGATTTGGGAATGCAAGAGGAGAAGTGGATTGTAACTCAAATGGCTTGGCAATTGTTTGTGATGGTGGAGGAGGTAGAAACTCTTGTTTCTTTGGAGGAGGGGGTATTTCTGTTAGCTTTTGTGGAGGGGGTGACTGTTTGGAAGGAAAAGGGACAAAATAATTGAGATGAGGTGGAAGACTAGGGGTGGAGAAATGGATTTTACACTTGGGACAGAAGATGGAGAGTTTAAAACTTGACACTTCTGAGATAAAATAGATTGGGAAATAGGAAAAAGAAAGGCATGAGATGGCATGCTTACCCATTGACAAGGTTGCTGAATACTCCTCTCATACACCTCTATTCCTTCAATCCACTTTGCAAGCAATGGCAGCGTTGCAATCATGAAGTCAAGCTTCTCTTGAGGGTTGTAATGCCTTGGAAAAGGTCCCACCCATGGACAAGGTGCTCCACAACTGATTCTAAATGCTTTCATTTGTGCTTGAGCCCTGGACTGCACCATGTTTCTCTTGAGGGCTATAGATTACACCGCGTTAAAAAATGACTTTCTAGTAGAATTCCAAATCCCTGAGTTTGAACAGAAGAGAATGAACACTTTAAAGGAGATTCAACTGGGAATGACAGAGAGTGTGCAGGTATATGATGCATAATTTAAAACTCTCCTATCAAAGTTATCATATGAAATTCACCCTTCACAACATGCTCAATGGTTATTTGGAGGGTTGGTCACTCCATTTAGGAGGAAATTGTCTCATAAAACATTTACTTACCCACACGAGGCTCTAGAGGCTGCCTTACGCACTGAAGTAGTTAGGATCGTTGATACTTTTTTGAGCCCTTTGCTTGAGGCTCAAAGCACTGCCATGGCCAAACAGTTGGAGAACCTATCTACAAACTCTACACATGAGACTCGTAGTGGTCTTTAGTGCATGGATTGTGAAGTAGAGGGGTATGTCAAGGATAGTTTGCCTCATAAAATAGTACGTGCCATAGCGGTAGATTGTGAAAATTTTCACGGGGACCATGATGTGAGTAGATGCCCTTTTTTACAGCACACAATTCAGAAGAATATGTCTTGTTATTGTAATATCTATGCCTCTATGATCCATGATACTAAGGATTGTAGGCTTATTGACAAAATCCATGAGGCCATTGATCATGGTGTGTGCCAAACTAGCCTTGCTAGTGGATCCAAGGAAGATGATCTCTGCTATGAGGGGTGCATAGATGGAAGCACATGTGGAAAAGGTTTTCGTGGAGAATTTCATGACCATGGTAACTATGGAGGAGGAAGAAGTGAGTTCCCATGAGGAACCTACTTCAATTTTGGATCTACAGAACACTACAAGTGCGAGTGCCCAAAGTTATTGCAGTGCTCATGGTGTGGAAAGAAGCACAAGTATGAGGATTGCCCTGAGTTATTTGAGCACGTGAGACAATAACACTAAAAGGAAAAAGGCACCATGATGTTGAGTATAAAGAAGGATGAAACACATTGGATTCCTAGAGTGGCGCACGAGTTAGGGTTAGAACCTGTTCTTATGATAACATGATTAGAGGTTGCACGTGCCAAAGAAGTACCAAGGAAAAAGACTCTAGTCTCTAGAGAAGAAGTAGTGCATGGGAAGTATCCAGACCCTACTTACTAGAAGGACATGTATCAAGAGATAATGGATGTCACTTGGTATTTTTAGGGAGAAATCCAGTGTCTAAAGGAGTAGTGTAGGAAGCAAGAGTAAAGAAGGAATGTTGAGATTTTCCAGAAGGACCTAGATGAGGTTAAGTAAGTATGTAAAATGTTAAGGAAAGAGAATAGTATTCACTTACTAGGAGAATGGATACGAGAAAATATGCCATGCACCAAAGCAGAGCATGAAAGGAAGGTGTTGAATGCAAACCTCCCTCCCCATAGCCTTGATCATGATAAAGAAATCACACTTAATGCAGTTGTGGATGGTTGGCTTCTAAGCAACATATTAATTGACATGGGATTAGAATTCTATGTTCTTACGATGGATGCCTGACATCAAATGGAAAGGCCTACATTGTAGCCATCCTCAAATGTGTTGTATATGGAAAACAAAACTAATGAAATGCCCATTGGATTATTAAAGGATGTAGTAATTACCATTCATAGGGCCAAGTTTATTAGAGACTTTTAAGTATTAGTGCTCGCCAAGGTAGATAAATTTCTAGCATTGTTTGGATGCCCATCGTGCTATAAGAACAACACAGACCTGAGGTTCAACAAAGGATATATCAGTTTCAAAAACAAGGAAGATCAATTCATCATCCCTTTAGTGGATGGGAAGTTAGCACCTTACACTAAACCTTTGGGAGAATAGGTCCTTGATAGAATTTACATACGCACCATCAGAGACCGAGAGATAATTCACCCTACAGAAGGAGTTATCCAATTTGAGGATGTCCAGTCTGTGAATGATACCACAAGCATGGCATGTGAAAATTAGGTACACATGACCTATGAGTTAATTGGGTGACATCTGAGGGGGTGTGTAACAAAAGTCACCAAGGCGCACTCACTTTGACGTCTAGGAGGAAAGAAGTTACCAAGTTACTCTAGAGGGGCATACCCTAAAATTTTCTTATGGGACATGGAAGCTCAATGGAAAAATGAAGACATAAGAAGAGGGATGCTAGGTTACAACCTACTTGGGATTATGATGCGCTGGTGGGATACACATCAGGAGAGCCTCCTAGAGTGGCATGAGGTAAGAATTGTGTTCTCTGTAATGTTTTCCAGAAGCAACACACCCATGGTCATTCAAGACTACCATAGTAAACAGACCACTTTATTCCATATCCAGGTTTGTGAGAAGGCTTGGATAGGAGGTGCAGAAGCCTTGCCACCATCACTATGGTTACATAAGTTGTATCCACACTACAAGGTTGTGCATGTACATGGTATATCCATTCAAAAACATGCCGCTAGATTGGTAATTGGGAATAATTGATGGTCGATCTCATTCAAGTGTTTGAATATCAAAGTACAAAGCCATCATTGGATAAGGCATTATAGGTAATCAAGTACCCTACAATGGGCGATAGTGCTATGACGAAGGATAGAATACAAGATTTGCTAGGTGAACCTGGCTTAGAGGTGCACTTTGAGGAAGAAGAATCAAAAGAAACACAACTTGAGTGCACGTGCATGGAAAAAGAAAAAGGGAAGATGGTGTATGTAATTGATGGGTAGGAAGAAAAAATCTTGGACGTTAACCATTCTATAGGGACATGTGAAGTGATAGATAGTGTTGATGAACAGGCACGTGCCCACCATGAACTATTAAAAAAAAAAAGGTTAACCTTGGTATAGAAGAGGAACCTAAGGAGGCCATCATCAGGGATTATTGGTTGGAGAAGGAGGTCTCTAAGATCATTGATCTGTTACATGAGTTATAGGATTTATTACCTCATGGATATCATGAACTCAAAGACATTCACCATTCCTTTTGGGAAATGAGGATCAAGTTGATGAGGATCAAGTTGAAGGAGGGTGCGCCCCATTCGGAAGAGACCATACCAAATGAATCCTAACCTGCATGTGAAGGTCAAGGAAGAAATAGATAAGACTATAGCATCAAGCATCATTGAAGTTGTTGAAGAGTCAGAGTGGGTAATTCCAATGGTCATTAGTATAAAAAAGGATGGAAGGATAAGGATCTATGGAGACTATATGGAGTTTAATGCAGTTTGTGTCATCGATCCTTTTCCATCCCCCTTCACTGAAGAAATTTTGGAAGGATTTTCCGAACGCAAATTCCATTCCTTTATAGATGGATTTTTAGGGTACCACTAGGTTCAAATCGCAAAGGAGGACCAGGAGAAGATAACTTTCACCACTGAGTGGGGAAGTTTTTTCTATATGGTCATGCCCTTTGGGTTGAAGAATGTGCATATGATGTTCTCACGCATTATGGTACAAGCCTTTTATGAATTCATCCATAAATTTCTTCAAGTCTATCTAGATGATTGGACAGTGTATGGGCTAGTCAAGGACCACAGTGATAACTTAAGATTAATGTTTAAGAGATGTCGGTAGTTGAGGATATCCCTCAACATTAAGAAATGTGTCTTTGCTACCCCATTTGGAAAAAAATTAGGGAACATTATATATAGGGAGGGCTTACTAGTAGATCCCACAAAATTTGTTGTCATTGTGGGGTCGGGGGAGCCTACTATCCAAAGCATAGTGCATGGATTCCTTGGGAATATAGGGTATTATAGGAAGTTCATCAAGGGATATGCCAACATATCTGTGCACTTAGAATATTTTCTTAAACACAAGAGTGCCTTCCTTTAGGGATAGGCGCAAAAAAAGGCATTTAATACTTTAAAAGATAAGCTTGTCACCATGGCCATACAACGATTCCCTTCTTGGGATAATCCTTTTCATGTTCATGTTGATGCCTCAGGCATAGCCATTGGAGCAGTACTGGCACAACCAGGTGAAGGGATTGTTGATCATCCCTTGTGTTTTACCAGCAAAAAGTTAACAATAGAAGAGCAAAATTACACAACTACTAAGCACGAAGCTTTATCCATGATCTACACATTGCATAAGTTTATGTAGTATCTATTAGCAACACCCTTTATATTCTACGTAGACCACATGACAATAAAATACTTAGTCAATAAGCATGTTCTTCAAGGTCACATATGTTGATGGGTTTTCTTATTTCAAGAATTTAAGTTCACCATGGTTTTCGAGCTATGAAAGAGTAATTTTGGACCTAATCATCTGTCTAGGATTGACTCAGGGGAGGATGCGCAGAGCATTGAGGAGACTATGCCAGATGCATAATTTTTTAGGTTGTGACGCGCGCCCTCAGATCTAGAGGAAATTATAGTATTTTTGAAGACATGTGTGGTACCAAAAGGAATGAAGGCCTCGGAGAGGAAACAACTGGCCATACCCACTGTGCCTTACAAGTTGATTAGTGGAGATCTATATAAATTGGGCCGTGATGAAATTCTACACTAATACATGCTAGAACATGAGCGCATTATGGAAGAAGCACATGGTGGGATCGCAGGAGGAAATTATGTAGGAAATGAAACCACGTAGAAGATTCTACTCGTAGGGATTTAATGGGAAACCATTTACCAAGATTGTATTGATTTTTGCAAGGCCTATGACCATTGCCAGTGCCTTAGCAAACCTGGAAAGAGGGATGAAATGCCCTTACGACCAATAGAAAATGTGGAACATTTTGAGAAATGGACTATCGACTTTGTAGGGCCAATCTCGCTAGCAGTGTAAAGGATTGGTTCACAGTATATCATCACTTGCACTGATTATTTGACATAGTGGCTAGAGGGAGCACCTAAAAAGGATTTTATAGCAGCTATAGCCACCAGATTTTTATGGGAAAAAATAATTAGTAGGTATGGATGCCCAGTAAGTTTGACAAGTGATAGAGGTACACACTTTCTCAATAAGATGGTCAAGATTCTGTTATCATAATTTATGGTATCCCATCATAAGATTACCACCTATCACCCTCAATCAAATGGAATTATTGAGGCATTTAACAAAATACTTAGTCACACATTGACTAAGATATGTGATCTTGGTAAACAAGATTAGGATGACAAAGTATCAGTCATTCTTTGGGCATACAAGATAACCTAAAAGAGATTAAATAATTCCACACCGTTTCAATTGGTGTTTGGTGTGGAGGATTTCCTACCAGTTGAATTCATGTTACCTTCGATATGTATAGCGCGTGTAGGAGGATTAGCCAATGAGAAACCATTAGATGAAAGGATTAAAAAATTAATGCAGTTAGACGAAAGATGGTCACTCACCAAGTGGATCCAGAAGACTAAAAAAGTAAAACAAAAGGCATGACATGATCGTCACATCAAGAACAAGAAGTTTGAGGTTGGGAAGATGGTTTTTTTATATGATTCCAAGTTTTTGCACCATCTGGGGAAGCTAAAATTCCATTGGTTGGGCCCTTACATCATCTCGTACATCCCCGATTTAGGTGCATGCCAGTTGTAAGATTTGGATGGGTTGATATTACGTAGACACTTCAATGGGAGGAGACTGGAGCCCTACTATAAATAATTCTTCTTGGTGTTTGTAAATAAGGTAGTATTTCCAGTTAGAATAGACTTTCCTTTTTTTAATTTTATTTTCTTGTGTTTCCCTTTCTCGTTGTTTGTTCCTTTGTGTTATTTTTTTTGCATCATGTGCATTGGTAACCACATTACTTTTTGAAGGTTATGCATGCGCAGAGGACCACACATATATTTTAGTGTGGGGTGGAGTAATGCGAAGTATGGGCCTATAAGACAAGTGTGTGTTGGCAGTAGAAGTTGCGGTGAATGGCCCAGTTAAAGTACTAAACATGTCTAAAGTTAATAGGCACATAGAGAAGAGATGGACGTAAATGGTTGATGTCAAGAAATCCTTGAAGAAACCATGTACAGGAAAAGGAAGAGCACAAGAACAACATGAGGTAGGAAAGGGAAAAAATATGGAAAATGATAGAAGAAGTTCCTTCAGCACTATAAACACACGTGTAAGATTCTTTAGTCGGGTTGGAATTTTGCACGTCAGAAGGTTGTAGAGGGGTTTGCGTGTAAAATGTGGCACATGGGGAAAGGCACTTAAGACCGGCTTAGTTGAAAAATAAACATTCACGGTTGAAGTACGGTGCTAGGTTAGAGATCATTAAATGTTGGGAAAAGAGAGAAACTATAAATAAAATGTCGAGAACTAAATTATTTGCATTAATATTACATATGAAATAAATATCATACTAACTAGGGCATCCAAGGAAATATCTTTGCGAAAAAGGAAGGATTTGAGAGATCTGAAGTGTATAGCTAGGGTAAATTTGAAAACTAGTAGGAAAAGAGCATATGGGTGTGGAGAAGTAAGCAAGCGTTGTCTTGTGGAAGGGTTTTCTAGTTAGGGTTTGGTGACTAGGGCACAGAGTTAGAAGGATTTTTCTATGAAGATCGAGTTTGTGGATGGATAGAGGGGTAAAGTAGAGAAAGAGGAAGAAGTTATAATTACTAAAACTGGTTAGAAATATGGAACCTAGAAAACCAACCATCTCACCAAAGAAGAAAAAACAAAATGGAAAGGGAAAACAAACAATAGCTGTTGAGAGCACAAATGAAGAATGGTACACAGAGATGCAGTACTCAAACAGGGTGTTGTTGGGAAAAGAATGTGAATCACACCTAATGAAGATGATGGTGAGTGATTATAACCATCACACAACTATAAAAGAGAAGGAGATGGCCTTGGAATTGGTGCACCCAACCAACAAGATAACGTCAGAAGGCATGCCCATTTATAGCAAGGAGGTAAAGGTTAAATTGGAGAAGTCGAGGTTGCTGTAACTTTATGAACTGCCATACTTTGGAAAAACTAAGCACCTCTACCGATGGCTAATGGCATGTGTTCATGAAGACCACTTTTATTTCATGGGGTGCAAGATGTGCTTAACTCCCAAATTAATTTCCAAGTTCACATGCCTTATGTGTGAAGGGGATAACATTGATGATGACCTAAGCAACAAGGAGGCCATCAAGGAAATAGTTACTGCATATGACTATAAGAAAGGATTGTGATACTTTAACATCATAGAGATCCTAGACCCCATGATGAGGATGGTCACACACTTGATAACCAAGCTCAATGACCAAGAGATATGGGGGTAAGTGCACCAAGTTGGGGGACAATTAAGTGGACATCAAATCTTGAATTTTACATTAAAAACAACAAAACATCAAATTTAGTCTTCCACAGACTTGAACCATGCCAAAAAGTAAAAAATATGTCATAAAAATGGTACCATTGCATAGGGGAGGCTGTTAGCTTTGTAGAAATACTGATTTTAAAGTGAATAGAATAGGATAAATATCATTTTATAATTTTTTACTAATAGTAGGTCTTTAAGACACTTTTCCTGTGAATGTTTATGTCTAGGTTTAAGATTGTAAATTTTTTTTCACTTATCAGAATGTGATAAAAATTATACCATCCCAGCCGTGGTGAAATTATATACATGTTCAAAAAAAAATTATTTGATTTCAATATTTTTTGATGAAGTTATGGTGGCAAATGGAAAGTTCTCTGTTTTCTTTATGTTTTCATACCACTTTCATGGAAAAAATCATAAAAAATAAAATATTACTCAAAAAATAAAAAATAAAATCCATCCCAAGATAGATAGTGGCATCTAACTTCTCACCAAAGGAGAAAAATATATATCAATTTTTGGTCATCCAAATTGTGGGCAAACGGACTATAATTTTATAGGCGTTTTTAAAAAAAATACCAAGTCATTGAATTTTGAGATTTTAATATAGCTAATCTTGTCCATTTTTTAAAAAAATTAGTATTTTAGAAACTAGATTCCAGATGCTATGATTCATATTAATATATTTTTTTCTAATTTTGAGTGTATGTATTGATGACAATCCCTACAAGTTGATATTATGTTGTTATTTACAATATGAAATCCATTTATGACCCCCTTTTTGTCCCCCAACTTGCTGCACTTACCCATGGACTCAAGTGAATAAGGCATGGTTGAACGTGTGCCGAAAAATATATGAAGGAACCATCTACAACATGTCCACTTTAATTGTGGATGAAATCATCAGCTGCGCACAAGAAGTCAAGAATATACTATTTGGAAATGTCCCCCTCACAATTATCTTCACATAAATTAGACTTCCCGATGGGTTGGAAAGGTTTGTTTGGGAGTACCCAGAAGAGGATCCCTTAACCGTGAAGTGGTTCACAAAATATTCTTGTGAGGAAATGACAACCACTCACAAGGCACGCTTATAAAAATGGTATAAGCACATGAGGGACACGTTTGGGGTGGAATGGATAATTCTAAAGTAGTTACCTGTGCTCATGCAAGGAGAAGAAGAATTCGTTGTACATCAACACTTGTGCATTGGCAGATTTAGGTTGACAAATGAAGCAATGATCCCATGGTGCAAGCTTCCCTTCTCCTTCACCGCATTATACTTCCAAGTGGGGGTGAATAGATTCAAAGAGGAAAAGAGACTACGGTTCGACCTTAGCGAGGTGGATCAATACCACAGGGAATTCCGCAGGAAGTTGGTTTACCTTAAGAAGCACTCCTATGTGGAGAGATATGTCTCCCATGAGATACAAATGATGAAACTAGTTAATTTTCCAATCTTTGGAAGGGAATCAACAAGGATATAACATCACATCCAGCCAAAATTTGAAAAGATAGCATACTTGGAAAATGATGTATCCATCCATGAGGACCCCACATGTAGAAAGAAGCCCACGCCAAAGAAGAGGGAAAGGGAAGAGGTGCATAAAGCACCCATTTTTTGAGCTACAAAAGCGGTAAGTGTGCCAAGGACAAGTGTTAAGCCCATCACTTATACATTGAGAAAGAATTCCCTAGTGAAAGAAAGGACTCTAGAGGAAGAAGCGCAAGAGTATGAGAAACCCATCACCCAGGAGAGGTCACCAAAGGAGGAGGAGAAGGAAGCATAATCTCCTACCAAGAAGAAGTAGAAGGTGACAGAAGAAAATGTTTCAGAGGATACAAAAAGATTGGAGGCCTATATAGGCGAGAGGGATGTTGATGATGAAGATGAAATAGAAGCCAAGGACTATCCTATCTATGAGGTTCATGACTCATAGGAGGAAGGAGAGGAAGAAGAAAATGAATACATATTTGCCAAGAGGGATAATAATAAGGAAGAAGAAGATACTCAAAAAAGGGGGGTAAGTGACGAAGTCACCAAAGAACAAAGGACCTTAAGCCTCACTAAGGAATAGTTAGATGAGGCTGCAGAGAAGGAAGTCGCCAAGATCATTAAAGACCTAGTAGAGCAAGAGATGGAGTGCTACGCAGACCTAGTGATGAAGGAAGTAGAGGAGGGACGTATAGAAAAGTAATATGGCAGCATGGGAGGGGATCCCAGTTTGGCTGTCAGCTTTCCTAAGGCCACGTCCATAGGGATAAAAAGTGCAGAGCCATCATAGGTTCAGAGGATGGGCTATATTGATGAACCTAACAAGGTGTTTCACACACGCTTTCAAAGCACCATACCAACAGAGCAACTCTTGGCTATGACATCATTTGATGAGGAAGGTGCATACCCTCAAACAAGGAAAATGCTTTCTTGGGAATTTGAGTCCCACATCAATGAACCAAAATTTGAAGTAATCCAAGGGGCAATAATGAAGGTACTAGAGTCAAAAGGTAACAACCCCTTGGTAAACACTCAGTGGCTATTAGAAAAATAAATTTGCAATGCCTTGAATAAAGTTTCGGTGGAATTAGAGGCCAGACTATTTAGGAGGAACAAAAGAGTGAATTTTCTATAGGAAGAGATGGAGAAGAAGGAAGAGGAGATGGAGAAAATAACTAAGGAGTTAAAACATGAGGAACTAGTCAACACTTAGATAAGGCGTGAATTAAAGGAAGAGAAGGAAAGGGTATGAGAAGTCTCCAAGAAGTTAGAGATGATCACAAGTGCCATTATCTTGAAGCATCCAGACTTGACACCACCCGTGTAAAAATATGAATCAATCCTATAATGAATAGAAGATTTAACTCATTTTCTCACAATGGAAATACAACCACTAGCCTTAGAGTGTGTAGAGGAGGCATCAGTGCGCAAAGAAAAAGAGGACAAGATAAAGGTTGTGGCCATTGTGTCCCAATCCAAGAAAGTCCCCGCAGATGTAAATGTCATAGCGCTGATAGAAGAAGATTCTTATGACAACTGCAATGATAGAGACAAAGTGGCAAGCATTCTGGTCACCACTCATGAAGTAGAGCTCAAGGAATTCTAGGAGAAACACAAAGAGAATAGGGTGGAATTGAAAAAATTCTAGTCAAGTTTGAGATGAAATCAGAGACTATTAAGACCTTGCGGGGATCATTTAAGAACTAGCTTAAATAATATTATCCCCATATCACTCGTAGGATGGATGCACTTAAGGATATGGGAAAGAAATTAGAAGAGGTTGTGGAAGCCATGAGTGCCAAGGAAGAAGGGCTAAGATTTGAAGAGGTGAGCACCCTAGTCAATGACCTCTGTCAGAAAGCATAGAGTGAAGTTGATACCTGGAAGAAGTTGGAGGTAGACTTGATGAAATATTTCCCCCTCCTCTTTCAGAAATAATCATAGTTCCCCATTCTTTCATTCTTCCCCAAAATTCTTCATTCCTTTATTCTTTCTTTATTATTTGAGAAAATTTTCCCACAGAAAAAGAACAGGAATAGTGTTGGGCCCCTAATTTATTGGCCAAGTATAGAGAGGCACGTGGGCACAAAAGGCCTATTTGAAGAAGGGCACGTAGGACAGGGTTCTAGGATTGTTTAGTAGAAAAAGTGGCACACGCACAAGGCAGAGCAAAGGTTTTGGGACTTAGCCATATTTGACGTAATAGACAAAACATGAGAAAAGTGTGACCCGACTGTGCATGTAGAGTGGATAAGGTGTCAGCTTGGTGACATGGTGGCCTAGAAAGGAATATACCTTGCGATGGAATATTCTGGAAGGCCATTATTGCAAAGAGTGGAGAGCTCGAGCCTGAAGAATCATTCTCCCATGGAGGACCACATTGGAAACTTGGCAACGGATCTGTAACTCCCACAAAGGCTTAAAGGTGTATATAAAGGCTATAAATACAAGCACTTGGTAGAAAAACAGAAAGAGAGAGATGGATAGGTACACATAGAGGAGATTAGAGAGAGAAGATGATAGGCAAAGCTTTGTAGAAATACATGGAGAGGCTCATGGGTTGGGTTAGGAGATTTTATAGGAATAATGATGTATCAAGGGATGGGTACATGTTTTTCTTTTGCATTGTAAGGGACGTAAGTCTAGTCTTGCTACATAGTTCTAATCTCCTATCATTTTGGTCTATAATGACCTTGATAGATATAATGTGATTATTAGACATGTTCAATTATGAATATATGTGGTTCGTGGTTCATACATATCTCTTTTTGTTATGTTTAGTTTTTTTCATATGAATGAATATAATCATTATGCATCCTCTTTCCCTCATGGTTTAGATCTATATTTTTTTAATTTTTTTCTTGTCTAGATGAATATATTAGTGTAGCATTTAATTGAAGCTCTCAGTTGAATAGGAAGTTTCTTTTGTCTTCTATTACGCATTTATGATACATTCTTTCACAACTCATATAAAATAGGGGCTCGGCACCCACGTGTGCCTTGAGTGAGTGTACAACACCCGTTGGGTGATAGGCTGGAGCACATGGGATTGTACTTATTTGTTAAGGGGTATAAAAATAGACTACAACAATGCACTTTTGATACACTGAAGGAAAGGATTACTACAACACCTATTCTGCACTTTCCTTGGTGGACCAAACCTTTTCATGTGCATGTGGATGGCTCTGGCATGCACATTGGTGCAATATTGGCCCATCCTAGAGAAGGTATTGTTGATCATCCTATTTTCTTTGCAAGAAGGAAGTTAACTCTAGTAGAAGAAAATTACACAACTACAGAGTGCGAGGCCTTTTCTATGATCTACGCACTGCATAATTTTTAATAGTAATTTCTGGAAAAATATTTTATCTTCTATACATATCACATGGATTTTAATTTTTGGTGAACAAGACCATTTTATACGGATGTATATGTTGTTGGATTTTGTTTTTTATGTAATTTGACTTTACAGTTGTGGTGAAGCCAAGAAAGAGTAATTGTGGACTAGATAATTTATCAAGGATTAATTCAAGTGAGGATGTGTAAAGCATTGAGGATGCAATGGCAGATGCCCAACTATTCAAATTAAACCACATGCCCTCTGACTTAGAATACATTTATGTATTTTTGAGAACTGGTGTGGTACCTGAAGGGATGAAGGATTTGAAAAAGAAAAAACTTGCCATACACGCCTTGCCTTAAATGTTGATCAATAGAGACTTATACATACTCATATGCGATGAAGTTTTTCACCATTGTGTACTTGAGCATGAACAAAAAGATAGTATGGAGGAGGCTCATCCTAATATTACAGGTGGACATTATGTAAGATATGCCACCGCGTGTAAGATTTTATTGGCATGACTATAGTGGGAAACATTATATAAGGATTGTAAAGAATATTGTAAGGCATGTGACCATTGTCAGTGCCTTGGAAATCTTGGGCATAGAGATGAGATGCCTTTAAGGCCTATTGTTAGTGCAAAACCTTTTGAAAGGTGGTAAATTGACTTTGTGAGTCTTATTTCCCCACCCACATGTAGGACTAGATTGCACTATAATATAACTTGTACATATTATCTTACAAGGTGGAAAGAAGTGAAACCTACAAAGGATTGCACGGAAGCTACAACCACAAGTTTTCTATGGTAAAATATTATCAGCAGGTATGGATTCCAATTGAGTTTGACAAGTGATAGGGGTTCTCATTTTCTTAATGTGACCATCAAGATACTATTGGCATAATTTATGATAGCAAACCATAAAACAACACCATATCACCCTCAGGAAAATAGAACTAATGAGGCCTTTAAGAAGATATTGAGCCATACATTGACTAAATTTTGTGATGTTGGAGGAAAGGACTAGGATAATAAAGTCTTTGTTGTACTTTGGGTATACCAAACAACCTACAAGATGTTGAATAAAACCACACCCTTTCAGTTTATTTTTTAGCAAAGGATGTTCTACCAATGGAATTCATGTTACATTCTTTGTGTATTGTGTGCACAGGAGGTTTGAATGATGAGCAAGCACTTGAAGAGTGCATTGGAAAGCTGATGCAATTGGATGAAAGGTGCATTATAATGTGATAAATTCAAAAGATAGAAAAGGCCAAGTAAAAGGCATGGCATTATAGACATATTGAGGATAAAAATATTGAAGTTGGAAAGATGGTTCTTCTTTATGAATCTAAATTCTTGCACCACCCTAGAAATCTTAAGGTGCATTAGTTAGGACCATATGTTATAACTTATATACTTTATTCAAGTGCTTTCTAGTTAAAGGTGCTAGATGGAACATGGTTTCCCAGTTACTTCAATAGGAGTACGCTAAAACCCTACTATGAGTAAGTCTTCTTAGTGTTTGTAATAAGGTATTATTGTCATTAGATTAGGTTTCCCTTAATGCATTTTCTTTACATGTGTTTCTTTTCATCATTTCTACGCATTATCAATTTAGCTAAGTGTTTTGTGTAATAATCCCACTTGTGCACTAGAAGTTGATTACTATCTAAGTTTTTTCATGTGCAGAGGACCACACATACACTTAGTGTGAGGTGGAGATAATACATGGTACATAGACCAAGTTTGGATTGTATTTGAAGATGGATATGCATAAAGATATTTTGTGTAGGTTCTTGAAGTAAAGGTGCAGATAGAGAAAGATTGCTCATGATTGAAAACCACTTATAGATGGATGGACGCACAATATAATATGAGGTAGGTTGTGGTAGTGGAAACTACTTAGTGAAAGGAGAAGTGGATAAATACTTCAGCACATGAAGGCATGTGAAAGGATTTCTATGGCCAAGAAGTAGTAGGTGCACCAGAAGGTTATTACTTTGGCATGGAAAAAGGAAAGAAACTTCAAGTTAATGTGAAGTATGGTGGTAGGTAGAGAGAAATAAATGTGGAAACATTTTCAAAATCTATATAAGGTGGTGTTGTGAAATCATTTTCACCTTTTCGATCAAGAGCATTCGAGTGAGTTGTTAACAAGTGAGCTAGTGAATGAGCTGTGAAGGGAGGAGAGCTACAAACCAAGTAAATTTGTCAAATTTATGCACCAGGGTGATTTTCACTCCATTTGGAGAAGTTTTTGAGAAAAGAAGAGGTGTGTGAGGAGGGAAATTGATAGTTAGGGTTTGGATTTGAGCTAGGGCACACAGTTTTAAGATAGGGCATGTGGAGTTGATTTACAGAGCTCAAATCAGTTAAAAGAACACACTTTTATCATTTTAATGACACCTAAGAGAGCACTAAGAGAAGCCACAAGGGGGAAGAAGAATGAGGAAGTCAAGATTGAATTGGATGATAACCTTGAAATTTGTTCCTTAGATATGCAATACCCTGAAGGGGTTTATATGGGTCATGATTGGGACTCACACGTTTGTCAGTGTAAAGTGAGTGATTACAATCACAAAACGAATGATAATAAGGATGAATTGGATAAGTTTTTGGTTGTGAAAACAAATAAGAGAAAAACAAATTTTATGGTCATGTATGATGATGTGGGTAAGAAATTGTTGACAAAAGTGGGATATTTACAGTTGTATGAACTCCCCTATTTTAGATAACTTGAAAATTTTTACCAATGGCTAATGAGCAGAGTCCATGAAGACTTCTTATATTTTTTTGGGTGATGGATGAGGCTCACCACACCCTTGATTTGGATTTTGACAGGGCTTAGGAGTTTTGGAACTGAAGTGAGTAGTGAACTGTCATAAACATAAGGTATAATGGCTAAAGGAAGACACTGGGTTACCTAAAAGTAGGGAATGGAATAGATATCAATAAACTACAAAAGCACCTAGTGGTCCAAGAAGTAGCGCACCTCCTCACAAAGTTAAATAACTAAGAGTGGTGGTCATAGGTAAATACCTTATGGATACACATAGAGAAGAAAATGAATGAAGGTGTATTTTACAACTTGGTTGGTTTCATTGTTGAAACCATCATTGAGGAAGTGCATGAAGGTGATAAGATAAGTTTTGACCCGATACTGTTGTCCCTTGTTTTTGTAGAAATTGGAGTGCTTGATGGGCCTAAGGACAAAATATGGGAATATCCTGAGGAGAAGAAATATCTTGCAGATATATTTTCTAAGTATACATGTGATGGGACCATGAGTGGAACATTTAAACATAGGGTAGAATTTTGGTATGAGTGCCTCTACGCCGCATTTGAGGAAGAATGGACAATACCCAAGGAGCTTCCTTCAGTATTAGATAAATAGGTACAATTTGTATTATACCAGCATTTTTATATTGTGTGCTTTGGGATGAAGGATGGGAAGTGGAGCCCTTGGTATAATCTACCTTATGCCTTCACCACACATTACTTTAAGGAATCTGTATATAGGTTTTCAAATGTGCATCGGCTAATCTTTGATGCAGACAAGGTAGACTACCACTACCACACAATGAGGAAGACTTGCGTGTATCCAATTAATTCTTCCTATATTGAGAGATTAATTTTAGATAATATTAACATGAAGGAAATGAGTTTAGCCATTGGGAAAAGTGGATCAACCCTTGTATATATCCAACTAAATCCTAGAATGGAAAATTAAATATATGTGGAGAATGATTTCAATCTCCCTAGACCCACCCAATGGGAAACATACAGTTCACACTTTAAAAGATGAGGAACCAGCCTTGCCCCTTGTTGAAGAAGAAGGAGAGGAAGAAGAACCATAGGAAGATAGTGGTGGCCTAGATCATAGGGGTAGAAAATAACCTGTTATTGGAGAGAAAAGGGACTGTGAGGTAACCTCTCCACTATAGCAAGAAGATGAAGTGTTGGAGACAGGTGCAATAGAGGTGGATATAGAAGAAATTACTGAGGAACCTCAGTTCAAAAGAGTGTTAAGAAGAAAAAGGGCTCAGAGTGTGGGATTTTATTAGCCCCTTCGGAGGTCACCTTGAAATTAACCTATGAAGGTAGAGCTAGAAAATAATAAAAGGCATAAGTACGTTCCCCAAAAAGATGATGAATATGATAAATTTGAGGACAACGCACTAAATACTCTAGTATAGACTAAGGATAAAAAGGAGCCTCAGGAAGAGGAGATGAAAAATGATGAAGAGGATTTGAAGGAAACATAGTTAGAAATAGAAAAATGTGAGCCTTTAGGTACACCCCATACCACACAAATAGGTAAAAGACTATTTTTAGATTTGAAATTACATACCCCTAAGGATAAGTGCTCCAAAAAGTAAAAGGAGGAAGAGACATATGAGACTCCATCTATTGGGTATGTTGATGACCCAAGTAAAATCATACACGTGCAGTTCCAAATCACTTTAGAGCCTAAGGACCTGTATAGATGGGATCTCATGGAATTAGAGATGGTGACGACACGTACATGCAAGAAATTATCATAGAGTATGTAGAATCACATGGATGAGCCTGATTTTGACATGTGTGAAGAGTTTTACGTCTCATGTAGATTGAATATGACACCCCATTCATGTTATGTGACTGTCAAGCCCCCTATCATGTATGATGAATAGGTAAGAAATGATTTCGTGAAGGTATCTACAGAAGTTACATGTAGAAACATAGATAAATCAGAAACTATTAGAGCCCTTCTCGATGATAAGAAGGAAAAACAATCAGAAATAAACACTTGACAAAAGAGAAGGAAAAAGTTGAGGTGAAGGTTAAAGTGCTAATGAGTATGGCTGAGGAAATTGGGGATGATATTTTAGAGGTAAGGCCACACTTGGAAAAGGAAGTACCAAAAAAAATTCCTTTAGTAATGCATTACATATGAACACTTGTAAATTTGGTGATGGATGAAGGCTCGATATGTATGCTAGAACCTAAGGATGTTGCAGAACAGGAAGTAAATGCCAAGGCCACAATTGCATGAAAACTTACAAGTTATGAATCCATATTACAGACTTTGAATGATGAGATAAAAAAGTTATATTTGCCATTGACTATGTGCACAATACCATATGTGATAATAAATACAAGGACTGTGGAAGAAGAAGATGAAGTCCTTAAGGTAGTGAAAATTGAAACACTTGGGCACATGGAGAGACTTGCACTAGTAGAAGCAAAGTGTGATGTGCTTGAAGCTTCCCAAGTCCCACATAAGTAAAGAAAAAATAAATTGGGAAACTCCTCATGAGGAGGATGGATATAATGGAGGGAATGGTATCGAGCATGGCTAATGTTCTCAGGGTCTTGGAGAATGAAGATGAAAAGATGACTCTAGATGAAATGGAATTCGTAGTAATAGACATTCTAGATTAAAAAAAAAAAGAAATAAGTGATTGGAATGCATTAGCGGAAGAGATTAAGAATGAATATCAAGATTTGATCCTTCATGCAGAAGAGAAGAGCACTGAGTAGTCTCACATTCTTTATGTGCAATAATTTCTTTATTCTTTTATTCATTATTCATTATTCTTTGTTCATAGAAAGATAATTTGTGATTACCCATTCAAGGGGGAGGAAATGACATTAGTGTTGGGTAATTTTTAGCTAATGAAATACATCTTAAGTATGAAGAAGAAAAAGGATCGGGCACATAGGCATAAGGCATGTGGGTGCGTGTAGATTTTATGTAAAACAAGGCACAGCCAGAAAGGTTTGAGTCGGGACTTATCCATTTTATCGATTGAGGCTAATTATATACATGGAGTGCAGTGCACATGTTGTAGGAGACTTAAGGAGCATGCAAAGTATATTTTGGATGAGTCTAAGATCAAGTGCCATGTGGGGTTTTTATCTTTTAATAAGATTATATTGATGTTGTATTATTAGATAATCAATTAATAGCATGCATACATGCTTTTGTATTTATCATGTAAAGGTGCATGAATATTATTAGCATGTAGACTATTTCTGAAAGGTGCATGAACAGTGAAGGGAAAGTCCCCACCCCTATAAATATGTATCGATTTTCATGGTTTATCTAGTTCTATGTTTTGGTATAGTTGTGGTGCGAGATTATGGGAATGCATGAATATGGTGATTATTATATGCATGTATGAAGCTTTTGTATGTTATAACAATTAATATAATGGATCTTTGTGACTGGATATTGGTGTTTGACATAACTAAGCATGGATCTTGCATAATAAATCTGATTTTAGTTCATGTTTAATTATTCATACTAATGGTTAAAATCTAGATCCCGTTTATGCACTTTGTTATACTTAATTATCTTTGATGGATCTAGAATATTTGTTTAATCATACAAACTCTTTGAACAAGTTGACATAAAAGAGGGACCTGGTACCATTTTTCTCTTTAGGTGAGTGCTCAGTTCATCCTGATTGATGTGTCAGTGCACCTTAGGATTTGGTGGGTAAAATCTAGGCTACAATATTTCAAACTATATGAAATCATACAAACAATGATTCCTAGGTCTATTGAAGATGAAAGGGTATTTAGTGCACTTCAGTTTTTGAAATCAAAACTTCACAACATATTGGAAAAGAATTTGGAAACTTATTTGAGAATCTATGTTTCAAGATATAGGGTGGACACATTTCCATATGAAAGAATGCTAGCTACATGGAAATCTCTTGCAGAGCGCAGAGTTGTTAATCAAATAGCAAAAAATGAATTCTCTAATAATGGTGAAATTGAATTGGACTATGCTATACCAGAAACTACAATAGATATAAGAAGTGATGAAGGACCATCCATGATAGGGTTATTTCAGCTACCAGAGAATTGATTGTATTCATTTTTTGAAATATATATTATTACTCGATATTTTTTCATTTACATATATTATGCATATAATGTTTATAGAAAATTTCAATCCCTTCTATATTTATAATAATGTTTGAAAATAAAAAATGGTAGACATTTCATATTTTTGCAATATGCAAACCAGATGATGTAATAAAATTAAAGTTCGTTACTAATAAAGTATGTTCAATATTTAATTTCTCACTATCACAATTCCACAAGAAAAATTGTTCACAAAAATATTATAATCCGTATATGATATATAACATCATGATTATTAGGATTAATAAAAAAATAACAATCTATGACTACATCCCATCATGATTATTGGAGATAATGTTTACATGATGAATCAATATTCAACTATCAAGATTGACAACAACATGCACATTCAAGACACAAGTTTTAATTTTTGATCTCATACATATTTTAAACTAAATTAAACAATGTAAATGCATATTTCATAATGCATGTGTACTATTCATCAACTATTTCACATGAGAGAAATAAAAATATCAACAATTTCACATAAAGATAATGTTTTCAAATTCAATTTATCAAATACTAAATACATCAATAGTAACATAACTTAAATTTTTAATTGAAGTTAATTGGACCCTTGTCCTTGAACAAATTAAACAACATGTATAAAATTTGAACTATCTTGGATTACACCAAACTCTACTAATTCTTTTGCAACAACATTAATATTTTCTAAATTTTCTTTATCTTCACGAGTTGCATCTCCTTCTGAAAGGATAGAAGGATCCTCATCAGTTTTTTTATTTAAAAGAATTTCTATATCTATCCTATGCTACTTGATAATCCTCTGTAAAGTATTGTTCTTCTTGTTTAACAGAACAAGTTTTTCTTTAATACCAATATCCCCACGGAAACTATCTCTCACTTTTTTAAGGTGATCATTTAACAACTGCACCCCTGTCTTCAAAGTCTGGTATTTTGACTATAATTAAAAAATCATATAATTAGTATTTAGAATAAGATATAGGATAAATATATATTTATCTAACAATATAAAAAAAAATAACTTATCACGGCCAAGTCTTTCTCTTTGTTAGCAATAGTGACAAGGTTCTTATCACGATTCCACTTGTTGTAGTAATAATATGCCTCAGCATTAAAATTACTTGATTTGTTCAACATTATTGTCAAAATTTCATCCTTGTTGTAAACATTATCAATGACTACAATTCCTTTTTATCTTGAGAAATTATAGTGTCAATCGTCACTGGTTGATTTTTAACCAATGAAAAATAAAATCTCAGTTTTCAAAATTATGATATCTATCATTGATTTCTTTTATCATATATTTCAATTTAATCTCCCACATCTTCAACTTCTTAATGTTAGGAATCATATTGTCCATGACAATGGTTGTAGCATTATCTGACACAGGGATGTCAAGTGAAAACTTGTTCTTTATATCATCATCCATTTTTTTCATTCCCAGTTAGGGAAGAAGGATATAAAGAGCCTACTAGATGTGTCACTTTCATATGAACAGATTGCTTCAGATCCTTGGCATGCCTCCCTGACACTTCCATGTCAAAAAAAAATTCAAACTCAAGATACTAGTCATCTAGTTCTATATTATTTAAAACAGAAGTGCCTCTGGTACTTAGCACACTGCCAACAAAAAAAATAGGGAACTCGGATGTTGTGAAATTATGAGTTTCCCTACTCATAGTCATTCTAAGCTTACGGAGCACAAGAATTTTTCCCCTACCAGAAGCAGTTGACAGATGTAGAAGGGGAGGTCATACTAATTTACTCCTTGCGTATTGAGATGGATTTGGAGCAGAGAAGGTGTTCATGGGCATGGCCGAGGGATCAATTTCAGATTGTAAAAAATATGCAAGCATCAATACTTTAACAATATCGAATTCAGTAATTAGTGTGTAAAAATTTTAAAATCAAGAAGATAAACAAGTGAACAATAATAACTTCAAATTAATAATATTGAAATCAATAGATATTTCTTACGCTATCAATTTTTTCTGTAATCAACAAATTATGGTTGTGGCACTAGGTAGAAGGGTGGTGGTGGCACTAACATGGAGAATCTTGAATTTAACGAAACACTAATTAAAAATAGTGATAAATTTATAAAATAAATTCAAAATACTAATATAAATAAATTTTAAGTCAATATTTATTGGTTTCTTTATACCATAACTTGAAGGGCCTGGGTGATTATATGGTGACGGTGCAAACTGATACTCTTCTTGTTCTTTCTAAGGTATGTATATCATGTTTTCACCGCGACCAGTATGAGTATACACTCTCAGAGTCGTCGATGCAAATATGTCTGAAAAGGCTGCACATTAGGATAATGAAATTAGAAATATTTCATTATCAAGAATCAAATATTCAAATTATCATTAATCTATAAAATAATTTCATAAAATTAAAATGATTATGTAGTATATAAAACTTAAAACCTGGATTTTCCTCTGTATTAAAAGTAGAGGGCATTCTCTCCTTTCTCTGGGATTGAGCTGAGTGGGAGGAATCCAAGGAACTGTGCATCTGTTTATCTTTTCTTAACTCTGTAGCAAAAAATTCATCAAACATGGTGACATCATGATCAATTAGATTTTTGTCACCAAACCCCTTAGGCCCAGTAGGGTTATACGAATGAACTACCCCATGACGGTGTTCCAATGTTTTTTGTACTTTTGCCTATTCATAACATAATTAAATATTGCATATGTATAAGAACTAATTTAACAATTAATTTATTTTTGAGAGGAATCAAGATTAAATTCTTTTAAAACAAAATACTCACCAACTGTTCATACATAATAATTCCATGTTTATCCATCTTCTCATGAAGATCATTTGGAATATCTATGGATTTGAGTCCATATAAACCCTCACAATATAAAGAAAGAACATAACAAGAATAATAAATAACTGCATAAGGATTCAATTTTGCTTTGTCAAATTTAAAATGAATCTTTGATGCAAGATATGAGCAATAATAGAATTTAACATCGTAAATGGTTTGAAGAAGGTATGACATTAACCACGAAGGAATGATGGTGTATCTTCCTTGTAGAACAATACGGGATTGGAAAAATTCCACCATGGCCAGGTGAAAGGGGTCTTTGATAGATTGAGATTTAATGCTTCTTTTTTCTAGAGTATTAACCTCAACATCAATAGAGAGATTGTAATGACTCTAAAAATTTATTTTTCTGGTAAAAAAGAATGACTTTGGTGGTTTTTTCATGGGGTAGGCCTGTTAGATGATAAATATCTGCAGGTGTTATTTTAATGTGAAATTGGCGGTATGGTAATTGAACTGTGAAATTTTCCTCCAAAGTATTATACACTTACATTACATTATTTAATATTTTTTGGTCTATAAGATACTACGGCATGTAAATAAGTCCATAGAAGCTTGACTTAGTAATCCAATCAGATTGACTGATTATTTTAGGTTTTTTGAGAATTTGTAGCAACTAGGGATATAAAATGTTTTGGTAAACATAAGAAGTTAGTATAATGGTCTTTTTTCTAAGGGTCGTTATTCTAGAACGTTGATTACTTAAATAAATAAGAGGTTGGAAAATGGAAGACAAAGATACCTATAAATGAGCCTTGAGGATCGTATGATAAATCATGTGGTAGGTGGTACTAGTTACTATCTAATATTGGAAGACAGGAAGTGGATGAGAAGGTTGGAACTCTCTGAAAAATTCTATCTCGGAGAAACCTACACGTGAAAATGGGACAAAATGAATGGGGATGGGTATATATGTAGGAAAGGAAAGTGTATTAAATGTAGGAAGTGGAAGATACATGGCATATTAAATGTCAAAACACCATATATGATACCATTTGGGAATACCGTATATGTGTTACTGTCCGTGAAAACCATATATATGTCACCATCTGGGAACAACGTCTACACGAAAGCTATGTTATAAGCCGGTAATAAAAACAATGACAATATAAAGAAAAAATTCAAAAAAATGCATGTTACCAACTGGAAACGATATGTTATTAGTCGATAACACCATGGCACATGTGAGTACACTATGTCACTAGAAATAAATGATATGTTACCGACCACTAACACCATATGGTTCCAGTGGTAAACATGTATTACCGACTGGTAACACTACATCACTAGTCAGTAACACTAACATTCTTTTTTCAAATGGTAGCATACAATATGTGTCAACCGGTAACATATTATTTATTTGTGCTTGTTGGCTAGTAATAAACACAACATCTGATTCCTCCGCCATTTTTTGGAAAATGGATTCCTTTCTCCACCATCACGAAACTCATTTTTGTGCATTTTTCTATAGTGCGAATGAACTTTTCGTCAGATTCGCCACCCATTCTATAATATTTTTGGGGGGTATTAAAATGAATGTTGGTGCTATCAATTTATTGATCTAGAACAATATTTGATTGTTACACATGTTATAGATCCTCATTGTATTTATTTTTCTTCTTCATCATCTAAGGATTCTTATCTCTTTCCATCTGTTGAGCATCCTCCTCAGTCTCCATCTCCTCCGCCTCATAAAAATGTCCCATCTCCTCCATTGCATAAGTATACTCCATCTCATCCACCATGTATGTCTCCACCCAAGATATCTTCAAATCCTAATCATGAGCCATTATATTTCTCACATGTTGCTAAGCCACATGATCTTCTATGTAATTTTCTCTATAAGCATATAATATGATTTGTATTTAATCAACATCCTCCTCCTCATTTCTTGCATTTTCACCATGATCTCCCTTATTTCAATTTTCACCACATCAATGGTCATTGAGACAAGGAATATTATGCTTTACACTATAAATTACAACAACTAGAAGATCGAGGTTTCATTTCCTTTATCTCTCACTCTCACAAGTAGTATTTTTCTCATATTCCACATAAGTGTGCTTCCACATCTGTTCACTTGACTCCTCCACCAGTTGCTAATGTTGTCATTCGTACATCACCTAAGGTTATTATCCATCCATGTCCTACACCTATTCATCCATTGCAGCACCATCTCATTCATTGCACAATATTACTTCTTCTCATTGGATTTTTAAGCCATCAACATCTATGCTTCATTCCACTATATATCCCATCATTGGCACCATTTCATCAAACATTTGGTTTAGATCTTATACTCAAGCTTCTACCACTTCACATACTTCCACTCTCCCTAACACGCCTCTCAATCTTTGGTAAGTGATTTATGAGAGATCACCTCACTTCCCAACGATACACTCATGTTCTCGAGGTTTTTACATGACTATTGAGAGATGTATTTCAACATTAACATTGAATTATTCACTCTTTATGTGTAGTGATTTATGCTCTATCTTTCTCATAGAAACTATCAAATCATTTCCTGATGACACACTCTCAGTCTATGGTTCATTCTTTATTGTCTAGGGGTCTTATATAAATGCACCTTATTTTCTACACATCTATTGGGGGCACCACTCTTCTTTCCCCCTCTTCATCATATTTACACACGAATACTCCATTATTCTACATATTTCTATGATTCATTCATTCTATCTCTGTCACATACATCTATCCATATCCATCACATCATATATATCATCATTCATTTAAAAATCATCATCTATTTTATATCGACATAATCAGTTACAAAATGGAAATCAAATATCTCAAATTGTAACATCCCAAAATTTGGGACTCTGTATTAAAAATGAAACCTTATTTGGTTTTTCCTTCTTGGTTGCATTTTCATGTTTTGTTAGTCACACTTTGATAGTGACTGGTGGTGTTTGTGGCAACTTCCAGTGTGATATTTTTTAAGGTTAGTTTCTAACCTAAGTAACCTAAGATCTAGGTTAAGTGCTCTAACCTTAGCCTAACTTACGATGGTAAGTTAGTAACCCAACCAGGTGTCAGAAGATCATCTAGATTCTTTTGACTCAGCCTTAATAAATGCATGAAATTTTATTGGTATAAGGTATTTGGCTTGGTTAATGGGCTTGGCATGTATTTTTTGCTTAGTTGTAATGATATTTGGTGGCATTGGACTTATGAGTTATATTGGCATTAACTTATATATTAACCATTCCTTATAGAATGTGGAAAATAAGTTTGATTTAAAAATTATAAAAATAATAATAAAACTTAGCCTAAAGCTAAGTGGTGGAATTTTAATGATATTTGAATAGATTTTGGAATCCATGGATTAAAGGATATATTTTTTTTTTTAGCCATTTAGCATGGCGTGAAGAGAGGAGGAAATAGAGGGGAGACTATGTCAAAAAATTCTAGAGGATTTATTGGAGAGGGTATTACGGCCATCTGGGGCTGATTTTTAGCCTATGTTACGAGTTCATACTTTTTTTATTGTAGTCATGTTGTGGAGAATTTTTCTGGAAAAAGAAATAAGGTTTTGGGGTTTTATTTTGTATGGTGTGAAGCTAGGAAGCTAGAGGAAAAAAAAATAGAGAAGGAAAGAGGGAAAACACATAATGTATTTGTTCTTCTTCATTCCAAATCTTTCAAGCAAGGGTTTCTTGATTTATCTATGTAGTATTTTACAAATTAATGCATATTCAATTTTATCCCTTTTCTGGATAGTAATAAATTTGATTTAGCTATTCTAGGTATTAATACTTTCTATCAAGCCTTTATGGGTATTTGGAAAATATGTTTATTTTACTATGGGCATTATAGATTTCAGATCTCTCAAGTATGAGAGCATGAGATTTCATTTTACCTCCTTATTTGATAATGTGAATTAATGAGGTTATTCACTTGGGTATTTAGAGAAGGTTTTTGACGTTTAGTTCTGTTTTGGCCTAATTTCCAAGCTGCATTTTTACATGTTAGAGCGCTATATTTTTGTTGATTCGTTTGTGTG
This sequence comes from Taxus chinensis, assembly GCA_019776745.2. Taxonomy (NCBI): domain Eukaryota; kingdom Viridiplantae; phylum Streptophyta; class Pinopsida; order Cupressales; family Taxaceae; genus Taxus; species Taxus chinensis. The sequence goes on along the minus strand of CM034156.1, from coordinate 391,959,502 downwards.
TTTTACCTGTTATAATCTACATTTTTTCTACAACATTGGTTGTTAGAAGCACTAGGTTTTTGGTTGTTTGGTTTCTACATTTTTTGTTGTAGCATTGGTTGTTAGAAGCACTGGGTTTTTGGTTTCTTTGTTGTGTTTTTGTTGCAGCATTGGTTGTTGGAGCTCCATGTTTTAGATGGATTTGTTGTTTTGTTTTGCTACTATATGTTGTGTAATTTGCAGCAGCATTGGCTGATAGATCTCTGTGTTTTAGGGTGATTTCTACGCTACATATTTTTTGTTAGATAGTTGTGCTCTTTGCTAGATTTTTTATGTTAGTTCATTACATTTTGTCATCGAGTTGTATGCAATATTTTAATCAACATAATTAAAAGAATTAAGTGATGTGACATTATGTCAAATAGTTAGCATGCAATCTTTTAATTGGTATAATTATACTAATTAAGTGATGTGACATTATGTCAAATATTTAGCATGAAATATTTTGATTGACATAAATATAATAATTAAGTGTTGTGACATTATGTCAAATAGTTTACGTGAATCCTTTTATTGGGAAAAGGTATGAAATACGATAGTATGGCATTTTGTCATGTTGTTTGCATGCATTCTTTGGATTTTATGTGAATTTCATTTTATGGCATTTTTTCATGTTGTTTCCATGCATTCTTTTGAATTCATGGGAAGTTCATTTTATGGCATTTTTTCATGTTGTTTGCATGCATTCTTTGGAGTTTATGAGAAGTTCATTTTATGGCATTTTTCATGATGTTTGCATGCATTCTTTGGAATTATGTAAATTTCTTTCTAAATAATTTTTTCATGTTGTTTTCATGCATTATTTGGAATTTAAGGGAAGTTATTTCTATGGCATTTTTTCATGTTGTTTACATGCATTATTTGGACTTTATGTGAAGTTCTTTCCATGGTATTTTGTCATGTTTTTTTCATGCATTATTTGGACTTTATGGGAAGTTCTTTCTATGACATTTTTTCATGGCATTTGCATGCATTATTTGGAATTTATGGGAAGTCCTTCCTATGGAATTTTATCATGTTGTTTGCATGTATTATTTGGACTTTATGGGAAGTTATTTCTATGAAATTTTTTCATGCTATTTACATGCATTATTTGTACTTTATGGGAAGTTATTTTTATGACATTTTGTCATGTTGCTGGCATGTGTTCTTTGGACTTTATTTGAAGTTCTTTTTATAGCATTTTTTCATACTGTTGGAATGCGTTCTTTGGAATTTATGTGAAGTTATTTCTATGGTATTTTTTCATTATGTTGGCATGCGTTCTTTAGACTTTATGGGAAGTTATTTCTATGGAATTTTGTCATGATGTTGGCATGCATTTTTTAGATTTTATGTGAAGTTATTTCTATGGAATGTTTTCATGATGTTAGCATGCATTCTTTGGACTTTATGGGAAGTTCTTTCTATGGCAGTTTATCATGCTATTGGCATGAATTCTTTGGACTTCTGTGAAGTTATTTCTATAGAATTTTGTCATGGTGATAACATGCATTCTTTGGATTTTATGTGAATTTCACTCTAAATAATTTTTTCATGTTTTTGGCATGCATTATTTTGAATATATGTGAATTTTATTATATGAGATTTTGTGATACTATTGGCATGCATTCTTTAGATTATATTTGAAGTTCATAATATGACATTTTTTCATATGGTTGGCATGCATTATTTGGATATAAAGGTTATGTGCAGCCTTTTTTATAAAAGTTGTTATGTTGCTGATTTGTTTTGGCATGTTATGTATCTTTGAGCTTATAGAGTGATATACATGTTGGCATTTTGTTAAGTAGTTGGCATGTTGTTCTATTTTGGACATGTTAAGATGATGTAATGTTGGAATTGTGGAAATTTTTTATGTATGCATTCTCCTTTTTGCATATATGGGTATTATGTTGGCATTTTGTCAAGTAGTTGGTATGCTTTTCCATTTTGGGAATGTTAATATGAAGTGCATGAAGACATTTTGTCATAAATTTTGTATGATTTCTCATGATGGTTTATGAGATTATTGTTGAAGGCATTTTATCATACTATTTGTATGTTTTATCATGATTATTTATGAGATTGTTATATAAGGAAGTGTGTCATACAATTTTTATGCTTTCTCATGATGGTTTATGAGATTATTATTGAAGGAATTTTGTCATACTATTTGTATTATTTCTCATGATGGTTTATGAGATTATTGTTAAAGGAATTTTTTCATGCTATTTGTATGATTTCTCATTATGGTTATGAAATTATTGGTTATGGAACTTTTCCAAGAAATTGGTATGCTTTCTCTTATGGGCATATAAAATGCTAATGTTGGAACCTTGTCAAGAGTTGTTTGTTGTTCTATTTTTGGCATAAATATTAATATGCCAACATTATGTAAAAATAATTAGAATGTTGTCTTGTTTCAGGAAATAAAATTATTGTGATGGAATTTTGTTAAACATTTGGTGTGATGTTGATTTTAATACATAGAGATAATAAGATATGCATTATTTAATCAGCCTTACTTGTTGTAAGTTTTATGCATTATATGTATGTCAATTAAAGGGTTCGTCCTTGAATGAGAATCTTAACTTAATTAGTTCATGCATGAATACATGTTTTTCTACATTATCATTATAATAATGGATGATTTTGTATGTGGATACATGGCTAAATATTATTGTTATGATTTTGTATTTGAATTTCATTATATGACATTCTGTCATACTATTGGCATGCATTATTTAGATTATATTTTAAGTTCATAATATGACCATTTTTCATATGGTTTCCATGCATTCTTTGGATATAAAGGTTATTTTTGGCCTTTTAAAAAACTTGTTATGCTACTGATTTGTTTTGGCATGCTATGTATCTTTGAGCTTATAAAGTGATATACATATTGGCATTGTGTCAATTTTTTATGTATGCATTTCTCTTTTTCGCATATAAGGTAACTACATTGGAATTTTGTTAAGTAGTTGGCATATTGTTTTGTTTTGGCCATGTTAAGATGATGTACATGTTGGAATTGTGGAAATTTTTTATGTATGCATTTTCCTTTTTGTATATATGGTTAATATGTTGGAATTTTGTCAAGTATTTGAATGCATTTTGTCATACTATTTGTATGTTTTCTTATGATGGTTTATGAGATTATTATTGAAGGTAATTTTTCATATAGTTTGTATGCTTTCTCATGATGGTTTATGAGATTATTATTGAAGGAATTTTGTCATACTGTTTGTATTCTTTCTCATGGTAGTTTATGAGATTATTGTTGAAGGAATTTTATCATACTATTTGTATTCTTTCTCATTATGGTTATGAAATTATTTGTTATGGAATTTTTCCAAGCAATTGGTATGATTTCTCTTATGGGCATATAAGATGTTAATGTTAGAACTTTGTCAAGAGTTTTTTTTTTTCCATTTTTTTAGAATGTTGTCTCATTTTGG